>OX421426.1:2520000-5020000 GCA_949126915.1 Musotima nitidalis
TCGATTCGATGTTCACTTCTATAACTTCTTCTTCTTCTTTTAAATAATGGCTTCGTGCGGTTTGCACATTTAGCCAGTGTCAAGTTAGATATATATTAATATCATATAAATTATAGTAAATGAGAATGAGTGGTGATAAAGATGATAAATGGTAAATGAGATACCCTCCCCTAAGCCCCTTGAGTCCTCAGTAAAGATGTGGGACTATACTGAGATCTCACATGGACTCCTTGAGAGAATTTGAAAAGTTATGTTGCACTGTTTTATTTTATTTACCAACACTCATGTACGTTCACAAACACTTAACGGTTAATAATCCACCGTTATTAAACATTAATGTTAGAAATATCACAAATTTTAGAAAATAAAAGAAAACTGCAGACATGACGCTTTACTTTCCCGCCAAGAAGTCCCTTCTATAACTTATTTTATTTAAAATATAAGTTTTTTTAAATATTTCATGCATTAAAAAAGGCAACTATATAACCGATATTCATTACTCGTCATCATATGTTTCAATGTCTCTCAAATGTGTTTACAGTCGCGGAAAAAGAATTCGAGAACGTTATCTTTCACCGAGGTCAAGCCGGGTCGTTACGGGAGGCACAATTCAAAGCCACGGTCTTATTTCGTTGCCATGGCAACTGCAAATGTCGTGCCGGCGTAGCATGTTGACCTTACATGGAAGAAATTGCATAGTTTCGGCTATATTGTGGATGCCAGACAAAGTCTTTATAACAAACATACAAACATACACACATACATACATACATACATACATACATACAATCACGCTTGTTTTCCTGAAGGGTAAGGCAAGGGCATATTATACGTCCACGCTTTGCCAATTCTGTTGTTCTTCCCACGTATCCCCTTCCAAATAGGTTGCGAAACATTTGTCGCTTACCAGGAACGTCTATGTTTGCCAGAGCCGTCCGTTAATAGGAAGGTGCACCGCTTGCAGGTGAGGATGGCTTGGGCTCCAAAGATGATGGTAGGATGTACTGTACCTATACGCCTATTTTTTTTTTGGTCCTCTAGAAAAGACTTGACTGTGCATCGAAAATACTCATTAAGCTTTTAGCTGGGAGATCTAAGTTGGTATTTTTTATTTGCAATAAAGTCATGTTGAAGTGCTTAGCTATAAGCGGAAGTCGAGTTCTAGCTCAGCGCTTAAATCTAAACTTGCTAGTATGATCGAACTGCATTATTTCGGTAACCGTTTTCGACCTACCGAAAAGCTACGAAAGCTTTTAGACACATCAAGTCCTTTAGTAATTTTTTTCCTTACTGTGTTTAATATTAAGTATTTGTTGTACAGGCGATGGCGAATAAAATAGAATTATTGAGCCAAACTTGAATAAAAATATTAGTCTTTGACATTAGCTTGATTTAATAACTTAAAGTGTCAAACGTGTCTTCACGCGCCTTTCGATAGCGCAAACGCACGCAGCCGTTCACCTATCAAAATACTGTATCATATGAACAGGGCTTAATTACGTTGATCATTTCCGAGTCTACTAATTATTGAATGACGCTTCCAGATCTTAACGATTTTTATTTCTTGTTCGTAAATTTATAACTGTTACGCTTTATTCCCGTAGAAGTAGGCAGGGGGAGCGTCATTAGCTCAGCGGCGAGACCCATAGACAACAAAATCAGAGGGCCTCGAGTTCAAACCCTGATCGCGGACCTGTGACTTTTCGAAGTTATGTGCGCAATTATCGCTTGCTCCGTGTCTCAGAAGACACGTTAAGCCGTTGTTCCTACCGTCATGATTATCTATGGCAGTCGTTATTAAGAAGTCAGTGCCTTCTTAAATCCTATTTATTTCGATTGGAAATCAAATGACCGTCCGCTGTGGGTGGAGCGGAAGGGTGTGTCAGACTTTTACTGACTAAAAACCATCCATGTTCCTTCATGAGCCTGTAACACCAAGGCCGCGATACCCATTTCGAACAGTCCCGCCACCACGGCGGGCTCAGCCCCTTCCCCAGGGGCCCCTCAGTGTGCTGACATCTCTTTTTTGCGCGCGTGGAACACGAACGCGCCGTCGACGCGGCTCGTCGCCTATAATAGGCGGCGGCGCGGCGGCTGTATCCGTGACGAGAGGCACTGTGCCTCTCTCGTTCCGCCGCCTACTAACACCAACGCTAGCATAACTGCTTCGCAAAAGAAGGCACCAACATCCCATTCCCTCTCGCTCCGGAACATGGTCTCCACCAGGGCCGAACGCGAGAGGTCGCCGCTACGAGGACACGCCGGTGCTCCGCCCAAGCGGGGCAGACCGCTGCTCCGTTGACCGGGGCTGCTCCACCATGTCCTCCGGCCGATCCTCACAGTAATGACACCCGGATGTTTCCTCCCGCCTTTCTGTGCAGGAACCTACCGAAACAGTCATGCCCGGTTAGAACCTGCATCAGGCGGACGGTGAGGGCACCGTGGTGCCTCTCCAGCCACTCTTCAAAGAGGGGAATCACCACCCTTATAGTGGCGAGCCCTGCACGGGGTTGCGACAGTCGTTCCCTCTATGACGCCATGAAATCGCGCCGGAAGTCCGTCCGCTGCATATCGAGCTGTTGTGGCAGCGGAGTTCCCCCCCGACGTAGCCACTGACTTGGGTTAACGACTACCATATAACCATTCCATATAGTGAGGAGGTTGACTCTTAAAAGACCTTCTCCACCAGTATTACTTGATGTGTTCCATCTTTCTCACCATTCATCATCTAATAATTATCATAATCATCATAATCTCAGCTCATCAACGGTTCATCCACCACGCGTACCCAATGCGGATTGGCAGGTGTGCGGCATTCTGCTGTTAGGTTTTTCAAGCCGTTTTTTACAAGCCTCTGACATAGCTTAATGGCTATCACATATAGTGATAACGGGAACGCGATTTTAACGTGTCTTCTACAGCACGCTAGCGGCACTCAAACGGTCACACATTGGATAAATAAATATGAAATAATTTAGCTCCAAGACAAGTATCAGAACTTGTGTTATGGATACTAGTAAAGAACATATATTTTATTTGTAAATTCATACTTAATATACATAGTAAACACCCAGACCAGAATGAATATTCATATTCCAGCACAAAAAGATCTGTATGGCTGATGTCTCCATATCAAATTTTCGAGAGACTCTGTGAACTCACTTATAAATAAATAAATAATTTCTAACAATTACACCAATTATTTAGTTCCAAGATAAGTATCATTAAGAACTTGTGTTATGGATAATACTAAACAACGGACATACATTTTTTTTGTAATAACATACTTAATACATAGGAAAACACCCAGTCCAGAACAAACGTTCATTTTTATGCACACAAAGACTTGTGCAAATGCCGTCCGGAATCGAACTCACGACCTCAGGAGTTGAGTGCGCGTATACTCGCCACTACGCCATATCGGTCGTCAAAAACTTATACGCAAAAAAAAGTTAAGTGCATCTAAGTGCCAGTTCTGCGCCACTGCTCTGTAAGAAAAACTGTCCAGAAACTTAAAGGCTATGCTCTTTTCAATTACCAATTGGTTAGGTATTGAAATAACAATCTTCATATTATTATGTCTGTGCTCTACAACTAAAACTAAATGTGCAAGCACTAATTTCCAAACTAGAAACAGCAATATCAGTTCCTCGAAAAATGTATAAATTATTAATAGCAACCAGGCGAATTGAAGGTTTTTTCGGAGAACCTACATACATCTTACGTATGCGGTCGTACAGGAACTGTCAGGTACCTCGTACGCCTTTTAACTTTCATCAGTTTCGCTTCCTTGTAATGCTTTCCTCTTATCACGCCCGCGATCAACGTTTACCGCAATTAGGACTGGCGGCTTAATAAACCCTAAAGCGGTTATAAAAAGTTAAACTATATTTTATGTAATTTAAAAGAGTTCCTATATATTCGAATGGATTTGGAAACGAGAGACGTGGGTGAACTTGATATATTAATAATAGATTTGACTGTCTATGATCCCCAATGATGATATGAGTTCCCCAATGGCGACCGCAACTGTCAATCGTTATAGCGGACTTACTTAGTCTCATATGTTTTTCCTTTCGACCAAAATACCTAAGTGACTCAAGACGAAAGTCTCCAACCAGTGTGTGTTGTCAGTGATGACGTTCTGTTAGACAAGATTTTAGATTTAAAATTTTAAAAAAGAAAAAAATATTTCACTGGAAATATGTGTATTAGAATTTAGAAATTTGGAAGGCGATCGTTTAAAAAGAGAGTTAAGATTAAACTGATGGTTGCCCGCCACCGAAATGGCGCTATAAAGCGAAAAGCCAAGGTAGCAAATCTAAGCTTTTAGAGTTAGTTATACATGATATAACAACCCCCACGTTAACAGAATACTTACGAAATAAAAAATAAGTTTTTCGTATAAGTTATCCAATACGTAATCTAGGTATTGGGGGTGTATAATAATCCTTTATCGCACAAACATAATTTTAAGTATTACATGAGGTATATAAAATAACATGTACAAAGGTGGACTTATCTCTAGAAGAGATCTCTACCAGCCAACCCTAGCAGTTGTAAACTAAATAGTTGTACGGGATAAATGTTGTCCAAGAAAAGTGTTACTAATATATATTTGAAATAAGAACAAAATATAAAGCAAATCTCTTACATGCTAATAATATGTTAAAAATATATACATAGTGTATTTATTTTTTAGGATTATTTTCGCCTTGAGATATTTATTGCTCATAGCTTATTAACAACAATATATTATAAAAAAACAATAAAGATAGTTTTAATAAAATAGGAAAGCTAATATGGATTTGAAAATGATTAAGTTTTGGAGACTCTATGCTATGTAAATCTTTTATAGTTTGATTAGAGCATGATTTGAAAGATTTAAAATCATCTAGTTCATCATCACAAACCTTTTAATTTAAAAAATTGTCATTATTATCTAAATTTATTAAAACATTGAAGATTACAACAGTTATAGTTAATTATATAAAAATCTAAAACTATATTAGTTATATAAATTGTAGGTTAAAACACTGGTAAAGACGGGCTTGTGCTTCTGGTTCAACCATAGAATGATTTTTTCCCTCTAAGCTGCGGAGGTCAGATGGCAGTTGCTCCATGTAATAACTAAAATTCAGCCAAATCTGGTTAAACCAGCAAGCAGACCCTGGGCCCTAAGTTCAAGTCTAGGGCTAATGCTAGGATATGTTAAAGCTGTCAGTGTTGTCTTTAAACATTTTCGTGGAATTTAAATCGAATAGCTGGTGGCAAAAGAACCACATAATAAACATTCCAAATTTAAATTCAGTTGCGGGCTGCACTTGGCCGTGTGCGGTTGTGCTTGAGTAAATTTCGAGCTTGAAATGTGTTTAGCAAATTTGTAACAGTAAAAAATAAAAATTACTTACAGTAATTGAGTTAAATTTTTTGGGGCTTATTACAAACAAAATCTAAAGTTAAACCAGGCTTAAAACTAATACTGTCACGTCTTCATTTTATCAAATAAAAGTGACAGCACTAGTTTAATCCTGGCTTAAGCTTAGATCTTGTTTTGTAATAAACCCCTTTATGTATTATTGAGTCAGATATCATTCAATCGTTTGAGCGGGGAAAGACATTTTGACGTTATGCTGCGCGTAATTATCGCTAGCTCCGTCCCTCGAAAAACTAAGCTGAACTTTCTAAGCTCTTAAGCTAAGTTTAATTGTCAGAAAGTATTTATTTATTTATTATTATATTATAACATACATATATTTACGCCTGTTTCCCCGAAGGGGCAGGCAGAGGCATATTAGGTACACGCCCACACTTCGCCAATCATATTGTTTGTCCCACGTAATTGGTAGCGAGTCTATTGCCGCTTACCGGGAACTTTCATATATGCCAGAGCTTCGTCCGTTGATCGGCAGGTGCACCACTTGCAGGCGAGGTTAGCTTGGGCTCCTCAGATCCCTATACACCATAGATGTCTACCATCAGTCTTACTTACACTGGTCCAAGACCTCCGTCTTGATACTGATGTCTCTAGATTGGATAATAAGGTTCAAACAATGAAGGAGATTGGATTATACTTCAACGGAATATTACCAAGTAAGAGCCTATGCCTCATAGACTAATTATTAAAGTGCGGCTTGGATTGTGGTCAAACCGACGGTAAGGTCTTTTATTAAGGATATAGGAAAAGTTTCTACGAATTGACTGTTGACTTAATGTATGTTATCAGTTTTAAATTGGCTCGTATTACAAGCCCCATAAGTGTTATAATAAGGGCAACTGCTGTAATAACTGTGGCTAGCTATACATAAAACCTTCCACAGAATCAAATATGAAGCTAAAAATGGATATAAGCGTTCATAAATGACAATTTCTCGAATGGTACTAGAAAGATATATTGACGTAAAAATTTTACCTGAATTAACGTTTGTTTTGTACTACAGTACGGATGAGCCGCTTAGCCGACCGATGATTTGATCATGACGGCAGGAAGCCGGTAAATGTAGGCGGGTCTAGACCGATGGTCGTGGAAAGCGTCTGCCTTTTTACTACAGACTGCTGTAACGTAACCTGCAATGTAACATGAACGGAGGTTCATAACATAGGAATTCTGTTAGATTGGATAAATTATTAGGTACATAGCGACGTTGTAGACGGATTTAAAAAAAATTATAAACACGCACTTGAACTGCATGTTACATATGTAAGTCTGTACCAGCCTAAAAGTTTTAAAAACCTAATAATTTTTAACTTTTTTAAACTATTTAAATCATATCCTAGCATTATCCCGGTTGCCCTAGACTTAAGCTTAGGACCCAGGGTCTGCTTACTGGGTAACCTAGATTTTGGTTAAAATTTCTGTTATTCCCTGGAGCGACTGCCGGCTGACCTCCGCAACCCAGAGGAAAAAATCATTCTATAGTTGTCTGTTAGTAGGCACTGACTTCCTAACAACGACTGCTTGACACTTGATTGGACGACTACCACACATCGAGACCAACCTCATAATTATATGCTACGAAAACGGTCACCCATCCAAGTCCTACTCTCAGTAAAACCTACTTAACATTCGTGATCGCTCCCGAGCACCTGGTACCTCGAAACTACGGCCACTACATTTTTAACGTTAAATTAGTTTAATGATATTACATTTTTTTTTCTTCTCCCCGGACTGGTCTCCACCTTGACGTGGCAGGGGGGCTGAATTTCTCCCGGTAGGGCGGAGGAGGCTACTAAGAAAAAAGTTAACACTAGTGTTGTGAGAAATAAGCTCCGAGGAGGAAACTCGAGCTCCGAGTCTAAGCTACTGAGTCTCGAACCTTAAAGGCTCAAGAGCCGTAAATAAATGACTCGAGTCGAAGCTCGAGCTTTATATATATGCCTGATAATATTGAAGTTATACATTTTTGTTTAAATGTGGTAAGTATGTACAAAATGAAATACAAAAACTGACTGACTGATGAAAAACCAGGCAAACTGCACATAATTATAATAAAAAATGTGTTATAGGTGTATCCTACCAAGACCTAAGGAGCCCAAGCCAACCTCACAACCGCACCTGCAAGTGGTGCACCTGCCGATCAACGGACGAGGCTCTGGCGAACATAACAGTGCCACCTGTCACGTGGGACCAGCTATATAATTGGCGAAGTATGGGTGTGTAATGTGTCTCTGCCTACCCCTTCGGGGAAACAGGCGTGAACGTATTTAAATGTGTTATTTTATAGTAAATTTATAAAAATATATTATTTACAACATTTTTGTTAGATGCATTTTGGAGCATTATGTTGTATAGTGAGCCCTTAAAACAGAGCTGCAATCGCAAATCGAGCCTCCGAAATAAGGCTCGAGGCTGAAGCTGAAGCCTTGAATGAGTCGAAGACTCGGGAGATTCAAGCCTTATAACAACTAGCCAACACACAGAGACCGACGGCTATGGGTGCTCTTATTATTGATTACCGGGTAGATATAACAAGAGAGAAATGGAGTGCGCAACCGGCGGCAGCAAACAGCGCCAGGAGGGTTTTAGGCGGCGGGAAAAGGGGGTTCTGAGAAGTCAGCCACACACACTATAGTCGCAAGCGGAGGGGGGAAGGGCACGTCCACTGCATATCTCTGAGGAGGTTCTTCCGGTTTTGACCTTGGCCGCGGGCGGAATGTCAGACGCTGCAGCCCAGGTTGCCCCTTTCTATCAACAGCGACGGGTGTCTAACTTTCGTAGTGATAGGTAAAGATTCTTACACATGCTACGATCCCGGCTTACAAATTTAGCTTGAGTGGAAAAGAATCCCTGAAAAAGAAGAAAAGAAAGATGAGTTGGAGCTTAGGCTAGACAAGTCAAGTATGTCATACCTACATACATACATAACGCGAAGTCATATTCTCAAAGGGTTAGGCTTGGTAAGATCCAGGCTTTCACCTTTAGCTTAAGTCGAGAAGAATCCCTCAAGGAAAAGAAAAGCAGAAACAATTTGATTTGGAGCCATAAACTTGTCTAGTTTCTCTCCCATCAGTTTAGGGACCTTCAAGTGCCAAATTAATTAGTACCAATGATCGCAATAAATGATATGACTCTGTTTACTCGTTATGGAAAATACATATTGCCACGCCTTGGGGTAGACAGAGGTCTCACAAATTACAAGTAAAGTAAAGTAAAAGTAAAAAGTTCTTTATTTCATAAACATGGCACTTAAAAACGTCAAAATGACATATTTAAAAAAACCTGAACATAACACAGAAGAAAATCAAGAATCTTAGATTCACTTACATGCAATTAAAATTTAAAAAATCATATGGCTTAATAGAGCTCTTATGAAAGTCAAAATTCATAACTAGTGCAGCTAAGTGAATCTAAATGTCACTTCCGAGCCATGTTCGAGCTCTGTGAGAAGAACTGACAAGAAACTCACAGGCTAGCAAGGTCCCGGCACATACCTAAGCACTTTTAGGTTCACATACATACATCATACACACATATATTCACGCCTGTTTCTCCGAAGGGGTTGGCAGAGGCATATTATATGCCCACACTTCGCCAACTATGTTGTTGGTCCCACGTAATAGAGGGCAAGCCTATTGCCGCTTACCGAGCACGTTTATGTTCGCCAGAGCCTCGTCCGTTGATCGGCAGCACCACTTGCAGGTGAGGTTATCTTGACTCCTAGGATATTGGAAGGAGCCCAATATACCTTAGCACACAATACACCAGTATACAATACACTTTTTAGCTTCACTCACACGAGTTTATCTTTTATGCAATAATATAAGCGACGACGATATTTTGTATAATAATTAATATTATTGTAATTAAATATTACAGTCAAATTGTCCTATAGAACAATTTCAGATATTAAATAAAATTTCCTTGGTGGTTGGAATAAAATAAATATATGTAGTTTTTGATGAGTTGTGATGCTATGGAAATTAAAAAAGCATCCTAATGTTTAAATAGAAGTATTGGAAGACTTCTTAGCAGGAAAGTGAAGCGTTATGACTTAGTGTCTCATAGTATACTTCTAAAAAAACTGGAAAAAATTTGTATTAGGGACATACAATTTTCGATTTTTTACCTTTCCAATAGAACACAGAATGTCAAAATCGGTGAAGGCACGAGCGCGAAGCTAACGTATCATGCGGTGTACCTCAAGGGAGTGTATTGGGCCCTACCCTGTTCCTCATTTATATAAATGACCTTTGTAACTTGACCCAAAGCAAAGGTCTTTACTAGGTCCAGCTGGGTTAATACAAAAACAATCACTGAAATTGGCATGACCAGGGTAGCAAAATGGCTCAAAACTACCCTGCTCACTCTAAACACTACTAAAACTAACTATGTGTGTTATAGTACTTATAGCAATGAAAATTGCTACTACTTTGTACTATAAGTACCCAACAGTGAATTTAATATAAAAATCCTTGTAACTATCCCGTAATAAATAAAGCAGAATCCGTGAAATATTTGGGTGTGATTGTAGACCAGAGGCTGTCATGGTATCATCAGATCCGATTGTGTGAAGAATCCGCAAATTTGGTTGAATCTCCCGCATCTTGAGACACATTGTTCCTACAAATGTGACTGGTACCGAGAGAAACGTATCAAACGAAATATACATTTCTCTAGTCCAGTCGATAATAAATTACTGCATCCCAGTCTGGAGTGGCGCTCTTCAAACGCGATTCCTAACTGTTGAAAGAGCTCAGAGAACATTAATTAAAATTATGTATTTCAAGAATAGAACATTCTCAACATGGAGTCTTTACCAGATAAGTAAACTGTTATCAGAGAGAAAACTTTATATTTTGGGGTTAATATTAAAGAAGCACAAAACTTTGACACATTATGATCCTTGTGATCAAAATAAAAGAGGAGCCCGCAACTTAAAGATGGCAGTCACTTCCAAGGTCAGAACAGAATATGCTAGAGCAGAGTTTCCCAAACTAGTGGGTCGCGAGCGAATATTTAGTGGGCCCTGCCTATAGAACGACACACCAACCGTGAGACGACCGCCCGTGGAAGAGCTGCGTCACATAGTAGCCTCCACAGAGAAGCACTGGTTTCCAAAGCATTGCCTGAGGATTTCCAAGGATTTCCTTTAGCAGCTAGAGCACAATATGAATCCCGATCTTCTAACCTATATAGTAGAATAAATTTATTTAAAACAACTAGATATATATATAAAGCATATTTATGAGTGTAAATCTACAGTAAAGGATTGATTGATGAAATTAACCTGCACGGAAACTGAAGCATTGTTTCAATTTATTTGATAGCAACTCGCATAAAATACAATACAAATGCACACATCTACAGACACACATATACACATGAACCATCACAAATAACAATATGAACAACAAGTCACTACAAATACCTATAATAAGACTTAGTTATTTTTAGTTCTAATTGTTTAAGCTTTATTTTTGTCAAATTGTTATGCAGAGCGTTGTCTCCTGGCATAGGCAATTATATGCCTGAAAGGAGGCTCCGTTAAACACATTTATGTTAGAATTTTTAAAGAAATAAACAATATATATTTCATTTAATTTTGTTTTATTTTCTAAGATTTGTGATACTTCGAACATAAAGGTGGGTTTTTAGCCGTTAAGTGTTTGTCAATGTACACGAGTGTTGATAAATTGAAAAAAACATTGCAACATCACTTTTCAAATTCTCTCAATATGTTAATCTCGGATATAGTCCCACATCTCTACTGAGTATTCAAGGGGTTCAGGGAAGGGCATCTCATTTACTGTTTATCATCTTTATCACCACTCAATCTCGCTTACCAGACATTAAATATTATAAATATATCTATAACTTGGCACTGGCTAAATGTGTCAAACGTACGAAGCCATTATTTAAAAGTAAAAACTCTCAATAATTCCATGCGTGATCTCAGCATAGTACCACATCTTTACTGAGGACTCAAGGGGTTTAGGGGAGTGCATCACATTTATCATTTTTATCTCCACTCATTCTCATGTACTATTATTAATATAATTATAACTTCACACTGGTTAAATGTGGTAAAGGCACGAAGCCATTATAAATATAATTAAATACCACGTACTTAGGACTCTGTCTAATTATTGACCATGAACCTATATATTTGAAAATAGAACCCACAAGGGCAGGAATACCCACATCCGGGCCATATCTTCACCAATCAATCATCGAGACTCTAGAGCGTCATTAGGTTTTATAAACAATATATCTCTCTAGGAAGTCCTGCTTACGTATGGTCCTTTCAGTACAACAAACATTATATAGAGCGAATATGAAAGGGAAGGAGCGTTGCAAATTCGTATCTATTCAACACAGCTTTCATATAAAACGACCTGCGCTGTGCTATTTCGCACCCATTCATAGTCGGAGTCTCGAAGCGGCCAATTCAAGGCGCGAGAGAGCCGTTTACTGAACGCTGCAATAGTTTTTCGCGAATTGTGACAGTTGAATAATTATTTTTTCAAAATGGCCATCGCGAGCACAAGGCATATGGTGAACCTGAAGGAGAACCATTTCGAACATGAAAATGCGCGGCCCACGAAATATACGGTAGGTTCTATGTTAAGCTCTTTGTTTGTAAAAAATGAATATTTTTTACTGTAGGCTTTATTAAACAGTATTTTTTTCTAAACATAAATTATGTGAAACTGAAAACATTTTAAACATATCTATGGTTTGATTCCTTTATTTCTTTCTGATATTAGAAAAAAAATAAATGAATTGAATTATTTAAAATATAATTCAAAAATTATATGATTTGAAACACAATGATTAAAACAATGTTTACACCTTACATCAAATTAAACACACAGATAACAGAAAGGTACGACTATTCGAAACACGACCTGTATTTATTTTTTTCCTTAACACTTCTTACCTACAACAATATTTTGTTAAAAAAAAATTTATACAAAACAATTTACTGGAAAATACAAAACAGAATTTTAAAACGAATGTAATAATAAGCTAGCACAGTTTATTACACTTTTTAAAAAATGTTTTCGTTCTGTATGTTACATATGATTTAAAATATATTCTAGTTATTTCCTACACTTAATATTGCAATTAAGTTCTTGAAGACCATAGAATTCTAGTTAATGATAATTGCGCGGTATTCTCGGATACGTTTTGCATGGAACTATGATTATACTCATAATACAGTTGTCACTAGTTTACTACATCACGTAGATACAAAAAAAAAGCAAGCAAATATTTTTTTTATCTGTGGAACTACATTTTGTTATTTTAATCTTAATCAAGAGGCCGAGTTTTAGCGCCAACGCGGGAAAAGACGCGTGGCGGCAATATAACATTTCCCAAAACTAGTGTTAATTCGAGTTTTAATGTTAATAATTCTATGTATATGAAGAATGTATTTACAAAAAACAACGTATTTATATATGTTGTCCGTTATTTAGTATCCATAACACAAGCTATTAATGATACTTAACTTGGAACTATATAACTGGTGTACTTGTCAGAAAATATTTATGTATTAATGTAAAAATATAGTGGTTTTTATACACAACTTCTTTGGCAATGTACACAAATGTAGGAAGGTGATATATTGCAGAAATTTCTAATATTCCGTGTTGATTCCGAAACTTCCTAGAAGGCTCAAGTAAAATATAAAATATACTTTACTGAGGTAAGACTAGACTCTGTGAACTCGACAAGGACGGACTAGACTTAGACTATACTGAATGACGATAAAGCTGCATTCATGCAAATCACTTAATTAATTATATTACTTGAAACTGACACTCTCGTTACGCCAAACATTAAACATCGAAATTATCAATTTCATTAACCTAATACTTGAAAACGTAAAATTAATTATAAAAAAGAATCGAAATATGATTACACTGAAATCACATGAAACTTACACATGAAACAGAATAAATTTAAAGAAACAAAAAGAGACGAAATATATTAAGTACCTATGAATAGGGCAGAACTTATTTTGACCTTAATTGATGATTAAAATAATGTATAATTGTATATTTCCATATTAATTGCTAGACTAATAATATAAATTAGATCCAACTTAGGTCCTTATTTCAACCTAAGGATGTGTTTATTAATTTATAATAATTAATTGTAAGGATAATTAATGTTTTATAAATAATCTTAATAAATGCTAGCATGTTGTGGAAATTATTAATTGCAATATTTAGTAAAATATATCGAATCTAAAAAAAATTATAAAAATGAAATCAAAAATGCTTTAACGAAATATTAATGTCAAGATAACCTAAAGTTTAACGCATTCATCACGGTCTGAAACCTGAGGGAAAGGCAAAATTTTTCCATCCATGTTTTGATTGTGACTAGTAAAATTAACTTAAGTTTAATAAGTTAATTTTAGTTTTAAGTTATGTAATTAAAATTTTCCAAAAACTAAACAAAACCAAAAATATGAAAAGTAAGAAAGTTTATTTTCATAAGAATTACAAAACACTTTAGATAAAATACATAAAAAAAAATCTCCAACACCAATTATTTAGTTTCAAGATAAGTATCACTATTCTGATAAATATGAATTTATAATGTAGTTACTTAGTTTTGGGTACTAAGTTACTATAGTGTAAAAACATACTTAATATATTATATATAAATAGAAGAACACCAAGAAAAGAACAAATATTCATGTTCATGCACACAAAGAATTGTCTTGCGTGGGAATCGAACCCACGACCTCTGGAGTAAAGTGCAGGTAGACTGACGTCCACGCCATATCAGTCTTTAAATTACAATTAAATGTAATAACTACTGTGATAAGCTAAATCTTCAATAAATTTATTACTTTAGCTTATTATAAGTAATAATTAATTGTTAATCTTAACCTAGACACGAATAAGTCATAATTAATTATGACTGAAAAAGTTTTCTATAAAAATAGCGCAGTAAACACGTCACTACGTTAAACTTAAGAAGAGCTAAATGATATGCTACGTAATAATAATAAGTAGTACAAATAAAAAGTAAAACACGTAAAGTTTTATTTATAATAATAATATTTTTTCCCCATTTTTTGATAAAAAAAAATTCCTATATGTTTATTTGATATAAACCCAATAGATATCTCATATCATAGCATACTAATAAACATACTGAAAGGTAATATGAAAATTTCAAAATGAATTTTGTGTGTCAAGGACGAATAATGTATGAATCTGATATGGTTCCGTTGGAATTAGAAAAAATACTTCCGTCGTAAAACCCGTTAGACAACCGGACTACTAGTGACGCACAATTGGCGTAAGAGATCAATGTTATGCCAACCACACATTGGATACGATCGAATTCGATCATACGTAATCCTATGACAATCGATAGACTTAAGCGAATAGAGAGCGCAACATAGAATTCGCATGAAGATTCAAACTATTTTTGTAATTGGAATATGTCAAATTTATTAACAACACGTATTCGAAGTTTAATCTATGTCCATAGACATAGAGAGCACCACCTGGAGTTGCTACAATAGATTTTGGAAATAGATATACGAATTCACAGCGCACTCTGAATTTATTATTAGCGTACCCTAATCTTTATTGACGCGCTCTTAGCTCTGCGGTGCTCGGTAGTCGGAAACGATCACCGAAGTACAGCAGAGTTTACAGAGGTCAGTCCTTGGATCAGCTCAATGAAGTCCACTGCAAAATATAGGCCTCTCTAATAGTCTTTCAAAATCACCGATTGTATGGGACCCGCATCCAGAGCAATAAGGAGGTCTGCTTGAGATCTACTGTCAGTTATCGAAGAGCTTTCCATTCAATCTTATAGTAATATCAATTTGACTGTAGCATTTAGTTTAGTGAATTTGTGTTACGAATGAAGCTATTTAATAAAAAAACAAAGTTTGAATTGTATACGAACTAAACGCACGTGTGCGTAGGGCCAAGTCGAACTCTATAGTATATTTTCCAAAGAATTTCGTTTGAGTAAGCCCAAAACGATGTCGAATTCGTACTTATGGTACGCAAGATGCTATTAAAAATATCCAAAAAGTTCGGTTTGTATTCGAACGTAGAAACTACACGCACGTGTTCTTAGAGCCAAGTCGCACGCAATCTACGGGTTCCCATATTAATTTGTTCGAGCATGTCGTGAGCGTTCGTAAAGTCGAAACCGTACGAATTGCGGCCGGCCGGTCTAAATTGTCAAGGGCAGCTTAAACATTTATTTGCACTTTATCCCTATTTTAATTCGTACTACCTTCCGCCAGCAATTTCGAGCAAGTGACAGTTTAATGCGTCTCGAAGAATCCATGCTTATGTCCATGTAGGTTCTTCCATTTTTTTGCTTACTATGACCGATTTGGCACGGAGGTCGATATATTCAATCTTTCGCTGCAAAGGTTATGGATTCGATTCTCGCAAAGGACAAATCTTACAGTTTCTTTTAAAATAGACTCACTCGATAAAAGCATTATTATTAATATTAGGTAATTTGACAAATCAAGTTATATCTATGCAGCATTTTCGTCATTTGTCAAAGTCAAAAAAAAATCCTTCAAATTCATACTACAATAAAGTAGTAGAGAATTTAATACAAATTTCCACGTATTTTTGAAATCAAAACGGGAAATCACAATTCACGGGAATATGCCACTTTCCTACGTGACCATTGTCGAAGAAGTTATGTACACACACTTACATATAAAACACCGAATTCACACTAGTTTTATAAAATAAAACACTGCCGCGATGTGCCTTTTTTGATGGCGCGTTGGCGCCAAAACTCTACCACGTAATTCCCTTTGTTTATCTATACACCTTTTTTATTCTGTGCGGCACAATTTCAATAATGCAAGTCTTAAATAGCGAACGAAGCAAAAACTTTTTTGTAATCATGCACTTACAATGTATCATTTATAATCTGCCTTTTCTATTTTGTGGAATGATGATGATGGGTATAGTGTCACAGTCAATTGATGTGTTTATTTTAGCTATATCTAACCTTACCGGAGCAAAAAGACAACGGACAAACATAAGACATTTCTCCTCAACTAATTTTTGAAACCCAGGTCTGTATATTAAACCATGGTCTAGCCATTAAATATTTGTTCTGTGTGGGAAACAAAACGTTCGTACGTGAAGCGTTCGTCCCGCCGCGGTTCGTAGCGGTCAAAAACGAACAACGGAGTAAACCAGAGGTCTAGATTTTCAAACATAATCGGATCATAAGCCGAGATCAGTTGTCTTGAGGCATTCTTCCCAATTTTGCCTTTGCGCCTTTCGGACGCCTTGTTAGAGTTACCGACAGACTGACTGACTGACGGACAATCCCCTCCCCCCGATAAGAGTCACCGACAGACTGACAAATCTTGAGAAAAAACCACAACAGACAAATAAACTGACACACCTTGACAAATTCTGACAAAGAATCTGTTTGCTTTTAAATATGGAACTGCTGGAACCGCTCATATATCCCATTTCATTGTTGTTAGGAAAAAAAATATCGAATTTCCATTTTGTATGTGAAAATTTGACAATAAAGTATATTTTATTTTATTTTAAAGATTTATGATTTCACCTAAGAAAAAGTTATATTGCTAGTGAATATACTGTGTGACGAATTGCTAAAATAATTACAGAAACATTAGTATTATTATTTGAAAAGTATCTTAATGACAAAGCTCTCAAACGTTTTTACAAAATAAACTGTAACAAGCGTGAAAACTAATATTTGTAATTTGTGACAGCTTAACGCAAATTAGCAATTTTGCGTTTAGTTTTTATATTACCTACATGTAAACATTACAATTTTCTCCGCATATCATTAGGATAAATAAACTAAAGACGAACGAACACCGAGAATACGAATATTTTGCCAGTACGATACCTGCCAGTGACATAATTAAAAATAGTTTTGAGCCAATTCTGTTTTTGTTCGCGAATGTAATGCTCACTTTTCAAAGTGCGCATTTCATTAACCTCTGGTTTAGGTATGGCAGCAACCGAATTGCTACTTCTAAAGGTATCGCTCCATAAAATACTTAACACCAACATTAACTTAGAAATAATGACCAGCATTCCGTGCTTCGGAAGGCACGTTAAGCCATTGGTCCCGGTTATCACAAAATGTGGGTGTTATATTAGATTCTAAGTTACAGTGGGGCCCACATATTGGTGAATTGTCGAATAGACTCAGCTCTGCTGCATACGCAGTAAAGAAAATTCGCCAATTAACACACGTTGAAACAGCTAGGCTTGTTTATCATTGCTATTTTCATAGTGTTATGTCGTATGGTATTCTTCTGTGGGGTTGTGCCGCAGATATTCAAAATATTTTTGTACTGCAGAAGAGGGCCATACGAGCAATTTATAATCTACCATGTAGACATTCACTAAGGGATAAATTTAAAGAAATTGGTATTTTGACAGTGGCGGGTCAGTTTGTTTATGAAAACCTAGTATATGTACACAAAAATTTTGATAAATTGAGTAAGAAAAGTGATATACATAACCTAAACACAAGAAATAAGCATAAACTAGTTGTACCTGCCACTAGGCTCCAAAAAATTAACAAATCTTTTAAAGGTCAATGTGTGCGATTCTATAATAAAATCCCAAGCAATATACAGCAATTAAGCCTAAATAAATTTAAATTAACAATAAAACGCAAGCTGTCTTCAAAGGGATATTATTCTATTAAAGACTATATGGCTGATAAAAATGCTTGGGATTAAACCGCCGTTTCATACAGGCTATTCTAATATGAATGACTTAAAGCATGAATATTGTTATATTATGTTGCATTGTATAGCGTCACAGACAAATGAAGATTGTTACTAACCAATCGATAATTTAAAAGAGCATAGCCTGTGAGTTTCTTGCCAGTTCTTCTTACAGAGCGGTGGCTCGGAACTGGCACTTAGATTCGCTTGCACTTAAATGTTTTTTGTTTTTTTAAATTATTTGGTTGCAAGTGAATCTAAGCTTCGTGATTTTAGTATAGTTATATTTTATTTGTTTTTGTTATTTTTTTATAATTTTGACGTTTTCAAGTACTATGTAATAGTTTATGAAATAAAGTATTTTTGACTTTTGACTTTTGACTTTGTGGTAGTCGTTAAGCCATGTTAGAGGCCTAATGGGCGGCTTGATAAATTCTAACAGCAGGACGCCATACCGCACTGGGTCAGCGTGGTGGAGTATGACCCAATACCCTCACACCTTGATTTGTGAGAGGAGGCTCGTGCTCAGTAGAGGGACGTTGATGGGCTGAAATGATGAATGACCAGCAATAGCCCAGAGGGTCACGTAGTCAGACCCTGATCGCGCCTAAGACAACGACTTTTCATTATCGTTTGCTCCGAGCATCGGAGAGCACGTAAAGCCATTGGGAAATCAGTGCCTTCTAACATCCTAACAGCTGATTTATTTATATAATAATGTTTCCCTCTGGGTTACGAGGTCATAAGGCAGTTTCTTCATTTAATAGCTAAAATGCAGCCAAATCTAGTTAGACCAGGAAGCAGACCCTGCGCCCTAAGCCTAGGCCTATAAACCTAGGACATGGTTATCGTAGCTACATGGTTTTATAGATAAACCAGAAACGTTGAAACTGTATGCATTTAAAGTCAGGCATATCAGTTAATAAACGGAAATATTTTAAACTCCATACTCAGAGAAAAACAAATCATGCACGGACAAGATCGTCGTCTGCGTACTGCCTTTAAACAGGCGCTCCTTTAAAGTAAGTAAAGTAAAAAATTATTTATTTCATAAACTATTATACATAGTAATTGAAAACGTCATGATTACAACTGAAAAAAAAGACAATCGAAATAATATTACACTAAATCACGAAGCTTAAATTCACTTACATGCAACAAAACAATTTAAAAACAAAAAATAATTAAGTGTAAGTGAATCTAAGCGCCAGTTCCGAGCCACCGCTCTGTAAGAAGAACTGGCAAGAAACTCACAGGCTTTGCTCTTTTAAATATGTCCATGTCGCAAGATGTATGCCATTTTTTTCATAGTAATGTCACAGCTTCCTGGCTTGCCGAGGTCACCCCACCTTAGATCTGATAGCCGCGTCGTGACATGCACTAAGATCCGCGTATTTTATCGATTCCACAATGAATTTATGATGTCCTTACTTCATGGAATCATATCCGGTTTTATAGAGAATGTTGTTCGCGAGAAAAAAGACTGATTGTATGATATCGGTGACACTGCAAAGTGTGGGCAGCTTTGATATGGCATTAATCTTGATTAGCGAACGGCTGCAATGATAGAGATTGATAATTTTAGACCCCTTGCCTTTTCTTATAATCATAGGTGTCTCAGAATCAATATTGCACTTTATTACTAAATAAATAATTTCTAATAATTACACCAATTATTTAGTTCCAAAATAAGTATCATTAAGAACTAGTGTTATGGATACTAAATAACGGATAATGGGGTATATAGGACTCCTACCAAGATCTCCAACTCCAACCAAACCTCACCTGTAAGTGGTGCACCTGCCGATCAACGGACGAGGCTCTGGCGAACATAAAAGTTCCCGGAAAGCGGCAATAGGCTCGCCTCCTATTACGTGGGACCAACAATATAAATGGCGAAGTGTGGGCGTATAGTATGCCTCTGCCTACCCCTTCGGGGATCGACTTTGCAGTACCTCTCGGTGCTTCATCGTCATCAGAAAGACATTACCGGGTAGACCTAGTAATGCTCGTCTGCTAATTACAATTCTTAGTCTTCTCTTACAAAACAATTAAGTATTGGCAGTGACTATAGACGGACGGATTAATCTACCGCTTTTGCAAACCAAGGTGAAAGGGATGTAGCATTCAGACCTTGTAGAAGGGCGTGTGGCGACCTGTTATTACAAGTTTTTAAGGCACCCATTTGTCGTTCATTACAATTACTCCGATTAAGTGAAGTAATAAATCAACGTTATTAATTTAACAGGTAAAGGAATATGAAATTTTCCTTTTGCTTGTAAACCTAAAATAAGTTTAAACTCTCGCAAAGTCATTTGGCAACTGAATGATCTCTGTATAACTTTGTATGAATTTAATAACAAGCTTTCAATATGATTATACCTATATAATTATAGAGTTAAATGATGTCTGATTTATAGAATTACAACTTAACTGGTCAGCTTCGTACACGTGGATAGTAACATACAAGCAGAATAAAAAAACAAAAATTTGGATTAGTGTCGTATTACTTTCAAAATTGCATTCAATAAAAATCTCTCATTTTGTCATAACAGACAGATACTTCGATTTAATTATTTATATTGCAATATGTCTACATTATATCGGATTAATAACATTGTAATTCAACCGCTGAGTTGAACGGAAAACAATAACTTACTCACTGCATTCTCGAGCGAATATTAGCGCATATAAGAGTCGACGCGGCCGTGACAATGGTAGAGCTACAAAGGTCGCCCATACTCTTGGCCACGGCAAAACTATGCTATAATGATAACCGATTTACATAGTGATTAATTACTTATGATTGTTGTTCACGTAGTATTGACAGTAACAATTATTATTATTGATGAAAGATGACATCAGCGTTATCTTAATTTTTGTATAAATGTAAAATAATTATAATTCAAAAGTCAAAAATTATTTATTTCATAAACTATTACATTGTACTTAAAAACGATAAAATTAAATACAAATATAAAAAAACAATCGAAATATTATTACACTGAAATCACGAAGCTTAGATTCTCTTATATGCCACAAAACAATTTAAAAACAAAAAATAATTAAGTGTAAGTGAATCTAAGTGCCAGTTCCGAGCCACCGCTCTGTACATAGAAATGGCAAGAAACTCACGGGCTATGCTCTTTTAAACTTATCCATTGGTTAGGTATTTGAATTTAATGAATAAATACAATCTTCATTTGTCTGTGAAGCTATACAATGCAATATAATATAACATTAACAATATTCATGTTTTAAGTCATTCATATTAGAATAGCCTGTATGAAACGACAGTTTAATCCCAAGCATTTTTATCTGCCATATATTCTTTGATAAAATAGTATCCCTTTGAAGACAGCTTCCGTTTTATTGTTATTTAGGCTTAATTGCTGAATATTGCTTGGGATTTTATTGTAGAATCGCACACATTGACCTTTAAATGATTTGTTTATCTTTTGGAGCCTAGTGGCAGGTACTAGAATTAGAAATACTACAGCAAATACACCTCCTCATTAATTTAAATTTTGGAGTTTCTGTATTCAGGGAATCTAGTGAGTGAAACAGAGTACCTTTTACATTAATAAAAAATTAGAGCCATGGTCTAGTATGGCGGTTAGTCGGTGGATACAGGCGCTCAATGTAGAAAACTAGAGGGCCTACGTTCAGCTGTGGACTCCTAATGCCTGCTATGATTATGAATAGTAAACACATTTTAGATATTAAAATCTTCAAGTATTTGAAACGTCGGGATAACAATTGTTTACGAACCCGCGATTTAAATCCGTAAAATGTGTCTTTTTACGCATGCATAAACTCGTAAATAGAATAAAATAATATTAACGTAATCTGCGGAGTTTTGGTCCTTCTAACCGGTTCGACATGTTACGAATGACAAATTTGTGACAATGGTACATACATACATATACTATCACACCTGTTTCCCCAAAGTGGTAGGCAGAGGCATATTAAACGCCCACACTTCGCCAATTATATAATTGGTCCCAAGTAATAGGTGGCGAGCCTATTGCCCCTTACCGGGCACTGCTATGTTCGCCAGAGCATAAGAGTATAAGTGTTTATGGATGGTAATTAATTGCTTATGTTTATTGTTGACATAATATTGAAAGTTAGAGTTATAACTAACGATAGATGACACCAACATGTGCCACCAGGCAGGATGTGGCGATTTCGTCCATCGACTGGATTAAAGTGCAAGAAAGTATAGAATTTCAACAAATATACATTTCCAAAAAACAATGCAGCTAATTGTAAATTTCGCATAAAAACTGGCCAAAGATTCAATTGTTTTTATTCAGTTCTAGGTTCGGGTCTACTAGAGACCGCCCTTAGTATGTCGCTCTTTAATTGAGCTTGTCGCTCTTTTGAGGCCCTCTGTCTCGCCTTCCCCAAATCCATTTCGTTTGCGCTGTATCGGCCATCAGAGGCAAGCAGCATTCACATAGATAGAGTTTAGCCGGTCGGCCCCTTTTGGGTAATCCCGGCATAACCTACTCGCCGGCGAGAGGTATCTGGGAGTTAGCCGGCTAGTTTAGACCACCGCCACGGCGGCAAACCTAGCTAACGTGAAGTACACGCATGTTCTTCAAAGATGCGCGTACTTTGCTCCGGAAGCGCACGCCCGGCTCATTGTCAGTGACTATCGTATAAAAAAAAACGTTGAATATAAATTAGGCATGAGTATCATCACAACAGCCTTATAAAATCCACTGCTGAACTAGCCTCCCCAAAAGATTACATTCTATTTTTGGCTTACGACTCCCCGTCAGATAAGAGAGGAAGGCATAAATATAATCAGGCGAAATATGATAAGCCAGATCTATCGAAGCAAAGTAAACATGGGGATTTGTGCAAAGTAATATCAATAAAATGTGTATTTACTTCTCTTTACCAACTAGGTCAGTAATGCTTAACTAAAACAATATTAACAATTTGTGTACTTCACAAACGACATTTGATAGATGTACAAGGTGGTTTGCTTAATGCACCGAGCGTGAATCGTTGGTTGTATATTGGCAGATTATTAATCTCGATCAATATGACAGGATGATTGTTTACAGTAAATTAATTTGCTATACCCTGCCATCGCTAGCTGTCTTTCTACCTTCAACTATATACAGATTATACAGACAGATACATATAGGAATACTTTCAACTATAATAATTGATTTAAATGTCAAAAAAGTTACACTTATGTCAAATAAGTTATCAGTAAATTTATTTGCAATATCGTCAACAGGCGTTGTCAGCAGTCGCTGGCATCGTTAGCCGTTTTTCTACCTTTAGCTATATACAGATTTATATAGACTGACAAATAAAGAAATACTTTAAACTATCATCATCATCATCATCTCAGCTCATTATCGTCCCACTACTGAGCACGAGCCTCCTCTCACATACCAAGGTGCGAGGGTATATTAACAACTATGATATGATTTAAATGTCAAAAAAGTTAAACTCGAACCAATTACATACTTATCCATTAATCAGTAATGTTATAAGTAAATTTACTTGTAATACCGGCTACCGGCATCGTAAGCCAAACCGCAGCCTTGCCCGTGAGCAAGGTCCGGGGTTCAACGCTCGCCTTTCGCCACGATTCACTGTTTAATTTTTTTTTTACACACGGAGGCATATTTATATGTTATTTATAACGCACTGGTCGTTCCAGTGACACACATACAACTGTTTTTCCTTTTTTTGTATTGTTAAACTCGATCTGCTGTGTATATGATATTTTTTTCTTTTATATAATGGCTTCGTGCTGTTTGCACATTTAGCCAGTGTCAAGTAAGAGATATATTAATACAAACAACATACAAATTAAAGTAAATAAGAATGAGTTATGAGAACGATGGTAAATGAGATGCCCCTAAACTCCTTGAGTCCTCAGTAAAGATGTGGGACTATACTGAGATCTCACATGGACTTCTTGAGAGAATTTGAAAAGTGATGTTGCACTATTTTGTTTCATTTACCAACACTCGTGTACGTTCACAAACACTTAACGGTTAATAATCCACCGTTATTATACATTAATGTTCAAAATATCACAAATTTTAGAAAATAAAACAAAACTACAGACATGAGGCTTCACTTTCCCGCCAAGAACATTTCATACACTATTATATTATTATATGATATGCAATGCGTTTTTCCTTTTTTTATTTCGTTAAGAGCAATTTGCAGTGTATGTATATAATATTATATATATATATATATATATTTGATCTTGGGAGGATCCCTATACACCAACACATACATTAACAAACATTGGCAATATGCCTAGTTGTTTTCTAAAATGCCGCATTCCACAATCTGCATGCGACAAATAACCATTTATACTGCAGATTGATCTTAACAAAATAAAAAGAAAAAATCTTAAAATCATCATCGTTCCAAGATCTTACGTGCCCAAGCCAACCTCACCTGCAAGTGGTGCACCTGCTGATTAACAGACGAGACTGTCAAACATTACAGTTCCCGGAAAGCGGCAATAGGCGAGCTTCCTATTTACATGGGAATGACTTTATAATTCGTGAAATGTGAGCGTAAAATATAACTCTGCCCACTGAAACTGCTTTAATATATGTGTATAGATAGATAGATAGATAAAACGTTTATTTCCTTTAAATAATAGAAGTTATATAAAAACATATCCCACAAAACCGTTTGACTGGTTTGTCTGTGGGTCACGGTCTCTTTTATACTTTACAACTAATTTTATAAATAAATAAATTAAAATTTTTCACTTACACCAATATAGTGTTTTTTTTAAATTAATTATAATTAATTATGTCCAACAATTACGATTTCACAGAAAGCACGTGCTCTCCAAAGAATAAAAGCTACGTTAAGTTGCGTGTCTTAATAAGTTGGGTACAACAGTAACAACAGTATACGTACTGATTGCTATATAACAGAAACTTCCCATACTATGCACCATTTGTCTAGACTTTTTATAAAACAGCGCATTCCAAAATCTGCCTACGCCATATAAGTTATATGTTAAGATAAAATTATCTTATCTTTAAGGGATAATGCAGCTATGACTTTGGTTTAATTAATTTTATGAAATAATTATAATTTTAAAGTAACGGTTTTTTTCAGACCGGTATGGCCCGGAAGTTAGTATACACGCTCTGACTTTCAAGGTCGTGAGTTCGATTATCAAGAAGAATAAATGTCTGACGAGATCAATAATTTTTGATTTGATTTCTATTTTTATGAGCAAATCAAGCGTATTTTCCATATGAAATTGTGATGGATTTTTTTACTTTATTATTAAAATACATATTATGTCCTATAATTTTTTTCTTGTTGAATATGGTTTAAGATTGATTTTTTCTAGCCTAAGCTAAGTTCCATATTATGGGTACTAGACAATGGATCAACAAACATATTTAAAAAAATATAATACATACTTTTATTTACTAGCACACAGCATTCAGACTAGGATTTGATATTTTTATGTAAATCTAGTCATATCATTTTGTATAAATTGAACGCGCGACCTCTGGAGCGAAGTGTGGGCATACTAACCTTTACGCCATATCGCTCATCAAATAATTTATAATTCTCAATACCTTAAAAATTGGACAAGCTCCATAAATGGACTGAAAAGATTACGACGGATTTTATTGTTAATTAAAAAAGACAACTCGCTGAACTAACTGCCGTTTAATAAGATAATGAATTCGCGAGTGCAATTAAAATTCGTGCCAAAATAAAATATTTTCATAGTAGGATAACTATATAAAATAAAAACTACGATACGATATTACGCTACAAAATATAATTTCCTTAGGCGTTTTGTTTAAGGCGGGGATAGACGCCAATGACCTTGCGCCTATTATCAAACAGGGCGACTGAGACTTCGCAGGACTTTTGTGCATCGATTACGTAAAAATAATCATCAAAAACCACGTGCCGTGTCCAGAATAGTGCCACCCCCTCTTATCTCATAGGGAGTCGACGAAAAGAAACCTTACCGGATGATGGGCAGCAGCGTCATCCTGCGTACTGGCTCGAACTGCTATCGCCAACCCTCCTGCTCAGCGTGGTGATTATGGCAAATAATCCAATAGAATATAATCGCTTGGGCATCCCCAAGCAACCATTAATGTTTAATGTATGATTTTTAATGATGATGACGCCCTTATCGCCTTATAAAGTCCACTGCTGAACGATGACGTTATCATTAACAAATCATTAAAAATATAATTGAAAAAAATAATAACGGTGAAAGCGCTCGTAGCTTTGCGGTGCTAGGTGGTCGGAAAAGATCACCGAAGTACAGCAGAGTTTACAGAGGTCAATCCTTGGATGGGTGACCGATTGTGTGGCATCTAATATCGAGCGCTACCGTGCTTCGGGAGGCACGTTAAGCCGTTGGTCCCGGTTATCACTAAATGTAGTAGTCGTTAAGCCATGTTAGAGGCCTAATGGGCGGTTTGATAAATTCTAACAGCAGGACGCCATACACCTGTCTCCGCCAATCCGCCTTAGGTCAGCGTGGTGGAGTATGACCCAATACTCTCACACCTTGATATGTGAGAGGAGGCAGTAATGGGACGTTAATGGGCTGAGATGATGAATAAAAGTTACCTCGATCTGCTAATAACCATAAAAAAATCTTGCGATTGATTTTTTTTTGATGGAAAATCTTTAAATGACCTTTCCCTGCAGTGGGTGGAGCGGGAGGGGGTGTCAGACTTCTACTAACTAAATACCATCCATGTTCCTTCTTTTGAGCCTGCTACGTACCACGTGGTACGCGATTGATAGTTTAGGAGTAAAATGGTTGTAACTGAGAAAAACAAAGGTACCTTTTTTGAAAAAAATTGATTTAAAGGAACCCAATTCACAGCACTCCACCCCTTAAAGCAGTTCTTGTGACAATTAGCCAACTTCCTAGTAATCGTGGCTAAGTTGAAGCTGGTAGGTTAATCATTTACTATAAACGGTTAATAAATTATAAATACACAGGGAAATAAAGTGTTCTAAATGTGCATTGATATTATACGCATTGTCCTTGAAAAATAACGTTCTGTTACAGAAAAGTCCTTACAGCTATTTTAAGTTATATATTTATATTTAATATAATTAAATATAAGTTTTAAGTTATATATATTATTAAAACTTATCATATTGACTATTTGTAGCTTGAATTATTACGAAGTACGAAACGAGAGTTTCAGCGTTGGTCGTGAAGACATCGTTGTTCTGAGGCTCCTATCTTACCTGAAGATGCTCTGTGTAAGGGCGAAACTCGTGTCGTGTTGAATAGTTTCTCGATTTTTCGGGAAATTATTGTAGCGCGGGAATTGTTACAAAGATATTTTTAATCCATCACTTGCTTACAATGGATTTCCGAAAAGTAACGCCTGAATCAATAAATTATTTATTTCGAAGTAACTAACGTTGTAATTTCACAGTAAATAGGTGTGTGGCCAGCTGTTTGAATTTTACAAGTCGCTCAATGTGGCCTTTATAGCTTATCTGTTTACTAATACCTAATATGGTAAGAACATAGACTACCTACTCACTTGAAGTGCCTTTCGCGTATTTTAGCGTCTAAAAAGTATTTTAGTATATGAAACTGCGACTAACCACTAAACTACCCGAAACCGGTTTATTTTGAAATCTTAATCGTCATAATGACTACCTCCTACCTAGTACTTACTAGTCCATTTAAATTAAGGCGCTTCATACCGTGAAATAAATCTCATTGGTAAGAGCAGTGTACCGGTTATCCAAAGGTCTTGAGTTCGATTCTCAACTGCGCCATCGCGGCGAAGTTTAGTTTAGACTTTATTCTAATTATAATTTAATCTAAGTTAATGCAAAAAAGTATTTAAGTATGTGGCTAGATGGTGCTATGTGATATTTCTAATGTTTTTTTTAAAATGGAACTACCGATTAGCTGTTTTCTAACTAGCAATATAAAAAGTAGGTTATAATTACATAGTAATAAGATTAAACTATAATTGCAGATAATCGTCCTACACCAAGATCATCGCAAATCACACAATTATTTTTATTGTTGTCACGTGCATCACGAAAGACGAACCGTTTTTCATTCATTTTCGCCAGTAAACGGTTTTTATTGTTCATTCATCTTTAGACAAATAACTGCGAATGCTGGACATACAATCGTTGCGTGAAAACTCAATAAGGAATCATTCATAATTGGCTTTGGAACGTGCTGATATTTAGATGGTGTTAATTAAATCGCTTTTGCGTTCAAACGAAATCAAGGTTAATCGTAATTAAAGAACCATTTTGGGTTTAATGATCAATTTGTCGCTATTGTTTGTTAATATATTTAATCTCAGTCTAAATTATTCATTTAAGTTTCATAGCTACATATTGAGAAATTGCATGGTACTCTTTAACAAGTGATGGATTACAAAATATCTTTGTAACATTTCCCGCGGAAATATAATTTGCCAAAAAATTTTGAAGCAATTCAACACGACACGTGTTTTGCCCTTACACAGGGCATCTTCAGGTAAGATAGGAGTCTCAGAACAGCGATGCCTTTACGACCAACGCTGAAACGAGAGTACTCACACTGTTGAATGTTGTCTAGGTATTGTTACAAAGATATTTTTAATCCATCACTTGTATACAATGGATTTCCGCAAGATAACGCCTGAATCAACAAATTATGGTGCTCTTAAACAAACTGGGCGGGAGAATAATTGTGAGGTGTCAAGGAAAAGGAGATGAGTCATGTAAATATCTATATTTAATATAAAATGTTAAGACTAAACTCCTTTTTGCCGTGACAAATATTAAAGTTTTGTACCAATAGGTGCAAAAACCTAATTTTTATTTTTTTTGATTCATCTCCTTTTTCCTTGACACCACAGAATTGTTAAAGAGTTTCTTGACTTATAATTTACTACTCGAGGTTCTGCCCGCAGTGAATGGGCTGGTTTGCGACCGCATGCGGGTGCCATGCGTCAAAGAAAAAGACGCGTTAGTTTTTAAGTTTGATTTTCATAAGAGCTCGATTAAGCCAATTTAAAAAACACGATATTATATTGCATTGTATAGCTTCACAGACAAATGACGATTGTAATTCATGTACCAAACCAATGGATAAATTTAAAAGAGCATAGCCTGTGAGTTTCTTGCCAGTTCTTCTTACAGAGCGGTGGCTCGGAACTGGCACTTAGATTCACTTACACTTAATTATTTTTTGTTTTTAAATTGTTTCGTTGCATATAAGTGAATCTAAGCTATGTTTAGTTTTGACATTTCAAGTACTATGTAATAGTTTATGAAATAAATAATTTTTTAGTTTGAGTTTGATAGGAAAAAGGCCCTTAGTTTTGAGTTGTCGTTCATAACAGCATTATGGAGCCAAACTTAAACAAAAAGAATGTACTTTTATTTTGAAATCTTTTCTTGAATGGTCTTACAGAATGATTCTAAATTAAGAACTTTGGTTCGAGTGCTGATAGTGCACAATAGAAGGGTGATTACTGAGACTAGCAGTATTTACTACACTTGACATGTTGTTGTTTAATATTCGGCACCATCTTAACGTGCCTTCCAAAGCACGGAAGCGCTCGATATGAAATGCTACACAAACGGTCCATCCATGGATCTCTATGAATTCTGCTTTACTTTGGTGATAGTATCACGCTTTGGTTTCTTATACTTTAGCTAAACAAGCGACAGGAACTATTTTAAAGCGCCTAAGTAAACCGAAATTAATTTACAGCAAGACAATCTATCTTATTTGTAATACAAGTCAGATTGGAATTTAGTTTTATACCATGAAACGTATTTGCATACCCCGGTTAAGTTTAACAAAATATTCTCTCAACTAGTAAATACAGCCAAAACGTGACCAATACAAACTACAAACTATTGTTATTCAATAAGAACAATGCTAACAAGTCCATAAATTATATAAGTTTAGATTTATTGTCTACATTATAATTTTCAATTCAACGCGTACAACTCGTATCTATATAATTAAAAATTGAGGGTCAGTCACTAAATTTATAAGTAAATGGCATTTGAAGTTTAAATGCCGGCATAAAATATTGGCTTCAAAAGGGTTTTTAAAAACCCCTAAAAAAGCTGAGGTGACTTTATGAAAGTGAGATCAGTTTTTGTGAATCGTTAGGAGTTGCTAGACTGGGGATTACATAAAAAGAAAGGAACACATTTTTAATAAACACATAACAAGTAACAAATAAACAATAACTACAGTATATTTACTTTATTTATTTAGTACACATACAGAAAAACTAAGAAACATTGGGTACAGGGATATAATGATGTATAGTATATTATATATAACAATAGAGTGTACAGGGGATCCGACCATCATCTTTGGAGCTTAAGCCAACCTCACCTGCAAGTGGTACACCTGCCGAGGCTCTGGCAAACATAGAAGTTAAGGTAAGCGGCAATTGGCTCCAACACAATTGGCGAAGTGTGGGCGTATGATATCACTCTGCACCCTTTCGGGGAAACAGGCGTCATTGTATGTACAACATAATTATAAATAATAACCAATGATCGACCTGATCAAGGTCGCAGGATCATGCTGGAAGCTGGCAGCCTGCAATCGGTCACATTGAATGTTTATGTTCCTTAATGCGTCCACTTCTTTGGCAGATAATCATAGTCATGTTATAAAGTAACAAACGACGAAGTTCGATAACTGAAATAGAGCCTTGAGTTAAGGCCATTCTAATTTCCAAGTCATTTAGGGTCAGCTTACTTAAATCAAGTTCAGATCACGTTGTCAGTTTTATTTGGAAAACATAAGGGTTTGTGAGCGACATCGGCAATATTATATATACGCTTGCCAGCTCCGTCTTATTTCAGGTAACATTATGATGTTCTTGAACCGGGAACGCCAAACACCAGACTCCGCTAATCCGCACTAGGTCAGCGCGGTGGAGTTTGATCTGATACCCTCTCTCCTGGTCCAGGAGAAAAGGCCAATGCTCGTCAACAGGTTCAAAAGATGTGATCCTCAAAAGATCCTGAGCAAATGTTACGCTACAGCAGCGCTCTCTAGCGATGGCTTGTGTCAGTTGTCAATAAAAGAAAATGGCGCGTTGATTAATTCCGTTTCCGGATCGTTGGCTTTACGGGACATTTTGACAACTTTATATACACTCTATAGTCTGACAACTTTCCAATGTTATGATTTAAAATGCGGAAAATTGATTCTCGGTTTTGAAACTAGTTTTGGCACAAATTCGCTCCGACTCCAACACTTATTGTTTGTACAGTCCCTGTCCCAGTCCCAGTTCCCTTTTTACAGAAAGTTTATAGATCATATCCCAATATTATCCCGGTTGCCCTAGACTTAAGCATAGGGCCCAGGGTCTGCTCCATGTCTCAATCAGATTTGACTGAATTTCAGTTATTACGTGGAGCGACTGCCACCTGACCTCCGCAAACCAGAGGGAAACATCATTCTATGATTAAACCAGCTGTCAGGATGTTAGAAGACACTGACTTTCTAATATGTTCATGACAGCCGGGAACAACGGCTTTACGAGCTTTCCAAGGCACGAGCCAAGCGATAATTAAGCACATAACTTCGAAAAGTAACCAGGGTTTTGAACTCTAGTCCGTCTGAATTTAAAGGCAAGGGGTCTCGCCACTGAGCTATCGCCGGTCCAAAGGTTTTAATGGAATGTAAAATCTGAAACTGAGAATAATATTTAACGTTTCTGCACGCGATAGTTATCTGTGTGCAAAATTTCATACTTTAAATACTTGGCAGTTGAAGCGTGTTCAAAACTACAACATTTTACACATTTATAACAAACCGGAAGTATTATTCAGGACAGGAAACATTAAATCACGTAACATGGCAATAAATGCTTATCTTATCAAATATACGAGTAGGCATACTGTAAACTACAAACATCCTTAAGTAGGTAGGTACTTGAAGTTTTATCACATATTATATTGTGATAACAAAGGCTTTTGAAAAGATAGAGGATTTCCTATTGTTTCGTTTGTCTGTTCTTATTAGTATTTAGTATTGTTTTATTTGTTTGTAAACAAAATTGTAACCAAAGTGCTTTTTGCTGTAATAAATTTAAACGCAACTCAAAAACTTTTATTTCATAAACTATACAGTACGTGAAAATTATATATAAAAACAATCGAAATATGATATCACTGAAATCACGAAGCTAAGATTCACTTACATGCAACAAAACAGTTAAAAAACAAAAAAATATTTAAGTGCCAGTTCCGAGCCACCGTTTTGTAAGAACTGGCAAGAAACTTACTGGCTATCCTCTTTTAAATTATCAAGTGGTTAGGTACTTTAATTTATATATATCATTTATTATCACTTATTTATTAAAAAGGGAAAAAATAATCGTAAGTTTTAATTGTATCACAAATGTACACACATTAAAAAAGCCGGCTTGCACATGGTTACTATTTCTGTTTAGTGCTAAATATATTTAAAACAATTGACAAGTCCACAACCCCGCAGGATTATTACTTATTTATGTATATAATAAGTACGTAATCTGAATCGCTCGTAGCTCTGCGGTGCTAGGTGGTCGGAAACGATCACCGAAGTACAGCAGAGTTTACAGAGGTCAGTCCTTGGATGGGTGACCGTTTGTGTGGTATTTGATATCGAGCGCTTCCGTGATTCGAAAGGCACGTTAAGCCGTTGGTCCCGGTTATCACTAAAATGTTATAGTTAAGCCATGTTGGAGGCCTCCTACCTCCGCCAATCCGCACTGGGTCAGCGTGGTGGAGTATGACCCAATACCCTCACACCTTAATATGTGAGAGGAGGCTCGTGCAGTAGTGGGACGTTAATGGGCTGAGATGATGAATTTGAATATTGACCTTCGAATCCTACCGTTGTATAAGGGAACCTAAGTCCTTAGGAGCCCAAGTCAACTTCACCTGCAAGTGGGTACCCCACCTGCCGATCAACGGACGAGGCTCTGGCGAACATAAAAGTTCCCGGTAAGCGGCAATAGGTTCGCCACCATCCATAGATTATTAAGTGGGAAAAACTAAATATTTGGAAAGTGTGGGCGTCTAATATGCCTCTGCCTTCCCCTGGGTAACAGGCTTGATTGTATGAATACTACCGTGCGCATAGCAACACCTTATTACGTGTCGGTACCTTGACCGATCCTCGACCATGATCTTTTCGCTCGCTCTTGTCGAACTTGTATGTGATTCACTTTTTACCACATAAATATACATATCAGAGTTATTCAGCAACATTTTGGTTTAATTACATGCCAATTTATATGAAGTTACAGAGCTAAAAAGTTACCGGAACTGGTGACGGTGTCGCTGCTGTCGAATTTGGTATTGCTGCTAAATAACATTTCCATAGTTTTACGCTTAGTTCCAATTTTAGCCACCGGGTCAGATAAGTTTGTGGCACTGTAATTAGGTGCTAGATCCACAACATCAAAAAATTCATGTTCATGATCAAAAAAAATTGTTTTATTTTCTTCTTTTATTTTAAATCTTGTGACTGAAGAACACAGATTTTTGTAGACTTCTCAAATTATTTTACTACTAAGTACATTTTCTTGTAACTGGCGGGTGAAAAAACTAACCGTGACGATTTTCTTGCCCGTTCTTTTCGATCAAGCTCCCGCCCGCAGTGAATGGGCGCGCTAGTTTTTAAGTTTTGACCTTCATAAGAGCTCTTTTGAGCCATACTTGGATAAATTATTTTAATTGATTTTTAAAAAGCATATAACTTAATTACTATAAAAATAAAACTGAAAACAAAAATCTATAAATAAAAGATGTCTTCCAAATTATACGGTGCTTAAAATAAGCTATTTGGTTTCAAAACATGTCAATGAGTGTACAGTTAATTAGGTTCTTTATAAAAGTTTGGTGTGGTAGCTAAATAAATATCATTTGTATAGCTAGACTTTTTTATGTGATTAATTATAATGGCCACTTTCTGCCTGATGGTAGGTACGTAATCGAAAAAAAATTGAACGCTTCATACCGTGAAAAAAGCACGGTAACAAATGCACTCACTAATGATAACCTGTCCTGTCCTTTTCGTCCCTATTTTAATAGTCCCAATCAATTAAACCGTTCCGACTTAATAATTTTGATAAATTTGAATTTAATTTTGTAATTGTAATTTTGATTTTTTGACCCAGGTCACATCCAATATCCAATTATTTTAAAATATTCAGTAATGTATTCAAGTATATAAAACCACGAACCAAATTAAATGTTAGCGTTAATTGAAAAGCTATTTGGCCGTGAAAACTACGTAACTTGGCGGTTTGCAATGCAAACATACCTACAACATGAAGAGCATATTCACTGCCTGAAGTAGATTTGTTTTCACACACAGTGTCATATGAACTCATACTGGTGTCTTCATCTTCCGTTTCAATTTCCTTATCTTCTTCATTATAACATATAGAATTCTTGCCTGACAATTCTACCAATACATAATCCCTTTTTACAGAAGATTCAAGAAATGTAGCATCCCTACTTTTAATTACCTTTCTTGTGTTTGGTATTAGAAATCTATAGCCTTTGGTGTGATCGCAGTAACCGATGAAGATCATTTTCTGTGCTTTAGGATCCCACTTTCTGCGCTTTTCTTTAGGTAAGTGTACCATAGCTTCACAACCAAATATGCGTATGTGTTTCACATTTGGTTTTTGTACAGACCACATTTCTTCAGGTGTTTTGTATGATAGGGACTTCGTTGGAGAACGATTGATGACGTATGCAGCTGTGTGTACAGCATCGGCCCAAAACTGTTTTGGTAGGTTAGCGTTGAGGAGCATGCACTTAGCCCTTTCGATCAGACTTCTATTCATTCGTTCTGCAGTCCCGTTTTGTTCTGGAGTGTATGGTGTTGTCGTCTGGTGTATGATACCTGCAGTTTTCAAATAATCAGAGAAATTCTTGTTAACATACTCCAGGCCATTGTCAGTCCGAAGAATTTTATTACGAGCATCAAGTTGGTTTTCTACTTCGTGTCGAAACTCTTTAAATTTTTCTAATGCTTCTGACTTATTCCGGAGAAAATATACATAAACTTTCTTTGAATAGTCGTCAAGAAATGTGATAAAGTATTTAGCACCTCCTAGTGTTTGTGTCTCCATGGGGCCACATATATCTGAATGAACTAACTGAAGCAGGCTCACTGCTTTGTTCCTTTCGCTTTTAAAAGGTAATCGTGTCTGTTTACCTTGCTTACAAGTGACACATGTCAGTTTTTCTGTATTTGCTGAGAAAGTTACATGGTCAGTGTTTTCAGACATTTTCTTCAAGCTGTTAAAGTTAAGATGTCCCATTCTTTGGTGCCACAGGAAGATATCTTGATTTTCAACATCAGACATGCATGCATAGCCTCCTCCAGGCATATTCAGCCGGTACATGTTGTTGATAATACTAGCTGTTGCTACTACCTGACTTTTATTGTTCATAATAGTACAGCCTGTTGTGTCAAATCTTACTTGGCCTCCACTGCGAATTATCTGGCTGACTGACAGTAAGTTGGTTGCCAGTTCTGGGACATATAAAACATTTGTGAACAGTACCTTGTTTTCTTGGCCTCTATGATCATAAGTATTCAAGCTCACTTGCCCTGAACATTGCACTGACAGTATTTTGTTATCTGCTACTCTTATATTCTTTATAGTAGATGCACTCTCATTCTGTAGTAAACTTTTGTCCTTGACCATATGCGATGATGCACCCGAGTCCACATACCACGCATCACACTGTGCAGATGTCGCTACAAACACAGCAGCATATGAGGAACAGTTTGATTTTCGTGATGTTTCTTTTGGTTTTGTTTTGCATTCTGGGCTTTTGTGACCATACTTGTTACAAGAGTAACATCGTGGCCCACTGGACTGCTTTTTAACATTTTTCTGAAATCTTTTGTTTACTGCAAATGCTTTTGGATCAATTTCTGATGGTCTGACATCTTGTAATAATTTTGCTTTTACAGAATCTGAAGTAATTTTCATGCCGGAGCTCTCTATGGCAATAATCATTGGTTGATAGGATTCTGGCAGACCGGAGAGTAGTAGCGTGCCCAACCACTCGTCATCAACCTTAAAACCAATGTTTCTGAGCTTATGAGCGGTGCCTATAATTTTGCTGACATATTCCTCTACATTTTGACATCCTGATAGTGAAGTATTACACAGGTCGCGTAGCAGACCAACCCGGCGTGTCAGCCCAGAGTCGTCGAACGTTGCAGCTAGCTTATTCCAAACTTCTTTGGCAGTGCGGGCTTCTTGGATGTGCACATAATTTGTTGGATCAAGTGACAATATTATTTTCGTTTTTGCCTTAGTATCGCGTTTCGGATCTTTTTCTGAGTCGGATTCTATGCAGTCCCATAGCTCTTCATGTTGTAGGTATGTTTGCATTGCAAACCGCCAAGTTACGTAATTCTCACGGCCAAATAGCTTTTCAATTAACGCCAATTGATTGTTTGTAGCCATTTTCAATGAATTCACTCAGATTAGATACGATTACTTTGCAAAAGTTCCGAAGGAAAAATTTCCACGTTGACCGTTTGAGGTTATGTTACACACAATATCTTTAATCACTGTTTTCACTGTGATATTTTGCACTGTTCGTATTTCTGGGCTTTCTGGGCCCATAACCTGATAGATTAATCCAAATAATAACCACTCTATGTATTACTTTATCTTTATTATATTAGACAAGCGTGGGAAACGAACATTCACTATTGTGTCAAGCAGAGCAGAGAGTATAGAGTAGGTGTTGCCAGGCGCAGGATTCAAAATTTATATTTAACAAAGATGCTCCAGAAATCAGTTTTGATTCTCCTCCGGTAAGCAACATTACATTGCGACCAAGGAAAAATGTTGATATAAAGCTGGATAATTTTGAAGAGAATAGCTACCTATGTCATCATGAAGTCATATGTCCAGATGTGCCATTGACTTACAAAGAAGCTATGAATTCAACTGACAAAGACAAATGGATGAAGTCCATTAGTGAAGAGCTAGAATCACATCAGAAAAATAATACCTGGACATTGGTTGAAAAACCTGTTAACGATAAAGTGATTCAGTGTAAATGGGTATTTCGAATAAAAGAAGAACCAACAGGACCAAGGTATAAATCACGGCTGTGTGCAAAAGGATTTGCACAAACCAAAGGTATCGACTATTTTGAAACCTTTGCACCGACTGTCAGGTATGACTCCATACGCTTATTACTCTCTGTAGCTGTACAGAAAAATTTCAAGGTCATTCAGCTAGATGTCAAAACTGCATTCCTTTATGGTGAACTGCAGGAAACCATATTCATGACACCACCTGAGGGACTGGACCATGAAGAAAATATGGTTTGCAAATTAAATAAGTCACTGTACGGATTAAAACAGGCCCCAAGGTGCTGGAACAGTAAGTTTGATTCGGTTCTTAAAAGGTTTGGATTTATAAACAGCAAAGCTGATCAATGTGTGTATATTGGTCTAGTCAATAACAAGAAATGCTATTTATGCCTGTATGTTGATGATGGATTGTTATTTTCAACTGATGATTTAGCATTGAAAGAAATAACTGAAGATTTGAAATCCGTTTTTGAAATCAAAATAATAACTGAACCAAGAAACTTTGTAGGAATGCAAATAGAGCAATTCAGTAAATCTATATTTATACATCAAACAAGATATGTAGAAGAATTGCTAAGAAAATTTAACATGAATAATGCCATATCCAACAGTGTTCCTGTGGATCCACACATGAAGTTGCACAAAGGAGGAGAGGTGGATAAAAATATACCCTACAGAGAAGCAGTTGGCTCCCTGATGCACCTGGCCATTGTGAGTCGACCAGATATTATGTTTGCTGTCAGTCTGGTGAGTCGTTTTCTCAATTGTTATAACCAAACCCATTGGAATGCAGTTAAGAAAATTTTAAAGTATCTGAAAGACACAAAGTCATATGGGCTGTGTTACACACTAACTCCACATCCAGCTGATGTCACTGGCTACAGCGATGCAGACTATGCCAATGACTTAGATACACGACGCTCAGTGACGGGATATGTGTTCCTTAAGAATGGGGCGGCTGTCACTTGGTGCAGTCAAAGACAGCAAACTGTTGCTCTGTCAACGACAGAAGCGGAGTTCATGGCAGCTTGCGCTGCCACTAAAGAGACTATGTGGATCAAGCAATTTTTGTGTGATATTGATCAATACAAACAAAATTCAATGTGTCTTTGTTTGGACAATCAAAGTGCTATTAGTGTCATAAAAAATATTAACTTTCATAAAAGATGTAAACATATTGAAATTAAGTATCACTTTATCAAAGAGAAATATTATCAAAAGATTATTGAACTAAAGTTTGTTAGTAGTGAAAACCAATTTGCAGACATATTTACAAAAGCTTTGTCAAAAGATAAATTTCAATTCTTGAGAACCAAACTTGGAATGTGTTCATATAATTCACTTAGTGATACAAATAAGTAGTTACTGTATATATTGCCTAAGAGCAGTGTTAATTTAATTATGTTAATTTCTATATGTACTTAGGTGGTTTGTTTTTGTATAAATGAGGCTCGAATTCAGGAAAGGTGTTAAATATAAATTTTGAATCCTGCGCCTGGCAACACCTACTCTATACTCTCTGCTCTGTTTGACACAATAGTGAATGTTCGTTTCCCACGCTTGTCTAATATAATAAAGATAAAGTAATACATAGAGTGGTTATTATTTGGATTAATCTATCAGACCGATATGGCGTGGAGGTCGATATACCTGCACTTCAGTCCAGAGGTCGTGAGTTCGATTCCCACACAGGACAAATCTTTGTGTGCATGAATATGAATATTTGCTCTTATCTGGGTGTTTTCCTATGTATATTAAGTATTTACATAAAAAAATTAAGAATGTTTATCCGTTCTTTAGTATACATAACTCAAGTTCTTATTGTTACTTATCTTGTAACTAAAATATTGGTGTAAATATAACAGAATATTAATTTATTTCAGAACTGGTAAATCCTAATAGAGCATATGATCAATAATATTGACTGTGATGAAAGGTTCCCTTAGAGCTACTTTATTGGTTACGGCTTCTGGAGAATCATTCGATGTCTTCACATAGTGTTCTTTATTGTTCTATTTGATTGATAAATTTAAAGGAGCATAGCCTATAAGTGTCTTTTCAGTTCTTCTTACAGAGCGGTGGCTCGGAACTGGCACTTATTAGATTCACTTACAATTAATTTTAATTTTCTTTTGCACTTAAGTGAATCTAAAGCTTCAGTGTTGTAATGTTTCGTTTTTTTTATATATATTTAAGTTTGAAGTTTTCGAATGCTATGTAATAGTTTATGAAATAAAGAACTTTTTACTTTAAATATTGTCTGACAACTAAATAAGTACATACAAAATCGAAATATTTAATGTTGTGTCAGCAATATTAATCAAAAATGCGTAATTATTAAAGTGTCTTTATATGGCTTCCTGCAAAATAATTATCACACTTCATTATAATTCATTTTCCTTGTTCAAATTTCAAACTCGTGCAAAAATAAAAAGTTAATTTTCAAGGTTTGATGGAAATTTGAGGCGGGTTTGACTTCCTTGACGTTTTGCTGATGGAAATGCATTCATTTCTTTCCGGCTTTTTGTTACTGTGTAGATAGATAGTTACATCTAAGTATTATAAATATTTGACTTTCACTTTAACTTTAGATAAAGCTTTATTGCTCACAGTATAAAATATGTACAATAAACGAAATAAAACAATAACACTTAATGGACTGAGAGCGATCTCTTCTACCTTTGTAACAAGAAAAATAAATATAACAAAATAGTAAGCGGTCTACCCATAGGAATAATAAAAATTAATATTCATACATACAATCAGGCCTGGAACAAGGATGTCCTCTCGGAATGGTCTGTTAGAAGAGGGTCTAACCCAACAGTGTGATGAAAACGATACTGTATTTATGTGTGTGCTCGTAGCTTCGCGGTGTTAGGTGGTCGGAAACGATATTATATATATAGATACTTTCATTGCCTGCCTGTTTTCTCGAAGGGGTAGGCAGAGGCATAGTATACGCCCACACTTCGTCAATTCATGTTGTTGGTCCAATGTAATAGGTGGCGAAGACTTAAAAAATAGTTTGAAACTAAGACGAACCGAACCAAAAAAATTGTAAGTATATTTAAAACTTACATAATTGGACAGAAGCATTTATTTTCTCTTAGGAAGATTAACGGTCTAATTTTCAGTTGGTTTACTTAATCCTATTTCCATTTACAAATCTCCACAAATAGTGGTGTTAGAATTTATGACAGCATGACTTAACGACTACCATAAACAGTGATAACCGGGACCAACGGAATAGCTTGCCTTCCGAAGCAATGAAGCACTCGATAACAAACACCACACAAACGTTCACCTATCCAATGACTGACCGCTGGGAGCTATGCTTTACATCGGTGATCGTTTCCAAGGAGTACGTATATCAAAATAAAAGGGGCCCAAGCCAACCTCACCTGCAAGTGTTGCAATAGCCGTTAGTTGAGTTAGACTTTCACAAGAGCTCTAGTGAGAATAACTTGAATGATTGTTTTTAATAAATAAATAAAATAATAAATAAATATTTTCTGAGACTTACATCGATTATTTAGTTCCAGGATAAGTATCATTCAAAAATTGTGTTATGGATACTAAACAACGGATAAACATATTTAAATACTTTTTTTTTATAATTACATACTTAATATACATAGGAAAACACCCAGACCGGGACATATATTCATGTTCATGCACACAAAGATTTGTCCTGTGTGGGAATCGAACCCACGACCTCTGGAGTGAAGTATAGGTATACTGACCTCCACGCCATATCGGCCGTTTTGACTATTGCCAAACAATAGACGAGGCTCTGGCAAACATAACAGTTCCCGCCCAGCAGCAATAGGCCACCTACTACGTGGGACCTTAATATAATTGCCGAAGTGTGGACGTATATGCTTCTGCCTTCCCCTTCGAGAAAGCAGGCAGGCAATGAAAGTATCTATGTATATATCGCACAGACATAATATCGCACACACATAATTTTCATCAGACTGTTGCGTTAGACCCTCTTCTAACAGACCATTCCGAGAGGACATCCTCTTTTGAGAACCTCCAGCTGCCTAGGTACATAGCTTCGCTAGTGTATCCTTACCGAAATTAACTATCGGTTATGGAATTCTGTTTCGGCGCATGTTTCCCAGATCCTTTTATCCCCGGTATTTAAAGCGGGACGTGAAAAGGAGGGCATTAGTGTGTTGTTATTTTTCTTTTCCTACGAAATAAAGCGCTCTTATTTTGGTGAACTGCGTTGACTGTCTACCATCAGGCAGGAATCAGCAGGAGGTAAAGTCTTAATGGCGAAACATTAAATAAAAATACCAAAGAATCACAGACCGTAGTTATTACATATTTGCTGTTGTCTAAATAATTAAAAGTTTTCTGACAATTACACCAATTATTCAGTTTCAAGATAAGTATCATTAACAACTTGTGTTATGGATACTAAGTAACGGATAAACATAGATAAATACTTTTTTATTGTAAATCCATCCTTTATATACATAGGAGAACACCCAGACCAAGACAAAAATTCATGTTTATGCACACAAAGACCCACGACCTCAGGAGTGAAGTGCAGGTATACTCGCCACTAAGCCATAATCAAATATCAAATATTACAATTTAATATCTGTATTTTTTTTCATTTCCAAACATATCTTTAACATTTACATTGAAAAAATCGCTTAATTGTCATGTTTTCGATAAATTAAATGAGTACCTTTTCTGCTAAGCTATTTGTCTTAAGTGCCTTAAAAGACAATAATTAGACACATTATTAATTAAATTGCGTTTAATCCAAGCCCCAGCTGGTAGATACCATTATCTCGCTCCTATTCAAGGGCGACAAGCGGATATGCATGAGAACGTAATTGAACAACTACGCTTAGCTAGATCCGTCCCGACCTAGTTTAGGTCTAGATTCTATTACCAAGGCGTTAGGTTAGTTCTAGATTCTATTACCAAGGCGTAAGGTTAGTTCTAGATTTTATATTTAAGAACCTATAATATTATTTGATATAAATAGGAACAAGTATTTCACAGTGAAACCCTGGATTGTAATTCTACGAAATAAATCTGTTTCGACGCGAATTCAACCGTCAAAAGTTGTAGATTTTTATACTTCAAATGGGCTGAAAGAGTTTAAGTTGGAAAGTTTAATTGTAATTCTGCCTACACTGTCGTGGCAGTCTGTAATTAAGGCATAACTTTGGAATGTGTCCCGTTGAAGTGTTACTGATTAGAATTAAGTAATATTTCGTTAGTTGTCATTAAATTAATAAATAATTATAAAAATAACACATGTACATGTGTACTGACAAGGTTTCCCCTCAACATAATATCGGAAACCACAATATGTCAACACGCTGTTCCACCGTGGACACCCAAAGTCGACTTGCACACGTCAATAAAAAGACACACAACAACTAAAGATAGGATTATTACAAGCTGACGGAGCGGTCGACTTGCAGACGTCAATAAAAACAAAACACACCACTTTGTACCAAAAGACGTTAAATTGGGATAGCTGGATGAGCATGTTTTTCCCAAGAATCATGCATTGAAAAATTCTCAGATACTTTCAATCTTCAGTCATAACAAGAGGAAACACATAGTCACGTGCATCTAGAAAAAAACCGTAACTATGTTCTGTAAAGAAAACAATGGAATAAGCATGTCGACTTGTACACGTCAATAGAAATATGACACACTCGAGGTAGAATGCAATAGCTGACGTAGCGATGGTCAATTAAAATCACTTTGTTTTATTTTGCCGATATCGTATTACCTTTCAGTTGAATTTGTTTCGGTAGTTATTTGTTTTGTTTAGTTCTTATTCTGACATCAGTATGTCAGTCAATCAGTTTAAAATTTTACATTTTGTTACTTTTTAAATGGGTCTGTTATAAGTGTTTACAGAAGATTACATAAACTGTATATTTCTAAACCAAGAACGTAATACAGATTGAAGTCACTTGTAAGGACTTGTTTTATTTACATCTACTAATGCTCAATATTTTCTTTAATGTTCATTCAATTGAAGTAATGCAGTAATGACGTAGAAGTGTACTAATAATTCTTAGTGCCCTTTTCTTGAATGTTAAGGTAGAGCAGAGTTTTTCGTTGCCTGTTTATTTGAAAGAAAAATTCCCGTGCTAGTGTTTATAGAGAAATGTAGGACTTCTTAGCGGGAAATTGAAGCGTCAGGTCTCCAGTTTTGTTTTATTTTCTAAAATTTGTGATATTTCTAACATTAATGTGTAATAACGGTGGATTATTAACCGTTAGGTGTTTGTGAACATTCATGAGTGTTGGTAAATCAAACAAAACAGTGCAACATCACTTTTCAAATTTTCTCTCAAGGAGTCCATGTGAGATCTCAGTAGAACCCCACATCTTTACTGAGGACTCAAGGGGCTTAGGAAAGGGTATCTCATTAACCATTTATCATCTTTATCACCACTCATTCTCATTTACTATGATTTATATATTATTAATATATCACTTACTTGACACTGGCTAAATGTGCTAGACGCACGAAGCCATTATTTAAAAGAAAGAAGAAGAAAGAGAAATGTAGAGGGGCTTACTACAAAACAAGATCTAAACTTAAGACAGGTTTTAAACTAGTGCTGTCGCTTTTATTTGCCAAAAAGAAGACAGTGACAGCATTAGTGTTAAACCTGGTTTAACTTTAGACCGTGTTTTGTAACAAGCCCCGGAAAATTCCACTTGATTTTGTTTAAAAGATTTCATTATACAGATATATCGACATGGAAATGTCGATAAATCACTAGCCATATGTCATATTCACGTAAGTATTATTTTATTATTTGTACAGTCATCATCATTTTAGCCATGAAGTCCCCTGCTGAACATTTGACCATAACCAGGCTAGGCAGGCGGTTTGGTGATCGCAGTTTGAGCCAGTACGCAGAATGAAGCTACCTATCATCCGGTAGGATTTCTCTTCATCGGCTAATAATGTTTCCCCTGAAATGAGAGGGTGTAGCTAAATTCAAGGCCGGTACCTCTAGGTGTGTAGATGTTACCGGCCAAACCCGATTTTAGGACAAACTAGTATAGCCTAGTCCAAACTAATTTAGGTGGGCTGCATTAAATTGTTTTTTAATGGTAAGAAAAAAACATATTATTATAATAGTTGCAGCCCACCTAAATTAGTTTGGACCAAGCCATGCTAGTTTGTCCTAAAATCGGGTTTGGCCGGTAACATAGAGATCCTACCATCATCTTAGGATCCCAAACCAATCTCACCTGCAAATGGTTTACCTGTCGACCAACGGACGAGGCTCTGGCAAACATATAAGTGGTCGATATGCGGTAACAAGCTCGACATTTATTACGTGAGAAAATGTGGACTTATGATAGGTCTCAGTTTATTCTTACAGGGAATCAGGCGAGATTGTGTTGTTGTTGTGTGATACGGCAGATATGTATATGTAATAACTGAATTCTGTCAAACCTGGTTGAACTAGTGAGCAGACCCTAGAAGCCGGCCAGTCACGCCATGGCTGCACAAGGAGGTAGGGGGGGCGCGACACATTGCGCCTCTCTGAGGAGGTCCTCCTGCTTCAGATCTGGGGGACGTTGGCCGCGGGCGGCGTGCCAGAAACTACAAATCCCCTGGTACTGGCCCCCGCCCCTTTTTTCAACAGCGGTGGGCGTCGGAGGAAGATTTTTAGTAGGTAGGAATGCGGCGGTCGCGTCTGCCGCATAGAGTCCCACACCCTTTCCCGGTCTCTGCCTTTGGCCGGGAGACAGAAAAAGCTAAGTCCTAAGTCCCTAAGCTTTAGTCTAGGGCAGCCGGGATAATGCTAAGATATGATGATACGACAGATTTGTACAGGATTTTAACCTATATGCATGTTCGCAGCTTGCCGACGAGCTGCCGGCGCAGCTGGCGGAGCTGGGTCTTCGGCCACGGAAGATGGCGCAGCCCGGATACACCATCCGCCGGCTCACCGTCGCCGACAAGCAGAAGGCCCTCGACTTCCTGGCTCGGTAAGGATCTGCATTTCTTCACAAAATATCCTATAATTAAAATATAGCATCTTTATAAGGGCTCTTCAAAAAGGGCGTGAAACACAGGGTCGGAAACGCGGTAGTGATGTCCCTGGTGTTGCACGTGCAGAGGCTACGGTGATCACTTTCCATTAGGAAGGCCGCATGTTTAAGCGCCACTTACTCCTATAAAAAAATAAAAAAACTTAGACCCGTGCCTTGTAACAACTTCAAAAGACCACGTAGACGCAGTCCCATTCCCATCTTCTTTGCAATATTGTCGCTAATTACAACTGTGTAGATGCAACAAACTTAGATTTTATTTAAACTATTGCATAGCTTTTATCGCGGGCCTTGAGCGTGGAGACCGAATCCAGAAATTCCGTAACAAAAAAAAACCTAACACCCCCCGCTCCGACCGGCACAGCGGTGATACTTTTTAGTTTTCCATCTATCGATAAACAGCAGAACTTTTAATGACTTTTTGAAATATCACGCTTGTCGCACGCATTTCACGCACAACCCGCCTTTGGGTGGCATTGGTTGTATCGGGTGGCTAAAATGTGTTTCCTATCGGTCACCACGTTCAAAGTGTAACTTGAATTAATATCTAAGAAAAAAAGCTACATAAATAAAATAAATAAATAATTATAAGTTGATAAAAAATGTTATGCAATAGCTTTACCGCGGCAGTCTCCGAGTGCCACACGTCTTTTTTTTATTAACAATGTTAAGTCAAACGATAACGATAACTTCTTTCTTCTTTTTTAAATTAATGGCACTATGTCATCAAGGGTAGTGACGACAATTCAGCCAGACTCGTATGATGACTTCACATATGAATAAAAATAAAGAAACAAAAGAAAAGCTTTGCTAAATGTTAAAAGAGAATTAAAGTTAAGTTACAATTACAGTTTGATATCATTATGTCTAATAAATTTTATAACTTCCAAAAAAACTTTACGAGAAGAAATTGTAAGTAAATATGAAAAGGATACCGATAACAACCTATTCTCTGGACTGATCAAATCCACTTCACTGAACTTCATAACGACGTTATAACCGTCAAAGGCCATACCAAATGTAGGAAGAAGGTACCACAGATATACCATAGATAACGCAAATGCAAGTAATTCGTGTATCCGAACCACGACTGATCTAATTTACTTACTTACTTTTCTGAAAAATATCTTCAGATATCGAAATCATACCCTAGCATTATATATCTCCGCCAATCCGCAATGGGACCGCGTGGTGGAGTATGACATGTAACCACTATCACTTTGGTTCGTCAGCGGAGCCCCATGCTCCATTAAGGTCTATGATGATACATACATACATACAATCACATATTTCTGAAGGGGTAAGCAAATGCATATCATACGCCCACACTTCGCCTGTTATATTGTTGGTCCCACGTAATAGGTGTCGAGCCTATTGCCGCTTATCGGGCACTTTTATGTTCGCCAGAGCCTCGTCCGTTGATCGGCAGGTGCACCACTTGCAGGTGAGGTTGGCTTGAGCTCCTCAGATCTTGGTAGGAGCCCTATATACCTATATATCTATGATGATGATGATAAATATATTTCGACCCTCATTCCTATATTCCCACTTCATTATTCAAATATTTATTTGTAATATAAAAAAAATATTACATAGACAACCACGCACACACTTTGCATACACAAACATACAACCTAACGTTTCAAGACAAAGCCTACTATCTTGTATCTTATTTCAATAACAACCGTTTTATGCATCTATGTACATAACTAATTGGTTGTGATAAAATCATAATAGTTCATGCATAATTCAAACAAATACAAGCTGGTTTTACTGTAGAGTATTCATGTTTACCTAACTTACGTAGTCGTGAAACTCCTTAGTAATTAATGACCATAAATAGAATGATTTTTTTAAATTTAATTTTTTATAATGGCTTCGTGCGTTTAGCACATTTAGCCAGTGTCAAGTAAAATATATATTGGTAATATTTAATTCATAGTAAATAGGAATGAGTGGCGATAATGTTGATAAATGGTAAATGAGATGCACTCCCCCTGAACCCCTTGAGTCCTTAGTAAAGATGTGTATCTTGAGAGAATTTGAAAAACGATTTTGCACTGTTTTTATTTATTTATCAACACTCATGTACGTTCACAAACACTCAACGGTTAAATATCCACCGCAATTAAACATTCATGTTCGAAATAATACAAATTTTAGAAAATAAAACAAAACTGCAGACATTACGCTTCACTTTCCCGCCAAGAAGTCCAGAAGGTAACAGAACTCTTTTAAGAAATCTGTTTTTCATTTATTTTGTTCCGTTATTAATTATTTTTTCACACAGCTGATATTTGTTGAATATCGATTATTCATATTCTTCGTTTAATTAAATAACTAGATACTTAACACATTCATATAAATGTCGGACAAATTAAATAAGTATTTCATCTCATCCTCTAAACTTATTATGGACATACTCCTCACTACTCCCTCTCAAGATTGGTTCATCCAAAATCAAGAACTGTAAACCAATTTGCCACCCACCTTTGTTGTCTATACAAAAACAAAGTTTATTTTCGTTATCAGGAAAGAAGTCTAGAAGGTTTGAAGTCACCAATACACATGCACAATATATTTTTCTACAATATTTGTTGGATCACACAGCAGCCAGAATTTTATTGGTTGTCTCTGTAAATATTGTCGTCGTCTAAATGTGTACTAACATAAATAAATATTACAATTCGTAGGTTTTTCTTCCGAGACGAGCCCATGAACCTGGCAGTGAACCTGCTGGAGACGCCCGATTCCCGCTGCGAGGAGTTGGAGGAGTACTCGGCGGGATCCCTCGCTCAGGGCTACTCCGTGGCCGCGGTGGACGAGGAAGGCCACTTCGTCGGACTGGTCATCAACGGACTCGTCGAGAGAGAGGTATGTTTAACATATTAAAATGTCCTAGGTTTTTCTTCCAAGATATTTTCAGCATACCTCTCCTGGTTCCTCATCTCTCTCAGGTATACTGATTATAGAATAAAGAATAAAAAAAGAATAAAATGATTTATGTGGTCCACACAATTAGGTTCTTACATTTAAAGGCATAGTAATGCCAACAGAAAACAAAGAAAACAAAACAACAAAAAAAAAAGAAAATCATGTTAATGTTCAAAAAGAAAATTATGTTAATACTTACTTAATTGCACGCCTATATATACCATTTGAGGTGGGCAGAATCTTAGCCAAAAGGAGTTTTGTTAAAGATTATTTAAAACCGTTTGTCACGTCTATATACACATAGAAGAAAATCGCGCTAGTTCCACTATTTACAACTTAAGAACGGCCGAATCGATTCGGAATCAATTGATACTTTTGTACCTAAACTTCGGGCGGGCGGATGCCTCAGGCCACGAACACCTTCGTGACTTGGCGCCGCTGCACGCTCGACCACCGGACGCCAAGGTTTATGCCTGAAGCCTTATCCCTCGGGAGACCTAGGGTACCTGACGCCATTTAAAACAGAACACTATGCTAGCTGATCGCCCCAGGGCTTGATCGCAGCACTACCGGACATGACACCCCCGGACTTTATCATCGGCTGAAGACAGCCAACCCAACGACGCGCCCGTATTCACGGGCGCCGCAAGAGACCGCGGCCAGGGGGCACTGCCATGATATCCACGAACGTATCTAAACTACCATCTTGTAAAACACATTGTTGGAACGCAATAAAGTATTGAGTATACATAGAAGTATCATTTGAATAGTTGTGTTAGGTTTTCTGCCCGACCCAAGTAGGATAATTAGGCGTGGGATTATGTATATATTCATCATCATCATCATCTCAGCCCATAAACGCCCCACTACTGAGCACGATCCTCCTCTCACATACCAAGGTGAGAGGATATTGGGTCATACTCCACCACGCGGACCCAGTGCGGATTGGCGGAGGCAGGTGTATGGCGTCTTGCTGTTAGAATTTATCAAGCCGCCCATTAGGCCTCTAACATGGCTAAACGACTACCACATTTAGTGATTACCGGGACCAACAGCTTAACGTGCTTTCCGAAGCACGGTAGCGCTCGATATCAAATGCCACACAAACGGTCACCAATCCAAGGACTGACCTCTGTAAACTCTGCTGTACTTCGGTGATCGTTTCCGACCACCGAGCACCGCAGAGCTACGAGCGCTTTGATGTATATTAGGTCGGGGAAAAAGTCTTTTCGCATAACGTAGGTATAAACTTATTATAAAATTTTTTTGACTGTACTATTTGTGTCTGGCTGGTTTTGGTAACATTAAAAAGGTTCCATTATAAAGAAAAGAAAAAAAAAAAAAAAGTTGTTTCCCGTTATTTTTCATTTGTTTTTCTCTCCGTAAAAATGAGTGAATCTAATGAAGAAATTCGATACATTTTAAAATTTTATTATAAAAAAGGCAAAAATGCAACTCAAGCAGTGAAAAAAATTTGTGATGTTTATGGACCGGAAGCAGTGTCAGTAAGAGTAGCACAAATTTGGTTCAAACGTTTTCAGTCCGGAAATTTTGATGTTAAAGATGCACCTCGCTCTGGTCGCCCTGTTACGAATAAAATGGACGCCATTTTTGAAAGAGTGGAGCAAGATCGGCATATTAGTAGTTACGATGTAGCTGAAGAACTGGGAATTGACCACAAAACAGTTTTGACCCATTTGAAGAAAGCTGGTTATACAAAAAAGCTCGATATTTGGGTGCCACACGAGCTCACTCAAAGAAACTTAATGAACCGTGTACTCATTTGCGATTAATTATTGAGACGTAATGAAACCGAGCCGTTTTTGAAGAGATTGATAACTGGCGATGAAAAGTGGATCACGTACGACAAGAACGTGCGAAAAAGGTCGTGGTCGAAAGTTGGCCAGGCTTCACAGACTGTGGCCAAACCTGGCCTAACACGAAATAAGGTGATGCTGTGTGTATGGTGGGATTGGAAGGGCATTGTTTATTATGAGCTTTTACCGCCCGGCAAAACCATCGATTCTGATCTTTACTGCCAGCAACTGATGAGATTAAAGGAAGCAGTCGAGAGAAAACGGCCGGAATTGATCAACAGGAAGGGTGTGGTCTTTCATCACGATAACGCTAGACCACACACATCTTTAGCCACTCAGCAAAAATTAAGAAAGTTCGACTGGGAGGTCCTAGTGCATCCACCATATAGCCCTGACCTTGCGCCTTCAGATTTTCACCTGTTTCGGTCTCTGCAGAATTCTTTAGGATCTGTAAGGTTGACCTCAAGAGAGGACTGCCAAAACTATTTGTCCCGTTTTTTTGATCAGAAATCCCAAAGTTTCTACAGTAACGGGATAATGTCTCTGCCCACAAAATGACAGAAAGTTATTCAACAAAACGGTACATATATATTGTAAATAAATGTAAATAAACTTTGAAAAAAATGTCTTGACTTTTCATACAAAAATACGAAAAGACTTTTTCCCCAACCTATTATAATAATATTATGTAGTTCATTATCTTGGTACCCGACGCTAAAAATCGAATAAAAATGTTTAGCTACGATCGTAGCCTAGCAGTAGCTGAGATGACAGATGAGTAGATGCTTCCAATGGGAAGCCATGACATCTGCACAGAACTCATCGCAGATGCCTACAGAAAACAAAAATCCTATGATCCCGGGTTTTTTAAGCGGGGCGTGAAACGACATTTTAGCAGGCCGTCATGAGTGGGCGCTTTGTACCTTTGTGATTATTTCACGGTACGTCATTTTTTTGGACTGCATCGACTGCTTACTATCAGTTTGTAGTCATTATGATGTGGCACATAAAAAAAGAACAAAAAAAATCACAGCCATTGGAGTTATGTTCACGCTATCATGATAGTAATAGTTAATAATCAGTCTGTAATTAAAAAATACTAGAAGAAAAAAGATCTTGTTGTAGACTAGACTTTTTTGTGTTTCATGTATTGATTATGAATAAAAACTCGTATATTATAAAATAAGTTCGCATACAAAGAACTTTATAAAAAATCTTTACTCAACTTCTTTTTTTTATTAGCTTACATGTATTACAATTTGGCCAATGTCAGGTGCATGAGAACTATAAAAATAAAACGTACGATAATATTTATAGATTACCAATGTTTTACGGAAATAAACAGAGCGCGAGACTTATCATCATATCCTAGCATTATCCCGGTTGCATTGACTAAAGCATAGGGGCCAGGGTCTGCCTACTTCTCCCCCGGATAGGTCTCCACCTTGACGTAGTGGGGGGGCTGAGTACCTTCCGAAGGCCGGAAAAAGGTAACACTAAGAGATTGGCGACTCTGGGTGCTGACTACAGGGGGCCCCTGCTGTCTTACCATGGACTCTCCGGGAAGTCGGCCACACACGCTATGGTTGCACGGGGAGGTAGGAGGGGAGCGTCCACTGCGCCTCTCTGAGGAGGTCCTCCCGGTTTTGCTGCGAGGCACGTTGGTCGCAGGCGGGGTGTCAGAAGCTGCAACCCAGGTACTGGCCCCCGCCTCTTTCTTAACAAGCGGCGGGTGTCGTCGGAATTTGTAGTAGGTATTACTGCTGGCAGTCGTTTCTGCCGGTGATACCCACTAAAAATCTTTCGACGACGAGACGCCCGCCGCTTGTTGAGAAAGCGGCAGGAGCTAATACCTTCGTTGGAGCGTCTGACACGCCGCCTGCGGCCAACGTCCCTCGGACCCTAACCGAGCTGCGTGGTCGACTATTCCAGGTAATATAGTCCATGGTTAGACAGCAGGGGCCCTCTGACCTCGCTGCTTAAGACCCTGCTGCTTGACGGGCCCACCTGGCCCGCCCGCTGCCCCCTCCACAGGTCCCTCTTAGTTTCAGTACTAAGGGCACCATTAGTCGCCAACCTACCAAGACCTGAGTAGCCCAAACCTCACCTGCAAGTGGTGCACCTGCCGATTAACGGACGAGGCTCTGGCGAACATAACAGTGCCTGGTAAGCGGCAATAGATTCGCCACCTGTTACGTGGGACCAACTGTATAATTGGCGAAGTGTGGGCTTATAATAACCCCTTTGGAGAAACAGGCGTGCTTTGTTGTTTGTATGTTAAATAAATAAAGGAAAAAATTTAAATTGTAATGGTAAAGTGCTTTTATTAGTCGTTCTTAGGTCTTTTATTTTGCAGCACTCATATAATTTGTAGTTTTTATTGAGACGAGAACGAGTGGTCAGGTATACCTACACCAGCTTTACTTGCAACTTTTATTTGTCGTGCAGTTTAAGTGGTTCTGATGTAGACCCTGTACTTGAACCAGTTTCTATAATGGTATCACATTTTTTTTCTTTTATTCGGCTTGTTTAAGGAAGTCCTACACTTGGTCGAGTACCTTTAACAAAAATGTTCCTTTTAAGATGTGTTTATTTATTATTTATGATTCTAAATTGAAAACCGTTATTAAACTAATAATAACAGTATAATAGTGTCACTCGACTTACTTGTTTGTGCCGTGTGACATCACCAAAAAGTTCTACCATTTCATGTTTCCCCTTAATATATATCATAAACGGCGATTAAGAAATAAGAATGAGATCTCACCTTTTGTAAATTTGGGCGAAGGGCTCGTCACCTTACACGATTTGAAAAGTTTCACCTTTAGAAATCTGTGCTAGAAGTAAATTTTGCTAAAAGTACATAAATCTCTTTTATATAGGGTTATATGAAGTATGTTTTATTTATTATTTTATTTTATTTTATTTATATTATTTTATATGAATATGGCGTGAAATGTCTTTATGCACTCGTTTATTTGGTGAATCCTGTTGATCCCAAATGCGCGCAACAGACCGCAGAGCCTACACGAATTCAAGGAAAAATTTAACTTTATGATACCCATTCCTTTCACTCGATAGTGATTTACTAAAAAAGTGGAAGAGAGAGGTATAACGAAGATTCGTTTTTGTTTGAATTAGAGTAGTCCCTCGCGTTTCTCTGCTGACGCGATTTCAAGAAATAAGCTCAAGATATAACGCTTAAAATTAGTTTTCATCAAATATCATGGAAAAACCTTCATAACTTCAACCTTTTATAACTATAATAATATTAGTTTCCCTGGTATAGTCTCAAAGGAATTCTGATGCTGGACAGAATAGGGTCTTTTTACATACATACATAATGTCACGCCTCTTTCCCGTAGGTGTAGGAAAGAGATCACATCCTTCCACTTGCTACGATCTTGGCACACACTTTTAGCTTCATTTACACTCCTTAACCTTCTCATACACGCCCGTCGGATTACGGTACTTTCGACCTTTTTTTATGTACGGTTACGTAGGTTTATGTCGGTAACAAAATGCATTTACGCACTGCCTTCCAGCCAAAGTGGGACCGAAAGGAGGTGCAGTGGACGCGCCCCTCCTACCTCCCCGTGCGACCATAGAGTATGTGGCCGACTTCCCTGAGGGTCCATGGTTAGACAGCAAGAGCCCCCTTCCCACACTGCTTAAGACCCTCCTGGTGCTGCTGAACGAGCCCTCCTAGCACGCCCGCTGCGCCCTCCACAGGTCCCTAATTATAACTTAAGAAGGGCTAAATCGATTCAGCTAAAAATTTATGTCGAGCTTAGAACCAGGAAACGGATATAGAATCTTTTTATCCGATTTCCTGGGACGTTATATAAATCGTGATATAACAAAACGCAACTGAAATTGAATAACAAATCTCTTTTGAGAGATTCTTATGTCCTAGGATCTTTGGGTATCTACGAAAGACCAGCGTCAAGGCATGACTTAAATTACTCCGGCAAAATCTTCTGTAGCCGACTTCTCGGAAGGTCTATGGTTAGACAGCAGGCGCCTCCTGCCCCCGGTAGTTAGTACTAAGGGCACCCAGAGTCACCAATCTCTGGGTGTGACCTTTTCTGGAGGTACTCAGCCCCCCACCACGCCAAGGTGGGATCCTGTCCCGGGACGGAGGGTACTTTTGACCTGCCCTTTCTCAAAAAACAAAACTGGATTTGGTAATGGAAGGTCTTACGTGGTCTTCCCCTCCGAACACTTCCAACCACTTGTCCATCATTAATCACTTTCAATAAATTAAATTCAATAATGTTTAAAATGACTGACGAGTCGCAAGTCTGTGTAGGTATGTGCATGTTTATGATTATCAGTTATTGTGAGCGTCGACCGCAGCACGACTTCCGCACAGGTGTCGATCTGCAGCCGATACTGACTTGGATATTTAATTGAATGCCCGTATTTAGCTAATGTATCCAGTTGGTGACTTGAGCCAGTGGCATGCCTTTAGCGACAGACCCGTGGCGAGAGCAATACTGCCGTCCATTAGCTAAAAGGCGGCTAACGTACAATAAGTATTTTTTGGAATTTAAACGCTGCTGTAATACAATAGAGTTTATATTTCAGAAATTACCCTCTGACACTTAGCGGCTTTCTAGCTAATGGACGGCAGAATATAGTGCCATACAAAGTCTCGGGTTTAAATAACAGCGCACCTATGACTTTTCAAGATAATGTGCGTAAAGATCGCTTGCTCCGTGCCTCGGAAAGCGCTTCAAGCAATAGTCCCGGCTGTCATGAACATTTATGGCAGTCGTTATCAGGATCTCAGCGCCTTGTTATATCCTGACCGCTGGCATAATGATGTTTCCCTCCGGGTTGCGGAGGTCAGACGGCAGTCGCTGCATATGATAACTGAAATTCGTACACACATACATTCACGCCTGTTTCCCCGAAGAGGAAGGCAGAGGCATAATCTACGCCCACACATCGCCATTTATACATAGTTAGTCAAACGAATAGGTGGCGAGCCTATTGCCGCTTTACGGGCATTGTTATGGTCGCCAGAGCCTATCGTCCGTTGATCGACAGGTGCACCATTTGCAGGTGAGGTTGGCTTGGGCTCCTTAGATCTTGGTAGGATCCCTATACACCCTGTATATATATAACTGAAATTCAGCCAAACTTAAAGTATTAGTAAGAATTAAATGTAATCATAATCATCAAGGTACTGTTGGTTTTTATTGGTTAATATACTCGCTAATAGCTTCAAAAGTTGTTATATCGATTCCCACAAAGACAGTTGTTTGTGCGCGTGTGTTTGAATGCATTGTAAATACACACTCTGATATATTTTCTTAAAAGAGTGGTTTGTTTTAAACTCACAGTATATTAGCTTAGCGTAGTTTGGGTAACGGTGAAACTGTGTGAAATGTCAAAGGATATTATTATGTATTATATATACGTTTTAGTACTTTTTACAATGAAATCTAATGTTATTCGTTATTTATTTTTACATATTATTTAATTATATTATTTATACATTTTATCTCGCTTAGAACATTAAATCATGTCCAACCAAACTATACACATAGTTTGTCTGTTGAATCACAATAAAAATAACACATTTTTTTATTTATTCATACATAAATAAGTTATTTAGTTATTTTTTTATTATTTTAAATATCAATCACCGCTATTCAAGTACCAATACCTTTATTGTATTTCCCAGGTCTTAGAGATATTGCATAAAAAAACAAACTGAGATTTTGAAAGATATAAAATAGATTAAAATATATCGATATTTCCTCAAATTTTCCCAATCAAAATGGGAAATTCTATAAAGAATGTACTAAAGTCCTTTCAAAGATCATATTTTATACCCATATTTTTGACACGGATACAATGCAAATATCTCAATAATTACATAATAATAATTGTACTATGGGGTAAATAAAATCAGTGTAGTTTAATTTGTTCGCAGTATATAGTTACTACAAGGAAGCGTAGTAAATAAATACTGCAACGCTGTCTCTGATGATGGTTGTAGTCTTGTATGGAAAATCATGTTATACAACTAATCAGGTTTTATTGAGTCATTCTTACTCAGAAGCGAAGTTAAATTTAATTATCATAGCAAAGATGAATATTGCGATGTTAAATTGCACATAGGTGGAAACAATTACCAAAGTTAAGTATTGTACATTGGATAGGTGGCCATATGTGTGCAATTTGATAAAGTGCGCTTCCTTACTTCCAATTTTGTATACTATTATTTAATATACATACATTCATTCATACCTGTTTCCCCGAAGGGGTAGGCAGCTGCATATTATACGCCCACACATCGCCAATTATATAGTCGGTCCCAACCTATTGCCGCTTACCGGGCACTGTTAAGTTCGCCAGAGCCTCGTCCGTTGATCGGCAGGTGCACCACTTACAGGTGAGGTTGGCTTGGGCTCCTTAGGTCTTGGGAGGATCAATATACACCTTGATATATGACATACAATCGATATTATTTAATGTAGCTTTAGCAAAAACATTTACTAACCAAATTTCTTTTAAATTCTATACTTTTTGATACATTGCTGTTGGTTGAAATTAGGGAAGTGTCCTAATTTTTTTATTCAATATATCGATATTACCCCTGTTTTATTACGATAACACCTAACTCTGAAAGTTTGATATTCTGACTGTTACTTAGTATGTTATACTTAGTAAGAATACCGACTTCGATAGGCTGTAGTTTTCCATTGTCATCCAAACCAGGTAGGTACATCAATTAGCTGCTCAAGGACCAAAAGGAAGGGGTCACGCTCCACTGGACGATGTGCTCTGTTGCTATTCCACCGACGTAGCTAATGTCACAGTCACTAAATTAAATACAAGCAAATTATTGCCGACTAATCTTCCTGCTCCGATTACTTTTTTTTAATTATCATCTAGTTACTAGGAAAAACAATTACTCTATTGAGCATGAAGTCAGCAACATGTAACTTAATTATGGTAATGACGTTCATTGATTGTGGTAAGCAACTGTTTGAGAATTGTGTTTGAAGCTAAGCTATGGTTATTAGATTATTACGGTACAATAGATTGTGGTTGAGTTATTGTTTCATATGGAATAATAGAAATCCTGTTTGCTGAGATTGTATTTGTCAATCTAAAAGCGCGTGTAGCTCTGCATGATTAAGTTGTTGGAAACAAGCTTCTGTATGACATTTGACTTCGATATTAAGTAATAACTGAGACCTTGGCTTACCGAGTTCTGAGGCTCAAATAGAAAATTCCATCGCACGGTTCGCGTAGACCAGAACCCCTGTAACTTATGTTTCTCAGAGCTCAATTAGTATGACAATAACAGGCTAAGATAATAAAACTAACAATCTAGATATTCAAATGTGAAAAGCCTGCGATGAACTAATGTTACCTATTAATTGTAACGCTTCCCACTAGGCATTTTTGAGATAAAGGGCCTTTGTCTTTTCTGAAGGCTAAGTAATAATCGACCTTGTAGAGGGAATGCATAACAAATAAACAAAGAAACTCACTTTGACATTTATAATATTAATTAAATCGAGTTAACAAAGACTAGCTTCTCGAGAGTTCGCGTTTGCCATACGATATACGCATTTTATCGATATAAAAAGATATACTTGACTCTTTTCTTCTCTTCCCTTGAAGCTAGAAACGTAACAAAGCAGAAATGAACTCTTGTTTATTGTATTAAGAATTAGGAAATATAAATAAATATAAATATTTCCTTACAATTACACCAATTGTTTAGAGCCAAGATAAGTATCATTAAGAACTTGTGTTATGGATACTAAATAACGGATAAATATACTGAAATACTGTTTTTTTTTGTAAATAAATACTTAATATACATAAGGAAACACCCAGACCAGAACAAATGTTCATGTTCATGCACACAAATATTTGTCCTGTGTGGCAATCGAACCCACGACCTTGGAGCGAACAGCGAGTATACTGGCCACCACGCCATATCGGTCGTCATAAATATATATCGTTCTTTGTTGCAGGAAGTAGACTACACGGACAAATCTGAGGAGTGTCCGAATCTAAAATTCCGCAACATCCTTAAGGTGCTGGGCCACCTGGATAGGGAAGCCAAGATCTGGGAGAAGCTGCCGAACTCCTGCGATAAGGTCCTCGAAGTGAGGATAGCGTCCACAGACTCGTCGTGGCGGGGCAGGGGCCTGATGAGAGTTCTGTGCGAGGAGTCTGAGTAAGTATCTTATTTTGTCACGGAGGCCACAGTAGAGCCTGTCGCGGCATTTGACCCTTGAGTTATTTTTTTTTAAATCTGAATAGCTGTCACATTATTTCGAGAAAGAAGGTCCTAGCGTTTAGAAATGGGTCCTTATTGGGGTGTGATGTGATGAAGGTAAGTAAGTTAAATTAAGTTTCACATACATCCTTCTCTTCGTGGTTTTAGAAGATTATTGACCACTGGCTTCTACCAGGGGCCAAACGGCATGTGCTAATAATGTTAGTGATGATGATGACAATCAGATCAAAGGCTTGTATTTATTAAGATTGCCGGTGAAGCTCTAAATTATTGGTTTTCATAAAAAATCTGCGTCATGGCCTTAATAAACCAAGACAATACAGCTGAGTGGAAACCATTTTGGTTACACATTATATTTTAATTCTTTATTTCTTACCTATTTTTTATGTAGCCAAATAAATATGTTATCGTTCCTTCAAAGGCGTTTTCCATACATACAATATATATAAATTCAGGCCTGTTTCTCCGGAAGGGGTAGGCAGAGGCATATTTTACGCTCACACTTCGCCAATTATAGAGTTGATCTCAAGTAATAGGTGGCGAGCCTATTGCCGCTTACCGGGCATTGTTATGGTCGCCAGAGCCTCGTCCGTTGATCAGCAGGTGCATCACTTGCAGGTGAGGTTGACTTGGGCTTCTTTGGTCTTGTTAGGGATCCTATACACCACATAGTATGTAGAATCAACAGCAAATTAACTTGCACACAAAATTAAACAAACTGAATGTATTAACATTTATAAAACAATAATAAATATCTATAGTTCAAATTTTATTATCACTTAATGTTCGTTTAATGTCGCAGTTCCGCGTCTTGTTAAACCAAACGGAACACAACTTGTACAATAATAAAAGTCAAAAATTAATTATCGCTCACGCCAAAACGCACGACATTAAATGTGAGTAGGTAGGTACTTGTAAATTGCACTTGCCAATTAATTTCGTGAAATGTGCCAATAATATATAATAATATACCTAATTGGACAGTAATTCCATCTCTGTATTGCGGATTGTGATAGTTTTACAAATATTTTTTTTTAAGCTCAAGCTAACCTCTCCTGAAAGTTGTGCACCTGCCGAACAACGGAGGCTTGTTCGGCAGGTGCACAACTTTCAGGCTCTGGCGAACATAAAAGTTCCCTTCGTGGAAACAGGCGTGATATAATGTATCCAAGTTTATTTAAAAAAAAACATCTACCTACTTTTTATTTCATATTTTTCATACTACGTAATATTGTATCACAGATTATATTTTAGCCTAAGTAATTTTTATTTATCATCATCATCGTCTCAGCCCATAAACGTCCCACTACTGAGCACGAGCCTCCTTTCACATACCAAGGTGCGAGGGTATTGGGTCATACTCTACCACGCGGACCCAGTGCGGATTGGCGGAGGCAGGTGTATGGCGTCCTGCTGTTAGAATTTATCAAGCCGGCCATTAGGCCTCTAACATGGCTTAACGACTACTACATTTAGTGATAACCGGGACCAACGGCTTAACGTGCCTTCCAAAACACGGAAGCGCTCGATATCAAATGCCATTCAAACGGTCACCCATCCAAGGACTGACCTCTGTAAACTCTGCTTTACTTCGGTGATCGTTTCTGACCACCGAGCACCGCAGAGATACGAGCGCTTCAATTTCAATTTTTATTGAATATAGCTTAATTAATCAGGTTATTACAAATGTCTACATACTTTTGTCTTGCAGCTAATTGTAGATGCGCATATCAATTAGATTTATTTAGTCATAATTTATAGACAGCCTAGAGAGTAAGAAATACTATATTTTATAACTATTTAAGGTTAACCACTTTCAATTGCTCAGCCTAGGCTTACAAGTTTTGAATTCCTTATGTACATGGAATAAAGCGAAAAAATAAGGTACTAATAATAGAATATTAATGAAATGAATTAATTTACTAGAATTTTAATTAGTTTCATTTCCTGAATGTTTCATACGCTTTTTTGTTGTCTAGGTACCTTGACGCTAGTTAGTTGAGCTTACTGTTGCATGTAATATAATGGGTTTATAGGGATCCTACCAAGATCTTAAGGAAGCCAAGCAAACCTCACCTGTCGATCAACAGACGAGACTCTGGTAAACATACAAGTTCCCGGTAAACGGCAATAGGCTTGCCAACTCTTACGTGTAAAAATATAATTGAGAAATGCAGGCGTAAAATATTCCTCTACCTACCCCCTCGGGGAAACAGGCGTGTTATTATGTATGTAATGTAACCCTATAAGACTAACTGAGGTATTAACTAACTGACTACTAGAGTCATCATAAATATGAATATTTTTTGACAATTACACCAATTATTTAGTTCCAGGATAAGTATTATTATAAACTTGTTTTATGGATACTATATAATGATAAAACATATATAAATACATGTGTTGGAATCGAACCCATGACCTTAGGAGCGGAGTGAGTGGGTATATTCGCCACCACGCCATAATCTCATAATAATCATCATCAGCTCAGCCCTATAACGTCCCATCACTGATGGGGTCAAACTCCACCACTCACACACCAACTAGTAGTAGGTAAAAGGCCTAAATACAGTAATCTGTAAAATAACTTTTATTTTAATGTCAACTGCCCACTGCGGAACCGAAGGGTTTGTTCGACTTGTACTGACTAAAAACTATCGATGGTCCTTTGTAAGCCCTTTGGGGCTTGTTAAAAAACAAGATCTATAGTTAAACCAAGTTTAAAACTAGTGCTGTAACTTTTATTTAATAAAATAAAGACAGTGAAGGGTTTGTCAGACTTTTACTGACTAATAACTATAGATGTTCGACTGGTGAGATATAGAAACATCGGCGACCATCTCTCTGAAATTTAAATGAGGATTTTCAGTCACTATTTCCTTCACTTTTGCTATGTTAACTTCAGTTGCAGACGTTGATGGCCTACCAGAACGAAGCAAATCTTCCATCATGTCTCGACTGCTTTTGAACGCTTTGTACCACTCATAAGCACGTGTTTTTGATAAAGGCGATTCACCGTAAGCCTTCTGTAAAATTTTCAGTGTCCCCGAACACGAAATTCCATTGGCAATGCAAAATTTGAGACAAACTCTTTGTTCGATATTTTTGTCCATTATTAAATTTGCACACTATATATTGTAAAACTTAAAACAGCACTGTTTTTAATATTAATAGCAGATGCAACTCAAACTCCGCGCCGAAATGGATCACAATTGTGCCAATCTAACAACAACAAAAAAAAATTGGAAAAAAAAAACAAAACAATCATTCCCGACACTTTGTTGACTGAATGTATATTTTATTTTTATAAAATTATATAAAAATGAATGACTGAATAGCACATTACGGTAATACATAATGATATGGATAATACCTACGATTAATCTAATAATATCTGAATACTAAATATGCCGGCTGTCTGTTGTAACACGGAAGTTTTAACTGTTATAAAAACTGGACCTAGCAGATGAAACTGCAAAAATATCTTTGATCTTTTTAACATTCTTACATCTAATTAAAACATTGAGCTAACTGCTAGTTTTATTGTGACTAGTCATTATAAGTTCATGTAATTGTTTCGAAATTCATATTTTTGTAATATGTTTTTTTGTCTATTAGAAAACTTAGAGATTTCCTTATGCATACAAATAACATTCGATGGATGCAGGCGAGACAGGATTGCTCAATGTGGAAATCTATTAGGGAGAATTATGTTCAGCAGAAGACGTAATATGTCTGAGCTGATGATGTTAAAATAACATTCAAATATATTATATGCATGTGAATAACATTCACACAATACATTCAATCAAATGATAATACTGACAGTTACAGTTACATACAAACATTATATCACGCCCGTTTCCCCAAAGCGGGGGGGCACAGTTCAAAGACACGGTCTTATTTCGTTGCCATGGCAACTGCAAATGTCGTGCCAGCTTAGCATGTTGACCTTACGAGGAAGAAATGGCATAGCTTCGGCTATATTGTCGATGCCAGACAAATTCCTTATTTAATGTACTTGATGGGCCAATCTGCGGACGGAACATACATACATACATACATATATACATACATACATACAAACATACATACATATAAACAAACATATACATACATACAACCACGCTTGTATTCCCGAAGGGGTAGGCAGAGGCATATTAAACGCCCACACTTCGCCAATAGTGTTGTTTATCCCTCGTTATACGAGGTGGCGACCCTATTGCCGCTTACCGGAAACTTTTATTTTCGCCAGAGCCTCGTCCATTAATCGGCAGGTGCACCACTTGCAGGTGAGGATGGCTTGGGCTCAGATTTTAGTAGTATCCCTATTCAAGCTTGAAATTAACTGATTAATTTCTATTGTTGAATAATTAATGATTCTAGTTCGTCGTGATACACCTATTATTTAGTCCCAAGATAAGTATTAATAAGAACTTATGCTATCGATACTTAAAAAAACTGACACAGTTCAAAAAATACTTTTGTTTTTCTAAAAAAATACTTAATTGACCTAAATGGGAATCACCCAGACCAGCTCAAATATACACGTTCATGCACAAAAACATTTGTCATTTATTGAATATTTGATCTTGGTTATATAACTATACACACTCTATATAGTTTGCCAAGATACAGATCCACATAAAAATATATAAGTAGGTTATTGTAAGTCTGTTCTCACGTTTTGTTCTAAATATAGTTAAAGGCCTATTAAACACATATTTGGTCAAGTTTCAAATGTCCTTATTAGCAAACATTATTACCAGTTTACATAAATTAATACATTTTATTAAAACCGTCTTCCGCGTAAAAAATGCTATGCTTTGTTCAGTGCTAGGAAGTTATTTGTGGCATTGTTGTCATGTAGGTTTCACACATTTAAATAAGATATATAGATAATATATATTCAATTTAATTTAATTAATATATAAGCCCAGATAAATTTGTAATTTATGTTTTTGTAACTAAGAACATCTCACAATGTTATGTTTTCGGTTGAAAACCCTTTTTTTGTTTTTTTAAGATACCTTACTGATCCTCATTAGTAATACGGAGTATCACAATTAATAAATTCGAGAATAAAGGTGTGGACATCACGATAATTCATATTACCTTATATGTATCTAGTTTTTTAAGATTTTATTGTGACAGTTTTTTGTCATCCCAAATAATATAAAAAAATTGAGAGGTGTCAAGGGACATCCGGATGGAACGAAGTTCCTTTTGATTAATTAGTGAAGGAATTGTAATAAAATTTTATGAAAAAAAATACAAGCAAATCAATAAATCAAATAATAAAACGCTTAAAAAGAGGAAACAAAAAGTTCCGAACCGTTCCAAAGAAATCGAACCCGAGCCTCCTGGGTGAAAGCCAGGTATCCTAGCCTCTTAATAAAAATTACATTGAAAAAAATATTTTACTTTATTAAAAAACATGAAAAAAAAATTTTAAGAAAAAAAATACAAACAAATCAATAAATCAAATAATAAAACGCTTAAAAAGAGGAAACAAAAAGTTCGCGTACCGGGAATCGAACCCGAGCCTCCTGGGTGAAAGCCAGGTATCCTAGCCACTAGACCGTAAAAAAGAGTCGTGACAACTTTTCTTAAGAATTTTTTCCGTCTATACCCCTTTCACAACGCGCGATAAGGAACTTCGTTCCAATAAAATATTATCAGCCATCTAGAGTCTTCTTCTGTACATTGACCTCCCCAATAGAAAGTATTCTATTAGGGGTGATTGCCCATAATCACCACGCTGAGCAGACGGGTTGATGATCGCAGTTTTAGCCAGTACGCAGGATGACGCTGCTGCTCATCACTCAGTTGGTTTTCTCTTCGTCCACCCTTGTGACTCCCTGTGCGATGTGAGGGGGTGATACGGCTTACATTTGGTATTTTTTTCGAAACTACTATATTTTGAGATGTAATATAAAAAAATCTTTGATATCAAATAGCTTATACCTTTAAAGTTTTTTATTAAGTATAATATTTAGTTGTGCAAACTATATTCAACAGAATGTCTTAAATGGCTTGTTATGCATTTTAAAAAATCTTCTCTTCTTTTAAATAATAAGTATGTTGAGTCTATAAAACGTTATTAAGGCCAGCTTGAAACAAAAGACACCCTAAGGGTGTCTGGCACAACGGTCAATAATCCTGTTTTAGTGCTGAATGTATTCTGTCCCTTTCAACAACAAACGAATGACTGAAATGCAATGACATTTTAAATATAATTTCAAATTAAGCCCTTTGTGCAAGCCGCCCTAAGTATTGACGTTGTTTCGTTGTTGTTTTGACGAATTATTGAATTATTATAAGATCGCGGGTTCGATTCCCACAGAGGATAAACATTTCTGCACATGGACATGAATATTTTTGTTGGTCTGGAGGTTATTAACCTCCTCACACTACCGTCGGTTTGGGGTACTTTTGACCTGCCCATTCTCCAAAATTTTCAGAATTTGGTCATGGAAGGTCTTACGTGGTCTTCCCTTCCCAACACTTACAATCACTTGTCCATCATAAATCACTTTCGTTGGTCTACTTTCATTCATCCTCTCAACATGACCAAACCATCTGAGCATACCTTACTCAATTCTTGTCACTATATCTTCTTTTACACCATTTTTTTTTTGATTTACGTCGGTAACAAAATGCATTTACGCACTGTCTCCTGGCCAAAGGGGGACCGAGAGAGGTGTGTGGGACTCACCACCGGCAGACACGACCGCCAGCAGTAATACCTACTATCAAAGTTCCGACGACGCCCGCCGCTTGCTGAGAAAGAGGCGGGGCGCCAGTATCTGGGTTGCAGCTCTGACACCCCGCCCGCGGCCAACGTCCCCCCGGACCAAAACCGGGAGGACCTCCTCAGAGAGACGCAGTGGACGCGCCCCTCCTACCTCCTTGTGCGACCATAGCGTGTGTGGCCGACTTCTCGGATGGTTCATGGTTAGACAGCAGGGGCCCTCTGCCCCCGCTACCTATGACCCTCCTGGCGCTGCTTGACGGGCCCTCCTGGCCCGCCCGCTGCGCCCTCTACAGGTCCCTCTTAGTTTCCCCCCCGGTAGTCAGTACTAAGGGCACCCGAGTCGCCAATCTCTGGGTGTTACCTTTTCCCTAGCGCCTCCTGCGCCCTACCGGGAGGTACTCAGCCCCCCCACCACGACAAGGTGGAGAACAGTCGGGGGGGATAATCTTTTACACCAGCTTCAACCCTTATCACTTCATTCCTTTATCCTAAAAGATAATTAAATTTTAGGTTTGCGAGATTCATATACAAAAATACTATGAGTCGCCAACCAAAAAAAAGTTAACCCAGTCGTATTCATATTAGCGTATTCATCGGCTTGAAAAAGTCTAACGTTCGGGCTGCTATGAATCTCAAGAACCATTTATTACTCGGATTTTCTAACAATGAAAATGCCTGGCAAAACATGGCCGTCATCTAAGTGATCTTAATAGAGTAGCGCATTACGCAATTGTTGTTATTATGAAATATTACGATGTGTACCGATGACATCATTGATTCTGCGAGGCGAAGGACTAGTCGAGATACGAGCGCATTCTGTACAAATTAATATGGCCGTCTAGATCTGTCACATTGTTCTCTGTGACCTAGTTGTGGTTATGATAGCTGACAAGTAATATATAGGAGCTATACTTATAAATAAGATATATTCTGTGGGGTCGTGCCGCAGACATTCAAAATATTTTTGTACTGCAGAAGAGGGCCATACGAGCAATGTATAATCTACCATGTAGACATTCACTAAGGGATAAATTTAAAGAAATTGGTATTGTGACAGTGGCGGGTCAGTTTGTTTATGAAAACCTAGTATATGTACATAAAAATATTGATAAATTGAGTAAGAAAAGCGATATACATAACCTAAACACAAGGAATAAGCATAAACTAGTTGTACCTGCCACTAGGCTTCAAAAAATTAACAAATCTTTTAAAGGTCAAACGCGAGAAAAAACACATATCGGCAGTATTTTATTTCACAAAAATATTGTAAATTCAAGTTATAATGTGTAAACAAGTTATAATGTGTAAATATTGTGGATTTTAAAACATAACCTCTTTGGCAATGTACACAAATGTAGGACAGTGATATATTGCAGTGAATCTTTATTTTCCGTTTAGATTCCGATGATTCGTGATTTTAGTATAGTTATATTTTATTTGTTTTTGTTATTTTTTTATAATTTTGACGTTTTCAAGTACTATGTAATAGTTTATGAAATAAAGTATTTTTGAATTTTTGAGTTTTTTGAGTTTTTACTCTCTAAAAGCCCCTAGTAAAGTTGACTCTGACTTTACCCGACTTTGACAAACTTTACTTGACTTTGAATGTACTGAATGACGGAAATGTTGCATTAATGCAATTGCCTATAAAATATTAATTATAGTACTTGACACTAGCGAATACTCTGAACATGTGAGTCCATATCTAAGAGAAAAAACAAGTTATATACACACCATATTAGCTTTACGTCTTATTTCTCTAGAGGTATGAAAAAAACTCATCCTTCCACTTGCTACGATCTTCTTTTTTCGGATGGAAAATCATCAAACGACTGATGCGACTGATCGAATAACTGACTTAAAACCATCCCTGTTCCTTCTTGAGCCTGTTGTATTCTGGGGCAGCAGTAACCCTTTCGAACAGTCTTGCAACAACTTGCTACGATCCTAGCCCAAACTTATAGTTTCATTGACACAAATATTTTTGTCACAAAAGCTGATTACACTAAATCGGCCCTCATCCTCATCCTCCAGAGCTCATCCTTCTACTTGCTAAGATCCACTGCCTTCGAGCTTAATTTACTCTCATTACCTTTGTCGGAGTAAGGCAACTTAGTCACAAAAGCTGATTACGTTGATCCAAAAATATCGTCAGGTCTTAATCCAGTAGCTGCCCGGGTGAGTTAAGATCACATCCTTCCACTTGCTACGATCATTGCACACACTTTAAGTACCTTTGACCCGCCCGTTCTCCAAAATCTTACAGATTTGGCTGTAGATGATCTTACGCGGTCTTCTAATACGATGAAAAATGAAAAAAAAAATTAATTGATGCTTGAAAAATTTTAAAAGCAGATCGCTACACTTCTGCATTGGCCATGCTGCACTTAATCCGCATGGTGGAGTATTTATAACCTGAATCCCATAATTTTCTGATAGGCTAGATACAAATTTCAACTTAAGTTTTTCTGTTTATTTTGTTAGGTAAACGATACATATTTTTCCATATAGGTCAGTTTAAGGATAAGAATTTTGGCAATTTAATCCTTAAACTAGTGAAAGACGGAAGAGCGTCACAAATGAAGTCCCAATCTCTTAAATATATCAATTTGACATATTGTATGCGGACATTCGATAAACAAAGGCCTTCAAAAATAGCGCATATTTTTGACTCTTTTTCATTCCGATATAACTTTTCATGTCAAAGTTACAGTTATGACAGCGCTGTGAGTTAATTTTTAATCACTTTGAGAGCAACCACTTACTTACTGCGTTAAGATATTGTTTTTTTGGTGTCACTTTTATGACGATAATTAAAAAAGAATAGGCGACTGCTACTACTGAGCGCGAGGTGTCATACCGTTTTTTTAATGACTATATTTTTTTCTTGTCAACGTCAACTTCAATCAATTGAGTTAGGCTTTACTTTTACTTTGTGTTAAATTAACTAAAGTATACATGATTATACATATGTCACTACCCATACATTTTGATTTGAAGATTTGATATCGCAGGCCTAGACTGTTTCTACTAAGTAACAAATATTTGAAGCCGTCACATAGGCATAGGGCGTTCATTACTTTTCTGATACCTTATACAATACGAGGGCTGCACTAAAAGTATCGGGTATGGAATATTTCCACTGTTCCTGTCATATTAAAACTACTTGGTTTTAAATATCGAATACCATTTATTTATTTAAAAAAAGAATCTCGGTCTTGTCACAAGGTCTTGTCAAACTTGTTTAGTCGTTGAAAAAATGCAATTGACTCGAGAAAATTTAAGAGCGATGATTTATTATGACTTTCGAAGTGGTTAAACCAAAAACAGTGTATTGACCGAATGATTTCTGCATTTGGTGATAAAGCCCCACCCAAAGCCACATTTTATCGCTGTTTTGCTGAATTTCAACGTGGACGTGTCAAGCTCAGTGATGATCCCCATCAAGGTCGTCCAAAAAATGCAGTCACCCACATTTCACACATACGAAAAGCCTTTCCTCCGCATTTATGCACACCGGCGTTCTGTGCTTATGGGCACAATCCAGTGACCTTTACCATCATACCAAGTGTTAGATAATGGTTTGGCTGGCTTTTGTCCTTGATGAAGTGGAGTTCCATGTGTTGTTAGCAAGCTGCGAGCAACATACCTTTTAAATGCAAATAGGGTTTCCGTCTCTTTATTACATGATTTTTTTCTCGCAAGCAGCCAACTGTTCACAATGGATACATCTAGAAAGTAAGCAAGAAATTGGCCACCACCATTTTCTAATACGCATTCTTGTACAAAGAAGAAAACGTCGATGCTGTGCGTAAGCTGATTGAGGAAGATCGACATGTGACATACCGCGAAGTTCAGACAACTTTAGACATTGGCATGGGTCAAATGCAAATAGTCTTGCATGAACAATTTGGTGTAAAAAGTTGTTTTCCCGATGGATACCGCATTTGCTCTGTGAGGAGCAAAAAGCGGCTCGCGTAAATCGGTGCGTCAGAACTCTCGAAAGATTCCACGCAGGATCCTCAAATGCTATATACAACATCGTATCAGGTGACGAATCCTGGATATACGCGTACGAACCCGAAACAAAAAATCAGTCACGAGTTTGGGTGTTCGAAAATGAGTTAAAGCCAACAAAAATTGTTCGTTCACGGAGTGTGGCAAAAAAAAGGTGGCCACGTTGGTCTCTAAAACCGGCCATGTTGCGACTGTTCCTCTTGAGGGACAAAGAACTGTTACTGCAGAATGGTATGCTAGCATTTGTCTGCCACAGGTCGTTTCTGAACTCCGTAAAGAGAACTGCAATTGCCGCATCATCCTCCATCACGACAATACGAGTTCTCACACCGCGCACAGAACAAAAGAGTTTTTAGAGCAAGAAAACAGAATTATTAGACCATCCGCCGTACAGCCCCGACCTAAGCCCTAATGATTTCTATACATTCCCTTAAACAAAGAATAAATTGCGTGGTCAGAGATTTTCATCACCTGAAGAAGCTGTGGACGCCTACAAAACAGCCATTTTGGAGCCCCCTACTTCCGAATGGAATGGTTGCTTCAACGATTGGTTCCATCATATGTAAAAATGTGTCCAATTTCGCGGAGAATACTTCGAAAAGCAATAAATACATTTTTAAATAGTAGATATATAGACAGATACATATACTCTGTATTGGCCAAGAAACTTAGAAACTACAGATTACAATATTGAGAAAAAAAAATTAAAGCCAATCTAGGCGGTCTTATCGCTAAAAGCGATCTCTTCCAGACAACCCGACGCAAAGGAGAGAACAGGAAAGCAGTAGGCAGAGCACATAAACTTTAAAAAGAATAAACACAAAAACTATTTGTTATATATGAATAAAATACAAAAATACATAAAATTTATATATGTATATATTTACATATATTATTTAAAAAACTGATACAAACAACTAATCAGATAGATAGTAATAGTAGTTATGTTGTAATGATGAATGAATGTTACAGATAGAAATGTTATGTCACTTTCTTGATGCCCGAAATTTTCAGTGTCACCCTCGTAGTTCTTGTAGTCACAAAACGGGCAAGTCACATAAATTTTTTCTAAGGTGTAGGTAGATGCTTTAATTTCAAGTCTATGCTTATAGAGTTCAAATATTAGCTACATGATGTCTAATAAATTTTAATTTGATGCTGATTTTGTCTCATTTTGGGAACGATTTACATGACGTTAATTTTGGTAGGTGTGTAAGCCAACCTCACCTGCAAGTGGAGCGCCTGCTGAACAACAAACGAGACGCTGGCAAACATTAAAGTTCCCGGTAAGCGGCAATAAGCTCGCCACCTATTTCGTAGGACCCACAATATAAATGGCGACATATGGGCGTATAATATATCTGTGTACTCCTTCGGATAAACAGACGTGATATTATGTATGTATATAGGATATAATTGTGTTTACAAACCAGTGGTTTAGAAGAGCATTCTTTCATAGAAATCCAACTGGTGGAACTTGGCTGACCGTATTTTATAAAACAAAAGATAGTTACATAGTTTGCCCCAGGATATACACCGGGAACAAGATAAAAATGTATGTAAAAGAACAAGAAGTATTTTTTAGCACACTTAACTTAACATTTATGAGACTACAGACCAACTATGCAAATAGTTTTGTAGTACGACTGTATTCTCAATGCTCAACCCGCTCTTGGTTTAATAAATAAATAAAATAGACTTCTTGATTTGTATTTTTTGCTTTCACATTGCTATATATGTGGGTGTATAGGGATCCTACCAAGACCTAAGGAGCCCAAGCCAACCTCATCTGCAAGTGGTGCACCTGCTGATCAACGGACGAGGCTCTGGCGTACATAACAGTGCCCGGTAAGCGGCAATAGGCTCGCCACCTATTACGTGGGACTATATAATTGGCGGAATGTGGTCGTATAATATGCCTCTGCCTACCCCTTCGGGGAAACAGGCGTGAACGTATGTATGTATGTACAATGCTGTATATAAGATATGAGACGATTTACTAGATAAAGCAGTGGACCAGTTATCCAAAGGTCGCGGGTTCAATTCCTCCTCAGACAACCGCGGAAGAGTTAATTTTTTCGAGTAAAAAAATTATCTCGTAGTACTATAAGTAAACCGAGAAAATGCTATGCATGGTTCATGAGCTTGCACATTGGATTGTACCTATTTAGATCTATTTTTAGATACCATTGTAATGAACAGAAATATGACTTCCTCATTTGTGACAATTCATACAAAAACAAGCCCGCAATTACTATGTCACTTTATAATGATTAAGAAGTGATCGTTTGTTGTGATCATAGGTGCATAAAATAACCCACAACAAAACTTTTTGAAATTATAAAAATTAATATCTTTTGCCATTGTCATTGTCATATTGCCACTTGTGTATGTTCCTTGACCTTTGGTGCTATGGTATAATGAACGCTAAGTGTCTTAAGGTTGGAAGTTATGTGAGATCGCTAAAATAGGGCTTTTTAAATTCAAATTGTTCTTTGTCATCTTGTATGGAAAAATATGAAAAAAAATAAACATAAATCTAAAAAAAATACATCAAATTGCACAAGAGAACTTTTGGTTAAAAATAAAATGAATGTGTGTTCTACCGCTTGTTTATTGGGATGTGTTCTGATCTAAGGAACTGTTTAAAATGATGCTAACGGCTTCTATCTATCATTGCTCCGGTCGACAATAATAGGTAGTCTACCCTCATATTTAGAAATGACAAGTACGACGCAGTTCATTAGAAACTTTCTGCTGCTTACTTTGGCTGGTGGGATGAGCTCTCTGGCGAAGTTTCCCAAGAGATTATAAATAATAATAATAATAATAATTTATTTCTGTATGATAACTAGCCTAATTACAATATTTTACGAACATGAACATGAGTACGGCATTACTGCATGGAGCTCTTCACAGAAGGCGTGAATAGGTTTTCGAAAGGCCGGCAGATCAATATGTCAATCAAATGGGCCACATGCTTGAGTGCCTTGTGGTAATTTTTTTTAAAGCTGTCTTCTACTTTCCCGATAGGACTTACAAAGATCTGTATTATTTTAATAACATACATTCACGCCTGTTTCTCCGAAAGGGTAGGCAGAGGCATATTATACGCCCACACTTCGCCAATTATATAGTTGGTCCCACGTAATAGGTAGCGATCCTATTGCCGTTTACCGGGCACTGTTATGTTCGCCAGAGCCTCGTCCGTTGATCGGCAGATGCACCACTTGCAGGTGAGGTTGGCTAGGGCTCCTCAGGTTTTGGTAGGATCCCTATACACCTATTTTTAATAACAACTAGGACCTAATCTCGAATGCAAATTATACTTATAAAAAACTGATGTGAGATAAACGTATAATTACTCTAATATTCGTACGTAGCAGCAGTCTCCATTTTCGTACTCTGAAGTGCTATATGCAGGCGCGTATTCTGCTTATTCGCAAATCTGTCAAATTCTCAAAATGTCAATCTTTCAGAAAGTCCAGTGGTGTAGGTTTAATAATAAAAGCCAAATATTAATTGGCAGAACTTATAATCGCGAGCGAACACTTCAAATGATCATCATCGTAAGCGAATTCAACATTTTACTTCTTTTTTTTTCTGTAAGTAGGTCGTATATGATGCTTTCACATTTTAGACAGGGTTCACAAAGATCTGTATTATTGTAATCACAACTAATTTCTAATTTTAATAATTTACATATCATCATCATCATCACAGCCCATTAACGTCCCACTACTGAGCACGAGCCTCCTCTCACATATCAAGGTGTGAGGGTATTAGGTCATACTCCACCACGCTGACCCAGTGCGGATTGGCGGAGGCAGGTGTGTGGCGTCCTGCTGTTAGAATTTTTCAAGCCGCCCATTAGGCCTCTAACATGGCTTAACGACTACCACATTTAGTGGTAACCGGGACCAACGGCGTAACGTGCCTTCCGAAGCACGGAAGCGCTCGATATCAAATGACACCACAAACGGTCACCCATCCAAGGACTGACCTCTGTAAACTCTGCTGTACTTCGGCGATCGTTTCCGACCACCGAGCACCGCAGAGCTACGAGCGCTTCGATTCATTTATATATAGATGATATTAAAATAGAGAACAAACAAGTGTGTATGCAGATTCAATATCATTTGAAATGTAATGTTTGAAACATTTATTTTAAAGTGGCTTATCATAATTACTACATCCTGTCTATTTGGAAAAAGTGAGAGCGCTCCTAACCGTAGCACAGTCACGGTAACAAGCCCACTCACTCATGAAGGCCTTCAAACCTACATTTTATTACGTTATAGAAGATTAGAACCCGAATTTGAAACGATTTATAATATAACCTACGTTACTGACGAATATAGCGCTTTCAATTCATGAAAGAATTTTTCGAATCGATTTAGCAGTATTGGAGTAGATTCAGTGAAAACGAACAATCAATTTAATTGCTTGCTTCTATGTATGATTACTTATTTTTTGCAGACGAGTAGCTAAGGAGGCAGGGGCCAACGCAATGCGTATGGACACAACGTCAGCATTTTCAGCGGCAGCGGCTGAAAGGCTCGGCTACAAGAGCATCTACGAAGTGGCTTACTCCGACCTGCCATACGCTCCGCAGCCACCCGCGCCGCATCTAGTGGCCAAAGTCTACATCAAAGAGATTTAAAGTGAGTTGGAAGCAATATATTAATGTTGTTATAATAAATAAATATTTCTGACACTTACACCAATTATTTAGTTCCAAGATAAGTATCATTAAGAACTTGTGTTGTGGATACTAAATAACGGATAAACATACATTAATACTTTTTTTTTGTAAATACATACTTAATATACATAGGAAAACACCCAGACCAGAACAAATATTCATATTTATACACACAAATATTTGTCCTGTGTGGGAATCGAACCCACGACTTCAGGAGTGGAGTGCGGATTTACTCGCCACCACGCCATATCAGTCGTCACGGTGTTATAGCAAATACATTATAGCAGTGTCTTCCTCTGAGCTGCCATACGCAACCACTCACGCCGAATTTAGTAGCCAAAGCCTACATTTTAAAAAATTGAGTACGAGGCAATACCAGTAAAGGTTAAGGATAAGAGGCTACAAGAGCATCTGCGAAGTGGCTTACTCTGAGCTGCCCTACGCTCCGCAGCCACCCACGCCGCAACTAGTATCCAAAGTCTACATTGAAGAGATTTAAAGTGCGTACCCTCTCACCTTGTTTTGTGTGAGGAGACCAATGCTCTTGCTGTATTCAAGTTTAACTTATATAGCTACTGGCTACTGCTATAGCAGGGGCATGCAGACCGCAGCAACTGTCGCCCCATCTAGTTGCCAAAGTCTAACTTACAGAGACTTAAAGCAAGTTGAAAGCATAACATTATTGTATTCAAGATTGTTTTATAAGAGTGTTGTTTCGTAAGACGACATGGGATGAGACGATAATGGCCATGATAATGATTATGAAAGTGTTCTGGAAGTTATATGAAGCTCTGCTATAGCAGTGTCTTACTCTAAGCTGCTATACTCGTCAATCATAGCGATTATCATCAAATTTCAAAAAGCAAATTTTACTTATAAAAAAGTGAGATAGATGTTTATGAGACTCTAATATAGCAGAGTCTCAGTTGTCGTACTCTTAACTGTATACCCTTAGGCACAAATGCATCATGACAGACAAGCGATGGCAATCGGACAAATTCGCAAAATGTCAAGCGGTTGCATTCTATCAAATTCTCAAATCGTCAAATTCGCAAAATGTCAAATTCGCAAAATGACAAGTTTTCAGAATGTCCCGTTGTTTAGGTTTAATAATAAAAATCAAGTAATTAACTGGCAGATTTTAATGGAACCTTAAATCGACACGTTATATAATCATCATCAGAAGCCCACTTAACATTACGTCAACATTTGTTTTTTGTAAGTAATGCTTTCGTATATTCTAATAAAAACTTTTGTTCCTTTTCAGGAATGATCCAGTGAAAAAAGAAACGATATCTATAAATGCACTATAGATATAGCTTCACCCCAACCAACTTTTAGAACATTGAGCACAAGTAGTGTTATCATTGTGTAGAATACGATCTCTTTTAATTATTTTATTCATTTAAGATTTTTCTCGTCTGAGTTTCGACCTATCCACAAGAACAAGGTTACATCTGCAATTTCAAGAGGGACATATTGTTGGAGCGCAGTTTTTCATCGGAATACTCCTAGATGATACGTTCTTGACACTTTCTCACTTCGGGAATGTGTGTTTATTTTATGTATGTCATTGAATTAAATTACTCATAATATTGCAAATGCATTACAATAAAGAAAGAAAATTGTTACATTTTTTCATGTAATATGTTCTTGGGATGGGTCGGATTGCTTCGATGGAAAAGGCGATATGGCAGATTGCGCTAATTGGCGTATGGCAAAGGAAGTGCCGTGTGCCTCTCATCTCAAGGGGAGTCGTATGAGTCGACGAAGAGAAATCCTGCCTGCCTAGAGCGGTGAATGTGGGCATAGAAAGTAATCTATTTGGAAGGCCAATGTTCTGCACTGGACTTCATAAAGCTGCGTGATGATAATGAGGAGAGCATAGTGGAGAATTCTGTACAGCCTTAGAGAAGGCTAAATAATATATCAACTCGTCTTCCATACAAAAAACACAAGTTTACAAAGCTGTCCGGATTATAATCACTGACAGTATTAAAAATCTACTGTATAAAGTACCTAAGCCCATTGAGAGCTTTAAAAAAAAGTGCTAAATTGTTTAAAAAGAATGTATTGAATTTATAAATTATGAAAGAGAACTATGTTACACGGTTATTGGTCGAGACTATTAGAAGGGTGGTCTAGGTCATATAGATAAAATTAATAATGCTCTATCTGATGCGCATTTATTTAACTAAATATTGTAATGAGATATAGAGAAACATATTACAGAAATTCTACCTTTATTAAGTACAGTACGTTCCTTCAATAATACTGAAGATGTCATATCTTTGCAACGATAACCCATTCTTCGACCAGAAGACAAGCGTGTATATCAAGGACTCTTGTGATATAAATTATTGTGATAAAAAAAATGTTAATATTGGCCAAAGGTTTTTTATCGCCATTCGCGAAAGTTGTTCGATTTAGACTTAAGAAGGTACTAAAAGTATCAATTATTCTGTAATAAAAAAATATTTTAGGACATTTTCTGTGAACAAATAGCAAGTAACCACCTAATTACATAAGTATGTCGCCATAATAACATGCTGTTTTCCGTCAATAAAAAGGATGAAAGTCAATATACTTTCAGTCATTTATTACTAGTTTTTGTCACTTTGAAATTGCAATCAGTTGTAACTCGTCTACGTAACGGCTACATTTTGTCGTAAATATACTACCAATATAAAACTATGCTATAACATTTACTGCTAGTGTCAGACATTTTGCAATAGAAGTAAGTAAACTAGACTACACTTTGTCATTTATAAACTACAATTTTAGAATTTTTTAATACTTTGCAACATTTTATGAAGTTGTTCTATTCTGCCTCCTATCGTTTTTCAATAGCAATAAGTCGTTCCTCGTCGACTTAACGGCTACATTTCTATTTTACCAATATAAAACTATACTATAACATTCACTGTTAGTATCAGACATTTTGCAATAGAAGTAAGTAAACTAGACTACACTTTGTCATTTATAAACTACATTTTTAGATTTTTTTAATACGATGCAACATTTTATGTCATTGTTCTAATCTGGCTCCTATCGTTTTTTAATAGCAATAAGTCGTTCCTCGTCGACTTAGCGGCTATATTTCGTCATTAATTTACTACTATTATAGAATTACTTTTGAACATTAGTTCCTTATTCTTAATATGTTTAATTAAGATGTGATAATAGAATATATGCAAAGTATTGTAAAATCTTTTGTACCTAATTAAAACAAAAGATTATTTTTTCGTTGCGAACCTAAAACTTTTTTGATGTAATTTTTTATCGGACCTAATTACTTTTTATTTTCTATTTTTTATAGTTCATAACCTTTTGGTAGCACAAGCCTTTACAATGTGTGTATTTAAAATACATTACTTATTAAAGGCACATTTTAAAAATCTTTAAATACATTGATGTACCTAATCCAAAAAGCCTAATTTTTAATTAATCATCATATCCTAGCATTATCCCGGTTGCCCTAGACTTAAGCTTAGGGCCCAGAGTCAGCTCACTGGTTCGATCAGATTTGACTGAATTCCATTAAATTTTTAATTAAAACAAAAAACAATATTTTTTGAGATATGCACCGAATTTTAAATCTAGAACTAATTAGCAAACTTTTCCGGTGTCAATTTCAAAAGTCAGTGTACCTATATGTTACAATAAGTACAATAGCTTATATTCAAATTCATTCATTCAAAACTATTTTATTTCATGTAAACATACCTAGTAGTAATTATTATTAAAGATTCAAATTTAAAAAAGTTTCTTTGTTTTATTTTCAACAAATTAATAAGGTAACTAAAGATTTCACGATTTACAAAATGTTGTATGCGGCTTAATCATCATCTGTTATCATCATCTCAGCTTATGGAAGTTCTACTTCAGCAAGCGCCTCTTTTCACGAACGTATTGGAACATACTCCACGACGAGGAACTAGTGTCATCGCGAATCCGACGAAAGCTGGTGTATGGCATTCTGATATGCTGTTAGATTTTCTCAAGCCTGCTCAATAAATCAACCTTGGCTTAACGACTATCACATATAATGATAACTGGAAAGAATAGTGTACAGGGTGTACAGGGATCTCACCATCATCTTTGGAGCCCGAGCCAACCTCACTTGCAAGTGGTGCACCTGACGATACATATAAGTTTCCGATAAGCGGCAATAAGCCACCTATTACGTGGGACCAACAACACAACTGGCGAGTGTTTATAATAATATGCCTCCGCCTACCCCTTTGCTGAAACAGGCGTGATTATATGTATGTATAAAATGATAAAACCATATCAAAAATCAGCGCAATCAATGCCACTGCTATATCAATTGATACGGCTATTAAAGATAGGAATCAAGTAGTTACATAATATACCTGCATGTTCTAGCATTACAGAAATGTGTTGTTTTGTTGATTCTGGACAGAGGATAAAACTTGAGTCTCTCTGTCTGACTCAAGTTCGTTTGGTTCATTAGATGGGTGCGTTAGTACCACGATAAGGAAACCAGGATATAATGATGGAATCAGAGAAAAATCACGGGAAATCCTCAAATTTTACAAGTGTCCGGTTCGATCAGTGTTTTGTGATCCGGTGCGCTGATGCCTCGCCAAAGACATTGGCCTTTATCTACAACAAATCGTTAGTCACTGGCAAGTTTCCATCTAAATGGAAGGTCGCTTTAGTTTTCCCGTTATTAAAAAATGACGACCATGTTAGGAATTATAGGCCAATTTCCATTCTGCAAATTTTTGCTGAGATTCTCGGGCATCGCCTTTGTCCTATTCTCTCTTGGCATTTTAAACACCTGATAAATTATCGCCAGCATGGTTTCACAAAAAAAGGGCGACAGCAACAAACCTAACATCATTAGTTGATTCTGTCTCCCAGAAGCTCGACAGCCGCGCATCGATGGATGCAGTCTATGCGGACTTTCGCAACGCCTTTGACCGGGTCAACCATAAAGCATTGCTTTACAAGCTTTGAATGTGCGGCATTGCATCATATTTGTCAAAAACACTGTCTAGGGTAGTGGTGAACAGATAAATTTCTGATCCCTTCTCAGTAGCGTCCGTTGTCCCTCAGGGCTCGCATTTGGGCCCATTGTTGTTTAATGCTTTTATAAACGACATAGGAGAGCGCTTCAGCAACTCGAGTACTTTTAATTTGCAGAAGACCTGAAGTTTCTTAGAGTTGTAGATACTCGTTCAGATGCTATACTATTACAGAAAGATATATAGCCCTATGGAGAGGTGCGATAAAAACCATATGGATTTAAATGTGTCCAAGTGTTGCTCTATTCGTTTTTCGAGAAAAAGGTAATTTTTAAGGAAAGATAGCTTTTGATTCTGTAAGGGTTCGTTTGAATGGCAAGCTACGGTTTAATGTTGTACTTTGAAAACATTTTTTCCAGGGGTTATAAGAATCTCGAATGCAGATAAAATGAAGACACCTGGTCCAACTTTAGACAGCGAATTGTAATAAGCCTCTTTAAGTCTAAGAAAACCAAGATTATTTTAATACAACTCTTTCGTTCGTAGAGGCTTGGAGTATTGCAGTGTTTCTTGGAATCCATTTTACGATGATTGCACAAAAAGGCTAGAAAGCATACAAAAGCGTTTTTCTTGGCACTTAACATATTAATAATAATAATATATATTAATAATAATAATATTTGCAATATAGGTAAGAGTTTACTTAAATATGCAGAGATTGGAGTACTTCAAAATAACTTCTATTTAGAATCGAAGACGCATGTTCGATCATATGTTTCTTTACAGGCTAGCGAATGGCATCCTTGACGTCCCTGTTTTAATTAAGTCTCTAAAATTTACGGTACCTTTAAGCTTCCACGGGCGTCAAGCGGTAAAAATCTTGTCAAGCCTACCAGATCAAATCTTGGACAGAACGCACCCATAAATCGTCTTATTTATTTATTATTTATTAGGAACACTTACAGCCAAACATATATTTTTACATACAACACTTACAACCAAAGGACATACATGCAAGCCATTACAAGTATTCAAATCATTATTTTTTGACTTATATACTTATTTCTAACATACAGTTTGCATAAAATCTAACTTACTTAAAGGTAAGAAAATATCTATACGGCTGTTTACGTTGTGGAAAGCAAAATACTGGGCAATTAAGATGACGGGTAAAAGAACAACTGCATGCATCGAAGATGAAAATGCTAAGATGGATATGTGGAGTAGAGTAATTAAAAGGGATAACATAAAGCATTATTATGTTAGATTAGGAAGGGAACACATATGACTGAAATAGTGCGAAATTAGAAGAGAAGAAGATTATGGAAATGACGACCGAAAAGGAGACGGATTTAGTGCGTGAGGAGTTTTACGATTGTGAAGGGGTTGGATGTGTCAAAGACGAATGACATCATCATAAAAATGCTTGGGATTAAACTGCCGTTTCATATAGGCTATTCTAATATGAATGACTTAAAACATGAATATTGTTAATGTTATATTATAACGCATTGTATAGCTTTACAGACAAATGAAGATTGTAATTCAAGTACCAAACCAATGGATATATTTAAAAGAGCCTGTACACATAGCCTGTGAGTTTCTTGCCAGTTCTTCTTACAGAGCGGTGGTTCGGAACTGGCACTTAGATTCACTTACACTTAATTATTTTTTGTTTTTAATTTGTTTTGTTGCATGTGAGTGAATCTAAGCTTCGTGATTTAGTGTAATAATATTTCGATTGCTTTTTTTAAAAATTTTATTATGACTTTTTCAAGTACCTACCATGTATAATAGTTTATGAAATAAATAATTTTTTACTTTACTTTACTTTACATCATATCCTGGCTTTGTTCTGGTTTCCCTAGACTACAGCTTAAGGCCCAGGGTCTGACAAATAACCGGGATGAATGGAGGGAAAAGGACTTCTACTCCAACACTAAGTATACTGGGAGCAAGGCAGGAACATGTTGACTATTACAGTTTACTTTGAACCCTCTAATGTGACGGTATATGTCCCAGTAGTCTATCAAATGCCAATTGTAACTTTGTAAGTCGCTATTTCTGGATCAATAAAACTATTTTAAGAATTCTTAAGCTCTACGAGAGAGCAAAGACACATGTTTAATCACTGTAAGCATTATTTTTAAAATGATTTGATCTATGTAGGTGGTATATGTTTTTATGACGGACCGTAGACAGTTTCAGAGCAGTACTCGGCGACAAATATTGCACACCACAAAGTAGTTTATATAGCTATTTTTAGTTCACGTGGGAATCAAAGTAACAATAATAAGGTACTGACGTAATTCTAAATTCATATTCTGATTGACTATATATCTGATAATATATGGACATGGAAATTACGAAAGGTCGCGTATGTTATACGATTGCCGATGTGCCATATTTGCAGTCAGATACTGTACAGATGTTGTATATATATGCCAAATTACGGCTTCCTAGTTCTAATAGTCCGTAAGCTGAGCCGCGGACAGACGAGGATGTGGTGAAACTATTCTAGACGTTAAAGTCCATATTCGTATAATATCTGAAAGTTTCCCATATGGATTTTTTTTAATCGATGTCAGAAACGGTGTGGAAAAAAAGAAATTTACCCATTTTTAAAGATAAATTAGTAATTTACAATTTTTGTTTAAACAATTTTGCTGAATATAGCAAAAATCTAAATTTTATGACCTTTGACCATGAATAAAAAATACCCATACAGGGAGACTTTAAAACTATTATAATTATATTTTAAATGATTTCACCAATTTTCAGCTTCTTGTAAATTTATGTAGCTTCGAATGTCTAAGCTGACCGAACTTTTACTATTTTCAGCGTTCATTAATGGGGTTATAATTTGTCAGCGTTCATCAAGGGGGTATAGGGATTCTACTAACATCTAAGGAGCCCAAGCCAACCTTACCTGCAAGTGGTGCACCTGCTGATCAACAGACGAGGCTCTGGCGAACTTAACAGATCCCGGCAAGCGGCAATAGGCTCGCCAACTATTACGTGGAACCGACCGTGCCTACCCTTCTCCCACCCTTCGGGTGAAACAGGAGTGAATGTATATTTACTCCTATATATTTCTTCTGTTTAAAAAATATCAACGGACGATATTGATTGGTCAGTGCTTCTAAGGCCACCTATTTTTACACAGGACAAATCTGTTATATTCCCATCCTAAGTAATTATGTCTTCTCTTCAGGTTGGCTTAAAGAAATCTCCTATAGAAACAAGTTCGCCTTTTTTTTTGTTTAGACAATGTTTAGTAAAGTTTTCCTGTGTATCGAAAGAAAGAAAGAAAAATATTTATTCAATACAAGTTGCAAACATAAAACATAAAATAAGTACAAAATATAGTTGACACAAAACAAGAAAAGAAAAATTAGAACTTAATTTAAAGATGAACTCAACTTGTATTGAAATGGTGCCCACTCAGCATATTGTCCGACATCACAGAGATGTCACTGATCTTCCGTGGGCACCTTTTCAGAAGGATTTTTGATTGTATTTAGTACTTGGTATTTTAAGTACCTATCTTTGAATACAAATATTTGACGCGGTCTAAGTGTTTTCATATCAGTTTTAAGTAGCTTTTTTGTGTTTACACAAAGAAAGTATTTAAGTATAAAACGCAGTGCGTCTGCTTTGTGGAGTATTACTTGAATCACTGAATCTCTCTCACAATGGTTCGTGTAAGGAGATTCGTGCTCAGTAGTGGGCAATAAATAGGCTGAGATGATAGTACAAGCTCTGCTGAGATTGGGGCTAGAAGTTTCCGATCACCTAGCACCGCAGAGCTACGAGCTCTTCAGTATGTCCCTGTGTTTGGATTATTAATCTTGGATATCTTAATCCAAGATTAATCAAGATTTCAGCCATATAACATCCACTACTGAAGCGCTCGTAAGTCTGCGGTGTTAGGTGATCGGAAACGATCATCGAAGTACATCGAGTTTACAGAGGTCAGTCCTTGGATTGGTGACCGTTTGTGTGGCATTTGATATCGAGCGCTTCCGTGCTTCGGAAGGCACGTTAAGTCGTTAATCCATGTTAGAGGCCTAATGGGCGGCTTGATAAATTCTAACAGCAGGACGCCATACACCTGCCTTCGCCAATCCGCACTGGGTCAGCGTGATGGAGTATGACCTAATACCCTCACACATTGATATGTGAGAGGAGGCTCGTGCTCAGTAGTGGGACGTTAATGGGCTGAGATGACTGAACATTGACCTTCCCAACAGTTTACGTTATGTTGGAGATATTTGCCTATAATCACCACACCTGGCAGGCGGCTTAGTGATAGCAGTTTAAGCCAGTACGCAAGATGACGCTGCTGCCCGTCATCCGGTTGGATTTCTCTGCGTCGACTCTTACGACTCCCCGTGGGATGAGAGAGGGTGGCTCTATTCTAGACCGGTACCACTCGGCAATTTAATTATTTACCTAGTTGTTTAATAACAACGATGCGGCAATAGCTTAGTGGCGAGACCCATGGCCTTCAAATTCAGAGGATCTTCTATTCAAACCTTGGTGACGCATCTATGACGTTTCAAAGATATTTGCGTATTTATCCCGTATTTCGTAGTTGGTCCCGTCTGTCATAAACATCTATGGCAGTCGTTATTAGGAAGTAAATACCTTCTAACATCCTGCCAGCTGATTTGACGATAGAATAATGTTTCCCCCTGGGTGGTTGGAGGTCAGACGGCAGGCGCTCCATGTAAACACTGAAATTCAGCTAAATCTGGTTAAACCAGTAAGCAGACCTTGGACCTTAAGCTTAAGTCTAGGGTAACCGGGATAATGCTAGGGGGCTATCCATAAATTACGTCACACATTAATAGAGTGGGAGGGGGTTGACGAAGTGTGACAAGGGAATGGGAGGGATCCTAAATTTCGTGACGTCACATTTCAAAATCCAGGTCATAGAAACATTTTGGAACTGCTGTTTTAATGTAATCATTTCTTGCTGTACAATTGTAAAATATGTGACATCACACTAAGGTGGGGGAGAGTCTCACTAGTGTGACCAGCTGTGACAAGGACGGGGGGGGTCAAAAGTTCACGAAATTCGTGTCACGTAATTTATGGATGATCCATAGGATATGATGATTAATATTATTAATAACACCAATGCAACTACAAATGTTTATTTTGCAAACTATTATTAGATATAATCACCAATGCAGCTAATAACAGAGATATGACTGGCTTATCGATACGCAGTCAGTCACCTTAAACAAATATATTTTTATCTTTCACCGTTATTATGAATGTAAATGTGGTGGCGTCGCAAGCGAACGTATAAAGTTTAGTTGCGTATGCGCGGCCGAATAGAATTAAACACTTGCCTAATTTTTTTTTATGTTACCTACTTATACATATTTAACGTTACCTCAGTGCTAAAAATATTTCGGCCTTCAAATACCTATTAGGTATATAAAGAGGAAACTGTGATATCATCAACAGGTACGTTTAAATACTAATTATATTGCTTGTAACACTTTTAGAGATTTTGGTAACTTTTAAAAGGTTTTTTTTTGTCGTAGTGAGCTTTACTTTTTCTGTGTCCGTCATGGTAGCGATAAACTTAACGGCTTAAGTATGTTTGTTTTGTTATGTAATTATTAGTCGTCACCATTTCCATACATACTTACTTATAGGTACATACATTTACGCCTGTTTCCCCGAAGGGATAGGCAGAGGCATATCGTACGCCCACACTTCGCCTATTACCTCTTAACGGGCACTGTTAAGTTCGCCCGAGCCTCGTCCGTTGATCGTCAGGTGCACCTCTTGCAGGGCTTGCTTTGGCTCCTCAGGCCTTGGTAGGATCCCTAAGCACCCTTTTTATCTAAGCCGATTAACATCCCACCCACTACTAAGCACGGATCAGGGTAAGAGGGTTTCAGGGTATGCTCCGTGTTGCGGGACTGTTCGCAAGGGTTACCGCGGCCTCCGTACGTAGCAGACTCAAAAGAAGGAACATGGATTGTTTTTAGTCAGTAGAAGTCTGACACACCCTCCCGCTCCACCCACAGCGGGAGAAGGTCATTTGATGATTTTCAATCCCAAAAAAAAAAAAAAAGGGTATGCTCCGTCCGAATCCAGTGCAGAGTGGCGAAGATAGTTACTGCAAAATTTTTTAAGCCCCATCCAACAAAAACGGGCCTTCCGAAGCTCGAAGCCACTCACAAAGGCGCTTATCAAAGGACTGATCTTTCTGAACTCAGTCTTATTTTGTCTATAATTTCTAACTACCTAATACTGCGGAGCTACGAGCGCCTATAATGAGTAAGCAAGCAAGCAAAAGTGAAATTGCAGTATAATATAATATGACGAAATGTGGCGTGCGGGCGAGTATACACGCACTCCGGTAGTACGGTCGTGAGTTCGATGCCCACAGAGGACAAGCCTTAACACAAACACAGAGGACAAAGATAATTAAGTAGTAGGTTCCTATTGAAAATTATTATTAAATAAATATTCTCTTACAGTCACACCAATTATTTAGTTCCAAGATAAGTATTTTTATTTTTTTTTATTTTATTTTATTTATTTTAGGAAAATTTACAGCTTATTATATTTATAACACACAGTATAAAACAACTTAACGCTAATTACAAATTTCCACTTATAAAAGACTTAAATAAAAGTAACAATACTCACACACTTATGCTATTTTTTAAAATTTTAAATGTTATTAAAAAATTGCTCAGCCAAAAATCGCCGTACTGAATTAGTGGTCGCACTAAATAGTTCGATATCCGGAGTTAGCTTATTTAATTGACGGCCGGCACGCAGTAGATATGCGTTACGTCTGTACTTAGTATTTGCGCTTGACACGTTAATAGGAACGAAATTTCTCAATAACTTTTTGCTTGGCACTTTAAAATTGATTTTTGACAGAAGCTCTGGACAATCCACGGAACCGTTCGTTATACTCAACAGGGTGCACACATCACTGACATCACGCCTATATGTTAAGGGTAAAAAGTGGTAACGCCGACAACGATGTTCATAGCCCTCTGATCTTACATGACACTTATAGTCGAGGTACCGAAGAAACTTTTTTTGAACGTTTTCAATACGAGATATATAAACATTATATTGCGGGCTCCATACCTGGGACGCGTACTCTAGATGAGGTCTAACATAAGCACAATACAAAATTTTGATCGTCTTTACCGATTTGAAGACTGAAGCTGTACGCAAAACAAAACCTAAAGCCTTAGAGGCCTTAGCGACCGCGCTGTCTATATGCCTATCAAATATAAGTTTCTGATCAAGTGTGACCCCAAGATCCCTGACGAAAGACACTCGAGAAATGTTTTCGTTTTTGATTTGATAGCTATGATCGATGACGTTTGGTTTTCTGGTAAAAGATATATAGAAGCATTTAGCAACATTCAGATCCAATTTATTTTCAAGACAATAGCTCTCAAATCTAACAAGATCCTCTTGGAGTGCCTGAGAGTCCTGAGGCTCACATATATGTTTTAAAATTTTCATATCATCAGCATATAAAAGTATTTTTGAATTTTTGAAACATTTCTTAATATCTGCAACAAATATAATAAATAATAAAGGACCCAATAAGGAACCCTGCGGCACACCAGAGGGAATATCATCCCATTGAGATATATAACCTCGTAGTACCACAGCTTGACTACGCTTATCGATGTAGGATGCAAACCATCTAAAAAGATCGCCATGAATACCTGCGTTTACCAACTTCCTCAAGAGAATATTATGGTCAATTCGATCAAAACATTTGCTATAGTCAGTGTATATGACGTCCACCTGCGCCGCCGTGCCCATACCCTCAGATATAAACTCCGTACACAAGATAAGGTTAGTAACTGTAGAACGCTTTTTAAGAAATCCATGTTGCTCCTCACTGAAGGTAGACTGTATCGCAGAATAAACTTGGTTATACACCACTCTTTCGAATACCTTAGCAAGCAAACATAGCTTCGATATTGGCCTATAATTATCAATTTGTGTTTTGTCACCTTTCTTGTATACGGGGGTTATGAAAGCGGATTTCCAAATTGACGGAACAACACCTTCCTGAAGCGAACGTCTAAACAAAATACATACAGGCACAACCAGAGCCGAAGCACATTTAATTAAAAATAGTGGCGGTAAACAGTCTGGGCCCCCACCCTTACTGAGATCCAGATTTCTGATTAAGTAAAGGACTACATCAGGGTCTACCTCAATGGAACTAATTCCGGCAGCACTGGTGTTAGGTGTAGTTGTACTTAGTGTGTGCGCCGTACTCACATGATTAAATGTCGACCTGAAGTAAGTAGCAAACAGGTTTGCTATTTCAGAACCCGAGCTCGACTGTTCACCATTCAACATCATACGATCTGGGTAACTATTTGTGGCTTTTTTAGATTTAACATAGGACCAGAATGATTTAGGGTTCCTAGCTATTGATTTCTCCATATGCTGAATATAATTATCAAAGCATTCCCGTTCAAGTTCTTTGGCACGTTTACGCAATAGAATGAATGTGTCGTGATCGCTACGATTACCATACGTTTTGAATTTTTGATGGAATTTATATTTTTCTTTTAGGACCTTTAACAATACTTTGGTAAACCAAGGAGGGTTGTTATTATTTCTGATAAATTTCCTTGGTACAAAACGATCTCGAAGCTCATATAATGTATTATAGAAAAAATTTACAGCATTCTCCATGGAGGAATCAAATAGCTTAACTTTCCAATTAACATCACTTAAAGCTTTGGTAATAGCATCAAAATCACCCATGGAGAACACATATTTTAAGGACCCTTTCTCCTTTAATTCCTTCATATAATCGAAGTTGGCAGACACGATTAATGACTTGTGGTGGTTATCCTCCGTCACTAAAGGATCATCACAAAATTTTAAGTTTAAATTAAAATTACTAAATACTAGATCCAATATTCTATCATTATGATTGACAACACTGTTAAATTGATCAAAATTACACATAGCCAAAATATCAAAGAAATTGTCTTGATGTTCGCCAAGAATGTTACTGGGATGTATGCAATTATCATGGTCATCGTGCTGCCAGTCAATATTAGGTAGATTAAAATCACCTAAAACAATAAAAAGGTCATGGGGACAAGATGTCACAATTTCATTTAATTTTGAAGAAAAATTATGTAGTTGCATGGTAAACGAGAAACCTTTATTTTGCGGACACAAATAAACAACGCAAATGTGTACTTTAGTAAATAATCCGCTCTCATTTGATTTACGGTTCAATTGAATGGTGACCCACAAGTCTTCAGCCGAGGAGCGCCACTCTGGCCGTTCATACGCAGTAATTTCGCGTCGTAAAGCCAGGAGAACGCCGCCACCTAACGTTTGACCTGTCCGTGCATAATCGCGGTCTCTCCTCCACACCACGTAACGAGAGTCTAGTATTTCCTCACTTGCGATACTATCCAGTAGCCATGTCTCTGTTAATGATATAATATCATAGTCGTTTAAATAAACATTTCTTAAAAATTGCGAGCATTTCGTTCTAAGGCCGCGAACATTTTGGTAGTAAATATTTAATTTCAAACCCATTAAATAATAAAAAAGCAATTAATTCTAAATGTGTTAACTATAGCGAAAGCGAATGCCATAATATATAAAACCAAAAATATTATTGCTGACATGAAATGATTATAATATATGAGACCCCTATAAAGAAATGATACGAACTTATCAATCAAAGTTCTTAATTTAAAAGTAATCATTAATGTTGAAACATAATTTAAGTAACTGTTATAATGAATAGTAATTAATTTTACTTGGGATTTTTCATAAATTTTTAACATGTGGGTAGAAACAGTTTTAAATGAGCGAGTCAATGCCAAGCAACAAGTATCAATGAGTGTACCGAGTGGATGTGACAGAAACGTTTTTAGCAAAAGCGACCTTACAGTGTTTAACGCAACGCATGAATTAGCAAGCCACCGGGTTCGTTTACCTGCGAAGCTGTGGCAAAAAAAGGTTAGGCTGGGACAATAGATGAATCGGGCATGAGCAATGGTTCCAAGACTTAGCAATTTACAACATAATATGATTGCAAATACTAAATATGTGTTATCAAAATATTCCAGTGAACTTTTATTAAATTTTATACATAATAATAATACGTTACTTAAAATTATATATTTATGATAATATTTCATATAGTCTTTTTGAACGATTATTAAACTATTTTGGCAAGATCCAAGTCTGTTTTTATTTGTATAACATGGGACGTGGAGTTCTTCCTTGCCAATATCTTGCAGTATTTCACCCAAATAAATTGAAAATCCCGTTCTTTAGCCAATAGCTTTGCTTTCGAGAGAAGTATTTTGTTTTTAATAGTAAGATGGTCGTTTACAAAAATCTTCTGGCCCGATTGAAAGCCAATCTCACCTGAAGAAATAGGTCCGCCCGATGCAGCAGCTCGTACAGCAGCAATAAAATCTTCTTTAGCATACCTGTTGTTAAAGCAGGCCACTATTGGCTTAGTTTTATTAGGATCCCTTGTTGGTATTCTAGCAACGTAATTTAACGACGTTTTATTCACAGGATAATTCACTTTCTTTCCCAACTTGTCTATGATTTCGAAGAGATTTTCATTCTTTGTCATTGGTATTCCTTTAATCTCTATATTGTTCATACGAGACCACTGATCATTTGCTTCACGATCACTATCCATTCGATCTAACCTCACCTGAAGCGCCGTTATGGATTCCTTAGTCTTTTCTAAAGTCATGATGCGATCTTCAAAATTACGGACTTTTTCACCAAATTCTTTGACTGCCTTGTTAGAAGATTTGATTTCAGATTTCAAGGTTACAAAGTCTTCCCTTAGACTCTTGACATCCTGAATAAGTTTGTCCAAGGGAGCCAATTTCAATGATAAGGCTTTGACCTCTTGAAATATTTGGTCATTCGTAGCGGATGCAGGTGAACAGGGCTTGCTTGTACCTATTTTGCAACTGGGACAGCGCCAAGCGGTTTGCTTCTTCTCACCCAATCTTCGAAATCCACTTTCCGTGATTCCTACACAGTGAAAATGAAACCCCTTATTGCAGGAACAGCACAGGGCACCATCGTGATAAACTTCGTAACATTCCGCACAGTTTGACATATTAACTAATCAGTTTGAGAGCCAATGGCCATCTTGATCAAGCGAAACGTGCGGTCAGTACCGTGAGCACCGGACAACTGAATCAGTATCATTAAGAACTTGTGTTATGGATACTAAATAACGGATAAACATACATAAATACTTTTTTTTTGTAAATACATACTTAAGATACATAGGAGAACACCCAGACCAGAACAAATATTCATGTTCATGCACACAAAGATTTGTCCTGTGTGGGAATCGAACCCACGACCTCTCGAGTGAAGTGCAGGAAGGCTGACGTCCACGCCATATCGGTCGTCATTTGTGGGTAGACATATATATTTGTTCTGGTCTGAATATTTCCTATATTAAGTATGTTTTTCCTAAAAAAAGCATTTATGTATTATCATCATATTATTTATCCGTTATTTAGTATCCATAACACAAGTTCTCAATGATACTTATCTTGGAACTAAATAATTGGTGTAAATGTCAGAAAATATTTATTTAATAATTATTTTCAATAGGAACCTACTACTTAATTATCTTTAACTGACTGGTAATTAAACATAATGCATAATGTATCCCACGCATGCATGAACTTACATCTGTGATTATTTTAACAAAAAAGTATTTAGTAGTTTTAGCATGTTTGTTAATGGTATTGTAACGTATTTGTGCACGTGTCTACTTCATATATGTTTTTTACTTCTTCGGTCTGCTGGAAAAAAAATCCTTTTAGGGATAACGTTGTACATGTATTTCATACTCCGACCAAAACTGGCAAAATGTAGCCATATAATATGCCTATGCCTAGCTACCCCTTCGGGGAAACAGGCGTGGTTATATGTATGTATGTCATATAGGCCACTTCTCAAGTCTGTTAACTTCAATCGTTTCTATTATAAAATACAAATAAGATTGATAGGTACATAAACTCTTGATTGAAAAACTTAAAAACTACTAAGTAGATTGTAAGCAAAGTCTTCTTGCTTCTGTAATTTTTCCCATTACCTACACATAATGAAATGTAATGTAATAAAATGAAATGAAATGTAATGAAATGAAATGAAATAATTTATTCACATAAAATAGAGTAACATGTGGTGGTTTTCGTATATAATAAAACATCTATTTTGCCAAACGCAGGGCGTGTGAATGTCAATATAAAATAAGTAGAATTAAAAAGTCATTGTAATAATCATAATAAAATAAAATTGATGTCAAAATAACAAATAATATCAAATTATTATTAATAATTTCAATTTTAGTGTTAAAATATTCTGCGAGTGAATAAAAACATTTAGTTTTAAGCCATAACTGTAGTTTTATTTTAAATATGGGTAAACTAAGCTCTCTCATTGAGTTTATGATTATAATATATAATTCCTCATTATATATCATTTCTCATATGTGCTGCTTCACTTCTACATTGAAATTTTAACAATTTTATTTATTATTTAACAATTTGTGCACATAAATACAAAGACAGAAGTTCTGACATACATGTACAACGTTGAGCGTGCGGTCGAAGAATCAGTTTTTGCCGAATTCAATCTCGACGATGTATAGATATTTGTTTTGATACGAACGTTTAACTGACTTGTAACAAAAGCGCTTATGCTTACCACGACTATATTTCTTACATCAACACAAAATATACCTATTGTATCAAAGACTATATGGCTGATAAAAATGCTTGGGATTAAACTGCCGTTTCATACAGGCTATTCTAATATGAATGACTTAAAGCATTATATTATGTTGCATTGTATAGCGTCACAGACAAATGAAGATTGTAACTAACCAATCGATAATTTAAAAGAGCATAGCCTGTGAGTTTCTTGCCAGTTCTTCTTACAGATCGGTGGCTCGGAACTGGCACTTAGATTCACTTACACTTAAATATTTTTTGTTTTTTTTAAATTATTTGGTTGCGAGTGAATCTAAGCTTCGTGATTTTAGTATTTATTTGTTTTTGTTATTTTTTTAAGTTTTGACGTTTTCAAGTACTATGTAATAGTTTATGAAATAAAAGTATTTGACTTTGACTTTACTAACACAAGAATAAGGTAATATGCTAGTAGTATCACAGAAAAGGATCTCCTATAACCGTACCAACGAAATTCAACTTGATCCTTTTGGACGTACCTACCCCAACAATCTGGTCTAACCCCGCCTGTGCTTGTATCTCAGTGCCTCTACCTTTTTTTTCGAATGTAAAATCATCAAATGACCTCCACTCGCAGTTTTTACTGACTAAAAACCATCCATGTTCCTTCTTGAGCTTGTTATATACGGGGGGCGCGGTAACGTCTTCGATCACTCCCGCAAACATTGCCTCTACCTACGACCTACAATTCGTCTTCTTACGAAACATTGTACTCGCCTACATCGTACTTACTAATATTTAAACCCCACTCTCTGCAACCTACAACTCGTCATTTTACGAAATATTGTACTTCATACTTACATCATACAAACTCATCTTTAACAGCCGTCCATAACTATGTTAGTCACGTTTAATTATGGTTATACTGTTCCAGATGTCCTCATGGCTGAACGCTGAGCAGCCTATTGTCTTTGTAATTTAAATACCTGCCAGTACAATGTCGCGAGAAACCGAAGACACATATACCATTCAACCGGTGCAAAAGGACGACCATGACAGTGTTATGGAACTATTGAAGAAGTAAGAACCCAATATTTTATAAAAAAAACGGTAGTCTCCTTCATACATAGTCCAAATAACAATGTCCTTGGGCTTTTTCAAATACAGTAGCCCAGCCATAGCAGATTCAATTCTTTCCCAATGGGGTATGCACCACACGGGAATTATCGTAAGGTAAATAAGTAAATAAAGATATTAAAACGGCGCCATTCAGAATATTTCGGCATGCCTATCTAGCACACCAAAGCTGTTCTTTTATTATAACAGCAATGATTAATGATTACAGCCTAATAACGCTCCACTACTAAGAACGCTCTTCTTACCACCCAAGATGACAGGGATTCAGTTCTCTTTCTAGTCGCCCAATAGCGCCACTAACATCGGTAATGACCACCACATATAATGTAATCGAGACCAACCTCTTTACATGCCCTTGAAAGCAGGGAAACGTTCCATATCTTATATACTTCGGTGATCGGTTATCCCTTTAACAGGCAGAAAATGTTAAAGTTTCTCACTGGTTTTCTTTTTTTTTTTTTTTTTGTGTTGCGTTGGTAACAAAATGCATTTACGCACTGCCTTCCGGCCAAAGGGGGACCGAAAGGGGGTGTGGGACTCACCACCGGCAGACACGACCGCCGGCAGCAATACCCACTAAAAATCTTCCGACGACGCCCGCCGCTTGTTGAGAAAGAGGCGGGGGCCAGTACCTGGGTTGCAGCTTCTGACACCCCGCCTGCGGCCAACGTCCCCCGTACCAAAACCGGGAGGACCTCCTCAGAGAGGCGCAGTGGACGCGCCCCTCCTACCTCCCCCTGCGACCATAGCGTGTGTGGCCGACTTCCCGGAGGGTCCATGGTTAGACAGCAGGGGCCCCCTGCCCCCGCTGCCTAGACCCTCCTGGCGCTGCTGAGCGGGCCCTCCTGGCCTACCCGCAGCGCCCTCCATAGGTCCCTCTTAGTTTCCCCCCCGGTAGTCAGTACTAAGGGCACCCAGAGTCGTCGGTCTCTGGGTGTTACCTTTTCCCTAGCGCCTCCTGCGCCCTACCGGGAGGTACTCAGCAACCACGACAAGGTGGAGACCAGTCGGGGGGGCTCACTGGTTTTCTACCTTAACTCAACTCTATAGGTTTTAATTTATGGTGGGAATATATTTGCCACTGCCTTGCAAAGGGTGATGATAACCTAGTGCCTTGTAGCTACTAGCATTTCGGTTATACCTACAAACGTAGGTACATAATTAAAATCATTACTCAACATTGTTTATTCAAAATTTATGTTATGTTTACCTCAATGTGTCCACCATTTTAAAATCCGAACGAGCAAGAAGACAACAGACTATTTACTTAACTATGTACTTAAACAAATCAAAAATTTATAAGTAATCACTATATAATAAGTGAAGCCTTGAATAATAAATTATTTAAGCAAGTACACAAAATATATCTAAGTAGGTATGTGCTTAACAACTTATACAGTTCCATTTTTATATCACATCAATGAAGGCCACCGACATAGCCCAAAAGATTAGCAAGCCGAAGTGGCAGTGGGCCGGTCGTAACTGCCGAAGGACCGATAACCGTTGGGGTCGACCCTGTAGGACACCCAGTGGAGATCAGGGATCGGGGACGTCCTCCAGCTAGGTGGAGCGACGTCTTACGCAAAACGGCTTGCAACGGTTGGAGGCGAAGAGCTGAAGGTCGAGCTTATTGACCGTCAGTCTCTCTGTCAGGGTCCTTTTTCAAAGGGACGCGTGCAGATATCAATTTAAAACTAACATCTAATAATCCGCTGCCCCGTGAAGCTGTAAAATGTTCAATCTTCTGAATTAACGCAATCCAAAGATACGGTCATTTTAGTCTTCCTACCTTTTCGCAGAGGATTACAATCCTACAGGTTACCAGGAACGCACTGGCCAAGCTTGTTCACGTTGTACTTCTGCCCTAAGACTTCTGTAAATGTATGTAATAAGCCCTAATAAACCATGCAAACTTCTTACAAACCATAGGACCTTCTACGTAGACGAGCCGCTAAACGAAGCAATAAATTTATGGAGTGAAGACAGACCTTGTACAGAACTGGACGAGTACTGTAAACATTCGCTGCTAGAAGGACTGTCCTTTAAGGCTGTGAATAAGGCTGGGAACATCGTAGCAGTCACTATTAGCGGCGTTTCAAATTTACATGACGTAAGTGTTGCTAGGTGGTGTGTCAAAGATAACAAATATAAAAGTATCTTTTAAATTTATGTGTTTTCTCTTATTAATCTAAAGTTGATCGCGGCATTTTAGAATCTATTATGTATGAAAGTGCTATTATTCAAATTTATAATAAACAAATGAATACGTAAAAAACACACGCACACACACATACAAGATAAATTAAATAATGATGTTAATTGCACTTTGAAATTGTTTATGACTTATGTTAGCTAGGTGAAAGCGACTTCTCCTGATACATGTGTTTTTTCGCTTAAAAGGGAATAGGGTCCCAACTTGTGAACCTGTATTGTTTATGATGTAAATAATTTTTCATTTTCATTTCAAAATTTGCGCTGATCTGATTCGAGGTATTTTTAGGCCTCTTTGGACCTCTTTAATAACTTATAGATAGAGAATGTGCCGTGAATGTTGTAAATTGTTACATAATATGTATTGTTTATGCAATTGTATTACTTACCATTAGGTACATTAACATTTTTCAACTAAAAATAAACAGTTATCTATAGCAGCACTAAAAATATACACTTATGGAAAAATATCCTACGGTATTAAAATTGGACTTTGAATTTGGACAGTAGAAAGAGCAGACAGACTGTTGTTTTTGCTGCCATGTAGGTATTCGGTGCTTCTAATACAATCACATATTTTACAGAGAAATGGAGCTGAAATGCTTAAAGAAGCAGAAGAATGTCAGAACGCAAAATTTCAGAAGATATTGCACATTCTGGCACAGCGCGAAGAAGGGGCTAGATTATGGGAGAAGTTTCACGGGGTGCCAGAGATAGGGGAGGTGAAGGTAGCCGCCACGGACCCTGGGTGGAGGAAACGAGGCATCATGAACAGGCTGGTGCAGGAAACTGAGTAAGTGTGGTTTTACATTGACGCTCTTGGCATAGTGGTTGGTAAGCATCGCGGGACACGATTTTTGCGTCTACTAAATCGTTGCACAGTTTAACCAACACGCTTGATTGTTTTATGTTTGTTTACTGGCCGCGTTTACCACCCGCACAGACGGAAAGCGTCACTGTTAAACCAAACATAGACGGCAGTTTAAATCTAATATAGGGCCATTACATAACAGATACGGGCAGATTGTAGAGTGCAAAAAGAAGCAGTAAGGAAGATTAAAGAAGATATTTTTAGACGCTTTGGTCGTGTTGAGAGGACGAATGGAAGTTTATTAACGAAAGCAATTTATGATGGAGAAGTGAATGGAAATGTTAAGAGAGGAAGACTGGGTAAAACCTTCCGTAGAAAAATCCTGAAGGATATGCAATGCGACGGAAGCTAGAGGTGTGATGGCAAGAAGCTCGACAATGTAGACTCATTGAACTTTTTTTTTTAATAATGACTTGCGTTTAGGACATTTAGCCAGTGTCAAGTTATATCTTTGACACATAATATTTTATTTATGGTAAATGAGAATGAGTGGTAAAAGAAATAATAAACATGAATATTTGTTCTGGTCTGGGCGTTTCTTATGTATATTAAGTATTTATTTACAAAAAAAAATAGTATGTATGTATATCTGTTATTTAGTATCCATAACACAAGTTCTTAATGATACTTATCTTGGAACTAAATGATTGGTGTAATTGTTAGAAAATATTTATCATTTATTTATTATTTAATAAACGGTAGGAAATCAGATGCCTTCCACTAAACCCCATGAGGAAAGATGTGCGATTATACTAAGATCTCACATAAGCTTCTTGAGAGTATTTCAAAAGTCACGTTGCACTGTTTTGTTTCACTTACCAACTCACAGACATGACGCTTCGCTTTCCTCTCTGTCCTTCTCTGTTTAATATCTGTGATCTCAGCGCACCAATTTACAGTGCACGAGTATTCTCTCCTGTCACGATCCAAGGTGAAAGGGATTATGCTGATAATGTTACCAGGGTACGCTTAAAGTAGCTAAAACTGGCAATACTGAATACCATTGGTACTAAATTTTAAAAAAATTGTTACAGAAAAGCTTTAATAAAACGCGGTGTGAAGGTTCTTCGAATGGACACCTCCAGTGCATACTCGGCTATGTCTGCAGAGAGGCAAGGCTTCACCTGTGTCTACAAAGCACTATACAAGGACATCAAAAAAGACGGACTCCCGCTAATAGTGCCGGAACCCCCGCACCTTGAAGACCGAGTCAATATTAAAATTATTTTGAGCTAACACTTATGATTTATCTCTTGTAGTCCTAATATTTACATACATAATCATATAGTATCCTACCACTATCCCGGTTGTTCTTATCTTATCTTATCGCGGGGGCCACAGACTGACCGTGGCGCACTTTGACCCTTATGTCGGATCTTTTGTGCACCCCCTTGCCTTTCTCTTCAAATATTGTTACCATTATCTTTATGACAGTCTTTGCAGTTTGAAGCCCAGTCTCTTGGTTGTGGGTAGGCCACCCCCAAGAGACCCTTTCGGCAGGTGTTCCATAGACTCCTCTTCGTCACCACATCTACGACATAGCGGTATCCCGGTTGTTCACTGGTCTGGCCAGATTTTGGTAAATTTTAGTTATTACATGGAGCGACTACATCTGACTTCAAAACCCAAAGGGAAACATCATTCTATGATTCTAATAACGACTGCCATAGATGTTAATGACAGCCGGACCAACGGCTTAACGTGCTTTCTTTTGATTACAGCTTCGGGGGACCCTTTCAGTATCTTCAAATTTTCATTTTGTGTGTTTTGTATTGTTATATTTTTGATAAAAATAATTTCAAAGAGCATAGCCTGTGAGTTTCTTGTCAGTTCTTCTCACAGAGCGGGGGCTCGGAACTGGCACTTCGATTCACTTACACCAAATTTTTATTTATTTGCATATAATTGAATCTAAGCTTCGTGATTTCGGTGTAGTATGTTTAGTTTTTTTTTAATGAAATTAAAAAAAAATCAAAATACATATTTTGTTTTGACGTTTTCAAGTGCTAATGTGCAATAGTGCAATAGTTTATGAAAAAAAGAACTTTTTATTTTTTTACTTTTACTTTTTCCGAGGCACGGAGCAAGCGATATTTACGCACATATTTTCGAAAAGTCATAGATGCGCCACTAGGGTTTGAACCCTAAGTCCTCTGAATTTAAAGGCAAGGGGTCTCGCCACTGGGCTATCGCTGCTTAATAAAAAGCGAAATAAAAAGACCAGCTTTCAATAAAATTTTACGTTTACATTAAAGTTACTGAATCGAAGGTACAAGTAGTGAATTATAATGAACAAAAATATTAGCTAAAATAAAACTTCTTTCATTTTTAATGTAGACACCACCTTTGGAAAGCATATGTCGGCCGGTAACCCTGCAAAAGAAAAGGCTTCATTTTTTAATGTGACATGACATACTGACTACCTACATTGTGAGTGTATAAAGTGTTTCAAGGAAATGTCCTAAAGATTGGAAGCACTTGATCGCACTAGGCTGACCATTGGTCCATTCAAACTGTTCAATTCACACAATCGTTAGCAAGTATCATCTGCAAGTTGGAATAATTGTATACTCATTAGTGCTACTTTTTAGATATGAACTGTCTGATTACACCTTAAGACGTCCCTGTATCGAACGTTTCAAATTAGGGATCCGTCAGCCTTAAAAATCAGCCTTATCGCTGCTTAAATCCTGAACTGAACATCGGTGTTGCAAACGAGTCAATGAACATCAGCGACCAGGCGGTGACTTATGGTCCTCTTTGTGAAATAATGCGTTGTGCCATACTTTAAGCTTGTTTTATAAGGCAAAACATTAGATCGCTGACGATCAACGTGTCTAGACTCTTAGGCGAGCTATCATCATCATCTCAGCCCATTAACGTCACACTACTGAGCACGAGCCTCCTCTCACATATCAACCTTTCAGTATCTTAAAATTTTCACTGTGTTTTTTTGTAAAAAAAAATAATGTTCTTCTCACAGAGCGGGGGCTCGGAACTGGCACTTAGATTCACTTACACCTAATTTTTATTTATTTGCATGTAAGTGAATCCAAGCTTCGTGATTTCAGGGTAGGTATTAATATATTATTTTTTTTATGTATATTTTGTTTTGACGTTTTTAAGTGCTATGTGATAGTTATGAAATAAAGAATTTTTACTCTTTATTTTTTACTTTTACAAGGTGTGAGGGTATGAGGCGAGCTATAGATTAGTTAATCTTACCTCCATATAGCTCTTATACGAGGCAGTGGCGGGTATATCTTCATTTATCATTTCGGACACTCCAAACTCAGTAAGTAAGGTTGCCGTGTCTCTGAAATTTTAATTAACAATTGATTGGTAACATAGGGGAAGCGCTTGTAGCTTTGCAAAGCTAGGTGATCGAAAGACTCGCTGAGATCACCATTTGAGTAGTTCATGATATCGAGCGGTTCCGGGCTTTGTAAGGCATATTATACTGTTAGTCCCGGTTATTACCACATGCTGTAAGTCGTTGAGCCTCATGCCTTATGGAAACTATAAACATCAACATACCTGTTTTTGCCAAGAGAGGAAAACAAACCCGTAATGGGTCTTTAAGGTGGGGAGTTACGTAAGATTACTAAAATAGGGTTTTTAAAAATTTACTGTTCTTTGTCGTCTTGTACCTACGGAAAAAATATGAAAAAATAGACATAAATCTAAAATCTACATCATATATAACACAATTAACACAAGAGAATGTGTGGTTAGAAATAAAATAACCCGTTCAGTTTCTCAATATTACATAATTATGTGAAGTTGCGTCTCCTCTTTTTTTTTCGGCCATTTTACTTCGAAGCTATTAATCGCAAGTATTTTTTAATGTTTTCAGGTTATTAGTAGATTAGATATCGAAGAGACCGTTTGTTTGTTTATGCATTGACATTCATAAGAGCTCTATTGAGCTAAACTTGAATAGGTAAATGAATTTATATATATTTTTTTTAATTTAATGCCGATTTATTTATTTACTATTTTTGATGATTTGGAGATGCCTGGCTAGGCTTCTAGCCAGTGAAAACAATAAATTAATAAGTCCTGTGTAGAAGAAAATAAATTAGTCCTGTGTATTTTTGTCGTCTGTATATTTTTTATAACAATACATCAATTTATAAATTATACAACATTTTAATAAAATTTTCAATTTACTTATGAAGGTGTAAAATTTTACATGATTCTAATTCACAACATGAAATTTTCTACATACAATATGAGGTAGTATTTTCTACTTTTTCACTTTTTTTTTATTTTAAAAATATTAACAAAATTCACAAAAAAAATTTATTTCTTGCATTCATAATGCTATAAATAGTTATATTTTTACTAGAAAAATAACGCAAGTTTGAACAAAAATCATAAAGTACAACAAAGATTCAGCGCGTCAATCAAACTCCCTGGTAGCTCAGTGGTTACAGTAGTGGACCGGTTATCCAAAAGTCGTAGGTGCAATTTTTGCTGGGGCCACCGAGTTTATTTACCTATTTAAAATTTATTTATTAAGTTGATATTTTCTAGTAAAAATTTCATTTCATATCTAAATATCATTGTTTTTCTTTCTATCTATATAATATACTAGCAGTCGCCCGCGGCTCCGCCCGCGTGGATGTCGACTACCGCTGTAAAATGCCTACCCAGAAAAGACACGGTCAGCAAAATGATTTCCAGATCAATTCACAGACACGGACACTAACATCGACGACGCAGTCATTATCCGCAGGCTGCATAGATTGTCTTTATGTGGATGTTGAAGTTGTTAATGATGAAAATATTTAAATCTAATTAATACTTAGTTTTTACTCTTACCGGCAGTCCCGGAGAGCAACCTGTTGTTTTGGGATAGATAACTAAAGCGATTATTGTAAATCTTCCCCATAAACAACATTTGACATTAAATTATTTTTAGGTGACAAAATAAACTGATGGTCGGGAGCCCCGACCCGTGATAGGGCGCTGTGCAGCAGAAATCGTAAGAATTTAAGTTCGCCATAACTTCAAAAACAAACGTCCAATTTTGATCATTCCAAGAGCAAATATTATCTACATAAACTGCACTTAGTGATGAAATAATTAATTTTGATAGGGATTAATAGCATAAGTAAAATAAATTCGTATAAATATAGTACAAAAAAAAATCAAGATTTTTAAATAAAAAAAGGGTTGTTGTGCCTCACTCGCCATATATAATTATAATGTGTCGCGGACTTTTTAGTAGGTGGTATAAGATCTTTAATTCATTCATACATTTTGTGGTTCTATCTTTTATAGTTTAAGCAGCGTACGCAACTGTTCTGGTTGATTTTTACACTTTGTGTCCGAAAAACCCAAATATTTTACGGAACCCTATTTTTTTCGAAATTATAATATAGCCTATGTTACTCAGTGATAATGTAGCTTTCTATTGAAAAAAGAATTATTAATATCGGTCCAGTAATTTTTGAGTTTATTCGTTACATACAAAAAAAAAAAATCTTTCCTCTTTATAATATTAGTATAGATTACATTGACTCCCCCCCCCCCGTACCACCCCAGTGACGCTTACATGGAGCCTACATCGCATGCTGGCTAGCTGAGCGGCACCACGCGATATCTTCCTAATGAAATGTCCGAATTGAATAATTCAAAAAGTTATAAAAAGATATTGAAGCCGTCTTGAATACAAAGTATTTTTTTTTGATAAGGATTAATACCAAGGTACAAATATAGAGCCTTTTCAAGCGGCGGCATATAAATTAAATTTTTAAAATAAAAAACTGCTTACTGTGACGTAACTATAATATTTAGACATATGCTGTCGCGACACTTTTTGTAGATAATGATGAGTACTGCAAAGTCGTAGTACATAATTTAGTTCTATCATCAATAGTTTTCGCTGCGCACGCTATGTAAGGAATTTTTCAGGTAATTTTTTTACACCTTGGGTTACATTATTGGATTTTTAGTAAGGATCCCTAATTTTTTTAAAAATATAATATAGCCTATGTTACTCGGGGATAATGTAGCTTTCCAAAGGTGAAAGAATTTTTGAAATCGGTCTAGTAGTTTCGGAGCCTATTCATTACAAACAAACAAACAAACAAACAAACAAACAAACAAATCTTTCCTCTTTATAATATTAGTATAGATATTATTATAATAACATACAACAGTAAATAATAACTCAAGTAAATACTACATAAAACGCATTTTACGGATTAAAATCGCAGTTTGTCGCACCCTTTCATCCACATTTTGAATACATTTCAGTGATTCATGGTCACAGGTAAACGGGGATGGCAGTTAATTTCGTCATATACAAGATATCGTGCACTTTAATCTCTTAGACTGCAGTAACGGTTGGCTGAAAGAGGTTTCATGAAGAAATAAGCTCACCTTTGTACATATTTATCTGTTTGTATTTTTATTTATGTCTTTTAACCCTTTACCGGGCTGTGGTCAATATGGTCAATCAATGACGACCGACGTCGACGTCGTGAGTTCGATTCCAGCACAGGACAAATCTTTGTGTGCATGAACATGAATATTTTTTCTGGTCTGGGTGTTTACCTATGTATATTAAGTATGTATTTACAAAAAAAAGTATTTAAGTATGTTTATCCGTTGTTTAGTATCCATAACACAAGTTCTTAATGATACTTATCTTGGAACTAAATAATTGGTGTAATTGTCAAAAAAAAAAAGAAATATATATATGACCACCATAAATTGAACCTTATGCGGTTAACTTAAGGTGGAAAACCAATGAATATTTTCAATGTGCTCTGCCTGTTAAAGGATTAATGTACAATACAGGATATTCTGGCTACCATAGTGTACCAAACATCGAGATTTAAATACGTAAAATGAACTTTTATAATATGTATAATAATAACGAAAACATTTTCTAACATCGTCTAATAAAAGCAATAATCTTGTCTAACTACTAACTAAGCATAAGAAAGTATCTACATAAAACAAATAACTACAAATAACTGGCGCAGCAATGAATGAGTTTCCAGAAAAGCACATATGAAAAAGCTTTCCTTTTGGTAATGATCAATAAAACCATAAATCTGGCATACATACTTATTGGTTACTTTAATTATTGATGTATACATAGTAGTGTTTAAAATATTTTTTGAGCAATGCAACACTAAGTGGTTATTTTAACGGGGAACGTTGGCCGCGGGTGGGGTGCCAGAAGCTACAATCCTAGGCACTGGCGCCTCCCCCCTTCTCAACAGCGGTGGGCGTCGTCGGAAGCTTTTTAGTGGATATGACTGCGATGTTCGCGTCTGCCGCAGTGAGCCCTTTACACTCTTCTCTAGGTCCCCCCATTGGCCGGGAGGCAGTGCGTAAACAGCATTTTTTTACCGAAGATAAAAAAAGGGATACAGGGAATCAGGTGTGATTGTGTGTATGTTTGTATTTGATTATCTTAGTTTTTTATTTTTAATTACTATATATCTCCCAAAATTACCAGGAGTTATTAGCGCTGTACAGCAACTGACTCCTTTGCATTTCATTACTTAAAAAAGTTTCTATGTATGTTTGATATATTACCTGTTATAGGCCATACTAGCTTTAAGTTTTTATGTCAATAGTTTTAGTATATACGCTGTTGGTTTAAATTCTATTCTATTACTTGTAACATAAGTCTGTTATTCTGGGATCCAAGTGCTACTTAACTCTAACAAGTTTTATCGCATAGTGATCTTACTATGGCAATTTTATATATTATAATGTCTACTAAAGTTATTAGCGAAATGTAAGTTGAACAAAAATGGTGGTTATGTTACGCATTTACTTAAATATAATGTATCTCTTTTCTTTTGATGTTGTCACAGAATAAATTCTTTTTCTTTCTTTCTTTCAATCGTAGTGAAAAGAAAGAAAGTCACTAAGTGTATGAGCGCAAGCGTCGCTTCGCCGCGTTGCTATAGTTAAACCCCCCCCCCCCCACCCACCCACCGCACTTCGATTAAGACCCAATTATATGTTACTGCGTTATACAAAGTCGTTGTTCAACTTAAGCGCCGCGAACTATAAGTAGGTTTACAAAAGATTGTAATCACTTTTTCTCGCTGGCCAGCGCTTGTCCCAAAGATGCAGTAGCAACTGTTGGGTTTGATGCTGCCACAATTTTCTCCAGCAATACTTGGGTCTGCATCTGAAATGGAAAAGAAAATACAATTGATATCCTCTAACTTGGACTTTCATATAATGCAAGTCTTGATAACCTAAATAAAATCTTCATATTATCATGCAGGCTGCCATGAGTGGGTGCACATGTTACCTACTCCATAGTGCTCTAATTTTATTTTGGAATGCATCGACTGCTTGCCATCAGAGATGTAGACATAATATGATTTGAATTGAGACACAAATAAAAAAGTTATTTTAATTTTCGGACGGAAAATCGTCAAGTAACCGTCTTGCGCTATAGGTGGTGCGGGAGGGAGTGACAGACTTTAACTGGCTTAAGCCCATACTATTCTTTCTTGAGCCTGCTATGTCCTCGGCCTACTCTCGGGGGCCCTTCAATGTGTCGACAACAATGTAACATGTACGCACTATCGACGCGGCCTGTCGCTAATAGAAGGCGGATTGGGGGGCGAGTTACCCATTACTCAACACCCAGAACACCGGCGGCTGGGACTGCAACAAGAGACACTTCGCCTCACTCGTTCCGCTTTGCAAGCATGGCTGCTTCACAAAAGGAGACGGCCGGCAGCCCCCCATTCCCTCTCGCTTTGGACTAAGGCCGCGGTGGTATCGAGCTCAGGGAGCAGTGCAGATAGACCAGACCAGAATGACTTTCGCGCCATATGATCGTCAAAATCACTAAGGCTTTAACTTACTTAATTTAAGAATTAAAATGCACTAAATGCTGAAATTACAATCTTTTTTTTTACAAATTACTGAGTGATTCTAATCAGCAAACTCACTTCATTTGTGCTTGTTTGGGCCAGAGCGCGTACTCTGTTCAATTCCTCAGAATTTTTTCGAGATTTCTCAATTGCTTGCTGACGTTGAGCAATATACATTTCTCTGTAAAAACAAAAGGGATGAATGAAATTTTTTTTAATGGTAGTTACATTAAGATAACACCTTCGTCGTCGTCTTCGCCGTGCAGGCTTTTTCCGCAATCAGACGTCACATGCGTCCATTTTGCGTAGAATTAATCCAATAAGGATTATTCCAAGATTACACCTTTACCAGTACAAGAATAATGACAGATGCATAATGCAACATTATGGATTCAGTAATAGAAGTTATTATACTGGTGTAAATTATGGCAAAATTTCTATGTTATTACACGGAGCGCTCGTAGCCCTGCGGTGCTCGGTGGTCGGAAACGATCACCGTAGTACAGCAGAGTTTACAGAGGTCAGTCCTTGGATGGGTGACCGTTTGTGTGGCATTTGATATCGAGCGCTTCCGTGCTTCGGAAGGCACGTTAAGCCGTTGGTCCCGGTTATCACTAAATGTGGTAGTCCTTAAGCCATGTTAAAGGCCTAATGGGCGGCTTGATAAATTCTAACAGCAGGACGCCATACACCTGCCTCCGCCAATCCGCACTGGGTCAGCGTGGTGGAGTATGACCCAATACCCTCACACCTTGATATGTGAGAGGAGGCTCGTGCTCAGTGGTGGGACATTAATGGGCTGAAATGATGATTACACGGAGCAACTGCTGTCTGACCTCTGCGATAAAGAGTTAACATACCTGATAATATACATTTGTACTAAGCATCCGAACATCGCAAATCCACAGCACACCAGGATGACGATATAGTTGGGGACTTTCTTTGATCCGCTCGTGCTGTATGTAGCGTATGTGCCATACGAGCCCTTATTTTCAGCGGTATTCTTAGTCTTCTCGGTCTGGCTTTGGTACTGGTAGTTGTATTGGTTACGTCTAATACTGAAAAGTTACGGAATAGGTATGTTAAGAATTTTATTATTAGAGGCTTATTTCTAGTTATGTACAAAATTTTATATTTTTTAAAACCATAGCAGTTATTTTTGTGTAAATTTAAAATTTGTTGTAACATATAATTTGTTTGTTTGTTAAAAAAGATATTAAACATAGCACATTAGAAAGTGAGTAAACATAGTCGCAAAGGCACAATGGTCTATAGCAAGGACTAAGAGCGGAACCACCACCACTGATATAGAACATAGCCCATCCATAAGATAAGCAGCTGATGGCTTGGGGGTCATCCATTAATTACGTCACACGAATTCTGTAATTTTTTGACTCTCCGTCTTTGTCACAGCTGGTCACACTTGTGGGACTCCCTTCTCTTTAGTGTGATGTCACATATTTTGTACAGTAGTTCCAAAATTTTCATAGGACCTGGATTTTGAAATGTGTCATCACAAAATTTTGGATCCCTCCCACCCCCTTTTCACATCATGTCACACTTTGTCAACCCTCTCCCACCCCTTTAACGTGTGACTTCATTTATGGATAGACCCTTGTTAGCAAGGGGGTTTTTAGGTACGAAAGTGGGGATATCCAATAGTTACCAACTTATTATATTTTAAAATAAAGTAAGCATGTGCTTGGTACATAAAACTAAAATAAGGACTATATTACATGATCAACTTTAAAAAGAATTACTACTGAAAATGTTTTGTTATTGTACTTGCCCCCATCTCTGTCTGTTTAAAGAAATAGCATACTTACTTGTAGGGCACATGTGTTCTATACACAAATGTGGTGCCCTGTGTCTCCATTGAGCTGTCATATATAGCTCGGCTGCTTGGCTTGCTAAGTATATTGTAGGCCTCCACTATCTGGATGAAATTTTCTTGTGCAGCCCCATCTTTATTCTTATCCGGGTGGTACTAAATTAATAACATTAAACTTTAATAAAAATAATAAAATAAATAACAGCCTATGTTCTTTTCTAGGGATAAGGCTTTGATATAAATTACTTAAAAATCTGCCCAGGTTTATAGTTTATATAACAAACGAACCAAATAACTTCTGTTCAAAGCTAAAATTTTAATACATAAGGATTTTTAAAAGAAATCTATTTATTAGATAACGATACTCACAGCCTTACTCATTTTAATAAACGCCTCTTTGATTTGCTTGTCAGTGCAGTTTTTACGCACTTTGAGAACTTCATAATGAGTTTTTCTGGCCAAACTGAAATTAGTAAAAATAGACTTTTGTACAAACTATCTACAAAGTATAAAAAACTTATTACAGATAACAGATTTCAATAACCAACCTGTAAAATTTTATAGCTGATTTTAAGACTCTGAAATCTAGTTGACGTCTTAATATGTACATGACGATTTCACATAATAAATTTCTTGCAAGTAATACCGAAAGAAAGTCATGGTATTATTTTATTTTGGTAATTGTGTATTTGTTTCCATTTTTATAGCCAACTGCGAATAAATTAACGTCAACCAACCCTGTCACTGTCAAATTTTAGACAATGACAGTGACAATCTTAAGTCGGAACTTTCTTTTTGAATATAGCAATAAATAATTATCGAAAAAACTTTTTATAACCTCTGACTATAAAAGATAACGTTAACATTTAACAATAAGTTTTGATATCGACATATTCCATAAAATGAATACTCAATTAAATACAGGCAGTACAGGCTTCAAATAAAACACAAATACTTCTACATATAAACAGCCAGTCAAACCTAATAATTGAACAGTATCAATTAAACGTCTTGTTATACGAACCAATATTGTATTTACTGATATAAATCTGAAACGAGACAGTTTTCTTCTATAAGGCATAAAACAACACCTTTCAAAATAGCAAAATATATTTTGTATGTCTTTCATTTGGCAATGTAGATATTACGACTACCAGCAGAAGGACCAACATTTATAACTTTTATTAAAAACTTCTTAGACTTTTTGGCGGGAAAGTGAAGCAAAATGTCTGCAGATTTGTTTTATTTTCTAAAATTTGTGATATTTTGAACATTAATGTGTAATAACGGTGGATTATTAACCGCTAAGTGTCTGTGATCGTAGATGAGTGTTGGTAAACGAACCAAAACAGTGCAACATAATTTTTCAAATTCTCTCCAGAAGTCCATGTGAGGTCTAAGTATAATCCCACATCTTTACTAAGGATTAATAGGCTTTAGGGGGAGGGCATCTCAATTATCATTAATCATCTTTATCACTACTCATTCTCATTTACTATGATTTATGTATATTAATTATATTATATATTTATAATTAATATACATAAATCATAGTAATAATATAATTACAGGTATATTAATATATCACCTATTTTACACTGGCTAAATATGCTAAACGCACGAAGCCACTATTTACAGCAAAAAAAACCCCTATATAGTTTGAATCTAAATAGAAATAAGGACTTCTTGGCGGGAAAGTGAAGCGTCATGTCTGCAGTTTTGTGTTATTTTCTAAAATTTGTGATATTTCTAACATTAATGCGTAATAACGGTGGATTATTAACCGTTAAGTGTTTGTGAATGTACATGAGTGTTGGTAAATCAAACAAAACAGGGCAACATCACTTTTCAAATTATCTCTCAAGGAGTCCATGTGAGATCTCAGTATAGTCCCACATCTTAACTGAGAACTCAAGGGACTTAGGGGAGGGTATCTCCTTTACCATTTATCATCTTTATCACCACTCATTCTCATTTACTATGAATTATATATTATTAATATACCACTTACTTGACACTGGCTAAATGTGCTAGACGCACTAAGCCATTATTTAAAATAAAGAAAGAATCTAAATAGAAATAAATTAATTTGTGTTTCCAATTTTCCATTATTATTTATTACGTATGAGTAATAATAACGATAGAAAAAGTCGTATTCATTAGTTTTGATACTTACCCGGTTCGTTTTTAGCTTTTAATCTTTTGATATTGAGAGAGCTGTTTACAAAATTGTAAATTAACGCATCTTCAAAGGGTAACGAATTGCTTCGAAATAAATCTTGACAAATCGAGTAATTGGTTTCTTGGCTTTAGAAATAGAAATATGATTTGACACTGATTCTTATAGATTCACCAAAAAAGTGGTTCCCGACTACGAGAATTACAACAATAATATAATGGTTCTTTGGTTGACTCTTTCGGTCGCGCCGCAACAGCTTAAATTAAGATAGTGGCCTTTTCGGCTGCATGCATTTTAATGTATTTGTCTGTTTACCTGCAGTTTAAAGGATTGAAACGCTCGTAGCTCTGTGATAATCGTTAAGCCATGTTAAAGGCCTAATGGGCAGCTTGAAAAATTCTAACAGCAGGACGCCATACACCTGCCTCCGCTAATCCGCACTGGGTCAGCGTGTTGGAGTATGACCCAATACCTTCACACCTTGATATGTGAGAGGATGCTCGTGCTCAGTAGTGGGACTTTAATGGGCTGAGATGAGCTACCATTGAGCGGCTTCCAACCCCTAGAAGAGAAAATTCAGCACCTCGAGAAGGATGCACAGTTGGATATGCAGGATAGGCTTTAATAAGGCAGGCTTAATAATAAAACGCACCAGGTATCAACCTAGTGTGCCTAATGCGCCTTATTCAAACGCTGGTGACTAATTTTAATTTCAATTGCAGATTTTTTTTCCATATATTTTAGTGACATTATGTTCACAGGGTATCTTTGTAAAAAAGGCAAAGCCTATCGGTTGATCGTTATTTATACGTATATGAGTAACGGCAACGTAGCCTATGATTTGTATAATACGTTGTACCTTAGTGAAAACGAGGGGTAATAATACAAAAATATGGTTTTAATACAAGTTTTATATACTTACGATAAGTGTTATACTTACATGCGTATAAGTTGTGTATGCAACATGGTGTAGACATGTTTATGAAAAACAAAAACATTATTTTAAGATTTGTACAATACAATATGTGTAATACTTTGTTAAAATGAGAAGAAAAGAATGAGTTAAAGGTGGTGACCTCGGGCGGTTAGCATCAAGTTCAAATCTCGGCAATATCTAAGAACTAGGTAGGTACTATGAACTTAGTATTTAGCTTTTAATTTACAAAAAGGGGTTAACGGGTTTAATTGCATGTTAGCTAAAATATTTATTTATTTATACCAACATAAGTAGGTACAGCAATTTTTAACAAAAAATACAATGAACTTATATATATCTTGGCTAACTGCACTTACAATTACAGGTCAACCACAGCATGCAATTTGAGTACACCTTACAGCTTATAAAACATATGGTAGACAAATTATATATACATACATACGCATTACAGAATATACGACCAAAACTAGGCATGTAAAATTATATATCATTAACATGTTCGTAAAAATATAAACACTAATGGGCTAAAACGCAAAGACTCTTTATTCAATAATAAATTCATCATTAACGTTTTATTATGTTAAAGGTAACTTTATGTCACTTTGATAAAATTAATATCGCAGAGATGTTTGTTATGAAACAATTGCTTTTATCAATGTTATTATACATGGGCTAAAACGCAAAGACTCTATTCAATAATAAATTCATCATTAACGTTTTATTATGTTAAAGGTAACTTTATGTCACTTTGATAAAAGTAATATCGCAGAGATGTTTGTTATGAAACAATTGCTTTTATCAATGTTATTATAAAGTTACCTTTAGCATGATAAAAGTCAAATTATTGTGACTGAGGTCAAAGTGCGAACTCGCAGAGGGACGCGAGCAATTCACTACAAGCGCAACTAAACGTTAAGTCGTTACGTTAGTCCGCGGTTGGTCCGAGCCGAGCCGAGTGAGAGAGAATTCAGTGTTCGCGCAGTAATCAGCGAGGGTGGACGCACGGTCATGCGAGAAGCGGTTCGCAGGATGGCCGAGCTTGAGTTCGAAGCGCCTCTCGCGCAAATCGAGGATGCCGACGACTGTCTCACCACAGCGGATTACCCACAAAAGACAATCAACGGCAACGACATACATTATAACAACATCAAAAATATAAAAAGTGAAATGGTCAAAATGAAAACTGACTCCAACAAAATAAACGATAACGATGAACCTAAAACGGTGAAGTGCAAACAGGACAATAATATGCAGAACGGCGGCGGCGAGGGTGACAATTTTACGGAGACTTTCTCTGGGTCACTCGAGGACTTGGTGAATACTTTCGACGAGAAGATAACAAAGTGCTTCGGGAATTACGAGGAGAGTGTCGAGAAACTGGCGCCGGTGCAAGTTCGCTCGCAGGAGGAGATAATGAACGAGTGCCAGTAAGTAATAATTTGCTATTAGAGCCGCTTGTTTTGCAATTATGTTTAACCCATCTGTTAAAGTAATATGTAAACTTGAAACCATTTTCCTTTTTGAAAATCAATTTTTTTTTTCTGTTTTGAAATTTACTTTACAAGCTGCATCTTAATTTTGCAATGGAGAGCAAAAATGGTTTGAATACTTAGCATTTTCTCTTGGTGTTTTGTAATACAAACAAAATGGGCGGACTCCGCGCATGTCAGTGTGGGCCGGTCGTGGATCGATAGAAGGTTAGCCCCGGGGGTGGCCGGGGTGCGTGAGGGTAAAGCTGACGCATCCTTGGGCCCCCACCCGCATCGCCCCTTTCTGTATCCAACCCAACGTGACGGATGAGCTCATCGAGGACATAACAAGTGAATGTGACAAAAACAAAACATCTTTCTAGCTATATGACAATGTAACATTACAATTTATAAACAAAATAACTTCCCTTAGTTTATTTTTATAGACCTAACAAGTAAATGTGGCATAACACACTGGCTCTCTAACAATGATTTTGATCAACACAATATAATTATTTCCTAATGTTTTTAACAATTATTATTGATTACTGACCTACATACATTTATCGCATAATCTCTAAATAATAAGAAAACAATAACTTATTGATCTACATAATCATAAAATACAATCTTTAAAAAATCAAAACTAGATTAAGAATAGCCATATGAATAGACTTATTTATATAATAACCGTAACCTCATTCTGCTAACGTTTATAAAAAAGTGTTTAGACGAGGATTTTTGCCAGTTGAAATGTATCTTGTTGCAGTCAGTTCTTTTACAATTAAGACAAGATACCCACTTATTATAAAATTAAAAACTCATTGAATAATAGCCGCAGGATCCCATCTCACGACTAGTTCTCACATTTGTTTTTATAAGGTTATAATATAATACGAGATAACACGCTTTCTTTCGGTTTTGCAGCGATCGTATGGGAATAGAAATGAACAATTGCTGATTGTTATATCTTCGAAACAGTTAAGATAAAAACAGACTAGCTGCTATTTATAATTCATATGGTTCATAACAGGAACTTTAATCAAGCAAAAACCTAGCCTAGTAGTATCGCAATTTAAAGTAATCTTAAAAATCTCAATAATATATTATTATTGAATAACATACATACGTACATACATTCATTCACGTCTGTTTCCAACTGCACTAATTCACCAATTATATAGTTGGTCCCACGTAATAGTTGAAGAGCCTATTGCCGCTTACCGGGCACTGTTACATTCGCCAAAGCCTCGCCCGGCAGGTGCACCACTCGCAGGTGAGGTTGGCTTGGGCTTCTTAGGTCATGGTAGGATCCCTATACACCCACTACATATATACAATACACTATTGAATAAACAGGTCTCATATTGTAAAGTTCTTAATACTTAGGTTAAACAGAAACTGTTGGACGACTTCCAGATGACCTAAATGCCACAATGTCGGGGATACCAATAAATCTTTCTTTTACACCGATTAATTTGTGAACGAAAAGGCATTTGGGTCTTCTTGTTTACTTTCAAAATAATTCAACTTTAATCCTTTATGCTACTAAACTTACGGAGGTAGGTAATCTTTAAATACTTTGATTTGGATCCCTAATAGTCATAACTAAAACTCTATTCCATCCTGTATCTCAAATAGCCCATCATTAATTTTACATTTTCATCACAATAACTATATGTCTGCCAAAACAGATTTTACAAATCTATGAAGTACTTACATCTTTTCCAATGGTTGTCCACTTTGGGTATGTTTTCTAGTTTATAATACATTGCCAACTAACATTATTGATATTTCTTACCTGTTTTTTTGTATAAACTACAAAAAATACAAACAAAAAACGTTTGTCGTGGTCTGTATGTTCCTATTTTTATAGACGAACCTGAGTAAAAGGTTGCACTTGTAAAAAATAATTCTTTGAACATTGTAAGGACTAAAGTGAAGAAGTCTGAGTTCTTAGTTTATTGACAATATTTGTAATTGTCGTATTATCATTTACCAGTTGATTTCCACCGAAAACTACAGTCACAGCATTTATACACAGGACATTTTAAGCTAAATTAACCATTATAACGTACCTAACTATTTCACCAATTTTCATATTATTTTTCAATTCGTATTTTCTAATTATATCGTATGTAATGGACCAATAAATAAATATTCTCTTAGTTCTAAGATAAGTATCATTAAGAACTTGTGTTATGGATACTAAAGAACGGATAAACATACTTTAATACTATTTTTTTGTTGTAAATACATACTTAATATATAGAAAAACAGTGTAGGTGATACTATATTATTCTAAAGTGATACTAACCGTATCTGCACATTCGCCAGCGTTATATCGCACATCTAGTTCTTAAAAGACGTTAATGTCATTTACTCAATTTTACAGTAGAAAAGGTAAAAATATTTTTATTGTTATAAATATAACATACGCGATTTGGTGTTAGGCGCTCTCTATCGGACAATTAACGAAATATAAAAAAGATCTATATGCACTCATTACATCTAGACTCTACTTAAAAGGAAAATTATAGTATATAACATTTGACTCAATTTTGGACTTTTCAACATTTACGACTTTTAAAAACTAGATGTGCGATATGTGTTTAAATTCCACTGCCAGCCCGAGGGAATACTTAACCTGGATGAAAAGCATCTATATGTACATTTAGGCCATGGTCTGTGTGCCAAATTTCGGCCAATTCCGTCCAGTCGTTAAAGCGTGATAAAAAACAAGTATTCAAAATTTTTCATTTATTATTACAAGACAATGTCGGCAAGACCTACAGTTTGTCAAGTCTCAAATTCTTGTATATTAATCAAATTCGCCGAGTTGTTAGGAATGAAAGCGTAACAAATGAACGATCGAAACTTACATTTTATTTAAAACTTTAATGCACAAAAGGCGAACTTAATGCTACATGATATTTTTAAAGATAATAATAAGCTAATGAAATACACAAAATAACAATGTCTACAGTAATGATTATGGAGATTATATTGTAAGTATAATTATTATATAGAAACCAGTTTAAGATGAAACTACCTTCATGAAAAAGAAACATGTGCAAAACATAAAAGTTGTCTTGAATCTTTAAAAAAATGGCGACAGGTGGTGCATTGATTCCGAACGGCCTACGGGGTCGGCACATGACGCAAATGGTCCGACCTGATAACCAACCTGCAATCTTGGTAGTGGCCACCTTGTCGAATCATATCATATTAATAATATTATAAAGATAAACAATTTAATTGTTTGTTTGTATTGAATAAGCTGCGAAAATACTGGACTGATTTAAAAATCCTTTTTTATTTTTAAAGCTTCATTCTTTATAAGTAACAAAGGCTAATATTAACCGATTTAAATTAGGGATCCTTATGAAAACTCTCATAATGTAAAAAACAAGGTGTAAAATATTTTAGAAATATCTAAGTACTAAAGCGAAGCGAAGACTTGCCAGTAATAAAATATATCTACACCAAAGAAAATATGAGCTAAACATAAATTTTATATATTGATTCCGACCGGCACTCATCGGGTTTTGCACATGACGCAGATGGCCCATGAGGTCGCCCCTCAACCTGCAATCTTGGCTGTGGCCACCTTGCCGAATATTGAATATCATGCAGATGGTTCATTTCCCGTACAGCGGTTGCCTTTAGTTAGGATGTGATTAAAATTAAAAAGGCTAAGAAGGCTTTAATGAATGACCGAATAACAATAGATTATCTATTATGTATGCGACTGATGTCTGCATTGCAAAAAAAAAGAAGGATCTTAAAGGAAATTATTAATACGGTGAAAGGCCGATTTCAATCTCATTTCGCTGGGATGTAATCAAAATTAAAATAATAAAGTAATTTTTTTTTCGGGTTTCTTGACTGAACTGTTGGCGTTCACAAGAGCTTTATTTAGCCAAACTCGTATATGAAATATCGTTTAGACTTTTACCGTAAAATAAACGACAAGCAATGGATTGCTATGTATCCTTATTCTCAGACTGCAATCTTCGTTCGCCCACCTTGTTGAATTATTGACTAATGTGCAGATGGTTCATTTCCCCTGCACCGGTTGCTTTTGTTAGGATGTGATTCAAATTCAAAAGGAAACGTTTAGGTTTTTAACGCCAAATGACGGTCAAACAAAGGATGACGTTCATAATTCACTGCTTTATAAAATAATATATCTGTTTTACCGATGGCGATCAATAATACAAACAAACAGAAACTATTAAAATTTTGGGTTTAATGTCGAATAAGAGGCCGATTTCTTATTTAATTATATGACTTATTCTGAATGCTTACATAAGTAATCTTGTAAATTAAAGATATGCGTAAAGGGAACTCTTGCATTTCTTTATAAAGCCAAAATCAAATATTTAAAAATAAAACAACAACCTTTAAACGTAAATGTGAAAATAAAACATATATTATTAGTTATTACATAATATTTTGATAGCGGTATATTATATTTACAGCGATTCGCTGTTACAGGTAGACAGATATTATAACAGCCATCATAAATAATGTCACAAATTTAAAACCACCGTGACTACTCGTAAACATTAATTTAATTATTGCACACTTTCGGATTCGTTAGAGTCACCGACAGACTGTCTGACTGACGTACAATCCCCTCCCTCCTTTAGAATCACGACAGGCTGACTGACAGATCCCCCCGATAAGAGTCACAGACAGACTGACAAATCTTGAGAAAAACCACAACAGACGAATAAACTGACAAACCTTGACAAATTCTGACAAAGAACCCATTTGCTTTTATTTCTCTATTATTGTACCGCTCATATCTTTTTCATTGTTGTTAAAAAAATATATCGAATTTCAATTTTGTGTCTAAATATTTGACGAATCTAAATGATCATGTTGATCTTAAAGACAATAAAGCATATATTTTTTATTTTTTAATTATGATTCGCACAAAACGATCTTACCACGATTAGATAGTAGTTAGTTTAGCTTTTTAATATGACTTCTTGGAAATTCATCATAATGCGCAAAGTTAAAACCTACCTAATCGTTCGTTTTCGTGACTGTATCAGTACATCAATCAAAATTTGGTCGGACGTTGGTTTTTTGCAACACTTCCGATTTAAATGCAGTATAATTTGAATCGGATAATGCTTCCCTGCACTATTAGCATTCAGAACGAAACTTTCATTATAATAGGCCATGGCACACGACTCACGTCCAGCCGGTTGCAAGACTTGAATATGAATTATCTGCAAAAGCACACGTCGATGTTTAATCATAATCTTTATAATAATAAAAGTATGAAGGAGTGAAGTTGATTGTTCGGTTGTTTTCTGACTGGAATTTTACTTCAGAATCTGAGACTAACAAATAAATAGATGATCTGCAGCGTTTACTCGTTTAAAAGAGGATACCGTTCTAAATATATAGGTGAACCTGTATTGTATATGAATAAAACGTTTTTCATTAAAATTTAACATAATATAAAGGTGTCCCAAGAACACAACAATGAAAAAAAATTGGGCTAGCAAAATATTTGCATTAAAACGTAAGTTATTATAAAAAAATCTTGGCAGGCTGGGGTTCTTGTAGTATTTCGGAGCTGTTCAATGGCACTGAATATGACACACAATATTAACGATATTTATCGGAAAATTAAGTTTTATTAAGTTTATTCAAATATTTTACCCTCGTGTGTATTTTCACCAATGAGTGTAAAAAACTTAGCTTAGGAATAAATTTACGAAACTAGTTTCTTCATATAAAATGATTGATAAGTTTCATGTTTTGCAACTGTAATTTTAATATGCTTACTTTCATATTCCATGGAAGTAGCTATAATAAATTAATTTGAAAGGTATATGTGTATCTACTAACACTCATGTCGGCAAGTCGTTAACTATTACAACTGCATGAAGGTTAGTATTGTGTAATAAAATAGTTAAAATGCGTAAATAAATTAATATTAATTTAGCTCACGCGAAAGCTATAGAGTTAACCTTACAATTGTTATATTTTAATAACGTTTCGGTCAATTATAATTTTAAGATTTTCGTTAACTAACTGTGGTTCTAACAGAAATTGTGCCAATTAAATTTAGTCTGTATGACCTTGCTTAAGTTACGTACATGTTTGCGTGCAAGATTAGATATCACAACCGCAAATTGCTGTATCAGTTTCCTTAATGTAAAATTCTAGGCAGTTACCTAGTTTCCTATAAATCAAAATAATAAATTTTTTGGTGCTGATAAAATGCGTAATAATAATTTTTTTTTCTTAAATTCATATAAAATACTCCTTATACTAGTACTCTCTCTATATCTTAATATATTTTTTAGTATATTTTGTTTTGGGTAGGCAAGACCAGTTGCGACTCATCACTTGGACGTATAGGTTCAAAGAGTTTATTTCTCATAAAAATCATTGAAGTTCACTTAAAATGATAATACAATTCAAACTTGTGACGTATAATTTTGAAAATATCGAAATCGACGGTATACATGTAGGTATTACACTGTCATCAATTTTTTTTTGGACATCGCTACGAATTTTTTTTATTTCAAGTAGAATTTTGCGAGATCCTATTTTTTAAAGTCGCTCAACGAGCTATGGAGATGGCTATGCTAGGTATTTCTTTGAAGGTTCGGATTAGGAATGAGGTGATCCGACCAAAAAGTTACTGACATAGCCCAAAGGATTAGCAAGTTGAAGTGGCAGTGGGCCGGTCATATATGCCGTAGGACCGATAAGCAGTGGGGTAGACGTGTCCTACAGTGGAGACCACGTCTCGGTAAGCGCAGTGTAGGACGCTCTCCAGCTAGGTGGAGCGACGACATACGCAAAATGGCTGGCAGCGGTTGAAAACGAAGAGCTGCAGATCTAGTTCTGTGGCGTGCCTATGTCCAGCAGTGGACAAGTGTAGGCTGATGATGATGATGATGATATATTTTGCCAAAATATTATTTCTGCAGTAAATATAAACAATATTACACATCTCACACAGCTTTTCTAGCCCCAAAATAAGCGGATCTTGTACTATGGGTAAACCCTACTAGTATTATAAATGCGATAGTTTTGTGAGTATGCATGTTTGTTCTTTCACGCAAAAAGGACCTATTGTGATGAAACTTGGTATGTATATAGCTGCAATCCTGGAATAACACATAGGATTCATTTTATCCCGATATGCTCACGGGAACGGGGACAGGGCGCTGCTAGTAAATTATAAAAGTAAAACATTTTTAGATGAAGACAAATATTTGTATTCACACTCGCAAAAATGGATTTGTCTTACATAGGAATCTAACACATAGCTTTATTGGCTTTCATAGCGGAATACAGCTATATTGACCTTCACTACATAAAAAAATCCATATAAGTCGTGGTCATAAATAATAAAAATCGTAAATACATTCGTAGACATTATACTTTTGTTTTGACACACAAAAAAAACAAAGGAGAAGCGATAAGAATGCCATTTAAGGCAAATTTGTATTTGCACAAGATTGTGTTCGTAACTCCAAAAAGTATTTAATACTGGGAGTGAAACCTCGTTTGTGCACATAAAAGGTTTTATTCAAAATAGTTTGATACTCACATAATTTTCTTTTTTTTAGTACTATAGTATAGGTACTTATGGATTGCAATAAGGGGTATTTACTACACACATTAGCAGACTGGAAATTAACATTCATAACAAATTTATTAATTCTATTATTTTTTACCAGTTATAACGCTGTTTCAGTAGTGAAATAAGTAATATATGTAAAACTGGTGTAGCAGATAATGTCGAAGTGCCTCAATTTGCAAGTTTATCAGCTCGTCCGCGGAAGCACGCCCTAGATCTGGTAGTGTTGAATTAGCATACCTACTCTGTACATCGAAGCCCACTGCTCAGCACTTTGCATAGAAGCACATCACGGAATTATAGAAAATGTTTCGTACTTACTATTATTCTTCGGCAAATCTTTGGCATATATACCTAATACAGTAATACAGACATAATCTCCCACCCATATTCCTCTATGGGATCATTTGGGGTAGATAGAAACCTTGCTGCAACTATTTAAAAGGGCGACCTCCTCTAATCCGCCTGCCCAGCGTATTGATTATGGGCAAATATTTATATATAGCACAACCACATTATAAAAACTTTTTAACTTTTTTAATAGACCCACATCTAATATACTTAACAATTATGGTGTACATAATATTTAGTATAATGAAGCATATGAAATAGCCCCAAAAGAATGTAATCTATTGAGCCTCCCCAATGTTCAGCAGTGGACTTTATAAGGCTGTTATGGTGATGATGATTCACTTTTAGCTCAGATATCGCATGCTTAATGGAATAGTGACTTAACTCAAAAAAGACGATTATTGGGACATCATAAAAGAAGATCTTCTAAATAATACTTGACCTACTTGTAAGCGCATTAAATTGATACTAATTTATTCATATGTAATTCTGCTTTTGTTTTGAACGTTTGATTAACATTGATTCGATCTCAGTAAGAAATAGAAAAACTGTATAAGTACGTAACTCAAACCTGACCTATCTATTAATGGGTCGATGTTCGCATATAAGCATGCGATAGATCCCTAGATAAATCGTGCCAAATGGTGAAAGGTGGCTGGCCTTTCGCCTACATTGACAATACACGAGGTTCTCACAAACATAATTCAAGCTTATGCATAATGCTGAAGCTTCTTTTTCTATTGCTAGCCAATTTTCTGATCAACTTTAATTTCAAAAGTACTTTCAACCGATGGGAGAGTATGGGAAGATTAATGAGCGTAAATGAAGCTAAAAGTGTGTGCCACAAATCATGATTGTATCGTAATAAGTGGTATGGTGTGATCTCTGCCTACCCTTACGGAAATAAGGATTGACAATATGTATATGTATCCCTATTTATGAGAAATCTTTAACAAAATCCCAAATATAAAGTAAGAAATTCATTTTTAGAACTCCATGTCTTTATTATTGGAACTAGATTAGGTCTGGTAGTGTTAAATTAACATACCTAATCTGCAGTGCCTCCTGCTTCACAAATTGCATGTCATTATCATCATTATAATCAGTCAGTCACTTACTGCTGAACACAGGCTTAATTTGCATGTGCTGACTTCATATTCGCGAGGCCCGCCAACGCAGAACACAGCGAATTGATTGTTTCTACTTTCTTTCCGTCTTTAGTTCACTTGCCAGTGTGACTGAAGACGGAAATAAAGTGTCCGTGTCGTGCCTTTCAACGGCTACTCTATATTTAATCGATTCAATGTCATAATGAGGAGCGTTACGTTGTCTCTTGTCCGATATCTGTGCATACAGGTATATTATTGATCCTATGTTTGTCTTTTGTTTATCCTTTACGTTGTCTCTTGTCCGATATCTGTGCATATAGGTATACTATTGAACCTATGTTTGTCTTTTGTTTATCTTCTATGTTGTCTCTTGTCCGATATCTGTGCATATATGTATATTTTTACACCTATGTTTGTCTTTTGTTTATCCTTTACATTGTTAGCGTTAGTTTATTTAAGGACTCACTTCATTTTTATCAGTATTTTTTATTTCCCTCTAGAGGGGCAACTAGAAGAAATAAATAAGCTCTTGTATCTGATAGTGTTTTTTTTTAATTATATTGTTTTCACGTTATTAATTGTGCACAAAATTATGAAATAAAAAATGCATCTAAGGCATCGTGATAGGTGTAACAGTTCCCTATAAAATAGAGTCTTATTCTGTAATAACTTGTATGCGAGCAAGTTTCAAAGATATTACGTATGACAGGGGCGTTCCATTATTCATTATTGTGATCTGACTCATTGAACGGCATGAATATACCGGCTAAAACAAATTTGTTTTAATATACAATGTCCTCCCGACTGACTAAAAACAGAAACTAAGTTGGTCACTAGGTGTAATTACTTGCTGGAAATAAGTAACACTTAAAATAACCAGTATATCTGGTGGTTTTGTAATATGTGGGGCTTAAAAAATTAAATACAAGCCAAAGTTTTTTTTGAATACTTTTAAACCTACAATCAGCATGATTAATGCTCAACCCACATCAACTACCGATATGTCCAATCACTTACATAATGCTGTGAATAATAATGTTGATCGTAACTCGTAACATGAGACAGTAATAAGTTTATAACACGTAAGTCTGACATACATACATTCTCGCCTGTTTCCCCAAAGTGGTAGACAGAGGCTTATAATACGCTCACACTTCACCAATTATATTATTGATCTACGAACTATTATGTTTGCAAAAGCCTCGTCCGTTGCTCGGCAGGTGCACCACTTGCAGGTGGATGGCTTGGGCTCAGATTTTAGTAGGATCCCTATACAAGTTTGAAATTTATTGATTAATTTCTGTAGTTGAATAATTAATGATTTTCGTTCTTTGTGTTACACCCATTATTTAGTCCCAATATAAGTATTAATAAGAACTTTTTACGTTATCGATACATAAAAAACGGACGAAGATCAAAAAATCCTTTTGTTTTTGTAAATAAATACTTAACATGGGAATTTATTGAATATTGATCAAATATACATGTTCATGCACAAAAATATTTGTCATTTATTGAATATTTGATTTAGCAGTTTTTTATTTACACACAACTTTCACATCTCCTTAAAATCTGTTGTTTCGTTGCAATTCTCATCACCCACGTGAACAAACTGTAGATCTTTAACGTTTACGTTTAGAAGACAGAAGTTATAACCATGCTCTGCCCACTTATAACCTTTTTAGCCAAATTTTATGGTTGGCAAACATATCGCAGAGTTGAAAAAAAATATGGTAAGTGTAAATTCTGTTTGACTAGTAATCGTTTTTTTAGAAAGTGTGATATCATTTGTATTATCAGACATTGGTTTTATATCTGGTCCGCCTAATCATAGTATTTATCACAATATTTCAGTTATAACACTGCCGTCTGATCATTCATTTCATATGAAATTCCATTCCATTTATGTTTAGTCTATCAGAATCTATTCTATACAATTCTATTGTTTCCTGTCTACCGTCAGTCGTCTTAACTGATTTAAATGAATGAGTCCCTTAAATTGTAAAGGCCATTTCAATCATACAAGGTTCAAATTCTCTATAACAAAGTGTCATCAATCAAATTGTGATTAAGAAACAAACGTGAAACTCGTGCGCAGCTTGATAATAACTTATGGTTATTGTTGTAGGAAAATGTATGATGTCGATTAAATTATGTAACGTAATTTTAATTATATAATGTTTGTTTTTGTTCGTGCCATATATCACAGAAATCAACAAATAGATCACAGCATCTATAATTTTAAACTAATAAATATAAGTTACTAGATTTTTGGTTGTATTTAACGTGTCATCTAATTTACCTTATCACATAATTTGCATGCGTACTTTCTTTATTCAAATATACAAAGGAACTACCATAATATATAATTACATAAATATTTGTTCTGTGTGGAGTCGAACCCACGACCGAAGGAGCAGAGTGAAGGCCTACTGACCACTTCATATCCCTTATCAAAAACACGTATTCGATGCAATTGAAGGTATTACTAACCACGCCGTATCGGTCATCAAAAACATTTATAATAATTTTTTAACGTCAATGTTAATTGAACTTTAACAGACTCGCCTTAAACTTTTATAACTAAAAAGAGTTAAGATTTGGGTCATCAAGATTTATTCTTTTGTGTAAAACAGATAACGATTACAATATACAATAGGTGGTCAAGTAAAACTCTTTGCCGCTCCATAAAACTAATGGCTTAATGTACGTGGGCGAGTAACACGTTATTGTAAAGCCTTAAATGTCTTATCGCTTCGCTGGGTTCGGTAATGAGTTGATAACATGTTAGGGAAGTATTTATAAAACTGTATGTTTAATAATAATCGTTGATACGGTTTCTTATGCTATTAAGATGTTGGTTTTATGTTGTAGATGAATTTTGGATAAGTGACAGTTTGTGAAGTACTTAGCTACAATTTTAATTATAAAATAAACGTAAATTGAATTCAAATCTGTGCAGAAAACGTTGGAATTTCCTCGTACATTTGTTGCGGATATATTATTATACATATTACATACATACATTCACGCCATTTTCCCCGAAGAGGTAGGCAGAGGCATATTATACGCCCACACTTCGTTAATTATATAGTTGGTCCAATGTTACAAGGCACTGTTACGTTCGCCAGAGCCTCGTCCGGTGATCGGCAGGTGTACCTACCACTTGCAGGTGAGGTTGACTTGGGCTCCTTAGGGCTTGATAGGATCCCTATACACCCATCCCATATACATTACACATTATAAGGATTCATGGTAGAGTATGACCTCAAACCCTCTCTCTTTCGTGAGCAAAGGCTGTCTGTAGTAGGATGAATGGACTAAGATTTGTTATGTAGATCTCAAAATATCCTAAGTTAAATTCATTGAGACACATGATAGTTCGTAAACATACCTTACAATTTAATTGAATACAGGAACAATCTAAATATATAAATTTCTCGTTTACTGTTAAACGAATTCTTTTATATTGGTCTAAAATTTATTGCTGGGCACGGACTTACTGTTTATTGTACTCGAATGACACACTTAAAATCTCCTTTGTAAATCGGCCCGTTTTCAATGAGGAACAAAAACAGTTTGACACATTGATTCCGACCTCCTTTCAGGTTTAAATAGAACAGTTTTAAAATTATTCTTATACTTAACTCGGTCCATAATATTTTTTACTTTGTTTGTATTGATTTTTATTAATTCTATAAAATTTTGGCCTATGACATGCATTTGATGAATTATACTTCTTGCATATTAATTACATTATCCGGCGTATTTTTGTCTGGGCTGCATCGACTGCGTAACGTCAGACAGGATGTGATCATAACGTGTCACATAAAAAATATGCACAAGTATAAAATATATATGTCATATTATGACTCCTTGGCGGGACTTCTTGGCGGGAAAGTGAAGCGTCATGTCTGCAGTTTTGTTTTATTTTCTAAAATTTGTGATAATTCGAACATTAATGTGTAATAACGGTGGATTATTAACCGTCAAGTGTTTGTGAACGTAAATGACAGTTGGTAATTGTTACAAAATAGTGCAACATCTCTTTGTAAATAATCTCATGAAGTCCATGTGAGATCTAGGTTAGGGGGAGGGCATCTTATTTACCATTTATCATCTTTATCATCACTCATTCTCATTTACTATAATTTATATATTATTGATATTTCTCTTACTTGACACTGGCTAAAAGTGCTAAACGCACGAAGCCATTATAAAAAAAAACAAAGATATCTTACATATTAAAATAATTAAGACTTAAAACGTGTGCCGCTATCGCCACAAGTTAAGAACGTGTAAACAATACTAATCACGTCTAATTTGTATCAAGATAAGTTATAATCACTTACAGACTAACAGTAATTACTAAGTAAGTCTTCGATCACTAGTTGTATTAGTGATCGAAGAAGTAAGTAGTTATATACTGTACATGTTTTTAAAGCAAAATATTTTCCTTATCTTTGTCATTTAGATGTGTATAGGGCTCATAACAAGACCTATGGAGCCCAATCCAACCTCACCTACCGATCAACGGAACAGGCTCTGGCGAACATAAAAGTTCCCGATAGATGGCAATAGGCTCGCCACCTATTACGTGGGACCAATCAAATTCTATCAAAGACTATATGGCAGATAAAAATACTTGGGATAAAACTGCCGTTTCATACAGGCTATTATAATATGAAAAACTTGGAACATGACTATTGTTTATGTTGCATTGTATAGCTTCACAGAAAAATGAAGATTGTAATTCAAGTACCAAACTAATGGATAAATTTAAAAGAGCAAAGCCTGTGAGTTTCTTGCCAGATCTTCTTACAGGGCGGTGGCTCGGAACTGGCACTTAGATTTACCTACTTACACTTAATTATTTTTGGTCTTTAAATTATTTTGTTGCATTTAAGTGAATATAATCAAACTTCGTGATTTCAGTGTAATAATATTTCGATTAGATATTTTTTTTTAGTTATTTTTAATTTTGATGTTTTCAAGTAAAATGTAATTCATAAACTATGAAATAAATAATTTTTGACTTTTGACTCATCCTGCGCGGACAAAATCACGGGAAACAGCTAGTTACATACACATATAAAGTAAACTTATGTAGAAGCAGGACAAGTGGATTGCAGATGACGCACGCTCGGCGGTGTCGTAGTTTCCTTGAATTAGCCAGATCAGTACTTGTCTGTGACCTAACTAGTATAACGCTTTATGATGTTTGCCATTAGTTGATGCATGAGACAGACTCTCTTGTGACTAATTAAAATGTTGAGACGCTTTTTGGATTTCTGATAATATTATGTATAATATGATAAGAAAAATAGTGCATGACCCACCAAGAAGGGTGCATGGGGCCCACCAAGATCTTGGGCCTAAGCCATCCTCACTGCATGATGGTGCACTTGCTGATGGTTTCCCCAAAGGGGTAGGCAGAGTCATATTATACGCCCACACTTTGCCAATTACATTGTCGGTCCCACCTAAAAGGTGGCGAGGATATTGCCGCTTGTCGGGATCTATTAAGTTCACCAGACCCTTGTATGTTGGTCAGCAGCTGCACCACTTGCAGGTGAGGTTGGCTTGGGCTCCTTAGATGTTAGTATGGTCCCTAATAAACCTTATAAAAATATGACTGATAGTTTAATACACAGTACTTTTAACTTACAAGTCATGCACACCGTTCCGTTGGTGAAAAAAGTACAAGTTAAAGTGGCTATTCACTGTCCTAAAACTTAGTTAGATTGATGTGGGTAAATCCAAATGTTTTTTTTGACTAACAACTCAAAAAAATATATTTGGATTTACCTAAAAAAGAAATTGCGTCAGATAGATAGAAAATTCTTTATTATACACCAAATTAAAATAAAACAAGAAAACAATTGCATAAGAAAGGAGATACAATTGGCGGCCTTATTGCTTACAGCGATTTCTTCCAGGCAACCTTAGGATGGAGAGTGATTAAAATGCGTCAGTTGACTTACAACTTCACATTCATTGTAATTTTTTTCCAATGCTCAGTTTTAGGCCCGTATTGTTGAATGCGATATAAAAATAAGGGTCTGAAAGACCAAAGACACAGGTGTCCATAGCGGGCAGGTACAAGTGGGCCCTCAATGTAAAAACTGAGGGCCCATCCTTTCAGTTCACAATTCGCTTATTTGACTTTCACAAAATCTGTTTTCAACTTTCACAATTCCTTTGGAGTGTGCACTACTTTAGCATATTTTGTTTAAAAAAAAATTCACACTACACGCACATAGAAAACATATACTCTAAACCGGTACTCAGATTTACCTTTTAAAGAACGCGTACATACGCTGTGGGGAACCGGTCTACGTTCTCGCCCTGTTCATCCTGTTCCCTAAGTATGATACCATACAGGAATTGAATTTTCCGATTTGTGTACAATTTTGTTCCATGTTGTCGATCACTGAGTTTTTTTTTATATTTACTTCAAAATCATTTATTTGCTGCAATGGTATATTACAGAAACAGACATGCAAACAACATTAACAGCTGTAACTTTTGACATGTTCAGCATGTGCAAGTCAAAATAGTTTATTTAGTTGTTGTTTGGTTTAATACTGCTCTTACGATAACTGAAAAATTCACGCACGTATTTGTAAAAATATAACAATATATGTCCCCAATTTTATCCAAATCCGGTTTAGTAAGGGAAACTAATCTAATGTTTCAATGTAAGTAATTATTAAAGGAACTGTTTTTATACGACAAAGCTTTTAAGCCCAAAACCTAACTGACAGATAATGAACACCACAGCCTATTAACTCTTGCAATACCTGTGTCATCCATCACTACCGCATATCCGATCAATTAAAACCGAACCACACTCTTTTTGATACATAAAATTGTGTCAGATGAGTCAAAGACACGATTCTAAGGTTCAATAGTCAATTAACTCCAAATGTGAAACAGCTCAAGCACTTTCAAATAGTAATGAAATGCCAACCATATTCCATTAAGACAGAGATGAGAACAGTGAACAATATTGAATACTATTTTCGCATGATTTATATATATCTCCCGCACAGGTCACAGCTAGTCCACTAGACGTCATCTCCATACGATGACCTTCCCTCGATTCAAAATAGACTGCGCTACAGAATGCTCCACGCGCTACATAACGTATTTAAAACGGTTGATATACGTTCTCTATTACATTTTACTATTGTTATGCATATTACCAATATCTTCTTATTTTTATAATCTTAGTAAGTAATTTAAAAAAAAGCGGTAATTTATTGATTTATTACATTTTTAGGAGAACCAATAGCTTGCTAAACATAATACATTAAATATATTGCAGCTTTCCTACCATAGGGGCACATCTCAAAACAAATTTTAATTTAGTTATGATCGATTTTGTGAAAATATAGAGGCTCAAAAATCTTTAAACGCGTTTTCCTAAATATCATGATTTTTCGAATTGGGCCCTTACAGTATGAAAAGTGCGATATAATTTCAGGAAACCAATTATAGGTCCCCACTGATAGAACGATGCCGGTAATCATTATTTAAGTATTTTAAAGTCTATCTAAAAGGCCTAGGGCTCCTAACTAAGGTGAGAGGGACTCATTGTATAGGAGCCAGGTGTTTGGGATCACGATCATGTCAACCTTATAAAGTCCTATGCTGAACATTGGCCTCCCTGATAGATTACATTCTATGGGGAGTATTTGCCCATTACCTCCACGCTGGGCAGGTGGGTTGGTGATCGCAGTTCAAGCCAATATTCTAGGGCATTATTCTAGGCCGAAATCACACGGCTCCTGGTTTGGCGTAATTTTTTTTCAAGCTGCCTAACGAGCCCTCGAAAAACGGAGTAAATGCATCTTCATATTTCTTAGACCCTGCATTAATTCTTGGATTGTATTAGCCCAATAGCGTATCACTACCGAGCACGAACCTCCTTCACGAACCAGGGTGCTATTGGAAAAGGTAGTAACATTAAATTTAGCATTCCACTGAAAAAATTAAAAATACATTTACTAAAATATTGCATACATGCATTGACGGCTATTTCTCCGAAGGGGTAGGCAGAGGCATATTATACGCCCATACTTCGCCAATTATATATTTGGCCTCACGTATTAAGTGGCGAGCCTATTGCCGCTTATCAAGCACTGTTATATTCGCCAGAGCCTCGTCCGTTAATCAGCAGGTGCACCACTTGCAGGTGAGGTTGGCTTGGGCTCCTAAGGTCTTAGTAGAATCCCTATAAATCTATACAAAAATATTGCAATAACAATAATTCGAGATAATTTTATATAAAATTAATTGTATTTGACATATTGTATTAAGTAATTTATTCTAATGTATATTGTAGTTTAGTTTTAATTTTGATGATTACTAATATACATACGTACAATTGCTATTCATATGACTTTAGGTTGGAATAAATGAGTTCTATTCTATTTTTCTATTCTCTTTGAAAATAAGAGATAAAAATTTCATACAGAATGTGTCACACAAAGTCATACATCATTGTGTTTGATTGCTGATAATGGCCATAGTGGAGCGTGGACATAATTTATAGTTTCTTGCTCATCTCTCTCACAATGTCGATTGTCGATTGTGGCTGGCCTGAATCGACAACTACGTTACCTACTAAACGATACCCGGGCACAATGTTGAGTTGGCCTTTTCCGTGGCACAGTTATTATTTTAATTGTTTTAATAATAATAATAATAATTTACTCTTTATTGTACACCATAACAAGGATTACACATAAAAACAAATAAAATTAAACAGGTAGGCATATACAATGGGCGGCCTTATCGCTTAAAGCAATTTCTTCCAGGCAACCTTAAATGGACAGAAAAGTTAAGAACACAGAAAGGTACATCGTGATGTACAATAATAATTGAAAACAAAAATAAACACAAAACAAATAATAAATTAGACTAACAAGGATAAAAATAAAAATATTGTTTTAGATAGATGAATTTTATTATTATTTTTAACTAACGGCCGGCTGCGATGTCATCTGGGTGAACTTAATAAATACTCTCTTACAATCACACCAATTATTTAGTTACAAGATAAGTATCACTAAGAATTTGTGTGAGAATTAATAAAGAATGGATAAACATACTTAAATACCTTTTTTTGTACATTACTTAATATATATAGGAAAACACACACTAAAGGTACAAACTTTGTTATTTTTTGAAAAAAAAGTACTTAGTAGAAGTTACTACAAAAAGACTTACCTACTTATAAGACAAAAGAACACCTAGCTGCCAAAGAAAATCTCGTAAACAACAGCCCACCTATTTCGGAGATTAGCCACAAAATATTTATATTATATTTTTTAATGTAAAAACAGTTTTATTTCCAAATTAATTTAATGAACAGCTCTTTTTTCCAGTGCAAAGTAGTTTAAAAATCATGTTATTTGCATATGAATTCAACAATGTGAGTTATTTGATTGTTTTCTAGACATAAAAAAAACATCAAAGTATCAAAATTCCTAATATTACCCGTGTATCTGTTCAACATCTTGCCATTGACGTGAATTGCCGTGATTCCACCATCTTTGTTTATAAATACAAAACTCTGGCGGTTCGTTCAACATTTATTTTCGCAGGAGGCACGTCATCTTTCTGGGAGGGTATTAGTCGCTCTGACTTCATTGATGACTAAAACTGTATTTCATTACCACTCATTACTCGCCTTGAGTGATTTACCAATTATCAAAAACAAAGTACTTAAATATGAAAAGGAAGAAGTTATGGAAATATATATCCAACCTCTTTGCCGCTTTGGTTATGTTTTTGGGACTAAAATAGGTTTTATGCATTATACTTCTTCTTCTTTTAAATAATGGCTTCGTGCGGTTTGCACATTTAGCCAGTGTCAAGTTAGAGATATATTAGTAAGGGTGTTATTTAACGTGTCTTCAAAATTAATAAATTGCCAACGTAACCTAACCTTTTTGTACATCAAAAATACTGATTGAGCACCTAATCACCTATTAGATGCTCACTCAGTATTTTTGATGATCAAAAAAGCTTTTTTTAGAGGTTTAGTTTATTATATTCCTATTAATAATATATAATTCATAGTAAATGAGAATGAGTGGTGATAAAGATGATAAATGGTAAATGAGATCCCCTCCCCTTAAGCCCCTTGAGTCCTCAGTAAAGATGTGGGACTATACTGAGATCTCACATGGACTTCTTGAGAGAATTTGAAAAGTTATGTTGCACTGTTTTATTTCATTTACCAACACTCGTGTACGTTCACAAACACTAAACGGTTAATAATCCACCGTTATTAAATATTAATGTTAGAAATATCACAAATTTTAGAAAATAAAACAAAACTGCAGACATGACGCTATACTTTCCCGCCAAGAAGTCTGCATTATACTTTAGATAATTGTTAGTTTGTTTCATAATTAAAGAGTTTGATTGAAAGATTTTAACGCCTTTTTAGATTTTTTTTGCATTGCTTTATTTATTTGTTTTTTTACTTAACAATATATTGTAAGATTATCCAATCTTAACTTAACAGTGAAGTAATAAATCTGGCTTGCAACGCAAAGCACTAAGTTTTGGAGAAACAGCCTTGTGGTTAGAGCAGTGGACCTGTTATCCAAAGGTGATGAGTTCGATTCACACCTTTTTCTTGAAAATTAATCGTCTTATAGTTGGGCCAGTTTTACAATTTCCCAATAACTTCTTATAAGCGTTTACTTCACAGGTAATAATAATAAATAAAAAATAATTTAAAAAAAAATATATTTAGTCATAAATACATATAAACAAAGAACAGGATTCAAAACAGTAAACAATTTTTACACATAAGTTTACATTTACATGTAGTATTCCTAAAAAGGACTCCACTCAGGATGTGCAGCAGTGGAGGACCACAATAGCGCTAGTCTTCCGTGGAGACCTTATAACTTTCGTGTGCAACAGCCACGCAAAAGGCAGAAACAGGCAGGTAGTTCTTATATTACTATAACTTTAACCTACATTGTAGAATTAGGGTCTGTTTTATAATGTCCAAATTTGTTTTTATTTGGGTTTACTTTGAAAGAAAGAAAAACGTTTATTCGTAACCATGTACAAGATTAAAAGAAAAATAATATGAAACTGAAGATAGTGTGAGTGTAACCGAATTCTATCTATACACGATTATGAAAAGTATCTACTCAGCATGTGCCGTAGTATCTAAGTGATATAAAATAACATATAATAAACTAAACAAAAATATAACAAAATGAAGAGAGGGCACTGATACAAAGAGTGTAACCAAACCCTCATTTTAACTGCCGGCTAACCGTCACCTAAACAGCCTTTGTAAGATTGGCCTTTACATTTTTCTTAAAAAAAATTCACTTTACAAAAATGTTCAAGAGAAAATCTTGGGTAACACGTGAATGTCTCGAGACCTTAGCAGACTGTAAACCAAACACCGACGTAACCTTGTCTAAACACAATTTCAAGGACATTCTCCGGCGGGCGTCTCATCTCAGACCTTTCAAAAGGGCCCTTCTCGCCCTTCGCTCTCCCCACCTCCACAGCCAGCCCCCGGGCCCTCAAAGCGCGCATGCGAAAGAGCTCTTCTACGCTCAAAAGATATTGCGCTTTACAAACAACTTGCTTGCCTGTAGGTCTATGAGTTGATAGTGCTTTTATTTATGTTGTGTACCTTTGTATATCGAGGGTTCCGTGCTCAAACCCGATAAGTGTTTTTGGGCTTAAAACAGTACTTAAAAGAATTTATCGGTTAATTAAAAAAAATTAAACTTAAAAGTTTTACTTATTGGATTATGAGGTCCTCAGCTTTCAGTCTTCTTTTCTGAAAGCGACTTATCTGATAATATCACGAGAAAAAGCGGCAGAAATTATGTATCTGATGTTGTCACTTATCGGGTTTGAGCACGGAACCCTCGATATGGGTAACATAGTGTTTTATGTATGTTTAGGGGCTACAACGGTGAACGCCATCAGTTCCAGACAAAATAGGAATGTCGGTGGGCGTTTAAATACTATTTACGTGTTTTTATATTATATAAGCAATACCACATTAGTAGGAATTTATTTTTTAAAGCTACTTACTCTTGTCTCTTTTTACTTTGAGCTATATTCCCACTCAATAAAAATAATATACAATCCAATTGATATTGAATATTTAAATATTTTCTAACAATTGCGCCAAGTATTTAGTTTCAAGATAAGTATCATCAAGAACTTGTCTTATGGATACTAAATAACGGATAAAAATATATATAGTTTTTTTTGTAAATACATACACAATATACATAGGAAAACACCCAGACCAGAACAAATATTCATATTTATGCACACAAAGATTTGTCCTGTAAGGGAATCGAATTTACGACTTCGGGAGAGCGCAGTGCAAGGGTATACTTACAACCACTCCATATAGGTCGTCAGTATCACAATATATTAGAACATTTAGATACATCGACTAAATCAAGCTCAAAATCAGCAGATCTTACCTATGCCTTATAGGTAAGATCTGCTTGATTATATATTATAGGTTTTTTTTTCTTTTAAATAACCACTAAACCCCTTGAGTCCTCAGTAAAGATGTGGGATTATATTGAGATCTCACATGGACTTCTTGAGAGAATTTGAAAAGTGATGTTGCACTGTTTTGTTTCATTTACCAACACTCATGTACGTTCACAAACACTTAACGTTTAATAATCCACCGATATTACACATTAACGTTTAAAATATCACAAATTTCAGAGAATATAACAAAACTACAGACATGACGCTTCACTTTCTCGCCAAGAAGTCTTATGGGTTTTAGACTACGAAAACTTAGATCACTTTTTAAAAAGATAATATAATATAATAAACATAAAAAATACAGAGACGATGTCAAATATTAGTATGCATACAAATATATTTGCATGCATACACACACACACATGTTCGCCAGAGCCTCGTTTGTTGATTGTTGGTTGTTGCATCGCTTGCAGGTGAGGTTGGCTTGGATTTTGAAGCTCTCGGTAAGACTCCTGTACATCCTAAATTGCAAACTTTACTTGCAAATCAAAAATAAGCCCCCAAAATTTCTCATTACATGATGACTCAGTTTTTTTATGCACAATAAAATATTTTCAATAGGATCAGTTTATTATGTTCCTTGAATGAAAATCCAACAACTTTAATCCCCAAACGGTATTAACAGCCACGAATAGCTTCCTTGTCCAGTTTTATCATGTTACCTACCCAAGACAGTTCAAGTCTTGCAGCATTCTTGTCCACCATCCAGAATGGCCTTTTTGAAATATGGCAGAGCGATGAGTCTTCCGTTTCTTTCGCACTCACGAAAGTTAGCGGAGCTGAGTAAATCTGTGTCGCATCTAGGGTTGTCAGCATAGAGAAACAATAGTACTAAAAGCTGCTCAAAGAATCCGAAATTGAATTCATATGACAAAGTTTTTTAGTGTCATACACCATTCACAACAGCAAATACAGAAAAAATCTTTGGCGTTTCGAATTTTAATTCACAATGTCAGTACCTATCTATAAAAAATTACCATAATATTATGTTCTAAAGACGTATAAATAGTTACTCTTTCTCACTGTCCAGTTTTATCATATTACCTACCCAAGATAGATCTTGTTGTCTCACATCCTGCATTCTTGTCTAACATTCAGAATGGCCTCTTTATAATATGACAGAGCGGCTAGTCTCCTCATCATCTCCCGTTTCTTTCGCACACACGGGAGTTACCGGAGCTGGGTAAACCAGTGTCGCATCTAGGGTTGTCAACACAAAGAAAAACTAGTTTTACACAGATGGCCGAAATTCCTGAAATAAAGCTCACATTGACAGTGTGTCTTAAAAATAAAATAATAGTGTTTTTTGCATTATTTTTTGAACTTTATTATAGCCGACTAACCTTACAGTAGCGCTTATCGTAAGCAAACATAAAACAATCATGCGTGTTGATTTCACTATGTAACGATTCATGAGACCCAAAACAAGTGACCCACGGCCACGACACGCCACCAATCGCGCTGCCTAAAACCGTCACTGTGCGGGCTCTTTCAATTTAGACATTTCTGTCGTCAAAATGCCGAAGTGTCGAGGCTTCGAGCGCTAAAACCATACTGATCTGATCACAGCCCTAGAGATACCACATCTCTTAAGATACCTTTAGACACGGTTAGATGCTTATATGGCCGTGCTACGAACTTATATCTAACCTCGACGACGCGGCTATAAGTAGTTCGGCTAATTGTGGCTTCTCACAAATAACTCTGGATTCACCTCAGGTTGGATCAATATTAAAAATGTCGCATAAGCAAGCATTCTTTCCGTATTTTAAGAGCAGTTTTAATGGTACCAAAGTACTTATAACTAAAAAAAAAAGTCTGTTTGAATGTTAAAATAGGAGCTTTTTTAGTAACTGTATATGAAAGAAATAATGTACCTGACAATTAATAATATGGTGGTAAACTTATCAAATTAAATGATTTATTTAAAACAAACATTTTATATTAAAAAAACCTGTATATTAGGCAATTACCATACGATCTGGCCAATTGAACGATCGAGGAACGACATTAAAATAATCATAGATAACATCTTTTTTCTTTTTATTAATTGTTATAAATTTCGTTTAATTTATATATTCCTAATTTTTATCTCACATAATTAAATTCATTCTGTGATTTCTTCATGTTTGTGTAAATTAATGTGTGCTCTGTATCGACAATGTTGTGTACAGTTCTCATGTAAGTCAGAAACCTATATTTTGTTATATGTTAAAGTATGCATGTGAACTTGTTTGTGTATCTACTTAAATAAATCAATATAAAACAGCGTTAAGACCAAAAAAACATAAACTTCTTTGATTTGAATATATTGAGTATTGATATATAGCGCAATGATTCAATGTGAACTAAAATTCGTGATAGTACAGGCTTAAAGAAAGTATAGCTAGTGGTCTATATACTTCCATTCCGTAGGTACAGTACGCACAGCTTCAACCGGTTTAGGTGGAACGCGAATCCAGGCTCCGGCTATCGGTACCTGTATTACCAGCAAATACATGTATAACACGTGAGAAATGATTGGAATGCGAAATAAATCTAGAAACAAACTAGCTGACCCAGCAAACGTTGTTTTGCCTTATAAATTAACTACAACGGCTATTAAAAAATAAGGGTTGATTGTAGAAGGGTGAATATTAAGGATTGTATGTATTTTTGTATGTTGTATCATAAAAAAAATAAAAACTAAAAATGTTGTCCAAAAAATAAAAATAAAAATTTTGGAGTGGACTACCCCTAACGTTAAGGGGGATGAAAAATAGATGTTGGCCGATTCTCAGACCTACTCAATGCGCTCACAAAATTTCATGAGAATCGGTCAAGCCGTTTCGGAGGAGTATGGGAACGAAAACTGTGACACGAGAATTTTATATATAAGATATACCCAAATCAATATTTTAGACGGCTATTGGAATCAAATTCTTTTGAAATAAGTAGTCCCTGTGCTTGTTATAATATGTTGTTTCCTAGATAGTAATTTAACTTTTATTATAGTATTCCATTCTTTACACAAACTTCTTTATATACTTATTTATAATTATTAAAATAGATGCATTTCACAAATACTGCGCGTAGTAACACTTCATGCCTAGGTGTCCACGGAAAATCAGCGTCGTGACATCCTAAGTGGTATAAACAAACCGTTATATTATATATATACGCTCGGCTTACTTATCAAATGGAAAAAAGATTAGTAAGGCAACATTCCAAACGCCACACGTGCAGCGCTGAAGCCTCAGCAAAGCTAGCACCGTCACTGATTACTGCTCACACGACTTCTATGTCACGGGTTACATATAATACATGAATCATCACAGCCCATTAACTTCCCACTACTGAGCACGAGCCTCCTCACACGTATCAAGGTGTGAGGGTATTGGGTCATACTCCACCACGCTGACCCAGTGCGGATTGGCGGAGGCAGGTGTATGAGGCCTCTAACATGGCTTTACGTTTACCACATTTAGTGATAATCGGGACCAATGGCTTAACGTGCCTTCCAAAGCACGGAAGCGCTCGATATCAAATGCCACACAAACGGTCACCCATCCAAGGACTGACCTCTGTAAACTCTGCTGTACTTTGGTGATCGTTTCCGACCACCGAACACCGCAAAGCTACGAGCGCTTTATAATACATGGATATTACGTTGAATATTACATGAGTCGGTTGGCTATCTTCAGGGGGTTCTATGTTCAGTAGAGGACGATAATAGCCTCTAGTAAAATCTCCAGTACCTAACTAGGGTAGGCTACTTGACTTAGGCAGACTTTGACTTTGCTTTACTTGACTTTTAATGACACTAAATGACGTAAAAGCTACATAATGTTTTCTTTGGCACATAACTTGATTTTTAAAATTACTTGACATTGACAAATACTCTAAGCGAGCACCACATCAGGTAGCGTCGCCCTTTTAATAATAATAATAATAATCATTTATTGGTGCATCATAAAATTTGTGAATACAAACTAATTACAATAACAAACAATTCATTGTATGATGCACCAAAATGACCCATCTCAGCATTCATCTCAGCTTTTGACATGTGGTATGACTTTCTTCTTTTTTTTCTTGAGTGAATTTAAAAAGTGATGTTGCACTGTTATGTTTCATTTAAAACACTTACAACACTTATTTACAAACATTCACAGACACTTAACGGTTAATAATCCACCGTTATTACACATTAAAGTTCAATAAATCACAAATATTTGAAACTAAATCAAAACTGCAGACATAACGCTTCACTTTCCTGCCAAGAAGTGCCATATACAATTTTTACCCAATTAGTTTCTTGTTTTTTTTTATTTGTGTTATTATCTTATTTTGTATAAGTGTAGTGTTATTTTATAAATAATAAATATACAAATCTCTTAAAAAAATAACTCCGCAAACGCCACACGTGCAATACAGAAGCCTGATCAATGCAGTACCGTCATGATTACAGCTCACACGACTTCCATAAGCACTAAGCACCGTACGCGTATTCTAGAACATCTACCAACGTAATGGGATCATATTACCCCTTACGTTTTTAACTAGTTCAAGGGCTTTTTTAAATCCTTCTATTTTAATACGTAGCTGATGAAATGCATTCGGTAACAATGTAGCACTAAGCTAAATTTTAATATTATAACAATGAAGTATTAAAAAAATATAACTTCACTGAAATCACGAAGCTTAGATTCACTTACGTGCAAAAAAAAATTGTTATGAAAGTACCTAAACCTACCAGGCTTTTTTAATATTTATGGCGTCTGAATGTGTAAAAATTACACATCCTGCGAAGAGACTTGGGTGCCCAAAATACATGTTTCTTCTAGTGTGGGACCCATACAGAATACATCCTGTTCTGTTACAAAGTTACCTTAAGTTTATTTTGTACTAATTATTTCGATGACATCTACCCCACTCTCATTTAAATCACAGTCCTTAAGCCTTTTCTTTACTGATATTATTAATACTAAAGTGAATTTGCTAGGCAGTTAAATATAAATAGTAGATAAATAAGGACAATTGTATTGGTTGTTAAGGATTCCAGAAACGTAATCCTTATCAACCACGTAAGTTGTTAAAACAAGCGATCGGCGTGTAGGTAGGCTTGACATTCAAAACCAGCGCGAATCTGGGCGAAAGCTTGATTTCAACACTATGTGCAACTCTCCAGTGTTAATCACGTCACAATGTTTAATAAAACAACTTTTTCCTTAAATTTACTGTGGCAATAAATTTTAATAGCGCTTCTCAGTCTCAAGTAAACAATGACTTTCATAATTCAACTTAAAATTTATTCAAAATTCAAAATCATTTATTGCATGTCACATGTAAGTAGGTTGTTACAAATATGGATAGATACAATGTATTAATTATTTATCCATGCTTGGCTTTTCCGAAGTCCAAAGCAGATCCAAGCAATTGTGAACGGTACTTACATCTATTTAGAAGTGCCTCATCTAAAGAGCGGGAGCTTGCTATGAGATTTAATTGGCAAGGTTCTCTCTTTCGTCCATTAAAATATTATCAATAGTCTGCTAAGCTAATTTATTTGGTGTGGTGGTGATAAGATGGTGTATAGGGGTCCTACCAAGACCTAAGGAGCCGAAGCCAACCTTACCTGCAAGTGGTGCACATGCCGATTAACGGACGAGGCTCTGGGAAACATAAAAGTTCCCGGCAATAGGCTCGCCACCTATTACGTGGGACCAACTATATAATTGGCAAAGTGTGGGCGTATTACTATGCCTCTGCCTACCTCTACCCGTTCGGGGAAACAGGCGTGAATGTATGTATGTATGTTAGGAATTTTTTTATTTCCTTAGGGTTATACTTAGGCAATAAAGAGTATGTATATTAGCTCTCTATTTAATTTCATACATCGTGAGCTACTTTCTGTCAAAGTTTTTTTATTCTCTTAATTAATGGCTTCGTGCGTTTAGCACGTTTAGCCAGTGTCAATTTGAAGATATATGAATAACATTTAATTCATAGTAAATGAGAATAGGTGGTGATAAAGATTATAAATGGTAAATGAGAGACTAAGCATTCGCTAGCACCCGCAATAATAATAATATCAATTATTCTAGAAATGAGATTAAACTAAATATTGTGCCGCGTAAACTCATTCACGCATAACATAGTAAGAACAGTTTTCTAATAGATAATAAGTAATTTTCTAACGACGCCGGCCGTATGAGGTGGAGAAAGCAATGCTGGCTGATAGAAACCCAATGCGCAGTCGTCGACGGCTCACATCACAAAACGCTGCAAGTAGAACAGTGAAACAATAACATTTTTAACAAAAAAAAATGTAACGTTGATGCAACTGTGAGTCAGAAATTTGTTATGTTTCCTAAGTGGGTAGCGACTAATGGACATAAGCTTTAAGCGCTTAATGGTCAGAAAAAAGTATGTATAACAGCTGGGATAGTGGGTAGCTATCACGACTTATCTCCGCTTTAAGCGCTGGTTGGTCTGAAAAATGTATATAAAACAGCTGCGATATATCTTTCGCTGTTATGGCTGTTAGTTCGTGTTACACTAGAAACGTACACGATCCTTTAGTCGGCCTTAGAAGTAGCTGAAATGGTTGTCTGATAAAATATTGATTTAAATCAGATTTTGTGGTACGGGTAGAGAGTAAACTACTGCATAACTACAGCGTTTTATAGAATAGTCCAACAATAACATAATATTTTTAAAAAACATATTTTTTTTAAATAACCTTTATTTCATAAACTATTACATAGTATTTGAAAAGGGTCAATATAAAAATATGATAACACTGATATCACGAGGCTTCGATTCACTCACATGCAACAAAACGATAAAAAAACAAAAAATATTTAAGAGTCAGTGAATCTAAGTGCCACAGGCACTCTTTTAAAACAAAATATAGCGCTGATGCAATTATGAGTCAGAAATTTGTTACGTTTTCTAAGTGGGTAGCGACTTTTCTCCGCTTTAAGCGCTGGCTGGTGAGAAAGCGTATTTAAGACAGCTGCAATATATCTATCGCTGTTATTGCTGTTAGTGTGTAATACATGCACGAGCCTTCTGCCGACCATAGAAATAGCTAAACTGCTTGTCTTAAAAATATTATTGTAAGTCATATTTTGTAGTCCTTATTCACGCGTTACTATAGAAAATTATGGTTGAAATGTTATTTGAATATTTTTTAAGCTATTGCATAGTTTTTATCGCGGGCCTTGAGCGTGGAGACCAAATCTAGAAATTCCGTAACGAAAAAACACCTAACACCCCCACTCCGACCGGCACAGACGTGATACTTTTCAGTTTCTCCATCTATCGATAAATAGCAGAACTTTTTGAAATATCACGCTTGTCTCTTTAGATCAGCAACCTAAAGGCTTAGGTGGCATTAGTTGTATCGGCGTTACTGCGCAGGCGTATTTTTTTATGTCTCGGTAATACACATTAATGCCGCGCAGAGAATGTATATATGATATTATATCTATATAAATGTACATAAAAATAAATAATTATAACTGCATAAGTTGATAAAAAATGCTATGCAATAGCTTTACCGCAGCGGTCTTCGAGTGCCACACGTCTTTTTTACAGATTTCTCTCTGGAAAGGTCACCGCGGCCTATGCTGTTGCAGGAATGTTCCGGCCCAGGAACATAACGGGCTCAAGGAGGAATATAAAATAATATTTTCTGACAATAAGTATGGTTTTTAGGGCCATTCGCCAATCAAGCGGGGATACGTCCGCACGTCCCACGTAGGTGTAAATTTGTTTTCATGTCACACTGGGTCCACTGTTTTATACAAAAACGAAAACGTGATAATCCGAATTCGGGTGTGACCCGCATGGGTATAAATAAGCAAACCCGCTTGAGAGAAAAAGTCTAGCACGGCCGCCGGAGCCCTGTCGCGGCCAGCCCGAACGTCGCCACCGTTTTTTTAAAATAAATGTAGTCATTCAAGATGAAGGTTTATTTCTTGGCCACGCAGAAGAAGTCGCAGTTAAAAATATTTTAATTTGAGTTAAACGCTATTTATTTCTAATTAACAGTAGAACTAACCCGTCGACCTAACCGTAACTAACTTGTTACTGAACTCAAGTTCAACGTTCTGTAATCGGCGTAACGATAAAAGCTACAAGTTCTGGTTTTATTTCCTTTATTAGTAAAACAATTCGATAACAATGTGCCAGTTTCCGTACGCGATTACATTTCAATGCAGAAAACTAATTTGCATATTTATTTAACTTATTTGCATATTTATTTAACTTATTTGCTTACTTGAGTCAGTGTGTAATTTAACTAGATGCAATAAATAAATATAAATATGAATCAATATTTTCTGACAATCACACCAATTATTTAGTTCCAAGGTAAGTAAGTATCTTTAAGAATTTGTGTTATGGATACTAAATAACAGAAATATATAAACATATATAAATACTTTTTTTTTGTAATTACATACTTAATATAGCTAAGTTACCCACACCTTCCTAAGTTAATAGCTACATACTTAAGTCAGTAAAAAATAAAATAGTAATATCTAAGTTGGTCTAGTATTCATACTTATTTGTGTGTTTAAATAAATAAAACATTGTTGGACTAATTTATTAATTTTTATAAAGTAATTTATAATACATAGCAAACACGCAGTTTAGATAAGTATTCATATTCTTAAACTAAGCATATTTTCTCTATTGAAACTGTTTTTGTACTATGTTCTATATACAATATATCTATTTTCCCGTGTGATTAAATAAAATAAACATAAATTCACGAACGTACGATAAATGTACGCATTTCTATGTCATGCCCAATAAAAAGTATTCATGTATTTTTATCCGTTATTTAGTATCCATAACGCAAGATCTTAATGATACTTATCATAACTTCACTAAATAATTGGTGTGATTATAAAATAAATATCTGTGTTTATTAATGTTTATCAGTAGCTAAATAAAAATACCGCAACTTCTTGACTGAACCCACAGTAATATTAAAAAATTAGGTGACGTTTTGTATGAAGACATAGGCCTATAACAAACCTTTGTAAGGTCGCATAGACAATGTCGTCAATATAGATTATCCGAGACCACGAGACACACAAAAAGATGATTGGGCGATGGGAAGTAGAAGGAACGCCAAGGGCGATCGTCCTACACTATTGAATAACAATATCGATTGCGTGTACGCATAATTTAATACTGACGCTCGTCTGATCATTCAATACAACGCAGGAACATTATTAACATTCGTCATTCTAGCTCTGGCAAAAATAAAGCCTTTCACCTACCCTCCGGCCGTTTAGGTAACCGGAGTTTGGAAACCAGTTTCCTTAGAGGCTTTTTTAATACTTCTATAGAACTGGTTTCCCAAGAGTCTTTTTCAATTCTTTTAGGGAACTGTTTTCCTAAGAGTACTGTGTATAAGTTATCTTAGCCTCTAAGGAAAATAACAACCGGATTACAAAAGAAAATAAAAATGAAGGATGAAAACCCACTTTATTAGAAATTCAGATGAAGGAGACTAAAGTAACTGCAAAATAAGAAAATGAAAATTATACGCTTTAAAGAAGTACCTATGGCACAACTGGGAACAATGAAATTGGCGAAATTGGGTCTTTTAATATGCCTTTTGATCTAAAACGGCATTTAAGCAGGACGTCATGTTTTTTTTAAATTATTACCAATCTTTGCGTGTGTGCTCTTGTTACCCTGGTTGTACCCTCAGGGCCCAGGGTCTGCTCACCGGTCTAACAAGATTTGACTGAATTTTAGTTATTACACAGAGCGACTGCCGTCTGACCTCTGCAAGTCACAATTCTATGGTTAAATTAGCTGTCAGGATTTTGGTATGCACTGATTTCAATTTTGCGACAGCCATTGATGTTCATGACAGCCGGGACCAATGACTTAGTGTTCTTTCCGAGGCACGAAGCAGGCGATAATAAGGCAAGACATACATACCCCATATAAAAAGATGATAGGGCGATGGGAAGTGAAAGGCACGCCAAAGGCGATCGTCCTACACTATTGAATAGGTAGGAATATCGTTTGCGTGTACGCATAATTTTGTGCTGAAACTTGTATGGGTCTCATACATCAGTCATTATAATGCAGAAACAGTATGTACATCATCCTTGTTGCCCCAGACTTGTCATTAATACATCAAATGTCATTAATACCCTAAAAATTTCATTAATACATCAAGATATTGATATTTTTCGACCAAAACTAAATAATTTCAGAAAAACTGTCAAAGGTATCCTCCATGGGGGAAATGCTTCCTCAGCCCAGGTACTTGAATCCCTCTGAATTCAATTTTGTTATATTAGTATGCCATCCTTTTTTTTAATATACAGACAATAATTTTTAATTTAATTACTCTTAAAACATATTGTTAATCTCTCTAAGTCTTAAATATGGTTTTTATGTATGAACATATCGTTTGAGGTGGAGTTAGTTTATAAATTTATTTAATTTGTTTTTAATTTGTTAGCATAAGTTGCATTTTGTTTTGTGTTTGAATATAAATAAATAAGACTTGAGCTCAAGACCCAGGCTCTGCTCACTGGTCTGACCAGACTTAGGTCAATGTCACCGATTAAACGCAGCGACTGCCGTCTGCCCTCCGCAGTCCAGAGGGAAACATTAGTCTCTGATTAAACCAACTGTCGGGATATTCCAAGGCACTGACTTCCTAGTAACAACTGCCAAGGGCAATCGTCCTACACTATTGAATAACATCAACGTTTGCGCGTACGCATAATTTAATGCTGGCGCGCGTCTGATACCCATACATCATTCATTAGAACGCAGGATCAGTATTTACATTGCTGATAGGTATCTATCATTTAATATCCAACTTTGCCTTTAGTTAGTCATTCATTGAATGGCATTAGCCCTGGTTAAAGGAAGGCTAAATTAAAAAGAAAGTAGAATAGAATAGAATAGATCTTTATTGCTAAGACTGTGTACATTTTGCTGGTGTTAATGCATTACATTAGTAACAACAGTGTACCCGTTGTTGGCGTGCAATTTATACAACTTACAACTAGTTACTTAATATTATTCGTAAAAAAGTATTCATTCAAATTGTAAAAAGGTTTATTTATTAGCCAGGCTTTTAATTTATATTTAAACTTTGGTAGATTTAATTCTTTAATTTCCAAGGGCAATTTATTGAATACTTACTTTTATACTGGTGTAAAAAGCACTCTTATAGTATAAGTAATTTTTTACATGAGGAATGCATATATTGTGTTTATACTGATTGCGCACACTAAATAGTATAAAATTTATTGATAGACATACACTTTATTGCTTCATAAATACTCTACATCATTTATCATAGTATTAGCCTTAAAAAGTCCACTGCTGAACATTGGCCTCCCCAATAGATCACAATCTATTGGGGGTATTTGCCCATAGTCACCACGCTGAGCAGGCGGGTTGGTGATCGTAGTCAAGCCAGTACACAGGATGACGCTGCGGCCTACCACCGGTAGAATTTCTCTTCGTCGACTCTTACGACTACCCATAAGATGAGAGGGGCTTGCAGTATTCTAGAACGGTACCACACACACATTTACAAAATATATTAGTACGCAAGACTAAAATGTTTTAAGCAAAGACATATACGTGAAATAATTTTTGGACATAAGTTGGGTTTTCATGTCTGTAACTAAAAAGTTGATTAAAGAAGTTTTCTTATAGAAATGAGTTCACATTTCACATGCTTAATGGAATAGTGGCTTAATTCAAAAAAGACGATTTTTGGGACATCACAAAAGAAGATCTTCTAAAGAATACTTGTCCTACTTGTAAGCGCATTAAATTGATACTGATTTATTATTAATTAGTGATTCTGCTTGTGTTTTGAACGTTTGACTAACATTGATTCGATCTCAGTAAGGAATAGAAATACTGTATAAGTACGTAACTTAAACTTGACCTATCTATTGATGGGTCGATGTTCCTTTAAGCATGCGATTTGTGCTTGCTTTAGATTAGGCTACTGATAGCACAATACAGAACTGTTTCAGGAAAATGTTTACCTACGCCTAACTCTACTACGGCCACTGGCTAATAAATCCGATCATATAATAGTCCCCACTTATCTGTACAATACCGCTTTTGAGTTTAATTCGAAAAAAATCTGATACCAATAAGTATGTGAATACCAAAGTATATTAAACCGCTTTATATAACAACAGTTCAATGCCAAAGCCGTTTGATGCGGCCTTCGACTTTCCTGATCGTTCCAATTTATTATCGTCAAAGCTTTCTTATTATATGGATTACCTACTTTCATAGTTCTTACTTTTGTCCATATATTTATTATCTTTCATATATACATTGACTTAGAAATTTAAGCTTGACTTAAAAAAAAAGTCGTTTACAATAAAAGTCGAAACTTTCATTAAAAGATTCGAAGTAAGTACTTCGAAAAACTTTTCGACTAAAACGCGACATCGCGCCGAGTCACCTCGTGATCGCCGTCTTGCAATGCGACACAGCGCCGACCTACTTTGTCACTCAAATCAGGCCACTTCGATACTAATAAAGGGTACGTTTGCCCTTTACTGCTCGACTCGTAGATAAGTGGTACAGTCAGCTACTGATTTCTTTTTTATTATACAACTAACTGGTGCCTGTGACTGGACCTGTATGCGCAAGATTAGTACTTTACACAATATCTTTATAAGTTGTATTCTGATGAATAAGTGGTATTCAGATGAATAAGTGGTATTTTGATGAATACGTGGTATTCTGATGAATACGTGGTATTCTGATGAATAAGTGGTATTTTGATGATTAAAATCCATTCAATCGGTTTTGCGTGGAATAGAAGAACTGCGCGTGTAAATTATTATTCTGATTTATCTTCAATGTTTTTAGGGTTCCCAAGAGCAAATACGAAAAGGTGCTCCTAGAATTAAGTGACGTTCACTCTTGCTTGCAGTATAAATTCATATGTCAATGAAATCCCAGACAACCTGTAGACAGACAGAGGTTGACGTTGCAGTATAGGTACATTTATATTTTAATGAAAACCCAGCCAACCAACCGACAGATAGAGGTTGACCTTCATAGGGCCACAAAACTCAAATTTATTTATTCAAACAATATTAAGAGTAAACATAAAGAAACTTCCTCTTGAGAACGGTAAAAAATTAGAAGATTTATAATTAGAAATAAAAACAATAAAATTGATAATCAATTCCATAAACACTATCAACGTTTCAAGTAACGGCTTCTACGATAACTTGAACTGACATTTAACCTTAAGCTACTCGTAAGTTTAATGTTACTTAAACATAAACATTGGTCTTGGTCGACCTTGCCACGCGTGGGTGTATGTAAATATGTATGTGTTTAACACAACAGCAGCAATGCAAAGAGACAAAAGTTATTTGTAAACTTTTCTACATGTTAATATTGTTTGTTTGTCTGTATATAGGGAGTAGGTACTTTTAATTAAAAAGATTATTAAACACACGTTTGAAAATAGAGACAGCATTTATTCCAAAATTTATCAAGTCACAACCAATCGCAATCTTGTTGTTTACAAAAGTAGAAATCCTAACATAAATGCGTAATAATTTATAGGCCATTACTTAAAGATACACATCGTTTGCCATTACATTAGTGTTAGGACTACAACGAAATACATTATATGTTATAAAAAGACAATACTAAAGTTTCCAACATCAACTCAGTTCAAAAACTTACTCTTTTCAATCACTAAATATGTCATACGAGCAAAACCGCGAACAGACGCTAGTGTAAGACAATACCAAAGCGTAAGTCAATTTGACGAGACCACTTGTCGTATTTGTTCAGTTGCATAAGTAGACAAACGAAGTGTAGTAGGTGGGATGCGATGGCCGGCGTGTGAGCAAAGGCCGAATGCTAATTTATAAAGGTCTGCCACCAGTGATGTGCTATGCAGCTATGGAGAAGCACTCATAGCTCGGTATTATGTGGTCAGAAACCATCAACGCTGAGTTCATAGGCGTCAGTTGCTAAGTTTATTAAATTCAAATCAACTATACAAGAATCTCGACTACTATATATATAAAAAAAGAATATATTTATTGACAAAAACACACAAAAATAAAGAATAGAACAGCATAAAATATTAAATGGATGGTGGAGGTGTATAGGGATTCTACCAAGACCAAAGAAGCCAAAGACAACCTCACCTGCAAGTGGTGCACCTGCCGATTAACGGACGAGGCTTTGGCTAACATAACAGTGCCCGGTAAACGGAAATAGGCTCGCCACCTATTAAGTGGGACAACTATATAATTGGCGAAGTGAGGGCGTATAATATGTGTCTGCCTACCCCTTCGGGGAAACAGGCGTAATTGTATGTATATATATATATGTAAAATATCAACATAGTTCAAGTGTGCAGTCAATAAGGTCTCTGCCTCAGTTATCAATGCTGCAGTATCACGCTACAGCATCACTGGTCTTCTGGCAGAGGCTTTAGAGGAGCCTTTTACTATTATTAATACTAAGACTACCATTGACGACCGATTTGGCGTGGAGGTCAGTATACCTGCACTTCACTCCAGAGGTCGTGGGTTCGATTCCCACACAGGACAAATCTTTGTGTGCATGAACATGAATATTTGTTCTGGTCTGGGTGTTTTCCTATGTATATTAAGTATGTATTTACAAAAAAAAAAGTATTTAAGTATGTTTATCCGTTCTTTAGTATCCATAACACAAGTTCTTAGTGATACTTATCTTGGAACTAATGAATTGGTGTGATTGTAAGAAAATATTTATTATTTATTTATTTAATAAACAGATGTGTTCTTAAATTAGAGATGTGCAGCGCTATTAGCTCTGCAGCAGGACCTTTTTTTTCGCAGTGCTATGCAGCTATAAAAAAACGCTTGTAGCGCGGTATTAGGTAGTCAAAAACCATCACCGACATAAGGCACAGTTTACAGAGGGGCAATACTTGAATGTACACTTCTGAGCAGGGGACACCTCTCGAAAACCATGGCGAGAGGGGTTCAATTCGATCACGCGAAGCCAGTGCGAATTGGCGGAGGCGAGCAGCTAGATTTTTAAGTGACCTATTGACTACGATTAGTAGTGATAAAATTTAAAAAAAAAATCATATTCATTTATTCAAGTTTGGCTCAAAAGAGCTCTTATGAACGTCAAAACTTAAAAACTAGCGCGCGCGATAAAATCCCGAAGCATAGAAACGCTTGCCATCAAATCCTCGTCGAATTCTGCTTAACTTCGGTGATCGTTTCAGACTACCTAGTACCACGAAGCTACGAGCGCTTTATAGCAACGTGGCATAGCATATCTCTGGAAAACCGCCCTAAATGTAGAATTGACGGACGGCGACGATGAACCCACGCATAGAGCTACCGACACTGATACAATTTATATTTTGGTGTTATTCGGTGAATTATGTCAAGGCGGTCGTGGCATATCTTTTTAGAACCTGTTGGCACCGAGTTCAAACCTCGTCGTTAGCGTTGATTACGGCGCTCGTAAGCGCTCAATATCAAAAGCCAAAGATAGTGTTCTATGATCAGCACTGATCGTTGATTAAATGAAATAATGATTGAATCATGTCAATAGCACTCTTATTCAAAAGTGACTTACACCACAAAACCAACATATACTGTATGAATAAAAAGTGGCCTAAGTTACTCCATATAACACAAGCTATCTGCCAAAGAAAATCCGTTTAAAATAGATCTAACTGTTTCAAAATATGCACGGTCCTTTGATTGAATACCATTGAGCTAGCTGAAATTAATTTTCTACCAACATTTTTTTCCGAAATTCATCAGCAAAACGTGATTTCAAAGAGATCAATCAGTTCATTTTGATGAAGTGCACATTGTAAAAGATAATGACTGTGATTTTTCATGAGCTTTCAACCATTTTGTTAACCTTATTTCATTTAAATTTAACGAAATTATTTTTTTCTGAAATTCATTAGCAAAGAGTAATTTCAAAGAGATGAGTTCAGTTTGATGAAGTGCACATTGTGAAAGGTAATGTGCTTTGTCATTGTGCGCGCATCGATTATCTATCCAATCGGTAATTTAATGAACATAATTTATTTTGAGTAATCAGTATCTATCCAATCGGTAATTTAATAAACATAATTTATTTTGAATACTTATCATCATCACGGCCCATTAACGTCCCACTACTGAGCACAAGCCTCCTCACACATATCAAGGTGTGAGGGTATTGGGTCATACTCCACCACGCGGACCCAGTGCGGATTGGCGAAGGCAGGTGTATGGCGTCCTGCTGTTAGAATTTTTCAAGCCGCCCATGAGGCCTCTAACATGGCTTAACGACTACCACATTTAGTGATAACCGGGACCAACGGCTTAACGTGCCTTCCGAAGCACGGAAGCGCTCGATATCAAATGCCACACAAACGGTCACCCATCCAAGGACTGACCTCTGTAAACTCTGCTGTACTTTGGTGATCGTTTCCGACCACCGAACACCGCAGAGCTACGAGCGCTTCCGCAGAGCTACGAGCGCTTCAATACTTATATTAGCTTAATAAAAGCCTGAATTTGATTAAGCGATTATTTTAACACAATATTTATTGATCCTACGGCGGTAAAAAGTTCGTGGGGTCAGCTAGAGTATAGATTATAGAGGAATTTAACGGTGTTGTGCAACGTGATCTAACAAAGACACAACTTTCTCTCATCGTCTAATTAAAGGGATCGAGAAGCGATACAAATGTACATTCCGTCTTTTTATATACGGAGCTTAAGAAAAAAACTCCGCCCGAAAGAATCTTACATCATTAATCAAGCCGTTGGTGTCTATTCATAGAGTTCCCGGTTCCATTAAAAATAATGTGTCGAATGTAAACAAAAAAAAGCGTTTTTTGGAGGGATTTTTAAGTGACGGTAAACTTTATTTCGTATGTGTGTAAACCTTAGGTGGATATTTACTCATACAAAAATAAAGAATAAGAATAAAATTATTTATGTGGTCCACACAATGAGGTACTTACCTTTCATATAGTTTTAAAGGCAGAATAATGCCAACAGAAAACAATGAAAAATAAGCTTACTAACTGAAGCTTAGAGCCCAGGTTCGGCTGACTGGTCGAACTAGATTAAGACGAATTTCAGTTATTACACAGAGCGACTGCCGTCTGTTCTTTGCAACCCAGGTGAAACATCAGTCTATGGTTAAACCTACGCAGTCATGTTAGCTGAACATGTACTGAAATTGCCTTATAACTGAGCTTAAGGACTGATGTAAATCCAAAATGCTACAAGAGTATCTAGTTATAAATTTCACTAGTATAAGAGCTCTATTAAGCTTGAATAAATAATTTCCATTTGTATTTTATAAATTTAGACATTTTCTTAAAGCTGTACACACAATAAACATTTTTGATTTATATCGGTCTAACCGAGTTTTAGATGTTATAGAAAGAACATTGGTGGTTGTTATTCGTCAAGTTTTTTCATTATTTCCAAAAATGCTTTGATTTCATGCTTATCCAATATAACCAACCAAGAGGCAGTTAATTCACAGAAGTCTGTTGTTAGATGGGTGACAGTTTATGTTTCATAACATTTACCCAATTAAATAAGAATAGAAAATCCTGAACATTTTTAAATTCAACACTTTTCTAATTTTTTACCAGCGCATGTTATTCTCCTGTAGTCCCTTTAGTCTATTCAGCGGGGCGTGAAACGAATTTTTGCAGGCCCTTTGGAGTATATGCGCATGTCGCCGTGCTTATTTCACGGTATGGAGTCCTCGTTCTTTTCTGGATGCGGTCATTATGACATAATTATCACATAAATAGGCAATAAGCTCGCCACCTACATAATTGGCGAAGTGTGGGCATAAAATATGCCTCTACCTGAAACAGGCGTAAATGTATGTTTGTATGTATGTTCATACATAAAAAAAGCTCATTAAAATTTTAATTATTTAAAATACACTATTTCCTCCCTTCATTAACACTCCTCTATTAAAGAATAGACACAGTATATAATTTTTAATCACCTTAAAACATACACAGAGGAATGTTTAAAAATACTCATAAAAACCTTTATGTTCTAAAAGGCGTTTAACTTCAACCCTACTCCTATTAACACTCGGTTATTATAGGTGGAAGCCGATGAATTTGATTTTTAGGATTCCGTACTACAGGAGAAGAAAGAAGACCCTTTCAAAAAATCTAATCCAAAATATCTGTATTGTTAAAGTTGTTACCTTTGAGGATTACTTTATTGTGCGTCTATCTGTCTCTATACCTATCAAGACTCTTTTTTCTATTGCAAACGCATTAAGGTATTTGAAATACTTTACTCGTACTTATCGCATGTTTAATGGAATAGTGACTTAACTCAAAAAAGACGAATTTTGGGACATCACTAAAGAAGATCTTCTAAAAAATACTTGTCCTGTTGTAAGCGCATTAAATTGATATTGATTTATTCTTTATTTAGTGATTCTGCTTGTGTTTTGAACGCTTACATTGGTTTGACCTCAGTAAGAAATAGAAATACTATATAAGGACGTAACTCAAACCTGACCTATATATTATATAAATGGGTCGATGTTCCTTTAATCATGCGTTATGTATGCAGTCCATTAAAGATGAAAAAAATAGAGCTATTCAAACAACCGAATCGAAAGGTATATACAGCATTACAGCCTTCTTCTCTACCATTTAGCAGAGAAACAATCTCCTATCTACATGGTACTCTTCAGACCAGACCTATAATCATGAATGTTGTCTAGTTGGAAGGTATACACCACAAGTAGATAAAGAAAAATACGGAAATCGTTATTTCGTTGTTTCTCATCGATTCATATAGATTTTATTGCCATTAAAAACTTATTTGCTGTTTATAAACTAATAGCTACCTAAGTTGATACATAGAGACAATAGCTTTCCATCTACAGAAACAAGTCCCTACGTATGGAACTATCAGTTATCAATGTCAATAATAAGTTTGTACTGAACCCTCGGTCTGTGAATCCGACTAGACTTGACCAGCTTTTTTTATTGAGGAAGTGGGCTACGGTGTTAATCCGTTCTACCTGCTCCACGAATGGACCGCACCTGCTCTTCACAAAAAAATATAAACAGTTCAGCTATTTCGGGGTCCACTATGCCGTGCGAGGCGGTGAACTGCCAGTTAATATTATAACAACCAACGTCACTTTTTTATGAAACTTTTTAATTAAATTAACTCGAGCACTGTGATCCTGTTATTACTAATAACACGTGGCGCTCGGCTTTGGCAGCTATTTTTCATATTATATAAGTTTTAGTAAAAATCCTTAATTATTTTCATTTTAAATTTTACTACATTTTACTTAGGAATAAAGTAGCATTCTAATGGGGAGAGAATTATCAAAATCTGTCTTGCAGCTTTTTAGTTTAACTGTTACAAACTAACATATCTAAAAATCATTTTATTGCTCTTTATAATATCAGTCTATATAAATGAACCAAGCAATTATGTTAGTACTGATTTTCTGTTAAAAAATAAAACTTGTAAGTTTGTTAAAGTTTTATTTCCAATACAACTGTACAACCACTTAAAGATTAACTGGATTTACTGTCTTCATTCTGCGGGTATTATAGACTAGACTAGAAGGCCGCGAAGTGAGGCGCCTTTCAGTCGGGGTTAGTGGGTAGTGCCATACTAGCGATCAATACAATGCACCCGTGATGTAAGGGAACAATGCAAGCCCATGAACAACTTGAAGATGACCTGGATTTTGTGGATATCCTAGACTAGAAACCCGCGATGTGACGGCGCCTTAGTTCACTGCTGAATATGGCTTCCCCAATAGATAACATTATATCGAGGGTTCCGTGCTCAAACCCGATAAGTGACAAAATTTGCGTTTTTGGGATTAAAGCAGTACTTAAAAGAATTTATCGGTTAATTAAAAAAAATGAAACTTAAAAGGTTTACTTATTGGATTATGATGTCCTTAGTTTTCAGTCTTCTTTTTCTGAAATCGACTTATTTGATAATATCACAAGAAAAAGCGGCAGAAATTTTGTATCTGATGTTGTCACTTATCGGGTTTGAGCACGGAACCCTCGATATTGGGGGTATTTGACCATAATCACCAAGCTGGACAAGCGGGTTGGTGATCGCAGTTCAAGCCAGTACGCAGGATGACGCTGCTGCCCATCATCCCGTAGGATTTCTCTTCATCGACTGTTACGACTTCCAGTGAGATGAGAGTAGCACTATTCTAGACCGAACTAAGAGAACATTACAAACTCCAAAATAATCCTTAAAATTTAACCGGGTTTTATAGCTGTTCGAGACTAGAAGACCGCGAAGAGACGGCGCCTTTTAATCGGGGTTAGTGGGTAGAGCTATACTAGCGATCGATAAGATGCACTCGTCATGTAAGGGCACAATGCAAGCCCAATAATACTGTTTAAAACTAAAGGTACCACGACAACTGACTGCACTAGAAAGTTTATAAAGTATTTTGATATTTAATTGTGACGTCATGTGTCGTCGTTGTACAATTTAGGCCTGAATTGAGTACTAAATCAAATTTGAATAACAGTATTTAACATTGTAAGTATTTAGCATAGAACATTGTACGTAAAGTTGTCGATATCAGAATACAGTTCTAATGTTGCACTGTTTTGTCTAAAAATGTGCACAATTAGACTTCATCTGTACTGTTACAGAATTTAAGAGCAAAGATGAATTAGAATTAGTGCTACCGATTCATTACAACTTGCAAAATGTTGAACTCAACGTCAATCTTCAAGAACAAGAAATTGTGGGCTTCTACCTGTCATAGCAATGACTTATGTTATGTCATCGCATAACGGGACCAATCAATACGATGAGATAATAACACGCCATCTAACCGCTGATTATTCGTTCCTTATGGCATATCATGTGATTACAGTCAACCTAACCTCAATTACTTATAATTGGAATCAGGGGGCCTACCGTCGAATTCGATGGATTACCGGTAATCCATCTAGATCAAACTTTGTTTTGCGTTCATTAATCCGTACCGGGGAATCTGCCGACAGCCACCTCTTATTCATGACCTTCAATCCGTGACAGACCAATAGGTAAATGGAGAACGCCATTTTGTTTCGATTTCCATGAGTTCGGCGGTACGACAGAATCAATTCGAAATCCATTTTGCCTTATAATCGATTGCCATCGAAATCGGCGGTAGGCCCCCAGAACCGTAAGAGAATTATGACACACTGCTAAGCCCGCGGTTTTATCTGCGTTTGAGGAAGACGTGACAATGGGAAGTCATGGTGTCTATATTGAGGTTTTCAATATCCGTGATAGTAGTTATTAGACACGGAAGCTAGTCTTACTATAAGGACAACATACAAACTTTTGACATTCCCAGATCACACCTACATACACACCACACCCACACAAAAATTACGCATACATCCAAATATTTGAACATGCTAGTTAACTAACTTTTCATTAATACTTGCAATATTATTATAAAAACTCTTAGTTATTAAAGACATGGATCGCTGTCGCCTTACTTATGGAGTTGGGACGTTAATGCTTGCGAAACATTTTTCAACTAATGCAGACATTTTCTTTTTATCCAGTTTTTATGTATGCTTAAAATATGTTGCAATAAATACATTTTAATTTGATTTCCAGATCTCCTAGCAATATTACAAGGCTAGTGATATTAGTAGAACTATTGGCAAAATAATAGCAAATAGGTACCTTCGGATGAATGACTGGTTTGTGTCGATGGTAGGCATATTAAAAAGCACCCCAAATAGTTTGACCCATCGTTGACCTGAGCAAAAGATTATATTATAAGACTTAACCTTTACTTACCCCACCTAACCTTTCAGAAACGTTAATGTCGAAAGGTCTCTAGTCATTAGTTTATAATAATAATAATAATTCCTTAGCAGCATCAAATAATCTTGACCACTTGGCTTAGGCTCTTTTTCTTTATTTTAAATAATGGCTTCGTGCGTTTAGCACATTTAGCCAGTGTCAAGTAAGTGATATATTAATAATATATAATTCATAGTAAATGAGAATGAGTGGTGATAAATAGGATAAATGGTATCTAATGGACCTTTTCTTCAAGGTTCGGCTTTTGTTGTAATAAACTTAACCAGATCCAATTTTAAAAAAAAACGAGTTGTGAATCACTTTCTTCTTTATAAAAACCTTTTTCGATCAAAAACTGATTTATCATTCATAGAATTCGAAATTTGGAAGTTACAAAAAGTTTTATTATGAAAAAATTAAATGGCAAACTTATTTTTTAATTTAATCAGCGTAGTTTTTTGTTTTTGATTAAAACATTTGTTACGTTCGCTTTTAGTGCAAATGATGGGCTTTCAATGGGAAATATCAAACATGGTGTGTGTCACTTTCAAGAGTTTGTTTTCGCCTGCGTCCAGATTTTTAAGGATAGTTTTGTTGAATTATATTTAGGTTATTGCTAAACCTATTAGACTAGTCTATAATAAGCTATTGATACATGAACAAATTGCTTAGCATAAATTTGAAATCCGCAATAAATTGCACAGACGTGCAGTAAGAGTAACCAAGCGCATACAAATGTCAAGTTTTATAGAAAACATTATAATTAGTAAAATATTTTTGATAAAAGAAATTTTATAACAAAACTCGACATATAAACAGTTTTAATAATATTTTAATCAATAATTGGAAGGAATAAATCAATACTACCAAATACTATGACATAAAACAGCTCTACTCTTTGAGTTAAATATTTATCTGCGTGAAGTTCTTCTGGACTGGTCCGAGCAATAAGGAATGCGGCCCTAAAACCCCGCCTTATGAGATTCCTGGAAATGACGTGCGCGCCGACTTTCGTGTGCTTTTTAATTTTAAAGCCACGAAAATTTCAAAACAACATTCGAAATTTCTTATCCTATTTTAGAAGTTTATTTTCCCAGAATTATTTTGAGGTACAATAAAACGAGAATGGTAAGCAATAAAAAAAAAGAAAAAACTTTTTGTCGATTTACAAACACCAACAAACATCTATACAGATATAAAAACAAAACAAACATAAATAAAAAAAAAAACAGAAAAATTTGAACTAAGAATACATATTCGAGTAATGAATAGGAAAATTGCTGCCGTTGTAGATATTTGATTAAATTGCTGAACATGGCCAATTGTCCCCAATAGATTACATAATGTTAGGAGTATTTGCCCATAATCACCACGCTGGGCAGGCGTGTTGGTGATCGCAGTTTCTGCCTGCCAAGTTCTGCCCATCATTCTGTAGCATTCGGTTTCGTGGACTCTTACGACTCTCCGTGGAATAAGAGGGGGTGGGGTGGTAGCAGAGATCGTGTTAGAGGAACTAAACAATGGATAAACTTAATAAATGTGAACTAGTAAATGTGTTGTGTGGTAATCAAACTCACTGTTATTTCATTATTCAATATTAGAATGTAGATTAACAGCTCAATTCCAACAGCGCAGCGCAAGTCACAATCATTACATAAAAAAATCAATAATTGAAAAGTCAAAGTTAATAAATTACCTACACACATTAATGTCAACAATTCATAATGTTACTGATATCACTTCATATTGTGGTACACAAACTCGTAAGCACTTTTCTATTACTTCCTCCATCTCATATTGCTCGTCAAATACATTAACAAAAATATGACAAGGTTGGTAGGTAGTATAAAAGTTATTAAAGTCAAGTTAACGGTTCTTTCAAATTCGGAGCGGTGAAGGGAACTAGTGATTTGGGCCAGTGGGTTTGCAATGCCATAACTGACATGACATTATATTGACACGCAAAACACGGCCTGGTGCATCCTGGTGAAGGTTTTGTTGGTACTGTTCATCATCATCTCAGCCAGAAGTCCACTGCTGAACATAGGAGATTGGAGAGGCCAATTGATTTCCACGTCGATAGACCTCGAGCTGCCTTGACCAGGTCAACGGTCCATCGAGGGGGATGCCTTTCTATGTTTGGAGAGATTTCAAGAGGAATGAACGCAATTGGTATAAATTTTATATCCGAGTCATCATCATCATCATCTCAGTCCATTAACGTCCTACTACTGAGTACGAACCTCCTCTCACATATCAAGGTGTGAGGGTATTGGGTCATACTCCACCACGCTGACCCAGTGCGGATTGGCAGAGGTATGGCGTCCTGCTGTTAAAATTTTTCAAGCCGCCCATTAGGCCTCTAACATGGCTTAACGACTACCACATTTAGTGATAGCTAGGACCAACGGCTTAACGTGCCTTCCGAAGCACGGAAGCGCTCGATATCAAAAGCCACACAAACGGTCACCCTTCCAAGGACTGACCTCTGAAATCTCTGCTGGACTTCGGTGATCGTTTCCGACACAATTGATTTTTAGCTACAGTAATTGCAGTTTTCTTTTACATTTAAGCAAAATAAGCTTGGAAACAGTTTGGAAACTTCTAAATTTACCCGACAGAGGGATCCATATACATTCCTTTATAGATAGTAGTTCGACACGAAACGAATATCAAAATCATTTCGTGTGGAGTTTTTGATAGCTCTATCGCATGTTGCGCGAATATAATATGTAGGTCTGATAAAACGACATGTGATGTGATTGGTTGGCCATCTGGTGACCCTGTGATGCAACGCAGATACATATGTAGGTACCTACGTCGCCAGAGACCTCAATTTATTAACCTTCCTATACCAGCGCATTGGTCTGTCAGAACGGCGGATTGATTTTGTTCATATTCGTGTTGAACGAATGAATGAACACTTTATTGTACAATAAATATAAAAAAAGTAATAAAATCACATAAACAAATATATGGTACAATGGGCGGCCTTATCGCTAACAGCAATTTCTTCCAGGCAACCTTAGGATGGAAAGGAAACAATGAATAAAAAATAAAGAGTTAGAGTAGGCACAACAGAGTGCTCAAGTACTTATAAGTAAGTTTTTTTTTTAAATAAACAATATTATGTGTATAAATATGTATGTGTGAATTTATTATTTACAGTGTTATTCTTTTTTCTTGGCTCCATTAAACTGACGGACTGTCTTATTTTCCTTAATCTTTGTACAGTTTGGACCGTTAGACCCCACCATATAAAATCTATAGCCCGTGATCTCAGCCCATTAATGTCCAAAATTGAGCACGAGTCTAACTAAATACCAAAGAGCTCTGAGCACTTTTTGAATTATGTAGAAATGCTTATACATAAATCCTCTGCCAATATGCAATAGGTCTGCGAGGAGTGCTATGTTAATAGAATTTGATAATATTAATGATGGATATTCAGGGTGTATAGGAAGCCAATCAACATCTTAGGAGCCCAAGCCAACTTCACCTGCACCTGTCGATCAACGGACGAGGCTCTGGCGAACATAAAAGTTCCCGGTAAGCGGCAAGAGGCTCGCCACTTATTACGTGATACCAACAATGTAATTGTCGAAGTGTGGATTGATAATATGCTCTGCCTATCCATTCGGAGAAACAGGCGGATTATATGTATGATGATAATGGTAAGGTAAATATAAATGCTGTTCATTTTTGTTGTCGCCAGATTACTTACAAAACATAAACAGTTTAAAGTATCCACAGTATTGCCGGTGGGAAGATTACAATCTTATGTATTATTATTTGACTACATAAGATTGTAATTAAACAGTGACACAGTATTATTATACAGTGTGACTCACCAACAACACTGCGAAAAAATGTACTACTAAACTACCATTAACCAGTAGACAAGCACTTATTCTTCTAAATGATAGTACTAAAATTATAAATTGTATAACGCTCGGACCAAATATGGTCCGAGGTATAACGTTAGTTTTGTCTATGCCCGGCTATCATGAGGCTTCAATCATATTGTTAGATCCTTTTTATAACATTCATGAATACCATAAATAATTTGACTTAATTTTATGTACATACCAAAAATGTTGGTACTCATATACTAATATTAATACTGATAAATATTTGTTTAATAATATAGTAAAAAGGTCCAACCGAAGTTAAAGGAACATTGACCTAGATAGGTCAGGTTTGAGTTACGTACTTATGCAGTCTTTCTATTTCTTACTGAGATCGAATCAATGTTAATTAAACGTTCAAAACACAAGTTACTAATTAATAAACCAGTATCAATTTAATGCGCTTACAAGTAGTACAAGTATTCTTTAGAAGATCTTCTATTATGATGTCCCAAAAATCGTCTTTTTTTAAATTTAGTCACTATTCCATTAAGCATGTGATATATGGTAATCTAAATAGTTTGCACAGACCTTACTAGGCAATCTTGTTCTTTTGGCAATATTATGATGAATGAAAAGATGAATGAAAACTTTTGAAATTTGTATCAATAAGTATATATGTGACTTCCAAGGTATAATTATTTTGAATACTTAATTTCGTTAAACGATAAACATCTCACATATAAATGAAGCAAAGCTTGTATTATGGGGTATAAAACTATGTATACCTACGAATATAAATATTTTATTGGAGGCTAAGGGCGGCTTGCACAATAAAACTAATCCTGATTAGAGCTAAATCTATAAAAAACAACGTTCGGTCCCTCTCAACCTTAAACAAATGACTGAAATGCAAATGACATTTTCAATCAAATTTATCTTTAATTGCATTAGAACTTTTGTGCAAGCTGGCCTAAATGTAGATATAAACTTTTATAATTATGTATTTAAATAAGTTAGTTCAATTACGCAGATTCCCACACACATATAATAAATACCCAGTGTAGGAATCGAAACTTGGTGCGTAAGATCATGTAGGTGAACCTCCACGCGTAATCGGTCGTAAATAAAGAGGGCGTTATCGAGTGCAAGAAGGTGAGAACTCGTTTGACAGATGTCAAATTCAGGTTACGTGCCCAAAGCCGTCAGATTGTGCACGAGTTGCGCGACCTTTAGATACAAAATGGATACCTACCTGCTTATCACGTGCATAAATTTGTAGTAATTAGTAAAAATATGATTACGAGCTGGATTTAGACTCTTGCTTATAAGAAGACCCAGAAGCTCTATTGGAATAGAAATATAAAATATTCCGCCACACACACTAAACCACACCACACACACAAACCACACCATACCACACCTTTTAACTTTATTTTACATTGCACACATGCAGAGCCACCTAATACAGGCATTGTTTGCCTAAAAGGATGTTCCTTACACATTTGTACAACGAAATTATAGATAATATAAAGATATTATCATATTATAAATTACAAATTTATTTATTATTAATAATTCAAACAAAAACATTGTTTTTTTGATCTCCATTATTCATAGTACTTTGATTACTTACTACCCGTATCTTTGGTCAGTTTGAGGCTAGCTAGAGCGCTGTGTTAGATGTCCAACAATATTATTGACCTCACATACATACAGCGTTATTATAGAGTAATGACTGTGTACCTCCCGTCATACATAATGTAAAGTGACACATTCCTCAATTGAGCGGTGGCATGCCGCGAGATCTCGAATTAGCGCCAATTTAGCTCGACTGACTCACACGTTAGCGCTGTTCGGCTGCTAACATACATTTAAGAAGTTTATGTGGTGATGGTTTCCGCACTAAGTTCTTATAGTGTACCATTGTACCTTATTTTTTTGATTTACGTCGGTCACAAAATGCGTTTACGCTCTGTCTCCCGGCCAAAGGGGGAGACCTTGAGGGGCTCTTTGCGGCAGACCTACCCACTTTTCCTACCCACTAAAAATTTTCCGACGACGCCCGCCGCTGTTAAAAAAGGGATGGGGGGCCAGCACCAGGGGATTTGTAGTTTCTGGCACTCCGCCCGCGGCTAACGTCCCCCGAATCAGAACCGGGGTGACTTCTCAGAGAGGCGCAGTGTGTAGCCCCCCCCCCCCCCCTACCACATTGTGCGGCCATGGCGTGACTGGCCGACTTCTGGGGGGCCTATAGCTAGACGAAAGGCCTGCAACCCCAGCTGACTTTACACTCAACGTTAGCAGACATTTATTTCTAGGCGCGTTTATTACACGAACGCGCCGTCGACGCGGCCTATCGCCTATGGAAGACATACCCTGCTCGCTAAGCTAAAGTTAATCTATCATTTTAGTCAATTAACGTCCCATTAATGAGCACGGGTTCCTCTCACAAATCAAGCTGAGGACCCAGTGCAGATTAGCGGAGGAGGGTGGATGGCGTCTTGTGTGCTAGAGTTTTTGAAGTCGCCCAATAGGGCCTCAAGAATGGCTAAACTACTAACGCAGATAGAATTTATTGCCGATAAACCCCGCAAGCTATGGCTTTCGATACGAAAATAACCTGTTGATCCCGTAATTGAATAACATGTAGTTTGCAACCGACCTTGCCTTGCAAATCGGGATATTGACGCAACTACTCATCTCACTATCTCGTAGTTGAGGAAGCTCAAAGCTGCCACATTACTAGGGACCGGAGCAGGTAGTGCTATTTTGTTATCTACACGATCATCAGCCATATAAGTCCACTGCTGAAAATTGGCCTCCCCAATAGATTACATTCTATTGGGATATTAACGCTGGGCTGTCGAGTTAGTGATCGAATTTCAAGCCAGTACGCCGGATGACGCTGCTGCCCATCATCCGGTAGGTTTTCTCCTTGTAGACTTTTATGACTCCCCGTGAGATGAGAAGAGGTGGCAATGTTCCAGGCCGGTACAACGCGACAATTTTCGATACGATGCATTAATATAGACATTCCTGTAATGCTTGATTCCCCAGAATTAGCCTGGTTAAATTCATTCCAAAGGTAAAATTGTAAGCTTATAATAAAACGCAATTTATTTCGTCCTTTCGATCTCACATTTGCATTCCGATTGCATCTCGGATTTTTAGTCAGATTCCTGGGGACGTCCATAAACTTAATATGTAACTCTACCTAGTCTGACCACTGCACATTACTCATTCCCCGAACAACATCTGTTTAATGCGACCTTTTTAAGACCAGGGTCAAATTACGTAAACTTTACCACAAGTGGATATCGCAAACATCATTGTTATGAGCGAAATCGTCTTGGCTGACGCCATTGTTTTTAAGTTGATAATACTTGAATGTTTAAAAGGATTTTAAACAAAATAACTAATGTTTGATGAAACTTAAGTAATAAACTAACTGATATAAAGTAATTAGGACCAACTGCGTAACGTGAAGTATAAATACATATCAATCAATCATTAGAGCGTAGATGCGGAGACCAAGTAAAGTATATGGAATACCAAATGTGAGACTTTAGCTGATTGATTGGGTTTTCTTGGGTTGGCTGTTCCAGTCCATGAACTATTTTATCTCAAAGATGTCTTAAGAACTATGACAAAGATATTTGCAGACATCGAGAGGTAAGGGGCTGCAGAAAGGATCTTACTTTTCAATCGGAGTATAACACTTATGTTAAGATAAAATAACGCACCGAAGCAATAAAACTGATTATCAACTCAGGAAATGGACTTCTGTGATCGTTCCTAATGCATTACGATTATAATAATAGTTTAAGAAAATATAAAAACCAAGAACCAACCATTAAAATATTTCCAAGACATTAAGTCGTCGATAAAGAGATTAAAAGCGATTTATGTAATCCGAACGGACCCATGTCTGTAATTTGAAGTTAATCCCTAAAATACCTTTGGCAGGTAATCTGTGTGTACAGTCAACCTCATATTATGTGATTTAAAAGAACTCACGTAAAGAACATTTCTTTTTAATTATATCCATACAGTCAATGGCAGTTAATGCTGCAGTGCTCATTGCATTATGTCAGTTTATTATAAATAAAAACTATATTGAGAAATAGAAATAGAAATAGAAAAAGAAAGCTAAAGTTTACCCTTTTTAACTTCAATTTGCAACATGAAAACGTACACTACAGATGTATGTTTTCATGTCATTAATAGAAGTGCAAGAATTGGTGTCATAGATGTATAATAATATTTTATGAGATAAATTCAAAGATACATACTCCGTCCAACAGACATATCAATTTGAACTATTGTGTGTGAATAACTATGTAAAATATTAATAAGTTTAATAAATAAATTGGCCTTCCCTTGATACTTTGATCTATCTGCCCCTGGCTATACTAGAAATGAAATGAAATAAATTTATTCACATAAAAAAGAGTAACATGTGGTTGTTTTGTTAAATGTGTTCTACTTTTTTTTATTTGAATTTTTGAGATATTTAGACCGATATCTTTAAAAAAATCAGAAAAAAAATTATAACTCGAAAACTACGCATAATCGCAGAACATACATGGGGGTGATTCAGATACTCTAATAGGTGCTCTAGCTCTGGACTTTCGCTTGACACTATTTTTTGGGACACCCTGTATAATAGAACATCTATTTTGCCAAACGTGTAAATGTCAATATAAAATAAGTGGAATCAAAAAGTCATTGTAATAATCATAATAAAATAAAATTGATGACAAAATAACGAATAATATCAAATTATATATTTTCAATTTTGGTGTTAAAATATTCTGCGAGTGAATAAAAACATCTAGTTTTTAGCCATAACTGTAGTTTTATTGATACATATGTACATCTGTATGGAGATTTAACATACCTTCTCTCTTCCTTTCCAGAATGTGGTGGACAATCACCGGCAACTTTGGTAATATCCTACCCATTGATTGGACGAAATCATTTTCACGCAAGATGCATATCCCGACCTTGAACCTCAGCGATAAGAAGGTTAGTAAAGTATTATAGACTGATACCTTTTTTATGAAAATGTTTAGTGACAAACAGTGTCAAGATAACTTAAAAACTAACAAGAGTGGAGAAGAATCAAGCAAGAAACTTGTCAATTATGTGCTCCCGTTAGACGTGACGTTTCTTTATATCAGCCTTATGGGTCCACTGCTGAACATTAGCCTTTCCAATAGATTACATTATATTGGGGGTTATTTGGTACATTATTTGCCCAAACTCATCACGCTGGGCAGGCGGGTTGGTGATCGCTGTTCAAGCCAGTACGCAGGGTGACGCCAATATCCGGTAGGATTTCTCTTTGTCGACAATTACGACTCCCCGTGTGATGAGAGAGAGTGGCACCATTTTAGGGAGGTACCACACGACAACGCTACGTGACATTTAAATGTGACATATCCTAGAAACGTGTCAACGTTAGGTTTCAAAATAAACTTTTCCTTGCTTAGGGATGTGGAATAAGAGAGGTACCCGTTATTCCAAAAACCTACGGCATGGGACTGTTTGAAAAGGGCGTTACACAGTTTTCGATGTGGCAGCAATGCACCAGTGATGCCTGGAGAATTGCAGTCGTCTATAGACTCCATTATTTAATAATATTTCAGCATAAAAAAATAAGTCATTAAGAAAAGTGTCAGAAAATTATTCAGCCATATTCGAATAAGCCATTTTGACTTTGACAATAATAGTTAAAAGTTCTAAAAAATTATATTCATAAACTATTTCAAAGCATTTGAAAACGTCAAAATAATTAAAAAAAACTAAATAACTACACTGAAATCGCGAAATCAAAATATCATTATCGTTATTTACTAATAAGAATTTCATGAACTGACAATGTCACAAAAACCCTGTTTTGCAACATCATAAAATAAGTACATAAATAAAACATTACATCGAGTTAATTAAATTGTAATAATGGATTATTCGAAGATCCAATGACTTTGGCGACGGACCCGACGACGCTCATGATTAATATGATTATGCTTGTAAATTTTTTGTTCCCATGGCGTCGACCAACCATAGTTCAAACATATAAGTTTGCCAACTCGGTCGGGGCTCGAGCTATAAAAGCCTAAACACGAAGGGTTGTCACTTATAGTTTAGTAGCAACCGGCCGCGACGTTTCGCGTGGCCTTTAAGGTACATTCCATATAAGAAGTAGCTTATGTCCTTCTCAGGCCCTAGACTATCTGTGTACAAAATTTCATTTAAATTAGTTTTGGTGTAAAAGCGAGACACACGGAGTTACTTTCGCATTTATAATAAAAGTATGGATTTAGTTGTCAATAATGCATAGTAATGAAACGCTCGTAGCTCTGCGTTGCTCGGTGGTCGGAAACGATCACCGAAGTACAGCAGAGTTTACAGAGCTAGGTCAGTCCTTGAATGGGTGACCGTTTGTGTGGCTTTTGATATCGAGCGCTTCCGTGCTTCGGTAGGCACGTTAAGCCGTTGGTCCCGGTTATCACTAAATGTGGTAGTCGTTAAGCCATGTTAGAGGCCTAATGGGCGGCTTGAAAAATTCTAACAGCAGGACGCCATACACCTGCCTCTGCCAATCCGCACTGGGTCAGCGTGGTGGAGTATGACCCAATACCCTCACACCTTGGCATGTGAGAGGAGGCTCGTGCTCAGTAGTGGGACGTTAATGGGCTGAGATGATGAATAGCGGACAAAACTAGCTATGATATGACGTAGCCATAGCTCCTTTAGCAACGTTTGTGTGTGTGCGCTCACATACAAACCGTGTTCGATTCCTATGTGTGAAGACATCGTACTCATTTATTTCTACTATGGACTAACGGACCACTGTTATTTTTTTTGTTTTGTTCGTCTCTTTTATTCAACCTTTACAATGTATCGTATGTCGCTCATAATCACACGGGAACGTGATTTTGTTGTATTTTCTAATTAGCTTAAGCAAGCATATTTTATTGTTTTAACATTATTTACTGTTCTATTTGTATAGTTTGTGTGTTAAATTTTACTATTTTTCCTGGAGTTTTTTTTATGAGGACTATCAGATTTTCTGATATGGGATAATGCGATGTTCTTTGAAAGGTTACATATGTTACCGGCCAAACCCGATTTTAGGACATACTAGTATGGCCTAGTCCAAACTAATTTAGGTGGGCTGCAACTTTTTTCTTTCTTTATTTTAAATAATGGCTTCGTGCGTCTAGCAAATTTAGCCAGTGTCAAGTAAGTAATATATTAATAATATATAATTCATAGTAAATGAGAATGAGCTGTGTGATAAAGATGATAAATGGTAAATGAGATACCCTCCCATAAGCCCCTTGAGTCCTCAGTAAAGATGTGGGACTATACTGAGATCTCACATGGACTCCTTGATCTCGCATGGACTGCTTTTTGATTTACCAACACTTATATATATTCACAAACACTTAACGGTTAATAATCCACCGTTATTACACATTACTGTTAGAAATATCACAAATTTTAGAAAATAAAACGAAACTGCAGACACGACGCTTCACTTTCCCGCCAAGAAGTCGGGCTGCAACTATTATAATAAAATGTTTTTTTTATGGTAAGAAAAAAAAATACCTCAACCTAAGCCAAAAAGAGATATTTATACTTCTCTTTTTGGGTTAGGTTGAGGTTATTTTTTTTTTCGTACCATTAAAAAACATTTTATGCAGCCCACCTAAATTGGTTTGGAATAGGCTATACTAGTTTGTCCTAAAATCGGGTTTGACCGGTAACATTTACACGCTTAATAATATTCGTGTAGTAACTCCAGGTACAAATTTTATGACAAAGGGTAATTCGAAGTCAAAATAATATTGAATCAACTAAAACAATATAACTGTCAACTTAAAACCAACTTAAGTTATTATTTTCTCCAGCAACTATAATAATGACTTAATAATTTCGAATGGTTGGCAAAAAAACGTGTTTTGCGGTCACCAGAAATAATAAATGCGTTGAACATGTGAATTGAAAACAGAATAGACATCTGCAGATTAGTTCCTCACTAACCACATCTGTTCACAAGTATGACGCACGAACCCAACCGCCATTGTTCAGTCAATATTTTAGGAAACTGACAATTAACATCACTATCGCAGAGACATTTAAATTATATTAATAGTAAATACGTTTTGACGACCGATATGGCGTGGAGGTCAGTATACCTGCACTTCACTCCAGAGGTCGTGGGTTCGATTCCCACAAAGGACAAATCTTTGGTCTGGGTGTTTTCCTATGTATTTTAAGTCTGTATTCAAAAAAAGTATTTAAGTATGTTTATCCGTTCTTTAGTATCCGTAACACAAGTTCTTAGTGATACTTATCTTGGAACTAAATAATGGGTGTGATTGTAAGAGAATATTTATTTATTTTACGTAATATAAAGAATATAGTAGACATTATAGACACGTTACTACGTAATAATAGGTACTTTTTTGGTGTGACACATACGTACATAATAATAAGCCTGTTTCCCCGAAAGGGTAGGCAAAGGCATATTATGAGTCCACATTTCGCCAATTATATTATTGGTCCCACGTAATAGGTGGCGAGCCTATTGCCGCTTATCGTAATTGTAAAGTTTGATTTGATTTGAATGCCATCAAATAAAAGGAGGCTAAAAAGGACAGTCTTCCCTTTACACAGATGTTATGCGCTGGTCACCGCAGCTCATGCTTGTTGCAGGGTGCGATGACTCCAGATGACGAGATCCACAGTTCGGAAGACGAGGCCGTGGCGTCGGACCTGGATATGCATGCCTTGATCCTGGGCGGCCTGCATCAGGATCATGAGTGCCCAGTCAAGACTGCTGATGAGGTAAAGGCTTTTTTTATGAATTAACATAGGTACATACATACTATCTGACCTATTCTCCCGACAGGGATGCCCATGTTTTACCAACTATATTAGTAGTCCCACGTAATAGGTGGAGAGCCTGTTGCCGCTTACTGGGAACGTTTCTGCTTGCCAGAGCCTCGTACGTTGATGAGCAAGTGCACCACTTGCGGGTGACTTAAGCTCCTCCAGATCTTGGCAGAGCACCCTTTTAAGAAATAACAGTTATACAAATACATTGTTAGCTAATTAGGCGCAAGTCCAACTTCATCCTCTCTTATGGCCCTAGATTCCAACCTCACACTAGACCCAATGCTTAAATACTTATCTTGGTCTGAGTGTTTTCTTTATATCCGTATAAATGTTTGTATGTAAATGGATATGGATGAAGCGGCATGGTTCTTCAATGGCAACCGCGAAACGGCAAATTAGTAGAGGAAGGCTTCCGATGATATTATCACGGCGACCAATAGATGTAGATAGCAGATCGATGGACGTGGAGAACAATGGAGAGACCGTTACTCAGCAGTGGACTTCTAGTGGTTTCTATTAGCATCGGATAAAAAGCAACCAATGTTAGACAAGCGTTGAAATAAAACTACCTCGTGGAAACCGCTAGAAGCCGGATGGCGGTGTACCATTTATATCTCTCCATTCTGTTTTTAGTGGCTCGGACGCCACTAAACGCAACTACCACAAATGTTTGCTGCAACCATTAGTGGTAAATCAGTCCGACTAATTGTATAGTTTGGTGGCAACACCTTACCCATAAATTCTTTGACTTAAAAGTTTTATTACTCAGGCCTGGTGCTTTCACATTCAGGCAGATTTTGTTTAATTTAGACCCTTAAAGCCCTTGGCTCCTAGCTCTACGGTGCTCGGTGGTCGAAAACGATCACCAAAGTACAGAAGTGTTTACAGAAGTCAGTCCTTGGATGGGTGACCGTTTGTGTGGCATTTGATATCGAGCGCTTCCGAGCTTCGGAAGGCACGATAAGCCGTCACTAAACGTGGTAGTCGTTAAGCCATGTTAAAGGCCTAATGGGCGGCTTGAAAATTTCTAACAGCTGGACGCCATACACCTGCCCCCGCTAATCCGCACTGGGTCAGCGTGGTGGAGTATGACCCAATACCGTCACACCATGGAATGTGAGAGGAGGCTCGTGCTCAGTAGTGGGACGTTAATAGGCTGTGATGATGATGAGACCCTTAAATAGTTCAATCAGTGGATCTTGACAATTAATAATGTAGCTTATAAAAGAACTGTTACTGCATCTGTTGTTTAAAAAACTCTAATGGAGCGCCATGTTGTCGAAGGAAGAGAAGAGGATGGTCACCCTTGTGATGGACAGATCAATCAAGTCTACTTAGGGAGTTGCTTTCTATGAGTGCACCAGAAGCACTAAAAGCAGAGAAAAATCACGTGAAGTTATGAAGCGAGTCTGCCTATATTTATATACTCATCGCGACGTGTTAACGACCATTTTGACACGAGCATTGCGAAGAGAAAGAGATAAATAATTAACTTACAATCTTACGATAAGTATCATTAAGAACTTGTGTTATGGATACTAAATATCGAATTGACATAGATAAATGTTTTTGTTACACCTAGATCAGAACAAATATTCATGCATCTAAAGATTTCTTCTTTATGGGCAACAAACCCACGACTTTCGGAGCGCAGTGCTGATAATCTAACCTCCTCGCCATATCGGTCGTCAGAGAAGACATAACTAAACTATGTTGTTTGTGGAGGAATAAAACATATATAACACAAGTTCTTAATAATACTTACCTTTGAACTAAATAATTGGTGTGATTGTAAGAGAATTGTAAGAAAGGTGTATAGGGATCCTACCAAGACCTATGGAACCCAAGCCAACCTCACCTGCACCTGCCGATCAACGGACGAGGCTCTGGCGAACATAACAGCACATTAGGCTCGCCACCTATTACCTATAACCTATTATAACAGAGGCCTACTGGCCTGGCGTTATTGTATGTATGTATGTAAGAGAATTATTGTTATTAAAACTATTATTATAACTGTCGTTTCCAGGTGATACAAGAGATAGACGACATGATGCAGGACACCCCCTCGTCTGAGGGAGACTACATCGAGTACAACGAGGCTCTCGAGAAGGGAAAGGAGGTGCTCAACTCGCCCCTCTACGAAGACAGTGAGTGCTCTTTAGATATCCTTTCAGAATTCAGTACTTGAAAACAAACTATATTGTATTTGAAAAGGTCAAAAAGATATATAAAAAAAATGAAATAAGACTACGCTAAAATCACAAAGCTTACATTCACTTTTTCCTATGTATATTAAGTATATATTTACAAAAAAAAAGTATTTATGTATGTTTATCCGTTATTTAGTATGCATAACACAAGTTCTTAATGATACTTATCTTGAAACTAAATAATTGGTGTAAGTGTCAAAAATATTATTATTATTCACTTGCATGCAAATAAAAAATGAATGAAAGTAAATCTAAGTGCCAGTTCAGAGCCACTGTGAGAAGATTTCACAAGAAACTTAAGGGGACGGTGGATGTTGCTGACTTTCGAAAGCTTAGCGAGGCGTCTCAGCGTCCAAGGCAGAGGGGATTACAGATGGATTTCGTGCATCGAATGCATTAAAACATAATCAAAAATAATAAATAAAGAAATTGGCAAAAACATTAACATGAGGTCATTGAAAATACTTACTATTACGCTTAGCAGTAAAATGGCCGAAAAAAACTTTACATATGTAATATGGAGATATTAAACTGGTTATTTTATTTTTAACCATACGTATTTTTTTCCGCATAATTTGACAAAGAACAGAAAAACTTTAAAGAAACCCAATTTTAGCGATCTCATATAACTAAGGGCTTGAAGACTAACGAAACTAAAATGATTATAAATAAAACTTTAAGTTTAGGGGCTTATTACAAAACAATATCTTAAGTTAAACCAGGCTTAAGACTAGCGCTGTCACATTTATTTGATTAATTATTTCTATCATTTTATCTTACAGCATTTTATCTTAAAAATAATAAATACAACTAGGTATTTATATATGATAGATTATTGATATTCCATAAAAATTTACCTCACAATTTGAATACAAATAAAATATTAATTAAAAATTTAATATAATATAATAAACACCCGGGCCTTAATAATAATAATAATGCCAAACATGTTATTGCCCGTGACTTTGAATACATCATTAAAACTAAATATAGCCTGTCCAATACTAATGTCAAACAAACACTCGCAGCCATATACAAGGCTATAAAAAGTGGGAGCAGGACGATGTCATCGCTCTCGTTCGCACTTATTGGTGCCCCAATCACGAAAAGCAAACCAATACAAGTATATTATCTTAAAATTCAATTCCAAAACAAAAAAAAACAAAAACTCAACATGTTTTGTTGTCCGTACAATAAATAATATTAAATAGAGAAAGGTATCACATATAAGCGAAGAAATCATTCTCAAATTTCCACAGCCAAGCCACTCATATCTTTGAGTTGCTTGGCTTACACTCTTATTTTAGCGTTGGTCGTGAAGAAATCGTTGTTCTGAGGCTCCTATCTTACCTGAAGATGCCCTGTGTAAGGGCGTGTCGTGTTGAATAGTTTCTCGATTTTTCGGGAAATTATAGTAGCGCGGGAATTGTTACAAAGATATTTTTAATCCATAACTTGCTTACAATAGATTTCCGCAAAGTAACGCCTGAATAAATTATCAACACAAAGATGTTACCAAGCTTTAGATAGCCATCTAAGTTTCAAGTAAATTGAAGATTCCTTGACGAGAGCGGTGCGTAAAATGTACCAAGCTTAATCAATTTGCAAGGCTTTAGAGAACACCATTCACGTTTTGAGTACACAATGATTAACCGTTGATTGTGAGCCGGTCTACTATGGGGTTACAAAATCTTGCTGACTAAACATGGGCACCTCAACCGGCTTTACTTTCGAAATATAAACACGCTGAGGAACATTGCATTCACTCCGCTTTCATAATTATTATAAAACGTTTATTGTACGCATTTTGTAGTTACATTAATGTTACTATCGCTATTAACTTAAACAGCATAAGCATTTTGTTAATCTAACTACAATGACTGAAAACATCACAACGTAAGCTATATGTATATGTCTGCGTTAATCCTCTATACTAAATAAATATATAGAGTCTATAGTATTTATAAAATACATACAATACTTGTAAAACATTAAAAAACTCGAAGACGTAAAAAGAAATCCATCTTTATTCTTACTGACATTGTTTACACCAGAAAAACCAATAATAAAAGTAAATAAAATGAGTATGGAATATATTTCTGAAAATTCAATAATAGTATTCAAATGTTTAGTGTTGTGAAGAATTTTTATCTTATCTAGTCCGACTAACATAGAGGCAATTACTGCTGTCTGCTAAAAAATATACCGCAACTTATAACTGTAATTATTCATAAAATACTGTCTTGTTCTGTTGTGTTCGCGTATTGTTTATTTCTCATGATCGTTATTGTTTATAGAACGGTTTATTTAGAGTATTAAGACCACTGAGAAAAACATAAACAAAAGAGTCATAATATTTGACGACCGATATGGCGTGGTGGCGAGTATACCCGCATTCCACTCCTGAGGTCGTGGGTTCGATTTCCACACAGGACAATATTTGTGTGTATAAATATGAATATTTATTCTGGTCTGGGTGTTTTTCTATGTATATTAAGTATGTATTTACAAAAAAAAAAAGTATTTATGTATGTTTATCCGTTATTTAGTATCCATAACACAAGTTCTTAATGATACTTATCTTGGAACTAAATAATTGGTGTAAGTGTCAGAAATATTTATTATTTATTATTATTATTATTTTGAAGTTATAAAATCGGTCTTCTCACAATGACCAGTTAACACATACTTTGAACGACTACAAATATTCTGAGTTGAGGAAGGTCGTTATATACTGACAGGAGTCGCCATGTACTGGCAGTGCCCATTTGTATTATCGTCTCAGCACATCAAAATCCCTATATAAAGTACTAGCCCCCTCTCAACAACCAAAATAAGAGGGATTAGGTCATACTACGAGTACCACGCGGACCCAGTGCGGATTGGCAGAGATTGGTGTGTGGCGACCTGCTTTCAGTTTTTTTAAGCATTTGATGTTAAATGCTACACAAACGGTCGTACTTTTAAGAACTCATTTCTGTTTACTTTGATTTACCTAATGAAAGCTTATTTAAATTTTTATTCTATTAATTTTAGACCAATTAAATTGTGATCTTAAAATCAAAATATAAAAGATATAATCGGAAGGCACGTTAAGCCGTTGGTCCCGGTTGTCACTAAAATGTGGTAGTTGTTAAGCCATGTTAGAGGCCTAATGGGCGGCTTGATAAATTCTAACAACAGGACGCCATACACCTGCCTCCGCCAATACGCACTGGGTCAGCGTGGTGGAGTATGACCCAATACCCTCACACCTTAATATGTAGAGGAGGCTCGTGCTCAGTAGTAGGACGTTAAGGGCTGAGATGATGATGATTTATTTATATTACCAACGGCCTTTCTGAAACAGGATCGACTGAAAAATTTGGAACTAAGGAATTTCGTTACTTACGCAAATTTTGTGAACATGAAATGTCCAGCTGATCTGCAACTTCCACCATTTTATTTCAAGTTAATTCGCCAGTACATTCACCCCGGACGTTTCAATTGATTCGCATTTCGCACACACATCGAACTGCATCGGAAATAACTGGAAGCTTTAAAGTTGTAGTCACTTTTTTAAAACTGACTTGTGAACAATTGGTCTCAAAATAAGAAAATAAATAATTAATCAATAATGATTTTACTATCAACCCGTTGCTTTGGATGTATCATTAAAAAAAATGATAGATATTTTTCCAAAAAATATTTTGAAATATTTTTTCAAATCTATAGAAAAATAATTAAGGATTTCTGTCGATCATCCTTCCTTTCTTGGAAAGCGTCACACCTTATTATAGGGATGATTTAAGCGCTATCTTAGATTTCACAGCAGCATTTTTTTAGCAATAATCATAAAAACTTGTATAGTATGTTCGGATGGATTGCTTGTATAGTAACTATTATTTGTTAATTTAGTGCTTTGCAAGATATGCAGAGGCACTACTTCGCCAACACGTCTTTTGTTAAGTACTATGTGGTAAACGGTGTTGGTGGCAATTCTATCAATTGTACTAATTAGGCTGTTAGATAATATATTGTATTGTCACTGTTTGTTTACCCAAATAAATAGAAAAAGAAAAAACTTATGTTTCATGTTATTGTTAATGATTGTTAAATATTTTCAACGCTGATAATTTAAAATTAATGCACTATTAATACCTAGTTTGGGGACTACCAGTGAATCAATGTTGTACCACTTTTTGGCAATAAATGTTTTTATTATTATTATTTTAACCGCTTAATTGTATGTAACTTACTGATAAAGTCTGAAAATATGAACCTAAAAAAGTAGCTACCTATTAGAACTATTATCGGTCCTATTTTAAATTAGTCCTATTATCGGTCTATCTATATCTTTCTTTAGACGTACTTATTACTGATAAAACAATTATATATAAACCATTAAGTCTTATATCTTATCTTTCTAAATAAGCCTTAATGATCAATAGGCAGAAAGGTTATTGTATCATTACTACGTCAAGGACAGCATGTGTTGGTGAAAATTGCAAGAAAACTATGGCAAGTGATGGATTAAAAATATATTTGTAACAATTCCCGCGCTACTATAATTTTCCGAAAAATCGAGAAACTATTCAACACGACACGACCAACGCTGAAACGAGAGTAACTCTCGTTTCTGTTTTGGTCGTGAAGACATCGTTGTTCTGAGGCTCTTATCTTACCTGAAGATGCCCTGTGTAAGGGCGAAACATGAGTCGCGTTGAATAGTTTCTCGATTTTTCGGGAAATTATAGTAGCGCGGGAATTGTTACATAGATATTTTAATCCATTACTTGCTTACAATGGATTTCCGCAAAGTAACGCCTGAATCAATAAATTATATTAAAAACCTATGGCTAAAGCATATGCAGGATCGGGCGTTGCAGATAAATTCGTAAGAGGGATGTGCTTAACAGTAGGCGTCGCAGGATAATAAATACTTGCATAATCTCACGCCTCTATATCCCATTTGGATGAGCAGAAACCTTGCTATAACTACTTAAAAGGTATCTATATTGTAGTTTTGCAAAGTGCACTTTTTGCGATATCGTCGGGGATAGTGCAAATCCTCGAAACTACCATACGTGAAGTCCGCGTATCTACAATAGATCTAGTTTTACAGAGGACGGTAAAAAGACTTAATAAGTTTCTTATTTCAAGTAATTTTGGGCTCATTTTTATACATAATATAGTTAGTTATATTTTCTAACTCTTGTTGTAAAAAGATTTTTCTGAAGGTACATAATTTAGGCTTTGCGACAATGACGCGCATTAACAGACAGACAGATTACATGATGAAATTAAGAATTTACCAATAGTTACTTTTAGACATCCTAAGTTGAAATTTTGGCTGATTCAAAACTGTTTTTATTGTGTTGACGAGTATTTGTATAGTTCCAGACGAATTGAGATAACCCAATTATTTTACACATTTTGTGTTTATCTTTGTATTTCTTCTTTTCGTTTTTAAAAAATATGACAAGCTTGTATTTTGTATGTCTGTAAAGGCTAAGTGTGAGACGCTGTATTTATTTTTCCATCATTACTATGTACCACATTTATTACAAATAAAATTTGATTGATAACTTAAATTAAGCAAAATTTTTCAGATACGCGGAATTATCCAATGCTAGTTGCGGATTGGCACTATCCCCGACGATGTGTCATCATCATAACCTAGCATTATCCCTGTTGCCCTAGACTTAAGCTTAGCGCCCAGGGTCTGCTCACTGGTCTAACCAGAATTTTTGACTGAATTTTAGTTATTTTAGATCTGATATTAGATCTGTATATTTTGTAAGCAGAAACTTTGCTACATCTGTTTAAAACAATAAATAAATATTTCTGACACTACACCAATTATTTAGTTCCAAGATTAGAACTTGTGTTATGGATACTAAATAACGGATAAACATTCATAAATACTTTTTTTCGTAAATACATACTTAATATACATCAGAAAACACCCAGACCAGAAAAAATATTTAAATTTATACACACAAATATTTGTCCTGTGTGGGAATCGAACCCACGACCTCATGAGTGGAGTGCAGGTATACTCGCCACCACTACGTATCAGTCGTCAAAGGGATATTAAAAGTGATCTATAATGTAGTACTAACAAAAATCTTTTTTGGCACAGAGAGCATTGGCTGGTGATCATTATTGGTGTTTATTAAAAATGCAGAATAAAAGCTGCTTTAAGGGGATAATAATCATAACAATTTACAATTTAATTGCAGAACTCCGTACGTTATCGCTGGCGCAACTGAATGAGATATTCATGGAGCTAGAAGTACTGATCCGAGAGTTTTCGGAGACCCTGATCGCAGAGTTGGCTCTGAGAGACGAGCTGGAGTATGAAAAGGAACTGAAAAATACCTTTATTTCGCTGTTGCTCGCTGTTCAGAATAAGCGTCGTCAGCACCATCTCGACCGCAAGAAGAGACCCAATCTTAACAACAGCTGCAATGAACCAAAGGTATGTTGATAATGTTTGAGAATTCCACTAATTCTGATCATATGATAGAACACTCTTTATTGTTCAGTTCAGTTTAAAGTTGACACTCATAGCTAATGCCTATGAAGAAATTAATTAACTAACTAAGCCATTTTATTTACCCGATATGCATTATCTGTTTCAGTACCTCACTACAGTGATTCCATTCCATCTTGACCATGGACCACCGGACAACCAGTCACTTCAGGTTCTGATTAAAAGTAAGTATGCACCGTGCACTACATTTTCGTTCCTTGGCCTTGTCCCAAGATTTATGGGGTTCAGCAGCACGGTCCTTGTAAAAGGGTCACTTTTTGTAAATTGTTAAAAGCTACGCTAATCTTGTGGCAATCTTCTTCAAGTGGCTCAAAATAAAGTAATCAAAATTCTATTTAGATATCACTATTTAACACCAACAATAAAAATATACAATGATTTAAATTTAATGAGTAGAATAGGTTGGGGAAAAAGTCTTTTCGTATTTTTGTATGAAAAGTCAAGACATTTTTTTCAAAGTTTATTTACATTTATTTACAATATATATGTACCGTTTTGTTGAATAACTTTCTGCCATTTTGTGGGCAGAGACATTATCCCGTTACTGTAGAAACTTTGGGACTTCTGATCAAAAAAACGGGACAAATAGTTTTGGCAGTCCTCTCTTGAGGTCAACCTTACAGAACCTAAAGAATTCTGCAGAGACCGAAACAGGTGAAAATCTGAAGGCGCAAGGTCAGGGCTATATGGTGGATGCACTAGGACCTCCCAGTCGAACTCTCTTAATTTTTGCTGAGTGGCTAAAGATGTGTGTGGTCTAGCGTTATCGTGATGAAAGACCACACCCTTCCTGTTGATCAATTCCGGCCGTTTTCTCTCGACTGCTTCCTTTAATCTCATCAGTTGCTGGCAGTAAAGATCAGAATCGATGGTTTTGCCGGGCTGTAAAAGCTCATAATAAACAATGCCCTTCCAATCCCACCATACACACAGCATCACCTTATTTCGTGTTAGGCCAGGTTTGGCCACAGTCTGTGAAGCCTGGCTAACTTTCGACCACGACCTTTTTCGCACGTTCTTGTCGTACGTGATCCACTTTTCATCGCCAGTTATCAATCTCTTCAAAAACGGCTCGGTTTCATTACGTCTCAATAATGAATCGCAAATGAGTACACGGTTCATTAAGTTTCTTTGAGTGAGCTCGTGTGGCACCCAAATATCGAGCTTTTTTGTATAACCAGCTTTCTTCAAATGGGTCAAAACTGTTTTGTGGTCAATTCCCAGTTCTTCAGCTACATCGTAACTACTAATATGCCGATCTTGCTCCACTCTTTCAAAAATGGCGTCCATTTTATTCGTAACAGGGCGACCAGAGCGAGGTGCATCTTTAACATCAAAATTTCCGGACTGAAAACGTTTGAACCAAATTTGTGCTACTCTTACTGACACTGCATCAGGTCCATAAACATCACAAATTTTTTTCACTGCTTGAGTTGCATTTTTGCCATTTTTATAATAAAATTTTAAAATGTATCGAATTTCTTCATTAGATTCACTCATTTTAACGGAGAGAAAAACAAATGAAAAATAGCGGGAAACAACTTTTTTTTATTTTTTTCTTTTCTTTATAATGGAACCTTTTTAATGTTACCAAAACCAGCCAGACACAAATAGTACAGTCAAAAAAAATTTATAATAAGTTTATACCTACGTTATGCGAAAAGACTTTTTCCCCGACCTAATATAACAATTACATAATTACAGATGCATTCTAGTCAAAAAAATATTAAATAGCTCTCTCCATACTAGTCTAACCTTTGTTCCCGCCAAACATCTCAATGATCGTAGTACCCGCCGAGCTAGTTTCCTTGTGTTGCCCAAAGTAAGAACGAATTATGGCAAAAAAATGATCACCTTTGAAGGCGCAAACAACAAAATACCCTCGAACATTAGAAATGTAAACTCGTTTAATGTATTCAAACGAAAACTCGCACAACATATTATTGATACTTACTGTTAACTATTAAATTAAATACATTGGATGGGCGAGCGTAATCTTTAAGTGGCGACGATGTAATTAATAATTATTCTGTATATTAATCTAAGCTCTCATTCAAGTAACTGTAATATGTTTTTTTGAGAATAAATATCTTTAACCATCTAAGGGAACACGAGTGGACTATTTAGTCTCTCTGATATGATAATGGGATTAATCTTTCCTGCCTGTTGACTGGTATTATTAAAAGGTTTCCGACAGTTGCCGGAGGACATGTAACAAAAGGAATTCAGTTATCTGCCAACGGATTACATGATATGTTAACATTAACATTTGAAATTATTTTTTGCAGTTTTAAAGGCGATAAACGAAGACAGCCCTACGGTCCCTACTCTGCTCACTGACTACATTTTAAAAGTACTTTGTCCGACATAAGCGCAGTCAGTAACATCTTTAGCTAATCTATTTTCATTCGAATCAGATTTATATCAATATTGCACCTTTTAGTAAAAGTTTATTCTGTTGAATAATTAACTGTGTCACCATTATCGAATCTCAAATGTAAGTAAAGTAAAGAATTTGTTTTGATCTCGGTTGGAATATTATGTTGCTATATAGAAATATAAAATGTTTGGTAACTACTAAGAGGTAATTGAGATATTATTGAACGTTGATCGCAAAGGTAGAAAGTAATAAGTAATTTTAAACTGTTTTTGTCATTCAATAATATAGTTAAATCAATAGAATAGGTATATATATCATAAATAAAATATACCTATAGAAAATTAAATACACATGTAACTATTAGGCAGTTAATATTGTTCTTGAAATATATGTTTTATTTCTTACTTTTGATATAAGTGTAACCTAAAATTTAAATTAATTAATTTTATTTTTATGAAATTTGTATGACAAGTGTTAACTGCTTAGATCACTATTAATGTCTTTAAATAGTTATTGAGCATTTTTACTGAAGTTTTTAATAATTAACGTTTGAATTCATCAAAAACTTGTAAACGATTTGCCATTATTGGTTCGCCGATGACTTGAACGCAATGTTCTGTCTCGTGCGGGTAATTTATTTGCATAAATAAACTGTGATATCATGTAGTAGATAATTAATGCTTCCTTATTTAGTTTTATATTTCGTTAATTTACCTAATGTTATTTTGTTTAAAACTAGTAGCTCTTCATAGGTTTGTCATCACTTTTAGTAAGAAATTTTGGACCTAAATTGCTTCCTTGTGGAACAGCCACTATCTTTTTACCTGTCAATTGTCTCTTATCAGGTGTGGATTCGATTTTATTGTAAATATTAATGAAATTATGATTGACAAAGGAATTGTTCGCTTAAATTTAATGTAAAATTAAATATTTAAGATTTCATCAATTGCGGATGCTTGTATATAATTTTAACTTGCTTGTTGTGTAAAATATTAATTTAGGCACACTTTAAAATTATGACCTGTTTTATGTTACAATTGACTTTGAAATTAAGTTCATTTATATTTATAAATCAAATGAGATTTGCAGTCAACGGGATACGAAACGTGACATCGCCAGCATAGTATGAGCTCTTAAAGAAACTTAACTCGGACCAGTTTCAGCAGCTCTCAGGAACACTCGATTTGTTGACTATACTTTCTCAAAAAGCTTTTAAAAACGCCAGCTTGATGTAGTAAATACGTGCCTGAAGAACCAGTTTATATCTGTTACACTTAGATAATACATACATTTCGTATTATTTATAAAAGGTTTATCCGGTGTCTAAGTATCTTTAGTAAAAGCACTACATAATTCGAGGCTATATGTTCAAGATTGTTTAAATATCTAGACCAGACCCTTGATTGAATCTAATAGATATTGTTTAGCTATAAAACTCTTAAAAATAAGTTTATAAATCTAGTCTCACTCAACGTCGTCTCTTAGTCATAATATGTTGATTGTAAAAATTTCAGCGAAATTATTTAATAGGAAAAAAATAATGGATACATGAAATAACATTATATTGATAGTAGTTGTGGTTTTGCAATGAGTTGATTCTCTGATATATGAGATTTGATTGAAAAATATGCATTTATAAATGCTTTTATCGCACATTTAAAGTTAGTACAGTAGTCCTGTAGATTATTCATTGATTTCAGACATAATTATATGAACAGGAAATATAGGATGATATTTCTTATGGGTGTGGATTCCATGATTTTAATTTAAAAAAATCGCGATAACTGTATTTAAAAATTGTAGAAATGGCTGAATAGATTTTTGTTGGCTATAACTAAAATAACTGTCAAGAAATTGCAAAAACCCATCTAGACTATGTTTTAGCTTTGTTTCCTGTCGCTATTTTACTATTACAATTAATGATTTAGCCATACACACATAAGAAAGTTCATTTTGTTTATGTTTTAAAAAACACAGCATACCTTTTTAATCTGAGTTTTAAAACTCCTCATGTTTAGTAAACACTTGACCATTGAAATTTTATAAACTGACTAATAAATTATATAGAAAAGGAGTAACACGAAACATTTCAAAAGAAACTTTCTGCTGCGTACCCTTGGGGGTTGTGAAACGACCTTCCTGGTGACGTAACCCCAAAAGGTTAACGCGTGGGGCTATTCAAAAACGAGCTAGTCATGCCCCTTGGTATTGTAAGCGAAAGTAGGCTGCTTTGACCACTTTCGCTGTGAGAGCACGTGCCACTTTGTGGTATAAAAATCAAGTAAACATTTACATATTCTATATCAATAACAACATTTAAAAGAAAACAGATTATAAAGCCAGAAACAAACTCAGCAATAGACACTGTTATTTCATTGTTAATAAAATTAAGATTAGGTAACAAAAAATATTTGATAAGCGTTGTGTTGCTTTAAGCTTGCGTTGTCATAAAGGGAGTGTGTGTAGGATTGATTAAATGTACAATTGTGAATGATTGATAAGTACCTAATTAAAATTAAAGGAGCTAAAAATGTGAATGGAGTTTTATTTTCCTTAAAATAATAATTATTAAACTCTTTATTGCACATAAATCAAAAATAACAAAACATTACAAATAAAAAGGATATGTACAAAAACAACAATAATATTATCTCGAAACAACCGACCTTGTTACTATTTCGTTGGCTCTATTTAACGTGTCATCAAAATTCATACATTTCCAACCCTTTTTTTTTTGTTTTACGTCGGTAACAAAATGCATTTACGCACTGTCTTCCGGCCAAAGGGGGACCGAGAGAGGTGTGTGGGACTCACCACCGGCAGACACGACTGCCAGCGGTAATACCCACTAAAAATACATTTCCAACCCTTTTTTTTTTTTTTTTTATTTACGTCGGTAACAAAATGCATTTACGCACTGTCTCCCGGCCAAAAGGGGGAGACCGGGAGGGGGTGTGGGGCTCACTGCGGCAGACGCGACCGCCGCAGTCCTACCCACTAAAAATCTTCCGACGACGCCCACCGCTGTTGAAGAAGGGGCGGGGGGCCAGCACCAGGGGATTTGTAGTTTCTGGCACCCCGCCCGCGGCCAACGTCCCCCGGATCAGAACCGGGAGGACCTCCTCAGAGAGGCGCAGTGTGTCGCGCCCCTCCTACCTCTTTTTGCGGCCATGACGTGACTGGCCGACTTCTGGGGGGTCTATAGCTAGACGGAAGGGGCCCCCTGCCCCCGCCGCCCAAGACCTCCAGGCGCGGCCGGGCGGGCCCTCCTGGCCCGCCCGCTGCGCCAACGGCGTAGCCGGAGAGAGAGCGGGTCCCGCTCCCTCTCCCGCTCCGCGGCCTCCTTCTGCGACATCACCACTTCGCAGAAGGAGGCCATCGCCTCCCATGCCGTCTCGCTGTCGACCATCTTTTGCATGATGGTCGGCAGCGAGAGAGCCACTCCACCCAGGGCCGCGGCCAACGTCGACCGCGGCCCCGCCCACGCAGGGCACGCCACCAAAGTGTGCTGCGCGGTGTCTTCCGCGCAGTCACAATGGTGGCAACACCGGGTCGACTCCCCCCCGGCGACGTCACACAGATACTTCCCGAAGCACCCATGCCCGGAAAGTACCTGCGTGAGCCGGAAGGTCATCGACCCCCACCGACGGCCGACCCATCGCTCCAAGATGGGCCCGACCGCCTCGAGGATACGGCGCCTCGATCCTTCGGCACGAAACTCGGCGCTCCGAAAAAGCTGCCGCCGCCATGCGCCCAGAGCCTGCCTCTGAGCGTCTCTACGCCACCGCACCACAGTGTCCGGTGCGAGGCGGAGACCCTGGCTCCGGGACATTTCCAACCCTAACCTAATTCATCGTAATCATCATTTATGCCTTATAAAGTCCACTGATGGACATTGTCCTCCCACTCCAATATATTACATTCTATTAGGGGTACTTGCCATAATAATCACTCTGCGCAGGCGAGGAGGGTTGGTGATCGCAGTTCAAGCCAGTAGGCTGGAAAACGCTGCAGCGGTAGGATTTCTCTTCGTCGACTCTTACGATTCCCCATGAAATTAATGAGGTGGCACTATTCTAGGCCGGTGAACACGGCACCTAACCTTATTGCATATGAAAAATACTTACTTAATCCCCAAATTCCCCATTACGTGCTCAAGCAGTATTTTTGATGCACTCAATATAATCATAGTCTAGTCTTTTAAGAGTTATTTTTTCATTTTTCATTTCAGTGCCTAGAGTGAGGTCTCAAATTTAAATTTACAAAAATCTAATCTAAGCATTGTCCCGATGAATAAATAAATATAGGTTCTCTAAATTTCTTTACCATAATTTTAATGAGCATATGTTAAAAGGTAACATAAGGTTTATCATAAAACCGCATAACGGAGTTTTCGAGATATCATAAATAATTAAACAGTAGATAGTACTGATTAGAATTATATAAAAATGATAAATATATAATAATATGATAAATACTACATAAAAATAAAAAATACTTTATTGGCTTTCAGATTAACAAGGTCATTTAGATTCGTCAAATTTTAAACAAACACAATGGAAATACAAAAGAAAATGTTAACAGCAATGCAAGAGATGTGGGCGGTACCATAATCAAGAAAGAGAGAGAAATAAACGCAAAATGGTTTAAAAATTTATCAGAATTTGACAAGGCTAGTTTTTTCTCAAGAGTCTAACGATCTCGGTGACTCTAACGGGGGATTTGTCAGTCAGTCTGTCGTGATTCTAAAGGGGTTAGAGGATTGTATATCAGTAAGTCTGTCGATGATTTTAACAAGACTTCCCAAAGGCAACGAGATTGAGAAGAATTCCTCAAGAAACTCATCTCAATCATCAAAAAATAAATCAAAATAATTACAAAACACTTTTAGTTTAAAATTTCAAATACTGAAAATAGCTGAGTCGATAGACCGTTGTTCCGTCTGATTGAAATCATTTTGTCTATTCCGATAATTGTTACCATAGCGAATGACAGCTATGATAACAATGACATTTATATTGTCAGGAGTGAATTGTACGAAGTGACAAATTAATATAGACAAGACAATTTCATAGAGTCGTTAGAGAGAGATGTTATCGTTCAGATTTTTCGCTCAACTTCCTATATTTTCACTACTATACAAACCTTATTCCGAGAATAACGAACCTCATAAAAAAAGACTTTGCGTTATGCGCGTACATATATTTCATCCTACCAATGTTTCCTACTATCATCAATACTGACAGAGTGTCAACTAGTTACAGAATTTAAATACATTTTTCCAATTACTTGTATAGGATTAGTTCGTCGAGAGCATATTGCTCTTGAAAACAGCAATAAAATTTATGTTTCTGTAAAAAAAATTGTAAAACTGATACGGCACTGGATATTAATAGAATAATAAGATATAATCGTTTGAAAATACCCGGCTTTAGGTTTCTGTGTTTGGGTTTTTTGGTCACCGCTGATAATATACCTAATAATGTCTCGATTTCTGCCTAGATAAAATACGTATGTGTATCAACACGAATATTAGTTCCGGAATGGGTGTTTCCTATTTATAATTAACTATGTTTAGTACTTAGAACACAACCTCCGTTTAGTTTGGGACAAGACGGTGCTGTTTGAGATGTTCAAGAATATTTATTTATTGGCGTTGAAGTTGTACATTTAAACTGATCAGTTTTTCATCAGATGTAAACAAACTGTGACAGTGGATGTCCAGCTAAAAATTTCCTTTTGATTTAGTTAAATCAGCAACCTGCCTGATGGTAAGGAGAGGATGCAATCCACACAATAAGCACTTATTAGCGAACTGAATATGTTCATAATCTAAATAATGACATTGGATCCATCATTCTAAAAATATGACGTTTCATAATAATTAAGATAAGACGATACAGACCTTTTCGCTAATGATCATTTATATGATTTTTCTTCTAACTAGCCACATTGCATTCGAATAAAACTGTAAGGAAATTAAACATTTTATTATACTCTTTAACAACAATTTAATTATTCTCATCTAACAGTTGTGATTGCAGATTTGAAAGTCGTAGTATGTTTCAGAATGTGAATAAAGGAAATAACAGAAGCAGCCAGTTAATTAATTTAAGTAGATACCTATTGCAATACATAAGTTTATTTTAGTAGATTAGACATTGTAGATTATTCAGCGCATTTTGATAATATAGAACGGAGAGATAAGAGTGAGCGATATTTTTATTTAAATGCACCTTATCTAAAAAGTTAGTGGATATCGTCATTGTAGGTAGGATGGCCTATGCCATCCTATGCACGTGGCTACTATTAGCCACGTGCTTAAAATATAACAAAAATGTAAGAAATTCATCTCTGTGCTCGGCATTATTGAAATAAAAAGGTTTTTGAATTATCTTTCATTAATTCTGAGAGTCGCCAACCACTGGGTGTTACCTTTTCCCAGCGGCCTCCTCCGCCCTAAAGGGACTTAGCCCCCCACCATATGAAAGTGGAGATAAGTACCCCGTACTGGGAGGAGTATTCTGGATATCTGCGGTAAATACCCCTGAAGAAGACAATTCTGCGAATGAAACATAAAAAAACATCGTTCGATTGTATTCACTTACGAGCAAATGTGAGTGATTCATCTTACAATATAATATCAATACCTACAAAGCTTCATATTTAGACCAAAACTTATTGGGATTAAAAGACATACCATAGACATCTGCCCACTTACTAACGCTTAGTAAGTCAGCATTCAGCGAATTAATAATACCTTGTTCAACAATCATCTGTTTCCTCAACTTCTGCTTATAGATGCAAGCGAAATGCAATTGTTAAATTAAAAAAGAAGCCGAGAAAGAGCATCATTACACTAGTTTGAGACAGTATAATTCAGGCAAAGACTCAGGATGCGATTAGAATGTAGGACTTGAACTACTCCAAAACCTGTTCCGACACATACATACAGATTAGTAACCGACTAATTTAAAAATACCGGCTGAGGCTGCAACTTAACTGAAGCAAAACTACATCCGTATAAAGACCAACGAATGCTATTGGTCATAAAAAGAGTGCAATAAACTATGGCCATCTAAGAATTCATCTCTATGTGAATCCATACCTGATAAATGGTTTATTGGAAGTCGAAAATATGTAGCATGATAGTAGTAAAGAAACCCCTGAATAAAGTTTGGCTTTAAAATAATAGGGGCCGAGCGTACTTGGTGTATGTACATACAACAAACACACAATTAAATTAAATAGTAATAAGTCTTTTTCCTTCATTTTGTCAGATATTGAAGTCATGTGTATATAAAGCATCATGGTAATAATAATCATCATCATCACCACGATTATCATCATAACCACGATCATCATCATAACCACGATCATCATCATCTCTGCCAGAAATGACGTTCACAGATGAAAATAACCCCCCAATAAATTTCCACATTGAGCGATCCTAAGCAGGTGGATCAAAATATATTTATCTCTATTACGAATTAAGCTGATAAAATTGTATCCACGAAAACAAATCACACACTTAATCTACAGGTCAATTAATCAATTCGGATATCATATAATGATAACGTCAGCAATATAAATGAAATTATTCTTAAAAAACTGTCAAGTTCCACAATGATTCCATATTTGTTAGTGGTGTTGCTCTGCGCATTCGCATCCTCGGCTGAGGTGCCTACAGTAAAGCCCCCATTCGATTACCACAAGGAAGTTGGCATTCCATTGGCAGCAAAAATAAGAGAAGCTGAATTCGACCTGGTCTACAGAAACCGTGCTGGCAGGATCATAAATGGCGTTACATCAGCGCCTAACCACCATCCATATTTCGTACGTACCTCTTTCTTATTATCTTATCGCTTTTACTTAAACGACGCTTAACACGAGTGATTGGATCACTACCAAAAGTTAGTACGTTGGTAAATTGTTCATATTTTACCCCACTCGAGAGTTTAAACTGTCATGTGAAATATTTTAACCAAACTTAGCGATAATGGGACTGGATCAATATTTTTCGCTTCACCATTACGTCAAACTAATATCGAAGACTTTTGCTTTAACGAGGCAGTTACCGCAGCAAAAGTGATAATGGGCTATGATACTAAACTATATATTTTTTAGGGTGCTTTACTCATCGACTTTGTGAACTCCCCCGGGTCATCGGTATGCGGGTCCACTCTTCTAAGTCACAACCGCTTGGTGACCGCTGCTCACTGCTGGTGGAATGGAATCTTGCAAGCATCCAGGTTCACTGTGATTCTTGAAACTACCTTCCTTTACTTCGGAGGACAGCGCATAGTTTCTAACACCGTTATCATGCATCCTCAGTGGGACACGTCTAACTTGAATAACGATGTCGCTATGATTTACCTTCCAGTAAACCTCTTTCTAACGAGTAAGTATTATAGTGAAATAATGCTACATTAAAATAAAAAAATGAACTTCAGCTAGAATAGCTCTATCAGATATTCAATAAAAAACGAACTAAAACAATACTCGATAAACCTTTTGGGATCCTTCTATTATTTCTATAGACAAAAGGACGATACGGTTCTTAAAATTACTCCACTTGATTTGCGTTGCATTTTTTCTACCTACAAAGATCAAGAGTATAGTATGCTCTTAAGCCGAAATACGTGGTTGGAGGACTAAGTTTTTGAATGACCTGGTTAGTTCCTACTCCTAAATAATGGCTTAACCCTCCACACATTTAAGTCGGTCCCGATTATGACAAATTATTTTTAGCAAAACTTAGCATAGGTATAACACAACAAATCACTCTAAGACCTAAATAGTAGTAATAACGGATTAGAACTGTAGATACCGTTTAAAATTTGCGTTTTTTTGCAAATGCCGGTGATTCATTATGTCCTCTACTAAAATCACATTTACTTAGTAACTGGTTTTGTGCAACTTGAGACATTAAAACTAAATAAAGAAGCCCTTGGTGCAGTAGCTTTAGGACAGCACACAAATTGTAGTGTTGGAGTCTTACAATTCAACCATTGAAGTATCATTTTGCAGACAACAACCTCTTCCGTGACAAGCATCACACCATGATTAACCTTTAAATAATATCGCTGTATCATTTCAAATTATAGTGATATAATTTCATTGGTATACGATATTTATAGAGTAAAATTCTAAAATGCTTCCATGTGAGACACCGAAATTTGTATGTATCGGTATTTATACTTTCTTAGTTACTTGCTTACTTACGTTAGTAAGTAAAAAACAAATTTAAGTGAAAGTAAGTATAAATACCGATACATACGAATTTCGGTGTCTCACAGGGAAGCATTTTAGAATTTTGCATATATGCAATTAGTAAATTAAAAACAAATTTAAGTGAAAGTAAATATTTGACTCATGTCTTCTTTAAATTTTGTTACATTCATATCTTCCCAATAAATAACGGACATTTAGGGACTTATTACAAAATGAGGTTTAAAGTTAAATCAGGTTTAAAACTACTCTGTCACTTTTATTTGATAAGATGGAGACAGTGACAGCAATAGTTTTAAACCAGGTCTAATTTTAGATTTTGTTTTGTAATAAGCCCCTTATAGTTTATCCTAAAGTAATATAACACCAAAGAAATCTTAACAATTGTTTAGATTTCTATGCGTAACACGCACTTAACAAATCTCGGTGACGCAGTAGTCTAGTCAATACAAGACACTCTTTGTTGCCGCCAAGTCCATAAACCGCTTAAAGTACGCGAACCCATTTGTAATATCAAAATCGTTTCTTTATTTGCAGACACATTACAGCCTATCGCTCTACCAAACTTTAACCAGCTAAGCGAAAACTTTCTGGGAGAGTGGGCAGTAGCTGTTGGTTTCGGCAAGACCAGTGACCGTAAGTTACTTTTTTTAATATGTTTTTGCATCATCTTTTTAATTTTTGCTAAGTGACTGCCATTGGCGCAAATAAAAATAGTAGCAATTGACAATGTCGTAAGTGAAAAGTCGTTTCTTTTAACAATATCATAAGTGATAAGTCGTTACTTTTTACTTACGACATTCTTAATTGCTACCATCGTAGGCCTTCCTTAATTTTCTCAACTACAACCAATATTCAGCAACCGCAACCGTTTCAGCATGCCTGGTGCGGGCCGTTATAGTGGCGACTAATTTCTGAAACCTCTTGAAATTTGAAAACTCTTGGCACCAGTAAACAGGAAACCAGTTGTCGCATTGACTGAGATTTGTAGCATTGTCGTGCCTTGGAATATATTTCTACCCATTTGGCTTGATTGCGATCCCTCTCATTACAGATTACATCACGAAGGTTCTAGTCTGTAATAGCAAAACGTTTCTCTTTATCTTCTTATCGGGTGTATGGGGATCCTACCAAGACCTAAGGAGCCTAAGCCAACCTCACCTGCAAGTGGTGCACCTGCCGATCAACGGACGAGGCTCTGGCGAACATAACAGTGCCCGGTAAGCGGCAATAGGCTCGACACCTATTACGTAAGACAAACTCTATAATTGGCGAAGTGTGAGCGTATAATATAATATATCTCTGCCTACCCCTTCGGGGAAACAGGCGTGAATGTATGTATGTATGTCATTATCGTCTGGCAATATACACTGGATGTACGCTTATCATCTTCAAACTGCAGATTTTCCAACATCTCTTGAACTTATTTGAGCCCTAGGTGGGTTTTAAGAGATATCAGTGGGATGGCATTACCGAACTTGACAATTATTTTATGCTTATCAAATTATCTAACAGTGATAGATGCTATAGTTTAGTCGCAAAGCAGAAGGGATTTCGTACAGTGACCTATTTGCCTACTGACAATGGTCACAAACATTTTTGTATAAGCTTAAGGAAACAAAAACTATCGGAAGTAACATGTTTTGAATCCTCTTAAGGTATAGATGAGGTATAGACTACAACATTTTCTGGAGCATTTCTGTGTAATGTAACGTTCTTACGAATGGTACAATACAGGCAAAAGCTCAGTTTTCAAAGCATTTCCATGTAATGTAACGTTCCTGCGAATTCTCGGCGTTATATTACGGGTAAATGCGGACTGAGTGAGTCTTTCGTCCCTCTCCCTCCGCGTTACCCCGCAACCGCGCATCGCCCGCACTCGTTGCTCGACGAAATGTTACACCAATACGCTCGACGAAATGTTACACCAATATGCTCGTTGGTTTATAACAAAGAGGCGAGCGTGCTCGACGTTTAGTTTCGTAAAAGGATGATAAACTAGAACATATCATAGAGCGGCTCGTTGTTCTGTTACAAGTAAATGTTGTAGTCAATACTCACCTTTAGATGGCGGTAACATTGTAACTCTTACGATTGTGATGCAAGACATTAAGGCGAGAGCGATAGAGATAGGTAATAACAGGTTAATGTAATTCCTCCTGCTTCGCGACCGTACCATAATAATAAAGATCATTTTTACTTAGGTTAAGTAACTAATTAACTCTTCAGAACAATCGGTGGCATCGACTGTGATGAGTGAAGTGAACCTGCGCGTAATTTCGGTGGCAGAGTGCGCGTTGTCCTACGGGAACTCGTACGTCATTCACAGTACCATGTGCACCAGCGGCGCGGGCTTCGTGGGTGTCTGTGGCGGAGACTCCGGCGGACCTCTCTACACCACTAGAAATGGACAAAAAATACTGGTACATCATGTGATGAAATTGTTATTAATAAATAATACAAGAATAAAAAGGACGGCCGATGTTTATGAAATCTGCCTTTAGAAAGTTTATCCTGTTTGGTGTATTGAATTTCATATTTGATGCTTTTGTTAAAACTTGTTCACCCCCTATTTGGTCCTTGACGTTTCAATGGTCAACGATATGTTTAAATGTCATAAAACAATTTTCATCGATGATGTTGTTTTATAGACATAAACTATGATAACATTGATAATCGTAGCTGATGTAAAACCTTTACTGCTTCTTCAGATTGGAGTCAGTTCGTTCGCGGCAGACCTGCAGTGCGAACGTGGCCACCCATCCGGATTCGCTCGAGTTACCAGCTTCTACAGCTTCATCGTCAGTCATCTTTTCTAGTAAAATTATTCTGAATAAAATATATTACCAAAAATGTGTCTGTACGTACACACGTCTGCCTGTATTTACTGCACACTTGAAATGCGATGATAACAATAATGAAGTACCTTTACCTGACATAACGCAATCTTTTCACCTGAAAAACATATAATTTACAAAAAACGTACGCGGATGGATATAGCGGAATGTAAATTAATAAAAAGCATGGTATTTAAAGATTTGTATTCAATGGATTATTAAATTGTATGGAACAATAACTTTTTCTTTAATTACTTATATTTATCTGCTATCTGTCGTCTCAGGCTATGATCGTGGTTGTGGTGAGTAGGGACCACTGTCCCAGACCACCTAAATAGGTAGCGTGATCTCTTGAGTCTTTAAAAAATTGTATTTGGCTGTTAACAGAGCGTGGGATAAAGGATTGGGGGTGAATGGCTGATCTTTCCCTATAGCTCGCTGAGTACCGTTTAGTTTCATCAATGATAGTTTGAATTTCTAGGAATTCATAAATTCCCGAGCTGCGGGCGAAAAACTGTAACTAATATTATTATTTATCAAAAAAATTATAAAAAGACGTGTGGCACTCGGAGACTGCCGCGGTAAAGCTATTGCATAGCATTTTTTATCAACTTATGCAAGTATAATTATTTATTTTTATGTACTTTTATATACATATAATATCATATTTACTTTCTCTGCGCGGCATTAATGTGTATTACCTTTACATAAAAATAAAAAAATACGCATGCGCATTAACGCCGATACAACCAATGCCACCTAAAGGCGGGTTGCTAAACTAAAGAGACAAGCGTGATATTTCAAAAAGTCATTAAAAGTTCTGCTATTTATCGATAGAAGGAAAAACTAAAAAGTATCACCGCTGTGCCGGTCGGAGTGTTAGGTTTTTTTTTCGTTACGGAATTTCTGGATTCGGTCTCCACGCTCAAGGCCCGCGATAGAAGCTATGTAATAGCTTAAACACAGGTTCAACCTTTCTTTCGAAATTGTTACACCACCCTAGCAGTTAAAATGTCATGAATATATCAATGTGTTGATGTGGGTTATAGCAAACTAAAATTTCGGTGTACCACAGCATTCTCGGCATGGACATCGGCCAGGACCTAAACCCGAAATGCTACATCAAGGTTGCTATTTTAACTACCTCCCGTAAGATGAGGCGGGTTTTGTACCTTGCTTATTTCACGATATGAAGCGCCTTCATTTGTTTAGACTGCATCGAATGCTTACCATCAGGCAGGATGTAGTTATAACGTCTCAAATGAAGGAAGAAAAAACTATATTTCTCGTTATTAATAGGTTGTGTGTTGTGTTGCATTAAATTTAATGTACGGCCTTTAATATTGGTTATCAAGTAAGCACAGTATGATGATGATAGTGAGCCAAGTAGATCAGTAAAAATTAAAACACCTGACTTTACCCTCAATAAAGAACAACATTTTGCAATAAATTGTTATCATAAATTTATTCAACCAGAATGCGCTAAGTATTTCAGGAGAGATGGAGAATAATGCTTATGATCAATTAGTGTAATTACTGTTAGTTATACATAGCGTGTAACTGACCATTGGCAAAATGTAATGACTGCCATATATTTATTTATAAAGACCATTCAAACAACTATTGGGGTCTGGGGTCCTTTTTTTTTGATTTACGTCGGTAACAAAATACATTTACGCACTGTCTCCCGGCCAAAGGGGGACCGAGAGAGGTGTGTGGGACTCACCACCGGCAGACACGACCGCCAGCAGTAATACCCACTAAAAATCTTCCGACGACGCCCGGCGCTTGTTGAGAAAGATGCGGGGGCCAGTACCTGTGTTGCAGCGTCTGACACCCCACCTGCGGCCAATGTCCCCCGGACCAAAACCGGGGGGACCTCCCCAGAGAGACGCAGTGGAAGCGCCCCTGCACCTGCCCCCGCCGCCTAAGACCTTCCTGGCGCTGCTTGACGGGCCCTCCTGGCACGCCTCTCTGGGTGTTACCTTTTCCCTAGCGCCCTCTGCGCTCTACCGGGAGGTACTCAGCCCCCCCACCACGACAAGGTGGAGACCAGTGGGGGGGGGGGGGGGTTCGCAACCAACACTGCCTTATCCATTGTGTCATCTATTTAAATCTGTTTCTGTGGTTATAGATGTTACTAAAAAATTTTGTACACGTATTGGTTAAGGGTTTTGATTTAGGCACCCAGAGTCGCCAATCTCTGGGTGTTACCTTTTCCCTAGCGGCTTTTTCGCCCTACCGGGAGGTACTCAGCCCCCCCACCACATCGGGGGGCTACTATTGGGGACCCGGTACGCAGCAATTGGCTCGCCAGATATTACTTGGGACCTTCTTTATAATTGGCGAAGTGTGAGCATATAATATGCCTCTGCCTACCTTTCGGGGAAAAAGGGGTGACTTAATGTATGTATATACTCAAACACTCCATACTCCATACAGTTTCTATATTATACTGGAAGAATACAATTTACATATCAGTTCTTTATATACATATAGGTAGTTACATAATATAATTATGCCTCATAAGCGTCGGAGTAGACTGCAGGTGGCTACATAAACCAGAGATGTCAACCTTTTCAGTAAAAAAACCATTTGTGTAATAAGTATGGCATAAAAGAGTTATATACTAATTACACAAATGGTTTGTTTACTTAAAATGTGGACCACTCTGGTTTCTATAGCCTTAAATTTTATGTCACCTTTATGTTACACTCTGTACACTTAAATCTCTTTTAAATAGTGCCCGGTAAGCGGCAATAGGCTCGCCACCTATTACGTGGGACCAACTATATAATTGGCGAAGTGTGGGCGTATAATATGCCTCTGCCTACCCCTTCGGGGAAACAGGCGTGAATGTATGAATGTATGTAAATAGTTGTAACATAGTGTGTACCTATTTCAATGGGATAAAGTCAAAGTAACAGTGCAAGTGCAAGACAGGAAATCTATTCATAACTAAATATCTATCGCCAAAATCGGTTGCCTATCATCTAGTATGATGCCGATGTATAACTGCAGCAGACTATCTAAAAGGTGACAGCAGACGTCGACGTGTCGACAGCGTGCTGAAGAAGGTGGTTAGCTGTTGCCAGCTGCCAGTGACAGCCGCCAACACGTCGACAGCACGTAGACGGGCTTTCTACAGCTAGTCACTGCCTCCTTAAGTCGACTGCAGTGTTGCCAACTTTATTTTTACCAACCCACCAAATGCGGCAGCGTAAACCACCAGAAACCACTAAAACCTAAATGGCCTCTCATCCACCAGAATTCCACTAAATAACTTAAAGACAACAACTACCTGAAAATAATTTTAAAAATAAAATAATTTAAACTTTATTATTATTATGAAGTAATTATTTTTTTTACTCAACAAACGTAGTAGAGGGCGGCCCCCAATGCGATGGACCGATGATCTGGTCAGGGCGGCGGGGAGCCGGTGGATGCAGGCGGCAAAGAATCGATCTACGTAGAAAGCAATTGGGGAGGCCTATGTTCAGCAGTGGACTTCAGATGGCTGAAATGATGATGACGATAATGAATTATTTTTGTTACTACAAAAATTAAAAAACAATATTTAAGTAAGTATATAATTAAAGATGATCGTATTCAGAAGAATCAGTGTAATTTGCTTTTGAAGAAGAAATTTCTTTAGTTCCACTTTTTTTTAATATGATATTTGGTGTTATTTCGATTTTATATTGGATTAGAAACATAATTTAAAAACCATGGCTTAACGTCGAAGCTGACCACTAACTTAAATAATCTAATCCACTAAAAAATCCACCAGCCAATAAAACCACCGAATGGCACGTCTAAGCCACCAGATTTAGTGGAAATTCCACTAAGTTGGCAACACTGGTCGACTGCGAGCTACGGTTACATACGTAGACAGCAGACTGCTGTTCGCGTGTATAAACTCTAAGCAAGATTTATAGACGGCGTAGAACTTACGCTTACTAAAATGGTCTTTTTAGTCCTATAATAGACTTGCATATCTTAACGTCCACCTTTTAAAGCATTTTTATGAAGAAATTACAAAATTTTACAAAAAAAATTATCACACTTGAGCAGGAAGTTGTACAACGACGTTGTACTTACTTCAAATATTTCCATTTGCTTAGGAAGCTAAAATTTAGTTTTATATGTTATCTTCTCAGAACCAAGTGTTCTTTAGAGTTAATTAAAAATCATTTGCCCTGTAGACAACCTCTTCCTGCGCAATTGGTTTGTTTCAGAACCTAAAGAGCTTATGCCCTACCTTGTTGTACAACGAATTACTTACGAATCTATCTATTCAATATAAGTCGTGACTATTAAGAATTAACACGTTCCAAACTTCAAATCAATTTGTGACTTGTTGAGTCTAACACATACACAGGGTGTCTTGGCAACTATTAGTTTACAGTTGTACATTTAAAAAAAACCTTAAAATGAATTTGATACGCAGCACATTACAATGGAATCCAATTTCAGACTGATTTACACTCAAACCTCTTTGGAAACCCACGAATTGAAAACAAATATAATTTTCTTTATATTATCAGGCATTTAAAAAATATTTATCTTTGTAATATTAGGAATCAGATAGATAAAACAAATCAAAGTTAATCTGCTGGGGATTATTCATTCGTATATATCATAATGATAACGACAGTAATATAAATGAAACTATTGTAAAAAAAAATTAAGTTTCATAATGATCCCATATTTGCTAGTAGTGTTGCTCTGCGCATTTGCATCCTCTGCTGAGGTGCCTACTTTGACTCCATACGACTACCATAAGCAAGTTGGGATTCCTCTGGCATCAAAAATCAAAAAAGCTGAATTTGATTTAGTTTACAGAAACCGTGCCAACAGGATCATAAATGGCGTTAACTCGGCGCCCAACCATCATCCATATTTCGTACGTATCACTTTCTTATTATCTTATCGCTTTTATGAATAAGACACTTCATGGACTTGTTGGCGGGAAAGTAAAGCAACATGTCTGCAGTTTTGTTTTTTTTTTTAATTGTGATATTTCCGATTAATGTCTAATTATTAACCGTAAAGTGTTTGTGAACTTCCATGAGTGTTGGTAAATAAAACAAAACAGTGCAACATCACTTTTCAAAATCTCTCAAGAAGTTCATGTGAGATCTCAGTATAGTCCCACATCTTTACTGCTGGTTCAAGGGTTTCAGGGGAGGGCATCTCATTTATCATTTCTATTACCACTCATTCTCATTTACTGTTTCTCATACTCATTAAATATTAGTAATACATTTATAACTTGACACTGGCTAAATGCGCAAAACGCACGTACGAAGAGAAATAAAAAGACTAAAAAATGCTACTTACTCCAGTAATTAAAGTAAAGTAAGTAAAAACTTGTGAATTTCTGTTTAAAAAATGTTACATGAACGTAATGTATTTGAGAAGTACTTATATTACTATTAGTAGTACGCATAATGTTGCTTGTTTATAGTGAGAGATAGGTGGTTATAACTATGTGTATGACCTTTGATGATTTATTTTAAAGTTAAAAAATGATTAATTCTGCCCTTATAATCTCTCGATCTTATAAGGACTTGACCGAATATTTTCCGCTTCACACTTACGTCAAACTGTTTTAAACCTGTTCAATATTGAAGACTTTCATTTAACGAGGCAGTTAACGCAGCAAAAGTGAGATTGTAATGTGTTTGTGAAGTGGGACTGAAATGGGCTATAAAAATAGAATAAATAAATAAATATTTTTGACACTTTCACCAATTATTTAGTCCCAAGATAAGTATCATTAAGAACTTGTGTTATGGATACTAAATAACGGATAAGTATACATAAATACTTTTTTTTTTGTAAATACCTACTTAATATACATAGGAAAACACCCAGACCAGAACATATATTCATATTTATACACACAAATATTTGTCCTGTGTGGAAATCGAACCCACGACCTCAGGAGTGGAGTGCGGGTATACTCGCCTCCACGCCATATCGGTCGTCACCAAACTATGCTATGGCTATGATACTAAACTATATTTATTTGTAGGGTGCTTTACTTATCGACTTTGTTAACTCCCCCGGGTCATCGGTATGCGGGTCCACTCTTCTAAGTCAAAACCGCTTGGTGACCGCTGCTCACTGCTGGTGGAATGGAGAGTTGCAAGCATCCAGGTTCACTGTAGTTCTCGAAACTACCTTCCTTTACTTCGGTGGACAGCGAGTCGTTACCAGCAACGTTATCATGCATCCTCAGTGGAACACAACAACTCTTAACAACGATATCGCTATGATATACCTTCCAGTAAATCTCATTCTAACGAGTAAGTATTAAATCAAAAGTTTAGTCAAAAATTATCCCTTCCACTATAGCTCGAGTATTAGGTTTCATTAGGTCACCATTCCAACAGAGGAATTAAAACAACATTCCATAAGCCTTTTGGGAGAGCTAGTCTTAATATTAGAGACCATTAATAATATTGATGTATTTTGATTTGAAGTTCCATAACATCATTGATTTAGGATATAAATAAAGTCAGACCTAAAATGCTTCCCTGAGAGATTGAATTACGTTGTAACGTTGTGTACGTTGTAATCGGAAACTTGTACTAAATATGTAAATGAACAACCAACTTAAGGACAGCGGAGCATTACGGATATTTTTAGTTCTTCTTCAACACTTACTGAACTAATCTCAGTGATGCTTCCATACTACTCAATCTGAACAAGACACACTGTGTTGCCGTCAAGTTCAAATTTCGCTCAAAGTCTATGAACGTGAGGTTGTACCAATTTTTATTTCCTTTTCAGACACATTACAGCCTATGGCACTTCCTAACTTCAGCCAATTAAGCGAGAACTTTGTTGGACAGTGGGGAGTAGCTGTTGGTTTCGGCACAACCAGTGACCGTAAGTTACTTCCTTCACTCATTTTAAAATATATCGTCGGCAAAATATTAAGGCGAGAGACGGCCTTTGACGTATGTCTATCTTAAATTTCGATAACAACCAATCCTGAGCAACCTTTTCAATCAGCATGCATGCTGGGCACGATTTAAAAGCGACCAATGTCAGCCATTTTCATTGAAAAACTTTGCCCCTAGGGGGGCCTAGGTAGGCCGACTATCGAAACTTCTCGCATACCATTGACCTAATGGGTCATGTCTCCCGGCCAATTCAATGTGCAAACTTGGAAAATACGTTGCCTCCTGATCTAATCTGAAATAAATGGGGACCTTAATCAAAACAGCCATTGCATGTTCAACGTAGGCAACAACCAAAAATTTTTCGTTAATTTCAGTGTGGGGTTCAATGTAACCATGAAATCTGTACACAGTTTATACTATAAGTCCACATCATGATTGTACTATTTTGATTGATATGTTATAATGGTTTATACAAATGTAATTGATTCTCCAGAACAAAATGTGGCATCGACAGTGATGAGTGAAGTGAATCTGCAAGTAATTCCGGAGGCACAGTGTGTGTGGTCCTTTGGGAGCACGTTCGTCATTCACAGTACCATGTGCACCAGCGGCGCGGGCTTCGTGGGTGTCTGTGGTGGAGACTCTGGCGGGCCTCTCTACATCACCAGAAATGGACAAAAAATACTGGTACGTTCTGCCGAAGATTTCGTGAGGGATATCTAAATCGATTATAGCAGATTAATAAGTAATGTGGCTACACAGAAAATCTGACGAAATTGTAATTAAAAAGGAATAGAAATACAAAAAAAGGACGGCTAATGGTTGTCAAATCTGCAAAAATAACATGCCTGCGTTCTTTTTGGTGTATTTAGATTTTTCCAAGAAGACAAATAATCTGTTTCTAAAGCAACTAATGCTTCTGTTCAAACTTTTCTACTGGTGTTTTGTCCTTGACGATTTAGCGATCAATTATATTTTCAAATTTTTATCCATATATAATTGTTTATAGATAAGAACTATGATAACCTTAAATACTCCTAACTGATTTGCTGCTATTTCAGATTGGAATCAGTTCATTTGCGGCAGAACTGCAGTGCGAAAATGGCCACCCATCCGGTTTCGCTCGAGTTACCAGCTTCTATAACTTCATCGTCAGTCATCTCTTCTAATAAATCATGCAGAAAAAAAATATTTACTTCTGCAAACATTTGTTTTTAGAGTATACAAATAAACTAAGATATGATGTTAATAGTACCTTTATTTTACATTTTAATGAAAACTTATCTTATTACTATTAATCAGTAATAAAAAGAATCAGAATCACAGGTTCCTGAATTTTGAAGTATGCACAACATCCTACTAGTTAAAAATACGATACATTCGATGTGGACTTGAACTATGCATCAGTATGTGCAATACATTTTCAGTAAACTGTATTACACTTAGTGCATCGATATTAGGTAGGACTCATATAGGACTCTCAAATGTGAACGTTTAAATCTCTATAAAACATAGGTTATACTGGTGTTAGTGTTTTTTTACCTTATGCATATAATACGAACATGTGATGTGAATTACAAGCAAATTTATTGCTTCGAATTTCCTTCTTATGAGTCACTTGAGAACGGCGGTCTGCAACTTCATGCGGCTAGGACAGAATATCTGGCCTGGTTTGACAAATCCAACACCCGTTGTACTGTAGCCTTCGCTGGTACGGTTATGTTTTACGAAAACCGAAAAATTTCAGGAGAAATTGAGCAGACCCAAGAAGACGTTAACGTTGTTGGAGGTGACATGCGTGCAATATTACTTAATAGACTGCCTTGGTGTGATGCTTATCATGTTATAGGTTCTTGTCTGCAAAATTATATTTCGATGGTTAAATTGTAACCTCCTTACACTAAATACAACCAAAATATAATGGTTGTGCCGTCATAAACTGCAGGTTTAAGGGTTTCTCTTTTTATTTCTAATTTCTCAACTACCTAATAGTAGAATGGTAGCTTAGGCTGATGGCACTGCAATTATCACTCACGTCATAACTTGGGAGGAAACTCGCTTGAGGTGCCTGACTGTGGGTCTCATGAGAAAGCTCATAGTCGCTCAGCGGGCAATGGTGCTTGAAGTGTCCCTACGTAACCAAATTATCTCTCATCAGAAATGAGAATTGTAGTGACTAACACAGCGAGGCGAGTTCGCAAGCAGAAGTGGCAGTGGGCGGCGGTATGGCTCGAAGAACCGACGACCGTTGGGGCGTTAAAGTACTTTATGGGCGTCCACAAACCAGCAAACATAGTAGAGGGTGGCCTCCCCCCCAATGGACCGATGGTCTGGTTGATGCGCCGGGAAGCTGGTGGGTGCAAGCGGCACAAGATCGATCAATGTGGAAAACAATGGGGAATGCCTATGTTCAGCGGTTGACTTCAAATGGCTAAGATGATGATAATGAGAAACAACAGCACAGCGTTTCCAATAAAAAATATGATTTTAAATACATTTCAATTCCTACTAATATTATTAATGCAAAAGTAACTCTGTCTGTCTGTCACTCTTTCACGCCAAAACTAATGAGCGGATTTGGATTTGGACGGATTCGGCATACAGATGGTCTAGACCCTGGGAAAAGACATAGGCTACTTTTTATTGCGAAAAGGGTGTTGTTAGGGGTTAAAAGGGGGAGTGAAAAGTTGTATGGGATTTCTTAGTAATTTAATAAATCAAAAAAAAATCATTTCCCGGTACATTATCAAATCATATTTATAATAGGAATTAGATTGATAACATTATGTCCAAGAAAGCAAATCAGTAATAATATAAGTGCAAATTAACTATTTGGTTGGATTTTTAAGATATCTTCAATAATATAAATGAGATTATTGATATGATATAATATATGTTCAATTTTACAAGGATTCCATATTTGCTAGTGGTGCGTATTTGCGTCCTCTGCTGAGGTGCTTAAAGCGCAGCCCTCATTTGGGTACCACGAGCGAGTTGCCATTCCCCTGTCATCAAGAATCAAAGAAGCTGAATTCGAATTGGTTTACAGCAACCGTGCAGGCAGAATTATCAATGGAGATTATATACTTAACTGGAGACCCATTTGGTACAGGCGTAGGACACTTGAAAAACAAACCTAACTTATATATTGTACCTACTTGTTTTGTGTTAGTACGAGTATATTGTTATGGTATTCTGTGTGTTTGATCACATATATTTCGAGGTTGTGGGTTCGATTCCCACACAGGACAAATCTTTGTGTGCATAAATACTTGTTCTAATCTGGGTGTGTTCCTTTGTATCATAAGTATGTATTTACAAATAAAAAGTATTTGTGTATGTTTGTTTATCCGTTATTTAGTATCCATAACACAACTTCTTATTGATACTTATCTTGAAACTAAATAATTGGTGTAATCTTAGAAAATATTTATTATCATTTTCCCTAAAAAAATTGCATTTGTAATCACACCTTTGTCCATCTGATAACAATCCATGTATGTTTCGCGATCATAGTTTTTATATTATTAAGTACTTTAATTTACGCCTTATAATTTTAAATTAAAACAAGTGATGCCATGGTTTCAAAATAAATATCGTTATATTGTGTATTATGAAGGATGTCTTTTTATCAATAAATTTTATGGACCGCTTTTTTATTAGTAAAACTTTAAGGCAACCAGAAAAGCGAACTTCTGGAAAGGACTGATTTATCAGTAATGTTAATGGAGGACAGAGTTATGGCACTATATGTTCCTAAGTTTAAGGAAATTTTGAGTGAAATTTTTAAATTCATAATTATTTTAAAATTTTGGAGCGTTGATCACCTCGATCTGCGTTTTGACTCAAAATAGGCAATTTTAATTAATAGAATAGAATATTTTTTATTGACTAAGCAACACACACAATATCATACAATGGGAACAAAATACAATATAACATGAGATATATTTAATAAAAACGTGATCTTAGAAACATGCGAATCACCAATTCTTGTAAACAATATCGTTGTCTAAAATTCTGTCCTGCAGTATAAACCTAGCATGTTTATGTCGTATTGAAATTAATTCAATATCCGAGACTGATGATAACGGCAAGTTCGTCATAAATTTTAAGCCATTGCCTATAAATAAAATGTAGCTAGGCTTAATTAGGAAGCAATTGTAAACGTTACTTAAATAAAAAAGCATTAACACAATATTTCTAGCAAACAATTTGTATATGCCAAACAACAGGCAAACATGCTGAATTAGATCCTTTTTGGTGGGTGAACCCACATTACTTTAAGAAGTTTTGTGCGTAATTATCGCTTGCTCTGTGTCTCGAAAAGCACGTTAAGCCATTGGCACGTTAAGCCACACCTATCTAAATCACCTATCTAAGGACTAAACACTGATAAAGGTACCGGCACGTAAGTCTAGCGATTAACAAAATTTGGAAGGGAGCTGCGCATAGAGTGAGTGAGAGAGTACGACTGGAAAGCCAATGAGCGCTTACGCACGCCCTTTCTCTCCGTTGCGATACCTTACTTTCGACTACTGCGCATAAACGGTCAGCGCTAGACTTTCGTGCCGCCTACTATACTCTCTCCTTAATTAATCGTTTCACACCGCCTAGTTTCGCGGAACTAGAAGCGTTTCAAAAGGGCAATACGAAACTTAAAAACTACATCGGGCTATTTATCAATGCCCTCATTGGATATCAGATTATCTGTTCAAAGTATTGACACATCTCAAAATTCTCAAGACATGAATGATTATTATCAAACGAACTGATAAAGTATTTCTCTGTTCTCGTCGAAGGTATTTATTTTTGTTAGTAGAACTTTAGATTAGCCAGAAAAATGATCGGGAGAGTAATAACTCTGTTTTTAATACCAAATACAATTGTTGCTATATTGTCTTGTTTTGACAAAGGTTGTGGAACTTCTAACTCCAGAATTGCAAGTCCAAGTGGTGTTATCAGCGAGCCTCATTCCAGACCATTCCAGGTAAATTATTTATGTCATAAACTATTATACATAGTACTTGAAAAAGTCAAAATTACATACAAAAAAAACAATCGTAATATTATTACACTGAAATCACGAAGCTTCGATTCACTTATATGCAACAAAACAATTTAAAAACAAAAAATAATTAAGTGTAAGTGAATCTAATTGCCAATTTCGAGCCACCGCTCTGTAAGAAGTACTGGCAAGAAACTCACAGGCTATGCTCTTTTAATTATATCCATTGGTTTGGTACTTGAATTACAATTTTCATTTGTCTGTAAAGCTATACAATGCAATATAATGTAACATTAACTATATTCATGTTTTAAGTCATTCATATTAGAATAGCCTGTATGAAACGGCAGTTTAATCCCAATCATTTGTATCTGCCATATAGTCTTTGATAGAATAGTATCCCTTTGAAGACAGCTTGCATTTCATTGTTAATTTAAATTTATTTAGGCTCAATTGCTGTATATTGCTTGGGATTTTATTGTAGAATCGCACACATTAACCTTTAAAAGATTTGTTTATTTTTTGGAGCTTAGTGGCAGGTACAACTAATTTATGCTTATTCCTTGTGTTTAGGTTATGTATATAGCTTTTCTTACTAAATTGATCAGTATTCTTATGTACATATACCAGGTTTTCATAAACAAATTGACCCGCCACTGTCAAAATACCAATTTCCTTAAACTTTTCCCTTAGTGAAAGTCCACACGGGAGATTATAAATTGCTCGAATAGCCCTCTCCTGCAGCACAAAGATAGTTTGAATATCTGCGGCACAACCCCACAGAAGAATACCATACGACATAACACTATGGAAATAGCTATGATAAACTAGCCTAGCTGTTACAACGTCTGTTAATTGGCGAATTGTCTTTACCGCAAATGCTGCAGAGCTGAGTCTACTCGACAATTCACCAATATTATTACGGATATACTATTAATAGCTAGGATAAGATAAAATTGCTGAGTTTCCCATAGCATTGACGTCAATGCAATAGGAAACGGATAATCTTGTTTGTTCGAAATTAAGTTTTTATCATTAGATTGGATTGGAACTCCGTCGCGTATATACAATATAATAATATTTTAATTAATTAATTATTCAAATCTATGAAAATAAAGATAATGCAGTTTTGTATTTTTAAAAAACTTTGCCTGACCCGATCCGTAAATGTACTGAGTCCTTATTTACTCGTATATGTAAAAAGCAATATAACAAATACAAGGATTTTACGAACGTACCAAATCGGTTATAACTGCAAATCTTTATAAAATTCAATGTTATGTAGATTTATTAGGCGAAACGAAGCGCTCGTGGCTTCGGGGTGCTCGGTGGTCGGAAACGATCACCGAAATAAAGCAGAGTTTACAGAGGTCAGTCCTTGGATGGGTGACCGTTTGTGTGGCATTTGATATCGAACGCTTCCGTGCTTCGGAAGACACGTTAAGCCGTTAGTTCCGGTTATCACTAAATGTGGTAGTAATTAAGCCATGTTAGAGGCCTAATTGGGCGGCTTGAAAATTTCTTACAGCAGGACGCCATACACCTGCCTCCGCCAATCCGCACTGGGTCAGCGTGGTGGAGTATGACCCAATACCCTCGCACCTTGGTATGTGAGAGGAGGCTCGTGCTCAGTAGTGGGACGTTAATGGGCTGATATGATGAGATTTATCAGGAATTTAAAGTTTAGTCGCAAATTGCTGTTAACAATGTGTAAGGAGCGGAAGATACTCCCCACCAAAGGAAATATCTTCCACCGGGCGGATGGATGTGCCCGGGGGAAGGCCGCGGCCCAACAGATATTTGGGTTTTGTATATATAGCGACGAAGCTAAGAAATTCTGTTTACGCGATTCAGGGTTTCATTCGTCTGTATTGTTCATTCATCGCTTGTACGGTGGCGACATATTTTACCCATATACATATATGTCGAAGGCAGATTGTACAAGGCAAATTGTTGTATATTGTTTATATAACATACAATGCAACTTATTATGATACCTAACTTGGGAGGGGTATTGTATAATTGCGCTAGGTAACCTAACAACCAGCCTAAATATGTAGGTACTTAGATTTTTCACTCAAGCTCCAGTTTATCTGGTTATCGTAAGATTATATTTATTCAAAAGGACTGTAATTGTTAATAAGTATAGGAAAGTTGAATAAACTGTTTTGAGTTTCACTTTATTCTCATAGAATTTGTTTTAGAACCAGTGCGTATAAGGTTCTAAGTAATGATACGTGGCAATAGGGGACATCGTGATCAATTAGGACAGAACAGAACAGAGATCTCTCTTTAGTAAGTGGGCGGTTACCCCAGGGCGAGACCTCACCATTGAATGACAGTTCTAACTTCTATTGTACTTTTAGCATTTTTTATAGCTAATAAGCCTGTAAAACTAATAAATCATAATTTTCATTGAAGCAAAGCAGAGACACAGAGATCAAACCTTTGCTGGGAGCCTGTTTCTGTGGCATATAAGTGAACGCTTTCGTGTTACTAATTGGTAGATAAAGATTGATCCCAGCTTAAATATTAGAAAATATTAGGACAGTTTGACGCCACAGTTGTGTGCTATCAAATATTTGGCGTTGACTGTGCATTCAATTATTACTTCTAGGTAGCTCTATACTCGCGGGTGGGCACCACTGGCCAGCTAGGATTCTGCGGCGCGTCACTCATCCACCCACAATGGGTGCTCACTGCGGCACACTGTTGCTTCCATGACTCGGTGATGGTGGATAACGTCAAGGTAAATAGATATCAGTTTGTTGCGCGTCGAAACCACTGGCCAGCTAGGTTTCTGTGGCACAGCACTCATTCAACCTTGATGGATACTCACTGCGGAACACTATTGCTTCAACAACTCGGAGATACCATCTATGCATCATATAATGTCAAGATCTTTACAAGCGTCATTTACTGATAAAAGATGCGGAATCACGATGGATGCCGGCCGTCTACCATCCGACACGATGGAAATTTATGAGGGAAGCCCATGTGTTTACTTGGGCTGATAGTGATGATTTACAGGCAGATTCGTTTTAAATTTTTTTATGTGCGTATTTATCGCTTGCTCCATGCCTCAGAAAGCACGTTAAGCCGTTAGTCCCGGTTATCATGAACATCTAAGGCAGTCGTTATTAGGAAGTCAGTGCCTACTAACATCCTGGCAACTGGTTTAACCATAGAACGATGTTTCCCTCTGGGATGCGGAGATGCCACGCATTAACTGATATTCAGCCAAATTTGGTTGAACCAGTGAGCAGACCCTGGGTCCTAAGCTTAAGTCTTGGGCAACCGGTATGATGCTAGGATATGACGATCCGTTTTTATTTACATTGAACTTGGAAGACATGACACGAAGGCAACTTAGCTTTTCTGATGGTAATAGGAGATTGTGGTCAATTCTGCTATGACTTCATCCAAATAAAGTAATACTTATAATGTGTTGTGAAACTTTTGGCTCCTGAGATGTAGTAGCTTAAATTTAATAAAGACTTGCGTGTGCTTGTTTAACAGGTTTAGATTTTTTGTTCAGCATCTTTCAGTTTCTGTTGACGATGATTTAACCTAATATAACCTCCCCTCAGGCGATCCTGGGAGCGAATTCACTATACGACCGGCACGAGAACGGGCGTCGCGTGGTGAACGTCGACATCATAGAGGTGCACCCCGATTATGACCCCGGCACCTTCAACCACGACCTGGCCCTCATGAGGCTCGTTAACGTTATGCAGATCACAGGTTAGCATTCATACATTGTCATCATCTTAACCTATTAATGTCCCACTAATAACTATGGCCTCATATTACGAACCAAAGTAAAAGGAACTCAGGTCATAGTGGAAACCACGCGAACTAGTGCAGATTGACGGAGGCAGATGTGTGGGGGTCTTGCCAATGAAGTCTATAGCGATAAAGTACAAGCGATGAACGAATCTTACAGATAAATGATCACGCAAAAGAAATATACGCGCTATATATACATACTGGAACGACAATCAAACAACAAGACGTGTAACTGACTGGTTTATTATATTAGAAGGTATACAGAAAACATTATCTATTTCGATATACCTTACACTTTTCCCCCTTTACATAAAGCTTACTTAAATTAAACGTTAAACAATAATGATACGACAATTTATCGTAACTTATATAACTTATAACTAAACAATATAATGAACATGATAACTAAACCATATAATGATTTCAGCCGATACCTAAACAACTATGTATATGCTTATCAATTTATTGTATTACAATAACTTATTATGTGAACGAGCATAAGCACGTATAGCACGGGCAGAGGCCCCCGCCGGCGGCGGCGTCGGGGAACGCGCGCCCGCTGGCTGCGCGCTGCCCGTCTCCGCCACCACTTCATTGGCAGGGCTACCATCCTCACACTCATCCTCCCCGTCACTCTTACCCAGTTCCCCCTTATTAGTACTGGCACTCGCTCGCGATAGAGAAAACCGCGATTTATTTTCAACGGGCAAAATTTGATCCCGGTGCCTCCGCCACTCGACACCGTTTTCTAAGCTAATGCGGTACGAAACCGGGCCTGTTTGTTTAGTCACTGTACCGGTGGCCCACTTATCCGAACGCAAAGAATAATCACGAGCGAGTACCTGTTCTCCTACCCGTATCGGGGGTTGGGTCGTGCCCCCGGCAGTGGCTACTTGACGCTGCTGCGCCGTCCGCGCTACTTGCGCTACGTCTGGCCGTAATGCGTCTATGCGCGACCGCATACGACGTCCAGTCAATAGTACTGCCGGTGACACGCCCGTGGTGGAATGTTCACAATTTCTATAGTAAAATAAGAATGTATTTATAGCTTGTAACACATCTGTACCCTCATGAACAGCTCTTTTAATTGCTTTTTTTACAGTCTTGACCGCATTTTCAGCGGCTCCGTTGGCCTGCGGTCTATAAGGGGCCGTAGTCACATGTTTAATACAATTAGTATTACAATATTTATCAAATTCATGCGAAAGAAATGGTGGCCCGTTATCCGTTACAAGTTGAGAAGGTAAACCAAATCTACTAAAAATCGACATTAAAGCTGTAATTGTAGATTGAGCATCCGTGCGCGTCATGGGGAGCACCTCAATCCACTTAGAATGAGCATCAACTAAAATTAAATATTTCTTTCCCATATATTCCGCAAAATCGGCGTGTAAGCGTTGCCATGGCAACAAAGGAAACTCCCACGGATGCAGCTCGGCCCGAGGGGGCGCATCCCGCACCGCGCGGCACGGCTCGCACGCACGACACGTAGTTTCTAAATCGATGTCTAAACTAGGCCAGTAAACATAATTTCGTGACAGATTTTTCATTTTTTTAACCCCTAAATGACCTTGATGAAGTTCTTGCAATACTTTCACTTTTAAGCTTTGCGGTATAACAATGCGATATTTATAAATTAAACACCCAAAATCTACCGTCAAGTCATTTTTACGTGAAAAATATGGCTTCTCATCTTCGCAACTTGGCACGGCAGGCCATCCAAATTTTACATAACCCACTATTCGCGATAACAGTACATCTTTATTGGTTTCTTTACTTACATTCACAAAATTAACAGGCATGTAATCTTGAACCAAATTAATATAACTAAAAGATTCCATAGGACGCGGACGACTCGACTCCTGTGCTAAAGGTAAACGTGACAGCGCGTCCGCTGGCCCATTTTGTTTGGATGTAATAAATTTAATATTAAAATCATACGCAGCCAATCGTACCGCCCAGCGTTGTAAACGGCTGGCAGCTGTTTGAGGTATACCTACTTTAGGTCCAAAAATATAACTTAGAGGCTGATGATCCGTACGTAACTCAAACTTTCTACCGTAAAGATACTGATGATGCCTAATCACCCCATAAAATATGGCTAAGGCCTCTTTATCAATTTGACTATAATTGCGTTCCGCGTCGTTGAGTGTCCGCGACACGCAACTGACGGGCCGCTCGCTCCCGTCGGGGAAGCGGTGCGCCAGGACTGCGCCCAGGCCGTACGCGCTGCTGTCTACCGATAGCACTAAGGGCCGGCCTTCTTCATAGTGCACGAGCACTTTATCGCCAGATAAAGCTCTTTTAGCCTCTTTAAAAGCCTGTTTACACTCACTATTCCAATTCCAACAGACGCCTTTTTTTAAAAGTTCGTGTAATGGGTGTAGCATTATGCTTAGTTTCGGAATAAATTTGCCGTAAAAATTTAGTAAGCCCAGAAAACTTCTCAGCTGAGATATATCGACAGGTGTAGGGGCGTTAATAATTGCTTCCACTTTATTTTGATCAGGACGTAACCCATCTTGATCAATAATAAAACCGAGGTATTTAACACTTTTCTGTAAAAAAACACATTTATCGAGTTTAACCGTTAAGCCCATATCTCTCAATCTTTTAAGAACCTGTCTCAAATTACTTAAATGATCCGATTTTGTGACCCCTGTGACGCAAATGTCATCGAGAAATACAACCGTGGCTGGCACTCCCCGCAGCGTCTCTTCCATCAACTTTTGGAATTTTTCAGGGATACATGACAAACCGAATGGAGTACGGCGATATACGAAAGTCCCGATGTGCGTCGTTATGGCTGTACACGGTTGTGACTCTTCCGTTAACATTGTTTGTTGATACGCGTGAGTCAAGTCAATTTTTGAAAATTCTTTACCCCCACTTAATGTAGCAAACAATTCTTCGATGCGTGGAAGCGGATAAAACTCCCGTTTAAGCTTACGATTGATTGTTACTTTATAATCGCCACAGATTCGTATATCTCCGTTCGCCTTGATCACGGGCACAATTGGCGTTCCGTAGTCGGAATGATCAACTCGGTATGTCGTGCCTTCGGCCTCGAGTCGCTCCAGCTCCCGCTGGACGCGCGCGCGGAGCGCCAGCGGCACGGTGCGCGCCCGTACGTACACGGGTTCATTATCGGTCAGTTGCAATTGGAGTAGTTTCTTACATTTACCTAACTTATTCGTAAATACTTCCGGGAACTCATTAGTCAGATTATTTATACATGAGTCGATGTTTATGTCATTAAAATTAGTCTGTTTAATATTAAGGGCCCTGAGCCAATCTCTGCCGAGCAGAGGACGTGCACCATTTTTAATGACATAACAAGCCAAATCTTTCGCCAATACGTTACCGAGCCTAACATTGACTAAGATATACCCCAATGATTCAATTTGTGTACCCGAATAACAACGTAACAGTAAATTATCTGAGTAAATAACTTTATGTGAAAACATTTTCATACAAAAATCATCACTTATCGCCGATATGCGACTTCCCGTGTCTACTTCGCACTCAATTACGTAACTGTCAATGTTCACATTAATAAAGAAAGGTTTGTTACCTCTAGACATCAGCTGGATGTTGAGAAGGTCCTCGTCCTCCGAGTACTCTTCCTTTACATAATTTTGCCTACCGGGTCGATCACTAACGCACACTTCACGGCACATCACTTTCAAATGACCCCGTTGGTTACATTGATCACAATTGTAATTGACGTAACGACACCTGTCCGGCCGATGTGCCTTACCACACCGCCAGCAAAATTGAGACGATGACGCCTTCGCCGCTGGACCGACTGCCTTAAAGCCGGTATTGCGGGAGGGACGGCGTCCGCCGCCGCGCGAGCCTGTGCGTCCCGCGCTGTTACTGTGCAGGCCTTCGCCCGCCTCGCCGCCTGCACCCGAGGTCGTAGTCGCGGCCGTTGCTGCGCTCACCTCCGCATGCCTCTCTGCAGCCTCCAGCGCTAGAGCCAGTTCCAACGCCTCCTTATATCTGATGTTTTTCTCGGCAAAAATCCGAGACCTCATCGCACTGTTTGAAAGCCCTGACACAAATTGGTCACGAAGATTCTCTTCCAACATAGTTCCAAAGTTACAGGTGGTTGCCAGGTGTTTTAGATCTTGAAGGTAATCTGTCATAGACTCCCCCACCCGTTGCCTGCGCAAGCGAAACACATGCCGCTCGGCGATTTCCGACCTCTGTGGCTCTAAATGATTTGACACTAAACGAACCAACTCCTCAAAAGATTTCTTCTCAGGGTCTACTGGGGCACAAAGATCGCACATTAACGAATATGAGGTTTCACCTACTACCGTAATTAATAGCGGCACACACAATTCGTCCCTGATTTCGTTCAGTAGAATGTACTGTTTAACGCGACGAATATAAGACGGCCACTGCTTCGAATTAATGTCGAACGGTTCTAATTTACCAATAGGCATAATTACTGATAATTTATACACTATTAGGGTTCGAAATAGTTGTAAAACTACTCGTCGCCAATTGGAACGACAATCAAACAACAAGACGTGTAACTGACTGGTTTATTATATTAGAAGGTATACAGAAAACATTATCTATTTCGATATACCTTACACATACAACTATCTTTGTGGTGGAAAATTGGACGACCGCTAATGGTTATAGTGTTGAGGTTCATCTGAGCTCCAGGTTTCGTTTCCCACTCAGAACAAATATTTGTGTGCATGAATACGGATATATATTCGTCTTTGTCTGGGTGTTTTCTATTTTGACGATTGATATGGCGTGGAGGCGAGTATGCCCGCACTCCGATCCTGAAGTCGTGGGTTTGATACCCACACAAGACAAATCTTTGTGAGCACAAATCTGGGTGTTTTTCTATGAATATTAAGTATGCATTTACAAAAAAAATGTATTTATGTATGTTTATCCGTTATTAAGTATCCATAACACAAGTTCTTAATGATACTTATCTTGGAACTAAATAATTGGTGTGACTGTAAAAGAATATTTATTTATTATTTATAAATACGAATATTTATTCGTCTTTGTCTGGGTGTTTCCTATTATAAGTTTGTAGTTTACAATAAAAAGTTAGATCCTTATTGCCTAGATCACACAGTAAAAGTTCTACTTAGTTTGGTGCTAGAAACTGGTGAGCTGTTCAGTAGTATTTATTTTATTTCTTGTTTATTTATTTCCAGATACAATAGATGTGGTGCAGCTGCCCTACCTCAGTCAGGTGAACAACAATTTTGCTGGACAGGGCGCTATTGTTTCAGGGTGGGGCATAGCATCTGAAGGTACAGTTACACACCATATAATTATCTATTACATAATAAAAAAGAAATTTTATGTATAAACCTGCATCACCTATTCCTACACCGTATCTCTCACATCTGCTGAGCTCAACTGTTGCAAAATTTTATTACATCCAGCCATCTCTAGGTGAAAAAGTCAACATTTGGCGTTTAGGGTAATGTTTGAAAAAAGAGAAGTTACGTCTTCTAGCGATGCACGAAAGATAAATAGATAGATAGAACGTTTATTGCACAAAATAAACACACATACAAAATATTAACATGAAACAATATAAGAGAAAAAAAAAATATCAAACTTACAAAAATTAATTAATTATTTGTACGTGTGCTCTATTCATGCGAAAAGATCATAGCTCAATGTAGTATTGCTCAGCGAGCAAAACGTTGATTTTCAGCTACTGTATCAGATAACTACTATAAGATACTATATATTTATATATATATATATATAAGATACTATAAGATCAGAATTATATAAAGGTTTAAGTGTCTTGTGCAGCCTAGCCTCTTCGAATACATACATACATCATATCCCGTATTCGCCCACATTTCGCTAGTTATATATTAGCGGATTTTTTATGTCTTGTTCATTGATCGGCAGGTGCACCACTTGCAGGTGAGGTTAGCTTGGACTCCTCAGATCTGTCGTAGTCGTAGAATACCTATACACTATTTATATATGGATTAATTAAAACTTACTTTATGATTATCATCATATCATAGATTACCCCAGTTGCCCTAAACATAAGCTTAGGGCCCAGCTTATGCTCACTGGTCTAACCTGCTGAATTTCAGTTATTATAAGGAGCGACTGCCGTCCGACCTCTGCAACCCAGAGGGAAATATCATTCTATCGTTCAAGTAGCTGTCAGGATATGAGAAGACACTGACTTCCTAATATAACCAACGGACCAACGGCTTAACGTGCTTTATGGGGAACGAAGCAAGCGATAATACGTACATAACTCTAGGACCCTCTGCATTTGAAGTCTATGGGTCTCGCAACTCGGCTACCGCCGCTTGAAATATTATAAAACCTGCTTTAAGTTAACGTGCCTAATTATTTACAGGCGTACCGTTTGTGTCGCCCACTCTGCGAGAGTTCTTCATGACTACGATTACGGATAGTCAATGCCAGACCAGCTACCAGAGCCAGGCACCTATCAACTCAATTTGCGGGTTTAACTTGACTTCCAGCACGTGCAAGGTACATTACTCGAGAATTATTTATAAAACGCCATCATTTGGTCAGAGGAGCAGCAACTGCAATAAGTGATTCGGTATTCAAACATTATTAAATTTTGCATTTTATTGTGATATTTTCTAGTTTCCCGCTAGCTCCTTCGAACACATTTAGTACCTACAGTGGAAGCAAAAATGTGTCCAGTCCAGACACAAGAAATGTCTACGTCTGTGCAGAGAACGGCTAATTTTAAATTGATTTTATGAAAATAAAAAAATATTACTGGCAGCTTGTATCCTATTCCATTTTTGTAAAAAAATATGTTATTTTCTAATTTGCAGGAGAGAAATCTATTATATCATGTATTATTATCTTATTTTAGGGTGACAATGGAGGGCCCATGACTATTACTGTAATCAGAGATGAAATTGATGAGACCTACTTGGTGAGTATTTACAAAATTATAACATTTTTATTGTACAATTCGTACATACGTTGTATAGTAATGGCGAGTATATTCATTTCGGGTAGGGTATGCAGTGTGTATTGGTCTCACGAAGCCAAACAAAGAGTGTCTCAGTAATAGTGCACTTTTTATTTTAAAATAAAAACAAGTATTTTATGACAGAGTTGTGATAATTGTATTGTATTGTGAAGAAGAAATCTTCCGATTAAGTATGGAATAAAATATCCGTCAAATGACACCCACGACGGCTCCGATGATAAGCCATTACTCTTCTTCTTCTTTTTTAAATAAATGGCACTATGTCAAGGGTAGTGACGACACGACAATTCAGCCATTAGTATGATGACTTGACAAATAAAAGTGAATAAAAAGAAAGAAACAAAAGGCCATTACTTTTTTCATGAAATTATCCATGACTTTTCCTGAGCTCAAATCGGAAATCCAACGCGTCATTGGTGAGAAACAGCCACATCTCTGTGCAAAAGTCATGGAAAATGGCCTGTCATCGCAGCCGTGGGGGTCATTTGACAGATATTTTATTTCATAGATAATCGGAACATTCGAACATGTCTTTTTTACAATTACAATATCAGACATAAAATACTTTAAAATAAGAAAGTGCACGCTTACTGAGACACCTTTATATATAGCGACGAGGCTGAAGTATTTTGTGAGCGCGATTCAGAATTTCATTAATTTGTACGTTTTATTAAACGCTTGGGCTGCGTCGCCTCAGTACCTATCCTTATTCACAAATTGCTTAATTTACTAGGAACCATATTTAACTTATAGTGTTATTATGCCGCGCCGTGTGTTACCGGCCTAGAATAGTGCCACCCCCTCTTATTTTACGGGGAGTCGTAAGAGTCGACGAGAAGAGAAATCCTACGGAATGATGGGCAGCAGCGTCATTCTGCGTACTGGCTAGAACTGCGAACCCCGACGCCAGTGTGGTGATTATGGGCTAATAGAATGTTATCTATTGGGGAGAACAATGTTCAGCAATGGACTTATAAGACTGACATGATGATGAACTAGGTATTATATACCTTCAATCCGGTCATTATCATATCAGCTCGTTAACTTCAAAATACTGAGCACGGGCCTTATCTCAAAAACCATAGGACATACTCCCGTGGTACCAGCAACCAACTCACCTTTATTTATAAAATGCATTGGATTACATTTCAATCAGTTTGCTAAATAGTACTGTAACATTTTTCAGATTGGTGTGACTTCTTTCATTGATGAAAGCGGGTGCAACGGTGATCTGCCATCAGTGTTTACCAGAGTGCAGAGATATTTGAACTGGATCAGCGAAACTACTGGATTGGCACTTAATTAACCAATATAAGACTCTTTTCAAAAACTTTGTTTACATTAATAAAACCCCACCTAGCAGATTATTATCGCTGGAATTAGTAATATTTACGGTCATACTTATTATTATATAAATTGCTTACTAGCATTTTTTGTACATTCTACAATGAACCCTGAGCAGTAAGCATAAGGTAGAAAATCAATATCAATCAATCTCCTATAATTTGAACATGCTCTGCCAGCTGAAGGGCTTAAAAGTAACACAGATTTAAATAAAGAGAAAATATATTTGAAAACATCTTTATTATATTTTCATCAAAAAGTAAAATATTTAAACATAAGTTTACATGCAATAGTGTGAAACTGTGGCAGCCATAGTCGAAACATCTCGCGTAGTACAGTATAGGAGAAGCCACAGGAACGCCCACACTCCAGCTTATACACTGTTATAAAATAACTAAAAATGTGTGATCGTAATAATAGAAAATAGTGAATTTTATAAAGAATCGCGTAGAAATATTAACACTTTGTGATACGATGGCAGTAAAATTACTTTTAAAGACACATCACTTGTAGAAGCACTTACGAGGCGTTCAAGCATACTTACAACTTTAATTACTTACATCAAGCCGGCGTTACTCTCCACATTATCATTATTTAAAAACTGACTCAACAATTACTATAACATCGAATTACACCTCTATATCCATCAGTTACTCTACTGCATATGGTTTAATTACTCTAAACCAACATTAGCAGCCACGATCTTCATTGTAACTAAACAAATCAAGAATCGTATGAACTTCAGAGCGTAATGTAAAGGATATAAAATGACTTGAGCACTTTTCTGATTTGGCGCAAATCATTTTATTCCTTGTGCACTAAGATATAAAGAACAATTTGAAATACGACAACTATTGAATAAGCGTTTTGAATACAGGATTTGAATATATTTTTGGATAAAGTAATGCAAAATGGATCCGATTCACATTAGTTTAGTGAGAAAAACTTTTTAGAGACTTTGAAAATGCTTAAAGTTAAAATAGTAGTCAATACTAGCAGTTATTTTCTAAAAAATAAATACGGCTGATGTATGTTTTATCCGTACAATAGATTTGGAGACAACATTAAGACAAATAAAGCCAAAATCGATACATTTGAGAGTTAGTTCCATTTGAATAACCACGTCCATTTGTCAACTACATGCTTGTTCTCATAAAACCTTTTTTAAGAAAACAAATTAAATGCGCGTTTTCATGAGAGAGCAACGCCGAAGCTTCTTAAAGAAGACACTTTTATGGAAAATTAATTCTAATAAAATTACGTAGCTTACGTCATATTTGTAAACATTACAGTATTGCTGAGATATAGCAAAGCCGTCCATAGATAAGACCTAGAGCACTGGGAAACTATTTGATCTAAATGCGGTTACACTCCGTGATCAGTGATAAGATTATGTAGACTAATATTTACTTAGAATAACATGGACCTGTCAATACAAAGATATTTTTAAGTAAATATATTCTGCTTGTTCTCATCACTGATCATTACACTTATTTATGAAATATCAAAGAAGGATATTCCATTCCACTGAATGATATCTTTTGGTCAATAGTATATATATAGTGAAGTTTCAAGGTTCAATTTTATTTTTAAGTTTTCTCATTTAACTTTAAACGACATACATTTTTAGTTACTGATTTATATATTACAACTAGCTTTAATTTTAGATTTAAATAGTTACATATATATTTTTATATATATATTCTCAATCTGAATTTAAACACTTAAAAATCATCTAATTATAAATAGCGACGCATTTAGATTTCATATAATATTTTTCCATCATGTTATAATTATATTCGGGGGATGGGAAGGGGGAAATTTCTCATATATTTATTTTTAAATATAAATCTATTATTATAATTATAAAATAATCCGATGACAATCACCGGGTCAATAAATACAGACGAAGGCGAATCAAACACTCAAGTTTACCATACAGTCTTAAATAAAGTATTTGTACGCAACAAAATAATAATAATAATTAATAACATTGATTGACGATCGATGGGTGCCGCCGGTGGTGTATTTCGTCGTAGCAAAGCTTACAGCGGCAAGCGTCGTGAGAAATTGCGGCCGTCGAGTTAACGTGCGAGTTTGCGTGCGAGTTCGCTGGCGAGTCGACTCGCACGCCAACGGACGCGTGCCGGTGCTGGCTGGACGAGCGCAGATTTTAGCTAAACAACATTCCAACATTTTAATATTTTATTGAAACCGAGTAACTTATAATAATTCAGACGACTGATGCAATAAACATCATCTCAGCCACTAGAAGTATACTGCTGAATATAGGACTCCCCAATTGTTTTTCACGTAGAGCAATCTCGAGCCGTTTGCATCCACTGTCTTTACCAAATCATCGGTCTATTAAGTGGTGAGCATTGCCAATTGACTTAACTTCAATGCATTACAGCGGCAAGTATCGTAAGAAGGCGCCGTCTTTTAACCTAAATCTAACAATGTTCTTGGCTGCCCAATATCAGATTATCGGCTCTTAATCGAAGCACGGCATCGGAGGCGCAGCATGTGTTTAGTCATTTTCTATGCCGTTTTTGTCAACGATTGAATCCACGCGCCCGTAAATTAGCTGAGAGCGCCATGCGCAGTCTGCAGGCGTTCTCTCAAAGCATTTCAGACATTATGCGGAATACCAGAAGCGATTGAAACTGCCATGGGATTATAACTATTCTAATATGAATGACTTAGAACATGTATATTGTTAATTTTATATTATATTGCATTGTATAGCTTCACAGACAAATTAAGATTGTAATTCAAGTACCAAACCAATGGATAAATTTAAAAGAGCCTGTGAGTTTCTTGCCAGTTCTTCTTATAGAGCGGTGGCTCGGAACTGGCACTTAGATTCACTTACACTTCATTATTTATTAAATTGTTTTGTTGCATGTGAGTGAATCTAAGCTTCTTGATTTCAGTGTAAAAATATATCGATTGTTTTTTTATATTTATATTTATTTTTGACGTTTATGTTTCGACGACCAATACGGCGTGGAGGTATACCTAAACTCCACTCCAGAGTTTGTGGGTTCGATTGCTACACAGGTCAAATCTTTGTGTGCACGAACATGAATATTTGTTCTGGTCTGGGTGTTTCCTATGTATATTAAGTATGTATTTACAAAAAAAAGGGTTTAAGTATGTTTATCCGTTGTTTAGTATCCATAACATAAGTTCTTAATGATACTTATCTTGAAACTAATTTTGAATTTTGATGTAGGTGGGTTAACCCTTTACCAAGCCACTGCTTGCTAATATATGGCCACCATCAATTAAACCTTATGCAGTTAACTTAAAGTAGAAAACCAATGAAAATTTTAACGGGCTTAGTCCGTTTAAGGGTTAGTTTTGTTGCATGTGAGTGAATCTAAGCTTCGTGATTTCAGTGTAAAAATATATCGATTGTTTTTTTTTATATTTATTTTTGACGTTTTCAAGTACTATGTTTATGATAGTATAGTTTATGAAATAAAGAATTTTTAAATTTTAATGTAAGTGGGTTAAGTTTCAAGGGTTAAGTTCCTGTGTAACTGCGCAGACATCCGACATTTTTGTTCAACTTAAGTGGCGACTAGTATACGTACTTCTTCTTGAGCGTAAAGAAGGAGCGTCGCTTGGGCTCGTTGTTGGCGGGAGCGGGCAGCGTGTGGCTGCGCGGCGCGGGCGCGGCGGTGCGGGCTCGCAGCGCATCGAGCCACCACTGCATCTCAGCCTCGTCGTGAGCTTGAAGCAGGAATTCTGCTCCGCTGCTCAACCTGATAGAACAAACACAGACATTTTGCTTTTTGTTTTGAATAATGGCTTCGTGCGTTTAGCACATTTAGCCTGTGTCAAGTAAGTACATATTAATGATATATCATCATCACAGGCCATTAACGTCCCACTACTGAGCACGAGCCTTCTCTCACATATCAAGGTGTCAGGGTATTGGGTTATACTCCACCACGCTGACCCAGTGCGGATTGGCGGAGGCAGGTGTATGGCGTCCTGCTATTAGAATTTTTCAAGCCGCCCATGAGGCCTCTAACATGGCTTAGCGACTACCACATTTAGTGATAACCGGGACCAACGGCTTAACGTGCCTTCCGAAGCACGGAAGCGCTCGATATCAAATGCTACACAAACGGTCACCCATCCAAGGACTGACCTCTGTAAACTCTGCTGTACTTTGGTGATCATTTCCGACCACCGAACACCCCAGAGCTACAAGCGCTTAATAATATATAAATCATAGTAAATGAGAATGAGTGGTGATAATGATGATAAATGGTAATGAGATGCCCTCCCCTAAACCCCTTGAGTACTCAGTAAAGATGTGGGGCTATACTGAGATCTCACATGGACTTCTTGAGAGAATATGAAGTGATGTTGCACTGTTTTGTTTCATTTATCAACACTCATGTACTTTAACAAACATTTAAAAGTTAATAATCCACCGTTATTACACATTAATTTTCGAAATTTCACAAAAAAAAAATTTTATGTTAAAAAAAAATAACCTCGACCTAACCCAAAAAGAGATACTTATAATTTCTTTCTGGGTTAAGTTGAGGTTATTTTTTTTTCTTACTAATAAAAAACATTTTATTATAATAGTTGCAGCCCACCTAAATTAGTTTGGACTAGGCCATACTAGTTTGTCCTAAAATCGGGTTTGGCCGGTAACATATATATCATCCCAGCCCATTAACGTATAACTCCTCTTACAAACCAAGGTAAAGAGGGCATATGAACCTTGGCCTCAGCACCACGCGGACCCGCTGTTAGAATTTTGTCAAGCCGCCGAATTAGGTCTTTATGCAGGCTTGTACGGAAGACCAGCGCCGCGGGGCCATAGCGACCCCTCGGCATATGCTGGGTATAAGCCTAATTGCCACATGTGTATATTAATTTTTATTTTTGTAAACCAATGTATCATGTGTCACAAAATAAATTATTTTCTTTCTTTCAAAATATACAGTACCTAAGCCGGAAAACGTGCTTCTTCTTGGTGTAGTTGGCAGCCACTTCGACGACGGCACCGTTGAGGTCGAGAGGCGCTTCCCCGCGCCATGGCGCGTCCGGCGCCGCCTTATACGATTTCTGGTCTTTGTAGAACGACATGCGACCGTCTTTGGCCACCACGAACACTTTGTCCCATGATCTGTGTAACAATTAATATTAGTAGTTTGACGACCGATATGGCGTGGAGTCCAGTATACCTGCACTCCGCTCCGAGGTCGTGGGTTTGATCACCACTAATCTTTGTGTGCATTAACAAGATATTTGTTCGGGTCTGGGTGTTTTCTATGCATGTTAAGTAAGTATTTATAAAAAAGAAGTATTTAAGTATGTTTATTCGTTATTTAGTATTATACATTTAGTTCTTAATGACACTTGTCTTGGAACTAAATAATTGGAGTAATTGTAGTTCTTTTAAACATCGTAACATTAAAGTGTAGTTAGCTGGCACGCAGTTTTGTGTACATGTACGTAGGAACTACGACTTCTAGCGAAATTTTTTTTACGTTATTGCGATTCCAGTACCATGACGTATCAAAGAGTCTCATTATAAGATCAAAGACTCTTCGTACAGGCGTATTTAGAAGCGATATGAGTAGCTTCATAGCAGAAGTAATAGTAATCTTTACTAATTATAATGAGAAATTCTCTTTATAATTTATTTTTAATTTTTGACCAAGGTTTTTATAAAAGTTTTTCTATATGTTTATTCGGTATCTAGTACCTAGTACAAGTGCCAAGTTTGGGGCTTAAAGCGCTGGGTGAGACTTCAAGGAAGATATTATTTATATGTGAGTTACATAACTCACTTATTAGCGTAATGTATGTAAAGTTATTAAATTTTTAATGTTTTTAATTTCTATAGATATTATAAGGAAGAAATCTGTTCCTATTTTATATTGTGATATCGACAAAATGTTATTTTTAAGATCTAATTGTACACCAAATTAAACAATAAAGAATTATGATTATTATTGAATTAATTAACAGACACTGCATCGTCTCTTCGCGTCAACTTAAATGCGAGCTGGACAGGGCCCATGATACAAGTAAATTAAAAGTTTCATATTCTACAGACAGCGTCACATAATTTGTAGCAACCAAAGCGCCATATGTTTCGGACTAACTGCATTATCAATATTAAACATTTTTGTTTTGAACCCTGCCGCGCTAGCATTTAGTTTGAGTTTACACTGTGGTTTTGCAATAAAGGATTGATATGTATGAAATCTCTGGACAAACCTGTTAGAGGCTCGCTTGGCAGCCGACTCCCACTCGTGTTTCCGAACCAGCGTGCCCTCCACGCCCTCGTCCTCCCCAGCTGGGCTTGCACCCTCTGTACAAACAATACTGTGTCACCATACAACCTTACATTGTTTCACTTGAGTGTAATATGGAAAATTTATGGTCAGACGAATTTAACCCTTATTATAACTATGAAAAAAATTATATCATATCTTATTTTTGTCTAGCAAAAGTTTATTATACTTTACAAAAGTGCGAACTGTGTTATAAAGTAGCTCTTGACTTAAGCTTAGAACCTAGGGTCTGCAAGGGTGTTATAAATCATTACCTCAAAAGAATGTGACAATGCTGCGCAAGTCGTTTTTAATAAAAGATTGCCTCTCTGACATAGGTATCTGGGGGCGATACATTTTGCATTATTTCCTTGCTCCCCCCTTATTGTCTGATATCGGCTATTGACAAATCCTCTGTTTTATATTACTAACGACACCTGGGCAGTTCCACAAGGCGAAATCGCGAGCATTAGGTCCCGTAAAAATGAATTATAACTCATATCGCACCTTTGTAATGACTTATGTATAGTCTTGGCAAATCTATATTCGAAACTAGATGTCTAAAAAGCTGGTTTCAAAATAGAATATGAACTGAAGACCATAAATTTCCATATCATACATCGAAAAATAAACAAAGCTATGAATGAACACACTGTTCCATCCCAAATGTATTTTTCTAGCACGATGATATTTGAAATACTTATTTGGGTGTATAATTTAAGCAGACACTGATAATATTATCTAAAAGACTAAGTAGACTATAAAAGTATAAATCTGTGTATACTTGAGAATAAGAAACTATTTCCGTTTAAATAACACAAGTGATAGGTTTGATACATTTCTAACTTATATTTCATAATTACATCTAATAAAAGTATATTTCTTAAAACATAGTAATTCTAGATATATCTAAAACACATATCGCATGCGCAAACACACAATAGCACACTTAAAGCCATTTATGACATGAGGTTCAATCAAAGAGGTTTTGTCATGTTAAACTTCTCTTATTTATATTAAAACATTTTTTTATTATGTATATTTTATTGGTGAATATTGGAAGAAGACATTTGGTGATAAAATGTAAATAATCAGCGGCGCATAAGTTGAACAACGACCTTGGATGCGCACTAACGCATAATAGGGTCTTAATCGAAGTGCGGCATGGGGGGGGGGCGCACGTAGCAAATTCGCGCTCATGCGCTTATTCACTTTCTGTCTTTTCCTTATTTTGTTTACGATTGTACCTGCCCAGACAAGCATATGACCTTTTTGTTCAACTTACGTGCGACTGGTAAAACTTACTTCAAATATCAAATTACTAAAAAAAAAAGCAGAGACGATCAATAATTATTAAAATAATTGCTATTTGATTACTGCAATAGTGATTTGTGTACAAATATTATAAATGTGTTCCAAATGTCGACTACCATTGTTACCTTCGTCGTCGCTATGATGAGAGCCAGCAAGTAGTTTCTTGGCGGTTTTCCACCGGAAGCTTCGGAACGGCGACTTGCTTCGCGAACGCGACTTCACCTTACCGGAGCTCGACGGTGTGGCCGGCGTAGAACTCGAACCGGGCGCTACATGCGTGACATCCGGACGGGTGGTAGGGGACACGGGTCGTGCGAGATAGATCAAGCGGGTAGGGAGAATTTAAAATACGTGAAGATAAGTTTTAAATACGTGTAAAGGATTCGAGGGTGGGATGTGTTTAGTATTATTACGTATTGAAAATATGATAAAATACAGTGTGTTAGGGTCACAGGATGTCGCATTGGGGGAAAACAAAAAAAAAACAAATGATTCAAAGCAAAAAACAAAATCTGCTGCGGCAACTAACAAAAGCTTTGGACATGCAAATTGTATAATCTTATTTATAAACAAAAAAATGTAAATTACAAAAACACAGATATGTTAAAGAGAAACGTACAAGTATCATGCATAGTAAAATAACATTTCACATTACACTAAACTTATGCTACAAATAGGTACGATCCTGTTTCAAAACTATTATAAAAATAACACTACGTCGAAGTGTAATAAAAAAATGTCTAAGCATAATTTTACAAAATGTCATCAATATAACCATCTTACTACTGAGCACAAGCCTCTAACGAACCTAGGTGGTACTCTACTTTCCACTCCTTACGTATTTAATTGAAATAGTTTTGTCAGTAAACTCATAGTTAGACATATATGTGAGATAATTCAAAGAAAAAAAATAAGCGAAACTATGCGCATTTTCGGTGCATCGACATCACTTATGCAATATTTCATGAAAATTGATCTCAGTATCAGAAAAAATAAGTAATGAATAAAATTGTAACATGTTTATTTTTACTTTCAAATGACGTTAAAAAGCTATAGTTTTATTATAATTTTTTTTAGTTAAAAAGAACCCTATTTTATAGCAAGATGTTTAATTTTCAAACGCTGCTCCAAAATAATTACATCTTCTGTATAAGTGACGTTTTAGGCATAGTTCAGACTATACGGATTGTCGAACGCTAACTGTAAGCGTAGAAAGTATTGCTTTTCCTTACATGTTCAATTTCTCGTTTAAACCGAACTTGCAGAATACTAATTGTAAATTTCAGCATGCTCACAGACAGTAGCGGACAAAAGCTTCTGTGTGAACGATGCCTTAGCACGCTTAGCGCGCCTTAGCTTGTTAGGTGCGATATTTTTGTAAATCTCCTGAACCCTTGAACATTTTGAAACAGGACGTCCTAGGTTATACTATATGGGTACCAAACACTACGTGCATACTCACTAGAGAGGCGTGCTGGCTTGGGGGGCGTCGGCTTTAGACTACTGCTATCGGTTTGTGGCGAGACGGCGCGGGGCGTGACCACGGCCGGGGGCGGGGCGGAGCTCGCTTCTGCATGCGTATTACGTGCTAGTTACGTCTACACTACGTGCTTACCATGCTACGTTATTACTACATACTACATGCTGTACTACCATACTGCCGTATTTGCTTATCTCTATTTTCATAATATTTTTTCTGTCTGATGTTAAGCAGACACTGTTAATCTTATTAAGAGTGGTCATGACGATGAAAGATATTTTACTTACAGCCTAGATTGGTCTGCATGAATTCCGATTCACATCCCGCCTAAAAGGCCCAGGACTGTAAAAGGGATTATAATATCTTTAGAGAACATGCTATTCTTCTAAATGAACTGTTATTCTCATCTGTATAAGCTGAGAGAGATGTCGACTATAGATAGGGGCCTGGAGCACAGGCACAAGCAGTCTTTCAAAAAGGGCAGAAATTTTGATATTGTTTCCAAAATAAAATTTTAGTCCTAGTTTAGTGCTTGAACTAACTAGGAATAGCTAAGGAGAAACTAAGACATTCTTGTGCTAACCAGCCGGCCCACAAAAAAGAAAATTGAAATGTAATTTGAAAACTACTAGAAATGCCCAAGAACTAAAATCACACAGCCGTTAATATTTGTCGAAAAGTATTGACCGTGTCAGAGTGACAGTAAGTTACATTTAACATATTAAAATAAAAGGAGATATGCAGATACGGTACACATTCTACACTTAAATCATGCTACACATTAATAAACTAACTGTATTTAATAGTAGTCCTGTTAGGTCAAACGATAATTTCAGTCTTTTTACTCTTAGAGCAAGTACCACTATAAAATGAGCCTGTTTTGTCCGTTAAATTGTAAAAACATCACTTGAATAGTTCATATGATATAAATATGTATGACGATGATAGATGTTAAATCCAAGCATAAAAAAGAAAAGCTTTATAAAAGATAATTCAATAAGCAATTATAATGACTTACTTATATGTAAATGAAACAGAGGAAAAAATATTTAAGCATATCAGATAAAGTATCTATTATATATTTTTTATAACTTAAATTAACGCTTCGTATTGAGCCTGCGTCACAAGTGTGTCGAAACCTGTAGTAAATCAGAGAGGTTTGAACTCCATGCATTTTGATTCTCAACCGAATGTTTGAGACTTAACAATATCATAAAAGCAAGCGAAACTTGAAGCATTATGCATAAAGTACAAGACAATCAGAGCATCAGATATAATAAGCTTAATATATACGATACCTACCTTTATTGAAGACAGCGGCTTTTACATATTACACGAGAAACACATATATTTTGTTGAGATGAAAAAAAGGCGTGTCGCTTATATAAATAAACATGTGAACGTACTAAATGTGGAAGAAAGTATCAAACCATCACCGTGATAATGAAATATGGCGAACAATGTTAGGTAGTATACAGATAAGAAAATTATGAAAACAAAACGATGCGATAAAACTTTATAGTGACTACAATGGGCGATTTATTGTGTATGTGAACAGATAGAGAACCATCACCTAAAGTTAAATAATACATTTGAATATAAGACATTCGAGATCGTGCAAATAAGAAATGTTGTGCCAAAGATTCTCGACTACGAAATGAATTCTTTAAAATAAATATTCTAATGATTGTATAAAAACTGTAGACAAAAAAAAGCTGAACTAACTATAACAGTTCTACCCCTGGAAGAATATATTGGCTAAGTGAGTCCGAGCGCCGTGTTAACCCACTAAATAAAAAATACACCTGTAGTTATTCTACCGGAAAAGCTCATGCCTACTTCCTACATCGGTAGCTGTATAGTAAGCGCTCTGTTTACCTGGCTGGGAATGTGGTCGCTCTTGGGCCTTCTCAGCCGCTTTAGTGGATGTTCTCCTTACGACTACGCGTGTGCATGTGTGGACAACACATCGGTAAGTATCGGACATCTTTGTCACACACGCTAATCTCGGTCGGCGAATGAACATTTAAAATTTTTATGGTAAACTAATACAGCTTGTGTCACGTAAAAGCGCACCGTCATAAGCGCCTTGCCCCTTTCCCTTCGAACAATTAAACCAAGAAATCGTTCATTGCGCACGTTGAGAGCGTATACGTGACGCAAGTTGTACGTTACGTTGTCATTGGCCAACCGAGTAAGCGATAAAAATGTATGTAAATATTACACGGAAAGCGGCAAGCGATGCCGTAAGCCTTCCAGGCTCTATCGCAGTGCGAATAGTGCTTTTATCATGAAAACTTTCTTAATTCCGCATTGTATAATAACCTATCCTTAAAATAAAATTGTGTTATTGCAATATCAAGCAGCATTCACCTGTTAATCGGTGAAAGTTAGTGAAGATTTAATCGTATTACATTTTTAAAAGTATGTTTTATAGTGCTAAGAAGACTGTACTCATGCGTGCTTACATTGCAATCCGTGAATCGAGGTGGTGTTAATTTAAAGAAAAGTATTATTCTGTGTTTTTGATTGTTATTTATAAAGAATTGTATATTGCATTACAAAATTAAAATATATTTTTTTTAATTAAAGACTTTTAATCATTTTAATAGTAATTCTGTGCGAATATATCAAATATTTTTCTATATGTTTCAAAAGTGATCATTAATAAATTGCGCTTTCGATTTTAAGGAGAGGTCGAAACACAAACTCTCGTAAGTTAAACAAAGTAATAAGAAGTAAGTTACTTCGCGTTAAGTATAATATAGTAATTTTTATTTCATACAAATATTCATTATTCATGTTTACTACAAGATCGCTCTTGACCTTTAACTGTAAACGGTAATTATTAAAAACTGAAGCAATGTATCAATCACGTCAGCCAGTGGGATCAGAATTCACCTTTTAACAGGCAGAGCACGTTAAAAATATTAATTGGTTTGCCACCTTAAGTTAACCGCATAAGGTTCAATTTATGGTAGTCATATATTGACCACTGCCTGGTAAAGACTAACAGTCCACAGTAATTTAAGTAACTAAATAGTTTAAATTCATAATTTACTATTGAAACTTTAGTATTATATACGTCTCAAATGCTATTGATAGAATTTATTGTCGCAGATAATATTATGCGACTGTTTTGAAACTGATTAACTTGGCCATATAAGATAATAATAAGAGATACTTTCCATAGTTATTCTCGTTGCACAAATACGACTATTTATGTGGTTTATTTAAAGGTGGCTACATCACCGAATATCGTCATAAGACCTCAAGCAGGTATTCCATTTGAAAAGATACAAAACTAAATATATATAGAATTTGAGACGCATTTTGTTATAAGTATTGTTTTCATTTCATTGTTGCTAAGCAGTTGAATAAGTCTCATTGCTCAGCAAGTTTTACTACTATATTTGTTAGATCATAAAGGACAACCTTTCCCCTATTATCATAAATTGGTACCTTATAGAGTAACTCAAAATGTATTAAAGTTGTTTTCTTTAAAACAGTAGCACAGCAACCATTGAACCGTCATTACACACGCACATTAATTGTCTTCTAGTAAATCGATCAATGGATGCTCTTTAACTGTTCAAGTGAAGGAATAGTGTTAAACCACATCTGGCAGCATGGAATCGCATTTTTTCCGCCTGGGCGGCAACATGCTACAGCGTGCTGCAGTATATTATCGACGATTGCGCCACACCTTCGCTCTAATAATAACTCATTATCATCTCAGCCCATCAACGTCTCACTAAAGAGATTGAGCACAAGACCAGCGCTGTTGTGGTCCTCCACTGCAGCACATGCTGAGTGGAGTCTTTGTTAGGCATACTATATGTAAACTTATGTGTAAAAATTGTTTACTGTTTTGAATTCTGTTCTTTGTTTATATGTATTTATGTCTAAATAAATTTTATTTCATTTCATTTTAAACCTCCTGAACTCCCACAAACAATAAAAGGTAAGAGGTATTCAGGTCACGCTTGAAGTGCAGATTGGCAACGAATAATAACTAATTTCAACAATGATCCAGTGCGGATTGGAAAAATATTGAAAAAAGGTGCTGCCAGATGTAGTTCAACCCTTAAACGTTACGCGAGGATATTCGGCGTTGGAAATAGCGAAGTATGTAAAGTTAGGTGTAAAAGTACCTTGTGGCTGCGGCTCCTGTTCTGCCGCGTTGTCGACGGCGTCTCTGGCGGCCGCTTCGGCAGCTTCCCGCTCGAGTTTCTCCTTCTGGGCGGCTTCAGCTGCTTCTTGACGCCGTCTCATCTCTTTTACTTCAAACTGTGGATATTAAATGCCAATGTATTCAGGTTTTTGTACAGCCCTATAAATGTTATAGAGAATATATTGTAGAAGACAGCTTGAACCAGATAAGCTTAAGTGGTATTTTTTGTTTCATAATGATATAGGGTTTCTGTAGATCACGCAATGATGCAGCGGTCGAAAGCTACTTTTGGATTTATCTGATTTTACTCGACTGTTTTTAAGGTCATTCTAATTAACAAACATAACACGCTAACATAATGGTAAGCACATAATATACTGAAGGAAGAAACCTCAGAAGCATATGTTCGCTAGACAGCCTAACTGACACAATTCGACCCAGATACCTGGTTTCTGAAAATGCATCGATGCGTTCAACTTATCTTAGTTCACATATAAACATAAGTTTTAATTTATGTTTATATGTCTTATATTATTGACATAAGTTTTAATGTAGTAGCGAATAAGCGGATTATTTACATTGTTTGTTTAATTATTATTCCTAAAGCATTTTACACATAAAGACTGAATTGTATTGGAAGAGAAACGGGTTTAAAAGTTAAATCTTGGATGCATTAGATAGAAACAAGAGCTTTCTAGAGTTTCAAATTTTATCAATACATGGACATTCCAATCTTATATCTTCGATTTAAATCAGAAGAATGATTTATTACATCAAAAACTTTAAAATCTGAAATGTTTAGTATAACCAGCCAAAATCCTGGATCATTGTTTATGCTATGTCTCATTTACCAATTAATTTTAATCAGCACATAGTATTGCATGAAGCGGTGTAGTAAAGAAATAACAGTAAGATCTGATAAAACATAATACTACCTATTTACGAATGTTATTATTTATTTATCACATAGTATTTACGAATGACAATTCACATTCGGTCGACTTATAATTTATTTAACAGTACGTTTTAATAAGCCAATTACAAAATCAGCTCTTAAAATTGTTGATATAATTAATTTAAAAATGAAAGAATTACGCGAAAGCTGCGACAGAGCAACATGCAAGACCAATTCACTACACTTACACCATCCAAGTAGTTAAAATACCATGCACCATCAGGGTACAGGAGGGACTGGGTTTGTGAAAGGAGGAGCAGCGAGGAGTATAAAGGTATCGTTTTAATATCTTTCCCTAAATCATTAATCGCATTCGTACTGCCTGTCAATGCTGGCATGGACAACACTGCAACTTCACCCTTAGAATCAGTCTCAGAAGATTTACTTTTCCTAGACATCTTGTTCAATAAACGTTTAATGCTACCAGATCGGGAAGAACTTTCGCTCTTGCGTTTCAGCAGCAAAACGTTGGGAAACACGTTTTGGTGTGATAACCTTTCCCATAATATAAAGTTGATGCATGCTAGGTAATCGTTTGATTGTTCATTCTGTGATGGGTACTCGAAAAATACAGGACTGTAAATTTCAGGGGACATTGGAGTGCATGGGGGAGAGATCGGAATGCTGTTTTCCGATATTGTTGATAAGCTTTTATTGATAACGGCAGTCCATAGGTACGAATCATTCTTTTTACAATATGAGCTATCTGATTGCATATTGCGTTGATATTTTTCAGGGATCTTAAACTTGTTCGAGTTTACTACGATTTCTTGGACGACTTCTCTATTGGAGGAGTGATTGTTTATGATAAGGGATAAGGGTTGAGGTCTGTGCGATTGTGGGGGCTGAGGGAATGTGAATGAGGTCTCGTCACAAGAGTCCCATGGTTGAGCACTAGGCCATAGTGTTGCTTCACGAAGTTCAAGCTAGTGGGTGAAAAAAAGAAATCAGAAAAATGCAGACAAGTGATAGATAAGCAGAAAAGAAAACTGTCAAAATGTATATAATAAAACATATGAAATATGATATGTATTATGTGTACTTAAGGTTCTAAATGTTTTACCAACAACATGCATTATTAATGACTGCAAAAAAACAATTTTTTTTTTTGTTTTACATAATTAAGGATTTAGGGGAGGGCATTTCATTAACGATTTGTCATCTTTATCACCTCTCATTCTCATTTACTATGATTTATATATTATTAATATATCACTTACTTGACACTGGCTAAATGTGCTAAACGCACAAAGCCATTATTTAAAACAAAAAAAAAACCCAGGTGGTAGTAGCATATGTATTGAGCGTTTTAATTCACACTGATACCGATTTAAACCTCGCCAATGTTATTATAATAATCCAACTCACAGCAGAAACACTTGAAGCTTACCACTAGGTATTAACTGAACTATATAAAGCTTTAAAAAAAATAGATAAAATTTTATATAGATAAACATCACAAAACCTACCGTAGTAAGTCTCTGTAAAGCGCTGAATCTGTCTTCCTGAGCCGCGGCAGACTTTTCGAAGGCCTCGTGCTTCTTGATAAGGCTTTCCACCTCGTCTATGGTATGGCCCAGCTCTTGGGACATTAGGTAGGGCTCCTGGGCAATCAGCCACGCTTCGGCCACTGCCGCGTCGCGGGCGAACTGGTATACTTCCAGGACTGGAAAGAAACTTGGGAGTGAGTATCACGAAGTATTTAAGCGTCTGAATGTACATAATTTCTACATATGTTTTATCTATATCTTAGGATGATGAGTAGTTTTGTCAAATAGTTTGATGATATTTTTTCAAATTAAAAAAGAAAAGCATAAATATTTTAAAACGAGTGATGAACAATTTTGTTGCATCTATCATCATAGATTTGCGATGTCTAATTATTGATTCATTGTTTATAAAATAGTAAAAGTACTTTTGTATAAACAATGATAGAAAAGTACTTTTTCTTAGACGTCTCCCTAGCAATCATGATTTATGTACAATGTCGTAGAAAAGTGTACCACTTAATAATTCTCTTAACACCTACCATACTAAGTAATAGGTCGGGCCGATCAATTGACGTGCCTATTAAAGCACCCAAGTGCTCTATTTCACCTGTCTATAAACATTCAAAAATTCAACCTCTGTAAAAGCTATACGACCGTATTTAAGGCGGCCTACCTCCGAACTTGCTGGTAATCGATTATTAGGCAAAATCGATTTCGAATTGATTCTATCGTACCGAAACCGATACCGATCGCACTCGATATAAGATGGCGTTCTCCATTTAGACACAAATTTTGATGGATTGACGTAATATTTGACAGTCTCAATCTGTGTATTTTTTAAATTATATTATAAATTATTAATATTTAGGTCAAAATGTGTCATCAAAACGAAAATAATAATCATTTAATTAATTAATATATTAAATGATTAATTTAATCACTTCAGTAGTCTGCCAAGGTCATGAATAATCTAATGGCTTTCGGCAGATTCCCCGGTACGGATTGATAAACCTCAGAAAAGCTTGATCTATATGAAATAGCTGAAATTTATCGAATTCGGCGGCAGGGCTTGTAATACCAGGGTAATCACTAGCGCGTTCTAGACCCTTTAAAAAGACAGTTTATTCAAAACACCTTGACTTATTATGATAAAAATGTTATACTCACTAAGCTGCAAGTTCTCCCAGCGCTCTTCCCACCGCCGCAACAGCGCATTCCGCTGATTGGTAAGCAGTTGCAGCTTATCCTTGATATCGGCGGAGGCGTAATGCTGAGCGCCGAGCAACTCTTTGCCCAGAGCGATGCATGCTGAGAAGTTGTCTTCGCGTGCTTCGATCTCGGCCTTCAGCGATTGGTGGTTGTTCATTAGCAGCTCCACGCCGCTTACGTCTCTGTTAAAACGAAGTTAAGTTTACACAAAAGCCAGCGATTTTACTTTTTACATAGTGCAGATAGGCTGTGTTGTAGTTTGAAAGCTTCCTCCGGAACTAGGACTACATTTTGAGTACCGCTTCTGATATGGTTAATGGTGGTACTTTTTCAGACGGAAAAAGTCTAGTGGGCATTAGGAACTGCCAGTAGCTACCCATATACATTAGTATGTCGCTAATATGTCTTACTGTGTACCGACATCTTTGGGAGCTGTAATGTAATGTGACATGCAATAAAACATTGAAGCGCTCGTAGCTCTGCGGTGCTCGGTTGTCGGAAACGATCCCCAAAGTACAGCAGAGTTTATAGAGGTCAGACCTTGGTGACCGTTTGTGTCACATTAGATATCGAGCGCTTCCGTGTTTCGGAAGGCACGTTAAGCCGTTGGTCCCGGTTATCACTAAATGTGGTAGTCGTTAAGCTATGTTAGAGGCCTAATGGGCGATTTGAAAAATTCTAACAGCAGGACGCCATACACCTGCCTCCGCCAATCCGCAATTGGTCTGCGTGGTGGAGTATGACCCAATACCCTCACACTTTGATATGTGAGAGGAGGCTCGTGCTCAGTGAATGCGCGAGGAACTGCTGCAGGTGGTACTCAAGGAGCTAGAAGAGGCATAATGGGGGGAAAGGGGCTTACCTTGGTTTCTCTCCAGTGTTCATCTGCCTAACCACATCGTCCATCCACAAGGCCAGAGTGCGGACTTGGGCCAAGAACCGCTGTAGACGGTCGGCATCCTCGAGACGGTCGCGACGCTGGCGGCACGCAGCCTGAAGCGCGGCCCAGGCGCTGGAAGTTACTCCCGCTTGTCGTGCGATCTCGGCCGCGCGCTCGCCTGCGTATGATGCTCCTAGACGCTCGCATTCGGCTGTCAACGCCTCCACCTATTGAGCACATTCAAAATTAATTATATTAATAATTATTAATTCATTTTATTGCTCATCAAACTTACATTACTATAGATAGGGTCATCCATAAATTACCTCACACGAATTGCGTAATTTTTTGACCCCTTCTCCGTCCTTGTCACAGCTGGTCACACTTGTGAGACTCCCTCCTCCTTAGTGTGATGTCACATATTTTGCAATTGTACAGCAAGTAATAATTACATCAAAACAGGAGCTCCACAATTTTTACAGGACCAGGATTTTGAAATGTGACGTCACGTAATTTAGGATCCCACCCATCCCCTTGTCACACCATGTCACACTTCGACAACCCCCTCCCACCCCCTTGTGACGTCATTAATGGATAGCCCCTAATACAGATTGTATTATATTTCTTACTTCGCGTTTCTTAATTTTACTTACAGCGCAAAATATATTCAAACACAAATTATCAATAAATTTATTAACTATTTATGATGTAGAAATACAAGTAACAGCAAAACGTGACCACTACTGTGTTGTGGCCGAGTAGTATCGTCGTCCACTACTGACCAGTCATACCTGAGATACGTTAACCTTAATACACCTTCAATATTAGAGCTCAGGAATAAATGGCACGAGCCGTGGCGCATTACAGTCGTAAACCGAACTTCCGATATTCTGTTGTGTCGAGTCTTTTAATAGATCTTAAGGCCGCATCAAGAGCATTACTCAGCATGCTTTTATCGTCATGTGTGCCGATGACCGATGAGTCTTTGAAGAAAAATATTTGAAAACAAATAACTAATTTTAATTATTTTTTTTACATACACACATACAATCACGCCTTTTTCCCCGAAGGGGTAGGCAGAGGCATATTAAACGCCCACACTTCGCCAGTTATATTCGTCCCACGTAATAGGGGGCAAGCCTATTGCCGCTTAAAGGGAACATTTGTGATTGCCAGAGCCTTGTCCGTTGACCAGTAGGTGCACCACTTGCAGGTGAGGTTTACTTGGGACCGCAAGATCTTGGTAGGATCTCCATATACTATAAACATTGAATTTGTGGACGTAGAAAAATCCAGAAATTTGCCGATTAGTCTGTATGTCAGTATTTTTAAGGAGTCCGCTTGAAGATAGTGTCCAAATCAATAATACCATATTAAATGAGTAAATGCGTCATATGAAGAATAAAAATTATAAAAGGCAACCCCATCATTGCCCTAGACAGATGAAAAGTTAAAATCTACTTTACATCCTAACATAATTTATTGTTGCTATATATTAGGTCGGGGAAAAAGTCTTTTCGCATAACGTAGGTATAAACTTATTATAAAATTTTTTTGACTGTACTATTTGTGTCTGGCTGGTTTTGGTAACATTAAAAAGGTTCCATTATAAAGAAAAGGAAAAAATAAAAAAAAGTTATTTCCCGCTATTTTTCATTTGTTTTTCTCTCCGTAAAAATGAGTGAATCTAATGAAGAAATTCGATACATTTTAAAATTTTATTATAAAAAAGGCAAAAATGCAACTCAAGCAGTGAAAAAAATTTGTGATGTTTATGGACCTGATGCAGTGTCAGCAAGAGTAGCACAAATTTGGTTCAAACGTTTTCAGTCCGGAAATTTTGATGTTAAAGATGCACCTCGCTCTGGTCGCCCTGTTACGAATAAAATGGACGCCATTTTTGAAAGAGTGGAGCAAGATCGGCATATTAGTAGTTACGATGTAGCTGAAGAACTGGGAATTGACCACAAAACAGTTTTGACCCATTTGAAGAAAGCTGGTTATACAAAAAAGCTCGATATTTGGGTGCCACACGAGCTCACTCAAAGAAACTTAATGAACCGTGTACTCATTTGCGATTCATTATTCAGACGTAATGAAACCGAGCCGTTTTTGAAGAGATTGATAACTGGCGATGAAAAGTGGATCACGTACGACAAGAACGTGCGAAAAAGGTCGTGGTCGAAAGTTGGCCAGGCTTCACAGACTGTGGCCAAACCTGGCCTAACACGAAATAAGGTGATGCTGTGTGTATGGTGGGATTGGAAGGGCATTGTTTATTATGAGCTTTTACCGCCCGGCAAAACTATCGATTCTGATCTTTACTGCCAGCAACTGATGAGATTAAAGGAAGCAGTCGAGAGAAAACGGCCGGAATTGATCAACAGGAAGGGTGTGGTCTTTCATCACGATAACGCTAGACCACACACATCTTTAGCCACTCAGCAAAAATTAAGAGAGTTCGACTGGGAGGTCCTATTGCATCCACCATATAGCCCTGACCTTGCGCCTTCAGATTTTCACCTGTTTCGGTCTCTGCAGAATTCTTTAGGTTCTGTAAGGTTGACCTCAAGAGAGGACTGCCAAAACTATTTGTCCCGTTTTTTTGATCAGAAGTCCCAAAGTTTCTACAGTAACGGGATAATGTCTCTGCCCTCAAAATGGCAGAAAGTTATTCAACAAAACGGTACATATATATTGTAAATAAATGTAAATAAACTTTGAAAAAAATGTCTTGACTTTTCATACAAAAATACGAAAAGACTTTTTCCCCAACCTATTATAATTTGTATATGTTTTCATTATAGTTGTATGTATATAGTTTGTTCAGTTTAGTTGTTTTAACTTATTTTTTTCCCAACAATATTTATGTACTTATTATACTTATTATTATTTATGTAATTTATTATTTCTTATTGTGATCCCACACACTAATCTCCGACACTTCTGCTACGGTTGGCTGGAAGAGATTTCTTATAGAAATAAGCACACCTTTGTATATGTTTTTTGTTACTGTGTTTTTTATAAATGTTTATGTGCAATTAAGGATATATACATACTAATAGAAATCTAACCTGGTGCTGAGCGGTGCTGAGATCCTGCATAAAGTTTTGGTGCTTCCGTTGCAGCGCGCTGACGCTGATGGCGTCGCGTCCCAGCTCGTCGCTGACGCCGCGAGCCTTCTCGTTGACGCGTTGTAGCGTGTCTTTGCAGTCGTGAAAGTATTTGTGGAGCTCACGGGATGCTGCTAACATCTAGTGAGGACATAAAAGTAGACAGTCTACTAAACAGGGTAAGAGAAATTATAGTATACTCATTAGAGTTTCGATAAAATTTTAGATCTTGATGAACACAATGTAAAAGTTATTTTAATCGATGAGGAACCAAAAAAGCTGGAGTACGCAGTGTGACGACACAAAATAACTTTTGGGACCGTCGACAGTGAAACCTACACCTTAAGGGCACGACTTAGTGGTGCATATAACAATGGTTCTTATAATATTGCAGTAGTAAGATGAAGTTGAAAATAAGAATAAAGTGAGAAACTTGATTCGAAATTATTATAGAATTGTTTTTTTTTTTAAGTATATGTCTCTTTTTGGATTATTTCTTACCATCAAAAAGCATTTTATGCAGCCCACCTAATTCTATTCCTACATAAGTCAACATACCTGTGTCCTCGTCTCAATAAGCTCGAGCAGATCTTGCCAGGTTTCCTTGAGGCCCTCCTTCCACTGCGCGATAGTGGCATTGTCCGAGTGCCCCATAGCGATCATCTGGTCGGCGATACGTTCCGCTGTGGCCACGCGCTCGGAACCAACTGCTTGGGTCTCGCGGGCGAACTCCTTAAATCTTTCCCATAGGAGCTAGAAACATAAATAATATTAGTAAAGCTATAAATAATTTAAAAAAAAAAGTATTTAAACAATCTAATCTAAGAGTATACTTTTTAGTTCCAAAAATAATTTATTCACAAGGAAACACCAAACTCCTTAAATCTTTCCCATAGGAGCTAGAAATATAAATAATTTACAGTAAAGCCATAAATAATATTTAAAATTAAAAAAAAGGTTAAAAAAACTAATCTAAGAGTATACTGAGGACTCAAGGGGTTTAGGGGAAGGGCATCTCATTTACCATTTATCATTTTTATCACCACTCATTCTCATTTACTATAATTATATGATATTAATATATCTCTTACTTGACACTAGCTAAATGTGCAAACCGCACGAAGCCATTGTTTAAAATAAAAAAAATCTAAGAGTATATTTTTTAGTTCCAAAAATATTTTATTTACAATGAAAGAACGCAACGTTTTTAGTCACGTACTTGGATGGATAACTGAGCTCTCTGGCTTCTTATAGTACCTTCACAGTTTTAAAAGGTTCGGCAATGCTTTAGTAATGCCGCTGCTATAGCAAGCATTCATAGGTTGTGTTGATCACTTATTATTATCATTCATCCATTCATTCATATAATCACGCCTGAAGGTTTGGCAGAGGCATAATATACGCCCACACTTCGCCATTTGTGTTGTTGGTCTCACGGTTGCCTATTGCCGCTTACCGGGCACTTCTATGTAATCCAAAGCTTATTATGATTTATCTATTTATTCAGTAAGTACAGGTTATAACAACTTATTTATAACATAGTCCCACAAAACCGTGATACGATTTAACTGATTCTCCGTACATTTTTCGTTTATATATTTAATTATTTTTTAGTTGTGAGATAGCCAATACACTAATAAAATTACGTTAGCTAGCTCACACATACAGCAAATCTAAATAGTATTGTTTTTTTTTCTTAATTTAGGCTTACTATCTATAAAGGTAATGAATGTCCTCTGGCAGACTATTTTTTTTCAACGTTCTGTTCTGTACGTTCTGTCACCATAGTAATTGTGTATGATGAAAATTATATATCTGCCAGTGGCCATAGACCGAGTATTATATTTATTTGAGACGGTCATCATGCTAAACTTATTTATATCACTTTCCATCAAGGAGTTTCACCTTGTGGTACAAAAAAAAAAAACAAGATTGCCCTGCATACACCACTAAATGATCATCGTTTGTGCTCTAGTTTAACGCTTAAGGCTCAAGGTCTGCTCATCCACTCAGTACTTACCGTCACATGATCGTAGTCCTGGCCGAGCTCCTGTGAGCTAGCCACGAGTTCTCTCTCGGTTATCCATTGCTCCAGGTCGTCGACCTCCCGAGACAGCTGGAAGAGCCTCAGAGCCTCGTCCAGTCTCGCGCGCCGCTCTCCTGCCAAGTCCTTGAGGCCAGCGTATAGCTTGTCGACTTGGGATTGCTTTACTGAGATTTGTTCACTGTGGATCAAAAAACCAGTGTTGTTTAAAATGTTACCTCTAGGCAGTTTAAATTTACTAGGAATAAGTAATGATATGAGCAACGTGGATATAATAACTTTTATATACCCAAAGGCACATAAATTATAATAAAATCTTAAAATGAATGTACATGTCTAAGAAAAGATTTTTTGTGAAGATCACCTTTATTCTACATATTATATTGATAAGGTCAGTTTAACGTTGGATATATACAGTGACAAACAACAAAATGTATACATGCATTTGAATAAAGAACTTTATATATTGAGTAAAGTATAAAAGAAAACTTAAGTTCTTGTATATTTTATTCTTGACCTGTTTTGCCTAATTGCATTGATAAGTATGGCTTAACAGTATTAGTATCTTGTAAATTTATCGATATATCATTTAAGTCAGTAGTCATGTTTGATAACTTTTGCTACGTAATACGTAGCATTTACCTCAAAGGATGCTCCTCGCTAGTCAACTGCCTGACAGTTTCACCCAACTGCCTGATAGTCTGCGCGTAATCATCGACAGCCTGTTCGAGAATCTCGTGCTTCTTCATTAGGTTCTGGGCAGAGATTTCGTCCTTGCCGCGATCTTCCACCATCATGTACAGCTCCTGTTCACTCATCCAGGCCTCTGCTTCGTTCGCGTCGAATAGGTATTGATGGGCTTTCTCCCATTGGGACAGGTTGTCCTTGCGTTGTTCGATGGCATCTGAATAGATAGAAATTTAATTAGGCATATTAAGTTGATATGGAATAAAAATATTATGCACGTTCGTTCAAATATTCCTATGTATAACATTGGGGATATTGCCCATAATCGCCATGCTATCCAGTACGAAGGATGACTCTACTAATATTGACTGCTACTGTTAGTTATATTAATTATAAAAAAAGTATTTATGTACGTTTACGTTGTCTAGTACCCATAGTATAACCTCAGCTTAGTTTTGGGGTAGAAGCGCTGTGTGAGATGTTTAGGAATATTCAGTGTATTATTATAAAATAGCTGACCTTTAAGTTCCCGCCATCTCGCGGTAAGTTCTTCAATAAGCTGTTTGAATTCAGGCGTCGCTTCGTGTTCCTCATCAATTAGCTTCTGTCCGTTGGAAATGACAGTCAAGATGCGAGGCTCGTGGTTGTCAGTCTCCGTCTTCAACGACTGGTTCTTCTTCTGCAACATCTGGACGTTGAACAAAGAGTTTCCGTAATCAGTGCTCGTAGCTAGCGGCATCTTCTCGTGGATCCACAACTTCTCATCCTCGATATCGCGTCTAAACTGGAAGGCTTCCTTCTTTTTCGCCAGTTGGTTCTGTCGGTCCAATAGAGGAGCTTTCAGCTGTTGGAATCTCTGTTCCACCGACTTCTTCTTCTCTTTTATCTCGTCCATTTTGTCAGGCACTGTCTTCTGGAGGTATTCGGCTTGAGTCTCCAGTTCGGTGACCTGCTTCGCTTTCACGGCCATCTGAGTCTCGATCATCTGTTGCTTCTGCATGAGAATGTTGACAGATGCCAGATCAGTGCCAGTGTCGGTGTTTTCGATTTGCTTCTCGAGCTCGTTCATCCACGAGTCGATGTCGTCGCAAGTTTGGTGAAGGAGGACTTCGCGGTTAGCGTCGAATAGACGCTCTCCCTTATCTTTAGTGGTGGTTTGAAGATTCTCGAATTGATCCTGAAGCTCATGCATTTTGGGAGAGATGACTTCAGCGAACTCGGGCTTCTGCTTCATCAGTTCCTCAGCAGCGTTCTGTACGGCAAAGAGGCGTTCCTTATTGGCGGCGATTTCCGCCTCGAACGCTTGATGGCGAGTCCATTTGGAGTGGATAGTCTTGGCGGAGCGATAGGTGTCGTCTTGGGCGGTGACGTTCTTCTCTTGGACCCACTCGGCGAGCTCGTCGCAGTCTTGGAGGAACTGGTGGAGTTGCAGTTGGTCCTGGAGTTTCTCCATGAGTTGCAGACCCTTCTCTCGGTTGGCAGCGCGGCGTTGCTCGATGTTGTCTGCTTTGCGCAGGACGCGGTCTGCATCGTAGTGACGTTCCTCTACGAGGCGGCTCGCGAATTGTACCACTGAGTTGATCTTGTCGTCGTTGGCTTCCATTGTGGTGAGGAACGCCTCGTGTTCCTTGATCAAGTTCTCCGCTTGCTCCAAGTTGGTTGGTGGCTCTGTTTTTGTTAACCTGCAAATAATATTTGTTATTTACAGTCAATGTGTAGCCGTGTTATTTAAATTAATATTTTTGCAATTTTACCGTGATCAAAAAAGGGGTAAAAATAGTATAATAGCACATTAGAGCACAGAGCTTTTAGACCCTCGCATTTAATCTAGTTTTTGAATATGTTCGTGTATAGAAAGAACGGAAGCACTTAATAGCCCATTTTCACCCCTGTGAACACTGTTTAACTTTAGTCATTATTTCAATCTCACGGCATCACGAGTTCGTAGAGGTCAAATAGTGTCGATGAATTAGACCGTCACACACATAGTCTCCAGACTTCAAAAACCGCTTAAGTTTCCATAAACTGAAATATATACTGACTTAAGTTCCTGGTGAGCCAGCAGTACTTCAGCCTGCCTGGCGTCCCGTTGCAGAAGTTGCAGCTCTAAGCTCTGCGCCAGCAGCTGTTGCCGGTTCTCCCACATTTGCTGGAGTTCGGCCCATCCTTCCCGGAGAGCCTTTAGACGCTCCCGCAGGAACATGTATTGCGGGTCGTCTTGGGTTGATGGTTCCTATGGGGAAAGTAATAAGAATGATTAATAATGAAAAATATATTTTGTACACTGCATTTTTTATGTGACACGTCATAATGACCGCATCCTGTCGCATTTGACAGTCCAAAAAAATCAAGGCGCTTTATATTGTGGAGTAAGCACGGTACAAAGCGCAACCATATAGGACGGCCTCCAAATAATCCTGTGATTATGTTCATTATATGCGAAAATAAAAGTGTTTATTTACTTACTACTTATTTTTTTAAATTAAATTTTTGTTATTTTTTTACATAAAAAAATATGGAAAAAAAATGCCGAACTGGTCCAGAAAAGAAAGTATCGAACATTTGGTTGTGAAATTTATGAAAAACTGTAAATTTTCGAATTATTGTTTAATTATACAACAATTTAACCTATTGCGAATCAAATATCTTCTTCCTAGTGCGGGTCGTCTTCCTAGTAGTTAAAATAGATTTTTTTTAAATATACAAAACAACAAAACACTTACCGCAGTGATTTTCTCGCCGTACTCCATCATCTTGGCGTACTCGTCCTTGTAGTTGTCGATCTCTTCCTTGATAGTTTGATGCTGCGACAAAAGTTTCTCCGCTTCCGCCAAACTTGAAGGAGTATCTGTGAAATTAATATTTAAGACCATTTTTAAGTGAAATATATATTTTGAAATAATGCGCCATTGCCTACTTTGTATAAAATATAGTAAACGCTAATTGGAACTTGAATATTGCGACCCCGGTCCTTATTATGTTGCACTTGAGTACCACTGAATCAGAAGCTTTAGCGCCAACGCAGAAAAAGACACTCGCGGCAGTGTCTATGTGCAAATATACGGTATCTCGAGACGGTATCATTCCAATTTATGGAACCGGGTGACCCCGCAAATTGGAAATATTCCGGGATAATTCCAAAACTTGATTTGGCTGTGGCACAATCACAGAAACCGCTGCATAATATTGAATTCATATGCAAAAAACTTAAATTAAGAAATTACTCGACACAGGCAAATACCTACCTTAAACAAGTAAGATACCTAATTAGAATAAATAATAGTAATACCTTCGGAAGCGACGTCCGTCTGGGTCTTGGTCAGCCACACCTGGAAGTGATCCACGGAGCGTAGGAAGCGGTGCAAATCGCCGGCCTCTTCCAGTTTCGAGTCACGCTCTTTGAGCTACGAAAAAAACACAAATTCATTCAAATAAAAATAATTAATAAAATACGTGACATTTTTCTTAAACCCTACTTATATTTTACATACGTACATATTCACACCTTTCAACTTTGCACCATACAACACACACCTACAAAATTGTACTATTAAGTTTGTACAATTAATTGACTTTGTGCTGTCTGCTCTAGCTCCTCGGTGGTCGGTGGTCGGAAATGATCACCGAAGTAAAGCAGGGTTTACAGAGGTCAGTCCTTGGATGGGTGACCGTTTGTGTGGCATTTGTTATCGAGCGCTTCCGTGCTTCGGAAGGCACGTTAAGCCGTTGGTCCCGGTTATCACTAATGTGGTAGTCGTTAAGCCATGTTAGAGGCCTAAATGGGCGGCTTGAAAAATTCTAACAGCAGGACGCCATACACCTGCCTCCGCCAATCTGCACTGGGTCCGCGTGATGGAGTATGACCCAATACCCTCGCACCTTGGTATGTGAGAGGGGGCTCGTGCTCAGTAGTGGGACGTTAATGGGCTGAGATGATGATGATGATGATGTCTGCTCTTCCTATAAATAATATATCACCGGGTCACGCAGCTTTCAATCTCTCACTTAGAACTCGAGGTAAACTTCGAAGGACAAAAAATAAATGGCAGTTAGTTACCATATTGGTGAGTTGCTCCCAATTCTCCGTGATGAGATGCACCCTCTCGCGGATGACTGCCGCGTCCTCGGGATGTTCATCCTCAATAGCGCTGGCTTCACTCTCCAGGGAGCTGATGCGCGCTTGTATGGCGGCCAAGTCTCTCTCCATACCGGATAGACGACGTTGAAGCGTCATTACACCTGTGCAAATATATTGTTTTATTTATTTATCTTAAGAAAGATCAACACCTACACAACACAGGAAAAAAAATTTAAGCCAGATGGAACGGATGGAAGACAGAATTAACCAAATTATACGCAGCTTAATTTTTCTCCAAAATAAGCAGAGCTTGTATTAAGAATAGAAGAAAGCGAATAAACAACTTCAATATTATTCTTTTTACAATCAAAAGTGTTTGTATCTCCACGTAATTAGGTCGTCAGAAACGATAAAATATGAGCAGCCTTTGCAGAGGTCTCGGATAGGTAACCGTTTGTGTGGTGTCTGATAACGAGCGCCCCTGTGCTTCAAAAGGGACATTAAGCTGTTGGTTCTGGTTATCAGCATATGTGGTAGTCGCAAAACTATGTTAGACGCTTTGTGGGAATCTTAAAAATTCTGACAGCAGGACGCCACATAAGCCTCTGCCAATCCGCACCGAGTCCGCGTGATGGAGTTTCCTCTCTCTTGCCTTAGTTTGCGAGAGGAAGCCTGTGTTCAGTACTGGAACATTAATGGGCTAAGATTATGATGATGGTAAGGTAAGGAAGGATAACTTACCGTTGAGATCCATCTCCAGGTTATCGGTCTGTTGCAAGATGCGTTTCTTGTCCTCGATCCACGAGACAGTTTCGCGACATTCGATGTGGAACGTCTGAACTCCTTGAGCCGCCTTCAGCTCGTCCTTCTTAGCTTCCGCCTGGGAATAGAGAAATCAATAAATGAAACGCTGTTATTAGTACGACGATTTCAGACAGAATATGGTACGAGTTGTTTTTGAATGATTTTTCCCCTCTCTTTTTCATTATGAACATAAATATATCAAAAACACATACATTTTTTGGATTGCTATTAAATTCTCTTAATTATCGAAACACGTCTCAATTGTCAAAAGCATTAGGGCCTGTCCTGATATATATGGCGTTTTGGTTGCCAACGACTTTTTGACACTGACTGTCCATCATACAATGTTATCGTCCATAAAAGTATTTTCTATGTTTGTTTACAGTACACACCTTTTCACGGAGTGCGTTCCAAGCCTGGTTGAGGTACGCCTGCCTCTGCTGAATGGCTGGAGACTGAGGATGCTCCACGTGGATAAGTTGCCGAGCCAGCTGGTTCACTACAGCCACTCGAGATGCGTTGGCGTTCATCTCTTTGTCGAAACCATCGTACCTGTAATAAAATACATACATACATTCACGCCTGTGTCCCCGAAGGGGTAGGCAGAGGCATATTATACGCCCACACTTCGCCAATTACATAGTTGGTTCCACGTAATAGGTGGCGAGCCTACTGCCGCCTAGCGGGCGCTGTTATGTTCGCCAGAGCCTCGTCCGTTGATGGGCAGAAGCACCACTTGCAGGTGAGGTTGGCTTGGGTTCCTTAGGTCTTGATAGGATCCCTATACACCCATATGTTATAAATATAAATATTTTAAATACATTGTCACCATCTCAAGATCTTAAGCTCTCAGGCTATAAACGTCTTATTACTGAGCACGGGCTTTCTCTCAAAGATGAAAGAGATTCAGATCATATTCCAAACTCAGACCCAGTTCGAAATGACGAAAGCAGAAGTGTGGCATCTTGCTCTTAACGCCCCATACGTCTTCTTACATGGCTTATCTACATGTAGTAACCAATGGGAACAACAGAATAATTTGCTTTCAGAAGCACACAAGCGCTCGACATTAAATGTCATAAAAACAATCACCTATCCAGGAAATGGCCTGACTGGAACGACAGCCGTTTGACCTCAGTAACCAAAAGGGAAACATTACACTATGGTTAAACCAGATGTCAAGATGTTAGAAAGCATTGACTTCCTAGTAACGACTGCCGTAAGATGTTCATGATAGCCGGCACTTAACTTCGAAAAGTCATATATCACGAGGGTTTGAACCCGAGACCCTCTGATTTTGAAGTCTATGTAGGTTGGGTATTGCTCGCCCCTGGGCTATCATTTACATCGGTGAACGTGTTCGAACTCCTAATAAAGCAATGCTACAAGCGCTTCTAATATATTCTAAAGTCTTTGAACTTGACCGACAAACGATATAAGCTTTCTCTTATGTCTGGGACCGATAGACGATTCGACAAGTTAAAAGCATAAAACGAAAACTTACCTATGCTTCATGATTTCAACATCATCAATGTCTTTAGGAGGCAGCATGGTATCAAGCATGCGGTCTTTCTCAGCCAGCCATTGGTCGGCGGCATCAGCTTCAGCTAGCAACTTGCATAGAGACAGAGCGTCCAGCAGCCGTTGTTTGCGAAGCCTGGCCAGTTCAGCCAGTTCTCCGTGACGCGCGTCCACTGCCGCTAAGCGCTCGCGAACTTCCGCACTGCTCGCGTCTTCTGGACTCAGCTCGCTTGCCTGTTGGGGTAGACAGGTGTTATTATCGCAGGTGGTACGTAACTACAGCTTATCAGGTGACGTTCAATACCTTATCATCATCATATGTGCGTTATCCCGGTTGCGGCCTCACGAACCCGGGATTCGGTTAATACCTGATCTGATCCAATACCTACCTACATAAGTAAACATGTAAGAATTGCAGAAACCATTTGAAGAAAAAACAAAAGTATATGATTTTGCTGATGATGACCAACTGACATTCATCATCATCATCTCAACCAACAGAAATCAACTGCTAAGCATGGGCCTCTCCACGTCTGGCTATCTCGAGTCGCCTGCATCCACCGGTTTCCCGCGGTCTTGACCAGAACATCGGGTAAGAGAGACGACGTCCTCTAATACGCTGTCAGGTTCGCGGCCGTCATTGGAGAACCTTAACGCGTTAGCTCGAGCTATGTGACAAGCCCACTGCCATTTTATACATACATACAATCACGCCTGTTTCCCCGAAGGAGTAGGCAGAGGCATATTATACGCTCACATTTCGCTAATAATATTATCGGTCCAACGTAAAAGGTGGCGAGCCTATTGCTTCTTACCAGGAACTTATATGTTCGCCAGAGCCCTGGTTCGGCCTGGGCTCTTTAGATCTTAGTTGGAACCCTATACACTCACTACTTTAGCCTGCAAATTCTCAAAAACATATAGGTCACTCCAGTTCTCCTGATTTCTTTTCTATTACGCAAAGACACTCCAAGCTTTGTCCTCTCCATTGCACACTGGGCGACTTTAAGCTTTCTTATGGAGCCTATAGTAAGCCTGTCTGATACATGCATAGATAGATACATACCTGTTGCTTCAGTTGTTGGATAACATTGGCGTAGTTCTTGAGCTCGTCGGTAACATCCTTGTGCTTCTTCAGGAGACTCTGTACCTGGGCCTCGTCCACGCCAGTGTCTTCTGATGACACCAGTCTGAACAAAATAGAGATCGTTTTTAATTAAACTGGAATAATTTAAGGTAGGTATAGCGATGAATGTGCTGGGACTTATTAGGGTGTGGTATTGACTGTGTATGACAAAGATACGGCCACATATAGAATCTAGTAAACCTATTAGTAGTAAGTTTTATTGAGCAAACTTGAATACTACAACTTCTTCTTCATCTTCATATAGTTGTCTTAGTATTTTTCGCGTCGACTCTTCAAAACCAGCTCGTCAACGTGACTACGATCACTAACTATGCTCACGATCACGTTAAATATCTTAGCAGTGGTAGTCTAATTATTATTGTTCTCAAAAAGATGTTTTGGACTTGTACTTGACTGGAAAAATTTACAAATAAATGAATGAAGTGAAAAGCTTGTCTTTATTCTAGAACACTTGTAATTGTCACCTAAATCTAGGAGCGCCACTTTAGAGCCACGGGAGCCTTCTTTGAGTAGATGTTGGCAAGAAACGAATAGCTTATTGAAAGTACGCGCGATATGAGTGCAAATAAAACATAGTTATAACAAACCTGAGAGTGTCCAACATCCAGTTGTCGATATCGTCGGCGTCGGCGAAGAGCTGGTGGTAGCGGACGGCCGCGTCCAGACGGTTCTTGCGGAGGGACACCACGTCAAGGAGGTGATTCCATTGGGACAAGATGTCGCGGAGACGATCCTACACACAATATGTAATAATTAAGTATTTTTTTAATGTTATTCAAGATTCACATAGCTTATCATAATCACATCAGCCTGATAAAGTCTACTGCTAAACATTAGCCTCCCCAATAGATTATATTCTATTGAGGGAATTGACCCTTAATCACCACGCTGGACAGGCGGGTCGGTGAGTGTAAGCCAGTGGGGTTTCTGTTCGTCGACTCTTAACGACTCCTCGAAAGTTGAGAGGGGGTGGTGGCACAATTCTAGGCCGGTACCACATGGCTTTACACTTAGCTCATATTAAAATAATAGTAGTTCAAATAATACTGACAAAGTGCTACTAAGTACTAACGGTTTAAAAAACTGAGATGACGCTGTAACATCTAAGCTAGTAATATAGACATATAATTATAAAGCTAACCTGTATCCGATCAGCCCCGAAGTGTCCTTGCGAGATGAGTTCGTCTCCCACGGCAGCCACGCCCATCAACTGGGGCTCATGTGCCTGCACGTCCGCTTCTAACGCCTTGTGCTTCGATATCAGCAGGTACACTGAGAGGAACCAACTTCTTATTAATATTCTGTATGACTTTACACATATAACGGTAACAGGTGGTAGTGGTAGCGGCAACTCCTAAAGAATTCTGCGATCCCATGCCCCTGGAAGTCAGCGACTAAGTAAATGGAATCTCGTCTAATTGACAATGGACATTAATTTAGACATAAGTCCACCTTTATACTTTTTTTTCTTTTAAATAATGGCTTCGTGCGTGTAGCACATCTAGCCAGTGTCAAGTAAGTGATATATTAATAATATATAATTCATAGTAAATGAGAATGAGAGGTGATAAAGATGATAAATGGTAAATGAGATACCCTCCCCTAAGCCCCTTGAGTCCTCAGTAAAGATGGACTATACTGAGATCTCACATGGACAAACACTTAACGGTTAATAATCCACCGTTATTACACATTATTGTTAGAAATATCACAACTTTTAGAAAATAAAACAAAACTGCAGACATGACTCTTCACTTTCGCGCCAAGAAGTCCGCCTTTATACTTCGTCTTTTTTACGTAAGACTTTTTTTTAATTTCGCGTAACATAATTGCGTAGTATCTCCAGTCGAGCTTATATTATGCATGATATCAGGTGCCGTACCGCTTAACTTGCTGGTAATTGATTATTAGGCTAAATGGATTTTGAATTGATTCTGTCGTACCGCCGAACACATGGAACTCAATACAAGATGGCGTTCGAAATTTAGACAAACTTTCTAAAGGCTAGACGCGATATTTGACAGTCTCTATCTGTGTTTTTATTGTTATAACTTATATCACAAATTATTTATATTTACGCAAAAATATGTCATGGAAACGCAAAACATAATCATTTATTCAATTAGTCGCTAAACTAGCCTGCCTATTAGGGTGTCACGGATTGAAGGTCATGAACAGTTTGTGGTTTTCGGCAGATTCCCCGGTACGGATTGATGAACCTCAGAAAATTTAGATCTATATGTAATAGCTGAAATTCATCGAATTAGGCGGTAGGACCCAGACTATATCACGAGTCATATATGTTAAGTAAAGCTCGCACTCACCAGTAGAGAGATCGTGGCCGATGTCATCCACGGAGACGATCTGCTCTTTCTCCTTGATCCAGTTCTCCTCATCAGCCATGTCCCAGTAGAACTGCCACAATTTGCGGCTGTCTTCCAGTCGCTTTCTGTATAAATTAATAATTGATTAGTATTACTTGACATATGACACACTATTAAACTGATCAAACTTACTAAAAAGTTTGCATGCAAATGACTGTGGCGTTAAACAATTTTCATTTTCACTACTTAATAAAGTAAATACAGCAACTTTTTTACTATTCCTTATTCTAAAGGAATAAAAATATGCAAAAGTTTGAGCGTCAGGTTAATTTTTATGATTAATAGTTATCAACCTGACGGTTTGACGATTTCATTGCCAGACCACCAGCTATAATCAGGGCAACTCGTATGTCGCACGCCCAGAAATATACTGTCATTTGAGCCGCATTTACCAACATCTCACCGCCTTAACCAGAGCATCAGTTCATCGGGTTCGTCATCTATATAACCTATTGTTGGTTAGACAATACGTACCTTCTCTCAACAGCCAGATGTACGAGCTCGGCGTATGCGTTCTCCAACTGCTGGATGCGTTCCACCGTGATGGCGGGGTCGCATGGCCGGTAACCGCCTTCCTCTTGTTCCAGGAATCGTTGTGATTGTCCCACAACCACCTGATGAAAATAAATAATTTAAGGTCCAATTGTGTAGCAAATAGGCAATATCAAATGAGCCCTTTTCTAATTGGTTTATAAAAAAATATTGAATTCTTTGGAAATATTTCTGGGTAACTACTGTTGGGCGACAAGGACAATTAATGCCTGTGATTATCCCCAACGAAATAATTAGAACAATAATATCATTAAAACTAACATCCAGATAATAATTTAATTATAAAAAGTGTGTCATAAATTTAGAAGAATATCAATAGTGACAAGTTGTGAGTGTCTTCTACACATTACGCTAATTCTACCTCATAGAACAATACGTTAGCAAAAAGAGAAATCGGGAGTAGAATCTTCAATATAATTGATTGCTTAGACAAAGAACAATTACTATACTCCAAAGTCCTAAAAGTATGATAAGTACATTTTCTTATAACGTGCGGGAGAAAAAACTTATCTTGACGATTTTCTTGCCCGTTGTTTTACGATCAAGCTCCCACCCGCAGTGAATGGGCGCGCTAGTTTTTAAGTTTTGACCCTCATAAGAGCCCTATTAAGCCAAATTGGGATGAATAATTTTGACTTTAAGTATTTAACAGGTTACCTTGACCCTCTCTCCAAGTACGTTGATATCTGCCTCGACGAGCGCGTGCTTCTGCAGTAAATCTTCAACGCCCATGAGATGCTTGCCGTAGTCATCGGTCAGTAGACGGAGCTTGATCTCTTCCATCGAGTCCAGGATGTATAGCATCTCCTATAAATGTATTACACATTTGTTAAAAACCATTTTTAAGCTATTGCATAGTTTCTATCGCGGGCCTTGAGCGTTGAGACCGAATCCAGAAATTCCGTAACGAAAAAAAAACCTAAAACCGCCCACTCCGACCGGCACAGCCGTGATGCTTTTTATTTTTTCCATCTATCGATAAATAGCAGAAAATTTAATGACTTTTTAAAATATCACGCTTGTCTCTTTAGTTTGGCAACTCGCCTCTAGGTGGCATTGGTTGTATCGGCGTTACTGCGCACGCGTAATCCTTTTCTTCGCCCCGCAATCTGGTGACTCATGCCTGCTTAGAGTTTCAAGTTTTGATTAGAAAAAACATTGCAGAAATAAATAATTATAATTGCATAAGTTGATAAAAAATGTTATGCAAAAGCTTTACCACGGGAGTCTCCGAGTGCCACACGTTTTTTTAGTTACGTTATTAAATCTGAGAGAACAGTAGCCCGAAGCGAAGGATTACATTTCACCTCTCATCCATTTACACGAGATGTCTGTGCTAAAAGTGAAATTAGCTACAATTGTATGGATTTCTTTTCAATAGTTGTAGCAACCTTTCTGCCCATATGGGAGTAAGATAATGTATGTATAAATGATTTCGTATGGTTACATGATTCTGTATGAATAAATGGTTACGTATGTATTAATAAAAATAGAGTAATTATGTATGTTTATCCGTTTTCTAGAACCCAAAACTACAAGCTTTGCTTTGTTCAGGACTAGAAACTCTGTGTAAGATAACCAAGAAATTAATTAACGTAAAAATATATTTATCTGAGAATTAAACTAACAAATTTTTTTTTGAAGTTTAGAGAGCTTATATTCTGGGCAGGATCCAGGACAAGACAGCTTTCGATTGCCATCTGTTAGTTAATAGAGTGCTGTACCTGGAAGTTCTGCTGTAGCTGCAGCGAAAGTTCGAGTCTTCCGCGCCGCGCACGCAGTAGCTCCAATAGATACGCCCACAGACGCAGCACGTTGTCGCGACGAGCACACACACGCTCCATATCGTGGTATCTGAGTAACATACGGCAATTAACACTCACATCGGAATGATCAAAACAGCACCTCTTAGCAAAAACAGGCGTGGTTGTATGAATGTATTGTTTAAACCGAATGGTAACCACATCACGGAATCCCCCAAATTTCTTCATTCTGATCAAACTTTTATAATAAAGTCAGCGATCAAACTTGTTCAAAACTGTATGTAAATATTAGTTCATAATTATATCAAAAGATGTCACTAAACTTATTTAGATCGCGCAAGCGTTATTTGTTTTCCGGACCCATATAACTCCGGCAGTTGTTTTCGAATTGGCTTTCATTTCAATACAGGTTATAAATCCGTTTTAGCATTTTTATTTAATACCATAAGTTTGATCACAACTAGTGGAAGGCCCACACAATGTCGTTAGGCACGGGTTCGTAATATTAAGCTTCAATGAACTTTTCCTTACTACCCTTCTTGTAAAGACCTATAGCAAATGACAACGTAATATGCTTAGTTGATATCGCACCCACCTTTCAGCGTTGAGCTCTGAGCAGACGCCGACGACTGCTTGCACTCGCTCTTCGTACGCGAAGATATCTGTCTCAATAGCCTCGTGCTTCTTCGCAGCTGCCTCAACAGCGGCCAAGTCGAACCCGAAGTTGTCCTGGCTCACCAGCCGCTGGTTCTCCGAGAGCCATGTCTCTCGCATCTGGGCTTTGCGGTTGAACCTGACGATATGGAAATTAAATTAATTTATTAAGACTAAACTCATAAAAGATTTACAAAGCACATTTCAACGTATTGTCTGCGCAGGTACTATCGTCGACAATAGGAAAAAGGGGACTGAAAGTGTTTAAGCATTTGTTACCTCATTAGTTTTACATCTTGAACCGTCAAAATTGTTGAAAAGAAACTGACAGTTCCCCCCGATAAAAGTCACAACTCTTGACAAATCTTGAGAAAAAACCACAACAAACTGATAAACTGACAAACCTTGATAAAGAATTCATTTGCTTTTTAAAAGCTTTTATATTTCTTAACACGTTGACGGACATTACTCTCTTATAGATGATATGTGCTGAGACAGTACTTTATTTCATACATTGGCTATGGGCGTCAACTTGGACGTCGAAGGGCGTACTGTCATATTACTTTTGGCTATCTCGGCGGCCACAGGCGGTACTGTCCGTCAACGTGTTAATTATGGTACCGCTCATATCTCTTTCTTCTTTCTTTTTTAATTATTGTTGTTAAAATAATTATAGAATTTTCATTTTGTGTGTAAAAATTTGACGAATCTAAATGACAGGATCATTGATCATAAAGACAATAAAGTATTTTTTATTTTGTTTAACGGACGAGGCTCCGGCGAACATAAAGTTCCCAGTAAGCGGCAATAGGCTCGCCACCTATATTACGTGGGACCAACACTATAACTGACGAAATGTGGGCGTATAATATGCCTCTCCCTACCCCTTCGGGGAAACAGGCGTGATATTATTGTATGTATGTAATATTAATCAATCTAAAATGAATTTACAGTTTCCAATGTACAGTCAGTTACTCCCTCGTCTCGCTAAATACCAGTGACTGCAGAACTCAACTTATTACAGACTTGTCAAATCTTAAATCGTTACTTTGTTAATAGTATTAAGTAATTTTTGTACTGGAGGGAAAACTAAAAATTTCGTTTGTCTGGCCTTATTCCTCTTTACTCAAACTCCTGCCCATGCACACGATCGCTTCAGTTACGTTGTTCATAAGAGCTTCATTGAGCTAAACTTGAATAAAAAAACTCTTAACCTCTAACAGCAGCACATTTCATTCAGTTTTGTAATATTAATGTTATTTTTACTAAAATCCTTTTATCCTGCAGCTTGAGTTTATCACGCTCACTTATATGTTTCTGCGGTAGTAGCGTCTTGGTAATATGGTTGAGCGTAACGCGTCTGCTCATGTCTACTATGTTTATTCGTAATTATGTTAATATTGCTAAAAAGAGTTTCGTCTTCTTTTTTTTAAAATCTTGTCTTGACTGCAGAACACAATTGTTTTAATATTATGTTTTTTCATTGTAACTGGCGGGAGAAAAAACTAACCTTAACGATTTTATTGCCTTTTCTTTTACGATCAAGCTCCCGCCCTCAGTGAATGGGCGCGCTAGTTTATAAGTTTAGCTAGTGACATTCATTCATAAGAGCTCTATTGAGCCAAACTTGAATAATTGCATTTTGATAACCTAATTTATTAAATAAAGGGAGTCAAACTCGTACCTGGCAGCCAGCTGTTCAAGCTTCTCCTGGCGGATGAGTTCCTCCCTCAGAGCCAGTTCGCGCTCGTGCTCGGACTTCTCGAGGCGTTCCCACGCACGGTTGATGTCATGGATCATCTTGCCCTCTCTCGGGGTGTAAGGCTTCTGATTGGCCGCTCGCATACGGGACTGCAGGGTGAATAGCAGCACTTCCAGGTTGCCTTTCTCTACGAACCTATTGAAACATTAAAAATATACTCCTTATATCAGGAATAAAGTCAGACATAAAAAAAATATTCTATGTAATAAATACTAATATTGTAACGCTGAAGAGTTTGTTTGTTTGAACGCGCTAATCTCAGGAACTATTGGTTCGAAATGAAAAAATAGTTTTGTGTTGTATAGCCCATTCAACAAGGAAGGCTTTAGGCTATATGACACCACGTTGCGACCAATAGAAGCGCAGAATCAGTGAAAAATGTTAAATCAATGGGAAAATTTATTCACAGTTATAATATATGTTTTTTATAATGACAGAAGTTGGCGCTGTTAAAGTATCATTTAGTTATGTATAAAATAAACAGTTAAGAGTGTTTGCCGAACGCTTATAAACAATTCGAAGCATTGATAACTAGTTTAAAATTCGATTTTTTACGTGTAAAAACGAAAATTGTTGACATAATGTTTTCGAAAACGTTCACAAGTGTAGGAAATTGGCATTACGTCAATTGTAATTATCCGTATTGCTTTCAAGACCAATCTAAAATACACCTCTAGTATAGTCTCACACATCTTTACTGAGACTTCGGCATCTTCATATCAGCCTTATGAGGCCACTGCTGAACATTGGCCTCCCCAATAGATTACATTATATTAGGGGTATTTGCCCATAATCACTAAGCTGGGCAAGCAGGTTGGTGACCGCAGTTCTAGCCAGTACGCAAGATGACGCTGTTGCCTATCTTCCGGAAGGATTTATTTTCGACGGGGACGACTTCCCGTGAGCGACCCTGACAATGGCAGACTTTGTATCATAATTCATCATCCATATTCAGGCATTAAACGCTGTTCTACCAAAACATTGTAACGTATTGCAAACAGATATGTCTTGTACTTACTTGGGAGGTTTCTCAACAGTGCGATAGTTTGAGAATTGAATCAGCTGTTGACGAACTCCTTCCAGCGAGTTAGCGAAGGTCCTGTCGCCGAGCGCCTCGATTGTACGCTCGATCCATTGCAGAAGGTCGCTGAAACCAAATGTGAGAGTTATTACATAATTATAACAATTATTATCTATTTTTAATTATGAAAGCGATAACATAGAGCAGATATTACCTAGTCAGAGACTCGTACTCCTGCATCATTTTCTCGTTCTCCATGGCGATTCCGACGACCTTGCCGATTCTCTTGCCCTGCACCGTCTCCTGCTTCATCTTGCTGAAGTAGTGATAGTAAGTCACCACGTATGTGATTATAGACTTCTCATCGGGATGATCCACGGCAATGTCTTAAACAGATGTCAAACAAACATTATAATAAAAAATATAACTAATTTTATCTATGTTAATTTATTCATACAAGAGTGCATATTAATAACAAACATTGCTTGAATAATCGTGTCAACTAAAATAGTTTAAGTTAATTATTATATGCTTGCACCAATCCTCATTAGGTACACATGTTGGATTCGTTTGTGAGAGGACGACCAACATGCACGCGTCTGAGTGGTGAAGCTGACCTTAGTCCCCTCTAAGCCTAGTAGTGGGACATTAATACACCGAAGATAATGAGACAAAATGAAAACCTTAAGTTGTTATTTGGACTCTTCAAAGCTTGTGTATATTTCCTACTTAGTACATGTAACCTTATAATTTCCTCACCTTCAGCATCAAGCAATTTGGTTAGACCAAGTTTATCCTCAGCAACATTGAAAGCGTTGTTCAAGTTGTGTATAGGATTGCTCCTGTGCAGCCGGTCAAACTGTATAAGGTCAGGCCGGTGTTTGTGTATGATCGCGTTGAAGGCCAGTCCATCACGCCAGGAGGTGGTGAAGTTGCGGACGTTCACGTTATTGTAGCCGGCAGTCTTCATCTGGCACCAAAGAAGGAGGGCGTCCTTCGCTGATTTCGTCTCCTTGTTGTCTGTCTCTTCAATTGTAATGTCTTGAATCTGTGTGAATGGTTTAGAAAATTTATTAAGAAATGTTTGTTGTTTATATACGTTTTTCTATTGTTTTCTTCTAATTACAGAAGACCAGAATTGTGGTGTCAGAGAGGTATCCCGACTATATCATAAGTCCTATATGATGAGACCTTTTTCATACATTTTGTTATAAACCACTTGATTGAATTTCGTTATTTTGTAGCTGCGGTTACTAAGCAGAGATTGCATAACGTTTATCCATATTAACATACATTAATATATATCATCACACCTGTTTTCTCTAAAAAGTAAACATAGGTATAAAATACGCCTATATTTCGCCAGTCGTATTGTGGGTCCCACGTAAGAGGTGGTGAGCATATTACCGAGAACTTTTATATTTGCCAGAGCCTCATCCGTTAGTCAGCAGATGCGCCACTTGTAATCGAATCGAGATCGTTCTAAGATAAACGATCTCTAATACATATAAGTATACTTATTACCAGTTTTTTCAATATAAAGATATCTATATGTTCATGATCAAAATTATAAAGCTTACAAAAATTTGCTTCGTATTTTCAAAACAATCTACAAAACTCGGCGTCTTATAGGCCGTCAATATACTTACTTGGAACCTCAATATGATAGTCCAGATGAGCCCGAGGTTCAGTCTGGGGTTTCCATCCACGATATCGTGTGAGCCCATGTTCTCGAGGTGCACACGCTGTTCACGCAGGAACTGTAGGGCCTTATCCACATTCTCCAAGCAGTGGATTCGCATCTTGCCTTTTGTTGGACGTGGCTGAAATAAATAGCATAAATAAATAATTTACACACTACAATACAAAATTAAGAAGGGGTTATACACGTTTATTTTTACGTATCTAAAATGTATTTAGCTGTTCTAAATTTGAGTTGACGTTATGTATTGTTTAAATATCATTGCACTTGACATGAGCAGACCCTGTGCTTTAAGCTTAAGTCTAGAACAACCGGAAGAATGCTTAGATATGATGATGATCATTGCCTTGACTGTACTATGGGTTATCATTATCATCACAGCCTAATGAAGTAGCACTATTAGGTTGGGGCTACCTCTTAAGCGGATAAGCGAAAGAAAGAGTGGTGTCCTGTTGATAAAATTGTCATTCTCAATATAGGGCTTCTAGCTTGGCTTAACGAATACCATATAAAATAATAACCGGGCCCAAACATTACGTGTCTTTCGAAGCACAGAAGCTGTTAGAACACAAACTGGCGCTTATCCAAGGACTTGACATTTGTGACCTTTGCTTTAGGAACACTTTTTTTTTTAATTGAAGAAAAACTTTTTAATAGTACCTTAGTGTGATAAAAGGCCACACTGAGGTTATGTGGGATTCTCCGATTTGGCATAGCCACTAAAAACGTCGGTGGATCTTCTTTCGCTAGTCGGCGTGTCGCGCGAGGAACTTTGTAGTCTTCCGTACGACACGTCTGTGTCGGCCCTAAGGCCCCTATTTTATTATATGAGGAAATAATTAGCAGAGAACTGTCCACCTAATCGATAGAGCAAATGTGACAGGCTACGGGGCCCTATCCCGTCCCTTGCTGCTTTGGGAACAATGCGAGAAGGTGAATTAACCCACTTTAATATCGTTATTCTCTTTGTACACGCTTAAAACACAATCAACTAACCTATAAGGTGTCGAAAGATTTCCCGCTAAAGTAATCAACAGAATTTGAATTGTTTCTGAAAATTTGTTGCTTCATAGATTACTATTAGATAAGCACTAGAGTCCATATGTTATTTTTTTAGTTTTAAGTTAACTACGGATTGGTATGTCGCTTAAGCACTTGACATAATATGACATCATTATATCTATAATACAGACATAGGTATACTGTAATTGTCATTTTATAATTTTCTGTTTCCCGGCAGTTATACCTATTGCTTCTTTGTGTTGTATATTTCTATTTTGTAAATTTTACAGGTACGATAGATTGATATTGGTATTTTGCCTCATATACTCAAAACCAGTTGAAATCTTATTAGCGCATACTTCCTAACAGTCGTCCTCCACCTAACATACTAAACTGTTTGCTTCGTTACATATTTTATATAATTATGTATGTTTCGTAAGTATTACAGTATGTCCCTCCTTAGCTCATTACAGATCAACACATCAAACAACCCATTTCCAATTGAAATAAAGCCCCTATTTCAGAAAACATTTTTATACTTTGACTAAATTTTGTTAACGTGCACGAGTGCTTTTAAGAATCTGCTGAAACTGCGGCCTTGCAAAAAGCTTGAATCGATAAACAAGATACTTGAATGTCGCTTGGTAGCGTCAAGATGAGCTATTTGGGTCAAGGTCATATCTCAGCACTCCTATTCGTTTTATTCAAAAAATACATACATATATTCATGCACGCCTGTTTCCCCGAAGGGGAAGGCAGAGGCATATTGTACGCCCACACTTCGCCAATTATAAAGTTGGTCCCACGTAATAGGTGGCGGGCCTATTACCGCTTACTGGGCACTGTTATGTTCACCAGCGCCTCGTCCGTTGGTTGGCAGGTGCACAACTTGCAGGTGAGGTTAGCTTGGGCTCCTAAGGTCTTGGTAGGATCCTCATGCACCTAATTTATAAATCTATACTCAAAATACCATATATACCATCGCATAAGCGGCACTGAACATCCTTTTCAGCTTTATAATATTATTAAGAACTTGTTTAGTTGGTTGGTAGCGCAAACCTCAGGAAAAAAATGATTTAAATTGAAAAAATCCTTTTGAGTTGGAAAGTTTATTATTTGAGAAAGGCTTTAGGCTGATTATAATGACGTACTGAAGAATAGGTGGAACATCAATTAAATTTGTTGCCAAAACATTTTATTGGCTTCAACACCAGATTCGTCACACACATATTTTGTTAGATTTATGCTTAGTTTTGGTCTGGGTCCTATGTTATTAAATATGTGCATATTTACAAAAAAAAAAGTAATATATATTTTAATCCGTCATTCAGTATCCATAACACAAGTTCTTAATAATACTTATCTGGGAACTAAATAATTGGTGTCATTGTTAGAAAATTATTATTTATCTCTTAAATGATATTAAACGTAAATGTATCCAACTGAGTACTTGTTAATTATAAGTGATAAAACGCGTTTATCGAAGCGCCAGCGCCGAATCCATTTTATTCTTCCGTTGTGTGCGCTGCGTAAATAGTTCATCATCATCACCTCAGCACATTAACGTTCCACCACTAATCATGGGCCTCATGTCACGAATCATGGTCAGAGTGATGCAGATCATAGTCCACTACGAGGACCCTGTGCAGATTGATGGACAATTAACGGTTAATAGCTTAGTAAGAGTTTTTATAATTTCAAAGGAATCTTAGGGCGTATGTTATTAGCACATATATTTACGTCTGCCGTTCATTTAATATTGGCACAGAGGGCAAACGGTTCACTACTAAGCATAGTCAGAGAGATTCAGGTATTACCCCCCCCCCCCCCCCCACGCGGATCCAGTGCGTCACGGCAGAGGCGGAAACGGCATAGAATATATTTTAGTAAGAATTTTTTCTCAAAAACCACGGGAATAGCTGTTATAATTGGAAAGGAATCTTATACCGATGTGGCGCGTGCTTAGTCGTTGTTATTGAAACAAATTATAGCATCGGCGGCGTAGCGAGAACATAAACACGGCGTGAATTATTAGCACATATATTTACGTCTGCCGTTCATTTAATATTGGCACAGAGGGCATGGGGTTGGCAAGGGAAACTCTAACATAAATCATTGACATTAAATTAATGAAGCTCATTTTAGAAATAATTGGTTTAATATTGTTCTTTTGGCTAATACTTGCGAAAAGCTATAAAGAATATACACAAGACATTTGACCCCTTTAATACAAATGAAATAATTTATTTCCGAAAGGGGTAAAATTGGTTACGTTTTATTAATGCTTGGGATTAAGCTGCCGTTTCATAAAGGCTATTCTAATATGAATGAATTAGAATATGTATATTATTAATGATGTATTAAATTGCATTATATAGCTTCACAGACAAATGAAGATTGTAACTAACCAGTTGAGAATTTAAAAGAGCCTGTGAGTTTCTTGCTAGTTCTTCTTACAGAGCGGTGGCTCGGAACTAGCACTTAGATTCACTCACACTTAAATATTTTTCGTTTTTTAATTGTTTTGTTGCATGTAAGTGAATCTCGTGATTTCAGTGTACTCATATTTCGATTTTTTTGTAATTATATTTCATTTTTACGTTTTCAAGTACTGTGTAATAGTTTATGGAATAAAAGATTTGAACTAAACTGATAATTAGGTATTGTAGATACTAATATACAACTACAAGCAATAGCTAACCTACACTGGTATCAGATAGATTAGTTTTTTGAGGAAGGCCTTAGTCCAGCAGTGGACAGCAGGTGTGTGGACGGAAACGTGTTACTGGCCGTAAATTCGCCGTAATTACTAACTTTGAACTTTATATTAATAAAGCAAATTATATAAATAAACGGCTGATACTTTCGAATCACTCAGAAAAATTATATTATTGCTCTTAAATTAAAATTATGTTTCATATTTAGTAAAGACATACTGGTCATCGTCGTAGGTGTGAAGAACTCTAGACTCAATATATTTGTCAAGTTAAGACCTTTCAATAAGTACCCAGTGGACCAGGATTATCAATTCCTGATGGGTTAAAATGGGTGTTTAAGGATTCTACCAAGACCTAAGAAGCCCAAGCCAACCACACCTACAAGGGGTGCACCTGCCGACCAACGGACGAGGTTCTGGCGATTATAACAGTGCCCGGTAAGCGGCAATAGGCTCGCCACCTATTACGTGGGAATATATATTGAAGAAGTGTGGACGCATAATATGCCTCTGCCTACCCCTTCGGGGAAACAGGCGTGAATGTATGTATGTAAATAAAAAATTATATTCCATGTGGGACAAAATGGGACTAAGCAATAAAGCATATTATTAGGTTGGTTAAATATTGTCACAGAGGGCGTGGGCTGGCAAATAATACTCTTGATATAAATCATTGAATAATGAAGAATTATTAATGAAGCAGATTTTAGAAACTATTCGAATTGCTAGTAATAAAGCATAATACAACTATATAATTCTTCCTTTATACATACTGTGGGATTAGAGTATGCAGTGCTTATTTGCATGTATGGTGTGCAGGCCCTAGATTATTTGCGACTTAAATAATCATAGCCTAGCACGATTCCGGCTGCCCTAGACTTAAGCTTAGGGCCCAGGGTCTGCTCACTGGTCTAACCAGAATTAGCTGAATTTCAGTTATTATATAGAGCGACTGCCGTCTGACTCCGCAACCCAGAGGGAAACATCTTTCTTTTGTTAAGCCAGGATGTTAGAAGGCACTGACTATTGCTGCAGCTAAGGCTTAGCGTATGCAGTGCTTATTTGGATACATGGTGTGCACGCCTTAGAGTGATTCCTTAGATAACGACGGGTAATATCTTATCTATCAACAACCCACATAAGCACTTCTTAGGCAACCGTGTAGTGAGACAGTGGAACGAGCTGCCGGCAGATGTAGTGTCAGCTCCCACTGTCAATTCATTCAAGAACAAGCTGGACAAACACATGCAACCGGTTAAGAGGAACTAGATGCAGATGAATTAGATACAGGCGCAATCAGTTTTCAAACTGCCTGCCTGTTAATTAATATTAGGTCGGGGAAAAAGTCTTTTCGCATAACGTAGGTATAAACTTATTATAAATTTTTTTTGACTGTACTATTTGTGTCTGGCTGGTTTTGGTAACATTAAAAAGGTTCCATTATAAAGAAAAGAAAAAAATGAAAAAAAGTTGTTTCCCGCTATTTTTCATTTGTTTCTCTCTCCGTTAAAATGAGTGAATCTAATGAAGAAATTCGATACATTTTAAAATTTTATTATAAAAAAGGCAAAAATGCAACTCAAGCAGTGAAAAAAATTTGTGATGTTTATGGACCTGATGCAGTGTCAGTAAGAGTAGCACAAATTTGGTTCAAACGTTTTCAGTCCGGAAATTTTGATGTTAAAGATGCACCTCGCTCTGGTCGCCCTGTTACGAATAAAATGGACGCCATTTTTGAAAGAGTGGAGCAAGATCGGCATATTAGTAGTTACGATGTAGCTGAAGAACTGGGAATTGACCACAAAACAGTTTTGACCCATTTGAAGAAAGCTGGTTATACAAAAAAGCTCGATATTTGGGTGCCACACGAGCTCACTCAAAGAAACTTAATGAACCGTGTACTCATTTGCGATTCATTATTGAGACGTAATGAAACCGAGCCGTTTTTGAAGAGATTGATAACTGGCGATGAAAAGTGGATCACGTACGACAAGAACGTGCGAAAAAGGTCGTGGTCGAAAGTTGGCCAGGCTTCACAGACTGTGGCCAAACCTGGCCTAACACGAAATAAGGTGATGCTGTGTGTATGGTGGGATTGGAAGGGCATTGTTTATTATGAGCTTTTACCGCCCGGCAAAACCATCGATTCTGATCTTTACTGCCAGCAACTGATGAGATTAAAGGAAGCAGTCGAGAGAAAACGGCCGGAATTGATCAACAGGAAGGGTGTGGTCTTTCATCACGATAACGCTAGACCACACACATCTTTAGCCACTCAGCAAAAATTAAGAGAGTTCGACTGGGAGGTCCTAGTGCATCCACCATATAGCCCTGACCTTGCGCCTTCAGATTTTCACCTGTTTCGGTCTCTGCAGAATTCTTTAGGTTCTGTAAGGTTGACCTCAAGAGAGGACTGCCAAAACTATTTGTCCCGTTTTTTTGATCAGAAGTCCCAAAGTTTCTACAGTAACGGGATAATGTCTCTGCCCACAAAATGGCAGAAAGTTATTCAACAAAACGGTACATATATATTGTAAATAAATGTAAATAAACTTTGAAAAAAATGTCTTGACTTTTCATACAAAAATACGAAAAGACTTTTTCCCCAACCTATTAATAATAATATAGATATATTGAACAGAAAATGAAGTAACTTACCAATCTCTCCCCAGACAAGACTTCGAGCAGTTTGATGAGCATCTTGCCGTCCCGCATGTCGACATAGAGGTCGCCGATGCGGCACCCCACGCGCACCAGGTGGGAGTTCACCCATTTTTGAAACGTCTTCTTCTGTACACTTTCTCGTTCGTCTGCAAGCAAATTTACAGCCACATGTCAAACATATCGTTAAATCACTGAACATTGATTGGAATTTAAAGAAATATTGTCCTGTAATTAAAAATAGAACCGATGGTTTCGGTAAATTTTTCATTATTTGACAAAAATAGAAAAAAAAAGTTTATAGAAAGTATTAAAAAATGATATGTCTGAACTTAAAAATAGATCCAAAAATTCTGCAAATTTCCCTTCTGTCAGCAAACATAAATAGAGATAAAAAAAAACATATTTAAAATTAAAAATAAATTACATAGGTCTGCATCTACCACAGACCTGTAAGATCGTGAAAAAAATGTACATAATAAAGGGTCATTATTGGTAAAATATGATGTTTGTTAACACATTAACCGCCAGTGGGGTTTGCCGCGACGCGGTGACCATATGGGCGGTTTGGACCCTCTGGCTTGTGAGGCTGCCCTGCCAACCGCCACCGGCGCGGCCATCGTTGCAACTCACTCGCCGTATACCACCCTGGTGTTGGGTTCAGTAATATGATAACAGTAACATGAGACACAAGATTGTATTGCCTGTGATCTGTTCGCACGCCGTAGACCGTTAAGTCCTACATAGGGTGTTCTCATGAATCGATTATTGACGCAACAGTATTCAAAATACTCGGAAGAGGCCTCACTTACAATTAAAGACAGATAATAGTCCATATCAGTTTTTATTTATTTATAATAAAAGGCTTTATGAAGCAACTGGTCTGTGTGTTGAATACGACCCAATACCTTCTCACTTTGATTCGTGCGAGGAGGTATTAAGTGTCTAAAGAGGATGCTTTCCAAGGCGCATCTAGAAGCATTCAATACGCTCAATTCAAATTAAAATTAACATTTTAATACTTAAGGTGGCCCTTGCTTATCTATCGTTTAAATTGAGCCACTTGAACTAAAAATAACGTAACTTAAATAAATTTTATAAAGGAAAACCGTACATCAAATTAATCACTGTTCAGTCGAACAGGAAAACACAGTCATATGTAAATAACTGTCAGCGACTGGAATATTCATTATATTATAAATTAACTCTGGTTTTAAAAAAAACCTCAAGAAATATACAATTTTTGTATTATTCTTTACCGCGTTATCAATAGAACTGTTTTTGTTTGTAATTTCCTGATAGCTTGTGTACCTGAGAGTAAGAAATATACCTGCTCATAATCCATACAGATTAATATGATTAAATGATTGTCATGTCATTTTATCACTCTTGTTCCCAATATAACAATTGATTTAATGGGGATACATATATATTCCACCTTTCAAATCAGAACTCCATGAAGCCTAAAGCGCTTTAATTCGCCTACAGCATATTTGAAACTATAATCGTCTACCTAGACGTCTTTAACTACTTACTACGACCAAATCAATCCCCAAAAAACGATTCCACGGTCACCGTCTAAATTTAAAGAAAGAATGTAATACACATGACACCACAATCTTCCGAAGCACCGTACACTTAGCACACAAACGAACCTCTAAGTTCTAGCACGACCTTGTCATAATACAACTCCAATCCGGGAACTTCGATGTCCACACCCCTCTTGATGAGGTCGTAGCAGTCAGTGGATGTCATATCCCCAGCACCAAGACACCGACTGAGCCAGCATAGGTCGGTCCGACCAACAGGAACAATTAGAGCGACAAAATCCAACTGCTACACAACAAGGATATTTGATACTAATGCTCCAGATATTGACAACACTAACCGGTTTTAATTTATTTATAACATTAATACACTTTTCATATCAAAATTCAGTTACAATAATCGAATTTAATACAAGATTCTTTATGGAACAATGAAATAACGTGTCAATGTAGCCATGCTTGCTGCCATCAAATAAACGTACGAGAGTTTGTTTGAAATCTGATAGCGATTTTGTCATTGATACGATAACAGTCATTCTTATCTAAAATGATCCTAGAAAATAGAAGACACATAAAAAATATGTTTTTTTTACTCTTTGTATCTGGTAGAGAGAAAGAGGACGACCATAAATTAATTATACCTGCGACTAGGCTCCAAAAGATAAACAAAGCATTTCAAAGCAAAGGTCAATTCTACAATAAAATCCCAAGCAATATAAAGCAATTAAGCATAAATAAATTTAAATTAACAATAAAACGCAAGCTGTCTTTAAAGGGATACTAATCAAAGACTATAATGGCAGATAAAAATGCTTGGGATTAAACTGCCGTTTCATACAGGCTATTCTAATACGAATGGCTTATAACATGAATATTGTTAAAGTTATATTTACATTGCATTGTATAGCTTCACAGACAAATGAAGATTGTAATTCAAGTACCAAACCAATGGATAAGTTTAAAAGAGCACAGCCTGTGAGTTTCTTGCCAGTTCTTCGTACAGAGCAGTGGCTCGGAACTGGCACTTCACTTACACTTAATTAATTTTTTGTTTTTAAATTGTTTTGTTGCATGTAAGTGAATCTAAGCTTCGTGATTTCAATGTAATAAATAATATTTCGATTGTTTCTTTGTTATTTATATTTAATTTTGACGTTTTCAAGTACTAGGTAATAGTTTATGAAATTTGAATTTTGACCCAAACAGAGATAATAATCATAATTTAAAGAAAGGGTTGTATATTCATGACAAATAACCGATGTGAATGGAAGTTTAAGGCATACTGCGCCAGATAACCTAAGCTGCTCCTAATTGGATGACGCTTTTACAACTCAACGTAACTCTTAAGTATACAGCTCACCTGATGGAAGCAGTCTATGGACTTTTTTAAAGAGCCTCTGCTGTAATTCGTTAGGAAGACCTCGCCAGAGAACTTACAAACCTATAAGTACGCTCGCCGCAGATAATTGCTCCTAAATTCCGCCTAAATTAAATAGAAAAGGTTTGCAACCGCTGCCTTTTAGAGGAAAAGTGTGTTATTCCAATAAGTAAATGTACGTTAATAAATGTATTGTATGTATTGTCCGCAGCCATATTAATTAATATAATTATGCAAGGGTATCTCCTAATATATTTATTTAATTCGTTTTCACGCCTTATCTGCTGCAGTAATAATATATGATGTCTGTATAAAGATATATTTAAGGGACCTTGTAGAACAACGATACCCAACCTTTAACCTGCGCCTTATTCACGACTCGCTAATTCTGCGTCCCTCATGTCCCATGTACCAAAAAAGTAAGTAAAAAAAGGATGAAAACAGCTTAATTTTTATAAATATATCCTTGAGACATCCCACACAGCGCAAGCAAAGAGAGATGCGTATACTGAATATAATTACTATACAAAATCAAGCAGAACTCGTATTACCTATGAACTGGACTCCAGGTAGTTATACTAACTAACACGCCATTTAGTAAATATTAACTATCTAAAAAAAACAGGAATCTATTTTGAATACATATCTACAAAGAGTTTAAATCTGGAGCCACCCGCTACGCCCGTCTCCCTTGAATTACTCTACCCCCCTCAAGTGGGGTGCGCCCAATGATTGGGAAACCCAGTTTATAGACTTACGACACGTTTTCTTCCAGTTTGCACCATTATTTCTTTGGAGACGGAATAAGTTGCGGCGGCCCTTGCAATATATTAGGCAATCTAATTTATCAAGTACTAGTTGCTGCCTGCGACCTCGTCCGCGTGACCTGTAGGTACTTTCTTTTAAACTGTAGTCCCCGCCGGGAAATGATAAGCAGCTTCTAACTTCAGCTATCTATTGACGAAAGTCTCGTTTGCGTATTGTTATTCCATACCAGTTGCGTGTTGTTATTCACGTCTCACGGGAACGGTAAAATAAGTATTCTATTTCCGTCACCTGGTTCTAAGAAATTGGTAGGTAAGAGGTACCCCACCAATTTCTTAGCCCAATCTTCTGGAGTTATAAATAGTGTTATTAACACGTCTTTTTTATTATTTATATATTGGATGTTTACAATACATAATATAGAACCTAAATGGGGCCGTTCAAATATTACGTAAGCACTATGGGGGGGGTGGGGAGTTCTTTGTTTTGCTTATTTTGGATGACATGGGGGGGTAGGAGAGTCTAGATTATGATTACGTCATCGCTAGTTATTTACGTTATCACACAAATGGCAACCCTCACATCGTCTATGCTTGAAAACTAAACGCATTTTAGGGGATTCCCGCAAATAATGCATCCGTTAAGGCACTCGCTTTAGAACCGAATACGGGAATTACCGCGCGCTATTCACTTGTCAAAATTTCCTTAGTGTACTGTTTCGTTCGGATACTTAGCGAGAATAGCGAGTAGAAGTATTGTAAAGCATAGCAAAGCAAGTTAACAGTTGTGTTACCGTTACAATTTTTTTTAATTAAAATACATTTATAATTGAAAAATATTAACGTAAGCATACGGGGAGGGGGTAAGAGCTTTGCTTACTTTTGCTTGCTGACAAGGGGGAGGGGGGGAATAAATAATTATAATAAATCTGCTTACGTAATATTTAAACAACGTAGGGGCGTTGTTAAGGTAAAAAAACCCAACGAGAGGGTCTGGTTTTCCCGTCGAAACAGTTATAAATAACACAACTTTACCTTAAATGGTCAACGGACCGCAATAGACCACAAACACAATGGATGGATAGAAAAGCTATTGTTTGTCAGTCAATCAGCGTTCAAAGACTTGGCAATTTCACTTCTGAAGATTTGTATTACTGTAGTAAAGATACAAAGTGCAAGCATTATTGCGAAATTTATTTTGAGAACTTTTACTTTAAGTTGCCATAAAAAATTGAGTGTCAAAAGTGCCTTTTAACAGACTGACAACTAGTTTTAACCATATAATAATGTTTCCCTCTGGGTTGCGGAGGTCAGACGGCAGTGGCCCCACGTAATAACTGAAATTCAGTCAAATCTGGTTGAACCAGTGAGCAGACCCTGGGCCCTAAGCTTAAGTCTAGGGCAACCGGGATAATGCTAGAATATGATGACTTCAAGTTGCTATAAAATTTTAACATATCTATTATTTTTTTACTAAAATATTAATAACATATCTATTGGCATACTATATTATTGGCACTTTATATTGCGATAGTTTGGGCCCCTTGATAGTTTTGGTTAAGAAAAAATCGTATTCCGTTTTAAAAAATGTTTCTTTTTTATCTCAATTAATCATTATACAAGTTGTCTACTTGCGTCTACGTCAGTGTGGGGCCCTTTAATGTTACTGCCACTCAACTAAAAGTATACTGGATTAAAAAAAACTTTTTGCATAGCACTCCTCATATATGTAATTTTTTTTATTTGAAACATTAATGAATCGTTTATTGACGAACTAGTGACCATCTTCGACTTTTTCTGTCATTGGTACACTATTATTATTATAGTGTCCCTCAACTAAATAAGTATATGTATAGTAGAGTATACTTGATTAGGAGATACTTCTGTTGAAAGCCGCATAAGTCGCAACATTCTCGAAGTAATTGACGGTTTCAATTGCACTTATGTCAAGGTAATTAAGATAAAATTGTATGTATACATTGTATCTATTGTTAAAAAACGAATTTTGTTTAACATATATTCCACACACAACGATATAATATGAATATTGGTGGAGACAGAGGAGACGATCGAAGAAGAGTTTACATACATAATATCACGACTGTTTCCTCGAAGGGGCAGGCAAAGGCATATTATACGCCCACATTTCGCCATTTGTTGGTCCCACGTATTAGGTGGCGAGTCTATTGCCGCCTGCTCTAGAGCCTCGTTTGCTGTTTAGCAGGTGCACTACTTCCAGGTGGTGGTTGGGTTCCACAGATCTTCCACAAGTCTGCTACGTCATTTTGGTCTAGGTAAGAATAACAACCTTATCATTGACATAACGTAATCGAGCCGGTGTATTAATTTATCACCTCGTTAACTGACACACTTTCAAACGTTATTGTTGCTACTTGTAACGACATGCATGATAGATAACACACATTTTAAGGATAATTGTGACCTATCCTATCACCTATCAAGGCATCTTTAAATCATGGCTAAACTTGACTAATTATCCATGATAGACGTCTGAAATTCCTTTTATGTTAACCAAATCTAATTTAAAACATTTGTAATAAATTATCATACAAGCATAAAACTCACAGACGTGAATGTATGTATGTCTGTAAAAATAAATAAAGGGTGGTAGTTACCGGCTAGCGCTTTGATGCGCGATCGTTCGAAGAGCCTTGAGGAGGAGTTGCCGCCGTCGTACTCGAACTCGTCGATGATCTCCTGGCCGTGGCCAATGGACGGGTCCCAGCGGGACACCGAGATGTCGGTCGTCATGGCGACCACGAACTCACCACGCCACGGTCAAACCTCTGAAACACGTGAGAAGGCTTTTTTTAACATACAGAACGTGGACATAGGGTTTGGTCGCGTATAGTCCAATTTGCAATTGGTTCCTCATGATTAAAGCGTTATACCGGTTGAAAGGTTACGAGCTCAAGGTCGGCTTCGCGATTGGTCCAATACATAATAAAAACGTATTAAATAGTAGGGTTTCTATATTCCATAAGTTAAACTAGATAAACAATATCCTTCTCGGATAAACTACACAATCACATTTTATACCAGACAATTACTTTTTTGATTATGATATTTATAATTTTTAGGTACTTGCATTCAAAACCGTGGAATCCTTTTGACTATAATGAGCGTTTTAAAATACCATTTTGTCATTAGTATTGTTGTTGAAGGACATTACAGAAAAAAATGTATATTTCATATTATTTTCAATCTCAACATTTTCCCACACATTTGGCAAGAAACAAATCGTTGGTACATCGCAACAGTCACAACACATATTATAACTTAGCAAGTGAACAGGTCGATTTCATAATCAGACTGAAGTATTTGGTAAACTTAACTGTACCATACTGCAAAACCACCACCAGACTAAAAAAGGGAGCCAGCTGTACCGCCAAGAAGCGGCGCACGGAACGACCGACCATATTTCTTGGTTCGAGTGCTGATAGTCTGTACAGTATGTGGATGGTTTCTAAGACCAGCACGCGTTGCTCCTCAGTACACTCGTCATAGTAGTTCCGGCAGAAGACACTGGTTGTCCGCCCCAGAAGGGTGAGAAGGACTGATAGGGACAAGGATTTTGAATTTATTTACAAATTGTAGGGTGTCAAAATATACGCTCGGTAGAGTGCTCACACCATCGTTGTTTAAGCAGGATCCGCGCGTATCGACCCGTACAACCTTAGGGTTGAGTCGGGCCAGGTGGTGGGTTTGTACCATACTGTAATGATGGACCGAGGACGTTTCAATCAAACAGCTTGGTTGGGAACTAGACGTACACGTAGACTACCATTTAGTAATAGTGTTACGGGTGGGAGACAAACTTGACGAGATTTAGCTTTCTTTCTTCTTCTCCACTCAAGCTCCTGCCATTAGCGAATGGGCGCGTTAGGTTAAACTTATGTTACCTTTAGTTTACTAATATGATGGGCGACGAACCAACTTGACAAGTTTTTGCAGAGTTCTTCTCCTGCCTGTTGCGAATGGGCGCGTTAGTACAAAGCTTTATCGACATTAACAAATTACAAGTTCTTCTTTGTAAATCAAAACCGTTACATGAATGAACCCAAATTCATTAATACAATTATCCCGGTTGCCCTAGACTTAAGCTTAGGGCCCTGGGTCTGCTTACTGGTCTAACCAGATTTTGACTTTAGTTATTAAATGGAGCGTCAGCAGTCTGACCTTCGCAACCCAGAGAGCAACATCATTCTTTGGTCAAACTAGCTATCAGGATGTTAGAAGGCACAAACTACTTAATAGCGACTGGACTAGATGTGCATGACAGCCGGGACCAACGGCTTAACGTTCTTCCCAATGCGTTGAACCCAAATTAAATAATGTATATATTATGCCTATTATCATCCAAAACACTTAACTAACTGGCGGGAGAAAAGTCTAACCTTGACGATTTTCTTGCCCGTTCTTTTACGATCAAGCTTTTTCTTCATAAGAGCTCTTTTGAGCCAAACTTTAATAAATGAATATGAAATTGAACTTAACCAACACGGACTTAACCAGCAAACGATACTCTCATAACCTTTCTATAATCCTTTTGATTTTAAAGTACACTTCACCAAACACTATAATATTATTTAAAGACGCTTCATACTTTATTATTTGTGACATCACGCCGTGCCGGTGATAAGATAAAAGATACATTATCGCCGCACCTAAGCGATTGCAGTTTTAACTTTACTTTGTAGAGCTCTACGACGGCTTAAATTATCTTATGCAGACGAACATTTAATTTAATTCAAAACTAGCGACCGACCTTGTTCTCTGCATAATAATAATAATTAATTAATACCTAGTAATTATTAGTATTGATTGAGTAATGAAGTATCATTACTCAATCAATACTTTAGATACACAATCAAGTATTTTTGAATTCTTATTCCGTAACTAAAAAAATAAGCTAGATTAAATTTCATATAAAAATACCAGACCAGTATAATTATAGAAGACCCATTTAAAGCATATAACTTTGAGTGTTTCAACACAAATTCTCGATTAACTATTTATAAAATACAACTTTGAGTTTTTCAACCCAATTTCTCCATTAGATGTTCATTCAGTATATTTAACGCCCAGTCAATCCTTAATTTTATTTCACAATTCAGATTAAATGTCTTATCAAAATAAGACTACAGAAAACCAGTATCAAATTTACACTACACATAAAATTATCAACTGCAAGTCGAAATCGATTCTGCTTGTTATGTAATCTACACTTAAAGACGGATTTCAAACAAACCTCGATAGAGTACAAACTATCCAGTGGAACAAAAAGGCAAGGACATTGACCCGAGTGAGGAGACATGGCGTCGGCAAACCACCACACCACCATAGCTATTAAATAAAACCATAGTAGAAGCAAATAAGTACGATATCTTAACCAATAGGATTGGTTTAACGAAGCTGCACGGAGCAAAGCTAGGTAAATGAAGCGATAGAATTGGAAAACCAAATGCATTCATTAACGCATCCTAGCACATCTCTGGTGGAAACGAAGTGTAATATATATGAATCTCAACGAAAATAAAATAATTACTTACTGGGTTTAATATTTTTTATATAAACGGATCGAACAAGCTCTTCTTAGCAGTCTAGAGAAATAAATTGTTGGGCAAATGAATGGCAATGTGCAAGGCCTACAAGGTGGTCTGACTGCACGCTGCGTTTTACGCACCTTATAACCGCACTAGGTGGAGACGAATAATTTGGGGTCCCAATCTTCAGCATTGAGTGAACGATGAATAAGACCGAACACGGTTTATATGTGAGCACGCTAAAATTTTAATGGCGATTACAAAACCAGCCGATGTAGTAGAGGGCGGCTTCCCACCCGATGGACCGATGATCTAGTCAAGGCGGCGGGAAGCCGGTGGAAAATAATTGCAAATCTTTATTCAGCAGTGGACTTCAAATGGCTGAAATGATAGGAGCACTAATTGTGCGTGCGATTCAATCCAAACTATTATTATAGATGCGAAAGTAACTCTGTCTGTCTGTCTTTTCTTCACGCCTAAACTACTGAACCGATTTTTGTGAAAATCCCGCGGGAGCGAAAACTTCTCAAAACATCGGATACTATGTGGGTAAAAAATCTGCGGAAGTCACTATTCCAAGCGAACGAAGTCGCGGGCAAAATCTAGTAAACTATAAGGCTTTAAATGCTCGTTTGGATCTCAAGTTTGCCTACTTATTTGTTTCTACTATGCTACCCCACACCATAGAACAGCCATAGACAGACACGGCTTCTATTGTGCGAACTAATCTAGCACTAAACTTTGTAAATTTAATGAAAAAAAAAGTGTCGAGGGCGTGCCGGATACGTATACATAGCACTATGGGTTCGAGGTAAAATTAATATTGACAATATCTCAAGTAACAGGTGTACAAAACAATTTAGAAAAAAAAAAAAAAATTTGTTCAAAAAGATGCCGTAATTTGAAGTTTACAGTCATATACTTTTCATTCATTGTTTAAAACATTTTTATTATACTGTCAATAAATAATAATTATTTACCAGACCTTTTACATTTCAACAAGCTGTTATTGTCTGAATTTTAATCATTTATTCCCTACAACTTCGGAATTAACTTTGTTTAGTACCCACAGTACAATCTCTGCTTAGTTGGGGCTAGACGGCACTGTGTAATGTCTTACGAAATTTTATTATTAATAAAAAACAACTTCTTTGCGTCATACACGTATAAGCCCCTAGCTTATTTCAAATTTTTAAACATATTTTTTTTACTGGTTACTGTACTGACTTACTACATATTCAGCAAGCAATAAGGCTTATTTCATCAGTCACGATTTTGGCTAAATTAAAAAAAGAAGGAGATTAAAGTCACCGCGTTTTTTCTTGTTACCTAGCCTGTTTGAAATAACAATGGACTGTTGAACAGGATCTATACATAGTACGAGTTTATATTTTGTCTGTTAGGAGGTTGTCATTTTATTGTATAAATTGTATGTTTTTGGTACTGTCGACGTTCATAGGCTATTCCATCATATAGCCGTAAGCATAGAATAGAATAGATCTTTATTGCTAAGACTGTGTACACTTTGCTGGTGTTCATGCATTACATTAGTAACAACAGTTTACCAATTTTTATAAGATACAAATAGTTACTTAATATTATTCGTAAAAAAGTATTCAATTAAGTTGTAAAATGGTTTATTCATTAGCTACGCTTTTAATTTGTATTTAAACTTTGATAGACTTAATTCTTTAATCTCCATAGGCAAATTATTGAATACTTTTAAACTGGTGTAAAAAGGACTCTTTTAGATATAAGAGTGCTTTTTGAGTGTATAGTGAGGAATAATGTTCACCACTTTTGAATCTCTCTTTTTGATTAGCCTATGACACGTAGGCAAGGGAAATTCATTTCCTAAGTTAAAGGCACTGTAAATAGATTGATGGGTACAACTTAGTATCATACTTTTATAAACACTTAACATTTTTACACATAGCACCGTAGTTAGAATTTATTTGTAGAAACAAAATTATATGCAACTAGCGGCCGCCCGCGACCGCGTCCGTGTGACCTAAGTACGTAAACCTTCCTCTTGTAAAAGTCAGGTTCAAAAAGCATACCTAGGGTCAAACAGAGTTAAACGACTTTTTTTATACTTTGTAGTGATGAAACAATACAATAAGTTAACTATTCCACACTCAACTTTACACTATATATAACTTTACTCAATTCACTAACAGGTATAATTAAATAAAAAAGTTAAAACCAAACGGTACTGCACAACACCAATGCTCACCCTGTTATTATTCACCGCGTCTACTAAACAACTAGATGTCACGCTATTTACGAGGGGACATCAACCAACCTGGGCCCTTATAACAATAATAAAATACTATATGAAATCAACACTTCTAACAAGGTAGATTGGAGTTGTGTTTTTGCCGTTTTCACATACGTATTAGTACGAATGGACACTAACGTTCACACAACTGTTCCCTAATGACTAAAATAAAATCGTGTTTGAAAAACAATATTCTCATAGATAATTGATTGATATCTGTATGCAAAAAGAGTGGCGTGTTATGACCTTTTATAATAAAAATAAGCTTTTTGACGCACGTTTTAGTATGCAACATACGAATAGATATCAACGAACGACTGGGTCCTAACATCATCATATCGTAGCATTATCCCGGTTGCCCAGCTAGATCAACGGCTTGACGTGCTTTCCGAGATACGTAACGACTGGGCCTAACAACAAATATAGAATCACTAGCATTTGCCCGCGACTTCGTTCGCGTGGAATATTGACTTCCGGCAATGTTTAATTTGGCCAACATAGTTCCCGATCCCGCGGGATTTTTGAGAAGTTCCCGATGCTATCATTGAATCCACGTTAGTATATCGATTATTTATCGCCCACCGTTACCCATTTAATGTTTTTTTGTGTATGACGTTTTTAACGCAATGGCTGCTTAAATATACAGCCAGTGCAATATGCAGCCTTTATTTTATTATTGTGTTATTCTCTTGTTACTCATTTTATATTTCGTCTAAGTTACATTTAGTTAGTTTAGTTTTGTCTTGTTTGATATTGTTATTAATCAGTATATATATTTATTTTTAAACGTGCAGTTCTCTACCCCCTCTAAAGGCTATGCCGGAAGACTAGTGCTGCTGTAGATTGACGCTGCAGCAGTCTTAACTGAGGCAGAGACCTTATTGAATGCCAACAACTATGTTTTAATTTTTTGTGTTTTATAATTAACTTCTCTTTTTGTGTTGTGTATTGTCAACAAATTCTTTCTTTCACAGCACTGATCTCTATTAAATTCACCACTTGTTCGCGCAGAGGTAGGCAGAGATCACATACTTCTACTTGCTACGAACTTGGTACACGCTTTTAGCTTCACTCACAATCTAATGAGTGTGAGTGAAGCTAAAAGCCTTGTGTATACTCCCATCGGGGTAGGGGACTTTTAACATAAGGTGTGTTTGTCCAGAATTTTCTTTGATTAGCAAATAAAAGATCTAAGATATTCCTGTTTATAGGAACAGTATACTATTCCTACTCTCCATCATCATCTATGCTCTGCGTAATCCCGGTTGCAAACCTTACGAAACAAGTTCTGCTTTTTCTACATTTTCGTCTCCACATCGCACTGTCTTCGGCATCATGCTATCCATACTCTATTACATAATAATAAACAGTAGAAAACCTAAGCAAATATTCGTGAAACACGGTTCACTGGTTAAAGTTACGTACATCGTTCGTTAATATCTATTTCGCGTTTACTTTTATGTCTATTATGTAAAATGAGAGATCAGGTAACCGTTATGCTGAGGAACTGCAGACAAGTTAACCGCTAACGAGTCGTAACGTCTGACATCGTTCTAATTGACTTTTTAATGACATCATTTTATGGTACGAGTTGCTTATTATTATTTGTCACAGGGGTATTTAGTATGTATAACGAAAACAGCCTGTTTTCAAAAAGTGGCGCTGTATGCAATGTTTGTCTGCTTCTAGAAAGAGTTGGACACGCTGGAGTTAGGTAGGGAGGATGGCAGTGGGCGTCGTCGGAAGATTTTTAGTGGGTAGAACTGCTGGCGGTCGCGTCTGCCGCATTAAGCCCCACACTCCCCTCTCGGTCCCCCTATTGGCCGGTAGGCAGTGCGTGAATAAAAAAAGATGGCCGCAATGACCCACGCAATGGTCACTGTTCACAAAATGCTAACCAAAGTTTTTAAAATAAATTATTATTATTATAAAGGTCAACTGAATGGACTATGTGCGAAAACCACCATCACTGACATTAACAAAACCGCCAACCAATTTAAAGCTATTATGCAAGTCCAGTCTTTATACCATTCCAGCATACGACGTCCCTCATAGAAAATAATCAACGTAGTCTATGGACGCTTGCAATGCAATACCTAGAACATCACTGGTGCCTTCCCAATCATATAAAAAAGTATTTGCCTTTTGGTAGCGCCACCTTAAAAGAACTCAGCCACCCCATGTCTTGCCCAAGGATATCATAGCAGCCGACTATGGAAATCAAATCTAGTTTTAACTAGTTTCTAGCTAAGGGCTAGCCACCTTTCATTATTTGAAACGTTTCATCTATACACACATACATTATAAGTTATAACTATTCATTAATTAGTTTTAATTTAGTGTATAATGGAGTTACAATAAAAACATATATTTCTTTCTTTGACGACCGATATGGCGTACCTAGAGTTCAGTATACCTACACTTCACTTCAGAGTTCGTGGGTTCGATTCCCACACGGACAAATCTTTGTGTGTATTAACATGAATATTTGTTCTGGTCTTATTCAGGTGTTTTTCTATGTATATTAAGTACAAAAAGAATGTATTTACAAAAAAAAAAAAAAAGGTATTCAAGTATGTTTATCCGTTGTTTAGTATCCATAACACAAGTGCTTAATGATATTTATCTTGGAACTAAATAATTGGTGTAATTGTCAGAAAATATTTATTAATTAAAAAATTGTTTTATACTCTGTTTTATACTTTGTTTGATACTGTGTTTTATATCTGTGCTTAAAGTGACCTTTGTTGCTACTGTCTAGTATCTAGATTATGGGATACATGGGCGTGACATTATGTATGTATATACCCAAACTGTAATATCCTACAGAAAATGCCGTGTGTACAAATCGTAGCTAAAGACCAACATCTTGTTTGAATACTCCACACTCTCCGATTTTCATGTATGTTGGTATGATAAAGCTTGTAACATAACAAACACATGGGTTCCACACGCAATTGTAATTTGACAGAGAATTACAAACGCAGAAACTTTTATGCAGACGTAACGGGCGCATAGAACGACAATATAAACAAAAAGGATAAGGATCATACACAAAAGTTAATGGCTCAAACAATAGTGCAGTTTCCATTACAAGTTGCCACGACATATATACACATTTTAGTCGCAACGCTAGTCACGGATTATCATTTCCACGGATGTAGGATACGGTTGTCGGCCGGTTCCGGCGGACCATTATGTCATACTTCAAACCTCCGTTACTATGTTGGTTAGAAGACTTGAATAGTATGTTCACTCTTCCAGTTTTATAGCACTACGGTTATTAAAAACAGTAACCATCCGGCAATTTTGTAACGCGGGAAAACTTATCGATATTGCGGTGAGACAACTAGCTTTCTAGATACAAATTATTATTATGGAAAATACCAACAAGAAGGTTTTTATATCATTTCATAATTTCTTTCGACAATGAAAGAAGATTCAACACAATATAAAAATCTTTGCGGAACTGTTCGGCTCAAAAGAAGGAACATGGATGGTTTATAGTCAGTAAAAGTCTGACACAAACAGCGGGGGAAAGTTATTAGACGATTTTCCATCAAATAAAAAAAAGAATAGTTTAGCATTCTGGATTTGACCTTGGGACTTAAATGGCTTTTTGTAGATTTCTTACTTTGTATAAACTAGTCGATTCTATTGAAATCTTGTTTGTATATGTGTTGTTTGGATTAAATTAAATTTTTTCTTTCCATTCTTTCTTGTTTTTGTTTCTTCCTCCATCTTATAGTTCTCCTTATATCTGTTATTAAAAAATCAATGGCAAATAGCATACATAACCATACCCAGCAAAAAACAGACCACGTTTCTGATCAACATATTTTATCCGTCAGACCACGCCTACTAATTATAGATCGATTTCATCACTAATCTTTTTGAAACACTTAAAGACTCGTGTTGCCAAGCGCCCTAATCCAGAAAACACGTTTTTAATAATGATCCGATTACCAGCGACGAACTATTCATTGGGCTGTTCCAGTTGTGGTAGAAAGTCACCATAGTCCCGTCTGGTGAGGTGCGTTTATTTCAGACCAATGATCGAAGTAATGTAGATACAAGTACACTTTTATACAACTATGCAATAATTTCAAATTTTAATATTTGATGGATCCACGCAAATACTTCTGGATCCATTGCAAGTTCAAAGGACAGTCAGGCATATTCTTTACAACTGTCAGTATGCTGCCTGCACTTCCCCACAATCTTTTTACAATCGATGCCTTTCGGAAACTTACGGACTAAGCATTCAATGAAAGTCATCTACACCTGCTTGCTTGAAAGCGATGGCAGATGCACTGCAGTATCTGGAGAGTCCCATCAGTATGCTGAAGGTATTGTATAGTACTACGGAGGAGCCTCCAGCAACCAGGGCGACAACGAAGCGCGGCCGCGCCCGTGGCCGCGGTTGTTCCCAAGGCCTATCGGCCGGTCTCGGCGAGGCCAGGAGGGCGCTGAGTGCTGGCCGGACGCTGGCCAGCACTCGGCCTCACCTCTTTTCGGAGGAGGACACGCTGCGGCAGGAGTTGGAGCGCCTCAGGGCAAGCGACAAGGCTCTGAGGCAGGAGAACGCCCGCCTTCTCTCGCAGCATGCAGAATTATTAAGGGAGGTCTCTTCTCTCCGCGAGGAGGTGCGGAGAGTGGATAGGCCTGCGCCTGTCGACCTGGCGCAGGTCATGAGAGTCCTGGACGCGCGCATAGAGGGCCTCGAGGTGTCTGGCCGCCTTCTGCCCGGGAAGTCGTTCCGTCCCCCGTTGCGGGCCGACCGGGCGGCCCTCTCGCCTCAGCCGGGACCTTCGTCGGCTCCTGCTGTGGCCGCTGCTGTTCCTTCTCCCCCTACCAATAAAGGAAAAGGGAAGGGAAAGGGGAGGAAGCAGCCGGTGCCATTTTCGGCGTCTGCACCGGTTGCCCCTTCCTCCCCTGAAGTTTGCCCTGTCGTCCCGGCTCCCGTTGCTGCCCCGTCCCAGTCGGGTGGCCAAGAACGGGAGTCGTGGACTACGGTCGTCTCGCGCCGCCCCAAAGGGAGAGTGGCGGCGCAGACAAAAGTGTCGCGGAGCGCTGCACCAGCCAGGCCAGCACCACAGTCCGGCCGATCGGCAGCCCCCGCCAAGAAGAAGGCGCTGCGCCCGCCATCATCAGCAGCGGTCGTAATGACGCTGCTGCCAGGCGCAGTGGAGCGGGGCCGCACTTACGAGGCGGTGATCGCCGAAGCCAAGGCGAAGATACGCCTTGCCGACCTCGGCATTGCCTCAGTGCGGTTCCGCAAGGCGGCGACGGGGGCCCGGGTCCTAGAGTTGGCAGGAGAGGCCCGGGAAGACAAGGCTGATCGGCTCGCGGAGCGCCTCCGCGCTATTTACGAGCCAGAGGAGGTCAGAGTCTCCAGACCGGTGATGCGGGCAGATGTCCGCGTCTCGGGTCTGGATGACTCTGTCACCAGGGAGGAAGTGGTGTCGGCAGTGGCAGCAGTAGGCGGCTGCGCTCCCGACCTTATCAAGCCGGGTGAGATCGGGAGGGCTACCTCTGCGGGGCTCGGGGCCATTCTGGTCTCCTGCCCCGTGGCGGTAGCGAAAAAAGTCGCCAGCGGGCGACTGTTAGTGGGCTGGGTGTCGGCCGGGACGAGTCTTTTGGAGCCTCGCCCTGGTCGATGCTATCGGTGTTTTGCATTGGGTCATCTGGGGGCCCAGTGCAAGTCGTCTGTCGATCGCAGCGAAAATTGTTTTCGCTGCGCTCGACCAGGGCACCGAGCCCGTGACTGCTCGCCCCCCCCCCACTGCCCCCTCTGTGAGGCTGCTGGGAGGGTGGCCGACCATCGCCCTGGGGGTAAGGCTTGCGCCCGGTCCCCCAAGACAAAAAAGAAGGGCCCTAGCAGAGGCGTTACTGCACTGGGCCCTACCGTCGCTGCCGATCGGCCGGAGGAGGTTGATATGGAGACTCATTAATTAATGGCTCTCCAGCTCAGCTTCCTACAGGCGAACCTTAACCACTGCGCCGCGGCCCAAGACCTCGTTCTTCAGGCTATGGCGGAGTGGCAAGTCGATCTCGCGGTGGCCGCTGAACCCTACCGCGTCCCGATCCGTTCAGATTGGGTCTGCGACGCGGACGGCTCAGTGGCCATAATCCAGCGTGCGGCGGCGGGCACCCCCCCTCTCGTCCTCGTCGGGAGAGGGAGTGGGTTTGTAGCTGCTCGGGTCGGCGCGGTGGTGGTTGTGGGAGTCTATTTCTCCCCCAATCGCCCCCTCGTCGACTTTGAGCAGTTTTTAGTTAGGCTGGGCGCAATAGTCCAGGGCCCTTCTCATCCCGTCATTGTCATGGGGGATCCGAACGCCAAATCCTCGGCGTGGGGCTCCCGGACGACTGACGGTAGGGGGACAGCCCTGGAGGAATGGGTGACAGAGTGTGGGCTGTCTATCCTCAATCGCGGTTCGGTGAACACGTGCGTGCGTCACAACGGGGGGTCTGTCATCGACGTCTCGTTTGCGACGCCCTCTCTCGCGCATCGTGTTCACGATTGGAGGGTGCTGGAGGATGTGGAGACATTGTCTGATCACCGTTACATCAGATTCAGTGTCTCCGCATCGGTGCCAGCGCCCTACGAAGGTGTGGGGGAGCCGCGATTGGACGGCCCACGATGGGCGATCAAGCGCCTCGACAGGTCTTTGCTGCGGGAGGCAGCCCTGGTCGAGGCGTGGCCACGGGAGCCACCGCTGGTGGACGTGGAGGGGGAGGCTGTGAGGGTGTGCGAGGCCATGACGCGAATTTGCGGCGTGGCCATGCCCCGTGTTCGCGCCCCCCCGCGCAGAACCCAGGTCTACTGGTGGTCGCCGGAGATCGCCCAGCTCCGCCGAACCTGTGCGGTGGAGCGGCGTCGCTACCAGAGGTGTCGCGGAAGGAGAATCCGCGACGAAGCCGAGGTGGACCGGCTCTACGCCGCCTACAGAGAGGCGGTGAGGGTCCTTCGCGGGGCCATCGGCCGGTCCAAAGCCGCAGCGTGGGACGAACTGCTGGGTGCCGTTGAGGCGGATCCATGGGGCAGGCCGTACAAGATAGTACGGCAAAAGCTCCGAGCGTGGACGCCTCCGGTCTCAAGCAGTCTCGAACCGGCGGTACTTGGTAGGGTGGTTGAGGCACTGTTCCCAGACAGGGGAACCGACTTCGTGCCTCCCACAATGGCGGCGCCAGAGGTCACCCACGGTGACCTGGACACGGAGGATGTGCCCGAGGTCACCCAGGAGGAAGTAGGAAGGGCCGTGCTACGCCTGAGGGGCAAGAGCACGGCCCCAGGTCCCGACGGCATTCCGACGAGGGCGTGGGACCTGGTGTTGAGCGGGGAGGAAGCGCCTTTTCTGCCCCGCGTGACCTCCCTCTTTGCTAGGTGTCTGCGGGATGGGGTTTTTCCGCGGCGCTGGAAGGAGGGCCGCTTGGTACTCCTTCCCAAAGAGGGACGTCCGGCCGATGACCCTTCTGGTTATCGGCCCATCGTGCTGCTCGACGAGGCGGGTAAGCTCCTGGAGCGTGTCATCGCCAACCGCCTCGTCGAGCACCTGGAGGAGGTCGGACCAGATTTGTCCGACCTCCAGTTCGGGTTCCGCCGCGGCCGATCGACGATTGACGCGATCGGCCGCTTGCGGGACCTGTCTGAGAGGGCGATTTCCCAGGGTGGGGTGTTGATTGCGGTGTCGCTCGATATCGCAAACGCCTTCAACACCCTGCCCTGGCCAACGATTATGGAGGCGCTCCGATTCCACGGGGTGCCTCCATATCTGCGGAGATTGTTGGGGAGCTACCTGTCGGAGAGGGCGGTAGTCTTCCCAACGATGGGCGGAGGAGGCTGTCGTCGGCGAATGGTGTGCGGTGTTCCACAGGGGTCTGTCCTGGGACCACTCCTGTGGAACATCGGATATGATTACGTTCTGCGCTGTGTGAACCTGCACGGCGTGGACGTGGTCTGTTACGCCGACGACACTCTCGTAACATCCCGGGGTTCTGACCTCCGGGATGCGAGAGTTTTGGCTACTGTCGGCGTCGCGACGGTGGTCCAGAGGATACGGCGGCTGGGGCTCGAGGTGGCACTGCACAAATCTGGGGCTATCGTTTTTCATGGTCCCCGGAGGCGGCCGCCTTCAGGCTCCAGTATTGTGATTGGAGGAACTCCCATCCCTGTCGGGAACACGCTGAAGTATCTCGGCGTTCTTCTCGACAGCAGATGGGACTTCGAAGCTCACCTTCGGCACCTAGGACCGAGGTTGGTGAGCACGGCGGGAGCTCTATCTCGCCTGCTCCCCAATCTCGGGGGAGGTGGCGGCAGTTGCCGTCGCCTTTACATGGGGGTGGTGCGATCCAAAGCCTTGTACGGGGCCCCAATTTGGGCGAGCTCCGTATCGGGTCGCCATCGACGGGTACTGCGACGGCCGCAGAGAGTCATGGCGACTCGTGTTGCTAGGGGGTATCGCACCATCTCCCATGAGGTGGCATGCGCGCTCGCCGGGTCTCTTCCGTGGGACCTCGACGCCGAGGTTCTCTCGGCGGTGTTCTGGCGTGGCGTGCAATCCCGGAGCCAGGGTCTCCGCCCCGCACCGGACACTGTGGTGCGGTGGCGTAGAGACGCTCAGACGCAGGCTCTGGGCGCTTGGCGGCGGCAGCTCTTGAGGAGTGCCGAGGGTGCCGAAGGTTCGAGGCGCCGTATCCTCGAGGCGGTCGGGCCCATCTTGGAGCGATGGGTCGGCCGTCGGTGGGGGTCGATGTCCTTCCGGCTCACGCAGGTGCTTTCCGGGCACGGTTGTTTCGGGAAGTATCTGTGTGACGTCGCCGGGGGGGAATCGACCCGGTGCTGCCACCACTGTGACTGCGCAGTCGACACTGCGCAGCACACGTTGGTGGAGTGCCCAGCGTGGGCGGGGCCGCGGGCGACGCTTACCGCGGCCCTGGGTGGAGTCGCTCTCTCGCTGCCGACCATCATGCGAATGATGGTCGACAGCGAGACGGCGTGGGAGGCGATGGCCTCCTTCTGCGAAGTGGTGATGTCGCAGAAGGAGGCCGCGGAGCGGGAGAGGGAGCGGGATCCGCTCTCTCTCCGGCTACGCCGTTGGCGCAGCGGGCGGGCAAGGAGGGCCCGTCCAGCCGCGCCTGGAGGGTCTTAGGTGGCTGGGGCAGGGGGCCCCTTCCGTCTAGCTATAGACCCTCCCAGAAGTCGGCCAGTTACGCCATGGCCGCACAAGGAGGTAGGAGGGGCGCGACACACTGCGCTCCTCTGAGGAGGTCCTCCCGGTTCTGATCCGGGGGACGTTGGCCGCGGGCGGGGTGCCAGAAGCTACAAACCCAGGCACTGGCCCCCTGCCCCTTTTTCAACAGCGGTGGGCGTCGTCGGAAGTTTTTTAGTGGGTAGGACTGCGGTGGTCGCGTCTGCCGCAGTGAGCCCCACACTCCCCTCCCGGTCCCCCCATTGGCCGGGAGACAGTGCGTAAACAGCATTTTTTTACCGACGATAAAAAAAAAAAAAAAAAAAAGGTATTGTATAGTAAAATACTATCAAGTCTACGCATCTCACACGTCTCAAGTTCACCATTGATAAACAATCACAGGAACAACATTTAAATATATTACCGGCGAACGTGTGGTAATGTTGACGTAATCTTGACACTGCAACAGTTACGATTACGCCTAGTTGGTGGCGGGCCAGGTAACGCTGGTCTGGTGGGCGCGGGCGGACGGCCTAACAGGCACTTCCCATGCTGCGCCGGTGCGCGGACGAATCCATTAACCCAAATATAGAACCGCGCCCGAACACCTCGCATAGCGTGCGCGGTCTAACTATCACTTAAACATTTTTCTAGGCGTTTTTTTTGCTGAAAGCAATAGACTAACTCTGCAAATTGATTTATACAAATGAAAGTGTGTATTGCTTTCTACACAATAAAAAATCCATGAAAAACATTTTAAGTACATTATTTATTACCTCAAAAATCTTTTAAGAAAAATAATGACAGATTGTCAGTAATTTTTAATGTTCTAAATAAGAAACGCTTGCTATAAAATTGATTTACCACCCGTATGTAAAATTCTTCATTTGCGATAAACATGATATATTAAGTTAAAACAGATGTAAAGTCCACATGTTTTAAAATTTTATATTGCATGCAAATGTCAGTCATTGCTACAATAATACTGAAATTTATGATGTAATTTTATAAATCTTCAATAATATGTTCTAACTGTTATTAAATAATTCATGAACATATCGAGCCCTTACCGCCAGTTTGTCGTAATAAGCGACAATTACAAAGTTATACAGAAGATTTTTCTTAAATTTTTTTTTTATTATTAATCCTTTATTGCGCATAAAAATATAATCACATTACAAAAATCGTATGTTAAAACAAAAGTACAAAGATCCAAAAGCGCAATAAAAAATTAATAATAAATAAAAAAATTAAAGAAAAATCTTCTGTAAAAGTTAGCAACTGTCGCTTACGACAAACTGGCGGTGAAGGCTCGATATAGAATGTATTTTTAAAAAAGGTGTTAAAGTTTAAGTTGTTTAATACCTTTAAGTATAAGCTCTGCTTAATTTGGGGCTATATAGCGCAGTGTGGAACGTTCGAGGATGTTATTATACAATTCATCGCAAGTAATACGTTAAATATCTTGGAGAAAATTTGAAATTTAAAATTATCATACATCTAGGAGTTTTCACTTTAACGATCGTATACGATCATATAATATGATGAAGAGCTGAACGATGTACAGTTTATTAGGATATGTAATTTTACAAGCAAAGACTTAATTCAAGAACTATAGATTGAAGTCTCAAGACAAAACAACCACATCCAAGTAAATACACTGAAACTACAAGTATCGGAAAACTAGCATACAAAATACCAAGAGAGGTTTACATACGCGTAATTAGCTATAGTAATCAAATGGCTCCCTCATGTGAAACTATTCCCCTCTAACTCGCCGCGAACACCGACCGACCGTTAGAAACAATAAACAAAATGATCACTGACATGAAACATGACGCTACCACAATAAAAAACAAAAGGATATCCGCTCTGGATAACGCGAAAATTTCATAGAAACCTCTCGATCATAAAGATTTTTGGGCATGGGCAACAGGCGTATAGGCGTATATGTATGTATAAGGAAAAAGAAACATAAAACATATCTAAAGTGGAGTGCAGTAACACCATCATCATCTTCTCATTAGAATTGGCAGAGGCAGCTGTAAGGAATCCGGCTAGCCTCTTATTTGGCTTAACGACTACAACATATACTATGACATAAGATGATAACCGGGACCAACTACATAGCAAGCCAAATCTCGGAAAGTACCATAAAAGAAGAAGAAAATGAACACCATAATAAGAACATGGAAGTAAAACTTGAGAAACATCGATGGGTCATCATTAAGTAGCGGCGCCTACATTTCAGAGACGCAATACAGTTTAATAGGAAGCAATTGAAGATATACGATTCGATAAAGATATAACTTGAAACCACAATGAAGCTTGAGTAAAGCCTTTAAACCTCCGATCATTCAGATTAGTAAGACATCGCTGCCTTGACATTAGGCGATTCAATATGCTGGTAGAAGGATATATGCAAGTCTGAAACTAAATCAAGTTAAGAAAATGTGCATGTACCTTAATGAGAACATGGAAAAAAGACTAGAGTAACAGTGATGGGTATGATTACGTGTGGCGCCAAAATTTCGGAGAGCATAGACGTCGCTGACCGGAGATAGGGCGACTCACCGATGCTCTTGGCAATACATTTTATTACACAGAATATACGTGCTACATTACGTAGAATTGATATTTTTAGATGACTGCGTGTGTACTCAAACTTTTAAGATCGCTGGAATCGAGGCCAGCGATGCCGAGTCGAGGTTTTGTTTGCTTGGCTAATGGGCGTCTGTCATTACATTACGTAGTGTAAAGGATTTTCGTAATGTCAGAATATATCCCCTATTTTTTAAATAAAATAAACATAAATAACCTAATAAACCACGGGTATCTTGGCCTATTTTTAATCTATTGTTTTCTGTATCTCTCTGTCGCGAGAAACCTGAGAGACGTTATGTTATATTTGATTGACAGACATGAAGGGAAATTAACTATAAACTTTGCCACCAGGAGTTAAAGCTGCAAGCGATTTCACTGCCACATTTGTGGTACATTGACAAAGTCGAATCTCAAAACCATCCGGCTCAAAACCGGACTCTCAACTCATGGGAACAACTCGAGTGTATCCCTAATGCTATAGCAGCGATTCAACCAAAATATTTTTGTCTCTTTTTAACACGTTTTACAAGGCAGAGAGATAAGATTGATATGCACAAAACTTCAACTATGTGATCATTAAACAAATAAATGACAAATCAATGTTAAGTTCGTCATGCATCGGAATTGATGCATACATATTGTAAGCGTTATTTATAGAATCAAAAAACTTATACCATTTGGCTAATATAAGAAATGATATGATATTAAACACAACAGCCACAGATCATCTATCCAAATAGAATCCACGTCACGTCAGTTGCACAGTCTATTTCTTCGGGTGATACTGAAGTCAATGAGAATGATGCGTGGGAATCGGCACTGAACTTTAGAGTAGGATGCGCCTAATTTGTTGCCATCCATGTATTAAGGCAGACATTTATAAGGTATTAGGGTCCCTTTTACGTGTGGGAGGAGAACCTCTATCGTTTTGAAGACAATTTGTAGTTCTTCTTTAATAGCTTGCTTGACATTATTTTTAAATTCACTTATGGGTTGTTTTCTCTTTACCTCTATTTATATTCAAAGACACGAAACAAGACACAAGCAATCCAGATTAATCTGATCTAATTATATGATAGATAACACAAAAAAAACATCAATTTATGAACGTTAAAATTAACGTATGTAGGGTATTTATTATACAAAAAATAATTTATTATTACTTAGTCTCAACGCTTTAATGTTAATATTTTCAACTGCAACTACAAAAGCTACAATAAAACAAGAACAATTGTAAATTTAACTGTACGTTAATTCTGGTAACCACACGAAAAGTATGGTATTTCATAACCCTTTAGTATGAATGTTAAATAACGACACACGTGACATTAAAAGCTAATAGTAAACAGACCCTAGGATCATCGTGTATGACATTTGCTTCATTGTAGGGCATAGCATGTAATTGGTATGGCATTCACACCATCTTTAACTAATAACCCATTGTTCTAAATACACAGTACAGCGTCAGGCCAGTTCTTGAAATAGGACATCGTGCAGAACTAATCGTCGACCGGAGGAACGTTGTAGACGCATTGAGGCGTGAAGGTGTAAGCGCAAATCGAGTGGCTACCATCGAACTGTAACGGGGCGTCTTTGGTCCAGATCAATGACTCAGGTCATCAAACAAATAAGTCCAGTCCAGGAGGCTAGTTAATACCGTGCGCCTCGTTTATTGTCTGGTGGCATGACATAAGCGCGGTGACGTCACCGGGCGTCGGCAAATGCTGCGAAGGCCGGAGCGTTGTTTGTGCGGCTTGCGACCGGTTTTATGGCAACGTATGCACAGTGCACGCCGCGCCGGCTCGCGGCTCGAATGGAACACGCGATGTTATGTCTCTCTCTCTGAGCATGAATAGACACTAAACACGAGCTGCTGCATTAAATATACAAATCTGAGCTTTAATTTTGGAACACTTATTTTATGGATAGGTACTTGCATCTTAGCTGATCGTCCCTCTACTTATTAACAAATGTCAAGCAGGTGTGCGGCGTTCTGATTTTAAATTAATTTTAGTTGTTCATTGGCTCTAAGCAATGATGACGGTTTAAGCCGTTGGTTGACATTTCAGAAGATGTGTAACAAACGGTCACGTTTTTAGGGGCTTAAAGAACCCTGTCTCTTTCTCTCTCTCTTAACTTCGGTAATCATATTTTCGACCATCTGGTCTTGCGGATTCTAAATACATAAGAAGCTGTAATTCAATAACACAGCATTACCACAAATCAAAGGAACTTTACTATCAGACTTTTTCTTCTATTTTTTAGAGGAAATGCTAAAAACCAAACTAATAAGAATTCGCTATCAGACTTCTTGACTGCAGTATAAGGACAAAAATTTATAAGAAAGTACAAAGCTGCAATCACCTATTAAGCCAGATAGTGCATTATGCAGTGGCCACACCCATGTGGTGCAGGCTCACGACGGTGGAGCGATGACGCGATTGCCCCTATTCAGGTCAGCGCAACTAGCACTGCCCATAAAAATTACGACCTGTTTGAAAGAAATAATTTTATAGCCTATTCGTCTGAGGCATTATGAACGTTATCCCACTCAACAACAATATTAAAAGCTCTCTGAAATCATTCTTAACAAAGTCTCAGTTCTATTTATCGAGAAAGGACTGAATTATCTTTAACAGTTTTCCAATTATGGAGTCAATAATAACAGCAATATGGATAGAATAACTTAAACATAAGACGCTATTGTAGTGAATAGCAATTGTCTGTTTGCAAACGTATAACAAAGCAAGGATAACTGTGTATTATTCTAGTGTAACATGACAAATTCCACCAAGCAGCTCACAAAAATCGGAATTATAATAAATATTCTTTTACACTCCCAATAGCTTGTGCTACGGATTCGGTATTCACAAACAAATATTTTTGTGTGGCTATCGATACCATGTCCTTCACCCACGACTCCAGGCCTCTTTTTTATGGAAAATCATCTAATTACCTTCTCCCGCTGTGGGTGGAGCGGAATAAAAACCATACATGTTCCTTCATGAGCCTGCTACGTCCAGAGGCCGTGGTAACCCTTCCGAACAGTCCCGCAGACGACTACAGGCCTGCTATTAACAGGGGGATTATTGTCATGAATTGTGAAAATTACTTAGGTATGCAAAAGTGTTTTAAAAATGCCATACATGACACCATAATGTTACTTCATGCACAGGAGAATTACTTTTAGAGTTATATTAAATAAACAAGATCGCATTGGGCGCAAAAAAAAATCTTAAAATGGCTCTCCTGTAAAATTGCAAATATTGCAATTATGCCCTTGGCGTACCGAACGTGCGATATAATATATCTTTTTGAAGTCTTCTTCAGAGGTGAAACTTACTAATTCAGTTACGCAAAGACATTTATATACTGCATTCTACGCACTATCAATTGTCAAATCGAATAACAAAACAACAGTTATTTTTGCTTCTAAGAAAATAAAATATGTTAGTATTGTATGTGTGCCAGTCGCCCGTGTCAATAACGCACCATGAATTATTCACCAGCACCAAGTCAATAATGAAATTCTGATTGCAACAGGTCAAGTAAGGCATTACATTGCTTATCATCATCATCCCAGCATTATCCCGGTTGTGCTCTAGACTTGAGCTCAAAGCTCAAGGTCTACTCACTCAGATTTGGCTGTATTTCAGTTATTACACGGAGCGACTACCGTCTCAACTCCGCAACCCAGAGGGAATCATCATTCTATGGTAAAACCAGCTTCCAGGATATTAAAAGGCACTGGATTCCTAATAACGACTGTTTTAGATGTTCCTGACAGCGTACTTTCCGAGGCACGGAGCAAGCGATAATTACGCGCATTACTTAGAAAAGTCATAGGTTCGCGTACTGTTAGTTGTAAAATTTTCTCGAATTACGAAAGAACAGTTCTTTTCGCTTCTTAGAACATAAAAATAAGTATTGTATGTGTGCTAGTCGTCCGTGTCAATAACGCACCATGAATAATTCACCAGTACCAAGTTAACAATGAAATTCTCATTGCGACGGCTCACGTTGCGCATTGCTTTGCTTTGCTTTCCATATCATCAATAGAAAATTTCGCCGAGTGGTGAAAGCTGGTCGACAATCGTTCTCTGATTAGGTTCCAGTTTGATCAAATTTTGGTTCACTGTGGTTCAACCGAAACATTTTTGTTACTTCACAGCCAGGCATTTTTTTTACTATATACTCTTGGGTGCATACGAACGTATGCAATAATCTATATTTTTGTGACGGTAGTTTTAAATTTGTTAATTTGTCTATGAAGACTGAATCAGGAATCAAGAATCAGTGTAAGTATTTGAAACGTATAAATAAAATAGTGTAGGTATCGAAAAATGTAAAGTAATGTTCATAGTTTTATAAACTGCTGTTGTTTTTATATTTATATTAAAATCATTTGAATTTGGGAACAAACGTTTTACAATTAATTGGATTATTAAAGTATCATGAGACCCGATTTAACATGACAATATTTTGAGACTTTATATTACGCAGAATCGGTTATACAAACTAACACTTCATATACATACATCTTTATAAGCAAACCATTCTCTTGACAGATGATTTTCAATATATTGCCCGTTCTTTTATGATCAAGCTCCCGCCCGCAGTGAATGGGCGCGTTAGTTTATAAGTATGACATTCAGAAGAGCTCTTTTGAGCCAAACTTGAACAAATGATTTTTGATTTTATCTGACCTAGCCACAAGTAATAACAGTTAAGTCTTCTAAAAGGTTAACAAAAAACAACCTCGAACCTATCTACCACAAACTGTTTGCGAAAAGATACGTTGTTAAATGTTGATTCTGTTAGGCAATTATCTTTAAAAGTAAATTAACTTGATATTACAAAACTTCTTGTTGTATTATAATGATGACATGACAAATACTTGCCGTTGGTTGTATAATCAAAATTTGTAAAGTAATTTTCGGTGAGATAACAGGATCCCTCAAATTTTACTTCATTATTGTATAAAAGTAACAGTTAAGGTAGAGAAAGGTTTGATCGTAGTACCGCTTTGTAGATAATAAATAGGATGACTTTAATAAAAGTTATTTAATATTTCCAGACCATTATTATAACTGGAGACTTTATTTCTTTGGTTTGTGTTGTTACGTTTTAGGAGGACTTAGCAAAACCAATCACAAAATCTTTACCCCCTCCCTCACCTCAAATCAAACTTCGGAGTATTTAACTTCCATTTGATGGACTAAGACGATTTTGATGACGACAAACCAATAATTATATTAGGAGTAATCAAACCAGCCGTTGGGGCATACAATTTCCGGAATGGAGAAACTTTAACCGGAATGTGTGACAACTACAAGACATATAGACGAAGTGATAAAAGTCGCACGTTAGATGCAGGCAGTCAGACCAGTAGATGACGTTCTAAGGCTGAAAATTACGATAAATCAAAAATTACGCAATGTTTTTATTTCATACGAAATGAAAAAAATAATAGCATAGATATAGGAAAAGCGAAGGTCAATAAAAAAGCAGCAACAGTCAATAACAGTTTCGTTTCAGATAAAACGTAAGATTGCGTCAACGGTTGAAGCGGGTCAAGCTCGCGCGAGTGCAGTTCTCCGAAGCAAGTTGGAAATAAAAGCACCATTGTCTCGTCCGAATGAAGCTTCGAGTTGTACTTTGACCTCGATGGCTTGGAGCTCAATTAATGACGACCAAAATAAAGTAACAAACTATAACGAAGACTTAGGGTTCCCGCACACGGGCCACAACCACAAATCGACACGCCACCGGCATATTACCTGCAGTTTTCATACATTTTGATTTGTAGCGTGTGGCGGCCATCGGCGTCAACCGTGTGCGGCGAGTCTATATAAAATGTATGAAAAGTGCAGACAATATGCCGGTGGCGTCGTTATGTGGTTGTGGCCAGTGGCTCGTGTGCGGAAACCCTTAGAAGAAAATAAATAATTACGGAGAAGATATCAGATGTAGATGAAATGAGTCGATAGAATACAAGCTCAAGATAGATCAGCATGACAAGCTGTCGTATTGGAGATATATGGTCAGCAGTGGACATAATGTGACCGAGATGATCATAAAGTAAATATCGATAACCAACAAGTCTCTTTGGTACATAAACCAGAGAAAATGTCAAATTATTAAAATGATAACCCCTTACTTAAAACGGTGAACGCCGTCAGTCCCAGACTCAATAGAAAATCTATTGTTTGTCGGTCATTTGGGGTTCAATGACTTAAGAAATGACGGATTCCTCAAAACTTCTACATCTTTATACACCTCTCAGGAAATGATTTCAGAAGTAAAATCTATCTTAATATCCTTTCCAAAATCTTAAACTATATCTACCCCAAATTCTATATATTCGATTCATTGGTATAGGCGACGCCCATCTACCTATAGTTTTGTTAATTTGAGTATGGTTGCTTAGTTATGTATTTTTGGTATTATTTGAATAAAATAAACACCGTTGCCGTCTGCGAATTTATAAAATTGGGGGTAGATTGAAATTAGTATGCAGGCGAGCGCCGCCCCTGCTTTCGAGTAGCTTCCATACCACTATCGCGACGGCCACTTTCCGTGTGCTCTGGCTAAATTTCGGTGTTCATATTTACCATCCCTTACAATGGGTAAATATACAGACATATTTTTTATTGCATACATAACATAAGTATGGATATCATTATTATGCTAACAAACTAGATTGAAACAAATTGTTGCTCAACTACCGGCACATTATTCGAACGAATCAACTGTTATCTTGAACTACTACTCTGCGTGATCGGGGCCTCGTCTGCGACTGTTCTTAGTTTTAATAATAGAGACTCTTATTTTATTTACTTGGGTGAATAAGCAGCCAAAGACAGCTTTCCGGGTTAGATTTACTAAAACAATTATGAGAATAAGTCGTATTTGAAGTCGTTTATCGTGAATCCCACACCGTTATCCTCGTCGTATGTATTATTGTGATATTTAAAGACAACAGATAACTTCACTTCACTTTGTAGCAGAGCACTAACACTAGTTTGTTGTTTGTTTTGTATCATCTTTTCATTTATTTTCTCTATATTATGATGTCAATCTTGAAACGAATCATAAAGAGAAAGCTTAAGGGGGCGGGATGGCAAAGGCATCTTATCATATTTTCAGCAGAACGTACTCCACGTATGATCTTCTTCAACTCTACTCTACATTGTCTGATTTTGAGCAACTTTGATCCATTGATCAGTGTTACACCACATCAATTGCCTTTGAAAAGGTTGAAGAAAGATATCAACTTTATCAAGTTACCAAGTAAAGAGTAAAAGAAAAAGGAAACCACGTTTCGCATCCATAAATTATAACTGATAACACGTATCAATACTTTCAAGAGTTTCATCTTCAGACATTGCGGTATATTAGACGGAAAGATGTACGGACGGGTGTATAGGGATCCTGCTAACATCTAAGGAGACCAAACCAACCTCACCTGCAAGTGGTGCACCTGCTGATCAACAGACGAGGTTATGGCGAACTTAACAGATCCCGGCAAGCGGCAATAATCACGCCACCTATTACGTGGGACCGACAATGTAATTGGCGTATAATATTCCTCTGCCTACCCCTTCGGTGTATGTATGAAGGTTTCTTCAAAATTTCCTGAAAGCTGAACATTTAAAATACTGATTTGGCGAGCGTTGTTTTTCCGATCCTACTTGGATCGTCTGGTCTATATTTAGACTTAGGTTAGGACGTTTTCTTATGAGTCTATCCAGGTCACGATGAAACCAGTAACAAATATGCATCCATACTGAACATTCGCATTTATATTATACAGTAGGAAAGCAAACTCTCGTAACCCCTTTATGATAAGCTTAAAGGCTTATGTGACGAGTGCGTGGGGCTTTTACAATAATCACATGCTGTACGACAATCATGATCAAAATGTGTTCTAACCAAAAAATAGAGATGCTTCGTCAAATGAATAAACAAAATAAAATTCTACTTTTTCGTATATGAAGTAATTGCGGTTAATAAATATGGATACAAACCTATTATTATCTAGTCGTTTATATTGTACAGCCATTAGAATCACAGGAAGACCAAAAAGACAGACAGTAATTATAACAAATTTAATTCATAATCCGGTTTAAATGTAGGCTATTTACACATGATACGACATAAATATTAATAAGGTGCCGTCCATGCTCTGCTTAGTTGTAGTTATTAAGTAAGTTAATTTGAACTAAGTGTCATATAAGTATAAAAAGGAATAAATAAAATATATGTTTATTTATTTATTTATAGTTTCATAAATACCATAGACAAAATTACATAAATAAATCCGAAAATATATTAAAACAATAAAATTTTGTATATTTTTCGATGTTGTCCCAGACTGTAATCTTATAAGATATTCATAAGTAATTAATAATATAATTCTGTTAAAGTAAATAATATTTTTATTACAACTGAGATTATCCAGTACCCTTGTACATGTCTTTCATAACTTCTGTATTTATTCCTTATGTGCATAAATTGTTAAAAAAAAGAAATTATTGTAAAAAATACGTCACGTTTCGTCGTATGAGCCATAGGCTTAGCTAGTGATAAGAAGGTCATTTACTAACAATAAGGAGTTTTGTATCAGTTGTAGACTGATCTGTCCAAAAAGATTAAGCCTAAATGCATTTCAAGTTCGTGAGTGGCAGAATCATTTCGGCTTAATCTGTTTCAACTGATCAACCTCAAACCTCTTAAATTTTAATACCTTTAATGTTTACTACGAAACATATATTATTATTATAAGCAACTGAAATTACTGCACGTATTAAAAATCGCATCGAGACATGAGTAATGGACTTAACTTGTGTTACGTTAGTATATGTAAGGCATCGGTTACGTGAGCCGGCGAATGCAAGACAAGGACTGGATTGAAGTTCATCGACCTCACAGTGCGGGACTCAGGACCTCTCTGTCGGAATATTAAGTGACCAATCCGAAGTTCGATATACATAGTGTCAATATACATCAAGCTATATCTACTCCAAGATATTCTACAATCAAAAGAAATTACATATAAAATGGTGATTATCATTTTGGTTGTGGGTATCAATGATTAAAAAAAATTTACCAATTCATTCTCACAATAACTTACTCAGGAACTTTTTCTCGAAACGTGTGCAATCGGAAGTACGAACCAAACAGTATTAAGCTTTTCTACACGATATTCGTTTCAAGTAACGGTAATGCAGAAACAATATCAAAAATATATGGTAATTAATATTTTGGTTTTCCATAGAATAATGTTTGCTTTTGGGTTTCGGATGTCAGACGGCAGTCGCTCAGTTTGATATCTAAAACTCAACTAAATCAGGTTAAACTAGTAATCAGACTGTGGGCCCTTAGCGTCAGTCTAGGGCACAACCGGAATAAATGCTAGGACGATGATTAATATTTTAGTTCTGGCTATCAACAAACCTAAAATTTTTTATTATCACAATAACCTACTTTAAAACTAAATAAAGTCTTCAAGATATTCGTCTCTCAAATAAAACTTTGAAATATGTACTTTAATTGGGTTGAGGCTATAAACCTTAAGAATTTCTTTTTCACAACAACCTATTGATCAACAAGTGAGAATTCTTTCCTTCTCTTTGTTAGAGCAATTAACGCGTTCATTAACCAAGCCGCAGCATGGAATAAATAGTAGCCCATACGTTATGTATCTAGAAAGGGAGATTGTAATGTGCACACTGTTTGCCCAAGAACCAACTGTTTCGAAAATATAGTATATATATTCTTTTAGGTCTTCGTCTACATACAATATTCTTCTAAAAAAGAATTGTTCATGTCACTGCAACTTAAGGGGATGGGAAATCCTTTAGACTGCCTCTACCTAGGGAATGAAACTAACTTAAATAAATACGTTTTTATCAGGAATCAGTAAAAAGTTTAAGATTTAAATACCTGAAATAACTAGACAATGCATAGTAAATTATTTGTTAGGTACCTAGCATTCAACCTTAATAGTAACTGTTTCAATCTGTTATCATTGAGGTTACAAACACTTTATTCTCATAAAACATATTATGACATAATGTTAGATAATTAAAAAGTTGATAATTATAATATATGAAATAACAATTAGGACTATTCTGTGCATGTTTATAAACTTATAGGGAACCCGAGGCCGCACTTTTTAGAAATTGCACTCAACTGTGAAAGCCCTCTTGTGAAGTGCTGTTTACTTTATCACGTTGTGATCTAAGTGTATGCACTCTATACACCACCATAGACAGTTTTGGAGGACAGTACAAGCGTGTATAAACGTAAGCCCACATTTTATAGAGCGTTTAAAAGCTCAGGCATATCGTTTGGTAGTTGAGGGGATCAAATATTAAGATTGGAAATTGAGTGAAAATTAAAGCACGAAAAAGTATGATATTTTCATTTGAAAAACACATTCCCTGACCACATAAGTGCACGTTCAAAGCGATTTATTAATACGAGCATACGCCTTAATCGTTTATTAATATTCAATAACCCTATACATGTAGTCTAAAATTAGTTCTGACTCGATGGAATCCGTTCTGCTGTTGGGGAGACGGTATGAACGCGCCGAGACTCAATTCTCAGGGTCAATTAAAAGGTCGTACGACTAATATGAGGGGAGATAACCCGGTTGATACTTCAAAAGTCATTACTACTTGTTACATCGAAAAATTAATAGCATATTAGTAACAAAGTCTTCAACAATATTGTTAGCATGTAGAATGTTAAACTGAAATACACGTTTATATTTATATTCTAATTATATGTAAAGATAGATAAACGACCCGATGATAAACATAACTACACGCCTGGTTCCCCGAAGGGGGGGCCCATTACTACATTGATTATGGCATACATGATGATATCATCTGCAATTCTACATACTTCGTTCACGCGATTACTTCACCTTTTGAATTTGATTGGTAGCTCTAGTTACTACGCAATCATACAATTAGCCAATTCTGTCCAGTTCTGAACGACCTATGTCACCTATGTGCCCCCAAAAAGGGCCAAACCGGTCTCCTGCAAATCGGTTCTAGCATCCAACAGGTCTTCTAGAGACATGACTGGCCCACTTTCTGTCTGCCTTATATATTCATACATTCACGCCTGGTTTCCTGAAATGCCTACCATCTTCAAACCAGGCAGGAAGAGGCATATTTTACGCCCACACTTCGCCAATTATATTTGATACCCTAAATTTGATATCGCTAAACCAAGCTGCCTGCAATCGGGGACATTGGAAGACTATGGAAGAGGCCTATAACACTTTATCTTATATATATATATATATAACTTAACACTTTAACGTATTTTAATATTTTATTTACAGATTATGATGATCTAATGAAGGTTTTATACGTGCCGCCTGCAATCTGAGACAGGGGCAGTCTTATGTGCAGCAGTAGATGTCGTTAATCTAATGCTGGGCTCGGATGATTGCACATTTATAAGAAACTTCTACAGAAAAAAAACAATATCTAGTAAGTATAGTGTAAAAGAACTCCAACTAAGTATTACATTACCGGGAAAACTGGAATTCTTTAAACGATTGGAATAAAATCAATCCTTCGGATTTTCAAGGATAAAGGTCACAGCTCATTAGAGCCACCCGGCACCCACCCCGCACCGCCTCGTCGCCCGGCGTCCACTCGTTGTCGACAGGTGGTCGACGGGTGAACACCGCGTTATCACCAATAAACGTCGCGCGGTCAATCAGTGGACCTCACGTCGTCCACCAGTGGACCCGGCGTGGTCAATGAGTGGACGACACTTGGTCCACGAATTTCCGAGTAGTCTGTTAACAATTGGCACTAGGTCTACACGTGTGTTTCGTAATGTCCACTCGGGACCCACGCGTTGGCAATGCGCAGTCAACGCAAGGCAAGCATGCGAGCAACGAGTTGTCACCTAGTGGTCCACCCGCCGTCCGTGGATGGCTTACGATTGAGGCGATCTGGTGACGCTGCGGAGTTGATGTAGTGAGCGCATACCCATACAAATTCATATAAAGAATACTAACCGCACGAGGCGAGGCGGTGCGGAGTGGGTGCCGGGTGGCTCTAGTGAGCTGTGACCTTAATGCTTTCCAAAAGATCTGACTGTCGCAAAAAAATATGATGATCTGACAGTCTAAGCTGTTAGAAATAGGCTACCTAAATGTATTTTATGAATATGACCTAAATCCAGTTAGGAAACAAACACACATTTTTATACTAGTACATCGGTAAATGAGAATCTAGAGCGACTAGCGAATATACAGACAACATAATTTGCGATAATTATACCGACAATCAACCGATGATAGTGAAAGATAAGAGTCATTCTTGGATATAAAACGACATTTACTGATAGTACAAGAAATACTATGCTATACTACGGGTGTATAAGAATCCCACCAAGATCTTAGAAACCCAAGCTATACTCACCTGCAAGTAGTGCACCTTTTTTTTTTTTTTTTGATTTACGTCGGTAACAAAATGCATTTACGCACTGTCTCTCGGCCAAAGGGGGACCGAGAGAGGTGTGTGGGACTCACCACCGGCAGACACGACCGCCAGCAGTAATACCCACTAAAAATCTTCCGACGACGCCCGCCGCTTGTTGAGAAAGAGGCGGGGCGCCAGTACCTGGGTTGCAGCTCTGACACCCCGCCCGCGGCCAACGTCCCCCGGACCAAAACCGGGAGGACCTCCTCAGAGAGACGCAGTGGACGCGCCCCTCCTACCTCCCTGTACGACCATAGCGTGTGTGGCCGACTTCTCGGAGGGTCCATGGTTAGACAGCAGGAGCCCCCTGCCCCCGCTTCCTGAGACCCTCCCGGCGCTGCTTGACGGGCCCTCCTGGCCCGCCCGCCGCACCCTCCACAGGTCCCTCTTAGTTTCCCCCCCCGGTAGTCAGTACTAAGGGCACCCAGAGTCGCCAATCTCTGGGTGTTACCTTTTCCCTAGCGCCTCCTGCGCCCTACCGGGAGGTACTCAGCCCCCCCACCACGACAAGGTGGAGACCAGTCGGGGGGGGGGCAAGTAGTGCACCTGCCGATCAACGGACGAGGCTCTAGCGGAAATAAAAGTTCCCGGTAAGCGGCAATAGACTCGTCACTTATTATGTGGGACCAATAACACAATTGGCGAAATATGGGCGTATAAGTATGTCTCTGCCTACCCCTTCGGGGATATAGGCATGATTATATGTATGTTAATAAATACTATGTATATGTCGCCGGAAATATACATAGTAGAAGCAAATTGTGAAGTATTATGTTTTTATTTCAAGTTCACCGATAGCAAGTGGCTCTCTACGCAAATCATGGGTTTGTTAGATAACCTTACGCAATTACACAAAACCCATTGCAATGTATGCCATATAAACAGAAACATTTCCCATATGTCCACAATTTGCTTTGTCGTTTTGTAAAATGCTGCATTACTTCAATCTGAATTCGACTTATATAAACAGCAAGATAACCAGACAACACATCGCTGTGTAAATAAAACAGTAATAATAGTTACATAAAAAGTTACGATTATGTTGATGAACATTATTATAAAACAAATTCACTTTTTAAATTCGTTGCGCACCAAATATAATTTGAATTCCATCAGGCCGAAACCTTTTTGTACCAGATTTAGAAGCAAGCCCGCATCGCCCACAGATGTTGGTCACAAAAACTAGTGTGTCTAACAAAACAAATATCTTTAAAACAGTCAAGGCTTTACAATTCAAAGAAAACCGATGACTAAGAAGACGGCTGCATTAGATTAATGATTATTTACTAATATTATAAAACAGAAGAGTTTGATTCTTTGGTTAAACACGCAAAACTCAGGAGTAACTATTTTGACTTTAAAAAAATGAGCTAAATAATCCATTAACTAAGGATTACATCACGCTATGGCCAATAACAATGTGGCATCAATGAAAAGAGTTGCAAAAACTGGATTAAATAAAATATTATTGTACCCTTGCGTGCATCGTAAGGGGCTATCCATAAATTACGTCACACATTAATGGGGTAAGAGGAGGTTGACGAAGTGTGACATGGTGTGACAAGGGGATGGGAGAGATCCTAAATTTCGTGACGCCACATTTCAAAATCCAGGTCCTATTATAAACATTTTGGAACTGCTGTTTTAGTGTAATTATTTCTTGCTGTACAATTGCAAAATATGTGACATCACACTAAGGAGGAGGGAGTCTCACAAGTGTGACCAGCTGTGACAAGGACGGAGGGTGGGTCAAAGGTTCACGAAATTTATGAATGATCCCACAGCGGGTTTTCTTCAAATTAACGCGGGCACAGCTACTAAATTATGTCACAAGATTTAAATCAGGCAGATGATACGAATACCTAAACCCAAACCTCTACATCTGATTCGAATTACTTAATGCTTCTATTCAACAGTCGAATCAATGGCCAGTCATACATGGTCAGTAGGTAGGTCCGTCGATGACATCATGCATTATTTTTTGTCATTAACAGTTGATACTCATCGCCACAATACTTGTCCTCCGATTGAAGTTGACTGAGTCATAATCACTACCAATCAAATCAACCAACCAGTAGTGTAATAGTAAAATTATTTACCTATTCCGTAAGCGCTCTCTTCAAAGTCGGGCGTGGTGAGTTGGTGTGATAGCAATTGCGTAACCAATGAATGTCACGTCAAGTTTCTTATCATATTCTATAAATATGTCATATTAAAATGTCATTACATATTAGGTCGGGGAAAAAGTCTTTTCGCATAACGTAGGTATAAACTTATTATAAAATTTTTTTTACTGTACTATTTGTGTCTGACTGGTTTTGGTAACATTAAAAAGGTTCCATTATAAAGAAAAGAAAAAAATAAAAAAAAGTTGTTTCCCGCTATTTTTCATTTGTTTTTCTCTCCGTTAAAATGAGTGAATCTCGCGAAATTCGATACATTTTAAAATTTTATTATAAAAAAGGCAAAAATGCAACTCGAGTAGTGAAAAAAATTTGTGATGTTTATGGACCTGATGCAGTGTCAGTAAGAGTAGCACAAATTTGGTTCAAACGTTTTCAGTCCGGAAATTTTGATATTAAAGATGCACCTCGCTCTGGTCGCCCTGTTACGAATAAAATGGACGCCATTTTTGAAAGAGTGGAGCAAGGTCGGCATATTAGTAGTTACGATGTAGCTGAAGAACTGGGAATTGACCACAAAACAGTTTTGACCCGTTTGAAGAAAGCTGGTTATACAAAAAAGCTCGATATTTGGGTGCCACACGAGCTCACTCAAAGAAACTTAATGAACCGTGTACTCATTTGCGATTCATTATTGAGACGTAATGAAACCGAGCCGTTTTTGAAGAGATTGATAACTGGCGATGAAAAGTGGATCACGTACGACAAGAACGTGCGAAAAAGGTCGTGGTCGAAAGTTGGCCAGGCTTCACAGACTGTGGCCAAACCTGGCCTAACACGAAATAAGGTGATGCTGTGTGTATGGTGGGATTGGAAGGGCATTGTTTATTATGAGCTTTTACCGCCCGGCAAAACCATCGATTCTGATCTTTACTGCCAGCAACTGATGAGATTAAAGGAAGCAGTCGAGAGAAAACGGCCGGAATTGATCAACAGGAAGGGTGTGGTCTTTCATCACGATAACGCTAGACCACACACATCTTTAGCCACTCAGCAAAAATTAAGAGAGTTCGACTGTGAGGTCCTAGTGCATCCACCATATAGCCCTGACCTTGCGCCTTCAGATTTTCACCTGTTTCGGTCTCTGCAGAATTCTTTAGGTTCTGTAAGGTTGACCTCAAGAGAGGACTGCCAAAACTATTTGTCCCGTTTTTTTGATCAGAAGTCCCAAAGTTTCTACAGTAACGGGATAATGTCTCTGCCCACAAAATGGCAGAAAGTTATTCAACAAAACGGTACATATATAGTGTAAATAAATGTAAATAAACTTTGAAAAAAATGTCTTGACTTTTCATACAAAAATACGAAAAGACTTTTTCCCCAACCTATTACATTGGTAGCGTACTGACCTAGTATTTAAATGTATAAAAGAAAATCAATTGTTTTCTACTGTTAAATATTTGTTCATAATAGGTTGGGGAAAAAGTCTTTTCGTATTTTTGTATGAAAAGTCAAGACATTTTTTTCAAAGTTTATTTACATTTATTTACAATATATATGTACCGTTTTGTTGAATAACTTTCTGCCATTTTGTGGGCAGAGACATTATCCCGTTACTGTAGAAACTTTGGGACTTCTGATCAAAAAAACGGGACAAATAGTTTTGGCAGTCCTCTCTTGAGGTCAACCTTACAGAACCTAAAGAATTCTGCAGAGACCGAAACAGGTGAAAATCTGAAGGCGCAAGGTCAGGGCTATATGGTGGATACACTAGGACCTCCCAGTCGAACTCTCTTAATTTTTGCTGAGTGGCTAAAGATGTGTGTGGTCTAGCGTTATCGTGATGAAAGACCACACCCTTCCTGTTGATCAATTCCGGCCGTTTTCTCTCGACTGCTTCCTTTAATCTCATCAGTTGCTGGCAGTAAAGATCAGAATCGATGGTTTTGCCGGGCGGTAAAAGCTCATAATAAACAATGCCCTTCCAATCCCACCATACACACAGCATCACCTTATTTCGTGTTAGGCCAGGTTTGGCCACAGTCTCTCCCCCGACTGGTCTCCACCTTGCCGTGGTGGGGGGGCTGAGTACCTCCCGGTAGGGCGCAGGAGGCGCTAGGGAAAAGGTAACACCCAGAGATTGGCGACTCTGGGTGCCCTTAGTACTGACTACCGGGGGGGAAACTAAGAGGGACCTGTGGAGGGCGTAGCGGGCGGGCCAGGAGGGCCCGTCAAGCAGCGCCAGGAGGGTCTTAGGCAGCGGGGGCAGGGGGCCCCTGCTGTCTAACCATGGACCCTCCAAGAAGTCGGCCACACACGCTATGGTCGCACAAGGAGGTAGGAGGGGCGCGTCCACTGCGTCTCTCTGAGGAGGTCCTCCCGGTTTTGGTCCGGGGGACGTTGGCCGCGGGCGGGGTGCCAGAGCTGCAACCCAGGTACTGGCCCCCCGCCTCTTTCTCAACAAGCGGCGGGCGTCGTCGGAAGATTTTTAGTGGGTATTACTGCTGGCGGTCGTGTCTGCCGGTGGTGAGTCCCACACACCTCTCTCGGTCCCCCTTTGGCCGGGAGACAGTGCGTAAATGCATTTTGTTACCGACGTAAATCAAAAAAAAAAAAAAAAGGTTTGGCCACAGTCTGTGAAGCCTGGCCAACTTTCGACCACGACCTTTTTCGCACGTTCTTGTCGTACGTGATCCACTTTTCATCGCCAGTTATCAATCTCTTCAAAAACGGCTCGGTTTCATTACGTCTCAATAATGAATCGCAAATGAGTACACGGTTCATTAAGTTTCTTTGAGTGAGCTCGTGTGGCACCCAAATATCGAGCTTTTTTGTATAACCAGCTTTCTTCAAATGGGTCAAAACTGTTTTGTGGTCAATTCCCAGTTCTTCAGCTACATCGTAACTACTAATATGCCGATCTTGCTCCACTCTTTCAAAAATGGCGTCCATTTTATTCGTAACAGGGCGACCAGAGCGAGGTGCATCTTTAACATCAAAATTTCCGGACTGAAAACGTTTGAACCAAATTTGTGCTACTCTTACTGACACTGCATCAGGTCCATAAACATCACAAATTTTTTCCACTGCTTGAGTTGCATTTTTGCCTTTTTTATAATAAAATTTTAAAATGTATCGAATTTCTTCATTAGATTCACTCATTTTTACGGAGAGAAAAACAAATGAAAAATAGCGGGAAACAACTTTTTTTAATTTTTTTCTTTTCTTTATAATGGAACCTTTTTAATGTTACCAAAACCAGCCAGACACAAATAGTACAGTCAAAAAAATTTTATAATAAGTTTATACCTACGTTATGCGAAAAGACTTTTTCCCCGACCTAATATATCGTTGCCTGATCCTCAAATCAAGCATATCATCATAGGCATGGATGTCGCTTTTTTTTTTAATCAGTTCTAATCAGAATCAGTCCACATCACATCAGTTAATCTCCAGAAGATAGGACAAGATTTTTATTTAGATATATTTTCTGACAATTACACCAATTATTTTAGTATCATACATAAGGTACTTTTTTGTGTGTGTTTTTCGGTATTTACTAAATAACGGACAAACATTTTTTTTTTTGGAAATATTTTAATAATATTACACAAATATTAATGTTTATGCACACAAAGATTTGTCCTGTGTTCCCGCACCCTCACACGAACCCACGATTTCAGGATGGGAGTGCGGATATACTCGCCACCACGCCATATAGGTCGTCGATGTTTAATATAATATGTGTTACAAAAACTATACCCTGATCCTAAACTATTTACCGCAACACTATAAGACCAAGACCTAAGGAGACCAAGCTAACCTCACCTGCAAAAGTGGTGTACCTACTGATCAACAGACGAGGCTCTGGCGAATATAGCAGTGCCCGGTAAGCGGCAATGGGCTCGCCACCTATTACGTGGGACCCACTATATAATTGGCAAAGTGTGAGCGTATAATGCATCTGCCTACCCTTTCAGGGAAACAGGCGTGAATGTATATGACAGACAGAAAGTGGGCCAGTCATGTCTCTAGAAGACCTGTTGGATGCTAGAGCCGATTTGCAGGAAACCGGTTTGGCCCTTTTTGGGGGGCACATAGGTCGTTCAGAGGTGGACAGCAATTGGCTAATTGTGTTGATTGCTTTGTAGTAACTAGAGCTACAAATCAAATTCAATAGGTGAAGTAATCGCGTGAACGAAGTATGTAGAATTGCAGATGATATCATCATGTATGCCATAATAAACATTGGTCTAATATTTAAGACCTTGAGATTATACTTTGCACAGCCAGACCAGACCAGAATATCTAATTAACAGACAGTTGCTGATTAGTTACACAAAATCCCTAGGCTATTGCGACTAGCCTTCACGGTTAGTTTGTTCATACTTTATCAAATACCCAAATGTTTGGTATTTGAGAATTTTCAAATAAAAATTATTGGCTATTAGTATTCCCTAGATTCCCTGGAATATGTCTATCTAAGAGAATAAACATACATACATAATTTGACGTTCATATGTACCTATTAATTCATTTGGGATGGGCAGATACTTGACATAAACTCTATTACACTCGCGTGACCAATTCGGCTCAACCGCTAACTCTACATTCAAATTGTTTCAAGTCAAAGTCAAAATCATTTATTAAACTATGGCAATAAAGCTCTTATGAAAGTCAAACTTAAAAAATAGCGCGCCCATTCACTGCGGACGGGAGCTTGATCGTAAAAGAACGGGCAAGAAAATCGTCAAGGTTAGTTAAATAAAAGTATACAACATTATTAAGCTTGGAACTTAAGCGTTTAAGCGTGTAAAGTTAGCGGTTAGGTCGATTTAGCTCCTCGCGAGTGTTCCTTTTAGCACTGGGGCAGTACACCGTAATTTAATTTAAATAGTGAAACTCTCGTGTCACCATAGATCATCATCATCATCTTGGTAAGTGACAGATTTAAAAATGATCGCATGTCCATTTTCACCAAAATAGTTTTCCAAATGAAATCATTATCTTTTCGAAGAGTGAAGAAGAATCCCAATGATTTATAGAACGATTGTGAATGAAAAACAATACAAGACCACAATTTTACTTGTATAATGTGTTATTGTGTCATGTTCAATGACACAGTGAACTTTTTGTAAGATGTTAATGACTTACAGATGAGATAATACAGCCCAAAGTTGGTTGGTTAAATGAGTAATATCTTGAGAAATTTCACTTTCTCATAAGAAGATTGGACACTAATCTACTTCCAGTTTCTATTTCATTCCTACTGACATGAACTACACGTAATATTGATCCTGAAACCAGGCCGTCTACACCGGAAGGCATCCTTTAAAACTTTACAGGCCAGCGAAAACGCGACAGAAGTAAATGACATACCAATCGCGTGCTGTGGCTATCTCATATCTGCACATCCAATAACAGTTTCACAATACACTGGGTACCAGGGTACAGTCACAAACACAGTAGATCACGGTGGAGCTAAACGCGACTTGCGCGGTTGGCGGTTTGAGCTGTGACTGTAGGTCGAAATATCGATCCAACTCCTGGCGCCGGCGGGCCGCAATACATATCCCTATTGCACGCACGCCCCTCCCTTCCTTGCCACCCCAATTTACACTTTATAGCACCGGGAAATAAAACTCTTATAATCGAGTTTCACATACAAATCACTTTACTAAATCAAAAATGTATTTCACTGACAGAATATAAAAATTATAAAAGATGCGCAGAAATCGTTATCAGCGACTGCCGAATTCTTGACCTTGCCAGCTCAGAAAACCTTACCCCTGGCGTTAACGGAAGAACGGACTTATATAACCTAAGATAAGACACATTGTACTATATTTTAACTTTCTGGAGCGAAGAGGAATGACCTTTAACTTTATTAGGAAATCAATACCTCACCTTGCCTAGGCTGCGAGCTCTTTTAAAACCTACCTAGTCTACCGGTAAACATGTATTCTATAAATTTAATTAGTAAGCAATTAGAGACTTAGCAAGGGAGATTTTTCAGTAACGAGCTAACCAATTAATAACTAAGATTTGAGTGTTTCGCTGTTTCGTTTTGTTTATATAAATACATTGTTTACCTAGGCGTTCATTTAAATTACTTTTTCATAAGTTTTTATATAACAACGCATGTCTCTTATATGACTGTCTGAAACGACTTAAAATCTAGCCACACACGTCGCTAAAAACGACTAACCTTTACATAATTTAGGATCTGAAAATCTATTTACAAAAACTTGAAATAGCGCGTTCTCGAGGTTACTACTGTCCTTCTCATATTTTTTTTCTTTTTCTCTTTCATTCTCATAATAAGGTTGAGCTAAAACCTACTTACTTAATTGTTAAAAATAATTCAGAAAGTGTAACACGTCAGTTAAATATTTACTTTTATTACATGGCGTTAAGGTGGGTAGTTGGATAAAATTTACCAAACGTTAAATTGTGACGCTTGACTACACGTGCTATAAGTATCCAAAAACAATTGAAATTCTATTGCTTTCCTGTCTTCCAGCTTTGGTATGTTGCCTTAAAGATTAACTTAAAATTTATTTGAAGACCAAAAAAATAGGATAGATATATTTTCACAGATTAAATGAAAAGTTCTCTAGATAGCAACCACATTTCTAATTACGATACACTTAACACATAAGACTTTGTTTATCAATCGCACACACCGCGTCGATACTTAAATATTCAACGAAAAATTAATCAGTACGATAACGATGATTTTAACAAATATGATGCAAGTCGCTCGAGATCGATCGACGTGGAACCAGTTGGAGAACTCAGCAGTGAACTTCTAGTGGTTGAAAAGATGATTATTCTAACAAAAACGAATTTCTTAAATTCCCGATTTTACTATACACATACTAAAACCATGCTGCATTCTCTATAAAGCCATCACAAGACGCACAACAGAATGCTTGGTTCTGCAGACAGTACAACCAACATCCTTAGGCAACTGGCAATCTCAACAAAAACCTTTGATGTAGATGGAAGTATAGAACTTGTTCATTCAATATTCCCTTTACATTTGTGTAACTATGCTTTAGATTGTATGGGGAAGTCTCATAATGTCTTTTTGCGTAATGTCCACTTCTTAAAAAATATTAAATTAATGTAGAAGGTTAGTTTTATTACCAAGTAAAAGCAATTGGGTGTATATTATATATACTTTATTTTTCTCATGCATTTTAAGAAACATTTTGCTATCATTCTGAATAGATAAGTTTTTAGATAGATAGACACTCTTTATTGACAAAAAAGAACTTAACACTTCAGCTACAAATAATTATACATAAACATCATTTGTCAATCTAGGCAGTTTTATCGACTTCCATCTCTTCCAGCAAAGGAGAGAGCTGAGCACAAAAACTACGTTTTTATTAGTGATTTCCTAGTTTAAAATAAATAAATTAAGCCACACAAATAATGTCAAACAAATTAGATAATAATTTTAGATCTAACCCAAGTATTGCTATCTCTGACTCGGCTAATATCATGACTTAATAAGTACAATTTAGAAGAAGATTTTTATACTTAACCTTACAAATAAAGGTTTTTTCATAATGAATTGCCTGTCTAGACAAGTCTTATCCATATTTCCCTTTGCAATGCAATATAATCTCTATTATTTGATTTTTTTTTCATGTGAATCATCATAATGACTGCCTAAAGAGAGGCAATCAATGCAGCCAAAACAAATGAGGGTGCTTCATATCGTGGCATAGGCATGGTAACAAGTGCACCCATTTAGGAGAATCTGCATAAATGCCACCAATGTTTATGGTGAAAGTATTAAACATCTTGTAGGGGTCTCCCTAAACCTTATGTAGTTTGGGCATTGGAACAAAAGACATTCTCTCTATGATGTCTTAAGAGAAGCTATGTTCCAAGTTCCAATGCATTTGGAGATTGTCAAGGTTTAACCATAGCACTTTCAATAATCTGTACCATTAAAATTTAACAGATGCAATGAGGCAATTTGATTTTTAGTGGAACAATCTCAGAGATGGAAACAATAATGAACACTGACCACTTGAGCCCTGTATAGCAAACAACACTATTTCAGAATAAAAAACTGCCTTGCATTATTGTTAATGTCCAACTTAATGGGGTGAATCAAAGACTTAAAGGAGACTGCTCAAATAATAATGTTGATTTAGCACTTGATTGATTATCTTGCTGACGTTTATGCTAAGAATACTAAAGTCCATAAAAATGGGTAATGAGACGATGGACTATGCCGCGAGTGAGTTACTGTGTATTGGAATGCATTATTGTCTACTCAAACGCAAGTTCTACAATAGGGGTTTTTCACTTAATTATCTACTTAGGAATATTATAGGTTATAAAAATTATTAGGGTATAAAGTAACTAGTAATGCAGTATAGAAAATATACAATTCAACTAAATAATTACTTTACTATTACAGAAAATAATAATCTTAGTGGTCACGCCTTTGTTGTATCTTGGTCATATATTTTATGCAATTAGATAAATGGGATGTTTTACTGCTAGTAAAAAAGAACTCCTAACTGTAATCAATATTATGCTATTTAGAATAAGAGTCAAAATGTCCGGTGGACCATAAGGAATTATAGAACACCAGCCATCTTGATGTCAATATGGCGGGTAGACTTTAATTTCGATCTGAAGAAGGTACTGATTTTTTAGAGCGAGGTACTAAAAAGTATATCATAGGTAAATTTTTTTGGTGACCAGTATAATTTAATTCCTTAAGGTACACCCGCCATTTTGACTCTTATTATGTAGAAATAAAGAACGAAAAATAATATTTACAAGGTTTTGATTTTAAGTGCCCTTCACTATGTCACATTGGTTGTTATATTTCTTGTGCTGTGTGGTACTGGCCTAGAAAAGTGCCAACCCGTCTCATGTCACGGGGATTCGTAATAATTGATAAAGAGAAATCCAATCCTCCTGGTGATGGGCAGCAGCATTACCAACACAAAAGCCCAGCATGGTGATTATAGGCAGATACCTCCCATAGAATATAATTTATTGCTGAGGCTAATGTTCAGAAATTAACTTTATAACGCTGATATGATGACATTAGATTTCTAGTGTCCAGTTTAAGCTTCAACTTCTTGCTTACCGCTGTAAAGACTAGTCTTGGCGTCAGTTTTTTTTACTTAAAATCTGAAACTATATAATTGTGTGTTGCAAATAGTTGATACATGATGTACAGATTTTATTGTAATTAGAGTTTGGTACTGTAAAAACCTATCATTGCAACCATATTTCTTAAAATCATCTAAAACTGTTGAATAATAAGGTTGTGATTGAATTTTATTATTCTTGTTTTTAAAATAAGCTGGAAGAGCTTTTCTCTTATTTTTTTCTTTTAAATAATGGCTTCATGCGGTTTGCACATTTAGCCAGCATCAAGTAAGAGATATATTAATAACATATAAATAATAGTAAATGAGAATGAGCGGTGATAAAGATGATAATTGGTAAAGGAGATCCTCTCTCCCTAAACCCCTTGAGTCCTCAGTAAAGATGTAGGACTGAGATCTCACATGGACTTCTTGAGAGAATTTGAAAAGTTATGTTGCACTGTTTTATTTCATTTACCAACACTCATGTATGTTCACGAACACTTAACGGTTAATAATCCACTGATAATACACATTAATGTTCAAATTATCATAAATTTTAGAAAATAAAACAAAAACTGCAGACATGACGCTTCACTTTTCCGCCAAGAAGTCTGGAAGAGCTTTCTTTTAAACCTTCTGACTTTTTTGTTATTTTTCTATTGTTTTTAATATAAGTACAGTAAAGAGTATGATTATATGTATATTTTTTTGCAAATAGTTGTTGCCAGGTTTCAGTATTGTTTCTGTAACTTATAAGGTTTAGTTAAATTATTAGCTACGAAAAATAATTGGTACGGTTATTTCCCTGTAACACGGTGTTTATGAAATTGTAAGAATACTTATAATACTAAAATATCTGCTTGATTGCTTTTCTAGCAAAGAAAAATAACCAGCAAAGACTCTTTACAAACAAAACTCTTTTACTGCTGGCCTTAAACAAAGCAACAAGGAGGCTTTATCATTTCAGTTATCTTAAGTCCACTGCCAAACATATGCTTCAACAATAGTTTACATTACGTTGTGGGTATTTCCTCTTAATGGTAATTATGGGCAGGCAACTAGGTAATCGCAGTTTAATACAGCATAGGATGACATCACTGCCCATAATCCAGTATAATTTTGGCTACTTTGACTCTTATGACTCCTGATGAGATGAGATGGAATGGAACTATTCTAGGCCCATACCACACAGCAAAAGAAGGATTAAAATCCAAATTGTTGTTAGTTACTGTGTAATAAATGTTAATTGAAATAAGTGTTTACTGAGAATTCTCTTAGTTACAAAACGAACAAAAAAGTAATGCAGTAAGTACCAGATAATTTGGAGTAGTGCTTATTTCCTACATTTAGTTATGATCATTTCATATGCCCATTTCATAAACAAACAATACTCTTTTGCTTGGTCTTTTTAACTGCTGGCCTGGAAAACAGCCAAACGCAGGAATAAAATTCAAAAGTACATTACTAACTGTAATACCTATTGCTGTCAAAGTAAATTAAGTGAAAATACATTAACTCAATCCTTAGGTAAAAATTTTATGTCTTATACAGTAAGGAATAGAGAAAATCAAAAGTCTACTACAACCATGCAGTTGCCTACCTAATGTTTAATCTGTACGGCCAATCCCACCCAATCATGTACGTAGTAAAGACCACTGTGAGAAATTTCTTTAATTCCGTGAGTTTTACACTGAAGCACAAATTTGTCACAAGCAAAAAGAGGTTTACATTCGAGATGAGGCCAGTGTTATTTTAAAGATATTTTTTGAGGTTGAATCGGCGTGAGATTCCAATTAGTAACGTAATAAAATGTGCTAAAGTACCTACTACGAGTTCAGTTCCTATCTATGTTACATGGAACCCTAATTTTTAAGAGTATAAAATCAGTTAAATCTTTATTCTTACCTTTGTATAAATACTCTGGCAAATCAGGAATGCTATTCCGGTTCGGTTTCACACATAAATTCTTCTGCACACAAATTTTAGCAACAACGTTTGCTTGCGGGAACTATGACCAATCGTTCCCGAATAAACTCACGTATCACTTCACAAACACTCAACAATCACTCGATGCACAAATAGTACTTATTTATTAATATTATATATCCCCTCTATTAAGTCATTCAGTTCAACCGGGAATAATATCATCCGTGACTACAAGTACGAACACGGCTTCCAAGCAAGGCAAAAGATCGCCGCCGCGAAAGCATCACGGCACGGCATAAACGACTTCACCCACTTTTCTGGTTTGTCATAGAGTAAAAAATTTACAAATGAAAAAAGTATTCGTAAAATATCAAGCTAAAAAATTTTAACTTAGTAGAACGTTTAATTATTATAAGAGTAAAAGAATTGTTAACAAAGAATTGTTAAAAAAAATTAATACGAACGTAGTATATTTCTTAAATTTAGATTGATAGGTTAAAAAATATTTTGACTGCTAGCAAGGTTTCAGAAAATTGTACTATCTGCAAGCTAAGTGATCTTTGAAGTGGTGATGTCATTTATTTGAAGTTTATAGTGATGGGCACAGAGCGCGGTCTATGCAAAACACATAATCGTAGATCATTCATAATCTTAATCTTATTATGGATTTTAGCTCAAATAATCTAAAACTGTTATTAAGCCCAACAGGCTGTCTCAAATACAAAGAAAAAGATTAATAACGTCGATATTTTAAAATTGTAGTGAAATATACATACAGATTAGCAGAAGGATTGAAACAAACTTACGTCTATTTTCAGTATCAGTTTGTCATAGCTTTTCCATGGTGTTTTGTCGTATACCTGTGACCCCACAAATATCTAAACTATATTTGTACTGCAGAAAAAGGTTGTTAAGCAATTAATAATTTAGACTTTCACTAAGGGATAAATTCAAAGATATAGGTATTTTCACGATGGCGGGCAATATATAAAATCTTGTTTTTTACGACACAAAAATATTGACAACCTTAGTACCTAAGAGAAGTAATGAAACGAAATCTGTCTTAAAAGGGATATTATGCTATCAAAGATTATTTAAAAGATATAAATGCTTGGGATTGAACTTTCGTTTCATACAGGCTATTGAATATTGTTCATGTTATATTCATACATACATACATAATGTCACGCCTCTTTCCCGTAGGGGTAGGCAGAGATCACATCCTTCCACTTGCTACGATCTTGGCACAAACTTTTAGCATGTTATATTCTATTGCAGTGTATAGCGAAACAGACATAATGAGATAAGTAACGAATCAATTGATTATTTAAAAGCCTGTGAGTTTCTAGTCAGTTCTTCTCTCAGAGCGGTGGCTTAGAACTGTATGTAGTAGTTTATGAAATAAAAAACTCTTTAATTAGATTTTTGGATAAATGATATAAGTGTTCCTCCCCCTAAACCCCTTGAGTCCTCAGTAAAGATGTAGGGCTATACTGAGATCTCACATGGACTTCTTGAGAGAATTTAAAAAGTTATGATGCGCCGATAAACACTTAACGATTAATAATCCACCGTTATAACACATTAATGTTCGAAATATCACAAATTTTTGAAAATACAACAAAACTGCAGACATCACATTTCACTTTCCCGCCAAGAAGTCTATTTAAAATATATCTCATAATAAAGTATGTAGTGATGCGCGCAAAATACAATCAATTGATTATATATGTCGCCCCAATGACGAATTCTTCATACGTAACAATTAAACATTTAATTTTTGACTTCTTGGCGGGAAAGTGAAGCGTCATGTCTGCAGTTTTGTTTTATTTTCTAAAATTTGTGATATTTCTAAAATTAATGTTTAATAACGGTGGATTATTAACCGTTAAGTGTTTGTGAACGTACATGAGTGTTGGTAAATCAAACAAAACAGTGCAACATCACTTTTCAAATTTTCTCTCAAGTAGTCCATGTTAGATCTCAGTATAGTCCCACATCTTTACTGAGGACTCAAGGGGCTTAGGGGAGGGTATGTCATTTACCATTTATCATCTTTATCACCACTCATTCTCATTTACTATGAATTATATTAGGTCGGGGAAAAAGTCTTTTCGCATAACGTAGGTATAAACTTATTATAATTTTTTTTTTACTGTACTATTTGTGTCTGGCTGGTTTTGGTAACATTAAAAAGGTTCCATTATAAAGAAAAGAAAAAAATAAAAAAAAGTTGTTTCCCGCTATTTTTCATTTGTTTTTCTCTCCGTTAAAATGAGTGAATCTAATGAAGAAATTCGATACATTTTAAAATTTTATTATAAAAAAGGCAAAAATGCAACTCAAGCAGTGAAAAAAATTTGTGATGTTTATGGACCTGATGCAGTGTCAGTAAGAGTAGCACAAATTTGGTTCAAACGTTTTCAGTCCGGAAATTTTGATGTTAAAGATGCACCTCGCTCTGGTCGCCCTGTTACGAATAAAATGGACGCCATTTTTGAAAGAGTGGAGCAAGATCGGCATATTAGTAGTTACGATGTAGCTGAAGAACTGGGAATTGACCACAAAACAGTTTTGACCCATTTGAAGAAAGCTGGTTATACAAAAAAGCTCGATATTTGGGTGCCACACGAGCTCACTCAAAGAAACTTAATGAACCGTGTACTCATTTGCGATTCATTATTGAGACGTAATGAAACCGAGCCGTTTTTGAAGAGATTGATAACTGGCGATGAAAAGTGGATCACGTACGACAAGAACGTGCGAAAAAGGTCGTGGTCGAAAGTTGGCCAGGCTTCACAGACTGTTGTGTTTTATTTTCTAAAATTTGTGATATTTCTAAAATTAATGTTTAATAACGGTGGATTATTAACCGTTAAGTGTTTGTGAACGTACATGAGTGTTGGTAAATCAAACAAAACAGTGCAACATCACTTTTCAAATTTTCTCTCAAGTAGTCCATGTGAGATCTCAGTATAGTCCCACATCTTTACTGAGGACTCAAGGGGCTTAGGGGAGGGTATGTCATTTACCATTTATCATCTTTATCACCACTCATTCTCATTTACTATGAATTATATTAGGTCGGGGAAAAAGTCTTTTCGCATAACGTAGGTATAAACTTATTATAATTTTTTTTTTACTGTACTATTTGTGTCTGGCTGGTTTTGGTAACATTAAAAAGGTTCCATTATAAAGAAAAGAAAAAAATAAAAAAAGTTGTTTCCCGCTATTTTTCATTTGTTTTTCTCTCCGTTAAAATGAGTGAATCTAATGAAGAAATTCGATACATTTTAAAATTTTATTATAAAAAAGGCAAAAATGCAACTCAAGCAGTGAAAAAAATTTGTGATGTTTATGGACCTGATGCAGTGTCAGTAAGAGTAGCACAAATTTGGTTCAAACGTTTTCAGTCCGGAAATTTTGATGTTAAAGATGCACCTCGCTCTGGTCGCCCTGTTACGAATAAAATGGACGCCATTTTTGAAAGAGTGGAGCAAGATCGGCATATTAGTAGTTACGATGTAGCTGAAGAACTGGGAATTGACCACAAAACAGTTTTGACCCATTTGAAGAAAGCTGGTTATACAAAAAAGCTCGATATTTGGGTGCCACACGAGCTCACTCAAAGAAACTTAATGAACCGTGTACTCATTTGCGATTCATTATTGAGACGTAATGAAACCGAGCCGTTTTTGAAGAGATTGATAACTGGCGATGAAAAGTGGATCACGTACGACAAGAACGTGCGAAAAAGGTCGTGGTCGAAAGTTGGCCAGGCTTCACAGACTGTGGCCAAACCTGGCCTAACACGAAATAAGGTGATGCTGTGTGTATGGTGAGATTGGAAGGGCATTGTTTATTATGAGCTTTTACCGCCCGGCCAAACCATCGATTTTGATCTTTACTGCCAGCAACTGATGAGATTAAAGGAAGCAGTCGAGAGAAAACGGCCGGAATTGATCAACAGGAAGGGTGTGGTCTTTTATCACGATAACGCTAGACCACACACATCTTTAGCCACTCAGCAAAAATTAAGAGAGTTCGACTGGGAGGTCCTAGTGCATCCACCATATAGCCCTGACCTTGCGCCTTCAGATTTTCACCTGTTTCGGTCTCTGCAGAATTCTTTAGGTTCTGTAAGGTTGACCTCAAGAGAGGACTGCCAAAACTATTTGTCCCGTTTTTTTGATCAGAAGTCCCAAAGTTTCTACAGTAACGGGATAATGTCTCTGCCCACAAAATCGCAGAAAGTTATTCAACAAAACGGTACATATATATTGTAAATAAATGTAAATAAACTTTGAAAAATATGTCTTGACTTTTCATACAAAAATACGAAAAGACTTTTTCCCCAACCTATTATATTATTAATATATCACTTACTTGACACTGGCTAAATGTGCTAGACGCACGAAGCCATTTTTTAAAATAAAAATAAAGAACATTTAATTTATAAATGTAATCTTTAACAATTAGGTATGTCATGTAATTATTAATAAATTGTAATGTTTAAAATTGTTAGCCTTAATGACATAGTTATTTTCAAATTGCGATGTTTCGAAGATTATAGCCTCACGTAAAGAAGCCACCGAGATTAAATAATTCACATTATTATTTAATGAGTATTAATTATATTCCTCTTGATGCTAAATCTCAAAAATAATTCAAGCAAGTAGTAAATTGTTTTTAGATTTAATTTACTTTAATGTTTTATGAAAGAATGCTGTCTTGACTACATTTACGCGATGTCTCATCATCGACGGAAATAATTGCTTTACATTTCTAGTCATCCTTAAATAGATATATAATTATTTGTTAAAAATCATTAAATATTATGTAAACCATAAGTGAAAGGTTTGTGATTTATCTTTAAGTTGATAATCAAGAAGTTGCTTTAACAACCTACTTTGTAACATTTCGATGTAAATAACGTTAATTCTTGGACATGCTTATTTGGTTTGAAAATAAATAGATAAAATAAGTTATGGCCTGATATATAAGAATAAGCTTTTTAAATTTAGAAAACTAACTTAGAAATTACTTATCAAACAATTATTGTCTAAACATTGTAACTTCCGAATAAATTATGCGTCTACAGCGCCACCTGACTGCGTTTGAACATAAGTTCGATTGGCGGGAAAGATGGCGGGGCTAGCGTTAAAAAAATTAAGGCACAATAATTCATTCTGTATGTACGGAACTTTTGCTGCGAACATTATAAGTAAGAACTATTGTCAATTGTAATTTTAAAAACGCAGATAACGGTTTTAGGTTTCCTGATAAATTCTTATAAATTCTAAAAGTTTGAATAATTTTGTAAGTTTTTGAAAGACAGCTTTTGTTCTGTGAACATTGTAACTATGAATTATAACATTATCAGAAGTAATTAAAGAAAAAAATGTAACGTTTTTGGTTTCATTTGTTAGATATTACCTTTGACTAATTCTAGTTAAGTTATTGAACGCCTTAATAGTAAAGTAACGTTAAAAAGTACTTTTAAGCTAGTAGCATAACGTGGTTTGCAGCATCGATAGAACAAAAAGAAAGTTAGGCCCTAGTTTTCCGTATTTTTTTCGGTACAGCTCTTTTATAAGCTAAATCTAAGTTTTACATTTAAGCTCTGAAAATATTTTAAACTGTTTTATAATTTAAGAAACTGTTTTATTTTATGTAAATATTCGCTTTAGTCTGTGGAAATAGCTGTTCAAGAAAATAAAAATATCTTCTCCATATATCTTAATAGATATATGTTTCGACAAGAAGAAGAGGATTAAAATAAATAATTAATAGATTTTTAAAGATTCTTATAAAGCTTTAGATTACAGTTTGCACATTTTGATTGATTTGCGTCACGTCTTGCGGAAAAACTACGAACTAAATATTATAACACCGCCATGTTGTATATGTCAAGTGATCGGTCACGTTGTAAGAAATAATGGGTAAAAATTAAAAAAAAAAAAAAAAGATTACTATTGTATTTATTGTATTCATTATACGCAGGGATTTATTATGATTATAATACATAACATACATACATTCACGCCTGTTTTCCGAAGGGGTAGGCAGAGACATGATATTAATACGCCCACACTTCGCCAGTTATATCATCATCATTATCATCTCAGCCCATTAACGTCTCACTACTGAGCACGAGCCTCCTCTCACATACCAAGGTGTGAGGGTCATACTCCACCACGCTGACCCAGTGCGGATTGGCGGAGGCAGGTTGATGGCGTCCTGCTGTAAGAATTTTTCAAGCCGCTTAATTAGGCCTCTAACATGGCTTAACGAGTACCACATTTAGTGATAATCGGGACCAACGGCTTAACGTGCATTCCGAAGCACGTAAGCGCTCGATATCAAATGCCACACAAACGGTCACCCATCCAAGGTCTTACCTCTGTAAACTCTGCTTTACTTCGGTAATCGTTTCCGACCACCGAGCACCGCGGAGCTACGAGCGCTAATTATATAGTCTCACTTAATAGGTGGCGAGCCTATTGCTCCTAGAGCTTCTTAGGTCTTGTTAGGATCCCTATGCATGATTATAGTAACTTTTTGTAAATGTATGTAACTACTTACACTGCAACAAAAACTGTTGGTATTTCAACGCATTATTCGCTTGATTATATGGCGCAAAATCAGTGAGTTAGTAGTAGGTGAGGAGTTCTAAAGCATTCAGCCCAGATAAACACCGAACTATTAGGCACCTTAATGGTTTCACCATAATACCATACCATACTCTCGCACACAATGATAGTGCTCAACACAGGGTAATCCTTATAAAAATCAAAAACGATGGCATCGAGTTAAATAAAAGTCTATCTTCAAGTACAATTTCATCAATTTAATTAAAAGGTATAAGAGTAATATAACCCATGAATGAAAATACAATAAAATTGGTAAACTGTGTTTAAATAGACGTATCACAATAATAATGTTTTACAAGTCAATGCTTTTTTTACCAAAAAGGCTAATGTATAAAATAGTATAAAGTTAGCATAAAAATAGATCTATTTTAATGGTCGAGGTAGTGCTAGTGAACTTGGGATAGCAATCTTATTAAATAGATACCTACCCACATTTATGCACCTATATGAAAACAATATGTTACTCATTATATGTAAACTTAAATTTAAATATTTAAAACTTAAATTAACAGTTCTAAGCTAAGAAAACATCACGCGTAGCACCACTTAAATTTAATTAAATATTAACTGATCAAGAAATTCATGCTTGCCCTTTTGTCTTAGCTGTTGTTATTTGACAATTTCGAATGGAATATAATGGAAATGTATGATGTGATGACATAAGAGAGGGGAGATGAATAATAATATCTCCTATCATCCCACAGACATCACACAATATATCGCGACCTTTGAAAGATATGATATACTGCGTACTCCCAAAAGAGAGTCAAAGAAGATAAGAAGCTATAGTACAGTCTTAACCCAGACCAAAACCCAAATGTAGCTATCCAACCAAAATCTCTTATATCAAAGAGTTTATCAAAAGCACTACCTCAATTTGTATTATTATTGAAATAAATTAATTAACTCTAGTAATCTTATACATACTTCGTAAACCTTAAAACCGCCAATGCAATGCAACGTTCTTCGTGCAGAATATAGACATCGCTTACGTCTATGCAATGCTTGGCAGTTTTTGAGAGCAAATACACAAGAGGAGATGTTGTATTTTCTGCTTTCTGTTAAATCGTGGAAGCTAGTAGTAAGAAGAAATATCTTTATTTATGCAAAATATGTTTTATTACGGTGGAGCCACATTAGCAGATGGACTATTAAAGCAAGCGCCAAAATCGCCAAATGCAAAATGTCGTTTATGCTCTCATGCTACGCTATCGCCATTTTGGAAGCATTGGTACACAGCTGGTAAACAGTTATTTACAGCTGGTATTTTTTGCGACTGTTTTTCTAAACACGAGTAACTGTGGAATATACCAGAACTGTTCTCTTTACTTCTACATTCTAATCAACAACTTATTTAAACTAATGCCTGACACTGTGCGGGGCGACGAAAGGGACACAAGATGCCGCCCACTTCTACATTGGTCGTTAGTTTAGCTAGCTGACGCTAGATGTCAGTATACACAAGAGTGTGAGAACAATTTTAAACAATCCTCTTGATATTTTATACCGGCTTTGCAGTCAGAGAGAACCCCAACTAGATTTTACTTGATAAAACATAGCACTTCATCCTTTTCTCTGTGTTTTTCTTAATAAAATAGATTGTATGTTGCAAATTCAAAAGGTTGAGCAATACTTATTGAATGAGAGCAGAGTTCATACTAACTGATCAAGATAATCATATCAACGGCCATATTCTCGACGTCAAGACCTAGTCGACAATTACAGTGCACATTTGGTTAGGCCATCTCCTCTTTGAATTTGCTCCTTTAGTTTACATTTAAAAGATACGATAAATTTGATAAGGAGCTTTGGGAATAAGCACGCATTAAGATTTAAACAGTCTTATAATATTTAAACTTTCAAGATGAATGTTTCCTTGTGTTTAAAATTAATCAAGAATTAGTGAATAAAGAAATAGTCTTCTAATTCTGAATACATAACTAACAATTTAAAATGAGCACTTAAAATTTTCTTACATAAACAAAAGTAAAATTTTTTAATACTTAATCACAAATTCACAACGCAGTGTTGGTGTTATCATAATTTAAATATCAGTTACTTTAATATTTTTATGTTCACTTAAGTAATTCAAATTTTTATTCGAAAAACAATATATGTACCCTATCCTTGTAATGTAAGTCCTTCCGTAATTGATTGTCAGGACTTGATTGAACGAGATAATTTTTTTTTGCGCTTGTAATAATATTTCCTACTGTTCTCTTTCAAAAGTACCTGTAAAATTGGTACTATTGCGCTAATTATTTTTCCAAATCGTTCCATCTATCCTCAAATGGCGTGCTTGCCAACAAACAGCATGTTTTATTTACTATTAAAGCGCAAAGTAAAGTCAGTCACAGGCCAAGAGGAACACTTAGAACTTTGTACGTATCTCAATAACTTTTAATAAAAGTTAAATCAGAACTAACTTATGCCTGATCCGAGGCCTATCGTACAAATCATTTAATTAAAGTTCACGATTAGAAGACAAATTGTATCTTGTACGCCCAGCTTATTAAATTTTAGTGCACCTGATGACACACAAGGTAAAAAGTCGACAATTGTTGTCTCTGCATCCAACAGAGTACAGCAAGTCTCTCGTTATTCGATAACATCTATTTTACTGTCTGCGTCAAATCAATGCTACACCACTATTACGTCACCTTTTTGTGACATCTTATAAATACATATACAGCCCCATTACCACGAGATGTCATTGCTATCCTAAGTCACTAGAGTGAGACCTTGTCAGTGAGTCGCTTTACACGGTGTATAGCGTTGTCTCACTCAGTCAACAACGTTTTTATTGCAATGACAGCTTGTGGTAGACACCTAAGAACAATAGTGTTGGGTGTTGGGGTTTAAAAATATTTTAAAAAGCTCTTGTATACGGCCAGTTATTGCTTGAAGAGGAATGATGGTCGAAGTAAGGACTATCGGTAAGAAGCAGCTTGCTACCACTGAGACCTGAACTGGAGCTTTCACTAGACGAGAACAAGCTCTTGCTCCCTGTATAGAACGACAGAGATGTATGTAAAGGCTCCCTACCTAGTCGTCTCCTAGCTCGGACTAAAGATATAAAAGCTACAGCTATTGCGCACAGGAAAATTACACCTAACACGCAAAAAGCTAGAGCCATTTTGCCCGGGGACAGGCAAATGGTCTTATCGCCCGGTGAAAATCCTCTTACGAACTGATCTTCTTCTGACTCCACTCTTCGTGAACCTGTAGAATAGAGAAAACTTTTTTTTAAATAAATTATATTTAGTTACATTGCTTTAGACGATCAACGCCTATTGCTATGCATCTGTTGCTATCATATAGGAATCCTCAAGATGTATATATGATTTAAAATCTTAATACGCACCACTTAGCTCCAAACTATGCTGATCATGACGTACTATTATTAGTTGGTATGCAAATCTGACTAAGTGCAACATGGCTTGCTATTTTAAGGCTCGGTAGGGTGTACAGGGATCCTACCAAGACCTAAGGAGCCCAAGCCAACCTCACCTGCAAGTGGTTCACCTGCCGATCAACGGACAAGGCTCTGGCCTATGCCTACCCCTTCGGGAAAAAGGCGTGAATGTATGTATGTATGGTAGGCTCGCAATTTCTAATTCCCTTTTCAGGATAGGTACTGATATGAATTTCTAGATAAAAAAAACATCCTTTGTGTTTGCCAAGCTCTGAAACTATATTTGTACTGAATTTTACAAATAAAAGCGTTTAATTATGCAAAAGACAGACTGACACACTTACTTGCGCATTTAGAACTAATAAAAAAAAATTGAATGATAAAAAATTTTAAGTACCCCTTATTGAAGAATCGTCTTCCAGCTCTATGTTAGGGGCTAAAACTTCGATGCTATTGTACACCTCAAGACGATCAATGATCACACCTTTCGCATCTTTGTCCAAACGGGCCTTCCTCACCAACCCATCCCTAGTCTGCTGGGGTCTCTGAAGCATTTTACAGTCTATAGGAGGACAGTGGCCTTTGCACAATTCAATTCCACAAGTCAAATGTAACTTGGATCGATCTGGAAATTTGAATGCGGCGAATGTTGTTAAAGCGTGTTGGTACGTCATGATGTTCTTGAAAATGTAATCAGGATCAGTCTTCAGCTGTTTGATGTTGCTGTTTTCCTCAATATTCCGAAGTGCATCCACAGGTTCCAAGTCTGAAAAATCTATTTCAGTGCTCTTGTGTTTATGTTTGTGTATGGTTGGTTTGCTGAATATAGTTTCATCTATAGGACATCCTGCTTCGTCGAGGAGTCTTTGTGAAGCTTCACCCAAACCATCGTGTGCGACGCAGTTAGTTACACGAAGGCCTACTCCAACTGTAAATAAAAATTACATACATTATGTATGTCACGCCTGTTTCCCGAAGGGATAGGCAGAATCTATTATAGGCCCACGTTTCGCCAATGATAAAGTTGGTCCCAAGTAACAGGTGGCGAGCCTATTGCCGCTTAACGAGAACTTTTTTGTTCGTCAGAGCCTTGTCCGTTGATCAGCAGGTGCACCGCACCACTTGCAGCTGAGGTGGCTTGGGCTTATCAGATTTTGTTACGACCCCTATACACATATGAAAATTATATTAGTTTAACTGACCCTTTTTTAGGAAAGGCCTTTGTTCAGTAGTGGACTTCTATTGGAAGAAATGATGATGATAATAACGACCTGATCATCATCATCATCATCATTTTAGCCATTTGAAGTCCACTGCTGAACATAGGCCTCCCCAATTGCTTTCCACGTAGATCGATTCTTTGCCGCCTGCATCCACCGGCTCCCCGCCGCCCTGACCAGATCATCGGTCCATCGCGTTAGGGGCCGCCCTCTACTACGTTTGCTGATTCGTGGTCGCCATTCAAGAACCTTAACGCCCCATCGGTCGTCGGTTCCTCGAGCTATGTGCCCCGCCCACTGCCACTTCAGCTTGCAAACGCGCTTCGCTATGTCGGTCACTCTAGCTCTCCTACGGATTTCCTCATTTCTGATTCTATCGAACTAACGACCTGATATTACATTTCAATTGCCCCGTAAGACTTATAAACTAAAGTTTGTTTCGGGTGGTTTCATAATTGTAGTTAATGGCAAATATTTCAACTTGGCCATTGGCTTTGAAACCGTACGGTCAGCAGATGAGAACGACAGCCCTCTAATATCACCATAATGAACCAAAGGATCTTACCAGGTAAAGTGCACTGTATGAGCAGTCTGGTAGGTTGTCCAACTTCCACTGTTGCAGGATCAGTAGAAGTGGCTACTGGAGACAGGTCCATCCATGCCCTGGCAGCTTCCATCAGCATCTCACGCTGCTCAGTCATCGCTGGGCTCTCGAACCCTTGTCTGTTGCGACCCGTTCTAGAAAAAACACGTGAGTTTATTAAAATCTTGTTATGATGCATTATCTCAACTAATGCCTAACTTTAGAATTAAAATGGTCTACAACAGCCCACAGCATATGGCAATAAAAATATATAATGAGCCTCATGCAGATATAAAACATCAGACTCTATTAATTCCATTTATTAAAAACAACACGCTTTACGAGATTTGTAAATATAATTAGATAATATAAATTCCATGACATTGTTAATGAATGAATATTCCCTCCTGTTCCGTTCGCTGCGCTCTCCATAAGTCCCTCTTAGTTTTCCCCCCGTAGTCAGTACTAAGGGCACCCAGAGTTGCCAACCTCTGGGTGTTACCTTTTCCCGGCCTCCAGGAGGTACTCAGTCCCCCCATCACGCCATGATCCCTTTTTTTTTATCGTCGGAAAAAAAAGTGCTGTTTACGCACTGTCTCCCGGCCAAAGGGGGGGGGGGGGCTCACTGCGGCAGACCACCGCAGTCCTACCTACTTAAAAACTTCCGACGACGCCCACCGCTGTTGAAAAGGGGCGAGGCAACAGTGCCTGGGTTTGTAGCTTCTGGTCCCCACCCGCGGCCAATGTCCCCCGGATCAGAACCAGGGGAACCTCCTCCTCTATGTGCGGCCATGGCGTAACTGGCCGACATCTGGGGGGGTCTATGGTGAGACGGAAGAGGCCCCCTGCCCCCGCCGCCAAAGAACCCCCGGGCGCGGCCGGACGGGCCCTCCTGGCCCGCCCGCTGCGCCAACGGCGTAGCCGGAGAGAAAGCGGATCCCGCTCCCTCGCCCGCTCCGCGGCCTCCCACGCCGTCTCACTGTCGACCATCTACCTCGCCACGATCTCAAGGCAACCTCACCTGTAAGCGGTGCACCTGCCAGTGGTGCACCTGCCGATAAACGGACGAGGGATCGGCAAACATAACAGTGCCCGGTAAGCTGCAATAGGCTCGCCACCTATACGTGGGGCCAACATTAATATGCCTCTGCCTACCCCTACGGGGAAAAGTTGTATGTGTGTTACCTTATTTTCTTCGACTCCTGGCCCACAAGCTCGCGCATTTTCGTTTGTATGATGCTTTCCAGCGCTGTGCTGACTATGCGAACTGCTCGAGGTTGAAGTCTACACCTGGAAAAAAGATATGAACTCTTATTAAGTCATCGTCGTAATACGTACATTTCGCCATTAAATGGTGGGGAGCCTATTGCCGTTTATCGGCAACTTTATGTTCAATAATTTATTGATTCAGGCATTACTTTGAAATATTGAAAATATTTTGAAATACATAGTTACTTATCATCAATACTTTGCGGTTAGCAAGTGATTTTAGTGTTAGTGTTGCATTGTTTCTTGATTTTTCGGTAAATTATAGTTGCGCGGGACCTGTTACAAAGATATTTTTAATCCATCACTTGCTAACTTCATGTTCGTCTGTCGATCGCCCGATCGGCAGTTGCAGTTAAGGTTGGCTTGGGTTTCTAAGGTCCTGGTAGGATCCCCATACATCCGTGGGTGGCGGTGCACCGTTTCTGCGAGACGGTTATGAGCGCAAAAGAGGCGGAAGAGCGCATTAGGGAGGAGAGCCCAACAGCGGATCCCCTTAGACGTCGAAGGAGAGGGCAGCGCCGGCGGGCTTATGCCGGGGCGCTAACATCATAGCCGGGCGTGCTGGTAAAAGGTCAGGGATTCTTTTATTCGCACTTTTCCGTATCCCGCAAGCAGTAGGAGGCGGCACACACGTTTCCTGGTGTGTTGCCACTGGTGGTCCTGGTGGTCAACTATGGGTTGACGAAAAAGATGACGGGTCTGTGAAACGGACTGGCATGGTGCTACAGGAGGATAAGGTCTTTCTGTCACCTTCTTGGCACTTTACGTAGGGCAGGAAACAGTGGGGTTTGGTCGGTAGTCCGGGCCACAATCATCTCGGCCGGGGAGCCCGACATAGCTTTGTGCTGTCCCTGCGGCGCAAAGTATGCGTAAAGGCATTTACCACTATAAAAAAAAAAAGGATCCCCATACATTCCTATATTATGTGAATTTTTTATTATGTGGTTCAACTCTTCGGACTCCTTCCTAATATGAACTTGTCACTGCTGGTAATCAACGTGGCTAGTGAGACGTTATTGTGTTGAGATGATAAGGAATACATCCCCCGGGTACTGCAAGCTGTTTTCTACTTCAAGCAAGATCTCCAAGCATTCGAAGTTCACAAAAGACTTACTAAAAAAGAGTTCATGATCCGAAGACTGTTGCAGCTAGCTGTCCATCTGTACTATTAGTTCGACGCAAAATAATCAAATGACCCTGATCAGCTGTTCAACCCAAACATTCGAAAAACTTTAAAAAAGATGAAAATCTCACTTAACAAGGAGTTCCTGGTCCGGAAACTGTTGCAGCTTGCTGCCCATCCGAGTTCAACGCTGAACCAAGTCATCATAGTAAGCTGTTCTCAATAGCATTCTTAAAACCTACGACACTGTTCCTTATAAGGTAGCCTTATTATTATGTAGATGATACAAGCTAACCTAACAAAAAGATCTTGGTCTGAAGACTGTTGCAGCTCGTTGTCTATCTGCACTACGCGTTCGACGCCTTCGAACCAAATCACTTTAGTAAGCTATTCTCCCAAACATTCCGACACTACTCCAAGCATTTGAAAACTTTTGACACTGTCCTTTTAAGATTGACGGAAAGAAAATGATTTTGTCTCCATAAAAGTTGTCAAATGAAAATGTGTAGCTTACCTAACAAGAAGTTCCTGATCCGAGGACTGTTGTAATTTGCTATCCATCTGAACAACGAGCTCGACGCTGTAGAACAGCTCCTCCTCGTCATCAGGCTCCGCGGCCGTCTCGTTCAAGGGAGCCGTTCTCACGCCACAGGCATTGGACGGAAGATGCAGAGACACTTTGTTCTGTAAGTTACCTGTAAATTAACAGTTACATTTTATTAGTTTAGCTGAGGCAAACATTGTGATAGATTATGCTATTTACGCGCCAGAATTACTGGCAGTCAGGGCATTATTGCTATGAGGCGGGTTTGCGACCGCACGCGGGTGTAGCCCGCAAGCGTCAGATAGTTTCATATAATATTTTTCTCTGTCGCAAGGGTGCGTGCGATGTGCAAAAAGATACTGATTGATAAGAAAAAGGCCCATAAACTTATAAACTACTTAGTATGTATTATAAAAATTCGCCGTAGTCAGTAGTTCACAAAGGTCAGTCCTTGGATGGGTAATGATGTTTAGTGCTTGGCATATACGGTCCCAGTTACATGTGTCAGTCGTTAAGCCAAGTTACTGCGCGAATCGACCTCCCTCTACCTCCCGCCTCACTGGTGTATCGTAGAGGAACCAAAATCCTTATTATCTTGGTTTTGTTCGCAAAGGGCTGAGTGGTCTGACGCAGAATGTGCACTTCGCGAAATGTCCCCTGCTCTTAAAACCTATAAGGGCTGTTTCTATTCAATTAAGGACTACTTTCAGGCTAACCATGTCAATCTTTAGTTTTTAGAATGTAGAAATGATAATTATATGTAATATTAATCGGACAGTGACATTTTAATTTATTGAATAATTGTATCTTTAAATTCAATCTAAATATATTATAACATTTGCACACTTAGATATAAGTAGATTTTGACGATACAACTAACCTGTATAAGACCTTTATGTAAGAACGCAAAATCAAAGCAAATAAATCTATTTAATTTCATTCATTTCAAGGAGCCAAGTAGGTTTAGGTTTTTTTATATAACCAAATGAAAGCAGTTCCGCTTTTATAATTTACATTTATTTCTCGTATAATTTTATACATAGACGTGTTTTGTTCCAGGGTACATTTTAGGAAGTGCACATTCTGCGTCAGACCCGGCCTGAGCCCACAACTGAACGTTTTTTCATTCATACAAACCCAGATGCTTCTACACAAAGATTGCACCAATAATCCACGTGGAACCTTAGTTGCGACTTATAGAGCAATAGACGATGCTGGGAAGAACCGCTTTGCTTTGCATGTTACATTTGTGGCGTTTAAAGATGATTTTCCCATCGATTCTATTAACCTTATAGATGACGGGAATCCATAGATACTTGAAATTCTATAGTTGCCTATCCTCCGGCAGTTGTCCGCCAACTCAGATTAGATTGAAAACAAACAACCTTTCTAGCGTCGGATACCTGAATAGACTTTTAATTGTGTGTAAATACATGTGAGATTGTATTTGCAGTCAAACCTATTCATAGATTTTGTGAGACCATTTATATTATGTTTTAGGCATATAACTAATAAATAATAATGATAATGTGAATCTTGAGTCACATGCATAATGTAACTCCTTGTTACGCAGGCACAGACGTGAGGGTGGAAGAATTTGTTCAGTTGCTACAATCCAAGTTGTTTTTAGCTGACTTACTGACTTCCTACTCTCGTTTCAAGGATGGTCGTGAAAACATCGTTGTCCTGAGGCTCCTATCTCACCTGAAGATGCCCTGTGAAAGGGCGAAACACGTGTCGTGTTGAATAGTTTCTCTATTTTTCGGGAAATTATACGCGGGAATTGTTACAAAGATATTTTAAATCCATCACTTGCTTACAATGGATTTCCGCAAAATAACGCCTGAATCAATAAATTATTTAACTTCAGTGGCATTTATCGCCTTATTTAAGTAAAGATAAAATGAGCCTTTAGCGCTCGTAGATCCTCGGTGCTCGGTGGTCGATAACGATCACCGAAGTAAAGCAGAGTTTACAGAGGTCAGTCCTAGGATGGGTGACCGTTTGAGTGGCATTGATATCGAGAGCTCACGTGCTTCGAAAGGCACGCTAAGTCGTTGGTCCCGTATTACAAAATGTAGTAGTCGTTAAGATATGTTAGAGGCCTAATTGGGCGAGTTGAAAAATTCTAACAGTAGGACGGCATACACCTAGTGTTGCAAAGAACTCGAGTCTTTTAGTCTTATTCGATGGACTCGACTCAATTTTCTAAGACTCAGTGAACTAACTGAACTCGGAGTCTTGAGTCGAGCCGAGTCTTGAGTCCTATCATGAAGACTCGAGCGCCATTATTGAACTCGAAACCTTAAATAGAACTCGAGAGACTCGAGTCTTATAAAGAGCTTGAGTCTTAAAAGAGCTTGAGTCTTAAAAGAGCTCGAGTCTTAAAAGAGCTCGAGTCTTCTTCAAACTGGTCTTCGAAATGCTGACAGTGATTTATGTAGAATAAATGTCTATACTTATATAATAAAGCTGAAGAGTTTATTTGTTTGGTAGTTTTGTTTAATTAATGTTTTCTTTTGTCATAATTTTTATGATCATAATTAATTAAACTGATTTTTCATGTATATTAAAACTTTAATTCTTTCATTTATTTTTCGACATCTCCTTCTGGTTACACATGATTATATCTCAAAAAAATAGCCTTTTATTGGCTGCTTTAAAAAGAATGACTCAAAGCGGAAAAGAACTCGAGCGCGACTCGGCGCGTAAAAAGGACTCGAGCGCTAAAGAAGACTCGAGTCTCGAGTCTCGCGTTCAAGAGCTCATATAGACTTGAGTTCTTTATTCTTAAGAGTCTTATTGTTATGAGTCGAGTCGTGTAATGCCGAGTCGAGCTCTAAATTTAGGACTCAAAGACTCGAGTTCTTTACAACACTACATACACCTGCCTCCGCCAATCCGCACTGGGTCCCTGATGAACCGTCATCATCCGTGGTGAAGGATGACCCAATACTGAGGGTATTGGCTCATAGGTCATCTTGGTGTGATGATGAAAATGTGCCTTACCTTGTACACGACATTCTCTCGAGAAGTCCTTGCTAAAGACTATCCCTTTGAAAGGCAGTTCCATGTCGATGTGCACGGTGAGGGCACCCTTGTTGCAGGTGGTGGTGATGTCATGCACCCGGTTCGACCTGACCTCCTGACCAGCGGTCACCAGCGTCACCAGACACGTTAGCAGTGCTGCGCGCCACATTCTGGCGCACCCTGCAAAAGTTAAACAAAACCTTAATTAGTAATACAGTAATTATCACTTAATTTAGTACATATACAGGGTGTTGAAAGATCTTGAAGGCTACGCATTCTACACATCATAACATGAGACATCATCTAATAATGATCGTTGTAAAGCGATTTTCAATTTGTGATGTTAAAAAAAGCAAATACAGTCGAATTCTAAGTAATGCGCACATAAGACCGCGTTTCTGTCTGGCCCAAGCGTGCTGACGCTATTTTAACAGCAATAAGACAAGAAGTAACTCTTAAAATTGTTTTTATAAAAATCATAAAAAAAATCACAAGGAAACTTCTATTTTTAAGCTACTACATAGCTTCTATCGCGTGCTTTGAGCGTGGAGACCAAAGCCAGAAATTCCGTAACGAAAAAAATACCTAACAACCCCCACTCCGACCGGCACAGCAGTGATATTTTTTTAGTTTTTCCATCTATCGATAAATAGCAGAACTTTTAATGACATTTTGAAATATCACGCTTGTCTCTTTAGTTCAGCAACCTAAAGGCTTAGGTGGAATTAGAGAGAAAGTATATATATATATTATATCTATATAAATGTACATAAAAATAAATAATTATAATTGCATAAGTTGATAAAAAATGCTATGCAATAGCTTTACTGCGGAATTCTCCGAGTGCCACACGTCTTTTTTTTATGAATTCAAGTGTTTAAAAACTAAAAAAACTAAATTACTCTTTAACTGAAGGTATACTATTACTTATCTATAAATTACTTTTCTCGTTGGTATATTCTCAAAAACAATCCTGCATTGTAAGCTACCTCAACAAACTGTTTATTGTAGTGTAATCAAAGTGGAGTATCAGAGATTACTGGCCAGGAACGGATAGGCCAACGGTGCCTCTGGTGTAACTGTCGGCTTGTTGAAATCAATAGCATCTGGGGGCCTACTCTAATTTAACGAAAGACATAGTTTCGTACGACACTTTGCACGTTTCTTACTCTAATTCCATTCGTTCGCGAAGTTTCGTCCGAACAAAAATCATCGGACAGATCTTTTTTTTTAACCTACTCTAATTCGCTGAACTTTGAAACGAGAATTAGAGTTTGACAGTTCATTGTTCGGATTTGTTACCTCAAAGTATTTTGGTAAGTTTTGTATCGGAGGATTAGAGTTAGACCCCTTGAGATTTTTTGTCAGAACTTCAATAGTCATAAGTCGACAGTCATAAAACCTTATACAAATCTGTAGTAAAATCTCCTTTGCTTAACTGGTGTAGGAATTTGACACTGGCAAATATAATACTCTAAACGAGTGAATCCATATTTAAGAAAAAAAAACTCTACGGTTGGAATAACACGCGTTAGATTCTTGAGCCTTTTTAAGTTAAGCTCAGTATCATCGCGAGCAATTATATAAACAGCTACGTCGCATTACGTAATCTCTAATTAAAGTAATTAAAACTGTATAAAGTGTGAGACTCGGACCGCACTCGGCACCGCCGCGTGTGAATGGATTGTATGGAATTTGTATGGAATCTTCGTTGTATGTCCATCGCACGCTTATAAGCAAACTATTTTTATTTATACTGTGTTACAGATATAATGCTTTTAAAAATAAATTTTGGCTGTTCTGTTGGACGGAAAATGCAGTAAACATAGCGTGATGTTAATTTTTTTGTTCTTTTTCGTAGGTAACAAAATGCATTTACGCACTGCCTTCCGGCCAAAGGGGGACCGAAAGGCGGTGTGGGTCTCACCATCGGCAGAGGTGACCGCCAGCAGTAGGTTATGCCCACTAAAAATCTTCTGACAACGCCCGCCCTTTGTTGAGAAAGAGGCGAGGGCCAGTACCTGGGTGGCAGCGTCTGACACCTCGCCTGCGGACAACATCCCTCGGACCAAAACCGAGAGGGCCTCCTCAGAGAGGCGCAGTGGACGCGCCCCTCCTACCTCCTTGTGCGACCATAGCGTGTGTAGCCGACTTCCCGGAGGGTCCATGCCCCGCTGCGCCCCCTGCGTTAGTACTAAGTACACCCAGATTCGCCAACCTCTAGGAGTTACCTTTTCGCGGTCACCGCCCTACTGGGATGTACTCAGCTCCCCCAGTCCGGGGAGGATCTAAAGGCTGATCTCTGTGAAATCTAGTTAACTTTGAAGGTTGCTAACGGCCCCCTAGAACAGCGGAGCTAAAGCACTTCTTATTTACTTAATATTTTTTTTTAAAATCATGTTTAATTAGGGCAAGCGTGACACCCACAATCAGATAAAGTTCTCTGATATCTCGTCTCTAGCTTAAAAAATACTCCGTGTATTATTGGACACGAAACGATGATCATTATTTGTGGGTAAGTAGTCACAAGCAAGTTTGGGTCAAGGCAACGAGTGCCCCGGGGCCTGACCGCATGATCAATCTAACAATATGTCGGTAGTCACGCGATGACTACGCATCTCCGGAACACTCTTGTTAAGGCAGCATCCACTGAAAAGTTATGCTATGTTTAGCTATAATATAGCTTTGGACAACCTTAAGTTCTAAACCTTATTTTCTGAAAAGTGATCTTATCTCTAGCTAAAATATAGCCTGAAGCAATCTCGACTGAAAAGTTAGGCCTTTGCAAGCTATAACGACATTTATAGTTATAGATTCTGGCTATGAAAGAAAATTTTATTAAACTGAAATGATGACTTAATCAATTTGAATTTATGTTTAAAAATAAGTCACACAGTTAACGCATGTTACTTATATATACGATTGTTATTATTACTTAATCCTTTATGAGCACATGGCACTAACATGTTTTTGTTCAACAATGATTTATTCATTTTTTTATTGTTTACTCATTAATTGTATTTTAGTGACCACAAAGTAGTTTTCAATAAAACAATAATTACATTCAACCAGAGTTATGAATATATCTGATTAGTTGTTTGTATCAGTTGTTTAAATAATATATGTATATATATATTTGTGTATTTTATTCATATTTAACATATAGTTTTTTGTTTATTATTTTTTAAGTTTGTGTGCTCTGCCTACTGCTTTCCTGTTCCTTCCTTTGCGTCGGGTTGTCTGGAAGAGATCGCTTTCAGCGATAAGACCGCCTAGATTGGTCTTAAATTTTATTTTTTTAAATATTGTAATCTGTAGTTTTTAAGTTTATTGGTCAATAAAGAGTATATCCATCTATCTATCTATCTTATCTAATTTTATGACACTTTACAGAATGCAAAGGAGCCATTAATGAAAGGTTAAGTGAAATTAAAATTATGTACAGTATAGCAGTTATATTAAATGGATGTTTTATTTTTGTGTATGGGTGTAATTTATGAGAGTAAAGACCTATTCATTAATTTATAGCGCGGTATAGCGTAGCTGCTTATTGTGAGCAGGACTTAATGGAACTTAAAGCATGATATGATCCCGAAATGACTAGCAGATATTGGAGAAAGCAAGTAATATCAGAAGTACGTGCATTTCGTGATAAGATTGAAATCAACCCGACTCGCTTATCCGATTTGATACGACATTTCCATTTCAGATTGAATATTGAACTGTTATTTAGTTCGTTCACAACTTTTGTGACATACTTCTTGCTAAAAGAACTTTGAAAAGATACATTTGAAGCAGTTAGAATTAATGCCTAAATGTATTATATAAACTACTTATTATTAAATTTGAATTAAGAGAGTAACTGTGCGTAATTTATCTTTTTTGATTTTATTTCAGTGCTTTGTATTGCAAAACTAAATACCTAGTTATTTTATTATGTCTTTAATTTTTTAAACAATTAATTTAAAAGCTTAAAATTATTGATCTGTTGTATTATTTGTACAGATTTGTATTTGTATTTGCTGTACACATTGAAAAGAATCGCCGAAATATATGCGCAAAACTTCTGAACGTCTGCACCATTAATTTATATTGTGATCGCTATTTTCAGGACTAGGTATGTATAAAGACAAATTAAAAAATTAATATTGTCTTTTGAGATCACATAACATAAAAGGTGTATATGACTCCTACCAAGATCTGTGGAGCTCAAGCCAACCTCACCTGCAAGTGGTGCACCTGCCAATTAACGGACAAGATTCTGGCGAAAATATAAGTTCCCGGTAAGCGGCTCGCCACCTATTACGTGGGACCAACAATATAACTGACGAAACGTGGTCTTATAATATATGCCTCTGCCTATTTCTTCGAGGAAACAGGCGTGATGTATGTATAACATAAAAAGTAAAACTAAATTGTTTGTCGGGTTAACTAGTATTAAATATGGTATTTGGGTAATAATAATAATAATACTCGTAAGTTTATTTTTCAAAATGTTTACATAAATTTATTTGTGAGATGTCTCCATTAAGTATTAGATATACATGTCTGGGAGCAGTCTCGCTCACACTTAAGCTTCAATCAGGAAACCTACATAGCTAAAGTGTACTTTATCAATTTACAACTTAGGATGTTCTGCACAACGGTCACTTATTCTGATGAGGCCTAAATATATTTATGTTTGCATTACAGGGGATGCTGAGGTAACAGCCTCACTCGTGGATCTACAGCTGCGTGGAGACATTGCATCTCTCAGTGTCTTCTACCTGAACTACTATGGCGAGTGTTTTGAGGAGCTTTTCGATCTCATCCCGTCCTCTCCTTTTCTCTCCCGAATAACACGTGTTGGTCTTAGAAAACATTCACATACTGTGTAGACTATCAGCACTCGAACCAAGAAATTTAGGAAGTCGTTTCTGAGCAAGACCACTAAGCTCTGGAATTCGCTACCGGCTCATGTGTTTCCTATTTCCTATGATCCCGGGCCTTAAAGCGGGTCGTGAAACGGCATTTTAGCAGTCCCTCATGAGTGGGTGCCCTTTGTACCGTGCTTATGTCACGGTATGAAGCGCTTTAATTTTTTTTAGGACTGCATCGTCTGCTTACTATCAGGCAAGAGGTAGTCATTAAGACATGTCAAATTCAATAAAAAAAAAGTTCACATTGTTCTGTCCCTCTCAACTTCAAACAAATGACTAAAATGCAATGACATTTTAAATCAAATATAGCTTAAAAAATGTTGTGCAAGCAGCTCTTAGTATTACAAGAGTTATATGGTATGGGTGAGATCTATTCTGCATAGCTTCTTCCAATTAGCCTAGCGAAATACATGCTCTTTGGGCATTGTTTAACACCGCACAGGAATCATAAATCGGAGAGTTAATAACGTGTCAAAAGATAATGACGTTCACGAGTAATTCCGACAGACGCTATTGGTAAGTGGAACTACCATAGTACATTGGCAGTTAATTTGACACGGTGTGGTATAATGACCAATTTTCTAAGGTAAAAAGTGCTTGATTATGAATAGTATCGACTAGCGGCCACCCGAGACTCCGTTTGCGTGACCTACAGGTACTTAAGTAATTACAGGTATTTTGAACCAAAAAGTAGCCTATGTTATTTCTTATATCATCAGTTTTTTTCCAATACAAGTCTCGTCAAAATCGGTCAAACTATTGAAGATTAGTCAGAACAATCAGACAGACCAAAATAGTTGTGAAATATGATTTTTGTTATAAATAAGTACAAAAATATACCAGGTCTATGTGTCTGACACTTTCATAACGTGTTCTTTGTCTATAATTGAATATTGATGAATCAAGTGCAACTTTATTTTTATCTTTATAAAATTTATGTAAAATTAATTCCATGCCTTTAAAAATTACTTATGCATGTAAAGAAAAGCTCTAACTTTTTTATTATAAAAAGACAAACATTGTACATTTAGGCTAGTCTATTCAACCAAGGCTAGGCTAGTAATAAAGATATAAACTGGAAAATAACTTTGCTGTGGCAAACGCTCACAACCAAACGAAATTTATTAGATAAAAGCTCTTTTAAACTTGATGCTGTCGCCAACTGAGATCTTTTCTTCGTTTAAGTAATTGCTGAGACGATCAACGGATAGTACCAACAACCCTTGCTATTCGATTTGAAAGAAAGAAAAAAATAAATTTATTCAGCACTTGCACACAGCACAGCACAGCAAAAATACTAATTATAGTTATTTTATAACATAAAAGACGTAAGTACTGAAATACGGGCATCCAATAATTGTTACGACACTGATCTTCTGTGGGTACCCCCACATAAAACTAACGGGTGCGCCAAAGTTCACCTAAAATTTCAACTCCGAAAATTGGAACTCCGAAAATGTTCTTCCTAACATTTTTCATCCTAACAATCACAATTACTAACTACTCTGTCTCTAATGTTTTAATTCCGAATCATTCAACTTTATAATGTCGGTAGCAATAAACATCTATTATACTATTATTTCTTTTCCTATATTTTGTCAACATAACCATCTTTTACACTATTATTGAAAGTCATACCTTTTTTGTCTCAAGTTCAAGTTTGTTGGCATATTAGCACGTATATTTGAGGAAGTGCTTGCTTCGCACTTACTAATTATATGAATTGGTTTTTTGTTTTTATTAATTAAAGCGTCTTCTTTAATTTTATTTAGAGCGGTGTGTACCTGCAAAGATAAGAGTAAATCTTAAGTTAAAACTGCGACCATAATGCACGAGCCGAGCGAGCGAAATCTCGCTGCGGTCATTCAGCCAAGTTCCAGAAAAAAATCGGTCATATTTATAGTTCTTGGTTTAGGTTAGGTTACAACTGTGACCACACAACGTACGAGCCGAGCGAGCGAAGCGAGCGTGCCGCGGTAGCGGCCGGCGAAGTACCAGAAACGAATCGAAAACGAAAAAAGTCATAAACATAACCGTAAATCAGTCGTATTTTATTTATTTTTATTACATTTGGTAGATAAATGTTTCTTTCTAAGTATGAGTGAAAATATTATGGTAATTATGTTTAGGGATAAAAACGTTAGGATAAAAAACAGTAGGAGCTTTAATATTGTATGTTAACGATTTTATTGATAACAATTTTCGGAAACATGAGTGTTATGAACATCGACGGTAGCACTACAAATAGTATGAATAAAAACTTTAGGATTAAAAATTTTAGGAGGAGTAATCATTCGGATTACAAATCGTTAGGAAGAACAATTTCGGATAAAGAACTTTAGGTGAGTCAATATGGACCCAAAACTAACAAAAAGAAAATATACAAACAGGTGAAACATATTTAAAAAAAAAAAAAAATTTTGCTGAATTGTGTTCTTATTAAATATAAAAAATGTCCCTGACCATCCAATTTTACTGTTCTATGCGTAATGTAGCCGATGGATGCAGGCGACTCAGGGTCGGGTCCATATTGACTCACCTAAAGTTCTTTATCCGAAATTGTTCTTCCTAACGATTTGTAATCCGAATGATCACTCCTCCTAAAATTTTTAATCCTAAAGTTTTTATTCATACTATTTGTAGTGCTACCGTCGATGTTCATAACACTCATGTTTCCGAAAATTGTTATCAATAAAATCGTTAACATACAATATTAAAGCTCCTACTGTTTTTTATCCTAACGTTTTTATCCCTAAACATAATTACCATAATATTTTCACTCATACTTAGAAAGAAACATTTATCTACCAAATGTAATAAAAATAAATAAAATACGACTGATTTACGGTTATGTTTATGACTTTTTTCGTTTTCGATTCGTTTCTGGTACTTCGCCGGCCGCTACCGCGGCACGCTCGCTTCGCTCGCTCGGCTCGTACGTTGTGTGGTCACAGTTGTAACCTAACCTAAACCAAGAACTATAAATATGACCGATTTTTTTCTGGAACTTGGCTGAATGACCGCAGCGAGATTTCGCTCGCTCGGCTCGTGCATTATGGTCGCAGTTTTAACTTAAGATTTACTCTTATCTTTGCAGGTACACACCGCTCTAAATAAAATTAAAGAAGACGCTTTAATTAATAAAAACAAAAAACCAATTCATATAATTAGTAAGTGCGAAGCAAGCACTTCCTCAAATATACGTGCTAATATGCCAACAAACTTGAACTTGAGACAAAAAAGGTATGACTTTCAATAATAGTGTAAAAGATGGTTATGTTGACAAAATATAGGAAAAGAAATAATAGTATAATAGATGTTTATTGCTACCGACATTATAAAGTTGAATGATTCGGAATTAAAACATTAGAGACAGAGTAGTTAGTAATTGTGATTGTTAGGATGAAAAATGTTAGGAAGAACATTTTCGGAGTTCCAATTTTCGGAGTTGAAATTTTAGGTGAACTTTGGCGCACCCCTCAGGGTCGCTTATTATGGAAATTTATTGGGGAGGCCTATGTTCGGCAGTGGACGTTATATGGCTGATATGATGATGATGATGATGAATATGATGATAATGATGATGATGAATATGATGATGCGTACTGTATAACAAAGGCAAACTTTTAAAGTGACAGGAGGCACATACTTCAAATGAGATCTGTAATTAAGTGACACTTATTAGATTAGAAACTCCCAAAGAGAACCTATCTATTCAAAATTGGCTATCTGCGACACATAAATCAATCCTTTTTTTAAAGTAAAACGTCTTAGTAACCAATCCTTGAATTGAAACTTTATATTTAATTTACTAATACGAAATGTCTTTGTCGATTTAATCTGATCAGTTCTGAGCGGAATGTATTAAAAAGCAAGACTTTTCTAGTGAATGTGAAGTAATTTACATATAAAAGGGACTAGGCCTGTTTAATCTGCGCCAAAGGACAGTGACACCCGGGTTAAAAAAATCTCGCTTGTCCAGTTTACAATAACCATAGTACAAACAAATAAGTACGATATCTTTAGAGTCATGCATCTAGAAAAAGGTATCCTAACTATATAAAAAAATGTGCGTATATTTATCTGTTGTCTAGTACTTATCCATAGAACAAGACTAGCGCTTTTATTGCTTGCCTTTTAATTGGGTATAAGTAAAGGGATAGCTACTTAAACTGCAGTTATGGCTTAAAACTAAATGTTTTTATTCACTCGCAGAATATTTTAACACTAAAATTGAAAGTATATAATTTGATATTATTCGTTATTTTGACATCAGTTTTATTTTATTATGATTATTACAATGACTTATTAATTCTACTTATTTTATATTGACATTCACACGCCCTGCGTTTGGCAAAATAGATGTTCTATTATATACGAAAACCACCTCATGTTACTCTATTTTTTGTGAATAAATTATTTCATTTCATTTCATTTATTACGTGGGATCAACAATACGACTGGCGAAATGTGGGTGTGTAATATACCTCTACCTACCGCTTCAGGAAAACAGGTGTGGATGTATGTATGTAGGTATACATACGCACCGAACACGGTTTGTATGGGAGCGCGTTCAAACATATGCGTCGTCACACACACACATGCGTTGCCAAAATTTATCGCTGCTAAAGGGGCGACAGTCAAGTCTACGCCAGCGACGCCGCCGTTTGTAACTGTCCTAATATCCGCGCCCACTTACACTCCGCTGCCACCTGGGGCCTACCGCCGAATTCGATGGATTACCGGTAATCCATCTAGATCAAACTTTGTTTTGCGTTCATTAATCCGTACCGGGGAATCTGCCGACAGCCACCTCTCATTCATGACCTTCAGTCCGTGACAGACCAATAGGTAAATGGAGAACGCCATTTTGTTTCGATTTCCATGAGTTCGGTTGTACGACAGAATCAATTCGAAATCCATTTTGCCTTATAATCGATTGCCATCGAACTCGGCGGTAGGCTATGACTACGTTTTTGACGATTAAATAAACAAGAGATGGTAAGGAATAATAATAATAAATCATTTATTTCATCGAATATGGTTATCGTATACATGTTCAGGTTTCAGGGTTCCAACATATTCTGTCGCTTTTCGACGTGGAAATATTAGTCAAGTCATATAAGTAATTAATTGTGTACAAAATATATAAAGCAATTAAAAAATGTAGGAGCATAATTACAGTATAATTTTTTTTTTTAATTATATAAAAAATAACAATAATCATATAACATAAAAGATAATTATAGTTGACGTTCACAAATAAGTTTCAATGTCAAGCAATTTTATAATGTCATTCATAATATAATAGGAAGTGGTTGAACAGCCGATGATGGTTGGGTGTAGTATATACTCGTATAGCGATGAGCTTGAGGAATTCTGTTTGTGCGATTCAGAAAAAATGCTTCAGAAGCGCTCGTAGCTCTGCGGTGCTCGGTGGTCGGAAACGTTCACCGAAGTACAGTAGAGTTTACAGAGGTCAGTCCTTGGATGGGTGACCGTTTGTGTGGCATTTGATATCAAGCGCTTCCGTGCTTCGGAAAGCACGTTAAGCCGTTGGTCCCGGTTATCACTAAATGTGGTAGTCGTTAAGTCATGTTAGAGGCCTAATGGGCGGCTTAATAAATTCTAAAAGCAGGACGCCATACACCTGCCTCCGCCAATCCGCACTTGGTCCGCGTGGTGAAGTATGACCCAATACCCTCGCACCTATAGTATGTGAGAGGAGGCTCGTGCTCAGTAGTGGGACGTTTATGGGCTGAGATGATGATTAAGAATTCATTAATCTGTACGTTTCAGTCATCGCTTGTACTGTGTCGCCACAAACTGTAAGCGACAACCCTACGTGTTTAGGCTGTTATAAGCCGCTCGGGGCTCGAATTGGCCTACTTAGTTGTCTTTACTATGCAACAACGAAAGGTGGCTGTGGCCCGTAGTTTGCAATTAAACTATATTTCTGGATGTCTACCTGCCTGCATAAACTTGTAGCTTATTCACTTCTCAATGAGACATGAGTTTTACAAATGAATCATTTTACCAGTACTTTTACGTAGTAAAAATATAACTTACTAATTAATTACAAAACTAATTATCCTGCATATATTATATAGTATTAAATTGCACTTCACTCCAGAGGTCGTGGGTTTGATTCCCACACAGGACAAAATCATTGTGTGCATGAACACGAATATTTGTTCTGGTCTGGGTGTTTTACAAAAAGTATTTAAGTATGTTTATCCGTTGTTTAGTATCCAAAACACAAGTTCTTAATGATACTTACTTATCTTGGAACTAAATAATTGGTGTAATTGTCAGAAAACATTATTATTATTAAAGTTTTACTTATACATCCTGCATTATTACATTAACTTCATTTAAAGTATAATATGTTCACATTTGTGTTATGGGATTTTGGTATTTGATATGCAATAAATAATATATTTATTTTACGTCACCAAGGTCGATAAATGTTAAAAGTATTGGCAACTAACTCGCTAAACTACATTGTAACATAAGTTATTGTTCTTATCATTATAGACTTCATCTTCCTTTGTCATATATGCGTGGAGGTCATCATCAGTAAGGACCTATATCTGAACTTCGCTCCTTTTAGATATACAGGAAAAATACTTGTATCGTTATTATCATCATCATCTCAGCCACATAACGTCCACTGCTGGGGGCCTACCGCCGAGTTCGATGGCAATCGATTATAAGGCAAAATGGATTTCGAATTGATTCTGTCATACCGCCGAACTCATGGAAATCGAAACAAAATGGCGTTCTCCATTTACCTATTGGTCTGTCACGGACTGAAGGTCATGAATGAGAGGTGGCTGTCGGCAGATTCCCCGGTACGGATTAATGAACGTAAACAAAGTTTGATCTAGATGGATTACCGGTAATCCATCGAATTCGGTGGTAGGCCCCCAGAACATAGGCCTTTAGATTAAATTGCTCGATTAAATAGTCCCCTGCTTCCCGCCGCTTTGACCAGATTATCGATCCATCGGGTAAGAGGCCGTCCTCTACTATGTATGCCGGTTCTCGGTCGCCATTAAAAACCTTAACGCCCCATCAGCCTCTGTGCTATGTGCCTCGCCCACTGCCACTTCAGTTTGCAAATAAAAATGGTGTGCTTCACCATGAATTCCTATGTATGACATTGTTGAGCAGACATGTATACACAAAACAATATTTAAGTTTATCCGTTGTCGTAACTACCCATTGTCGTTGCCTAGTACCCATACTACAATCACTGCTTAGACTAGACTTTGGGACTAGAACCGCTGCGCATGATATTCAGTTATGTTTCTTTATTTAAATGTTACTTTGTCTAAGCGCCGAGTTCTATCTATTCCCACCCTTGCCTCCGTGTACAATTACAGCGTGTTATTGTCTTCTAGTCTAGATACAGTTGGCGGCTCATTTCTCACAATTAAACGATGTGGGTTTATCGATGAGTTTCTCCTCATTGTTCGATCGGTGTTTAGGAAATGTAACAATTTTTTATATAAACAGAGTTGGCGACCGAGACGTGCAGCTGATGGTAACCCAAAGGTTAACTGGTAGATGCATTTAAGCATTAAGTTCGCCCGTAGTTCAAAGTTTAAATAAATAAATCATCATTAATTATATAGTGTTTTTCTATGTATATTAATTATGTATTTACAAAAAAAAAAAGTATTTATGTATGTTTATCCGTTATTTAGTATCCATAACACAAGTTCTTAATGATACTTATCTTGGAACTAAATAATTGGTGTAAGTGTCAGAAATATTTATTTATTTATTTATTATTTATTTATATAGTAAAAACAAAGCTATGGTATTTGTGCTTTGAAATTTATGAGACCGACTTTTTTACTTAGTTTTTTTTAGGTTGTATGGGGATCTTTTTTGAATACCTTAGGGATCCAAATCAAACTTACCTGCAAGGCTCTGGCAAACATAAAAGTTCCTAGTAAGCGGCAATAGGCTCGCCATATATACCTGGGACCAATTCTATGATTAGCAAAATGTGGGCGTAAATTTAGCCTCTGCCCGGCAAACGGGCGTGATTGCTTGCATGTAAAAAATCAACCCGCCGCGGTAGCCTGAGTGGGAGTTGGTCCATCAGTGTCCTGGTAGCTCTGAGAATTGAGCAGTGGACCAGTTATCCAAAGATAGTGGGTTCGAATCCTACTCAAGTTACCGAAGGGTATGTTGATTTTTCTGCTAAAAAATCGTCTTAAAGCTATAGTACCTACATATGGAAAAAGTGGGAATTGAATTTACTTTTTTATTTATATATCACTTGATAATGTATCAAAGTGAGCTTTGAATTTAGTTATTTTTACTACCTATATGGCGACGTGGTCAGTACATCTGCTGAAATCTGCTCTTCGCTCCTGAGGTCGTGTTTTCGATTACCACACAGGACAAATCTTAGTTTTTTTGGGTGTTTCTTATGTATATTAAGTATATTTCTTATGTATATATATATATATATATATATATATCACATATCCCAGGTCATTAGGTATGCGTAATTCGAAAGCGCCAATTACAAACACCTAATATGGGTATCCTTGTTTTGATGAAGATTGTGATTCACTAACGTACTCGTAACTGATACTGCACATTAATATGCAGTACTGAGCACTGATACTATTAGAGACGAAATAAATGTTTTTTTTGGCAAATGCTTCAGTTTAGTCAGAAGCTGCGAAATGTTGCATACTGCATGGTTGCTTGCAAGTATCCAGCATGCTTGCATGGGCTATGCCTAAGGTAATTCTAAATATGACCCTTCTGGTGTGTACAAGTCTACAAATTGTACATTGGACTTGGCGTCAGCGTGGTCAGCGGCGATTTGGCCCAGTTGCAACATCCACGTGCAGCGTCGACACTTTACACAGACGTTGCACTTCTTTATATCTTTATATGTGTACACAACATGTAATTCATACAAAACATTACAATTATCTGAAATAAATTAGATTTCAACCGTCCGTGTTGGGTCTCATTCCTCTCTCTCCATCTCCTACTGTCGGCCGGGGCTACACCCCGGTACAGTTCCTTCCCTTCCTGCTGGTGGCCGGGGTACCCCCTGATACAGCACTCCTTTTCCCTCCGCTGGTGGCCAGGGTACCTCCTGGTACAGCATCTTATCCCTCCTTCCTCTTACTGTACGAGTGGCGAGCGGCGGCTTACAACCGCAAGCAGACCACCGTACATAGGGTATGATAGCTTGTCAATTATTATGAGTATGAAATGTATGCCAAAAGATGTTTCAGAATGTAAACTTGCTAGGATTTCATAGTTCTGCCTTTTAAATAAATAAATATTTTCTGACAATTACACCAATTATTTAGTTCCAAGATAAGTATCATTAAGAACTTGTGTTTGGATACTAAACAACGGATAAACATACTTAAATACTTTTTTTTTGTAAATACATACTTAATATACATAGGAAAACACCCAGACCAGAACAAATATTCATGTTCATGCACACAAAGATTTGTCCTCTGTGGGAATCGAACCCACGACCTCTGGAGTGAAGTGTAGGTATACTGACCTCCACGCCATATCGGTCGTCAAATTTTAATAATCACTTTTTAATAATTATGGATAAATAAAATATGCCTAAAGATGTCTTTGGCTTAAAGAAAATGCGTTCTTAATGGATGATAAATGAGTGGATGGTAAATAATTTGCGGATAAATTAAGTTTATGCCATCCGCTAATATGCTTAGACATATTATGACTTATAAAGTTCTTCGAGATCGCTAGTCGTGCACTAATGTATTGGCAGAAGTAATTGTTCCTACAGTTCGTCTCTAGAGGATATGAATAATATTCCAGGCGACGTTATGCTCAGTTAGTGTATTAAGAGATGGAGGTCGACAGATATCTTCATACTAACATATTCGTGGAAATACTTATCCTTATTATTAATATAAAAAAGCGGAGCTGAGTTTTTTGTTAAGCTTTCACACTTACGCCTTTATTTTTTTAATTTTGTTTATTAAATTTGGTATGTAGATAGCTTATTGTTTGAGCGTTTTGGTAATTATTTGTGACAAGCGTTTCATGCTTATCTATAGGCTTTATAAGAGCAATGAGTTTCCTAAATTTTTTTTTATTACATTGTTATTATAATATGTATTTTTTATAAGTATATACATATTGGTATTTATAAGATTGGAATTCCTTTTTATAAACATGGATATTTTAACCAAATTTAAGCCCGTGTCTACAAATTGATTCACAACTTCTAGGGTAAGCTGAATGCGTTCTTTTCTAGACACAAGTTCACCTTTATACTTTTAGTTTTTAAATATCTTTTGTAATCTATTTATGTTTTATGTGCACTTAAGATTATTATTAATAATTATCCTAGATTTATCCCGGTTATATACCCTATATTTAAGCTTAGGGAACTGGGTCTGCTAACTGGTTTCACCAGATTTAACCAGAGGCTAAAATTTAGTTATAACAATGTACACACATTTTATTATTAGTTATTAGTACACACATTTTTATTTTGTAATAAAATAAAATAAAAAATAAAATTACACATTAATTAAAAATACATTTTATTTAGGCCTATGCAATTTTTTTTTTTTGGTTTTGACTATTTGTACTGTACCTATTTTTGTGCAATAAAGATTATTATAGGGGTGGATAGGGATCCTACCAAGACCTAAGGAGCCCAAGCCAACCTCACCTGCAAGTGGTGCACCTGCCGATCAACGGACGAGGCTCTGGCGAACATAAAAGTTCCCGATAAGCGGCAATAGGCTCGCAACCTATTACTTGGGACCAAGTAATAGGTTGCGAGCCTTTAATAGCAATATTGGCGGGCTTTTAAACAAGCGGGATTTTATTTATGTATGTACATTTTATTTTAGCGTCATCCTGCGTACTGGCAGCCATGCAGCCAAAAACAATATTTAAGTGTAAGTGAATCTAAGTGCCAGTTCCGAGCCACTTCTCTGTAAGAAGAACTAGCAAGAAACTCACAGGCTCTTTTAGCCTAATACGCTCATCTAGTTCTAAATAAGGCGTAAATGTCAATTTTACAGTTTAAAAATGACATTTACGTCTCTTAAGAATGAGATGTGCGAATTGCCTATAAATGTCGAATGCAAGCCATTTATAGTAGCTAATTTTAATATTTTAGGTAGAAGAATACTACTGTCACTGAAGTGCCAGTACTGGTACGGTAGGAAGTGAACGTTCTGACTTGAGGTAATGCAACAGCGTTGTACTCCTAAGGCCCATTAGCCGAACAAGTAGTACGCGAAGTAAAGGAACTCTTACAGTTAGAAGCTTAAACCTCCGTTAGCTAAAGCATTGTTGATCTTAGTCTCATTTTTATATAAAAAAGTTTTCTATCCATTTTTTTATAATATGACATTTGACGAGCGATATGGTGTGGTCTATACGTGTACGCCGTTCCTGAGGTCGTGGGTTTGATTCCCCCACAGGACTTTGTGTGCATGAACTTAATATTTGTTCTGGTCTGGGGGCATGTATATTAAGTTTATATTTACAAATTTGGAACTAATATTTGGTGTGATTGTAAGAAAATGTTATTTCTTTTCATCATCATCATCTCAGCCATCTGACGTCCACTGCTGAACATAGGCCTCCCCAATAGATTTCCACATTAAGCGATCCTGAGTCGCCAGCATCCATCGGCTTCCCGCCGCCTTGACAAGATCATCGGTCCATCGCGTGGGAGGCCGTCTTTTACTGAGTTTGCCGGTTCGCGGTCGCCATTATTTATTCTAGTCTTGTTTATAAACTAAAATAAGTTCTGTAAACACACAGTCATTTTTTTGATAGACATTTATCAGATATCATTTTCATTCTGAATTATCAAACTTAACTTTTTATTCAATAAAAACATGAATCATTCTCATCAACAATTTTTGTTTTTCTTATTTTGATTTACAAACCGAAGTTCTTCCGAAAATCCCTATAAATTTAGCCTTACTTTAGACACAAACTTAGATGAACCGTAAACCCAAGAGCCCATTAACCGAACAAGTATCAAGTGAAGTATAGGAAGGAACACCAACAGTTAGAGCCCGGAGAGCTCCGTTAGTCAGAGGCTCCGACAACACATGGGAATGCGGACAGGGGAACGGAGTATCGCAACACTGTTTTTCAACGTATAGTGTTGAATATAACGTTGACGATGAACAAACTAGAAACACAGGCGATGCTAGAAATCTGCTGGAAACTAGAACAGACAATGTGGAACGGATTTATTAACCATGGGGTACATTACTTTAATGTCACGTTATAACTTATATGGCTTTTGACGATCGATATGGCGTCCTGACCTGAGGTCAATTCCCACACAGGACAAATCTTTGTGTGCATAAACATGAATATTTGTTCTGGTCTGGGTGTTTTCCTATGTTTCTGAAGTATGTTTTTAACAAAAAAAAAGTTATATATGTTTATCCGTTATTTAGTATCTATACCACAAGTTCTTAATTATACTTATCTAGGAACTAAATAATTGGTGTAATTGTCAGAATACTTGTTATTTTAATTATTTACGTTTTTCACAGAACAAAAAAAAACAATTTTCATTTCCTTTGAATTTTAGATGCATAGGTACATGTAACCTAATGAGAGCGACGATAGACCAATGACGAGATCCATAGACTTCTAATCCAGAGGGTCTCGGGTTCAAACCCTGGTGGCGCACCTATGACTTCTCGAAATTATGTGCGTTATTATCGCGTGCTCTGTGTTAAGCCGTTGGTCCCGGCTGTCATGAACATCTATGGCAGTCTTTATTAGGATTCGGAGCCTTCAAACTATGGCCCATGTTGTAAACGATTGCCCGCTGTACTCTTTTCCCGGTGGTCTTGAAGAACTTTATCTTCTGACTCCAGCTGCTGAGAATTTAGAATTTCATTGTAGTAATATTCAGTTTTTTATTTAGCTATATTTTATTTTGACGCTATGTAGTATGTATAGTTTATGACATAAAGAACTTCTTACTTTTACTTTTAATATGACGCCCAGAACCGCTTTACTTATAGAATAGCAACGAAATTAAATACGTCACGACTAATAGGTGTGTACTTACTATACTTCGAAGCAGGGAAACGATCCCTTTCATAAAGAGTCTGCTATGACTCTGTGCCAATGACCGAGCCTCAAAGCCGCGAGGTTATCTGCAGTTTTATAAAAAACAATCAAATGAAACGAACATAGTTAAATAAAGTCAATGTATCTCTTTCCAAGGATGAGTTTTGATGACGCATAGTTCTCTGCAGATTGGTAAAAGACATCCACAATAAACACTTTAAAAAATAATTCAAGCTTTATTTCAGTTATTAGCCTGAAGCCTGACCCTTGATGACGGGACTGCGAGGGTAGCTGCTGTTAAATAATCACAACGACAATAAATACTTTATGACAACTATATGTATTAACTTTAAAGGAGGACTTTTTGGCGCGAAAGTGAAACGTCTTGTATGCAGTTTTGTTTTATTTTCTAAAATTTATGATATTTCGGTAATTAATGTATAATAACGGTGGATTATTAACCATTAAGTGTTTCTGAACGTACATGAGTGTTGGTAAATGAAACAAAACAGTGCAACACCACTTTTAAAATTCCCTCAAGAAGTCCATGAGAGATCTCAGTATAGTCCCACATCTTCACTGGGGACTCAAGAGGTTAAGGGGGGCACCTCATTTATCATCTTTATCACCAGTCATTCTCATTTATTATGATTCATATGTTATCTCTTACTTGACCTGGCTAAATGTAATAAAAGCACGAATCCATTATTTAAAAGAAGAAGAAACATGAAAGAAAAAACGCCTAGTGTCAAAGACCTTCAGCATTAAGTCTGAACCCTGATGAAGAGAGGGGCCCTGCAGTTCTTTAAAAATAACAACAATAAATATTTTGAAGGAACAAAGCAATGTCATTATCCAGCATAAGATGCCTTCCTTTGCACATTGTAATCTGATAAATACTCGTATCTCCTGCTGTTTTCTTATTATAACAGTGCTGTGTTAATTGTTATGTCATCACGTGAACATCGTTTGAGTCAATTTGTTGGTTTGTTCGCACGCGTCCGTTCCTCACCGGTAGGTGGCGCGATATGCGGCATTTTCGACATATTAAAAAAAATATTAATTTACAAACACATGATAGAAAACGCCGCTATCATCTTTATCAGCATCATCATCAACCCAAGGAAGTCCACTACTGAATATAGGCCTCTTCCATAAATTTCCAGCGTGATCTAGGCTATTGTAAGGGGCGTACATCCATCGTGATCTGGAACGCATATAATTAGGGAACCTCTGTTGCTTCCTCGGTTAGTATGACAAGGCAAGGCAGAATTAGCTGCCCCCCCTTGCCGTGGGGGGGGGGGGGGCTGAGTAGGCAGGGTGCTAGGGAAAAGGTAACACCCAGAGATTGGCGAATCTGGGTGCCCTTAGTATTGACTACCGGGGGGGGGGGAAACTATGAGGGACCTAGGTACGGCGCAGCGGGCGGGCCAACAGGGCCCGTTAAGCAGCGCTAAGAGGGTCTTAGGCAGCGGGGGCAGGAGACCCCTACTGTCTAACCATGGACCCTCCAAAAAGTCGGCCACACACGCTATGGTTGCACAAGGTGGTAGGAGGGGCGCGTCCACTGCGTCTTTGGTCCGGGGGACGTTGGCCGCAGGCGGGTGTCAGAGCTGTAACCCAGGCTGCTCTTTCTCAACAAGCGGCGGGCGTCGTCGGAAGATTTTTAGTGGGTATTACTGCTGGCGGTCGTATCTGCCGGTGGTGAGTCCCACACATCTCTCTCGGTCCCCTTTTGGCCGGGAGACAGTGCGTAAATGCATTTTGTTACCGACGTAAATCGGTAATCGGGGCTCGCCACCACTTACGTGGGAAATCTGGGCATTTATTATGCCTCTGCCTACCCCTTCAAGGCAATTGGCGTGATTTTATGTATGTATGTAAGTACAAAAATTCAATTCAATTCAATTCAATTCAATGTTTATTGCACTCCATAATGTTTTACATAAGATCTTACATCTACACAAGTTACAATTATGGACCCTGTTGGGCACGGCAAACTTAGGAGAGAGGAAGCATACTAGGTCCTTTAAATAAAAAAGGGCGAGGCAAAGACAATGGGAAGCCATTTAGTACGATCTTTACATCAAAATGGTGAATTAGTCTTCCAAAGTCACTTTCGCGACATATTATGTGACCACTAAGCGTGATAAGTGGCGATATCTGTCGCCACCCTCGCAAATACTAGGAAAATCCAAAGCCCGCACGAGGAGATATGTACGTACTACGTGGAACCCAAGGTTCTGGCACGAGCACGCAACAAGACAAGAACTTGGGAAGTTTCGTTGGGCCCGGATCGTATATCCTAGTAGGCATCTAGATGTAAATGCTACGGCATATGCCGCATATATATGAGTAAAAACCTTTTCATAATCATGTAGAGATGTAGTTATTAGTCATAGTAGTTAGTGAGTTATCTTCAGCTTTGCATTATTTATTCTTTTTGTACATGGTTATCAAAAACGTTTTTCTTTCTTTCTTTCTAGATGAACTCTTTTAATGTCAGACAATCGTCCTACCTAGTTGTTTGACGTAATTGTTACATACAGTTCCGTTGATGGCTGGTTTTAGAGTGATTGGCTCCAACAATGGCTCAGATTTACCTAAGGTTGAAGACTGATGTAAATCCAAAAAAAATACTAAATAAAAAAAAATGGATTTCTGCCAGTCCCCAATAAGGAACCGTGATTACAGCTAGACTTTAGATGAACTCTGTCAGTGCTAGACAGTCGTCCTTGCTCACGCGACGCGTTCTCCGTCTAAACGACAGTTGTTTGACGTAACTGTTAAAGACTCTATCACATGTGAATCCGGCGGAACGCTTTCACTCTCGCGCCCGCCTTCGATTGTTATCTAACTGTAATGTTATACGATGAGCGCTTCAAACGACTCACTGTTAGGCATAAGATGTTACAGATACACACATGAACTTTATTTAGAATTGTGGCCGCTATGCTAGGAAAGTTTTGTTAGGAATCAACGATTTTCTACCAAAAATTTTATTGTGTTAATTATTAATTTGGTAAAATTGGTTGGTTTAATTAGTTTAGTCAAGTCATATACAATTATTTCCGAGTGAAAATCATGAAATGTCTGTTACCCTCTATGGGTGGAGAACCGTGTCAGACTTTTACTAACTAAAAACCATGGCCGCGGTAACCCTTTCGAACAGACCCGCAACAAAAGACAACATAGATAAATTTATAAACGTCAAATTAACACGTGTAAGGACTTCTTGGCGGGAAAGTGAAACGTCATGTCTGCAGTTTTGTTTTATTTTCTAAAATTTGTGATATTACGAACATTAATGTGTAATAACGGTAGATTATTAACAGTTAAGTGCTTGTGAACGTACATGAGTGTTGGTAAATGGAACAAAACAGTTCAAATTCTCTCATGAAGTCCATATGAGATCTCAGTATAGTCCCACATCTTTACTGACGACTCAAGGGGTTCTCATCATCATCTCATCTACCATTTATCGCGTTTATCACCACTCATTCTCATTTACCATGAATTATGTATGATTAATTTTTCTTTAACTTGACATTGGTTAATGTGCTAACCGCACGAAGCTACTATTAAAAAAAAACTCAAATTATGTTTAACGCCACCACTTTTTGTGCTAGACCAACAAAGATATGATGGTTTACCGATAGTAGCAGTAAATTTTATATAGTTCTTTTTTGTCTGTCTTATTACAGGAATAAAGGGGCATATGCGACGACTGATATGGCGTGGAGATCAGTATAGGTAGGTACCTGCACTACACTCGAGAGGTCGTGGGTTCGATTCCCACACAGGACAAATTTTTGTGTGCATGAACATGAATATTTGTTCTGGTCTGGGTGTTCTCCTATGTATCTTAAGTATGTATTTACAAAAAAAAGTATTAATGTATGTTTATCCGTTATTTAGTATTGATAACGCAAGTTCTTAATGATACTTATCTTGGAACTAAATAATTGGTGTGATTGTAAGAGAATATTTATTTATTTATATGCAACACATCTTGTAAATATATATCAATGACGGGCAAATTAGGTATTTCTATGTCAAGTGCACTGGTAGTAGTAAGATGAACTGGTCTTAAGCACTATAATAGAAATATTGTATATAAAACTAGCGGACCGCAGCGCCATCTACAGGGCTGATTTCTGAATCTAAACCATGCAAGGAGCTACCCAAACGCATACATTAAAACGTTTAAATCGGTCCAGCCGTTTAGGAGGAGTTTAGTGACACACACTGTATACAGAAGAATTATGAAGATAATAATCTGGCATTGTAAACTTAAATTTTAGATTTGTGGTGTTGCCACATAGACAACACATATTAAAATATTCTCATGAGTGGCAACTAAGTCTTTTTATGTGCATAGGTGCACTAGTAGTGTCAAAGATATATTTTGGACACTTTTTGAAATATTCTTCAATGTCAACAAAATTTTGAAAATCGTAACAGTTTTTTTCTTTTGTCGGACTTATTTCGGAATGATAGTGCTCTTGCAGTGGTTGTAAATGCATAATTAATTCAAAACGGAAAATTCTATTTGCTACTGGAGTTACTACACATTCTTTAAAATACTTCAATGACGAATAAAATAGATATTTCTATGTCAAGTGCACTTGAAGTGGTAAAGTGGGCTGGTCTCATTGCGTCGACTCAAACAGGATTAGACGGGACAAGCTTGGCTAGGTTTAGTTTAGATTGCTTACCCGTTTGCCTGTTACTGAGAATATTGCTTGGACATATTCACTGCCACTTACGCATTTCGATTATATAACTTACTCAATGATAATAAGAGATCTTTTGCGAGGCATGTTATTGGCTATTAGATGTTAAGCTTTTTATAATTATATAGTAATATTTAGCTGTAAGACACCCAAATAACAAAAAAAAAATCTGCTATGTATACTTACCACAGATAATATAATAGTCTATACCAGCATTCGAGAAAGGTTTGTTTTTAAAGAATAGACTCCAAAACTAACGACTTGACTTGACTGACGATAAAAGAAAATTCTTACTATAGCTTTATTGTATTGGTGACTTTTCAGCGGAAAGAAACAATTTAATAAGATTATACTTTGAAGCGCTCGTAGCTCCGGTGGTCAAAAACGATTAGCAGTAAAGCAGAGTTTATAGAGGTCAGACCTTGGATGGGTGACCGTTTTAGTGGCAGTTGATATCGAGCGCTTCCGTGCTTCTGAAGGCACGTTAAGCCGTTGGTAGCAGTTATCACTAAATGTTGTAGTCATTAAGCCATGTTAGAGGCCTAATTGGGCGGCTTGAAAAAATTCTAACAGCAGGTTATATGATTCCTTACAAAATAAAACTCACACACTCCTAAAAAATATGTAAGTAGCACGTCAAACATTTTTTTATTTAATAGTAATTTAATTTCTTCTTGCAATATTGTAATTGATTTGGTCAGAGAACATACTTTAGTATTATCTAAAAAGGCCAGGAAGGATTTAACTTGTATTGAATTGAAGCAATATATAAATACAACAGGCGGACCTATATGGGCCGGAAAACAATAAACGCTTGCGCGATCTAATTATGTACACTGCCATCTTTTGGGCAAACATAAGCACTATTATTTACACTAAGAACTAGTTACACATACAGTTTTCAACAGTCTGGCTGATTTATAAGTCTGGGTGTTTTGTTAATTGTTATATAAAGTACATATATTTATTTATCGTTTAGCACTGGAACTGGAAGGCATTGTTTTATTTCATTATTATCATAATTAGGCCGCCCGCGAACTAAAGGTACTCTTTAAAAATCTTATTCTCGCGTGAAAAGCTATAAAAGTTTCATATTAATTTTTGCCACGTAATGATAATAATGACTGAGTAAGTAACCTTTCGCTTTTATAATAATAATAATCATTTATTTCAGAATAATAATTTCCATAGCATAACAAAAACATAAATACGGTTGAAACGGATACATACAATTATATTTATAAAGTCTGAATATGTCGATATGAAATGATTGAGGATATTCGTTTTTTAAGAGTTTACGTATTAGCCAAGCCTTATTCTGATTTTAACAAAAACTCTATAGATTAGTTGTCTTCTGGTAACTCGGGAAACTCGGTAACCTGGTACGGTTGGCCGTGTAATCACTAATTAGAAATATAGTATTTCCTGTTCATGTGAAATGCAGCTTGAAATTGGCTAATATGAACTTGTGCAGACATGAAAGTGCAAATTAGGTGTTTTTTTTTTTAAATCTAATTTAGTAAAGAAGTATGATTGTGTTACGATAACAGAATGAAACTAGTGGGAAACTTAAAAAATCTTGGGTGTACCAGTCAGTTTTTTTAATATGTATATTAAAAATTTATCAAATAAATTTATACAATAATTTATTGATTTAGGCGTTACTTTGCGGAAATCCATTGTAAGCAAGTGATGGATTAAAAATATCTTTGTAACAATTCCCGCGCTACTATAATTTCCCGAAAAACTCTCGTTTCAGCGTTGGTCGTGAAGACATCGTTGTTCTGAGGCTCCTATCTTACCTGAAGATGCCCTGTGTAAGGGCGAAACACGTGTCGTGTTGAATAGTTCAGGCGTGAATGTAAGTATGTAAAGCTGAAGCTGATTTTCGAATGGATTCATGATCCATGGACGTCAATGCGATAATAAAAACTTAAATATAAATATGATAAAATATTTAATAGTTCCATCGTGTAACCACCAACATGGTTACACCTCATCCTTAAGAATAATACCTTCAAAAGCTTCCGAAGGTTTTTATCTATGTCGAGGGGTTATTCATGAACACGAGACACACGGTTAGTTCTCGAAATTTGTATTCAAGTACCTACTTCTTATTTCACTCACTGAGAATTGTACACGAGTCTAAATAGTAAAACTTAAATTACTTTTATTTTTTCGCCAACAGTCAGTAGTCAGGTTTGCTCATATTTATGTCTTATATTACATACATATATATATTCACGCCTTTCTCCCCAAAGGTGTAGGCAGAGGCATAATAAACGCCTCAATAAATATATATATATATTTTGGGGCGGCTAACTTCGATCATATATACATATTGTTTATATGATCGAAGGCGGGTAACCTATTGCCGCTTACCGGGAACTTTACTAAACGCCAGAGCCTCGTTCGTACTTCGTACTTCGTTCGTTCATACTTGCAGGTGAGGTTGGCTTGGGCTCCTCAGATCTTGATAGGATCCCTATACACCCACATTAAAACAGTTTAAATGGTTCTACTTTATTGATTCAGGCGTTACTTTGTGGAAATCCGTTGTAAACAAGTTGTATAGATTCATAATATCTTTGTAACAATTCCCGCTAAACTATAATTTCCCGAAAACTGACTCTCGTTTCAGCGTTGGTCGTGAAGACATCGTTGTTCTGAGGCTTATCTTACCCGAAGATGCCCTGTGTAAGGGCGAAACACGTGTCGTGTTGAATTGTTTCTCGATTTTTCGGGAAAATAATAGTAGCGCGGGAATTATTACAAAGATATTTTTAATCTATGACTTGTTTAAACTACTACAGAATATATAATCATGTGCCTGTACCGCTACTTAGGCGTACTTCCGAACTTCAACAGTCATACCACGTTCGAACCGGCGGTTCTATACGCCCTTTAAATATTTAATTACCCACTCTTATAAAGAGTAACATAAAGGCGAGAATCCTGTGTCAGAAGACACGTCCGAAGTTGCATTGATTAGTATGAGTTTCGAGTAGTGACTTGACCCCTTGTGCCTGTGACCTATACCTTCATACGGTTGAGAAAGTCAGGATTTTACTAATATAAGACCGATATGGCGTGGTGGTCAGTGTACCCGCACTCCGCCCATGAGGACATGGGTTCGATTCCCACTTAGGACAAATCTTTGTGTGCATGAACATGAATATTTGTACTAGTCTGGGTGTTATTCTATATATATTAAGTATGTATTTACAAAAAAAAGTATATATATGTATGTTTATCCGTAATTTCGTATCCATAACAAGTTCTTAATGATACTTATCTTGAGAATAAACAATTGGTGTAATTGTTAGAAACTATTTATTTATAATAATAATAATTCTATTACAAACAAAACCAATTATTAAGTAAAAAAAATACAATTTACAATAAATGTCTTTAAGATCAACGAGATCATTTAAATTTGTTAAATTTTACTAAACAAAATGGAAATACAAAAACGAAATTAACAACAATGCAAGAGGTATGGGTACCATAATCAAAAAAGACAGAGAACTAAAAGCAAAACGGATTCCTTGTAGGAATTTGTCAAGGTTTGCCAATTAATCTGTTAATCCTAAGATGGTGGATGGTGGAAGGTGGTTATTTTGGATATCTCACATAGCGCTTTTAGCCCAAAACTAAGCAAAGCTTGTTGAGTCCTAAATATTGTACATGTTTTTGTGTTCATATCGGTATTTTGTTATGTCATATGAGATTCTGTTTCTATCATAGGGCTTTCTGAGATTATATGTTTAATGTATTACGTTTAGCAAGCTGTTGGTTCTTCAAAAATTGTAATAATTAGGAATAAATATACATAATATTCATAAGTACATAATATTACGCCTGTTTCCCGAAGGGGTAGGCAGAGGCAAATTATACGCCAACGTTTCGCCAGTTAGATAGTAGATCCCACGTTGGTGGCAAGCCTATTGCCGCTTATCGGGAAATGTTCTGTTCGCCAGAGCGTTAGGCTGTGTCCCCGGTAGGCAAACTGTTAGCGGCCGACTGTGTTTGTGGCGTACCGATTTAGTACGCCCTTCGATATATTTGAAATGGAGTGTCCACAGTTAGTTTTGCGCTCACTATACGCAGTTTGCAGCGTCGGTCTCTCAGTCTTGCAACTCAGTCGGTCGCTAACAGTTTGCCTACAGGGGACACGGCCTTAATCGGCAGGTAAAGGCAGGTGAGGCTCGGGCTACTCAGATCTTGGTAGAAGCCCTATACACTCTATCACATGAAGACCGACGATATACGAGTATAGAAAACCCCAGACGAAAACAAATTATCAAATACATTATTTTATTCATGTTACAGGGCTTTTAGCTTTTATCACTCCCGGAATAAACAACCGACAACCTTATAACTTAAGACTCGCTTTCATTAAGTTAAGTATTTACTTTGCGCGAGTGCCGCTCAGTGTCAGACTTGCTATTTCTTCACAAAGTTATTAGCGGTCGATCAAATGCTGTCATCTTGTTCAACAAATTTACAACAGGGTTCCTCACAAATATCCGCGATTCGCGTGCACTGCGATATTTCATATTCCTAGCAGTAGAACTACCTTGGGCCTGCACCATCCGCTTTCTAGAATCTGTTCCGCATATAACACCATAACTAAGTTAGCTGAAATCGATATCTTTAAGGATAACTATTATTTGAAAGAATTAAAAAACAAAGTGCTGGAACAAATGAAATATAAGTAATTAACAATTATATATGTATATTTTTTGTTTTTATAGTATTTTTATTTTGTATAAATTGTAATCAATTCCGTTGAATTTAATTTGAGGTTTGAGGTGACTTAATTTTAATGTATTTGATTTAATTTAATTTAATGTATCTGTTTCAACCGTATTTATGTTTTTGTTATGCTATGGAAATTATTATTCTGAAATAAATGATTATTATTATTAATTATATATAATTTTCGTCACATCTCCTTTATTTTATTTGATTCTGTTTTTTTTATTTTGTGTAAATTAATGTGTGCCCTGTATCGACAATGTTGTGTACGCCTGTTATCGGTTCTCATGTGAGTCCGGAACCTATACCTTTACTAAATGTTAAAGTATGCATGTGAACTTGTTGGTTGTACCTATTTAAATATATAAATAAATGTTCATGTACACAAATACGATCGTAGGTATACTGAATTTCACGCAATATCAGTCACTGTGTATAATTAAGCAATGATTTGATAATAATATTATGCAAGTTTAAAGTAACAAGAAGTTGTTATAAAGTAAGTGTCCGTTAGAGTTGAGAAAAAACGATTGTTTTGGCAAATAGTTGGCGTCACGAGAAATGAACAAGCGGCGATGTTCCCACGCCGAGGGACGCCCGAAACGGAACTACACCATTTTATATTTTACTACACCATAATATTACATTTACTTTACACAATCGTACCTACATTAAAAAAAAAAAAATATTATGTTTCATACAAAGATAAGATTAAACACATATTTTCTACTTTTCAGGATAAAAAAAAGAAAATACCCCACACATTCTCATTAAATAATTTCTCTTAGTTTTTCATTTTTTGTTGTGTTTATATTTTATTTTATTTGTAAATTTGTAGCTGGTTTTTTGTTTATATTTTTTAGTAGTAGTTTTTTTATCCTCTTGTTAGTCTAATTTATTTTTATGTTTTCAATTATTATTGTACATCACGATGTACCTTTCTGTGTCCTTAACTTTTCTGTACATTTAAGTTTGCCTGGAAGAAATTGTTTTAAGCGATAAGGCCGCCCATTGTATTAACCTGTTTAATTTTCTATGTTTTTATGTGTAATCTTTATCATGGTGTACAATAATTATTACTATTATTATTCTCAACAATCTCAACTGCTGCGATACAGTCCTGCGATCCTAGTTCATAAGTTGCTGTTTATGTAGAAATTGTAAACTTAAGGTACCAATACATATTATTATTTAATTCATACAATAAAGGCCGAAGCGGAAAATGACATCGCGACACTATTTTATTATTCAAAACTAGTGTAATTTTTTGTTTTATGCTTAAATATACTTATTGCATTTTTAGACATAACTTCATCGGAAACGTTGACAAGTGTAGGAAAGTGGCATTATAGTGAATTCAAGTGTTTCCAAAACTCTATACATCTCTTTATTTTATCTTAACACGGAGACCACACGTTGCCTGCAGCGCACTTTGACCCTTCAGTCGGATCTTTTGTGCATCCCCTTCGTATCGCTTATCACTCTATATCGCCAAATATTGGCGTCATAATCTTTATAACAGCCTTGGCAGATTGAAGTCTATAGTCTCAAGAGACTATAGACTTCTTGGCTGTGGGTGTGGTGTTTTGGCAAAAGGACTCATTCTTTCTTTATTTTAAATAATGGCTTCGTGCGTCTAGCACATTTAGCCAGTGTCAAGTAAGTGATATATAAATAATATATAATTCATAGTAAATGAGAATGAGAGGTGATAAAGATGGTAAATGGTAAATGAGATACCCTCCTCTAAGCCCCTTGAGTCCTCAGTAAAGATGTGGGACTATACTGAGATCTCAAATGGACTCCTTGAGAGAAAATATGAAAAGTGATGTTGCACTGTTTTGTTTAATTTACCAACACTCATGTATGTTCACAAACACTTAACGGTTAATAATCCACCGTTATTACACATTAATGTTAGAAATATCACAAATTTTAGAAAATAAAACAAAACTGCAGACACGACACTTCAGTTTCCCGCCAAGAAGTCCATGGCAAAAGGACTCATTCGGCAAGCAGCCATCGAGCCATAGATACACAGCAGATGTTCCATAGAATATAGAAGCCTTTAGATATCATAGATACACAGCAGATGTTCCATAGAATATAGAAGCCTTTAGATATCTATTTAGGACATCCATTCGATGACCTTTAAATTTTAATTTATTATTCGCGCTCTATGTTCTGTTTAGACATAACATTTACAATATGTAATTATGGTTTTAAGGAATGATATTTGACGCTTTGATATTTATAATAATCTTCACAAATTTAAGTTTCCTGATACTGATGCTTAAATATATGAACCATAGATAATAATGTAGTTATTTTTATAAACTTTATTACTGAAAATGTAAAATTCTTTACGTACAGAAAGAAACAAAGAACTTTTTCTTTTAAAACATAGAAAAGATGAAACACATCAATTCAACAGATTTTCTACTGTCATCCAGGATAAAAAAAAAAAAATATCACACACTTTTAATTCACACATTAAACGGAAATATAGTCGAATTTTAGACTTAACCTTTTCGGAAACATATTCCTATGTGGCATATTTTAGTGAATTGTAATGTTGACCTGTAGTTTCCAAAACTCCATAGAAGCCTTTATCTTATCACGGCAACGTGTAGGGTGCCTGCGGCGCACTTTGACCCTTCAGTCGGATCTTTTGTGCTTTAATATAATTTAATTATCGATATTTGTTTATTTCCGTCAAGGTGAAAATGTGTAATATCCGTTTATCACTTTATAAGTCGTGGGTTCGACTCCCACACAAACAATATCAATATTCGTAGTATCAATAATAATAGTGTGTGGGATTGGACTTTCTTGCATATGTGTTTTTGTAATGAGTTGAAATATAAAGAAAAATAAGGAGTATTTTAAGCCCTATGGGTAGTCCCATATATATATCGCAGGCTAATTTTAGAATGTGTCGTTTCACAAAACGACAAGGCAAATGGTAAAGTATGGTAAACATTTTTATAAGATAACTGAAAGCAAGTGGCTCCCGAAGCAAATCCTGGGTTTGTTAGATTACCTTTTTCTCTCAAAATTCTGCTTTATTCTTTAGCAAATAGGTAAGAAGGTTTTAAGCGATTTTAAATAAGTAAGTTTTAAGTACGATCTTTCTCATGTGAGCGCATAACTCTTTTGTTTAAGAACCGTTTCACATGTCTTTCTTTTGTCGTTTTGCTTTTCAAATTCATTAGTCTTACTTAGAATCAATTATGTATTGTAAACATCTGTGTTTACAAACAGAAATAGTCTAACACTTTGGGAGTCGATAACCTGTTAGATCAACACTGCATTCCTAACACTGTTGTTGTGAATAAATCAAAGCCGACCATTTGTAGGGCGCCTTAAATTCCGTTACTCGGCCGTGACCGTCGAGTACGATGACTTGTCGATTGTGACCAATGTCCAACTCAATACGTCACTTAATAGTGACCTTAACACTGAATGAAGGTTACAAAATGGTTGTATAAGAGAATGCGGTTGGCTGGGGTGATATAAAGTGATATAACGCTATGGGAGCCCTAATGTAGGTCGGTCCGTTACACGGAACTAAACTGGTCCCAGCTTAGGTGGTGCATTGGCTAGAGGCGGCTCTTGATTAGATACAGCAACATCGATTCAGTGCAACGGTAGTATGATAGTAGCATTTGATGCAACGGAATCTGGATAGGTTTCATGTGAGAAACGTGTTCGAGAAGGTTAAGGAAAGATAAGATAGAAATCAATCGGTAAGATACATTCGTACTGGCTTCTTTTTATTTAATGTTTGCCAGTGAGCCGGTGAAAAGTGTCAGGCGAATCAACGATATCAAATTTGAACACATGTTTATGAAATCTAGAGTGAGATTCCGACGAAAACAAAATCGGTAGTGGATTAGTTCAATAGTTTTTTATTAACTAATTAATTTAAATATAATATTAATTTAATTTTATATATTATGTAAAACAATTCAGTTTACATAAAAAATTGAAACAAGTAATGATTTACCTATCTACAATGGCATTTGTAAGGAATACCTCAAGAGCTAATGTCAGCGAAAGTCCATTTGAAATAGGTTCAACCTTTTTGGATCGAACTGACAAAAGGCAGCCAGATAAATAAATAAAATTTTAGCTTCCATTTTAGGATTACTAGCAACGTTATAAACACATTATTATTATTCCTATTAACCCCTCGTTTTAGCGTACAGCTTTTACATTATGACTGGGTGAATTTCCGGCGAGGTTAATAATCAGAACAGATAATTCCGGCGAGGTTAATAATAATAACAAGAACAGCCATAAATATCGTTTATTGTAAAGCAAACATTTGTTTTTTAACCTTCAAATTTGAGGTTATGTTTTCATTTCATGTATTTTAGGATTTGTAAAAGATCTCGATAGACTATTCCATCACGTCTGCTGTCCAGAGGTAAATGTAATTAGTTATTAAATTTATCTTATCTAAAATAGCGTTCTATTGAGTGAAATGTTTTTGATCACTGTAACTGTCACTGTAACTGTCATAAAAATCGCATGCTTGAAGGAACATCGACCCATTAATAGATTTGAGTTTTGAGTTACGTACTTATACAATATTTCTATTTCCTACTGAGATCGAAGCAATGTTAATCAAACGTTCAAAACACAAGCAGACTTACTAATTAATAAATCAGTATCAATTTAATGCGCTTACAAGTAGGAAAAGTATTCTTAAAAAGATTTTCTTTTGTGATGTCCCAAAAATTGTCTTTTTTGAGTCAAGTCACTATTCCCTTAAGCATGCGAAATCCTTGTTGGTCTTTTAAGTCATGATTTATAAAGTTAAAAGTTCGTGATCCTGGGGGCCTACCGCCGAATTCGATGGATTACCGGTAATCCATCTAGATCAAACTTTGTTTACGTTCATTAATCTGTACCGGGAAATCTGCCGACAGCCACCTCTCATTCATGACCTTCAGTCCGTGACAGACCAATAGGTAAATGGAAGACGCCATTTTGTTTCGATTTCAGCCATTTTTTTTCGGTACGACAGAATCAATTCGAAATCCATTTTGCCTTATAATCGATTGCCATCGAACTCGGCGGTAGGCCCCCTGACTGCAATAACTTTGACTTTGACTTTAAACCGTTGGTGAATTATGCAAGGACCGATAGTTCATGATTTAGCGAGACCTCAGATTATGTTAATGTCGGTTCGGCGAGCTTCAAACAGCCCGTTATTTCTAACTACAGCGCCAAGGTACAGTACCGTTATTGCAGCGTGGAAATGACCAACGGAGCAACCTCTTACACTTTGCCGGAAAATTGGTCTTCAAACGCGAACTTTTAGGTTGGAAGATTGGATCATTAGGGAATTTAATTTCGTATAATTTGTGATATATGGTGAGAACTGATATCCAGTGAAGCGCTCGTAGCTCTGCGGTGCTCGGTGGTCGGAAACGATCACCGAAATACAGAAGATTTTACAGAGGTCAGTCTTTGGATGGGTGACCGTTTGTGTGGCATTTGATATCGAGCGCTTCCGTGCTTCGGAAGGCACGTTAAGCCGTTCCCGGTTATCACTAAATGTGGTAGTCGTTAAGCCATGTTAGAGGCCTAATGGGCGGCTTGAATAATTCTAACAGCAGGACGCCATACACCTGCCTCCGCCAATCCGCAGTGGGTCAGCGTGGTGGAGTATGATCCAATACCCTCACACCTTGATATGTGAGAGGAGGCTCGTGCTCAGTAGTGGAACGTTAATGGGCTGTGATGATGATGATGATGATGATATCCAGTGGTGTGCGTATCATTGAAGAAAATAAGCACTGCATACCCCTGACAGCTCAACCTAGGTAAATAAACTTTTGATAGACTGTGAGTTTCTTGCTAGTTCTTCTTACAGAGCGGCGGCTCGGAACTGGCACTTAGATTCACTTACACTTAAATATTTTTTGTTGCATGTGTGTGAATGTAAGCTTCGTGATTTCAGTGCATTGTTTTTTGTATTTATATTTAATTTTGACGTTTTCAAGTACTATGTAATAGTTTATGGAATAAAAAGATTTGAAATAAACTGATAATTAGGTATTGTAGATACTAATATGCAAAAGCTAAAGCTAACCTACACTGGTATCAGATAGATTAGTTTTTTGAGGAAGGCCTTAGTCCAGCGAGTAGACAGCAGAAGTGTGGATGGAAACGTGTTACTAGCTACATAATTTCCGCCCGTAAATTTGCCCGCGTCACCCACAGACAATTTCATTTGCTGACTTCGCTTAGGAATTCAGGTTAATAATATTTATTCTTTATTGCACAATATAAATGCTATACAAAGGCGAACTTAATGCCAAAGGCATTCTCTACCAGCAGAGAAGTTTATTTACGCGCAATGGACATTGTAATCAGTGAGGTACTAATTGTATGAATTAACTTATTCCCTTAACGGAGGTAGGCTTTCATCCGACATAATTAAATCTTTACACAAACTATATGTTTTACCTTCTGCGTTTGACTCCAGAGAATTGCATACTCACGACTCTTCATTGGTACTTCGTAATATTTTGGCGGTTTTTTGCTCTTCCGAATTTGATTGCATAATCGAAACAGTACCTAATAGATACTTCGCCGGCATTCAAATCTGTGCGAAGTATGGCAACCTAATAGCGGCGTATTAATGGTCGCCACATCAAACTTTCAAAAAGAGTAAAAATGTCTTTAGTCAAAACTAAAAAAGGGCAAATGTATAAAAATTACAAAAAGAGTTTTATTTTTTGCATTCTTTTATATTTTCAACACATATATTTTCACGCCCGCATCTCCCCACGCCTCGATAATGACTTTATCCAGACCGCAAACAATTTCTAAAGCTCGAACTATTCATTTACTTCTCAATAGGAGGCCATTAGACTGTTCTCGTGTACTCGCGGAAGTACCAGCTTGCTGCAGCTAACTCGCGCACTCTATTCATAGCCTAGTGTAATCAACCTGAAACCCATTGTTCTAGAACGTCGACCAGTGTAACCTGACACAGCAAGTTGACCGGAGCCTTGGCAAATATCGCAAAATAGTGCATTCGCGAAGGATGCTGGTAAACTGGCTAGCTCGCATTGGATGCACGACGCAGATAGTGCATAAATCGGAACGAAAGCTTTATGTTGAGGTCCAATAATGGGTTATAGAATCGATGGCGTGATACTGGTTTGTTTATGCGTTAGTTAAAGCCTAGAGGGACACGGAGAAAAATATGTAACTACCTACCAAACTAATAATAAATTGTAATTGTAACTTAAAGTTGAATATTATGTACTAGTTCGAAACCTAAAGCTTAAAATTGCAATCTAGGTAGATCGATAATCTGGTTAAGCAGTTTATGATGTCTTGTAACTGAGATGATGACAAGCATACAATGTTGATCTAGCAACTGTAATGGTCTAAAATTGTATAATATGTCATGGCAAATCCTACACACTAGAATTTATGGTAAGCTTTATGATATGATTATTTATCTCGGATATGGTACCAGATCTGGTGAACATTGTAAAACCTATTTTTCCTTGCAGGTCATATACATATTTTTTATTTTATTTTACTTATATTGGCCCACTACAGGGCAAAGGTCTCCCTCTGTTGTCACCTTGTCTCTCTTTCTTGGGCGACTCTCCCCCAGTCTGGATCGAAAGAGGCAATGTCGTCTCGCCATCGCCATAATTATTTTAGTAAAAAATAAAATTTGAATTAAAATTAAGAAATCAACAAATTATTTAATTCTCACGCGACTCCATAGGTTTTTTTAAAACCAACATACAAAATGTTTTTTTTGTTGATATCCGCTCTCTTGGGTTATTATTACATATTAAGATTTTTTAAATTTAGGATGTGTTTACAACTAAATTTTTTGCAGGAACTTTCTAAATGTAATTAGTATAAAATTTGACATTCTTTTTTGGGTATATTTATTGTTTATTAAGCTGTAATGCACCCTCACCTTTTGTTGCATACTTAACATTATTAGGTCTCCACGGAAGACCAGTCCTTCACGCAGCATATGCTGAGTGGAGTTCCATTTCGGCATAAATAGTTTTTATTTTGTAGAAAAAAATGTAAATGTATTGTGCATCGGAAAGCACGTTAAACCGTTGGTCCCGACACCTATTGCAGTCGGTATTAGGAAGTCAGTGCCTTCTAACATCCTGACAGCTGGTTTAACCATAGAATGATATTTCCTTCTGGGTTGCGGAGGTCAGACGGCAGTCACTCCACGTAATAACTAAAACTGGGCCAAATCTGGTTATACCATAAGCTTGAGTATAGGGCAACCGGGATAATACTAGGATATGATGATCAGTTTTATGTCTAAATAATTTAATTTCGCGTGGTATCTGCAAGTTAATTCGTGATACAGAACCCGAAAAACTTTGTTCATTCCTAAAGCAGTTCGACGGGCGTGGTGGTCCGATGATTGCGGCCATTCGTCCAATACAACACTCGCAGAAAGCAATGCTTTTATTCTGAAATAACACCATTGTTCTCCGAGGTTTTTTTGTTAAATAAATCTTATATGCGCGGCCGGCCACGTTGCCGACGGTGCTAAAACGTTTCTTTCATTGTCTTTACTTGCATAACTTTATTACATACATACATTCACGCCTGTTTCCCCGAAGGGGTAGGCAGAGGCATACTATACGTCCACACTTCGCTTATTATATAGTTGGTCCCACGTAATAGTTGGCGAGCCTATTGCCGCTTACCGGGCACTGTTATGTTCGTCAGAGCCTCGTCCGTTGATCGGCTGGTGCGCCATTTGCAGGTGAGGTTGTCTTGGTAGGACAAAGTAATTGGCGAAGTGTGGGCGCATAATATTCCTCTGCCTACTCCTTCGGGAAAAGGCGAGAATGTATTTATTTATTTAAATAGGTACCTATGTATATATGCTCAAAGGATAAAATTCAATTTGGCACATATGACAGTTATGACTTATGACACTGATTACCACTTTGTATGCATACTTTTTAGTATAGGATACACACCTCCAAATTCCACGCACTTTCCGCGCTCTGGCGGACGCTAGAGCGAATTATAAAAAGATAGGTGAACTAGGAAGCGAAACACGTCTCATATCACCAAGTAACGGTGGTGTACCCGGCTCGCGTGGCCCGCCGCTCGACGCAAGAATGCGCGGTATGCCGGCCACGGGCTTTCAACTAGATACTATACTATTTCCGCGGCTTAGGTTATCTTACAAGTCTATCTATACACAACACACCATATTGGAGTTTTCTCCACACTTTTGTGTACGAGACTATTGTAAAATCTAGTCCAAAAAATTAAGGTTATTTGATATTAGGTTAAAATATAGTACATTACTCTTTTTTTTTTTTATTTGGCTTATAAAACTGGGTACAATTAGTAACATACATTTGTGTGAGCTTAATTTATAACACGTTCTTCAAATTGTCCCTACTAGTTATAAGCACAGCATGCAATAATTATATTCTAATAATCGACAATTACTTATACTAAAACTGCAGTAAGTTACAATAGAAATAACATGCAGAAATTAATAACCTTTTTAGAAATAATGCCATTAATACATTTTAATTGTACATAACATTGTTTGAACTCCAGTACACAATGTATAAACACAAGCGAAGTGACATTTGTGCACTCTGCTTTACTTCAAAGTCAAAAAAGTTTATTCTACACACGCAAGCTACTAAATTGACTCAACCGCTCACTCCACATTCAAACATTCTTTTAAGTAAAAGTATACAACATTTAAATAAAAAACATATGTCATTTAAAAGCTTGAAACTTAAGAGTTTAAGTATCAAGCCACATATTAGGTCGGGGAAAAAGTCTTTTCGCATAACGTAGGTATAAACTTATTATAAAATTTTTTTGACTGTACTTTTTGTGTCTGGCTGGTTTTGGTAACATTAAAAAGGTTCCATTATAAAGAAAAGAAAAAAATAAAAAAAAGTTGTTTCCCGCTATTTTTCATTTGTTTTTCTCTCCGTAAAAATGAGTGAATCTAATGAAGAAATTCGATACATTTTAAAATTTTATTATAAAAAAGGCAAAAATGCAACTCAAGCAGTGAAAAAAATTTGTGATGTTTATGGACCTGATGCAGTGTCAGTAAGAGTAGCACAAATTTGGTTCAAACGTTTTCAGTCCGGAAATTTTGATGTTAAAGATGCACCTCGCTCTGGTCGCCCTGTTACGAATAAAATGGACGCCATTTTTGAAAGAGTGGAGCAAGATCGGCATATTAGTAGTTACGATGTAGCTGAAGAACTGGGAATTGACTACAAAACAGTTTTGACCCATTTGAAGAAAGCTGTTTATACAAAAAAGCTCGATATTTGGGTGCCACACGAGCTCACTCAAAGAAACTTAATGAACCGTGTACTCATTTGCGATTCATTATTGAGACGTAATGAAACCGAGCCGTTTTTGAAGAGATTGATAACTGGCGATGAAAAGTGGATCACGTACGACAAGAACGTGCGAAAAAGGTCGTGGTCGAAAGTTGGCCAGGCTACACAGACTGTGGCCAAACCTGGCCTAACACGAAATAAGGTGATGCTGTGTGTATGGTGGGATTGGAAGGGCATTGTTTATTATGAGCTTTTACCGCCCGGCAAAACCATCGATTCTGATCTTTACTGCCAGCAACTGATGAGATTAAAGGAAGCAGTCGAGAGAAAACGGCCGGAATTGATCAACAGGAAGGGTGTGGTCTTTCATCACGATAACGCTAGACCACACACATCTTTAGCCACTCAGCAAAAATTAAGAGAGTTCGACTGGGAGGTCCTAGTGCATCCACCATATAGCCCTGACCTTGCGCCTTCAGATTTTCACCTGTTTCGGTCTCTGCAGAATTCTTTAGGTTCTGTAAGGTTGACCTCAAGAGAGGACTGCCAAAACTATTTGTCCCGTTTTTTTGATCAGAAGTCCCAAAGTTTCTACAGTAACGGGATAATGTCTCTGCCCACAAAATGGCAGAAAGTTATTCAACAAAACGGTACATATATATTGTAAATAAATGTAAATAAACTTTGAAAAAAATGTCTTGACTTTTCATACAAAAATACGAAAAGACTTTTTCCCCAACCTATTATATTCATTCTTTCTTTTAAATAATGGCTTCGTGCGTCTAGCACTTTAGCCAGTGTCAAGTAAGTGATATATTAATTATATATAATTTATAGTAAATAAGAATGAATGGTGATAAAGATGATAAATCGAAGATGAAATACCCTCCCCTAAACCCCTTGAGTCCTCAGTAAAGATGTGGGACTATACTGAGATCTCCCATGGACTCTTTGAGAGAAAATCTGAAAAGTGATGTTGCACTGTTTTGTTTGATTTACCAACACTCATGTATGTTTACAAACACTTAACGGTTAATAATCCACCGTTATTACATATTAATGTTAGAAATATCACAAATTTTAGAAAATAAAACAAAACTGCAGACATGACGCTTCACTTTCCCGCCAAGAAGTCCACATATTATTATATTCAATCTCTTCCGAACGTCAACTACAGAGGACCCAATTTCCTTCCAGTGCAGAGGCCATACTGCCTAATTTGCGGGTAGTTCGATTAATAGGCAAAATTGATTTCGGATTGATTCTGTCGTACCTTCGAACACATGGAACTCAATACAAGATGGCGTTCTCCATTTAGACATAAACTTTCAAAAGATTGACGTGATATTTGACAATCTCTATTTGTGTTTTTATTTTTAATAATTACAAAAATGATTATTACTTACGTAAAAATGTGTCATTCAAACGCAAAGGTGCACTAGTCTGCCCATTGGTGTGTCACGAATTGAAGGACATGAATAATCTGTGGCTGATTGTGGCTGGGGCTGAATCTGTTTGATTGATGAACCTCAGAAAATTTATATCTAGGTGAAATAGCTGAAATTCATCGAATAAGGCGGTAGGGCTCCTAGAAAAGAACAAGCAATAAATTTTATTTGCTTGACTGCCTGTTCTCTTACACTGTACACACTGCTTTAAGTCAGTAACAAACAAAAGCCTATGAACACTTGCAACTCCTGGAGCATCACTAGCGAACTGCCGATCCTTTTACTGACGATTGATATGGCGTAGTGGCGAGAATACCCGCACTCCGCTCCTAAGGTCGTGGGTTCGATTCCCACGCAGGACAAATCTTTGTGTGCATGAACATGAATATTTGTTCTGGTCTGGTTGTTTTCCTATGGATATATTATCTAGTATCCATAACACAAGTTCTTAGTGATTTTAATTGAATATTTATTTAATTGAATATTTATTTATTTATAACACAAGTTCTTAATGATACCTACTTATCTTGGAACTAAATAATTGGTTTAATTGTCAGAAAATATTTATTTTACTGTCAATGTTTAACATGTAGGTTATTACTAGATACGAAACACTAAACATAAGCTTATTAATACCTTAACTATAATAGAAGCCGTAATGGTTTTTATACACATTACACATAAAAACAAACACATAGATTACTCAATAAACTATGTGACTTATGGAGCAATTACAGACACTCGTGACAATAGTTAGTGATTGTTATAAATACTAATGACGCCTATAACTATCGAAGTACTTACCAAACAATAGTGTCCTCCATCATATGGCCTTGGGATTTAGGGGCCTTACACAAATGGCCGCATCGACATATTTCGGTAATTTCATTAAACAAAATTAGCTATATATATGTCACCGTAAAATTGTAATTTACGTTAAATTATAATCTATCCCGCGATATTGTAATCTGTCGAAAAATTGTGATCCGTAACAAACTGCTCACAATTTAACGCATTATTTTTCGATAGATTATAATCTATCGAAGACAAACCGTCAGATTGTAAAATGGCATGCGAAAGAACGCACCTCGCGCTCTGATTGGTTGAACTTCATGTTCCCCGCTCAGTCGCCCGTCGTCGCCATCTTCGGTTGTTATTAGTCAAATTCATTTGTTGTGAAATGTAAACAAACAGTGGTTTGGTGATTTAAAACAGATTTCGTGTTAATAATAATAACGCATTGTATTATAATAAGTTGAAGGGAGTGTTAACGGATCTGTGGTAACCTAAAGAAGTGCAGTTTAATAATAAATAAGAGAGTGGTTGGCTGGTCTTGATGGCAAGACCAGCCAATCATGGACAGGCTTTAATCAGTTGACAATTTAACGCGCGACAGATTGTGATTTAACGATTTGTCTTTGATAGATTATAATCTATCGAAAAATAATGCGTTAAATTGTGAGCAGTTTGTTTCGGATCACAATTTTTCGACAGATTACAATATCGCGGGATAGATTATAATTTAACGTTATTTACAATTTTACGGTGACATATATATATATATATATATATATATATATATATATATATATATATATATATATATATATATATATATATATATATATATATATATATATATATATATATATATATATAATAGGAATAGGAAAAAGCATAATAAAACTTCGCTATTTGTGTTATTGCTCCCACGTAAAAGGTGGCAAGCTCATTGCCGCTTACCGGGTACTTCTATATTTGCCAGAGCCTCGTCCGTTAATCGGCAGGTGTACCACTTGCAGGTGAGGTTGGCTTGGACTCTAGTACATGGATGCATGTACATCCAGTTACACCAACACCAAGTTATATCTAAATCGTGATTAGTAACGAATTATCGAATTGGGTAGGGTTATATGTGTATCGTTTAGAAATTTTAAGGCAAATCTTGATAATTGTAGCAAATCAGCAGACTTCAAACACTACATACACTTTTGCGTCTTCTTGACGTGGACGTCTAAAAGGAACATCTTTTCTTTTTTTTTCTAAACAAAAAGTATTCATTTAAAAATATAAAATCAGACTGTGATTTAACTAGTGCTGTGGAAATATTTAATAGGTGTATCCAATCGGCGGCTTGGGAATCTACTCCCATGGTGCATAGTGGTAATGATTATTTACCAACTTATCCACAAGTTGTAACGGATCTGGTACAAAAAAAAAGACAAGCTAGGAAAAAGTGGCAAGAATCTAAATATCCTGAACATAAACGTGTATATAATAATTTGGTTAAAAAACTTAAACATATGCTACATAAAATGAGAGATGAGTTTCTTGAGGCATTTTACTCCATCTTGCTGTTTGGAAGTCTCGTTAGAGTCACCGACAGACTGACTGACAGATCCCCCCTATAAGAGTAACCGACAGACTGACAAATCTTGAGAAAAAAACCACAACAGACAGATAAACTGACAAACCTTGACAAATTCTAACAAAGAATCCATTTGCTTTATTTCTTGATAATTGTTGCTAAGAAAAATAAATAAAAAATTTCCATTTTGTGTATAAAATTTGACGAATCTAAATGATCCTGTTGATCATAAAGACAACAACGTATATTTTACTTATTTTACTAAGTTTCATCAGTTTAGGAGCTTAGACTTGAAACTTAATTTACCAAACAAACATTTGAAGGTAGTAAAAGAAACTAAAGTTAAAAACTAAAAAAAAGTAAAAAATAAATAAAACTAAACTAAAGTTTAACCTTTTAAGTTTTATGAATGAATAAATAAATAATTTGAAGATGTACTAATCCGACTATTAAGTAAGTAAGATTTTCGTGCAACGTAATGTTTAATGCAATTCATCGTTCGACAGTTTTCAATAGAGGTTCAATAGTCTGCTAAAAGAATTATTTCTGTGTCAAGTTGCAGAACTACAGATTCGTTACTCAATACCAATATTTTTCAATTCATCGTGACTCCGCCATTATTAAAAATAAGTCACTTATATTCTTCAGACAAACAGTTAGCTCTTTACGAGATATTGTTATAAAGTTAAAAGCATGCTGTAGCCAGCAATATTACTGATCCTATTAGTTTTATCTACTAATTTTATAAGCGAGCTGCAAAATTAATAAGGATTTTTTTTTAATTATGTGCGTGTGTATGTGGGGAGTGTGTATTATATTATATATCTTATGAAGATATTGGTGAGTAAAAGATGCAGACCCAGACTGCTTTAATTGAACCCTTGAAATGTGTTATTTTATTTCTTATTATATTTCTATTCTTATCATAAATATTAATAAAGAAAAGACATAAAATAACTGACATTCAGCGAATACTGGCAAGCGGAAATTAGCAAATCATTCTATCAAAATAAATTATTATACAATTCGTTATTAAGTAGCATTACGGAAGTGCATTGGAACCAGAGGAAGCAGGGTATTCAATATAATAACTGTATAAAATTGAATTAACGTATGTAATTTTTGTGATGATGATTTTGATGTGATGTGAATAAACGCTTAGAATTGCCCCTTCTCGTTAAACCACAGGCAATACTCTTGTTTAATAATCATGTAGACTGACTATAGAATTGATTTTATTAATGATCTCTTATATATCAATAACTCTAAACTTTATTTGTTCATACTTACATAAGTTAATTTGTTAAGTATACTTTTTATAACAGTTACCTGTAGCGCATATAAAGTTAAATAATTATGTAACAGGTTAGAATTCGATTTTAAAATTTTCATATTCTAGCATTTTTCCGGTTGCCTTAAGGGTCTGCTTACCAATTGGCTGATTTTCAGTTATTATCTGAGGTCAGTATAATTTAATTATACTATAGTAAGTATATTACGTAGTCACGTAGTGTCGTCCTGACCTGCGGACCTACGACTTGAGGCAGGTGGCTGGTAGCGGATGGGAGCGGTCTGCAGAGGACCAGAATGGTGTGCGCTCTTTTGGAAAGGCTACGATCAGCAGTTAGCTGATTGATTAAAGTTGTAGGGAGCGAGGCGCCCCCCCTACAAGAGGGAAGATGTTTCACCGGGCGTATGGATGTGCCTGGGAGCCGCGGCTCAATCGATGATGGTTGGGTGTTGTATATACAACGACGAGGCTGAGAAATTCTGTTTGCGCGATTCAGTATTTCATTAATCTATATGTATCATTCATCACTTGTTCGGTGGTGCACAAAGTATATCACGGACTTTTGGTTGTCATTACAAGGCCCAATAGGAATATTTTTGCTTATATTAGGCTTCCAAGGGTTACATAGCCACGAACTACACATAGTAACAAAAAGTTTTTCATCTTCATACCAACACAATGTAAGTAATAAAAACATTCTCGTCTAAGACTTAATTTATCGTTTGCCATTATATTCAACAGTTTCTACTTTAATGTTTCAAATGTAAAAAAAAACCGACATTAAACCAGTGAACTAGTCTGTCGCACCGTTAATCCGTCACCGTCGCGTTCAAAATCATTTACAAACCATTAGCTTTTGTCGTTTAGTACATACTTACAATGCCACTTTGTAAAAAACGTGTCGCAGTTTTTTTTCTCTCTTAGATGTGGACTCATTCGATTATAGTATTTTTAAGCCGCTTAATAGGTTTTATAACCTAGCATTATAGTTTTAGCCGGAATAAAAGGCTTAACGTGCCTTCAAAAGCACGTAACGCAACATAAACGTTCACGCATATACGGACAGGTCTTAATGAACTCAGTTTAATTTTGGTAATACATTTTATAAAGCTCAACTCAAAAGATCGTGCAACTAAAATGGTTAAAATAACAAAGGTAATAAATCATCTACTTAAATTGAGTAATTTTAGGATAATTCTTATGTGCATGTTCCAATGCTGAAGAAGATCAAAGAATTTTTGCATACACATACCTAGATCACGACGTGGATTAAACACTTCGTAAAGAATAGAATTAAATAAAGAATAGCCATTAACATACATCGGTAACCGGAAGATCAGAACATATAAAGGAAAAAAACATAAACAAAAACCACTACACCTCCCCCAAGCCGGCTGGTCCCCGTGGGGGTTAGCGACCAATCCCTCCAGCTGAAATGCAAGAAAAAACAATGGCGTCCAGTATAAAAACAAACGAAAAAGGCAGGCAGGCAAAGAGATGGATGGACGATATAAGAAAGATTGGAGAGGCTACCTGGACAAGGATATCTAGTGACAGAGAGGATTGGAAAAGGCTGGAAGAGGCCTATGTGTCACAAGATACGCTGAGTACTATCTAGAATAACCGATGTGTTAATGTATATATATTATAGTAGGTTAGATAATTGATGTTTAGGGTAGTTTCAGCAATAAAGGCTTAATAAAAAGACTATAAACAATAGGTACTGCGAAAATTATGCTATATAACCTGGACTTCTTAGCGGGAAAGCTTGACAAATTCTGACAAAGACTCCATTTGCTTTTATTTCTTGATAATGATACCGCTCATATTTCTTTCATTGCTGTTAAGAAAAAAAATTGCCGAATCCAAATGATTCTGTTGGTCATAAAGACAATAAAGTATATTTTATTTCATTTTTTCGTCATGTTTGCAATATTGTTTAATTTTCTAAAATCGGTGATATTTTGAACATTAATGTGTAATAACCGTAGATTATTAACTTTTCAAATTATCTCCAGAATGTCCATGTGAGATCTCAGTATAGTCCCACATCTTTACTGAGAACTCATAGGGGTTAGAGGAGAGCATCTCATTTATCATCTTTATCACCACAAATTCTCATTTACTATGAATTAAATATTATTAATACATACATCTATTTATTTATTTAATCTTTATTGCACACACATAAAAATACAATGTACAAAACGCGAACTTAATGCCAAGCAAGTGATGGATTAAAAATATCTTTGTAACAATGTAACGTGTTGAATAGTTTCTCGATTTTTCGGGAAATTATAGTAGCGCGGGAATTGTTACAAAGATATTTTTAATCCATCACTTGCTTACAATGGATTTCCGCAAAGTAACGCCTGAATCAATAAAGAACTTAATGCCATTAGGCATTCTCTACCAGTCAACCTTGGGGTTAGCAGAGACTTTAAAGGCGGTGCAAGTAGGAGATAATATTTACAGATACGATATACTAACATAAAATAGTACGATGATAACTAATACGATCTATTACTTGGCATTGGCTAAAGAAGCATTAATCCGACGATGACTCTTCGAAATACTGGTTGAAAATCAAATGACTTAACACAAGTTTGCTCTGCGCTTGTCTGCGGTCTTTTATCGTAGTTTAACGGTTCTTTTACGTAATAATATCATTATTTATAGGTCCAGCGATGATGACTTTAGTATAATATGTAAATTAGTTGTATGAAGAGAACCATGTTGTTCTGTAGGAATATAAATAAATGAAATATTATAACTCAAAGACTAAAGCTACTACTAAGTCATTGAAGTTTATGGAAGGATTCCTCATTCTTTTCACGGAGTTTATATTTTGCTACATACTTATGACAAAATATATTAAAAACTTGGTTTGAGTTTATGACTAGTAACTCAATAACTTGTTACTAAACTTAATTTAATTTAATAAAATAAAATTTTCATAACATTACTAATGTAATAATTTAAGCCTCTAAGAGTTGTAAATTTAAAATGTTTGGTGAAAAATTAAGAAATAAAACCGCGTCTACGTTCGTCTTACTGATTTTAATCAAGTCAAGAACCAGAAACTTCGATCACTCATTTTGGGGTGAAATAGAAAATAATCACTGGATTATATGATTGTTCATTTCTAATTTACAGTTAAAATATTGAATTTCAATAGAAACACGAAAATGTTACTTACCCATAAAATAATTCATCATATTAACTATCATATTATATTATTCGTTCGAATGATGTATACATTTTTTTTAGAGATATACTCGTACATAGAAGAACTTCTTGTGGTGGAAATGTTTCAAAATTTGAATATATCAAACACTCACTTCTGCAAATATTTTATAGTTTTAAGTTAAGGTAGTTTATTTAAGTTGTTTAGGTTCTATATATTTTTGCTGTAAATAAGACTATCGTATTAAATAAATAATTGTTGTACTAAAAAAAAATCTACTTAAAGGTCTTGTGTTTTTGGTAATTTCAATTTTTTTAAATAAAACTCAATTTATTCTTCTGCAAATAATATAATCTTCCAGGAGAAGCGTTTCTAAATTAAATATCCTGGCATAACATATAGCTCTTCTTAATTTAAGGAATTAACTACTTATATTGAAGCCTCTATTTCAGACTTCATTTCAAAGTAAAACGAAACATCTTACAATTTGCTACATTAGCATTTTCTCATAATCACATCAATTTCGACAAAATTGCGTAAGTAGCACCATGGGTGCGATATGTATATTGTTAATGTGCCAATTATAAATAAATAAATATCAGCCTAATAATGTCGACTGCTGAACATTGGCCTCTCTAATAAGTAATTTATTGATTCAGGCGTTACTTTGCGGAAATCCATTGTAAGCAAGTGATGGATTATAAATATCGAGTGGAGTAGTGTTTACTCTCGTTTCAGCGTTGGTCGTGAAGACATCGTTGTTCTGAGGCTCCTATCTTACCTGAAGATGCCCTGTGTAAGGGCGAAACACGTCTCGTGTTGAATAGTTTCTCGATTTTTCGGGAAATTATAGTAGCGCGGGAATTGTTACAAAGATATTTTTAATCCATCACTTGCTCTCTAATAAGTTTCATAGTATTAGAGGTTTTTGCCCATAATCAGCACGCTAGGCAGGCGGGTTGATGATCGCAGTTAAAGCCAATACGCAGGATGACGCTGCTGCCCATCATCCGGTAGGATTTCTCTTCGTCAAGTCTTACGACTCCCCGTGAGATGAAAGGGGGTGGCACTAGGCATGTCCCACACGGAATACTTGCACAATCAAAAAACAGTATCTTATCACCCGACGCTTTGGGTAATCGACACCTATATCCCGTCGGAGTAAAGCTTGTCTGAATTATGTTTTTGAGTCTTAGAAAACCAACTTTTTGATTTTCTTTCTATAATTTAAATATAAAATTGCATGTTTCTAGATTCAATACGATACTTGATTATGGACTGTCAAGTCATTAACCTACCAATAAAATTCTCATCAACCTCGTCACTCAATAAAACAAATAAAACTTTAAGCAAACTCCCTCTAAACCGGCTAAAAACCAGTTTTATTAAACTAATAGATTAATTAATTCAAAAATTTCCCCGTAAACCTCATCCAGCTCACAGGAATCTAACTTTAAAATACTTTTCTTAAACCAGATATTCAAGTCGGCCATAGTTAATAGGAATTGTGCTATTTCAAGCTTTACCGGTCTCTGCACGTCAGCAAACATAGGTAGTACAGTAAGCATCAAATTATTGATAGCAACCAAAGCGCCATATAGGTCGGCAAACGTCTCTATTGTCAAGGGCGTAAGGGCGTGTTCCGATATATATAGCGCTTTCGGTGGCACCAACTACATAATGCTGATTGTACACGACGCAACTATTGAATGACTATAAAAAAAGCTATGGTGTTTTGAGTGTTCTTTGCTGTTGTTAGTATGTGTTGTATTGACTTGTATGCGTTTGTTTTATAGCTCGTTTTACTGCCAATGGTAAAAGCTAATACAATGTACCTTGGAAGTAGAAGGAGGTACTGCGTCTGAATCGTGGGCATGTGGGCAATGTTTTAATCTTGTTATTAATGTAATGTAATTCAGTATCTTCAAATTTTCACTGTGTGTGTTTTGTAAAAAAAATAATGTAAAAGAGCATAGCCTGTGAATTTCTTGTCACTTCTTCTCACAGAGTGGGGGCTCGGAACTGGCACTTAGATTCACTTACACTCAATTTTTATTTATTTGCATGTAAGTGAACCTAAGCTTCGTGATTTCAGGGTATTAAAATATTTTTTATTCATAATTTGTTTTGACGTTTTCAAGTGCTATGTAATAGTTTATGAAAAAAAGAACTTTTTACTTTACCTTTAAAGACCCTTTATAGCTTATTGTTTCTGTCAGAGCAGTGGTAGCCCAGTGGCTATTAACTCAGAAGGTCTCGGGTTCAAATCCTGACCTTTGACTTTTCGAAGTTATGTGCGTATTTATCGTTAGCGCCGTACCTCGGAAAGCACGTTAAGCCCCTGGTCCCGGCTCAAAAAGTCAGTGCCTTCTAACCTCCTGAGAGCTTTAACCATATAATGATGTTTTCCTTTGGGTTACGGAGGTCAGACGGCAGTATCTCCATGTAATAACTAAAATTCAGCCAAATCTGGTAAGACTGGTGAGCAGACTCTGGGTCCTAAGCTTAAGTCTAGGGCAACCGGGATAATGCTAGGATGTGATAATGAAAGCTTAGTGTTTCTGTTACTAGTGGGTACTCGTAGTGGTATATTAACGTGGATTTAAATTCGGTGACACTCCGCGGAAAAAGATATATCGAGGGTTCCGTGCTCAAACCCGATAAGTGTTTTTGGGCTTAAAACAGTAATTAAAAGAATTTATCGGTTAATTAAAAAAAATGAAACTTAATAGGTTTACTTATTGGATTATGAAGTCCTCAGTTTTCAGTCTTCTTTTCTGAAATCGACTTATCTGATAATATCACAAGAAAAAGCGGCAGAAATTATGTATCTGATGTTGTCACTTATCGGGTTTGAGCACGGAACCCTCGATATATGCTTTTCTTAATTTGGGGTCCGATAGAGCGCTTATTAATATCGCTCTTTAATGTATTAGGATAAAAACTCCCGAAGCCTCTGGTGAAGCCCGGAGCGATGTATTGGCAATCTTTTTAGTAATAAAACCTCTGCTTTGTTTAGGGCTACATGCGATGTGGGCTATGTCGAAAAATATTATTTATTCTGACGGTGTAGGCACTATTTTATCTCGACGATGTTTTAAATACTGTACAGTGTCTTCGTGACCACGAATCATTGCGATTTGTGTAAAACGTGTTCCATAATCATTTTCCGTATACAATTTAATCGTAGTATAGCTTAGTCATAGTTTAATAAAAGTAAAGAAAATGTTGAGGTCTATTCACAGAACCGCAAGAGTTCACTAGCTCTAAACATAATGGACCTGCCCGTATCAGAGGAATTCAAGCGTGCTATCTATAGAATTCTAAGCCTTAATGCCGCCTAAAGCTGGCTTTTCACTACAGGATATAATATATATTACATCTCGAGATATATATTCTATTCCACAAATGGGCTACACATGAGATATATATTTGAATGTAGTTTAATTGAGAATATTGGGTGTATAAGGATCCGACCAATTTACAATCCTCTCCCCCACTTTAGAATCACGACAGATCCTCCCGATGAGAGTCACCGACAGACTGTCTAATCTTAAGTAAAAAACACAACAGACAGATAAACTTACAAACCTTGACAAATTATGACAAGGAATCCATTTTTTATTATTTCTTGATTGTGGTACCACTCATATCTCTTTCATTGTTGTTAAAAAAAATATCGTTTTCCATTTTGTTTGCAAAATGTTAACGAATCTAGTTGACCCTGTTGATCTTAAAGACAATAAAGTATTTCCCGGCCTCCGGAAGGTACTCAGCCCCCCCACCACGACAAGGTGGAGACCTGTTAACGGACGAGGCTCTGGCAAACAAAGTTCCCGGTAGGCGGTATTATATTATGTATTAGTTAAAAATATATACACAGTGGAAGCGGTAAACAGGAGTTAAAAAATCTTTGTCGCTCGGTCTAATGGTAGAATATTTATATGGAGATAGTATGTATATTATATTTTAATGTAAACGGTTGTATGCAAAAGTATGGTAATCAATAACAATTAATACCCTAGGATATAATTTATATTATATTAAATCCCTTAGTGAAACGGCATCTTTAAGCTCTTTACTAAATTGCTATAAAATATCACACAATCTTATGGTAATGTACGGATAACATTTATTATACTTATTAATATACTTAAGTATATATTGTGTTTATAGTCTATGTAATTTTTTTTTTCAAATGTCTAAGTACGTTATTTTTTCTTTTTATTCTGCAAAACTTTAGCAAACTTTAGCTTGAACCTCAGTTTAGGCTTACTGTATTTTACCTTTGCATTTGTAATGTGTTTTGGATCGTAATTTTGTATGTCATAAAGAATATAAAATACATATATAGAACTGTACTATATATTATATCCAGTAGTAAACTGCCAGCTTTACACCATAGTATATGCGTTTTACAAACTACCTACAAGCATAACGTTTTTTTGTACATCGGATGCCGGGCTCGGTATGTGCAAAGTATACTGCTGTTGGGTGTAAACTGATTTATATTATGACTTTGTTCCTAACTAGACTTAGCTCGCGGCTTAAGAGCATGTAACGTTTATTTACATGGGCATAATTAGTGTGCTAAAATTTAAAAAAAAAAATTTTTCGTAAAACAAAATAGTACTGTTCTGATTAAGCCGAAACTTATTTAAGACACTAATATTATGTTTAATAAGATGACGTGCTTTTTACTTAACCAATACCAATTATAGAATAACGAGTTCCAGTAATTTTTTCGTAAAACAAAATAGTACTGTTCTGATTAAACCCAAGCTTTTTTAATATACAGTAATAATAAAATATTAGGTCGGGGAAAAAGTCTTTTCGCATAACGTAGGTATAAACTTATTATAAAATTTTTTTGACTGTACTATTTGTGTCTGGCTGGTTTTGGTAACATTAAAAAGGTTCCATTATAAAGAAAAGAAAAAAATAAAAAAAAGTTGTTTCCCGCTATTTTTCATTTGTTTTTCTCTCCGTAAAAATGAGTGAATCTAATGAAGAAATTCGATACATTTTAAAATTTTATTATAAAAAAGGCAAAAATGCAATCCAAGCAGTGAAAAAAATTTGTGATGTTTATGGACCTGATGCAGTGTCAGTAAGAGTAGCACAAATTTGGTTCAAACGTTTTCAGTCCGGAAATTTTGATGTTAAAGATGCACCTCGCTCTGGTCGCCCTGTTACGAATAAAATGGACTCCATTTTTGAAAGAGTGGAGCAAGATCGGCATATTAGTAGTTACGATGTAGCTGAAGAACTGGGAATTGACCACAAAACAGTTTTGACCCATTTGAAGAAAGCTGGTTATACAAAAAAGCTCGATATTTGGGTGCCACACGAGCTCACTCAAAGAAACTTAATGAACCGTGTACTCATTTGCGACTCATTATTGAGACGTTATGAAACCGAGCCGTTTTTGAAGAGATTGATAACTGGCGATGAAAAGTGGATCACGTACGACAAGAACGTGCGAAAAAGGTCGTGGTCGAAAGTTGGCCAGGCTTCACAGACTGTGGCCAAACCTGGCCTAACACGAAATAAGGTGATGCTGTGTGTATGGTGGGATTGGAAGGGCATTGTTTGTTATGAGCTTTTACCGCCCGGCAAAACCATCGATTCTGATCTTTACTGCCAGCAACTGATGAGATTAAAGGAAGCAGTCGAGAGAAAACGGCCGGAATTGATCAACAGGAAGGGTGTGGTCTTTCATCACGATAACGCTAGACCACACACATCTTTAGCCACTCAGCAAAAATTAAGAGAGTTCGACTGGGAGGTCCTAGTGCATCCACCATATAGCCCATATATAAGGTTGACCTCAAAAGAGGACTGCCAAAACTATTTGTCCCGTTTTTTTGATCAGAAGTCCCAAAGTTTCTACAGTAACGGGATAATGTCTCTGCCCTCAAAATGGCAGAAAGTTATTCAACAAAACGGTACATATATATTGTAAATAAATGTAAATAAACTTTGAAAAAAATGTCTTGACTTTTCATACAAAAATACGAAAAGACTTTTTCCCCAACCTATTATGTTAAATAATATGACGTGCTTATGCACTTAACCCATACCAATTATAGAATATTGAGTTCTAGTAACGACTGCATATGGTGTAGAGGTCAATAGTTTTAGTTATTGCGCTAGTTTTTAAGTTTTGACGTTCATAAGAGCTCTTTTGAGCCAAACTTGAATAAATGGATATGAATTTGAATGAATTTGAATATACTTATAAGTATCGGCAATCGCTTCTAAGTACTTGGATTTGATTCACAAGTATGACAAATATTCGTGCACATAATAAATGGTGCACATAATTAACGGTGCACAACATAATTAACAAATGGTCATCGGCCAGCAAATCTAATATACTTTGCCTGCAGAGGGCCCAAAACTGCATTCTAAGGGCTCTGTCTGTTGCACCCGGGTACGTCCGCAACTCGCAAATTCATGTTTACTTAAAAATTTCAACTATCTTTGAAGTAGCTAAGCGATAATCAGCAAGCTACAAAGAGAGATTAGCCATTCACCCTAATCCTTTATCCCACTTGTTAACGGCCAATACAGTTAAAAGACTCAAGAGCTATTGAGAGATATTGATCATCAATACAGCTTAAATTGACTTGGGAATAGCCAAGTCAATATTACATAAGTAGCACAGTATAAATAAATAAAACCTCTTACTGGCTGCTCGATATAATTGCATAAATGTATAAAAACTCACGTAATGAGAAATTAAGATTCAAGATGACACCTAAAGAGCAGGATTCGGATTGGTTTACTGCATTTTGGACCGGTAAGTGTAACACTTTCGTAACATAATGCGCATCGTATGTATTTAAAAAGTTTACAATTTCACCATTACGTATTACGTCTTTGAGAGATTTATGAATATAGCAGAACTGGATCTGTGTTTGTTACGTTTTAATCGTAATGTACGCGAATTGCGGAGAATATAGTCCGGTAAAATTAGACCGAAATATATTTTAATGTGACTCGTCATAATATCTGCGTCCTGCCTGATGGTAAACAGTCGATGCAGTCCAAAAAAATTAAAGCGCTTCATACCGTGGAGACTGCAAAATAGGAGTGGAGAACGTGTCATTATTTTTCCAGACATTGAATTTTTGATTTTTATATTATATTAATAATGGCGTTTTGAACAATAATACCGAATTAGAGCTGGGTGCGAATTGATATAAATTGACCAATAGGGGTAAAGAGTATCTACAATGTTATGTTAAAGAGCAGGTGGAAAATGTCAGAGTAGCAAGAGACGAGAATTCGACGGAGTAAAGTGCTCCGAGTAGGGATCTTGGCGATTCCTTTTCAAGGTACGGTGCCACTATTGAAGTGCGGGGATAGCCAAGTGGCGAAACCCATTGCCTTCAAGTTCAGAGGGACTCCAATCCCGGTGGCGCACCTGCGACTATTCGTATCTTATCTACTATTACATTATTTATTTATTTATTTATTAAGGAACTCCAACAAAGGATACACAGTACATGCACATGTACTAAGAAGATTCATTAATTTCATTTATTTGATTTATTTAGATTTCATTATTCGCACTTCCCAAAGTATTTCCATTTTTAAGAAGGCAATAAAGGAACACTTCCTTGCTGCCTGCTAGCTGTAATTTTTTGTCTAATTGCTTAATTTTAGTATGCTATTGTTTGATTTTAGTTTTGATTGTTGTTTTATTTAAGTTTGTTTTTTGACGTATTTTTTACTTTGTATATGTTTTTTTTCCTGTTTTCGGTCTTCTGGGAGAAATTCCTTTTAAGGATAAGCAGTGCCGTTGTACATGTCTTTCTTAACTTTTATCTTTGCGTATGTTCCTTATGTGCATAAATTGTTAAAAAAAAAAAAGAAGATTTGTGCTCCTTTAGTTACAGGAGAACACATTATGCATACATCATCTTTTAAACATAATTTTGAAATAAACAATTAAACACAATAAAATACAATTCAAATCAAAGTAAAAAACACAAGATAAAATAAAGTGAAACATTTTAAATTTGTATACAGAATATTATCTTAAAATAGTAAACAAAAAATTCAAAAAACAAAAGGAAATCTTATCTGTGCTACTATCAACCTAATATCCATTTTAAAAGAAATTATCAATGTAAGTATATCTCCATAAAAAAGTTAATCTCGAAAAATGTAGAAAGATACAGTTGTTGTCTGCGCAAATCGAAAATAAAACAACTTATCCTTCTAAATAATCTACCAAAACATAATTCACACGGAATGTATGTCAAGTAATTTCGTACGGAGAGAGCCTTTTAGAATTTGGCGAAGTCACTCTGCCCCTGAGCTCGTTTTTATTTCCACTTGTGTTCTCGTAATTCGATGCGCTTCGAAAAACGTTAATGCAATACTTCTTTCCAATTTGCATAAATGTTACATTACACGGCCTTACGGAGATCACTTTCGATAGGTATGTGTGTTTTTGTTACCTCAACTTACTGTTCAATGTACTGGAATCTTATTGACAAAAGCTTTTAGTTGACACTGGTTTGCTTGCGTTGCGTAGATGGCGGCATTTGCATGGAATGCTGTTAAGGGTACCTCAAACTTCAAATATTTATTAAAGCCTCTTTTGTACAACATGGTTACACTGAAGATCACACGACCTGGATGAAAAACATCGTCCTTCACGGGACGATTACGAATTTATCATCATCATCATCATCATCTCAGCCATCTGACGTCCACTGCTGAACATAGGCCTCCCCAATAGATTTCCACATTGAGCGATCCTGAGTCGCCTGCATCCATCGGCCTCCCGCCGCCTTGACCAGATCATCGGTCCATCGCGTGGGAGGCCGTCCTCTACTACGTTTACCGGTTCGCGGTCGCCATTGCAGAACCTTGACGCCCCATCGGTCGTCGGTTCTTCGAGCTATTTACTCATAAGACAATAGAGGAGTTCTCTTGCAATAGATTGACCAATGAAAAGCCGCTCTTAAATTTATTTCATCAGAATGTTCAAGGCATTTCAGGCAAAGATCTAGAATTAAGTTTGTTATTAGAGTCATTAAATATCCATGTAATGTGTATAACTGAGCATTGGTTAAATGTTAATGAGTCTCTACTGGGACTACAAAATTATAAAGTAGCTAGTGCATTTCACAGGAAACAATCTATAAGAGGTGGATCACTTATTTTAGTACATAATAGTTTAAACAATAGGGCTCGTAGGGATGTTGAAACATCTTCAGTTGAACGTGTTTTAGAATTGTCTTGTACAGAGCTTAACCATTTTATTGTTTTATGTGTTTATAGACCGCCTAGTGGCAATTATCAACAGTTTGAAACTGCAATGGAGGATGTTTTAGCAACCTTATGCAAAAGTAATAAAAAAGTTATAGTATGTGGTGACTTTAATGTTAATATTTTGGAATCTTCCTCAATATCAGTTAGGTTTTTGAATTTGTTCAAGTCTTTTAATTTACTTAATTCTTTTCTTGAACCCACTAGAATTACGCCTACGTCTTCAACATGCTTAGACAATATTTTTTGTAATTTTACTATTATACATAAATCAATTGAGTATGGCGTAACTTCCGACCACAGTGGACAGATTATTAGTTTTGAATATAATTTTCAAAATGTAACTAAAAAAATATTAATTAGACCAATAACAAAGAATCTGGTTTTGAAATTTCAAAGCAATGTCAACGAAAAGCTTACCACGTTAGAAAACAATTCCGCTATAAATTATGATAAATTGTTCGGAATTGTACAACAAGAATTTAAGAATAACTTTAAGCTGAAAAGTGTGGAAATTTCAAACAAAAGGAAGTTTTGTGATTGGGCTACTCCCGGAATTTATAAAAGTAGAAAGAAACTTTTTGATTTATATAGAGAAAAAAGTACTTCAACAGATTCAAATTTTATTCAATATGTTAGAAATTATTCAAAATTGTTCAAACTTGTTTGCACCACTGCTAAGTCAATGCATCTTAAAAATAAAATTATGAATTCCAAAAATAAAATTAAAGCTACATGGAATGTCATAAACCAAGAATCTGGAAAATACAAGAATAATCATAGCATAATAACTCTTAAAGTCGATGATAAAGATATTGTAGAAGAAGAAGAGGTGGCCAACGCATTTCGGAAATTCTTTGTGAATATACCATTAGAGACAACTCAAGCACTTGACTCCTCTACTCAGCGTGCAGTCTTTCTTCTTGAAGACAATGTACCTCTTTGTAGTGAATTATTTAGTTTTAGACATATTGATGGCTCTACAATAGTTAATACTTTTAATACAATAAATTTAAAATTAACTGAGGATTTATGGGGAATCTCAACCAACATTATTAAATCTATCATTAATATTATTGCTCCTCAGTTGGCAGTCATTTTTAATCAATGTATTGATGATGGTTCATTTCCAAGTTTAATGAAATACAGTAAAGTAATACCTCTTTTTAAAGCTGGTGAGAAGTCTGATCCTACTAACTATAGACCAATATCAGTACTCCCAGCTCTTAGTAAAATATTTGAAAAAGTTATTTTTAATCAATTACTTTGTCATTTCTCTCTGAATTCCTTATTTCATTCTCAGCAGTATGGTTTCACTAAGAGTAAATCCACTACAGATGCTGGTGTAGCCCTAATGAAGCATATATTTGACGCCTGGGAGGACAGGCAGGATGCGATTGGAGTATTTTGTGATCTTTCGAAGGCATTCGATTGCGTTGACCATCCTACTTTGTTAGCTAAATTGACATATTATGGTGTTAATAGTAATTCTTTAAAATTAATTAAATCTTACTTGAGTGACAGAACTCAAAAAGTAGTTATTAATAGAGTCGAGTCTTCTGGCGCGCCATTGCTTATGGGAGTTCCACAAGGTTCGATTTTGGGCCCTTTATTGTTTCTAATTTATATTAACGATCTACCTTTCTATACTAGAGATCTGTGCGAAACAGTTTTGTTTGCTGACGATACATCTCTGATATTTAAAGTGAACAGAGGCAAGGATCATTCTGACGTGATAAATAATGCTCTTGCGGAGGTTTTACATTGGTTTACGGTTAACAATCTATCTCTTAACGCAAGTAAAACTAAATGTATAAAGTTCTCATTGCCTAATGTTACAAAAGTCTCAACTAACTTGAAAATGAATGGCAAGAATATCGAGTTATTAAATGACACAAAGTTCTTAGGCATCAATATTGATTTTAAATTGCAGTGGAACCCCCATATAATGGATTTGTCCGGAAGGCTTAGCTCAGCATGCTATGCCATCAAAAAGATAAGACTCATAACAGACGAAGAAACAGCTAGATTAGTTTATTTTAGCTATTTTCATAGCATTATGTCATATGGTATGTTATTGTGGGGATCTGCTGCGGACATACATAATATATTTGTACTACAAAAGCGCGCCATAAGAGCTATCTATAATCTTAAGTCCAGAGATTCTCTTAGAGAGATGTTTAAAAGAATTAACATATTAACGGTTGCATCTCAGTATATATTTGATAATATAATGTATGTTCGCAAAAACATTAATACATTTGATAAAAATTCAAAAGTACATAATTTTAATACTAGGAATAGAAATAAGCTCTCTCTGCCAAATTGTCGACTTCACAAAACTAAAAATTCATTTTTGGGTAATAGTATCAGATTTTTTAATAAAATTCCGCAGGAAATAATTGATCTACCATTGGCAACTTTTAAAAATGTAGTTAAAAAGCAGTTTCTTCAAAAGGGGTATTATGCTGTTAATGATTACTTATCGGATAAACAAGCTTGGGCTTAACATTTTCAACTTGTATGTGTATATTAGAATAAAAAGTCAACCAGATCATTGTCGTGACCATCCCTTATTGTACAGGCTCAGCTCAGTTTCACAATACATACTTACTTGACTGTGATGGAAGGTTCCCTTAGTGCTACTTTATTGGTTACAGCTTCGGGGGACCCTTTCAGTATCATCAAATTTACACTGTGTGTGTCATGTAACAAAAATAATTTAAAAGAGCATAGCCTGTGAGTTTCTTGTCAGTTCTTCTCACAGAGCGGAGGCTCGGAACTGGCACTTAGATTCACTTACACCTAATTTTTATTTATTTGCATGTAAGTGAATCTAAGCTTCGTGATTTCAGGGTTGATATACATTTTTTTTTCATGCATATTTTGTTTTGACGTTTTCAAGTGCTATGTAATAGTTTATGAAATAAAGAACTTTTTACTTTTACTTTTACTTTTACTATGTGCCCCGCCCATTGCCACTTCAGCCTGCAAACGCGCTTCGCTATGTCGGTCACTCTGGTTCTCCTACGGATTTCCTCATTTCTGATTCTATCACGTAGGGACACTCCGAGCATAGCTCTCTCCATTGCACGCTGAGCGACTTTGAGCTTTCTAATGAGGCCCATAGTCAGGCACCAAGTCTCAGTACCGTACGTCATCACTGGCAACACACACTGGTTAAAGACTTTTGTCTTAAGACACTGAGGTATTTTTGACGAGAAGATATAGCGCAGTTTCCCGAACGCAGCCCAACCGAGCTGGATTCGACGATTGACCTCTTTCTCGAAGTTGGACCTACCCATTTGGACTTTTTGTCCCAGGTATACATATTCGTCGACAACTTCGAGAGCCGAGCCTCCAATAATTATTGGGGTGGCTTAACATGGACATTCGACATAATTTTCGTCTTGTCCATGTTCATTTTGAGACCTACCCTTTGGGAAGCTCTGTCGAGGTCTTCGAGCATTGTGCCCAGATCCACAAGCGACTCCGCTATGACCACTATATCGTCGGCAAATCGAAGGTGAGACATATACTCGCCATTTATGTTGATGCCGTAGTTTCCCCAGTCCAGCATTTTGAAAACATCCTCCAGGGCAGCAGTGAACAGTTTCGGAGATATGACATCTCCCTGTCTCACGCCCTTCCGCAGGAGGATAGGATTCGTGTGCTGGTCTAGTACGCGTACGGACATGGTGGCGTTTTTGTATAAACTTCTCAACACTTCAATATACCGATGGTCAATGCGGCATCGCTGCAGGGACTGAAACACTGCCCAAGTCTCGATCGAATCGAAGGCCTTTTCATAGTCCACAAACGCTAAGCAAAGTGGCTGGTTATACTCCTCGGTCTTCTGTATAACCTGCCGCAGCGTATGTATGTGGTCCATGGTTGAAAAGCCTTTTCGGAAACCGGCTTGTTCGGGAGGCTGGAAGTCGTCAAACCTATGACCGAGACGGTTCGTGATGACCCGTGAAAACAACTTATAGACGTGGCTCAGTAGCGTGATTGGCCTATAATTCTTCAAAAGAGATTTGTCACCTTTTTTGAAGAAAAGTACAACCACGCCACTGGCCCACGCCTGTGGTGTACGTCCCTCGAGGATGACGGTGTTAAAGAGCCTCTGAAGTACCTTTAGTACCGGTGTACCACCCGCTCTCAGAAGCTCTGCTGTCATCCCGTCTTCACCCGGTGCCTTGTTGTTCTTCAGCTGTTTCAGGGCCATCCTAATCTCGTATAGGCTGACGTCCGGGATGTCTTCGGTGTAGTGCCTGGTTAGTTTGGCTCTAGGATCTTTAGCCAAACAAGTAGCGGGATCCTGCGTACTAGTATATAACTGCCCATAAAACCCTTCGATTTCCCTCATGATCTCAGGTTTCGACGTGACTAGATTGCCCTTGTTGGTCTTCAGCTGCGTTAACTGACTCTGGCCAATAGACAGATCTCGTGCGAACACTTTCGAACCCTTGTTCCTCTCTATTGCATTTTCAATACACGTAGTACTGAATCTGCGAATATCAAGTCGCAAGGATTTCGTGATCTGTCTATTGATACGCCGGTAAGAGAATGCATCTGCTGAAGACTGCAATCGCATATGTCGTCGTGCTTCCATGAGATCAAGAGTCTCAGTCGATAATTTTTGGGTTTTATTTCGGGGTCTGGTCTTGTAAAATTTGGACCCCACCGCGTGGACAGTCTCAACTAGCCCGCTACTTAAGTCGTCGACGGACACGCAGTCCTCTAGACCTGCGAAGCGATTTTGAAGCTCGATCTGAAAGTACTCGGGGTTTTGAATATGGGCAACTGAGGGTCGGAGCGTAGACTTCATCAGGCGGGACCTTTCAAGCTTGACATTTATATTCAATGTGCCTCTTACAATTCGGTGATCGCTGCCGGTTTTCACCCTAGCGATTACAGAGACATCATTGAATATTTGCCGCTTAGTGGTCATGATAAAGTCTATCTCATTCCTCGTGAAACCATCAGGGCTCATCCAGGTCCATTTTCTCTGCGGAGGTTTCTTGAAGAAGGAGTTCATCATAAAAAGTCCCTCCTTCTCCATGAAATCCGCTAGCCGCTGGCCCCTTCGGTTCCTTCGCCCTACTCCAAATTGCCCCACTTTCTGCTCGTCACCACTTCGCTGGCCTAGCCTTGCGTTGAAATCCCCCATAACAACCGTGTAGTGAGTTGGTGAAGTATGTATGGCGGCAGAAATGTCGTCATACAATAACTCTACGTCCTCATCAGGGTGTGTCGAGGTCGGTGCGTAGACCTGAATTACCTTCAGCGAATACCGTTTGGTGATTCTGAGTATTAGGTACGCTACCCTAGTCGACACACTCTTTATAGACACGATGTTGTTACGGATGGACTTCCGGACTATAAAACCGACACCACCTTGGGACAGGTGGTCGCCCTCCCGGTGGTAGAGCAGATTGCCGGACTTGAGGATTACCGTATCCTCCCCCTGTCTTCGGACTTCAGATAACCCGATAATGTCCCAGTGCAACTGCTCTATTTCCTCTTCCAGCTCGTCAATCTTCTCATCAGTCCTCAGTGTGCGTGTGTTGTAGGTTGCCAGGTGCAGAAGTCGTTTAGGATGGTAGCCGGATCTCTGCCGGTGATTCTTTGCACCCCCTGCCCCGCCGTTACCAAGACCGCTACCGTAATCTGGAATAGCGGGGCCGCCGGGGACTGGGGGCCGTTTGTGTGTATGTGCCATTCTATTAGGGGTATTTGCCCGTAATCACCACGCTGGGCAGGCGGGTTGGTGATCGCAGTTCCAGCCAGTACGCAGGATGGCGCTGCTGCCCATCATCCGGTCCTATTTCTCTTCGTCGACTCTTACGACTCCCCATGAGATGAGAGGGGGTGACGCTATTCTAGGCCGGCGCCACACGGCCGAATTTACACCTATATTTAAACATACTATTAAAAAAACCTTGTAGGTACAAAAAATACACGTTATTAATGGGTGTGGCGGGTTTGCCTTCAACCTTACCACATATCACCAAGAGGGAGGGAAAGGTGATAAAAAGCCCCTTTTATATTTGATAAGGGCCGTTTGTAATATCACAGTGACTGCAGAACTAAACAGATAGTTTCGTAATCCTAGCAATACACATGCTGGGTGAATAGAGAATACCTGCCACAATAGGCTGCCTAATAGCGGATGGACGAATTATTCGGTCGATTTCTTCGCCGGATATTTTGCAATGCAAGGTGCTAAGTTAATCTCTAGCATAACCTACTTTTTTAGGAACAAAATTTTGTAGTATCGATCTAAACGCAAGAATTGCATTTTTTAATTAATTATTCTTCTTTTTTGCGTTCCTTACTAGGACAGTGTGACTGTCTGTCACTGAGATATAAATAAATAACTAATAAATAAACAACCAATACATAAATAACTTATTTATAAAAAAACCTGACAATTATTTAGTATCTATCATAAGGAACTTATGGTATGGATCCTAAATAACGGATCAACATACATAAATATTTTCTTATTGTTAATACATACTTCATATATAGGAAAACAAACCGACCAGAAAAAATATTCATGTTTATGCTAACAAAGATTTGTCCCGTGTGAGAATCGAACCCACGTCTTCAGAAACGGAGTACGGGTTTACTCGCCTCCACGCCATATCGGTCGTCGAATATCATCATAATGAAGTATAATTAATTTTTTTTGACTAAAATGCATTTCTGTTGTGAATTATTTATTATAAAATAATTTATTTAGTATACTTTTAGTATATTTTTAGACCATATAATTTTGTTATTGTAAAAGGATTTTGTAATGTTTTCCCAGAAATTGCAAAATAACACAACAAGGACTTTCATGTGACAAACGGGTTTCATTACATTATAAATAACATAATTTAAACTTTCGAGTAACAAACAAATAGCAATGGCAGAGGCTGCGCGGGCGCACGTCCCACGGAACGAGCGACGCGACGGGCAGGCAGCGTGATCATTCGAATCCTACCATTATCATTAGTAAACCACAATACGGCGATCACGAACTCCAGACGGATTACTTTAATGGTATTTTTAGATCACAGCCACGGCCAGCAGGATTATAACAAGAATTCATTAGATCTCTGCAGAAAAACTTTTATTATTCATCATCAACATTTCAGCAATATAAAGTCCACTGCTGAACATGTGCCTCCCCAATAGCTTTTAATATATCGAGGGTATCTGCCTATAAACACCACGCTGGGCAGGCGGGTTAGTAATCGCAGTTCGTGCTAGTACGCAGGATGACGCTTGTACCCATTATCAAGTCAGATTTATCAACCTCGACTCTTACGACTTCCCATAAGATCAGAGGAGAGTGGCTATTGTAGGCATAATTATTATTTACGCACTGCCTTCCGGCCAAAGGGGGACCGAGAGAGGTGTGTGGGACTCACCACCGGCAGACACGACCGCCAGCAGTAATACCCACTAAAAAATTACCAACGACGCCCGCCGCTTGTCCGCGGCCAAACCGGTTCCCCCGGATCAAAACCGGGAGGACCTCCTCAGAGAGGCGCAATGGACGCGCCCCTCCTACCTACTTGTGCGACCATAGCGTGTGTGGCCAAATTCTCGGAGGGTCCATGGGTAGAAAGCAGGCGCCCCCTGCCCCCGCCGCCTAAGACCCTCCTACCTTTTCCCCAGCGCCCTTTGTGCCCTACCGGGAGGTACTGGACACTTAAGAAGGCATGCATTTGACCCCTTACAATATTTGGTCTACCGAAGTGCACCAATGAATAGGCCTAAGAATATTAGTTGAGATATCTTCTTCTTTCAAATTTGAAGTCGGTTAAAAGACATCGCCAATCCGACTCTATACTAATATTCTGAAAAGAAAAAAACATCGGTATAAAAAAACAAAACTACTTTAATGAGTACCAATTCGTGTTGTTCTTGACCGTCATTATGATATAACAGGTTTTGGTTAGATACTTGAGAGTAACGGGGCCCTTACTTCGACACAGGACTTCTTTCATTATGCTAAAACAAATGGTTTTTAAAGTCTCTCCATGACATAGAACTACTCTAACATTTGTAATAAACATACATACATAATATGACGCCTGTAGGTAGAGGCATGTTATACGTCCACATTCCGTCAGTTATTCTGTTGGTCCCACGTAATAGGTGGCAAGCCTTAATGATCGCCAGAGCCTCATCCGTTGATCGGCAGGTACACACTTGCAGGTGAGGTTGGCTAGGGCTCCTGAGTTCCCCCCCGGACAGGTCTCCACCTTGGCGTGGGGGGGGCTGAGTACCCCCGGAGGCCGGAAAAAGGTAACACCTTGGACCCTCCGGGAAGTCGGCCAACCACGCCATGGTCGCACGGGGAGGTAGGAGGGGCGCGTCCACTGCGCGTCTCTGAGGAGGTCCTCCCGGTTTTAGTCCGGGGGACATGGGCCGCGGGCAGGGTGTCAGAGCTCCCCCCCGACTGGTCTCCACCTTGTCGTGGTGGGGGGGCTGAGTACCTCCCGGTAGGGCGCAGGAGGCGCTAGGGAAAAGGTAACACCCAGAGACCGACGACTCTGGGTGCCCTTAGTACTGACTACCGGGGGGGAAACTAAGAGGGACCTATGGAGGGCGCTGCGGGTAGGCCAGGAGGGCCCGCTCAGCAGCGCCAGGAGGGTCTAGGCAGCGGGGGCAGGGGGCCCCTGCTGTCTAACCATGGACCCTCCGGGAAGTCGGCCACACACGCTATGGTCGCAGGGGGAGGTAGGAGGGGCGCGTCCACTGCGCCTCTCTGAGGAGGTCCTCCCGGTTTTGGTCCGGGGGACGTTGGCCGCAGGCGGGGTGTCAGAAGCTGCAACCCAGGTACTAGCCCCCGCCTCTTTCTCAACAAGCGGCGGGCGTCGTCGGAAGATTTTTAGTGGTTATTGCTGCCGGCGGTCGTGTCTGCCGGTGGTGAGTCCCACACCCCCTTTCGGTCCCCCTTTGGCCGGAAGGCAGTGCGTAAATGCATTTTGTTACCGACGTAAAACAAAAAAAAAAAAAAAAGGGTGTCAGAGCTGCAACCCAGGTACTGGCCCCCCGCCTCTTTCTTAATAAGCGGCGGGCGTCGTCGGATGATTTTTAGTGGGTATTACTGCTGGCGGTCGTGTCTGCCGGTGGTGAGTCCCACACACCTCTCTCGGTCCCTCTTTGGCCGGGTGACAGTTCGTAAATGCATTTTGTTACCGACGTAAATAAAAAAAAAATTGGCGGCGATTGGCTGGTTGATTGATTGATGGGAGCTGGGAATCACATTCGCCGAAAGGGGATTTTAAAATACGGACAATTTTGCAAAGGTAAGTCTAAACATTTTTTTTTGATCGTGTGCTGATATTGCACATTGTGCAGATTGTTATTAACGTTTAAACACATCTCATCATTAATTATCTTTGTTACTCCAGTCACAAGTCCGTACTTAACTACACAGTATCAAGATTAATTTTGACATCATTTCAGAAGCATCTCAATTCTTTCTAATCTTACTCCAGTAGTCACAAGTCAGTCCGTCCTCAAGTAACCTCAAGTGCAAACATTTATAGAATCAATAGTGCAGAAACATCGATACGTTTCCGTATTCCTGCCGGCCGGCTCTTGGAGTCATGAGCGATGAACCGGCTAGCCCCCTCGCCCGTAACGAAACCACTCGACCATTCCAACTATTTTCAACTCCCATTATTTCTCACGTCATCCCAGAACTGAGTGACTGACGTGCTCCGACGCGGGAATTTATCTTAATAACAATCTTAGATATCCTGTACTACGAGTATTATATGGGATCAAAGACAGGGAAAGGTTCTAGACTTTACTAAATTAACCTTTCAACTGGTTGACCGGTTAAGTACAGTGGAATCTTACTAATATTATAAACGTAAAAGTTTGCATGTGTGGATGGATGTTTGTTACTCTTTCACGCAAAAACTACTGGAGCGATTGTGATGAAACTATGTACGTGTATAGCTGCAGTCCTGGACTAACATATAGGACACTCTTTATTCAGATATTTCCACGGGAACGGGGACCACGCGGGTAAAACCGCAGGGCGCTGCTAGTAATGTTATAAATGAATCAAATCAAATACATAAAATGAGTTAAATGTTTATCTACGTAATGAAGTATGTAGATCTAATGTGCAAAATATATTTATTTATAACTTATTTTGTGGAGCCCAAGCCAACCTCACCAGCAAGTGCACTTGCCGATCACGGACGAACATAAAATTTCCCAGTGAGCGGCAATAGGTTCGCCACCTATTACGTGGGACCAATAATATAACTGGCGAAATGTGGGCGTATAATATGCCTCTCTTTACCCCTTCTGGGAAGCTGGAATGTTTAACTTATTTAGTGTCTCATAATAAGTGTGTAAACAACTCAAAGATATAAAGTTATAAACACAGACCTCTTATATCCTGGTCATGTAAGATATTTTTGAAGCTGCCCAAGAAGATTAGTTTATCGACTAACTGACAATTACACCAATTACACTAATTATTTAGTTCCAAGATAAGTATCATTAAGAACTTGTGTTATGGATACTAAACAACGGATAAACATACTTAAATACTTTTTTTTTTGTAAATACATACTTAATATACATAGGAAAACACCCAGACCAGAAAAAATATTCATGTTCATGCACACAAAGATTTATCCTGTGTGGAAATCGAACCCACGACCTCTGGAGTGAAGTGTAGGTGTACTGACCTCCACGCCATATCGGTCGTCGGACTAACTAATTAACTGACAACTGGGACAAAGGGCGAAACGTGCCTTTTGAAGCTCGTTTCGTGCCTTTTCGATCAAAAGGTCACCCATTCGACTTCTATTCTTCTTTGACTTAAGCTTAACTTTAATTATCCTTACCAACGACCACAGTCTACGTCAAGTAAGTAAGTTCGCGGAGCTACGACCGCTTTATACTCGTATATAGTGGATTATAGCAATTATGGGTCATTTGCTTTGAAGTATAGTAAAGTTATATGAACTAATTTATTAAATGAGAGAATTTGTCTGTTTATTAATGTTATTATCCAGTCTTAGAATCCTATACCATCCTTACCTTTTCTACCTTCTTTACTTTCCTGTAATGGGAACTTAGAATTTTTATAATTCGTCCCACTATACAAGTCAACAAATTATAATCTATATATATAAAAATCAATTGCTGTTCGTTAGTCTCGCTAAAACTCGAGAACGGCTGGACCGATTTGGCAAATTTTGGTCTTGAATTATTTGTGAAAGTCCAGAGAAGGTTTGTACGTAGAGAAAATTAAAAAAAAATCTTGAAAAAGTGTAAAATTAACATATTTCTATACTCCCATATACAAACAATTTGTACTAATACTTAAAAGCCAATTTGAACCTTATTAAACAAATTTAATGTCAAAAGTGACGTAAGTTATATCAAAAAAAAATTATGTCATCATATGTTATTTCATTTTATCAGCGATAATTATTGCTTTGTTGTGTTTATATTTTCAAAAAGTAAAAAAGTAAAGTAAAAAAATTATTTATTTCATAAACTATTATACATAGTACTTGAAAACGTCATGATTACAAATGAAAAAAAATACAATCGAAATAATATTACACTAAATCACGAAGCTTAGATTCACTTACATGCAAAAAAACAATTTAAAAACAAAAAATAATTAAGTGTAAGTGAATCTAAGTGCCAGTTCCGAGCCACCGCTCTGTAAGAAGAACTGGCAAGAAACTCACAGGCTATGCTCTTTTAAATATGCCCATTAGTTTGGTACTAGAATTACAATCTTCATTTGTCTGTGAAGCTATACAATGCAATATAACATAACCTTAACAATATTTGTTCTTACAAAAATATTGTTGTTATTGATTTGTGTTTATATTTTACAAAATATTATTGAGTTGTTGAGTGAAGGTAAAATGCCATGAGCAAGACGACAAAACATAGGCCGGCGATTGCACGGCGATCAAGAATACGTCGTGCTGTTTTGGATGAAATGCGTGCTGCTTTTAATTACAACAGTCAGATTGATTATCCTTACTAATATTATAAATGCGAAAGTAACTCTGTTTGTCTGTCTATCTGTCTGTCTGTCTGTCTGTCTGTCTGTCTGACTGTTTCACGCCAAAACTACTGAATTGATTTGAATGAAATTTGGTATACAGGTAGTCTAGACCCTGAGAAAGGACATAGGCTACTTTTTATTGCGAAAAGAGGGTTGTAAAGGGTTAAAAGGGGGGGGGGTAAAAATTGTATGGGATTTCTTAATTTTAAAAGATAAAACCATGAAACTTCATATTTAAGCACTTGATAAGAAATAATTAAACATTTGTTCTAGCGTTTTTTTTAATTTTGACCTGTGAGAGATGAAATAGGGGTTGAAAGTTTGTATGTAGTTCGTCATTTTTGAAGATAAAAATATTACATTTTATATTTAGGCACTAATTAATAAACAAAAAATCGTTTGTTCTGGCATTTTGAAATTTATACCAGTGTGGGGTCGAAATAGGGGTTGAATGTTTTATGGGTGTTCGTCATTTTTGAAGATAAAACCATGAAACTTGGTACGTAGGTCTCTTAGGATGTGCAGAGTTTTTCTCGAACGGCATTCTCGAAATTGTAACGGAACGGAACGGATTCGGCACGGGAACTACGACGCGAAACTTATAGTAGGTATACAAAATCTTAACCACTGATCCTAGGAACATGATATTTTAAAGTTTTGGGTGTATCAAGCTTACAAACATATTTGGGCTTTTGAAGTTAAAGTTTCTTTTAACGAATACCCTGCATCGCCGCTGCTGTTATCTACTATACCTACTAATAATTCTTATTAAATAATTAAAAATGCTACCCAGAGATACCATTCCACGCGGACGAAGTCGCGGGTAACAGCTAGTATATTTATAATTATAAGGTGGAATTCAGGATAACATATCTCCTCTATGTAGACACAAATTTTCGTGAATTGCGAATGTTGATGACTGTTTGTTATTTATTAACGAAAATAAGATTTCTATGAAATTTGGAACACATATTTTATAACCTGTATTTACACATATCATATATTTTTATGCTACAAATTTATTCCCTTGGCAAAACACGCTACACGCATCAATTCTGTAGCTGTGAGGTAAAGAGTAATATGACCACTTTTTTTAATTGTTATTTTTATGGTTTTGGAAATCTGAATATGTACGTGGTAAACAGTAACAAATTAAAAAAAAAGTGGACTTTTATTTTTGACCTCTCGGCTACAGAATTATTGATTTACATACTTTGCTTTCATACTAGATTTTTTTAAAACTTTTTGCGCAATAAGCTTCAGCAGAAAGGCTTAGTAGCAAAACTCAATTAACCACAATAAATTTGCAATTAATATTTGTTATGTGCTATTTTGCAATTAACATTTCTTATGTGAAAATTTGTGAAATAAATTATAATGGAGGTATGTGAAATATTAGTTCTTAAGTAAACATTTGTCAACAAATTTTTATTTAAAAGTTAAACAGTACTCTTTGCTGTCTAAAGGATTATTGGTATTGGAAATGATAAGGCTCCCAAGCTAAATAAATATATAGGTAAACGCTAGCTTCTTAAGTACAGGTTAAAAATACACAAGTATTTTACATATATTTTACTGACCACAGTAGTCAGACCCGCCAGTAGTCTTATGGTATGCCAATCGTTTCCAACAGAAACAAAAATAAACTCAATTATTTCGCACAGACGGCAAATGCCCACCTATAATAATAATTATGACTTGACGTGAGTGCACACTTTACAATCAAGATTTAAAATGATGTAGTATGTTTTAAAGTCTCCGCAATTTTTTAGTTTTTTTACAAACAGACAAATTTCTATACAGTTTTAGTGTATGACTACCTCATGTAAGTTAATTTAATATGAAACATACAATTAATTAACTGATTATAGATAACTATTAATTTAAGGCCTGTTTTTGAATGTATTTATCTATTATGACGACCGCTATGGCGTTGAGGTCAGTATACCTGCACTTCACTCCAGAGGTCGTGGGTTCGATTCCCACACAGGACAAATCTTTGTGTGCATGAACATGAATATTTGTTCTGGTCTGGGTGTTTTCCTATGTATATTAAGTATGTATTTACAAGAAAAAAGTATTTAAGTATGTTTATCCGTTGTTTAGTATCCATAACACAAGTTCTTAATGATACTTATCTTGGAACTAAATAATAGGTGTAATTGTCTGAAAATATTTATTATTTATTATGTAAGTTCACATTAGTGTTTACTATACAGATAGGTGCGTGTGTGTATGTAGTGCGTGTGTGTATGTAGTGCGTGTGTGTATGTATGTATATATGCGTGGTTTCATGGTATGGGTGATTATGTGTATGTATATTTTATTTATTTTGTTTTTTTTCTTTATATTTTTTAGTTTGTAAAGACGTGTTTGTTGTTAACCTAGCTCTTAATTTGTACTTTTCTTTTCTATGTTTTACTCGGCACTCGTTGTCCTTCACACATTTAATATTATTTAATGTACTTTTTTTGTAATGACTGTTTGTGCCAGAATAAATAAAAATAAATAAATAAAAATAAATAGTTCATACAAACATAAAAGTTCCCGGAAAGTGACAATAGGCTCGCCACCTATTATGTGGGAACAAAAATGTGACTAGTGAAATGTGGGCGTATATTATGCCTACCTCTTCGGGGAAACAGGCGTGGCTGTATGTATACACTGTGAAAAAGTCCCTAAAATTTGGCTCAGTTGTTAAAATTAATTGTGTTTTTTAAAATATTTTTTTTTCTTAAACTATTTTCACATAAAGTTGTAACTAAATCAATTCAGCCGTTTAAGCTTAAAAATCGACAAAGAGAGACATCTATGAGTTACCTTTAGGCTTGTTATTTTCCACGAAAGTATCTATCTTTATCGAAAAGGTTCAAAAACACTTACATCAGCTAAGTAACTACATAACCTAAAAATCCACAAAAACCATTTAATAACTGGCTGTTTCCATTTTTGAATTGAACTGAAAGCAAATAGACGATCTGGGAAGTAAAACGAACGATCTTCGGCATTGAATATCAATGTCTTTTTATATTCAACCAATAAGATCTACAATTCTACACTATGATACAGTATGGTAAAAACTTTTGTGAGAATCTACAACTACTTATTGTTGATATCATTGTCCTATGTCACTTTCGCTATTCTAAAAGCGTACCTTTGCAAAAAATGTTAAAGTTTGTGGTAGAACTTTCTCTGTTTTTTATAAGTTATAAAAATCTGCAGTTAATAGCTTTTTGCAAGTGAAACTCTAACTATATGTGAGCTTAAAAAAAACAGAACTTTGAATGAATGAAGTGAATATTAAATCAATTGGGATAATGTTGTGTTGCTGACCAGCAGTTATTTTATTGAAACCTTTTTTGTACATACTTTTTCCTGAAAGTATGTACAAAAAAGATTACGATTTACGGTTAGAATACGATTTTTAATTTTGTTTATGGTTGTTATAAAATGTCACAGTTAATTTTGTTTTGTCAGTAATGGGTATCGTTTGTTTTTATATTTTCTTTGAATTAAATAATAGTTATTTAGTTACTACAATTCAACATTAGGAAACTGCCATTCATTCCAATAGCTTTGAAGTTTTTCGCATTAGTCACAATAACTGTTTTTAACACAAAACAATTTTTGAACAAGAATCTCTATAGTCAATTAATCACATGACAATGTTTTAATGTCGTTTAATTCGGCTGCCAAGACAAGCCAAGCCACGCGTGGATTTGATTTCATTTGCGTCTGGTGACCGTTTTAAAGAATTGTTTACTTATTTGGATAAATCCCTCGAGTCCGCAGTAAAAATTGTATGACCAAATAATAGACAATTATTTTTGTGCTCAACCTAATTACTGAAAATAAATCTAAATTAATTAAAAATACCCGTATAAAATTCTTATAGGTATCCCCTGTTTTAATCGAAAAGCGGTAAGGGAATTTCAAATGTTTAATATTACTTTTAATAACTGCTTTTAAGTTTTATCTGTCAAAAGTGTTCTCAAATAAAAAAGCTTAAATAAATACTTAACTACAATTTTACGATTCCGTACATTAAGTTACTCCTTTATTAAAAAACATGAAAGCTTATGTAATTAGGAAGGTACCTTTATTCTACTGACAGGCACAAATTATTTTTAAAAGCATTTCTTAGAAATCCTTCAATAAACTGTCTAACGACCTAATTATTTATGTGACTCGATTAGCTTCAATGAAATAGCTATAATAAAAGAGACAGCATGTCGTGACTGAAGTTAAATAATTGTATCTTGAGAGGCTGTGGGGACGAAGCATCTAAGGTATAATGGGTATTAAGCACTACTTTGAATAAAACGTGTAAAAATACCTTTAGCTTTATAATATACTGTGACTTGTCGTGATAACAACATCCTGCCTGATGGTAAATAATCAAATATATGAGAGCGCTTCATACGATCCAAATACGCATGGTTATGCGGCCTGTATTGACACCGTTTTAAACCCTGTTTCAAGGACAAACTAAGAAGGGTTTAACATTTAATTAAATCAAATTCGAAATCGAAGCGGTTCCAATATGTTCTTGTACTTGTAATAAAATTCAATAAATTTTAAAATGTCTACATATTATGTTCCAAATTCAAGTTAATAATTAAGTATAAGCAGTACCGTTGTACATGTCTTTCATAACTTTTGTCTTTGTGTATGTTCCTTGTGTGCATAAATTGTTAAATAAATAAATATACAGGGTGAAATTTTGTAACGGTCCGCCTGGCGGGAACGTACTTAAAGAGTCCTATACCACTGAGTACTGCAGATCGAAAAAAAAATTTACATCCCTTTTTTAATTAAACAATGCTGCAAAGATTTGCGAACGGCTGGGAATCGAACCCGAATCAAATTATAATAATTTAATAGTTATCCTTTCTATTAGTTGGACTGTCGTTACGAGCTTTTTAACAACCTTTTCCAATTCAGAATCCAATTTCGCATTATAATGTTGCCAATTTAATTAAATTACCAATATTGCTTTCTTCTAGGTATTTACTAGACTATAAATACTAAATAAAACACATTTTATGGATTTAAATAAATATTCCAATACTTAACAATATTACATTCATTGGAAAAAATATTTCAGTAAAATAAATGGTCACCGGTTATTGATCATTAAATCTCAGTTTTATTTAGTGGGTATGTTTAATATGGGTTATTACTAGAAATACCTAAGTACGTATTTTAATTGTACCTACTTATTCGTCTTCGTCATCAGCTTAACATGGTCCAAACTGGACATAGGCCTCTCCAATGGCATGCCACCCAAATTGATCTTCCGCTCAAACCGCTGCCGTTTTGTGTATGTCATCGCTCTACCGACTCCACTGCAGGACAGGTCTACCCCAGTGGTTATCGATACTACTGCAGATATGACCGTCTCACTGCCACTGCAACTTGCTAATCCTATAAGCTATGTCGGTAGCTTTTGTTCTTTGTCGGATCACCTCACTCCTGATAAGATCCTTTAGAGAAAAACCAAACTTAGCCCTCTCGATATCTCGTAGAGCGACTTTAAATTGATGGAGCAGTCGTACCGTTAGTTTTCAAAGATTATACTGGTAATTAATACGTAATTATCTCAGTTTAATTCACAATAAAAGCCCCTGATTTATTTTAAACTTTTATATTACAATTTGCACGTAAATACTAAATAAACGAAAATACTTTACAACATCTCTTTCGTAAAGTAACCGCGTGGGCGTGTATCTGTCACAGGCAGATTTTAGTATGCGCCGTTTTACTAAACGACAAGGCAAATTGTCAATAAATGAAAACGAGTTTAGACTATACAGAAATTATGTGCCTTTCAAAAAATGGAGGGTTGCTAGTATGACTTGGACCAAATAGAAGCCTCCTTGAGTTAGGTGTGATGATAACAAGTTGCATTGTATAATTAAATAAAGTTTCTTATACTTTGACATTTTGCCTTCGATATTGTTTTGTAAAATGGCGCAATCTACAATCTTTCTGCAATCTACAATATATATATATATATACAATTTACAAGCAGTCGCCTGCGTTAATTTTTGTAAGTATAAACGCGATTAACAAGTTTTTAAAAGAATACATTTTATAGTACATACTTCTGTGCTAATGATATTTTTAGTTTTATTTTCTAAAATCAAAAGCGGTACCTCAAATATTAATAATTTCCCCATTTATTTTTACATTTTCCACTGATTGTGCGCTCCTATTAGTCGCAGCGTAATGTTATATAGCCTAAAGCCTTCCTCGATGAATGGGCTATCCAGCAAATAAGAGAATTTTTCAATTTGAACCAATAATTTCACTCTTCCGCTGTATAATATTAGTATAGATACGACAATTTTAGCTTGAGGTATTATTTATAAGATGCGTCATTGCTATCAAATATCTTATCATGATGGGATGTTCAATCAAACTTTTTCGGTTTTCTAACTATCACTGACGTTGTATAAATATAAACATTTTTTTTTTCTAAATAAAGGCATGTAAGTCAGTTTTTATATTTTTACGCTTGTTAATTATATATGACAGAGCTATCATATAACACAAAAACATATAGCTCTAATATAGTGCCTAAGTGGTACAGCATCATCCATATATATTTATAATTTTACGAAAGAAATATGTGTAATCATGGTAAAACTATAATTAGTTCGAGTTAACTTTAAATAAAAAGAGCTATAACATCACAAAAAAGGCTTTACAATTATATTGATCTAACATAGTACGGTAAGCTAAGTTGTACAGCATCATCCATAATTTATTTATAATGAAAAAAAAAGTTTTAAGCACAAAGTTTAAAGTTGTGTATCTTAAGCCAAAGTAGTGTAATAATCTTAAGTCAGTTTTCTATAATTATCTGAGTAATTTTTATATGAATAATCCATATAATCATATAGCTCCAACATAGTAATCTAAGCTACCTTACGACCACAACTACTTATAGATATTACTTACCACTACTTCGCTAGGAACACTGGCATCCACATAAAAATTGCCAACGACGTCACAATTTCATTTATTCCTCCATGAAGGTTGCATAGATCACAGTAAAAAGTATTTAATGCACGCACATACGCGCGGTAATTTAAATGGCTAGTATTAGCTTGCGCAAGCGCAGCGTCTGCCTTTCGCCGCGTTGGTCTAAGAACTAATGTTTCTTTCTGTTTTCTTCGTCGATCGGCCCTCGCCCGCCTTACTGTTCGTTACCCACCTGTCATGTTAACGGGATGCTAACTCTAGATCGTCCAGCTAGATACTGCAGGGATTTAATTGGACGGCGAAAGGGGGTAATGGACTAATGCGCGGCAAATAAAGACTCTTTACAACAACACATTTTATTTCTTTTTATAGATTAGTAAAAAATTACGGAATTTAATAAATTGAGCCATACAATTGTCTTGTTTGAACGTCAAAAATATGGATTTAGCATTTAATAAGGGTTCGGACGACCGAGTTAGTATTTCTGATGTAAGTACAATCAAGTTAGGTTAGGTTGATAATTATTTTGATTTTGATGACACCTTAAATCAAGCCAAAATTATCTTATAACTCTGCTTCTAAAAAAACATACTAAATAGTAAATAGTATTTACAAATACTAAACACTATAACTAATTAGGTACTTTTATTGAACTAGAAGCGCTCGTAGCTCTGCGGTGTTCGGTGGTTGGAAACGATCACCAAAGTACAGCAGAGTTTACAGAGGTCAGTCCTTGGATGGGTGACCGTTTGTGTGGCATTTGATATCGAGCGCTTCCGTGCTTCGGAAGGCACGTTAAGCCGTTGGTCCCGGTTATCACTAAATGTGGTAGTCGTTAAGCCATGTTAGAGGCCTCATGGGCGGCTTGAAAAATTCTAACAGCAGGACGCCATACACCTGCCTCTGCCAATCCGCACTGGGTCAGCGTGGTGGAGTATGACCCAATACCCTCACACCTTGATTTGTGTGAGGAGGCTCGTGCTCAGTAGTGGGACGTTAATGGGCTGTGATGATGATGATGATTGAACTAGATAATCCAGTTCGCAGGATTTTATTAGTCAACAAGAGGGTAATAAACGCAACAAATAAAAAGTATTTTTTTTTTCAATTATTACATATTTTATTTCCTTTTATAAATGGTAAAAATAAACTAAGTACACTGCTAATCATAACCAAAACATAATAATTTTAGTATTGATCTTTCTTTTTTTTTTTTTATAAAAACTATAACAATACTTTTTTAAAGTTTCTAATACCAGTTACTTTTATTAAGCTCAAGACTAGATCATAAGCTTTTTACTTACAGTCATTTCTTAGTACCTACCTAAAATATTATGACAATCAAATGTGTTCACATATTGTTAAATATCCAGAATTTCCTATTCTTAATAAAATTTCAAATCAATATTTATAAAACCCACATTAAATACTACTAAAGCCAAAAGCGTAATACTTTTCGAATTATAATACCAAATTTAAAAAAAATTCAAAAGCCGAAAGATCAAAAAATTTACAAACATTTTTTGCAACGTCAAAGATGGCGTCAAAAAGAGTTTCCTTTCATTTTCTTAACATCCTATCATGCCTTATTTACTATACAATGTAATTTTATTCAGTGTCTAAAGAATTGCCTACCGAAAATCAAAGTAATTAATTCTGATAATGATTCTTAATTAATTTTCATTTATTGCACTAGCAAGTAAAAAAAACTTATTTTTTTATTTGGACACTGACTATATGTGAAAAGTAACGTTGGCAAGTCCTAAAGTAAGTAAGAGACAGTATAAATATTATTAAATACTGTATATTTTTTATTTACACTTAATTACATACAAGAAACATTGTTTTTAGTAGTACATGAAATACTACTAAAAAGCAATAAATATCAGCTATAATAATGACTCATTACCAGAATTTACTGTTCCTAGTTTCAGTAAGTAGTCAGTCAGATAAATTTTTTTTCGTTTAAATAATGGCTTTGAGCGGTTTGCACATTTAGCCAGTGTCAAGTAAGATATATATTAATAACATATAAATTATAGTAAATGAGAATGAGTGGTGATAAAGATGATAAATCGAAGATGAAATACCCTCCCCTAAACCCCTTGAGACCCCAGTAAAGATGTGGGACTATACTAAGATCTCACATGGACTTCTTGAGAGAATTTGAAAAGTGATTTTGCACTGTTTTGTTTATTTACCAACACTCATGTACGTTCACAAATACTTAACGGTTAATAATACACCGATATTACACATTAATGTTCGAAATATCACAAATTTTAGAAAATAAAACAAATCTACAGACATGACGTTTCACTTTTCCACCTAGAAGTCCCTAAATATCGTCAGATACATTTATCATAGTCCCACCTGTATTTTTTTTTAAATATGTTATATGACACGTAGTATGATATAATATATATTATATACCTGTCTATATGTAGACACTTACACGTCGTATCGTCGCTTCTGATACATTTAACATAAAAATATATATATTTTTAAGTATAAATGAAACACATTATTTTGTATGTAATTAACATAAGTAAATAGAAGAAAACAATATTATTTACAAGTATTATACAATTATGTAATAATGATACTTATTTGATACTAGTAGCCATTTTACATCTTGGGTTACATTATTGAACTGTTAGTAGGGATTCCTATTTTTTTCTAGTAAATAATATAGCCAGTGCTATCAGGAATATGAAGAATTCTTATATTGGAAGAATTGTCGAAATTCGTCCAGAAGTTTTTGAGTTTATTCGTATGAAACATACATGAAAAATATAAGTCTTTTGTTCATAATATTAGTAAAGATAGTATATAAATTATAACAAATTATAGACCGGTCAATTAACAATTTCAAGTGTTTAATTTCGTGTAACATATAAAGTTGTCGTGTAGTACCGGCCTAGAATAGTGGCACCCCCTCTCAAGTCACGGGGAGTCAACTAAGAGAAATCCTATGGGATGATGGGCAGCAGCGTCATTCTGCGTACTGGCTAGAACTGCGATCACCAACCAGCCTGTTCAGCGTGGTGATTATGGGCAAATACCCCCAATATAATGTAATCTATTGCGGAGACTTTCAGACTTAATAAGGCTGACATGAATGATTTAAAACGTGAATATATAGTTATATTAAATTGCATTGTATTGCTTCACAGACAAATGAAGATTGTACCTAACCAATTGATAATTTAAAAGAGCATAGCCTGTGAGTTTCTTACCGGTTCTTCTTACAGAACGGGGGCTAGGAACTTACTTACACTCAGATTCACTTACACTTCAATATTTTTTGTTTTTTGATTGTTTTGTAGCATGTAAGTGCAACAAAACGTTTTCAAGTACTATGTAATAGTTTATGAAATAAAATGATTTGAAAATTGAACAAATAAAGTAATCTATATAATTCATTATGATATTTTATTATTGACACATTAAAAGACAAATTAAAGTCGGCGTTGAAAATGCGGGTAATCAAGTGTGTAAGTGGGCGGGCGAGTCGTTAATGTGTGATTGCAATTAGCACCCATGCTTCGAGAAATTCTTTTCATTTTTTTAGATTGCGGCTCTGATGAAGGGTCTGCAATGCTGTTGCGATGGCCATATGTACATATATCTTTTAATATATCACTGCTATTATACCAATCGTAAAAAGAAAAGGACATTTTTTTTTGGATTGTCTTAATGAAATAAAGTCAAAAACTACTGAAAAGATTCAAAATTTCTTTTACTATTAGAGTTACACATTACTCCTGAGTTATATGTAACTCAGGAGTAATGTGTGCCCCCCCGACTGGTCTCCACCTTGTCGTGGTGGGGGGGCTGAGTACCTCCCGGTAGGGCGCAGGAGGCGCTAGGGAAAAGGTAACACCCAGAGACCGACGACTCTGGGTGCCCTTAGTACTGACTACCGGGGGGGAAACTAAGAGGGACCTATGGAGGGCGCTGCGGGTAGGCCAGGAGGGCCTGCTCAGCAGCGCCAGGAGGGTCTAGGCAGCGGGGGCAGGGGGCCCCTGCTGTCTAACCATGGACCCTCCGGGAAGTCGGCCACACACGCTATGGTCGCAGGGGGAGGTAGGAGGGGCGCGTCCACTGCGCCTCTCTGAGGAGGTCCTCCCGGTTTTGGTCCGGGGGACGTTGGCCTGAGGCGGGGTGTCAGAAGCTGCAACCCAGGTACTGGCCCCCGCCTCTTTCTCAACAAGCGGCGGGCGTCGTCGGAAGATTTTTAGTGGGTATTGCTGCCGGCGGTCGTGTCTGCCGGTGGTGAGTCCCACACCCCCTTTCGGTCCCCCTTTGGCCGGAAGGCAGTGCGTAAATGCATTTTGTTACCGACGTAAAACAAAAAAAAAAAAAAAAAAAAAGGTGTAATGTGTGACTATTGTAATAAAAAGAGAAAAGATTTATATTTTTTTACGCTTATAATGAATAAACTCAAAAACTACTGGATCGATTTTAATAATTCTTTGACAATTAGAATGCCATCCTATATCCCTGAGTAATGTAGGCTATATTTATTACTAGAAAAATGGAATTAATACGAAAACTCCAATAAAATATAACCCACGGTGTAAAATATTTAAAAAAAATAGCTACCGTAGCTAAGCGAGGGCGAGGGAATAGTTTTATAATAATTTGACATTGATAAGATTGACTGGGAGCAGAGAGTGATGAATCATTAGACATGGCAAATGCATTTGAGTGAAAAAAAAAGGTGTAGGCCTCTGAGTCCTTCCTCGCATTTTAGCATTGTTTCAGACTTCATTGAAATTTGTTAATGACTGACATAGCCGTGATCAATAAATAATTATTTGTATGCTGTCACATTATGCTATTAAATAAAGTTATAGGTTTTTTTTTTTTATTTCAATGAGAGTCCTTTTCGTGTATGGGAGAGCACGGAATGAAAAACATAAATATTCAATGATTTACGGCAGATTCCCCGGTACGAACTGACCGAGTTTGGGTAATAGTAATCTTTATGAAATAGCCAAAAACTGAAGAAAGAAATGTGTATTTTTATCACATCATCAAAGAGGGTAGCAATGTCTGACAAAGAAGTTAATTCATTTACATAAAGTTCAATTTATTCTAGGGCAAAGTCTAAGCTTCAATCCAAAACTTAGCATTACAAATTCAACCTTATCTCCACAGCGTAATGCACATATTACTTATGAGAATTCAAAAGTCGCGCGCTCGTTCTATGAAATTCGCGCGGCCGACGTTGATCGCAAACGTACAGCTTCGCTTTAGTTGTAAAGAATTTGACGATGCCAACGCTGGTTTAAATTGAGCTTTAATAAATACCATACACGCTTTAAATATTGCTCTCACTCATCACCTAATAAAGCTAATATGATCTAATATGAGCTAATATGATCTAATATGATCTAATATGAGCTAATATGATCTAAGAACGCTGGAAGAAAGTGGAGGGGGTGTGTTTGCGCATGGGTCGACTGACGAACCAATCGCGCGCCGTATGGGTCGACTGACGAACCAATCGCGCGCCGTCTAGCATGCGGCGCGTGACCCACCCGCCCCGCGCCGCACCTCATACCACCAAATAGACCGATAAATCGCCTAATGCGCAGCTTGACCGCCAGCGTTCTTTTTACATGACGCGACCTATATATGTGTATGAATAAACACTTAATACTAAATAATACATACACTGCATATTATAAATATAAAAAAATAATTCACTTACAATTTTTTAATTCTGGAAGTTTGATACAAACGTTTACTTATTTAAAACTAGACACGTATTGTCGCGTTTAATTCAGAAAAGTAACATAATACACGTATGCCTTAATAATTAAATACATTTTAATAATAGTAAATTAATATTTATGTTAACTTTATTTATATATTTTTTATTTAGATATATATCACAAGTTGGATAAGGGTAAGTACGAAAAAGTATACATAAATTTAAAGTAAAACTAATAAACTAAAATGGAAGTTAATAATACAATTTCGAAAAGTCGATAAAGTAAGATCAGTTTAATACAAAGCATTTAGATTATATGAGATCTAATTTAACGTTAAAAATTCTTTGTACACTATTGAAACTAAATTAATTTCAGTACACCTTTTCATCAGTCGTTTTTTTGTAGACCCTTTGTTAGAAAAATAATTTATTTGAAAACATAACCATAGTAAAAACAAATGAGAAGGTCAACTCGAGCCCGAGCGAGTGACAATAGCCTAAACCATAGATTGAATTGAATTTAAGCGTGCAAACTTTTTAATACCTAACGTGACGTCACATGCCGAAGTTAAGTGACAGAAAATCCAAACTAATTCAATACTCAATACTCACTGTCTTTATTGCACTCCATGTGTTACAAAGATGTTATTTATAATATCACAGATACAATATGGACCCTGTAGGGTATGGCAACTTAGAAGAGAGGAGGATGCTACTTTTTAAAATTCATTGATACGATACATATGTTGCTGATAACAAATGTTGAATACGTGCAATCGTTCATGTTACAGTATTTAAAAAAAAGAGACGCGCGCAGACTGTATTTAGCGGCGGCCAACCTCAACGATTAGTCGGGGTTCGGACACGCGAAGTATCGCATGTATTTTGCGTTATCTATCATATATATATGTCTGTGGCCTAAGCGCACGCTTGTATAGTTGCAAACTCTTTGCCGCTATGCACCTTTAGGAGCGATAAATTTTGTCTATGCAACGACGCACAGTGGTTTGATTTTGAAAAAAGATGGATATTTGAATTTTATCGAACTAAAATTTTTTTTTCAGATGACATGATGATTGAAAGCTGATCAACATTTGTCATTCTATTATTAAACAAAAATCATTTTTATTGTTTTTCTGGCCACTGTAGAACACTGAAGCAAAGAAACTTTATTCAGTTGTAAGTGCCAATTGTGTCTAACATATCCACTAAAAATACCCGTGTTTACATGCGGCTGAACGCGATAGATGGACATACGATAATAAAAAAAAAACATAATTTCTCCGCATTCGCATACAAAATGCTATCAGAAACAATTTTACGTTTGATGAAATTTGGGCGTGCTCACGTACAAACCGTATTCAAGATATCATACTTACTTGTTTCTACTATGACATAACCTCACACTACTTAACTGTGCGACGGCGATTTAGTAACGATAGCATCTTAGCTACCGTGTCTGTTAAGTTTTTGTTTTATTATGTTTGCAAAAAGCTGTTTTGTTAATAACATATACGAGGTGTACAGTTAAGTCTTACGGGTAGTTAATATAATATATAAGTGAATATGTCCCAGGCAGGTTGTTGAATGAGTCGTTTTACAAAACGACAAAGCAAATTGTGAAGTATACTAACACTTTTTAAATTTGAAACGGCATTTTAGCAGGCCGTCATAAGTGGGTGCGCTTTGTACCGTGCTTATTTCACGGTATGAAGCGCTTTCATTTTTTTTGGACTGCATCGACTGCTTACCATCAGGCAGGATGCAGTCTTTGTAACGTGTAATATTTAAAAAAAACACTGAATGCAAGTGGCTGTGGGATTTGTGGATCACGTTGCGCACATATCCAAAAGCCCCCTCAATTTAGGTGTCGTACGAAGTTGCATTATATGCTATTAAACAAAAAAAATTGCACATGCTATACATTCACAATTTGCCTTTTCGTTTTGTAAAATGTTGCATTTCTTTAATCTGCCTGCGACAAATGTAACCCTGCCGTGATTTCAACAAGGTTTCAACTTCCAGCTTAAGGGTGCGTTTTCACCAGAGAATGTAACGATTCTATTGGTGCTTAAAAACACATTCCTCGTCTCTGATAGAAACGCAACTAAACACTCAGAAGTATGAACCTCAACGCACAGTTTCTTAGTCCATGTTTATTTATTAATCATGTTCTTATTGTATTTGTAAATAAAATACTAGAATTCTATTTATTGTCGTTATAGGAAAACATAAACTTTAAACTTTTTTAATAAATACCAACGGGAAACATTAATTTAATTTGTGGTGGTTTTATCACTGATATGACTATAATTTTACATTAATATGCATAAAACCACGGTTACACAACTTTTAAGTTATTCTTTGTTATTATCAGATATGTTTCAATAATAGATGACAATATATAAAATATACTAAATTTAACCCATTGTGAATCTAAGCCACAGATTTATCACATTCCCATACCATTATCATATGTAAGAACTACCACCAATGTAATGAAAACTTATACTTACTATAAAAAAAATAAACGACTATGATAAACTAAAGTACAGTAAATCATGGTCACTATGAAAGACGAATGTTACTTAATCTTTTTGTAACCTCTGAATGCCACATTGTGCCATATGAACTGAACTAATCCTTTATAATTCCTTAGAATGAATGATGATCAAAAATCCTTGTCATTTGTAACGTTATATATGTCACCGTAAAATTGTAAATAACGTTAAATTATAATCTATCCCGCGATATTGTAATCTGTCGAAAAATTGTGATCCGAAACAAACTGATCACAATTTAACGCATTATTTTTCGATAGTTTATAATTATAATCTATCGAAGACAAACCGTTAAATCACAATCTGTCGCTCGTTAAATTGTCAACTGTTTAAAGCCTGTCCATGATTGGCTGGTCTTGCCATCAAGACCAGCCGACCACTCTCTTATTTATTATTTAACTGCACTTCTTTAGGTTTAACTGAACTTATTCTAATACAATGCGTTATTATTATTAACACGAAATCTGTTTTAAATCACCAAAACACTGTTTGTTTACATTTCACAACAAATGAATTTGACTAATAACAACCGAAGATGGCGACGACGACGGGCGGCTGAGCGGGGAACATGAAGTTCAACCAATCAGAGCGCGAGGTGCGTTCTTTCGCATGCCATTTTACAATCTGACGGTTTGTCTTCGATAGATTATAATCTATCGAAAAAGAATGCGTTAAATTGTGAGCAGTTTGTTACGGATCACAATTTTTCGACAGATTACAATATCGCGGGATAAATAAATAATAAATATAATAAATAAATATTTCTGACACTTACACCAATTATTTAGTTCCAAGATAAGTATCATTAAGAACTTGTGTTATGGATACTAAATAACGGATAAACATACATAAATACTATTTTTTTTTGTAAATACATACTTAATATACATAGGAAAACACCCAGACCAGAACAAATACTCATATTTATAGACACAAATATTTGTCCTGTGTGGGAATCGAACCCACGACCTCAGGAGTGGAATGCAGGTATACTCGCCACCACGCCATATCGGTCGGGATAGATTATAATTTAACGTTATTTACAATTTTACGGTGACATATATAAGTAATGAAAAGATAAAGTAACTATTCATGCATTTTCCTACTGGCTAGCTAAAGATGCATCCACACTGCAGTAACTTTTTGTTGAGTAACACTCTGCAACACAGTAACATTGACAACATTTGGTAACATATTCAAGTTTTATATTGTGCTGCATATACTTTTTGTTGTCAAATGTTGCTGAGTAACATTTGGACATGTTGTTCAACAAAAAGTAACTGCAGTGTGGATGGTGAATAAGCACAATTAAGGTGAAAAGTATGTTAAAATCTCTTATAATCACTCAAGCGACTTATTGACAGTCAAGGTTGTAAGTGTTTTAGAAATTATGATAAAAATCCAATAAAAAAAACTAGTCTTTTGGAGAATATATATCAATTATACACCCTTAACTAAATCATAAAAATTAAATCTTTGACTTCATTGGGTTAAATCTGCATAAATGTAAATGTTTATCTGATAATAACAAAGTTAAGAAAAACCCAATCCTACCACTGGTGACGCAGCATTACACGTAGCCAATTATGTCTCCTCAATGTTAGGATTCTCGGAGAACAGCTGGTGATCATTGTATGTGCGAAGGTATTTCCTGGTCGTCATGTACAGTATGAGGCCCCATTTCATCATCATGAAGGACCATACTAACCTGATAATTATGCTTGACTGAATAGGTAATACATCTGAAACAAGAAAATATTGGTACACATTTTATGAACAAAAAACATGGATACAAATGACGCAGCAGTATCAAGCAATTGCTTGATACTGCCAATGTGGTGAAAAGATTAAAAAGAAACCAAATGCTCTAAGTAGAGTCAGAGGCACTGGCCTCCTTCTTAAAGTCTTGCGACTGAATGCAGATATAGAAAACAGAAAAAAAAAATGACGCAGCAGCACACGAGCTGCATGTCATAGATGTGATAATGCTGCGCTAGATGTGCGGAGTTACGCTTAAGGACCGCGTCAAGAACTCGCGCATCCGCTTTATTTTCGTGACATAGCAGACAAATTGCAAGAATGTCGCCTACGCTGGTACAGCTACGTTTTACGAAAACCGGCAAACTACGTTGGGAGCAAGTGTCTGGCCATGGCACCTCCACCAGGCCGAGGTAAATTGGGCAGACCATGGAAAAAGGGCTTGACGTCGTAAAGGATGACATGTGGGCCAATAAGCATCAGGGAGACCGTGCGAAGTGGAGAAGTTGCAGTAAAGCGGACCACAGATCCTTAAAGCAAAAGATGAAGACTTTAATAGTGGACTAAACAAAGGTAAACTAGTTGACGATTCTACAGTCCTTAAAATAGTCATAAATAACAGAATCGTATATATTGAAATATACAGCAAAACAATAGATAACAAAGCAAAATGCAACAATTTAAACTCATGTATGATAAACATGATATGTAAACAGTGCAATATACTAATAATTTACTTTATATCATGAATGACCCTTTACATCCTTTAAACATAATAAATCAACTGTCTCGATTAGCAGTTAACTGTACAACCTAAATAAGTTGCTTTATTATTTTTATCTACTGAACAAAAATCCGCCACCAGCCACCTGTCTTTAGTCGTCGGTGCACCCTGCTACAGGTTGTCGTAAACTACATGACTGGTAGCGGATAGATGTGTTCTGCAGGGTTACCTATTAAAACGCATAATGTTTTTGCCATAAACTGAAAATGCATAATGTTGATTACCATAATCGTTACTTGCCATACTGCTATAAAGCATAACGTTATAACGCATTACATCATATCGCCGAGTTTTGAAACGCAGAATCATTAAAAGGCATAATTTAGATAAGCATAGGTAATGAAAGGCATATTTTTTGCTGGACATAACGATACTGAATTATAATTATTTATAAAAATTTACATAATAAGAAAATACTTTTTAATAATAAAAAATAACCTCAACCTAACCCAAAAAAAGAAGTAAGCTGCGTTTCAAAGTATGCTTTATAAAAATATGTCAAATGAAAATATAGATTTATATGATTTTGGCTTTTATAATTATGCCTTTCAACAATTCTGCCTTATTGTGGTTGTGCGTAATAATATGTTATGTATGACACAAGATATTATGATTGCCATATGATGTATGCCTTTTGAAATTATGACAATAAATAGTATGCGTTTCAAAGTGTCATTTTCTGCAGAGGACCAGGACAGTTTTGGGGGAGGTCTATGTTCAGCAGTTGGCTATTAACTGATTGGTTGATTGAAACAAATATCATTAAAAAACATTGAGGTAGCAGATGGCTGCGATTTCAAAACAAGATGCTTTGAAGGTTATTAAAATAATTACCAGCTTTGTAGTAGATTTCTAGGAAAATGTAGAACAGTGTAAGAGCAGCACCAGACGCCAACCCCACTATGCCAAAGTCACCGATATATTGTAGAGCTTTTCTTGAGAAATTTACATGCAGTGACTCTTTCAAGTAGTGACAATGCAGCATCATAGTCAATGAGGCATGTATACCTGTAAAAGAAAATATATTATGTAGAGTTACAAAGATACAATGTAGTAGAGGATGGCCTTCCACCTGATGGACCAATGATCTGGTCAAGATAGGTAGTTGGTGGATGCAGGCAGCTTGAGGTGGAAAAGAACAAAGATTACAAACATACATACATATTATCCCCTTTAAGGAGCATATTGCTACTTAACTGGCACAGTACTTTAGCGATTTAATGCCTGGGAATTGTTACAAAGATATTTTAAATCCATCACTTGCTTACCACCGAGTCACCGACAGACTGTCTGACTGACAAACAATCCCCTCCCTCCTTTAGAATCACGACAGGCTGACTGACAGATACAGACCGACAAATCTTGAGAAAACCACAACAGACAGATAAACTGACAAATTGTGACAAAGAACCTATTTACTTTTACTCTTTTATTATGTTACCGCTCATATTTCTTTCATTGTTGTTAAAAAAATATATGGAAATTTCCATTTTGTGTAAATGTTTATGAATCTAAATGATCATGTTTATCTTAAAGACAATAAAGTATATTTCATTTTATTTTATTTTATTTTACAGTACTTTAGTTTCATACAAAATTATTAACCATCATTTAGTGTAGTTTTGACCTACCTTTTCTTTAAAAGCTTAGGATATGGTCATGACATGTCTTATGCAGTTGTCCCCTCCTTACTTACTTTCCATTTGTTAATTCATCTATTATAAATTACTTACTATACTTAAATTACAAGCATACCTTTGTAAAACCTTGTCACTACAACTTCTTTCACAAAACTAACTTTGTAGATAACAATTTTTTGTAAACACAATTAATGTCTCTGCCAACCCCAAGGTTGACAGGTAGAAAACGCCCAATGATATTAAGTTCGCCTTTTGAACATAACCCAGCCCAAGACAAATAACCATTAATGCACACAAGTTTCTATGCAATTGGATATATTGAATTTGATTTGGTTCTAAGGAGACGGTAGGAATATAGGTGATTTCATGACTTTCAAAGAGAGGCGAAAGTATTAGGTAATTCAGTCATATTGAGAAACAGTTTGAAATGGTTGAATGATGAACATATTAATCTTATTAATTATTATGCATCGAAGCCGTATTTTGTAGGGTAGGCCAGCGAAATATGCTAAATATAAGATACAACTCTAAAATTTGGTCTACACTTTTAAATTTTTCAACTTTTCGGTTTTCAGCTAGCAATGTTTATAGAATAATAGTTCAAATGAAGTAAGAAGAGAAAGCAATGACTTACCAGACAATAACGCCCACATACCCGCTTCTAGATTTGCGTAAACAAGGCAGAAACATATGAATGCAGAAATTCCCAATATCGCACCAATAGCACTAAAAACTATGTGAATTTTTGTACGCAACATCTTGGTTAGTCGAATTTCACACTAGTAGAAAGAGAAATAGTAAATGAAGACAATATTTCAGGTTTATTCGATAAACATTACACGAATTAATAACAACAACAATACAGGATGAGTGACAACACTGACAACTGACTGACAACGAGTCAACGACAACAAAAGAATAATAAGTTTAGTTACAAAAATATACTGGTCTGAACTTAAAGTGTTTATAATGGGTATTTAATAAAATATAATTTTCCAAAAAATTTAAATGTAGAGTATGAAATTGAATTAATAGCATATGTAATGTAATGTAGTGTTATAAAATGAAATTATTATGTGGAATGGCAGAGAATCGTGCCTATATTTTGGATAGTTCCGTAAAATACCAGTCATGACGACCGATATGACGTAGTGGCGAGTAGACTTGTTCCTCGCTCCTGAGGTCGTGGGTTCGATTCCCACATATAACAAATATTTGTGCACATAAACATGAATATTTTGTCTGGTCTGGGTGTTTTCCTATGTGCATTAAAGTACCTATGTTTTTAAATAAAAATAATATGATTTATGTATGTTTATCCGTTATTTAGTATCCATAACTCAAGTTCTTAATAATACTTACCTTGGAAGTAAATATTTGGTGAAATTGTCAGAAAATATTTAATTATGGAATGTTGAGGTTATAGCCTCTTTTAAGTGCCAATGCATCTCTTAGTGTTCTACCGGAAATACTACAATGAGGTTTCTGAAGAAGTTTTCGATCCCACTCCGCCCTCTCCTGAACTACGCATGCTTTGGAACTACCTTCATACTGTGCTGACTATTAGAATTCGAATAAAAAAAAATTGCCAGTCGTTCCTCTATATTCATTCGACTTTGCAATTCTCTGCCGGCGTATTTTTCCTAACTCCTACAATTCTAGGTTTTTTTAAGCAGTAGCAGTGCGATACGCCCCCTTAGTCCATTATCGTCGCAGTTGTAACCCGCACTTAGTAGAGTGCTGGTCTCCTCTTACAAATCAGGGAAGAGGATATTGGGGTCCTACTTCAGTTGTTAGCCGATGGTGTCGTTCTGTTATTTAAAATTTTCAAGCCACCTAATTAGACCTCTGACATTGTTTACAACTCTAATAAATACTTAATAATTTTTCGGATGGAAAATCGTCAAATGACCTTCCTCCAGCTGTGTTTGGAGCTGGAGGGTGTGTCATATTTTAGTTCTACCTTTTAAAAACATCCATGTTCCTTCTTGAGCCCGGTATGTCGCGGGGCTGCGGAAAACCCTCTCGAACACACCCGCACCCTATGTCCCGTGGCTGCAGTAAGATACTTATGATCTGAGCCAACGTCTTAACATATCCTCCTAAGCTTGTCGTGGTGGGGGGGCTGAAGACCTCCCGGTAGGGTGCAAAGGGCGCTAGGGAAAAGGTAACACCCAGAGATTAGCGACTCTGGGTGCCCTTAGTACTGACTACCGGGGGGAAACCTAAGAGGTACCTGTGGAGGGCGCAGCGGGCGGGTCGGGAGGGCCCGTCAAGTAGCGCCAGAAGGGTCTTAGGCAGCGGGGGCAGGGGGCCCCTGCTGTAACCATGGACCCTCCGAGAAGTCGGCCACACACGCTATGGTCGCACACGCGTGGACTTTGGCCGGAAGGCAGTGCGTAAATGCATTTTGTTACCGACGTAAACAAAAAAAAACTAAAAAGGATCCCTATACACGCACACATAAATATATCGTTGTACATAACATAACAAACGGCCACCCATCCGGGTCTGATCCCTGTGAACTCTGCTTTCCTTCAGTGATCAAAATACCAATCATAGCAGAGCTACCAGCCCTTCATCATACTCAGATAACTAGACGCAAATTATCCAGTTGAAAATAAATAAAAACACCTCAAGTTTACTTAATTTCTTTTTAATATGAAATAACTAAAATAACCATATGTTTTTTCAAAATAACATAATTGTCCATCATTTTAACATAAAAAATCTCTTAAATTACTTTAACTTTTATAAACTTATTTTAATCACATTATAAAATTGTGTGTAAATATAATCTTAACGTCATTTCAATGTTTATAATTCGAGCAAATAAAAAATATAATTAATTTTTATGTTTATGAATGGAATTTAAGAAATAATATAAAAATAAAAAATTTGGGGGAATTAACTCAAAGAAATATAGGGAGCCATAAATAAAAAGTTATTAACCAACTTAATTTATAGCTACCCTACCTATATTATTTTTTTAACAAGTAATAGCCCAGAAGACAGTATAGTGACAAAATAATCTCGATCATGCATGATCTTAAATCAATTTAAAGTAATAAAATGTTTGATCTATATAATCAATTATACTTGGACTCCAATTCAATATAGCACATATTATGTCAGTAAAAGTTCAAATACTTTGGTATTACATGGCATTAAGGTAAACTGAAACTCAATTTGAATTGAATTCAAATTGGATTAGGATTCAATTTAGATTCAGTTTCAGTTTATGTCACAGTGAAATTCACTTTCAGCAACATGATAGTACTGTTTACTAATGATTATCGTTTCATCTGTGATAGTTTTCAAGAATTCATAACTTCAAAATAGTTTTAAGGGTATCCTACTATTTTAACTGACATTTTACTTGCTTTGGTCAAAAAGAGTTAACATTTTAGAAGACAATAATAACGAATTAATACTTATTTACCGCATTAAAAATTCAAATTTTATTGACTTTGACATTTACTTATATATCGAAATAAATTTAAATTGGGATTAAAAATAAAATATTCAGTATAATTAACTTGGAATATTTTTGTTATCTAACTAACAATTATTATAAAGATTTGTACATAATCATATATTCACAATTTCACACTTTAAATGCAATGCAAAACAATTACTAAAATTTTTCTTTTAGTTAAAAGAAAAAATATCGATTATTTGAGGCGATAATTGTTTTACGTTGGTCTCTAACACTTTATTATATTGTCAAATTCTAGAGTCTTCTAGTTATTACAAAGCAAAGAAGTCTTAGAATGTTATGATCAGTACTTAAACTCAACAAATAAATCTATTGAAATAACTAATATAGAAAATTTTAACATAATTAATTTTAATATTCCATAATATTAAAAAACATATTATATTGATATTTAAATGAATGTAGTATGTAAAAGTAATCATGGAAGTTTAAAACCCATATAAACTTAAAAATAACTAGAAATTATATTCTAAATATGAAAGATATCTCTTGAGCTTCGCCTGTAAATATTACATACACAATACAATGTTGAAAACAGTAGTAAATTACCTGATACTCATAGATAACAGCAGAAGTATTACGCAGCGCATAAGTTAAACGTTGAGCTCGAATGCGCAGTACAATATTATCGGGTCTCAATCGATGTGCAGAATGGGGGGTGACGCGTAACTATAAAGGTGCAAAAGGCACATAGTCTTTCTACCCCTTCTTTCAATGTTTGTACCAACATAGATAAGTGCCATTTTTATTAAACATATGTGCCGACTACAAATAAATTCATCGAAAATCTTTTAGGAGTTTTAAATAATTCGGTCTAATATTACTCAAAATTTCAGGGCTGATTTCAGATAGCCTGTGAATTCGTAGATGGCTTTTCATGTTTCCCCGTTGAGCATAGCCTCTACCACAAATTGGACACTTGAATGGCGTTTCACCGGTGTGCAGTCGCATATGTTCTCTTAAATAATCTACGTGATAAAATCTAGATCCACATATGTCACATTCGGCTGGTCTGTCACCTGGAAATTATAAAACAAAAATGTATTATTACATAATGTATAATTAAACACAATACAATGTTTTTATAGATTAAGTAAGAACTGTTATTGGAACCTGCTTTTTTGTGTTTGTCTGATATTTAAGCACATTATTGTTTATATATTTCAAAAAACCCTTTTACAGCCCAGGCCACAATTCTGGGCGTAGCAACAGTGGGGCAGGGTGGGGTGCTTGCCCCACCCTGGCTTTGACCAGTAAGCTACCTAACCAAACCTAAAATTAGACAATTATCTAAATACTAACTACAATTATATATAATACTACAGGTACAGCTATAGGATGTAATCTTCTTTTATGAAAAAAACAGGTATAGTTTGCTAGTTACATATTATTTTACACTGCTGCCCCACCCTGAGCCATGGCTGGCTATGCCCATGGCCACAATGGTATATTAAATAAGATTATTCCAATAATAATGTGTCCTAATAGAATAACAGTTGGGTAGTTGGAAGTTATAAAACCTGCTGCAATTTCACATTAAATTTGTCACATTTTTTGGGGGGATTGCAGTTGCATTTCTTGGTTCGAGTGCTGATAGTCTGCATAATCTGTGGATGGTTTTTAAGACCAGCACATGTTGTTCGGGAGAGGTCGGGATGAGGTCGAAAAGCTCCTTAGACCTGATTCCCACTTATCATGACTCGGGAGAGGAACCGTGTTGAAGTAGTAGGACTTTAATGGGCTTGATGATGATGGTAGTCCTTGCACCTATTGAATCATTTTAAAAAATAATTGAAAGCAAAGTTTGATTACTTATCAACGTAACGGGTTATATGAGAAAACGCATGAAGCGCGTAGCCTAAAGTAAAAGCGCTGCCTTATATGGATTTGTATATTTTTTTGGAATAGATTATATGATCATAGTTTTGTAGCTTGTTACACAATTTACAGAGGTTCAAATCCGATTACGAAAAGTCGGAATTTTCGACTGATCTTAGTCCTCCGATTTTGATGTCGGTTCCGACTTTAAAATAGGACCGAGTAGCAGTACTTGGCAGTAGCGCCGAACATGTTCGATCAGTCAGCGCATATGTGTAAACTTGTAGGACGGGTCGTGGGATTCCAACCAGTAGGCAATTTTCTAAAGGGTGATGGTAAAATATTTGTAGGACTCGTAGAGGAATAGCTGCCAAATATATGTTTGCGAATTTACTCTGAAACCCTGGGCCCCCTATCTCAAGTCTGCAAGTGGGCAACCCCGATAATGCTAGAATAGGACACTGAAATTCTTAAATTTAATCTGCCTTCAACTTCAACTTCGAATCTGACCCCCAACTTCTGTTCCCCTGGAACCGCTACCATAACATTCCTACCTAACCTATTATAAACACAATACCTAACCATCAGCTGCGGGTTCAGGAATGTCTTCCCTGTAAGGTGCACACCTCTCCCTCTATAAGTAAGTAAAAAGATATGGCATGGCGTATAAATTACCTGAATGTACTGCTCTTTCATGGACAACAACAGATTTATTACATTTATATTTCTTGTCACATATTTTGCACGCAAATACTTTTTTTGGTTGCAAGTGTTTTTCATGGACTTTTCTGTTGTGAGCTGTCAACTCCCCTTTGAATGTAAAACCTTTGCCGCAGGTAGCACAAATGAAATTTCTTATATTTTCATGTTTTCTCCTGATGTGCTTGTTTAGGTAATATTCTGTCGAACATATACGTGGACATTCCGGACATTTGCGTGGGCTGCTGTTGTGTACTTTTTTTTTATGAAGTGATAACTTTTCTTGAGTCTTGAAAACGTCACCACATATATCACAGAGTTTTGGTGCAGGAGAACCTTTTATTTTTGGTATCTTCAGTTGTAGCTGCCTTGAATTTTTTACTATAATCTGTTTAGGTTCTTTCGGCTCCCTGGCTTTTGTTAATTCTTTTGTTTTGCTCTTCATTAAACTGAAAATAAAATGGAGGAAAGTTAGTTTATGTAACAGCCAGTACCAATTACAGTAAAATATTACAAAAAAAATTCAATAAAATAATTAGTGTTACTCAAAGAGAAATTAACTTAAAAAAAAACAACATAATATTTAAATATTACCACCATAATTTTCAAAATATTACCACCATTTATCTCCGGTCCAAGAAAAGTCTCCTTCCAAAAGAGATGCTGCAATTTTATTTGTTTTATTCTTAGATTCTGAGTTAATCCTTCTTATGGTTATTTCTTTATTTTTAGTAATTTTGGTTAACTCTTTTTTCACATTGAATTTTCTTTTTTTTAATTGAGTAGGCTCCACATATTCCACAAGACCATCATCATTATCTAAATCAATATAGTCTTCAGGCTCTTCCTTAATACCATTTATTTCGATCTCTACCTCTGGACAAGGGTCAGCATCACTATATTGATTGAAATCTATTTTCTCATCCTTAACCACAAGTAAACGACTTTCTAGAATCTTGCAAGAATCTTTATATTTTTGGATAAAACTACAAACAGTTTCTAAGGTTACCAGGCATATTTTACAAACACTTTTAGGATATCCTTCAAGATCCTCGACCTAGAAAGAAAATGAAAGAGGTGTTTATTTACACGTTACCCTTAAATTGGAAAAAAAATCTTAAAATAATATTTACCTTATCATTTAAACATTCGGATAGTTTCAATGCAATGCTGCCCGGTTTGCCATTAGGCTCGAAAATTGGATAAGAAGCTCCTTCTTCAAGGCATATTCTACATAAACTTGAGTCTTCTATGTCCATCACTGAATTTGACATGATGGTAAACGAAACAATAAAAGCCAAAACCTTACAAACCTGACGGTTTATTAAAAGGACAATTGACAATACCCATCCAAGATAATTCAATGCGAATTAACAAATACATTCTAGTATTAACAATAACAAGAACTTCAATTTTTCATTTAAAATTTTGTTATCATTTTTTTTTACTTCTTGTTTATTTATTACTTATGATACAGGCATGGGATACAAATTATAATGCCTAGCTTACGTACCTATTTGATGAAGTCCATTACTCATATTTTCTTTAGAATTACAAGAAGTCTAGGCCAATGATTGCGGTTTTATTGGAATATGTACAAACAGGGTTTCACCAAATATATCATAATATTATTCAGCAGAATTTGTATATTACTATGGTTAAATTTTGATAATGTCCTTGAAAGACAACATGAGCAAGTTAATTTAGTAAAATTAAACGGATCATAATAATAAATAAATCAGCCTAATCATCAATCAGCCAAAATGAGTACTCGGTGCTCATGTTACTACCGAGCAACGAGCCTATTATCTAATAAATCCAAGTCCGACTAATCGAATACTCGCCAATTTTCATTCGCTCCAATTTATGACAAGTAAGCGATCACAAGACCTAACCATAGACACCACTTTTTAGTATCTATACTGTCATCAGGTGATCAGGATTTTAGGACAAATCCTGAATTTGGGAAAAAACGCGTAAAAGTTTTCAAATAAAATGTCAGGAAAAGAGAAACTAGCGATTTTCCCTTCTCGGGGGTAAGTATTAACTCTCACATCATTTTTGACAAAATCTTGTCTACAGATTTTGACAATGTTTTGGGTAGGATTCGATTTAAATTTAACTTTCTCACTTGTGATTTTAGAGCCCAAATGTTGATAAAAGCCCGCCTGGCTGGGGCTCAGAAAGGCCACGGACTGCTGAAAAAGAAGGCTGACGCATTACAAGTCAGATTTCGTATGATCCTGAGTAAAATTATTGAGGTATGTCTATTTGTCATTTAGCCATTTGACCCATGTAAACCTGCCCAAATATTATCGCATTCTTTAAATTTATATCACAGTCCTATTAATTACAGTTTTATAAGCTTTAATATCTTGTTTTTGAGTTTGTGTTAAGTTCCTTTTATAAGAAAAGGAACGAAAGAAAGATAATATTTTTTATGTAATTTTTTTCTTAAAAGTGTAAATGTAGCAGTATCGGAACTTGAAGATATATATTTACTTTGTCACTGTTTCAATTTCTTAAATCACTTTCTTGAATAATACAGAACTCAAAGAAGGCATTGGACATTGGTTCTATTAAATTTTATAAATTAAAGGAATTTATTTGCAAATCTCCTAGTACTTGTCACACACTATCATTCAAACATAAAATAAGCAGAGCTTGGTATACTCATCAGAGCTAGTTACAGCTATAAGTACTGGACAATGGATGAATGTACATATATTAAAGTTTTATATTATAGTATATGGTAAATTATACTTAACTCATTTAATATGACAATAAGAACAAATATTTGTCGAAAAACTTACTTCTTTGCACTTTATACCCTATCAGTTCTGCTTTAATTTAGAATATATGGTTACTGCCATAAGAAGACAACTATTTTATGTAATTTTTTTTAAAACTTATTATAGACCAAAACTCTTATGGGAGAGGTGATGAAAGAAGCAGCATTCTCTCTAGCCGAAGCTAAGTTTACGACTGGAGACTTTAACCAGGTGGTCCTACAAAACGTCACCAAGGCACAGATTAAGATTCGCTCCAAAAAAGACAATGTTGCTGGTATGTATGTTTAATTCTTTACAAGTACGATATTATGTTAGTAGAAATTATTATGGATCCAATGTGCTGGCTTGCACTTTTAAAGGATAATTGTTTATTATACACAGCACCATTCAATCATAAGAATGCAATACTTTGTAGTTTAAGTATGATTATCAACATAATTGTATTCTAACTAAATGACAGGTAACTAAACTCAATAAAAGTCAAAGTTACATTTGTTTCTTTAGGTTGTCATTGAATAAATAATTAATTTTATTGAACCTTATTTTAGTGTGTACCTTATTTAAGTGTCATCTATTATGAAGGAGTATTACCCAAAAAATCAGTTGAATCAAAAGGATTACTGTTGCCAGTCTTCCCTTCACATGTCAGGGCTTTTGCTTCTAGTCTGTCAACTCATTAATTAGCCTAACAACACATTATGAAAATGTTTCCCCCTTTATAGAGACAATACAAATAGTGTCATTGGCCAATTCTTACCTTTAAATATGTAGAAGTTTAAGTTAGAAGGAAATGACTTATTAGTCTTTACTTAGACTAGATTGTAGTTGATATGGGGTACTTTCTTTTGAAAAGGAAAGAATGACAAAAAAATAAAAGAAGGATGAAGGTATAGTAAAATATTAACAGTTGTTACAAGAAATTCTATCAAATATTTCAGGTGTCACACTGCCAATTTTCGAGTCATACCAAGATGGCTCTGACACATATGAGCTGGCTGGTCTTGCCAGGGGTGGTCAACAGTTGGCCAAGTTGAAGAAGAACTTCCAGAGCGCTGTGAAGCTTCTTGTGGAACTCGCTTCTCTGCAAACTTCTTTTGTGACTCTGGATGAGGTCATCAAGATTACTAACAGACGTGTCAATGCTATTGAACATGGTAAGTTAATATGTTTTTGATGCAAACTTAACAATTAAGGTTGAATATTCTATACATAAACAATCACTTAATCAACAAAAGAATAAATAGTTATTTTTTGAGCTATCAAATTATATTCTTTCACTAGTTGTGAATATGTAATTTGTAATAAATTCTGAGTTATTATTTATTGGAGCTAGTCCGAACTAATTTATATGAAATACGAAAATTTATACTGTCTTTCAACCGTTTTGCACGTGGGAAATAGGAATCCTCCTACAAACTGGATGATGCTAATTTAGTAGATGTGAGAGCGCAAACGGATCTGGGAGTGAAGATCACTGAAGACCTAAAGTGGGCAGAGCATATAGTTTCAATAACTAAGGAAGCTAGAAACTTGATATACCTCATTAGGAAAGCTTTCGGGATTTTGACACCAGAAATGATGCTTCGAGCTTATAAAACATTTATTAGACCCATTCTCGAGTATGCTTTCCAAGTCTGGAGCCCCTATTTTGTTAAAGACGTCGAACTGCTAGAAAAAGTACAGCGCAGCTTCACTAAAATACCACGGCAGTTGAAACACCAATCATACGAGGCTCGCTTGGAACTCTTGAAGCTCACAACCTTAAAGGATCGCAGAGATTGGGGAGATCTAATTGAAACATACAAGATTCTACATAAACACTATAACATTGAAGACCTTGATGCCAAACTATTCACATATAGCGACAATACCCACCTAAGAGGCCATCACCTCAAACTTTGCGCTAGCTTATCTACCAACAACCCACATAAGCACTTCTTAGGCAACCGTGTAGTGAGACGGTGGAACGAGCTGCCGGCAGATATAGTGTCAGCTCCCACTGTCAATTCATTCAAGAACAAGCTAGACAAACACATGCAACCGGTTAAGAGGAACTAGATGCAGATGAATTGGATACAGGCGCAATCAGTTTTCAAACTGCCTGCCTGTTAATTAATAATAATAATAATTAACAATTAATGTCAGAGTTATCTTGCACACAGAAGTTTATTACAAACTTTAGATTTGGCTTTTAACTTTTTATTAATCAGATAGTGAAATTAATCCATCTCTATAAATAAAATATATAAGCTCAGTTTTACCCAATCTTATCATATAAAAAGTTGTAGTAGCCTTTGATTATTTCAATAAAGTATTGACTATTCATATCATAATGACAGTGATCATTCCTCGGCTGGAGCGTACCCTTGCCTACATCATCTCCGAGCTTGACGAGCTGGAGAGAGAGGAGTTCTACCGGCTGAAGAAGATCCAGGACAAAAAGAAGATCATCAAGGACAAAGCGGAGGCAGTAAGTGATTTTATATTACAAATGTATGGCTTGGGGAATGTATGCTGTATGAACCTAATGGCCAAATGCTTGAAAACTTTTTATCTAATTGATTGAAGGGTTTTATAATAATAATAACCTTTGTTCAGACATTGTATACCAGGTTACAAAACATATATGGTTATTTACAAATAGTCTACTTAAAATCATTACTACTACTACTTATAGTAATAATAATTTATTCTGCATTGACTTCATCTGTATGTCATATGTTGACAAAGGCCTCCTCCAACTGATGACTGATTGAAGGGTTTATTAGATATTAAAGTATGAATTTTGGATTTAATGTCTCAAAAGTGTACCTATCGCTGGCTTAATGGGATACTGACTTAACTCGAAGAGATGATTTTTGGGACATCATAAAAGAAGAAGAAGTTATGAGGTCCTTTTTGTTAATGCATAACATGCAAAAGCGATACATAAATTTTTCTTGTCATTTGAATGATTGATTAACATTAATGAGATTGCAGTGAAAATTTAAAGACTGTCTGTATGTAACTCAAATCGGACCTATCTACAAATAGATCAATGTTACATTAAGCCAGTGCTTGTTGTTTAAAGAGCAGAGCCATGGTATTAGTATTATATAGTATTTTTATGCTTAAAAGACTCATATATATAATACTGGTAATTAAATAATTTAAATTTTTTAATATGATATTATTTATCGTATCTCTGGATTGCATTTATTCTTCAATAAATTTAAATTATTTAAACTGGATATCATCCTGTGTAAATTTTGGTTTTATTAACCTTGTTATAAGAATATTATTTCCACCACAAAATAAACTTTAAAAAAGATAGGTTAAGGTAAGAAATCAATAAAAAAAATTCTACCTGTCTGTCTGTTAAATGGTTAAAAGTAACCTAAGTTTAATTATTTAAAGGTTTTGTTGTTTAATACAGTCTTTAAGAAGCTTTCGAGTATTTGGCCATATAATTAAATATTCATTAAAGCATGCAATATTATTTGTTCACTGTCTAATGTAAATATTAACTGTAATGTCAGTATTTCTTTGGATTACTATTGCATGACATATTTATAATGAATAATTATAGCTTTGGGTTTATATCTCTTTCATTAAATTTTTCAATAAAGGGTATGTGCAGGATTTTAAAAAGTTTACTTTTATTTTATGTCTTAAATAAAAGTAAAAATAAAGAAGTTACAAGCGTTAAAACAAGGAACAAGAGGCGCAAGATGTTGTAATACACATTCTGTATGGGAGAAACCACTCCGTTTTATTTTGCAGTTTAAATAATAAATAAATATTTCTGACACTGACATTTTCATACGTTATAAATAAATAAATATTCTCTTACAATGACACCAATTATTTAGTTTCAAGATAAGTATCGTTAAGAACTTGTGTCATGGATACTAAATAACGGATAAACATACATACATACTTTTTTTTGTAAATACATAGGTACTTAATATACATAGAAAAACACCCTAAATGGTTGTATCTCTTGTGTTTTTAAAGATATTTAAAAAAGAGAATTAATAAAATTATATATTACAATATGGACTCCTGATAAAATCATGCATACTCCCAATTGATTTCATATGAAAAGCATCATTTATAATCATTACTTAGCTGATTAGAATGTGACAAAAAATGTTGCCATGTGCAGTTTCAAATTTATAAATGAAGTGGCGTTTTATTAGCTGCTATAAAAAGTATACTTTTACACGCGCTTAGGCCTGCCATAACTCGTATTCACGAACTACTTTCAAAAAAATAAATTATTTTGTGTCCTACAATACATGGATACAATTATGGAGCATGGTTGCCTGAAAAAATATTGTGTTGTAAAGGAAATAAACACTTGCATTTAGATTTTGATTTTGGTTATTAGTAAAAAAACAATTACATTTTGTAATATAATATAATAATAATCAATAAATTAATCAAAAGAAAAATAAGTCAAGTAATTAAATTCAACCTAACTGCTCATTAAAGTCTTTAATTTTAATTCATTTAAATAAGAATGTTTTTTGAGAGTAGTTCACGTATATGAGTGAAAATATTAATTATAATGACTTATAGTTGGGTAGCTGTCCATACTAAAGATCGCTATTGAAAGAAGTCTTTTAATGTATTAAATATGAGATATATCTCATTATATATAAATATTTTGTTCTGATTTTCAATGGCACAAGTTATTGCACAATGTATGATGTAATTTGTCATTTTTAATGTTTGGTCATAACTTGGGAAGCTCAAGAAACATATTCAATAAACCTCAAGCCTTCTTTTAATGCCAGTCGTTTAGTTTGCTCAGTTTCCTAATACATCTCATTGGCAACGAAAGGAAATCTTTTGTTTTGACACCGGCCGGCAATGAAGGTGTTACATTAGGAACGAGGATATCGACGTTTAAGTTCTATCACTAATTTCTATTAATAAGTTAAGAATGATCTTAGTTAGCATTCCTTAGTTGCTATGCCCTTGCAGGGAGTCATGTTATAAATGATTTGATTTGATCACCACGTGAGTCATTTCCACTTGAGTCATTTCCTTTTCATCAAAAGTTCCTAACTTTTCAGGAGAAACAAAAAACCAGTTTATTAGTTAGTCTAATTGTTGACTCGCTGCTGTTATTACTGGTTGTATATTGATTCTGATGGAGCAAAACGACATTGCAATGTGAAAAATGTCAAAAAAATAGCTATGTGGTGATAGAACTCAAACGACGATATGACCGGCAATGTTGTTGCAGAAGAAAGCGGCGTTACTTGCCATCAATACTGACATGTGTGATATCTCCACGCTCCTCGATGAGGGCGATGAGGACCTCCTCTTCTAACTAGCCCTGTTGTACGTACTGCGCAGTACTACTGCCTCTGGTTGGGCAGACTTTCGATTTGATATTACTCAGTTGTTACTGACAATATTTTTTCTCAATGACGCTATTAATTTAGTCACAATGCACATAATAAAAAAATACTTGAGTTAGTTTTGGGTTCAGTGCTATCCAATTTTACATACTGTTATTTAAAGTTATGTTGTATAATATCAATTGAAAGTAATGAACCAATTAAGCTTAATTTTAAATTAACATCTAACTTAAATAAAGTTATTGTAGTTATACTGTAAATTACTGAACGAGTGCATTGAGATGCACTTTACTGTGCATATCAATTCTCAAACCAAGCCAATAATTCACAATTTTATCTAACTTAAGTATTATAAAACAGGAAAACTTATTTTCAGTAACAAGTTATATGAAATCGTCGTGTCCACTATCGGTCACTTAAGCTTTTTTACAATTTTTCGCACCTAACACCTGTCGCTCTCATCGTAGTTGTGTTGTTGCACTGTGCACTTATAAGTAGACAATAGGAGAAAATTTTACGCGGTTACACGTATGGTTTTTGAGCAACACTTTCTTTAAATGCTTTGGCACACCAAATTCTTTTGAGTTAAAACCTTCGCGAAGAGTTGCGTGGAGTCACTGCAGTAGGGCCATTGAATGTTCATGTATCATCCGCAGGCGTTTATAGTTCGACCAAACTGGTCACTGACAACGAAAGAACTGACGTCTTTATATATATAAAAAAAATATGCCGAAATGACGCTACTGATCACGTGGTTTTGAATCTGTATTTTAATATTTAGCTGTCTTTAGTGGCATAGTTCACAATATTACGCATGAAATAATAAGCCCAGCTGTAGATTTGTTTCCAGTTCGCTGGGGTTCAGACGCAAAATGTCAGACTCTGAACATGTTACGAGAAAAAATAAATTTTTATATGAAAACCTCGGGATAAGGCATTCTGCGATTAAACATTCACTCTGCATAGATAAGACAAAGATGCTGCTGCTTAAGTTTTATATACTGAGGTATAGATCACGCTAAAATTATCATAGGTAAACTCAGTAAACGTTGCATTAGTGTCAATTTATTTAATTAAAGTTAATGTAATTTTAATTTATTAAAAGTTTGATTTATTGGAATTCAGCTCCTGATCTATACGTTTGAAAATAAACAGATAAATATTTGGTGTGCCAAAGCCTTTAAATCAGCAATCTTTCTGGCGTGGGGATATCTTGCTCTTGTGATAACTATTTGTGTTATTTCATATCTAAACCTATACATGTTCATCTAATTTCTACCTTGAAAAATGATTGGGTAACTTCCCGACACAATGCTATGCCAGTCAAATATATAAATATAATCCTTATTGACAAAACTAAACTTACAAATAATGTTAGGGATATAGAATTTGTCAACATGGACGCTCTTATCGTCGTAAGCTATCTCTTCCTGACAACCCGAAGTAAAGAAGAGAACAGGAACAGTACGCTGAGTACATAAAAATGGATCTGATAAAAGTAAAACAACAAATTCATTTTTAATTACCTAAATATACCAAAGAGTTATTTTAATGAATTGCAGTGCGTCTACCATGACATGGTATATGAAAAAAATATGTGTTGCATAAACAAATTGTGTTTTACAATTACAGAGTTTGGATTAGGCGGATTATAAATCAATAAAAATAATCTGACAATTACACCAATTATTTCGTTCCGAAAAAGAGTTCGTTCGTACATTAAATACTAAATAACGGATAAACATACTTAAAACAGTTCTTTTGTAAATACATATGAATATAAATACATAAATAGCTACGACCTCAGAAGCGGAGTGCAGGTATACTGACTCCCTTGCCAATATCGGCGTATAAAAACACTCGTCCTAAGAAAATCTAAATTAACTAGAAAAGTTTGTGCCACTAAAATAAATTTATTATGATTATTTAAAAAAAAAACGTATACTATGAGTATAATATAAAATAAAACCGTTTTGGTAGTATATCTTCTAAATACTAATGTACTACTAATTTCTGTGTTAATCTTAACAACTTTGATGGTACTGGGACTAACAAGTTGTATGACTATGTTCTTCTTTGACTCATCAATTGTATTGTATTGTTAAATATGTTTGTTTAATTTGTTGTGGGATATTAAGATCTATGATATTTTCTTTCGTTTAGGCGCACATAGTCAAAAGCGCATTAATAACTATTTTACTTTGGATTGGGATTTTTTCAACCTCTATTATTATAATAGGTTGGGGAAAAAGTCTTTTCGTATTTTTGTATGAAAAGTCAAGACATTTTTTTCAAAGTTTATTTACATTTATTTACAATATATATGTACCGTTTTGTTGAATAACTTTCTGCCATTTTGTGGGCAGAGACATTATCCCGTTACTGTAGAAACTTTGGGACTTCTGATCAAAAAAACGGGACAAATAGTTTTGGCAGTCCTCTCTTGAGGTCAACCTTACAGAACCTAAAGAATTCTGCAGAGACCGAAACAGGTGAAAATCTGAAGGCGCAAGGTCAGGGCTATATGGTGGATGCACTAGGACCTCCCAGTCGAACTCTCTTAATTTTTGCTGAGTGGCTAAAGATGTGTGTGGTCTAGCGTTATCGTGATGAAAGACCACACCCTTCCTGTTGATCAATTCCGGTCGTTTTCTATCGACTGCTTCCTTTAATCTCATCAGTTGCTGGCAGTAAAGATCAGAATCGATGGTTTTGCCGGGCGGTAAAAGCTCATAATAAACAATGCCCTTCCAATCCCACCATACACACAGCATCACCTTATTTCGTGTTAGGCCAGGTTTGGCCACAGTCTGTGAAGCCTAGCCAACTTTCGACCACGACCTTTTTCGCACGTTCTTGTCGTACGTGATCCACTTTTCATCGCCAGTTATCAATCTCTTCAAAAACGGCTCGGTTTCATTACGTCTCAATAATGAATCGCAAATGAGTACACGGTTCATTAAGTTTCTTTGAGTGAGCTCGTGTGGCACCCAAATATCGAGCTTTTTTGTATAACCAGCTTTCTTCAAATGGGTCAAAACTGTTTTGTGGTCAATTCCCAGTTCTTCAGCTACATCGTAACTACTAATATGCCGATCTTGCTCCACTCTTTCAAAAATGGCGTCCATTTTATTCGTAACAGGGCGACCAGAGCGAGGTGCATCTTTAACATCAAAATTTCCGGACTGAAAACGTTTGAACCAAATTTGTGCTACTCTTACTGACACTGCATCAGGTCCATAAACATCACAAATTTTTTTCACTGCTTGAGTTGCATTTTTGCCTTTTTTATAATAAAATTTTAAAATGTATCGAATTTCTTCATTAGATTCACTCATTTTTACGGAGAGAAAAACAAATGAAAAATAGCGGGAAACACTTTTTTTTATTTTTTTCTTTTCTTTATAATGGAACCTTTTTAATGTTACCAAAACCAGCCAGACACAAATAGTACAGTCAAAAAAATTTCATAATAAGTTTATACCTACGTTATGCGAAAAGACTTTTTCCCCGACCTAATATATTTAAAGCGCTTGTAGCTCTGCGGTGTTCGGTGGTCAGAATCGATCACCAAAGTACAGCAGAGTTTACAGAGGTCAGTTCTTGGATAGGTGACCGTTTGTGTGGCATTTGATATCGAGCGCTTCCGTGCTTCGGATGGCACGTTAAGCCGTTGGTCCCGGTTATCACTACATGTGGTAGTCGTTAAGCCATGTTAGAGGCCTAATGGGCGGCTTGAAAAATGCTAACAGCAGGACGCCATACACTTGCCTCCGCCAATACGCACTGGGTCAGCGTGGTGAAGTATGACCCAATACCTTCACACCTTGATATGTGAGAGGAGGCTCATGCTCAGTAGTGGGACGTTAATGGGCTGTGATGATGATGATGATGATATAAATATGGTAAGAAAAAAAACCCCAACCCAAAGTAAAATAGTTATTTATGCGCATTTGACATTTTGCGCTTTTGACTATGTGCGCCTAAGTCATTTATTTTATGTATATATCTGTGAGTGACGAGACAAACGAAACATTTATACGGATATTAAGTTACTGGCGAGCTATATTCGTCTCCGTGTCATTGAAGATAAATCTCAATTTTCGCTGCTCTGCTCTGATATTTATTTTTGAACTATATTCTATATGGGTGGCAGGATGGGTGTGGATGGAACCCAAATCAACCTCACCTGTAAGTGGTGCACCTGCCGAACAACGAACGAGGCTTGGGCGGACATTATGGTTGCCGGTAAGCGGCAATAGGCTCGCCACCTATTACGTGGGAACAAGTATATAACTGGCGAAATGTGGGCGTCTAAAATTCGTCTATCCCTTCGGGAAAACAAGCGTAATGTTATGTTTGTGTGTATATGTATATTTTATATCTTATACTATGGGTACTACACCACATAGTTATGTAAAACCTCATATTATATCAGTAAATAAATAAATACATATTTTTGACATTTACACCATATATTTAGTTCCAAGATAAGTCTCATTAAGAACTTGGGTTATGGATATATGGATACGAATAAACATACATAAATATATTCTATTTTTTTTATGTAAATACATGCCCAGACCAGAATAAATATACATGATTGTGCACACAAAGATTTTTCCTGTGTGGGAATCGAACCCACGACCTTAGGATTGAAGTGCGGGTATAGTAGCTTCAACGCCATATCGGTCGTCAGTGCCATAATTTAACACCTAATGTAATATTGTGGAGTGTAATAGAGACAAAATATCTACTGACCTCGCTTTAAAGGTGGTCAAATTAACGTGTCGTTCGTCTCGTCACAGAAGAATTATTTTTTAACCTGGGAAATTAAGTAATCGTTTTAAATTTACAGAAAAAGGCCCTCCTACGTGCCGCCGGCAAGGATACGCGCGACGGGGGCGCGAATCTTTTGGACGACACCGAAAACGATATCCTATTCTAAGCCCGTTCGTAACCTAGCCTCGTAGTGATGCAGTCAACAGGCGAAAGCTTTCCAACACTTATTATTATTTGTGGCAACACATGCGTTCGTCCCTAGTTCAGGAGCTCGTTGTACAGCACTATTGATATTTAACCTATTTTCTTTATGGTATGGTAATGGTTTTAATAATTGCCATCTGCGAAATATTTAATTGAACTTTGTTTTAAAAAAGGAACTCAAACCACGAAAAAGAGTATCAGTTTTATCGAACTTATTGTTAGCCTAAGCAAATCTATATCGTAAGATAAATTTTTTTCTTAATAAAGAAACATGGGTACGGATAGCAAAAAAAATATAAACATTCTCATAGACCTAAAAGTTCGATTGTCTCAAAACTAAAGTTCAAATAGGTTGAATGCATTTTGCAACAATTTTTCTAATTATTAAATCACATTTGTTTTTAGGTCGCGTTCAACTTTTATTTCACTTTAAGTTTGTTTAATATAAAGAGGTTTTTAGTATGGAATAAATCATATATGAAATCAGTAATAGATTGGATAATAATTGTTATATAAATATATTAGTAATTAATTTTTATTTTATTCCTACTAAAAACCAAGGGAAATAGGTGATGTACTCTTATCGTTCAAAAGCCGGGAGGGAGTTTAAACCTTGCTTTTGGTATTCGGACTACTCCTTATAGAAACATTCAAGTTTCAAGGGTTTCCTGTCTTCCGAAAGGCGAAATAGAAGTTGCGCGACTGTATGTTTTCGATAAATATAACTACTAGGTCTCTATAAAACCCTGCTATGTATTTTTAATAACCATTTGACTGCATAGAAGTAGGATTAAAACAGTGTTCAGTATTTTGATATAAGTACTGCATCGTTAACAATGTTAAATGTTTGAAAATATCGCTTAAAATAATAAATTATACATAAAATATAACTCAGTGTAAAGTGCAATGATATTATTAAATAATTCTTAAGATTGAGTATAATCATTCCACCATATTTCGTTTTTCCTTTTATCCTGAGCTTTAAATTTACCCTATTTAGTGGGAAAAGCAGGTAGATATTTTTCTTTAATTTATTGTTGCAGTTAATATATTTTAGAACTTTTGGCTAAGTTGACACTTGTACAAGGTATAAAACTATCACTTTTTCTTTACCCCTAAATAAACGAAATAGCTCTACCTCTTACAGAAATATCCAAATTTTTGAGCAATCGTGTTTTGTAAAATTGTGTTAGTTTTTAGTTAGTACAAGTGTGAACTAAGCCATAGTAGTGTTAACTGCATTAAACTGAAAATACACTAGAGACAAATGTGCCGTTACATGTCAAGAGACGCCGGGCAATTTCGCTTGACATATCAGGCGACATCGCGCAACTTATCTTCGCACCGACATCGGGAGACTTTGCTAAACCCCCTCTGATATATCTGGCGATATCGCTAGCGACATCGACCCATTTATGTCGGACGACGTCGTTTGCGATGCGTATCGCGTGATGTTGCCAGATAAGTCGACCGAAGTCCAGCTATGTCCTACCACTTCACCTGATGACTCTAACGACTTGTGTCATTCAGTTCATGAATATTAGTCTATTAGTGTATTACTTGAAGGTTCATTTTTGAATGGCAATATAAAGACCGCTGCCCTAAGGATTAAGATCGCAGAAAATATGATGCAAAAGTCGTTTATAAGTACAGCCGAGATTTTAAGTTTTTTTGAATTGTTATTTGGTATTATAAACTTTTATGTATTTTAAGTAAGCATCATGTAAATACAAGTTTGTGAACGAAATATTAAATATTATTATTATTATTGAACCAAATGTTGTGTTTTAATTTCTGCTTTTGACTTGTTTCTTAAAGGTTTAATCATAAAACCACATTTAATTTAAAAGTTTAAATGTTATGATATGAAATATATCTGAGTGAAGTCTACATCGTAAAAGTGTTCCTAAAGTAGCCTGAACGGTAACTATATTCTCGATTAATGAATCATAGATTTAGGCGCCACAGTGGAAGATCATGCTTACATTATTGTTGAGTGGAGGGTGGACCTGCCTAGGTTCTATCCGATACATACATTCCTATAATCACGCCTGTTTTCCCAATGGGGTAGGCAGGGGCATATAACGCGCCCATATTTCGCCAATGGTATTCTTGGTGTCACGAAATAGGTGGCGAGCCTATTGCTGCTTACCGGAAACTTATATGTTCGCTAGAGCCTCGTCTGTTGATCGGAAGGTGCACCACTTGCAGGTGAGGTTGGCTTGGGCTCCTTAGGTCTTGGTAGGAACCCTATGCACCTCTGTTCTATATAATAATGAGCGCTTTCGTATTTTGGAAGTTGAGCTTTAAGTATAAGGTTAGGGGTGTATAAGAATCATATCAAGACCTTGGGAAATCTGAGGATCCCAAGCCAACCTCTCCTGCAAGAGGTGCACCTGCCGATCAACGGACGAGGCTCTAGCAAACATATAAGTTCCCTGTAAGCGGCAATAGGCTCGCTACCTATTGCGTGAGACCAAGAATACCATTGGGGAAATGTGGGCGCGTTATATGTCCCTGCCTACTCCATCGGGAAAACAGGCGTGATTGTAGTATTGTATGTATATTAAGCTTTAAGAGGACCTATTTGAAATATTTTAACAGCAGGAGGCCACACACCTGCCTCCGTCTGGGTTTGAGTGGTAAAGTATGCCGTAAACCCTGGTTGGTGAGAAGAGGCTCGTGCTCTGTAGTGGAACGTGAATGTGCTATATCTTCTTAGCCCTTTCACGTTTTTTTTCACGTTTCATTGACTTAATCTTTGGGTGCTTGAACATTAATATTTGTTTTGATTTGGGTGTTTATTACGTATATTAAAACGTATTTAAGTATGTTTATCCGTTCTTTAGTATCCATAACACAAGTTCTTAATGATGCTTATCTTCGAGCTAAATAATTCGGTGTGATAGTAAAAGTATATACAAGGATAATATACAATGCACAAGTTTAATTCACGTAAGGTTTTACAGCTAATACCGTCTTCTATGGGCCAAAAAGAATTTGTTTCCACGTCTTACTAACAGTCCAAAGTCTACAGCAGATCTTAGCATTCCTCCTATAGACATTCCAATCTTCCTGGGGTTGTGAACGACTGTGTAGTGCTGCTTGACAAAATTGATCACTCTTCTCGATGTTAGGCCTCGTTCTGAGTTCATTTTGCGAAAGGCCCATAGCACTATTGCTGCTGGCACGGATCTTTTCAATGCATTTCGTAGTCGGTTGCATGTTACACTGGATGACGATAAATAACTCTCGCATGTACCATATGTGCTTATAGATCTGGATGGTGCATATCTCATCTTAACGCATTACTGAAATTTTGATTCCACAAGTAAGGTTTTCTTTATTTTTATCCTAAATGAGTTAGAAATAGTTACTGTTGTTTGTTTTGATCGAAAATGACGTATGAAATGTCAAATGTTGTCAAGACGTCTATAGATACACAATACACTTTAATTTTCATCTTAGCATAATTATGCTAGCATAATCCCAGTTGCCCAAGACTGAAGCTTAGGGCCCAGAGTCTGCTTATTGATCTAACCAGGGGGCCTACCGCCGAGTTCGATGGCAATCGATTATAAGGCAAAATGGATTTCGAATTGATTCTGTCGTACCGCCGAACTCATGGAAATCGAAACAAAATGGCGTTCTCCATTTACCTATTGATCTGTCACGGACTGAAGGTCATGAATGAGAAGTGGCTGTCGGCAGATTCCCCGGTACGTATTAATGAACGTAAACAAAGTTTGATCTAGATGGATTACCGGTAATCCATCGAATTCGGCGGTAGGCCCCCTGATGTGGCTAACTTTTAATTATTACATGGAGCGAATGCAGTTTGACCTCGCAAACCCAGAGGGAAACTTCATTCTATGTTCCATTCATCCTCTATCACCATGGTACGGTTACCAATACACTGGACAGTTCTGTACCTTCAGTGAAAAGTGATACATCTCGGCCTAGATCGGTTCTCATATTCACTGATTAAACTTCTTAAAAAAAAATTAGCTAAATTTCAGTCTTATCCCCGTTATTATAAGATTGAAATTGAGCGAGTTGTTTTTGTGAGTAGTGATATAAGTAAGCATTTATTTCTGGATTTTTTTGTGTAAAAAAATACTTTTTCATTCGTATCAAAGTGTACTGAACCCATACTAATATTTCTAAAATGTATTTTAATACGACTCAAGATACCACATCTTACGCGACTCAAAAGTTTTTACTTCAATTAGTACAAAGTGATATAAATCGAATCCTATCATAATACATTAAAAAATAGACACAATGCAGTTTAGTGCTAAGTGGTACATTTGTACATAAACCATAAAAATACAAAATTATTTTCATAAAAAGAAGTGACTAATGATACAACTGCAAATCAATCAATTTACACGTAATTTACCTAGCTAACTTTGATGTGATTATAAATTGAATACATATTATATTAATATAAACTTACGGAACATAGAACATAGATTTATGTGAAAAATCGTGCTGCCAGTTACAGAAAAATCTCTAACGAGCGACTAGAACTCGTGAAACAGCATATCAATAAATTTCCGGCATACGAAAGCCATTACTCTCGATCCAAGACTTCTAAAAAGTACCTTAGCTCTGACCTATCCCTCAATACTATGTATCAGCTTTATTGTAAAGAAAATAGTAACCCTGTCTGTAAAACTGTATATGCCAAAGTTTTTAAAGATATGAACCTATCATTTAAGAAACCTAGTGTAGATACATGCAATAAATGTAACTTGTTACAAAATAAGCTGCAATATTTACAAGATGCTGAAGAAATAGGACAAGTACAGGAGCAACTGAGACTACATCAGGAAAGCTACGAAAGTGCTTACAATGAAAAACGCAAAGATAAGGCTTTGGCTAAAACTAATTCTGATTTTTGTGTAATTGCATTTGATTTACAACAATGTTTGCCTACTCCAATGCTGAATACTCAGTCAGCATTTTATAAAAGACAACTATGGGTCTACAACCTAACAATCCACGATTTTATGTCTGATAACGCATATTGCTACATGTGGCCAGAATGTAGTGGTGGTAGAGGCGCCAATCAAATAGCTTCATGCTTATACGACTTTATCACTGTGAGACTTCCGTTGCTTCACCCAAATGCTAAAACCTTAATCATGTATTCAGATTCATGTTCGGGACAAAACAAAAATTCTATTGTTTGCACAGCCTTATTATTTGCAATAAAAGACTCGCCTCAACTTTTGAACATTGAACAGAAATTTCTCGTGCCCGGCCATACGCACATGGAAGTTGATAGTGACCATGCGCTGATTGAAAGAGCAAAAAAACGAACTTCAATGAATATTCATCACCCACGTGATTGGTGTCAATTGGTAAGGACTGCATCGACTAGAACTAATAAATTTTAGGTAATTGAAATGGCGGTAACAGATTTTTATGATTTTGCACTATTTTCAAAAAATAATTTTACTGTAAAAAAGACTAATTGTACTGGTGAAAAGTTTGTATGGTCAAATGTACGAGTTATTAAATTTAGTAAAGAAAAATTTCCTGTTTTTGAATATAAAGAAAGTTACGAAGGTGAAGACTATTCAATGATGTCTTACGACAAAAAGAATAAAAACTACAGTTTAGTTAGTATCAATGCAGTACAAAAATGTTACAATGGACCGGTCCCTATAAGCGTTTTGAAGAAAAGGGATTTAATATCACTGTTAGAATACATTGACCCAAGTGTTCACAATTTTTATCATGATCTGATAACCAACTCAAATATGCGTGACGTAGATCCTGATATTAATTCTGATAATGAATAGTTGATAGATGTTTCAACACATTTGTTATTTGATTTTTGAGACAACTGATTTGATGCTGTGATAATCAAGATTTACCCTCCTTACTAATAAACGCGAAATAAAGTTACACCAACTCTAATTGGGGTAAAAATGTATGTTATTCCGGAGATCATCCTAGTTGTAACTTAACGCCGTGTTTATTAGTAAGAGGGTAATGCTATAAGTTTAAAAGTTATGTTTTTTTTTATATAGATGTTAAGTACTTTAAAATATATTGTTTGTGAAAGGGTTAGTTGAAGTGTTTAAATGTATCTATTGTTTAGTTTTTTGAGACTGATTTTTAAGAGTAAAGACTGATTCGAAGAGTTAAAATTAATTAAGATTATCGCTAAGGTTTAAAGTTACGTTCTATTTAAATACATAATATTGTATTGTGTAATGAATAGTTAAAGTGCTATAATTATATCTGTTGTTTTGTTTTTAAAGACTGATTTAATACTAGTTAAGACTGATTCGATATACTCTGATAATCAAGATTAAGGCTATAGGTTTAAAAGTTATGTTTTTCTTTATAAGGATATTGTTTTATATCGTGTAGTTAGAGTGCTACAAACAATATAATATCTGTGTTAATTTCTTGAATTCTTTATTAAAGGAACCCTTTTTTAATGTTGGTTTTATTTTATTTTGATATTTACGTAATTTTAACCTTTCTATGACCAATACGTTTGAAAGTATCAGTGACTTGTATCACTAAACACTTTGAAGTATAAAAATGTATTACGATATATTCTAGCTTGTAGCATTAATCACTAACTAGTTTTAAAAAAATCTTTGGTGTAAAGGGATACAAATGAATATTTTCATACTATTCTTTAATAAAACAAGGAAATAAGATTGCTGACAATTAAATTGATCATATTAGTTTTACGACTTTTGCTTACAATAACTGTTTGCTAGCAAAACAGGGCAAAACGCAAACCTTATAACATGTCACACCAAACGATAACTAAATGTGTAAAATAATGCAATTTGTTTTAGACCTATCTACACAAAAATTAGCAAAGAAAATTATAGTGTACAGTGATACAACTGGCTATTTTCAGAAATAACTTAAATCTCGTGCAAAATAATGAATTCAAACCTAGGTCTAAATAATCTTATTGGTATTATGTACTCGTAACACATACCGTTTTTCATTATAAAACGTCAGAAACATAATGAGAATTTTTTGAATCTTTAACTTCAAATTACTCAAAACTGTGATTTTTGACTTGTATCACTTTTCACTGATGGTACAGAGTTGTGAGGTTTATACTTTTTGAGAAAATCGAATCAGAGTTCCAAGGTAGCGGGTGGCCCGGTTTATTTGCTGTCCAGTGTAGTTTTAATCTTGAATATTTGTTCTAGCCCAGACTTGATTATATATTTAAAAACAAATGTATGTAGGTATGTTTAACCGTTCTCTAACACCCATAGCACAAGTTCTGCCTAGTTAAGACTAAATGGCGCTGTGGTAGATATCCAAGTATTTTTTGTTATATATTTATATATTTTTTTATGTTTGAATCTCTAACTGTCTTGTCGTGCTGATGATAAACCGATTTAAGAAAGAGATCGGTACATTCATTCTTACTCTCGTGCGTTTCCAAAAAATATTTAGGTATTTTTACTATTCACAATATTTGTTTAGCTTGGGGCTAGAAGACGCTGTGTGGCGATGTTTGAGGAATTGTATTTATTTGCAAGTGATGGATTAAAAATATCTTTGTAACAATTCCCGCGCTACTATAATTACCCGAAAAATCGAGAAACTATTCAACACGACACGTGTTTCGCCCTTACACAGGGCATCTTCAGGTAAGATAGGAGCCTCAGAACAACGATGTCTTCACGACCAACGCTGAAACGAGAGTGATTTATTTATTTATTCAGTACACACACAGAAATATACAAATAGATAAACTAAAAAGTAAAAAACATTAAGTATCGGGCACAGCTTATTCCAAAAAGAAATACTTAAGTTCCAGCTGGCCCGCTGATTGGTAATTATTATATAAAGATTTTTTTCTATTAAATTGGTATTAAAAAAATAAGTTAGTTTAATAATAACATGGTCTACTTTTAAAGTGATGAAGACGCCGATGAAAGCTGGCAATTCACACGTCACAAATCAAATGTGTACTGATTATCTATATTAAAAAGAAAAAACTGCTCTATGAACTGCAGTCTGCAAGCGGTCGTTATAAAAATAGTTTAATCATGTCAGCCCATTTACGTCCCACTACTGAGCTCGAGCCTCCTCACACATATCAAGGTGTGAGGGTATTGAGTCATACACCACCACGCTTACCCAGTGCGGATTGGCGGAAGCACCAGTATGGCGTCCTGCTGTTAGAATATTTCAAGCCGCCCATTAGGCCTCTAATATGACTTAACGACAATCACGTTTAGTGATAACCGGGACCAACGGTTTAACGTGCCTTCCGAAGCACGGTAGCGCTTGATATCAAATACCACACAAACGGTCACCCATCCAAGTACAGATCTGTGTAAACTCTGCTTTACTTCGGTTATCGTTTCCGACCACCGCAAAGCTTTTTTTATGACGTCCCAAAAACCATCTCTTCGATTCAAGTCTAGTATTCCATTAAGCCAGCCATATAATCGCTCCACAACTAAACCTAACTAATTCTTCCGTAATTCATTCACATGCTGTTTAATCTGTCCTCCTAATTGCCGGTACAGTTGGTCGGTTGGTTATCAGATTAGTAGGCAGACAGCTCACTCAAGCTTATAAAAATAAAATTACATAAACTAATTTACTAATCGCGCTCGCTTAGTAAAAAATGTTCGTTCTGTGTGTCAATCGTACTCACAACATTACGAGCTCAAACCATTAACATACTGCATCAAACATAAAAAATATGCCTACTTACAAAAGTTGTAACTTTCACTGAAAACACACTGCCTACTTACGTACAAAATTTTCAAAAGCAACATTTATATTGGGTGAAAAATGGCTAAGTACAGTCAGCTTAATATTTCGACACAAGTCGCTATTGTCAAGAGCATTAAGGCGTGTTCTGATAATTAAATGGCGCTTGTGGGTGTTACCAACAATTTCACGTTGACTGTACATGAAAGGGTGTGGGGTAGGATGAGGGAAGTTGGGAGAAGAGGGGAGAACGTTCAAAGTGTAGTTCCCTGTAGCTGTCAAGGCCGATCACCCGCGGGGAAGGCTGCAGTGGAATTGACGTTTTGGGGAAACGGTTAGCAACCCCGTGATAGATATTAGGAGTCAAAGAATATTGATTGTAAAATTTTCATTGCGACTGATAAAACTACGGGGAATTAGGATAGTGATAATCACTAAGGTTTTTTTTTCTTTTAAATAATGGCTACGTGCGGTTTGCACATTTAGCCAGTGTCAAGTAAGAGATATATTATAACATATAATTTAAATGATAAAGATAATAAATGGTAAATGAGATGCCCTCCCCCTAAACCCCTTGAGTCCTCAGTAAAGATGTGGGACTATACTGAGATCTCACATGGAACTCTTGTGAGAATTTGACAAGTGATGTTGCACTGCTTTGTTTCATTTGCCAACACTCGTGTACGTTCACTGACACTTAATAATCCACCTTTATTACACATTAATGTTCGAAATATCACAAATTTTGGAAAATAAAACAAAACTGCAAACATAACGCTTCACTTTCCCGCCAAAAAGTCTCATCAGTAAAGTTAACCTTCAATTTGATCGACAATTTTTTTTCCTATATAAAAAAAAATTCGTCCGCATTAACTTGGGTAGAATCGAACCTACGGCCTTTGAATCCTTTCGTAAGAGAGGTCGTTTGTAATTTTTAAAAGTCGAGACGTCTATAGGTGAAATTTAAATGTATCATTGAATTTTTACAAAATTTATTCTCATGTAGGTAATAATATTACTGGACATCACACAAATTGCTTCTAGTCCCAAAATAAGCAGACCTAGGCAGATTTTGACGTAACTGATTTTACTTTTAGTAAGTACTTATGCACACGAATATTGTCTTTTGTGGGAATATAACCCACGATCTCAGAAGCGAAGTACACCTACTTATCTCCACGCCATATCTGTCGTCAAAATTCAAGCCCCATTTGTACTTACCTTGCCATAAAAGTCAGTTTTGACGACCTGCTACGCTTGTTAAGAGACCTTACAAACCCCTCTTCCAGTAAATTAAGATACATACATACATTTGTCTGTTTCCCCGAAGAGGTAGGCAGAGGCATATTATACACCCACATTTCGCCAATTAGAAGGTAGGTCCCACGTAATAGGTGGCGAGCCTATTGCCGCTTAACGGGCACTGTTATGTTCGCCAGAGCCTCGTCCGTTGATCGCCAGGTGCACAACTTGCAGGTGAGGTTGGCTTGGGCTCCTTAGGTCTTGGTAGGATCATTAAGATACTCCTAGATATAAGAAGCCTTACAAGTGCTTATTAAAGATATCTAGACTAAAATATTCTCGATTTAATATTTTTCAGCAGTGATCAGAGTAGGTAAAGCTATTTCTGATCATTGATTGTAAACGTCAATATGGACATACACCGGAATCTGATACATTCCATTGCAAAAATGGAATCGAAGGGAGTTTTTACATTTTATTTATAGTGATACTCGTACCAACTTTCAGCTCTGAAGGAGGTAATATAAACGGGAAAATCTCGTGAATTAAGCATTCCGGGAACGTTTATGTTAATGCAACGTATCGTATATATAAGAAATAGCTGTACTTATTCCGAACCCTGCTAATGAGTGACTAGATTATTGCGAAGCGCTTTTACTTAAATACCATTAGATAATATAATATCTGCTAACTTAATTAAGCTAAAATAAATTAAAAAAGACAGAAAACAAATATCTTTTAACCTCGAATTAAATAAAATTAATTTTTTTCTGACAATTACCTGCCAATCATTTAGTTCCAAGATAAGTATCATTAAGAACTTGTGTTATGGATACTAAATAACGGATAAACATACATAAATACTTTTGTGAATACATACTTAATATACATAGAGTATTGTTGCATTCTATTTAAGTTTTACCTTCGATTTCTACATAAGGCAAGTTTTAGTCTGTGAAATGAAAATGTATTTTTGTCTGACTGAATAATAATAATTTTCATTCAGACATTTAGTATTCGTAACAGTGTTAGCAGTAGGGACTGAATTGTCTTCTATTAAAAAAATACTAGCGGCCCGTCCCGGCTTTGCACGGGTGGACATTAAAATGAAAAATCTTAAACTGGTCATAGTCTTGAAAATAGATTGGATATGATTTATGTTTAAGGGTAGTAGTTATATTTGTAGTCAAGAGAAAAGCACTCTTTTGTTCTCTCTCTCTCTCTCAAACTGAAATCAAATTTACAGTCCTGTCTCACTTAACATATTAATTATTACAACATTTTTTTTAAATAATTCTTTAATCGAAAATTGTGATACTTAAACATTTACTCCAAATATAAGATAACACAGCCTTTTGTTATATTATATATCATTAATCTCATTGCGTATGAAATAGTCGTTCGCAATGTCTTAAATTATTCAGTCGAATCTTCCAACAACTTATGCAGCTTTTGGTTCACAAAAGCTTTCAAGAAGTTCCGGCACGCGTTCGTTAGATGGCGTTACGTGTGCTGCATCATCTAAATTATGTTTATTGTGCCAAATAGCACCTCTTTTATTCTAACAGAACAATACTTACTTGATTTGATTCACAGAAGATATAGTGACAAAAATTGAGAAAGGTATGCTTAGATGACTTTGGTCATGTTGAGAGGATGAATGAAAGTAGACTAACGAAAGTGATTTATGATGGACAAGTGATTGGAAGTGCTGGGAAGGGAAGACCTCGTAAGACCTTCCATGACCAAATTTAGAAAATTTTGGAGAAAGGGCAAGTCAAAGGTACCCTAAACCGACGGGCTTGTATGAGGAGGTTAATGAGTGTTAATGAAGCTAAAAGTGTGTGCTAAGATCGTAGCAAGTGAAAGGACGTGATCTCTGCCTACCCCTACGGGAAAGAGGCGTGATATTTTGTATGTATGTCTGATTCAATAGATAAATTTTTTGCAAACATTCTTAATTTTTTTTAAACTAAAATGTATTTACTACTCGCTTCGTCCAGCGGTGTCACCCGCTTGTTCCCCGTTCCCGTGGGAATACTGGGAGAAAAAGTATACTATGTGTAATTCCAGTATATGCAGCCGTACCACAAGAAGTTTCATTACAAACGCTCCAGTAGTTATTGCGTGTAGGGTAACAAACATCAGGTCACATTTTTTTAAATTTATAATATTATTTTGATATATAAGTAAGATGGCATAAAACATACAAAAATTTACACCTGTTTACCCAAAAAGGTAGGCAGTCTCATATTGTTTATACGCGCACATTTCGTAAATTTCATTTTCGTTTTCAAGTCATAGGTGGCGAACATTAATGTGACCCATGTATAGGGATCCTACCTGCCGATCAACGGACGAGGCTCTGAAGAACAAAAAAGTTCTCGGTAAGCGGCAATAGTCTCGCCACCTATTACGTGGGATCAACTAATTGGCGAAGTGTTTGCGTATAATTGGCCTCTGCCTACCCCTTCGGGGAAACAGGCGTGTATGTATGTATAAAGATTAAATACATAAATAAAATAGAAAAACTTAGTATGAGTTCTGTTTTGAGCGGATTCACGTCTGTATAACGACAGGATTTGAATTTAGTGAGCACTGATATGGAGCCCTCTCTAAACCGAACCAAAGATCAACCGTGCGTGCTGATACAGCCATGACCATTCTGCCAAGAATGTGAAGAATCCAGCCATCTACAAGACCTAAGGCGATATTTGAACCAGGACTCTTTTGGTTTAAGAGCAAATACTTATCACTGAAATGCGGTTATATGCAGATTCCAAATATTTTAAGTTATCGCACGGATTAGAGGAGCAGAAGCACTATTACCTTACATTAAGGTTGAAAATGGCACCTATTCCCGTAACTAGTACCCTTCGCACCCAGGTTATAATAAAATAAGAGATTACATCTTTGTGTAAGCAACAATAAGGCATCCTGCTTAATAAGGGATTTTATTTCAAAGGATCATGAAACTTCAGTGAGGGTACTTCGGCTGAAATTTGTTTGATGCCGTAAACGATTTCGTTAAACTTATTTGAGTTGAATTGTTTTGATATGTAATAGGTTGTTTTAAAAGCGTTTAAGCTCGAATGTTGCTTGTGACTTTAATGTATTACATTACAATTCGGTGAATCTATGTAATTTGTCTGTATTTAAATAAAGATTTTGGCTTAACCAAAAGTTATTTTAAAATCCTTATTACCTACCAGTGCTTTACAAAGTCAAAATGAAATATAAATATAAAAAACAATAGACATATTATTATGATTATACTGAAATCACAAAGTTTAGATTCACTTACATGCAACTAAACTATTAAAAAATATGAAAGTGTAAGTGAATCTCAGTGCCAGTTCCGAGCCACCGCTCTGTAAGCAGAACTAGCAAAAAAAAAAATTAAACTCCTGAATCTTGTATTAAATCTAGTCCACGAGCGAGGGGCCTAGTGGTCTAAGATACAGGTAGATTTTGTTGCCCAGCCTTCTACAAAGATAAGGTAATAAATATGTATAAAGTAACTACCTACTAATAAGATTTATTGTAATTTTCGTTTGTGGAAGAAGAAATAAACGAATATTATTAATATTAAAGAGGTTATTAAGATATAGGAATGTATGTAAAGGTATATAGGGATATAAGGGTGTATAGGGATCTTACCAAGACATAAGGAGCCCAAGCCAACCTTACCTGCATGTGGTGCACCTGCCGATCAACAGACGAGATTCTGGCGAACATAACAGTGCCCGGTAAGCGGCAATAGGCTCGCCACCTATTATGTTGTGTTGTCACCTCGTGGTTAGCTTAAGTTTTACTTATGTAGTATATAAACGAGGTTTCAACTTTATGCCCACTGATAAGCTTTAACTGCCTTATAATATTATTTACTTAAATTATTTATTTCATAACACCAACATACTAAAACAAAAATTAAAAAAAAAAAAAAAATGTCCAAAAATTATTTTGACGACCGATATGGCGTGGAGTTATCCCACATAGGACAAATCTTTGTATGCACAAACATTAATATTTGTTCTGCTCTGGGTGTTTTCTCTTGTATATTTGGTATTTATTAACCAAAAATAAGTATTTATGTATGTTTATTTGTTATTTAGTATACATAACAAAAGTTTTTAATAATATATAAGTATGGAACTTTTTTTTTTTTTTTTTACTTACCTACATATAATTTATTGCAGTAAGATGCCAACATAAACTATTTCAAGTTTTATCAGGCATCAGTGTTCTTTTATGGGCACATTAACTAATTGTTACGCTTTATTTCCAAAGGGGTAAGTAAGGATCCTTTCAAATTCAATTCGGGCGCATACTTATAAAAAGAAAGACAAGATTATTTATTCTGTGATACATGATACAACTTTATCAACATTAACACTCATTACTATTTTCACTGGGTTGGATGTGTACCCAGACTTATTACCGCCCGAAATTGGTAGCCAACTCTCAGATCAAGATTGGATATCTGTGATAGACAAAATCAATCCTTTTTTCAGGAACTTCTTGAAACCTTAGGACCTTTGAGGCCAAAGCGTCTATCTAAGACTGGTTTCAATCTCGAATGGCAGATATGTTATTATTTACGGCGTTAGACCCTTTGCGCTTCTTACACCATAACTATAATTATTTCTCTAAATATTGCATGTAATTTGCTACGTCTAGTTCTTTATTTGTGTGATTTTTTTTATGTGCACATAATGTTAAGAAGTGTCTATATTGTGAACCACCTTGGTACATCAGAACCGAAAAGCTACTTCGGAACCTTACAGTGGATCTGGTTGTTAGCATGATTAAGATATGTGCAGAAGCTTATGAAAGAAGACTTCATTACCATGTAAATGTTAAGGCTTTCCAGGTCCGCAACAACACAGACCTAGTGAGAAGACTGAGAAGGAGGAAACCTTTTGAGTTAGTTTAGTGTAGTGTCAGTGAAGTGAAATACTGTGACTAAGAACACATTACTAAAGTGTATTCGCCTTAATAATAAGAATAGTGTTATTGGACAAATTCTTACTTTCAAAATATGTAATAGTTAATGATAAATTAAAGTTACTAATTAGTCTTTAGATAGACTAGATTGTAGTTGATATAAGATACCGCCTGTAAAGAATACTTTTTTTTTGCAAAAAAAGTATTCTGTATAGGTGGAAAAAAAAAATGTGGACAATGTCGGTTGGATAGAAAATCGAATATGGTCATATATTTATCTATAATAACATATATTGTACAACTGTTTTTTGACGGATGAGTAAGCGTACCGATAGCACCCTTTGGAATACAAAAAATCTCAATGCACTAGCATTTTTTCATAAAAATATTCTCCACGCTCATAAAGAGTGTGAAACAGAAAAAGTTATTACTCGTTTTGACGCGAGGGCCAGTAACACTAAAATTTTTAAAAGAAGTATTTATTGTAAGTGAAGAATGCGCAACGGTGTGACTCATCTCAACCATAGTAGATACAAATAGGTAGTAAGGTATCTTTATAAATACATACCCGGGTGCGGCGTATGGTACCGACCCGAATAGTGTCACCCCCTCCCATCTCACAGGATTCGTAAGAGCCGACGATAGGATTTCTCCCTACCGTATGTTGGGTATCAGAAGCGTCATCCTGCAAACTGACTTGTACAGCGGTCACCAATCCGCCTGCCCAAAGTGGTGATTATGAACAAATACCCCCAATAGAATAATCTATTGAGGAGGTCAATTTTCCGCAGCAGACTTTATAAAGATATGATCATGCACAGGTTCGCACTGAACATGGTTTGTATGTAAGCGCGCACAAACGTACGCGTCGTCACAAGCACGCACTGACAAAATTTATCGTTGCTAAAGGTGCATATGTCGAAGGCAGATTGAAGTAATGCAGCATTTTACAAAACGGCAAGACAAGTTGTGAATGTAAAGGAAACGTTCTTTTTTATAAAGCACACAACACAATGCAGTTACAGTCTTCAAGTTAGGTGTCATAATAATATTATGACACTTAACTTGACGGGGTGACTTATAATTGCGCAAGGTTACCTAACAAACCCACGAAATCCTTAGGGAGCCACTTGCTTTCAGTGAACTTTTATAAAATTCCCTATACTTTTTAATTAGCCTAGTCGTTTCGTAAAACGACGCATGCTATAATTTGCCCACGACACATATACCGACACGCCCTCGCGCTCTAACGCGCCGCGCTATGACTATGCATTTTTGGCGATTGAATTAACTAAAAGCGACAGCCCTATGTCTTTGGGCTATTTATCGCTTACTCGGGACTCGATTTGTCCTACCTATTTGTTTTAACTATGACCCATCGCTACCAAGACTATCATCATGATGACCGAGGTAATAGGACCTTAGATAAAAAAGAGATTAAAGTGTATTGTTAACAATGTCGAAGTCATTTTGAATATGACGTGTGTCAACATAAAATGGACATTATAAAAATAATAGTTATTCCTAGATTTATATATTGTTAGAATCAGTTGTACATACGTACTAATTTTGGGATCATTTTCACACGTTATAAATAAATAAATATTCTCTTACAATGACACCAATTATTTAGTTCCAAGATAAATATCACTAAGAACTTATGTTATGGATACTAAAGCACGAATAAACATACATACTTACATACTTAATATACATAAAACACCCCGACCAGAACAAATATTCATATTCATGCACGCAAAGATTTGTCCTGTGTGGGAATCGAACCCAAGACCTATGGAGTGAAGTGCAGGTATACTGACCTCCACGCCACATCGGTCGTCGAACCGACAGACTGACTGTTATATGTTCTATCTCTTATTGTAAAAGTGCATAATACAGGCACTGCGTCATTTACGCGCGTCAACTTAAATTTGCTACATTTTTCAGATACGCGGTAATCCAAGTCTAGTAGTTACGCGGTATTGCACTATCCCCGCCCACATGATGTTTTATTCGGTCTTTACATTGCACTTAACATGTTGTTACAAGTTTCAATAAGCAACCTATAAAACTAACGTTCTAGTTTCAATTGTTACACAAAAAAAGAATTCTTGTAACATTTTTCAGATACGCGGTATTATCCAAGTCTAGTTACGCGGTATTGCACTATCCCCGCCGACATGATGTTTTACTCGGTCTTTACATTGCACTTAACATGTTAGCACAATCGGTCACGAAAGTTTCAATCAGCAACCTACAAACTAACGTTCTAGTCTTAATTATTACAAAGAAATAATTATAGTAACATTTACTAGGTTATTACAATACTACTAAACATAAACATTAATTTTTGTTTAGCGCGGAAACCTTATAACCCTCTACACTTAGATTCACTTTGGTACACCTAATTTTTATTTATTTGCATGTAAGTGTATCTAAGCTTCGTGATTTCAGTGTAGTAATATTTAGTTTTTTTCTAAATTTATATTTTGTTTTGACGTTTTCAAGTGCTATGTAAGTTTATGAAATAAATATTTTTTTACTTTTACACTACCTTTGAGTAAGAATGCTTTACTCAACGGGTAAACCAAGTACCAAACTCCATATCAAATCAATCGACCGTATATAAAAATAAAGGGGTGTAAATAAACCTCTTATCTAACCTTGGATCATTACTGAGCACGGGCCTCCTCCCGGAATGAGAGAGATTAGGTCATACCTACTCCATCACGCGGACCCCGTGCGGATAGCCGGGGCGTCCTAAATCCTGTCCTGTTAGAATATTTTAAGCTGCAGTTAAAAACCAGGGGCCGAACTTGCTGGTAATCGATTATTAGACAAAATCGATTTCGAATTGATTCTGTCGTACCGCCGAACACATAGAACTCGATACAATATGGCGTTCTCCATTTAGATACAAATTTTAAAGGATTGACGTGATATTTGACAGTCTATCTGTGTTTTTATTAAATTATATTTGTTAATATTTAGGTAAAAATGTGTCATAGAAACGCAAATAATAATCATTTAATTAATTAGTCGCTTCAGTAGTCTGCCAAGGTCATGAATATAATCTATGCTTTGGGCAGATTCCCAGGTACGGATTGATGAACCTTAGAAAATTTAGATCGATGTAATAGCTGAAATTCATCGAATTAGGCGATAGAACCCCAGGACCAACATCGATAATAAATTCCACACATAAGGTCACCCATCTAAAGAGCTTTGTAAGCTTTGCTTTACTTAAGTGATGGTTTTTAACCACTAAGAACCGCGGACCTACGAGTACTTCAACTTTCAACCCAGGATATTTACGACTAAATACTTTTGAATCTGATATAATTATTTACAGGATGAGAGGGTTTGAAGTTCGCGTCGCCCCTATCGAAAGACCCTTCTCTTCACTTGTGTTTCACGCCCCTGCGAACGATATTGTCTGTTACGACTTCAGATTAGTCTGTCGGAATAAAGGTTACAACGATTACAAAAATCTTTCTTTCTTTTAAATAATGGTTTCGTGCGTTAAGCACATTTAACCAGTGTCAAGTAAGAGATATATTAATTACTAGCAGCGCCCTGCGGTTTTACCCGCGTGGCCCCCGTTCCCGGAAATATCGGGATTAAGAGTGTCGTATATGTTAGTCTAGGACTGCAGCTATACACGTACAAAGTTTCATCACAATCGCTCCAGTAGTTTTTGCGTGAAAGAGTAACAAACATCCATCCACACATACAAACTTTCACGTTAATAATATTGGTAGGATATATATATAAATATAATGATATATGATTTGTATTTACTATGATTTATATTTATAATAGGTTGGGGAAAAAGTCTTTTCGTATTTTTGTATGAAAAGTCAAGACATTTTTTTCAAAGTTTATTTACATTTATTTACAATATATATGTACCGTTTTGTTGAATAACTTTCTGCCATTTTGTGGGCAGAGACATTATCCCGTTACTGTAGAAACTTTGGGACTTCTGATCAAAAAAACGGGACAAATAGTTTTGGCAGTCCTCTCTTGAGGTCAACCTTACAGAACCTAAAGAATCCTGCAGAGACCGAAACAGGTGAAAATCTGAAGGCGCAAGGTCAGGGCTATATGGTGGATGCACTAGGACCTCCCAGTCGAACTCTCTTAATTTTTGCTGAGTGGCTAAAGATGTGTGTGGTCTAGCGTTATCGTGATGAAAGACCACACCCTTCCTGTTGATCAATTCCGGCCGTTTTCTCTCGACTGCTTCCTTTAATCTCATCAGTTGCTGGCAGTAAGGATCAGAATCGATGGTTTTGCCGGGCGGTAAAAGCTCATAATAAACAATGCCCTTCCAATCCCACCATACACACAGCATCACCTTATTTCGTGTTAGGCCAGGTTTGGCCACAGTCTGTGAAGCCTGGCCAACTTTCGACCACGGCCTTTTTCGCACGTTCTTGTCGTACGTGATCCACTTTTCATCGCCAGTTATCAATCTCTTCAAAAACGGCTCGGTTTCATTACGTCTCAATAATGAATCGCAAATGAGTACACGGTTCATTAAGTTTCTTTGAGTGAGCTCGTGTGGCACCCAAATATCGAGCTTTTTTGTATAACCAGCTTTCTTCAAATGGGTCAAAACTGTTTTGTGGTCAATTCCCAGTTCTTCAGCTACATCGTAACTACTAATATGCCGATCTTGCTCCACTCTTTCAAAAATGGCGTCCATTTTATTCGTAACAGGGCGACCAGAGCGAGGTGCATCTTTAACATCAAAATTTCTGGACTGAAAACGTTTGAACCAAATTTGTGCTACTCTTACTGACACTGCATCAGGTCCATAAACATCACAAATTTTTTTCACTGCTTGAGTTGCATTTTTGCCTTTTTTATAATAAAATTTTAAAATGTACCGAATTTCTTCATTAGATTCACTCATTTTTACGGAGAGAAAAACAAATGAAAAATAGCGGGAAACAACTTTTTTTAATTTTTTTCTTTTCTTTATAATGGAACCTTTTTAATGTTACCAAAACCAGCCAGACAGAAATAGTACAGTCAAAAAAATTTTATAATAAGTTTATACCTACGTTATGCGAAAAGACTTTTTCCCCGACCTAATATATATTATAGAATGTGTGGTAATAATGATGATAAATAGTAAAGATGTGGGACTATATTGAGATCTCATATGGACTTCTTTAGAGAATTTGAAAAGTGATGTTGCACTGTTTTGTTTCATTTACTAACACTCATGTACGTTCACAAACACTTAACGGTTAGTCATCCATCGTAATTACACATTAATGTTCAAAAGATCACAAATTTTAATAAACAAAAGTCCATCACGAATAATCACATTTCAGGCTTGTTTTTTTTTAAATGTCTATGTTTGAGCAAACGAATGACTATTGTTATCATTTATTTACGCGACTAAGCATACTAAATTAACACACATTTTAATGATGTCAATCGCGGTTTAATAAACTGTTTTTATCCCGATGAGGTTGCGTTGTCTGAAGTTATTTTAATTAAGTACCCGTTCTGAACAAATCATAAATATTAAAAAATTAATTGACATTTAAAATTTAAAACTCGCAGCTAGCCTGTTTATCCCAAATCGAATTAAACTATAAAACTCAAAAAATAACTTCTTCTTTGAATCGTGTGTTAAGAACATATTATAAAATATAAATGAAATGTTGTCGAGAACGGGTGGCTATTCGTGCTGAGGAAAAAGTTTGTAGGAAAACAAAAACTGCTATAGTTTTTTGGGAATATTTTAAATTGTAAGAAAACTGAGAATGGTGGAAAGTGTCAAACCTTATTTATGTAAATGGTTCTTTTATTGGATCTTGTCTTTTATATTTCTCGAATTGGACAAAGCATTTAATGTTGCTTTTAGTAAAGGAGCGCCAGGAGGATCTTAGGCAGCGGGGGCCCCTGCTGTCTAACCATAGGCCCTCCGAGAAGTCGGCCACATACGCTATGGTCGCACAAGGAGGTAGGAGAGGCGCGTCCACTGGGCCTCTCTGAGGAGGTCCTCCCAGTTCTGGTACAGAGGCCGTTGGCCGCAGGCGGGGTGTCAGATGCTGCAACTTAGGTACTATATTTCTCAACAAGCGGCAGGCGTCGTCGGAAGATTTTTAGTGGGTATTACTGCTGCCAGTCGCGTCTGCCGGTGGTGAGTCCCACACCCCCTTTCGGTCCCCCTTTGGCCGGAAGGCAGTGCGTAAACACATTTTGTTACCGGCATAAAAAAGGCCTATGTTCAGAACCCCTCCGCCTCCACGGTCTCCAACTTTACGTGGTGGGCCCCCTCACTACCTCCGTACCTCGGTACCTCCGGGTAGGGCGGAGGAGGCCGCTGGGAAAAAGGTAACGAATTTGGGTGCCTATAGTAGTGACTACCGGGTAGGGAAAAAAAGAGAGACCGCCAGAAGGACAGGCCAAGCAGTGCCAGGACGGTCCCTGCTGTCTATCTATAGACCCTCCGAGAAGTCGGCCCCACACTCTATGGTGGCAAACGGAGAAAAGAGGAGCATGTCCACTTCGCCTTCCTGAAAGGTTCCTCCCGGTTCTGACCTGAGGCACGTTAGGCCTAGGTTCAATAGTGAACGGCAGTTGGCTGATTGATTTTTAACACTGTTTAGAAATCTACCCTTCGGTCTTGAGAACTAACCGTTTCTTAAGTTGTGATCACATTTTTTTAATGAAATATTACTTTTTTCAGTGTTCTACGTTTAACCTAATTGGGTACAACGTGTAACAGCTGCGATGCTGCTATTTATCATACTATTATTCATGGAGTATTCTCCAACAACAGGAATTGTCTGGGCGTCGATTAGTATCGTTTAATCACAATTTAACTTAGTATGGACGACAGACGACCTCTTGTTGCTCTGCAAAAAGGATTTCTATGATTTGAATTTTTATTTTGCATAAATAATGCTGTATTTTGTTGTATGGTATGTTCGGTATATAGGGATCGTACTAAGATCTGCGGAGCCCAACCCAACCCCACCTGCAAGTGGTGCACCTGGTGATCAACGGACGAGGCTCTGGCGAACATAACAGTGCCCGGTAAGCGGCAATAGGCACCCCGCAATTGGCGAAGTGTGGGCATGTAATATGCCTCTGCCTACCCCTTCGGGGAAACAGGTGTGATACTATGTATATATGTATTTAGTTAAAATATGATTTTTTTACTAGAAAAAATGCACCTTAACTATTTTTAAATTACGTAAAAGCACAGATAATATGGTACTGGTAAAAGTAAATTATAGTTCTCAATTTTGTCTCTTCAATTTCTTCTTAGTAAGTAAATATTCATCTAGTGTGTACTAGGGATAAGTGAATAAAAGAATAAGTCGGAGTTAGTTTATTTTATAGAATTTAGTTGATACAAAATTTTGTGATCCCTGATTTGTACTATCTTGCTGTACCATAAATATTTTTTTTTTTTTTATAACTTCTTTTTAATTGTCTATAAGTATATTTACTTTTATATATTTACTAAACGAAAAGCACAACAATGTGCATTTTATATATATATAAATACTTTTAATGCGTACACTAAAACAAAAAAATATAAGATTACTTTGAGGGATGTATCATTTCGGATCCGGATATGAAAAATATAATACCGGTTTCGGGCGCGGTCATGGATATTAAATTATTTCAAATTATCCAATAGTTTCGGTTACGGATATTAGAATTTTAAGGAAGTGTTAAAGTGACAAAGAGAATAAATATAAATGATTTGACTTAATAAATTTGTTACAAAGTACAAGGATTTACATTTTATTTAATAGGTTTAAAAAAATCAATAATCACAACATATCATATCAAACAGTCTCAAGCTAAAGTGTGAACTAAAAAAAAAGAAATTAAATTAATGAATACAGTAATCTATTATTTAAGTATATAAGAAAAAGTAAAATCAGAGTACATAATGTAATGTTGAAAAAAATTATAACACTCCGCCCTATACGAAAGTTTTACATCGGATTCGGTTACAGTTACGGATAGATTTTTATTTGAATACCCGATATTTTCTATTACGGATACGGAGCTCCGTAACAACCCTGATTGCGATAAACATTATTGGTAGCCTTATCTTTTAACTCATATTCGGACACACAAAATTTTCATTTATTTTCTACCTAAACTTAACCCCATAAGGTTCAATATTTCTGCGTTATTTGATGGGTTAAAGCAATTCTTCCAGGAAATCATTAAAGCACCAAAAAATTGTCGCTTGTATCATTTTAGGTGTACTTGTATTAGTTTAGGCGCCAAAACGTTATAATCTATCTCGTGAGTCCACCCTGCTTATGGTTCCATGGGGTACCTATCGATTATCTCCCTCCCTCCCCCCGCCGCGCGTCTCTCACTGCGCCGATACGCCCCTACCACCTTGTGCCGTTAACTGGAACTTTACTGAAACTTGCTGAAAAAAAGTTAAATTTTAGGTGACTTACTGATTATTTAGTAAACTTGAATACCTATCAATAATTATTATAATTAGTAAGCAAACATTTTTTTACGAAAAAATAAAAAAGGTTTAAAGTAAAATAACACTTAAAAAAAACTTAAATTATTATTTAAAGATTGACTTTAATAAAAGATTTTGTTATATATTTATTTTAATAAAATCATATTTAAAAAAATATAAAAGACGTTAGAAGAAAGCTGTGTTAGGACTTCTTGGCGGGAAAGTAAAGCGTCATGTCTGCAGTTTTGTTTTAATTTCGAAAATTTGTGATAATTCAAACATTAATGTGTAATAACGGTAACGTTAAGTGTTTGTGAACGTAAATGAGTATTGGTGAATGAAACAAAACAGTGCAACATCAATTTTCAAATTCTCTCAAGAAGTTTATGTGAGATCTCGGTATAGCCCCACATCTTTACTGAGGACTCAAGGCGGAGGACATCTCATTTAACATTTATCATCTTTATCACCACTCGTTCTCATTTACTTTAATTTATATATTATTAATATATCGCTTACTTGATACTGGCTAAATGTGCTAGACGCACGAAGCCATTATTTAAATGGAAGAATGGAAGACAAGATTTTATTAATAATTCAAACATTATTTTGCTTAGCGATTCCACATCTATTTAGTAATCCCGTATTAGATAATTAAAACTGTAATATGTGGGTTAAAAAAATGTGGGTAAAAATAGTCCTAATATTATGTATGTCGTAATTACCGACGAATTATTGATGAACGGCATGGCTTGGAGGTCAGTATACCTGCACTTTACTCAAGAGATCGTGGGTTCGATTCCGAAACAGGACAAATCTTTGTGTGCATAAACATGAACATTTGTTGTAGTATGGGTGTTTCTTATGTATGTTACGTATGTATTTACTAAAAAAAAAAGGTATTTAAATATTTTTATCCTTTATTTAGTATTCATAATATATTTTTTTAATGATACGTATCTTGGTGGGAGTATATTTTTTTATTTATCATGTATTTAGCTAAAGAGTGTTATAAAATTATTTTTGTTTACGATATTTCTTTTAAAAAATAAAGCAATTATCGCATCCATATATTGGGTGGTTGAATGTCACCGTTCAAGGCGGAAGCCTTCAAAAAGCCTATATGAACGGCGCCATTGGAATATTACAGTGGTTTATAAATTGTCGCCATAAAATGAACCCTATGGTGTTAATATAAGGAAGAACCACCAATAAAAAAAGTACTTCCCGTTCAAGGGTTAATTGTGGTTGAAATGTATATAATTCTCATTCCGCTCTACCTTTATCCAATCCCACAGGAACCACACATTTTTCCAGGATAATAAGTAGTAATTTGCTGTTTCTAAGGTTCAAGATTTCTTCGCATAAGAACATCTTTTTTTTTTTCGGATGGAAAATCGTCTAATGACCCTCTCCCGCTGTGGATGGAGCGGGAGGCTGTGTCAAACTTTTACTGACTAAAAACCATACATGTTCCTTCTTGTGCCTGCTACGTCCAGAGGCCGCGGTAACCCTTTCGGACAGTCCCGCAGCGCATAAGAACATCTGTGAAGCATACTCAGTAAGCATATCAAGTAAAAAAGGTAGATACCTAATTAGCAATAAGAAAGTGAAATCAATTTTTAGGGTTCCGTAGTAAACAAGGAACCCTTATAGTTTCGCCATGTCCGTCCGTCCGTCCGTCCGTCCGTCCGTCCGCGGGTTAGCGCAGAGACTATTAACATTAGACAGCTGAAAATTGGTGTGGGTATACATATTAATCACGTCGACAAACCTGTAGAATAAATTTTTTAAAAATATTGTTTTGTAACGTACCTCCCCTACACGTAAAGTAGGAATGATTTTTTTTTCTCGAGTCTATCTTATCATGTTGGGTATCGTTAGAAAGGTCTTTCAAAAGTAATACGAGTTTCTTAAAACCATTTTTCGATTTAGGGATCCGTTTTCGAAACATTAAGCTTTAAAGTGGAAAAAATTGATAGAGTTAAGTATCCGCCCCCCCCACCAGGTAAACGGTACTTTCAGAGTGGCTGAAAAAATTCACTATAGTAGTATATATAATAAAGTTAAAAGGAAAACTATCACGGCTAAGTAGGCTTTACTGGTTTTCGAGTAATGGACGACAATCAAATAAATTTTTGTATTAAATGTATTAAAATTTCATTCATACCGTAGTAGTGATATCTATCGGGGAATAGCTGAACCTGTTCATATAGCGACATTATGGCAAAGGGTGACTACGGAACCCTATATTGCGCGTGGCCCAACACGCACTTGGCCGGTTTTTTTAACTATGTGTGAGTGACTGAAATGTTGCCACTTTCAAAATCTCCCAAGATATTACAAGTATAAAAAAACACTAGAACTCGGTTAATTTGCGAATGTAAAAATATACCTAAAATAAATTTACTAAAATTAATTGGTTAAACTTCACTATAAAACATTTTATTTTTATTGAAGTTTACCCGGTATGCTGTGAAATTTAAATTTTCTAATGACTTTTGTAAATTTCAGCTCTGTATGAAGTAGAATTTTAATTAAATTGAAACACTTATTGTAATATAGCATTACAATTTTATAAAATAATAAAAAAGAACATTTTAATTTATTTAAAATAAAAACAATACATCGTATAGCTAAACAACTTAAATAAACTACCTTAACTTAAAATTATAAATAAAAGATGTCTTCCAACTGTGGGCCCATGGGTACGGTGCCAAGAATATTATTATTACTATAATACTTATAGTATAATTTGACATACGCAATGCAATAAGAAAATTAGAATTTTTAGCTATTCAACTCATTTTTTAAAATGTATAGTAGTGTGTGAAAAAAAAATACAGACAGTTTTTGTAAATTATTTCTAAAAGGAATATAAAGAGGAGGGGCAAAATTTTGCAATAAAAATAATAACAAATAGAAGTTACAAACAAAATAATAACCTAAAACCCGTTATGCTGATCTGAGCATACCACACTAGATGAGGATGGCTGCCACTGAGGTTCATTTCGGCTTACTCTTACCGCAGCGGCCCATTCCTCTCTTATTACAACATTCGTTGGAAACCTAAAACCAATCATAATATTTCAAAGACAAATAAGTATGAAATGCATATAATATTTATATGGATATAATAAACTGAACCTCTAAAAAATACTTTTTTGATCATCAAAAATACTGATCTAGCATCTAATAGGGGATTAGGTGCTCCATCAGAATTTTTTGATGTACAAAAAGGTTAGGTTAGGTTGGTAATTTATTAATTTTGATGACACATTAAATATGAGCCTATTTATATTAGTTTCGGACAATATTGAGGCATTATAAATGCTTTAATTTTTTTAAATTTCAATTGTTTTGTTACACATGTCGTCTACTTTTTAATGCTTCTTCCTTATTTCGGACTTCTCGGAGATTTTTTTTGTAATAAGCAGCTCCATCGTATACTGTTGTGAAATTCCCTTTTTTCCTATATATTTTTTGTGTGTCTCACTTATCATGACTATATTGTTGGTTCTACGTAATAGGCGAGCCTTTTCCCCGGATTTTTTAATGATTTTCAGAGCCTGGCCCGATGAACGGCAGGTGCGCCACCTGCAGGTATGGTTGGCTTGGGTTTCTGCCTACCAAGAGGTAGGAGCCCTATACACGCTATAACAAACGTAAACTGTTAGAAAGTAAACAGATCCTGTAAAAAAGCTTAATTAATAAGATAATACAGATATTAAATGATCTAATGAAGAAGTTCGGGGGCCGAGTAATTCTTTCTTTATTTATTTATTTAACATTGCAATGCATGTTAACAGATCACGTCCAACATAACCACTAGGCACAATCATTGTATAAAAAAAAACAATAATTATATAAAATATAAGACTTATAAAATTAACATTTGTTTCACAATAATGTAAAAAATATAAAAAAACTAAAGCGTAGCAAGTGGAAGGATGTGATCTCTGCCTACCCCTACGGGAAAGAGGCGTGACATTATGTATGTAAAATGTCAAAGTTATTAAATGACTGATGTCTAGGGCTCCTATCAAGATCTGAGAAGCCCCAGCTAACCTCACCTGCAAGTGGTGCACCTGTCGATCAACGAACGAGGCTCTGGCGAACATATAAGTTCCCGGTACGCGGCAATAGGCTCGCCACCTATTAGTGGGACCAACAATATAATTGGCGAAGTGTGGCCGTATAATATGCCTCTGCCTACCCTTCGGAGAAACAGGCGTGATTGTATGTATTAAATGACATATATTAATGTCAACAGTTAAAATTACCATGTCAAAATTAAAATTTAATAATTCAAGTTCACATTTAAGATTTAGTACTTTAGAACATGAACATAGATAGGCCCTTGGAAAAGTACCAGTACTAAATACGAGGTTCCTTAGTGCGTTGCTTAGTACACATAATAATAAATTAAAAAACTTTCAAACAGACATCTAGAACAGACAAACGTATAAATATGTTGATTTATTGTTTTTAACTGGTTTTAATCTCGAGCACCCTCGTTACTCACAATTAATGACCCTCCCTCTTCCCTCCAACGGATTAAGTTATACATTATTCATATAATATTCGTCCGACTGAGACGCGAAGACAGGCCTATAAAAGCACTATGAAGAACGAATTGGTTATGACGTCACGAAGTTCTTGTCAACCGATGCACCGTTAAATACTTTTTGTAGGTTCTTCTTCTTCTTTCAAATGATGGCTTCGTGTGGTTTGCACATTTAGCCAGTGTCAAGTTAAAGATATATTAATATCATACAAAATATAGAAAATGGGAATGGGTGGTGATAAAGATGATAAATGAGATCCCCTCCCCCTAAGCCCCTTGAGTCCTCATTAAAGATGTGGGACTATACTGAGATCTCCCATGGACTTCTTGAGAGAATTTGAAAAGTTATGTTGCACTGTTTTATTTCATTTACCAATACTCATGTACGTTCACAAACACTTAACGGTTAATAATCCACCGTTATTAAACATTAATGTTAGAAATGTCACAAATTATAGAAAATAAAACAAAACTGCAGACATGACGCTTCACTTTCCCGCCAAGAAGTCCTTTTTGTAGGTTAGTAAAATTCGATAGGTTATTTTGCATATTTCAGCTTGGTAATTGTATCTAGCCAGTATAGTATATAAATGAGTAATCATCATTATACACTGCTAGACATAGACACCTCGACTGGCACGCCAATGAGCTCGATCGTCAGCTATTCGCCTCCAAGTTGTCAGCCATTATGCATACGGCGATGTTCCACCTGGCTGGAGGGCATCTTTTGCTACGCTTTCCGAGCCGTGGTCTCCATTATGAGACATAACAAGGATGAAGCGAGTGGTGGTTTACAATTTTGTGACAGTTCCCACATAACTGCAATTTCCCGAAATGTTGAGAAAATATCAATCAATGTCGTGATGATTCATTTTTAGGTAAGAATATTAGACAACCTCAGAATAACGACGTATACACACCTAACACTAAGAGATAATAGGTATTAGAATAGAATTGAAGAGATTTATTTATTTGCAAGGAATGTAGGTTAAAATCATTAAGTGTTACAAAGTTTTAAAGATGCTTGTACATTCTACCTTAATTGGTGTGCAAATTTACATTTGAACATAAAGTATTGTCTCTGTTTTTATTTTAAATCTTGTGACTGCCAGTACACAGGTTTTTGTAGACTTGTCATATTGTGTTACTATTAAGTACATTTTCGTGTAAGTGGCGGGAGAAACTAACCTTGACGATTTTCTTGCCCGTTCTTTTACGATCAAGCGGCGCGCTAGTTTTTAAGTTTTGTAACTTTGACTTTTATAAGAGCTCTATTGAGCCTTTGAATTGAGCTTGAATATATAATTCTTACTTTGACTTTGAAAGAAACACTTAAATCAATACATTAGTATATAAAAACATCCCTCATACATCACTTCTAGCCCCACACTAGGCAAATCTCTCACGTATAAACGAGTTTAAATAAAAATTCAAGAAAATATTAAAGCAAGTGGCAATAGGCTCGCCACCTATTACGTGGGACCGACAATGTAATTGGCGAAGTGTGGGCATATAACAGGCGTGTATGTAGTTTCAAGATGAGCATCAATAAGAACTTGTGTTTTGGATACCAAATAATAGATAACATACTTACATACTTTTTTTTGTTAATACATAGGAAACACCCAATATCATAGTACCGTAGTTTATTTTGTGTGACTTTATAATAAAATTATATGCATCGTCTGTTACATAAGTACATTTCACATTTTCTTTACATACTCAAGCTAACGAAATAAGCTGTAAGCAGCAATGTATGTAACACACGCTGAGAGCAAACGCAACCGCACAAAAACAGTGTCCTAATTTTTCTCTGTCATGAGCTTAACATACCTCCATTTATCTTTTTTAGGAGATGTTGTATGTATGATAAATGAGACCAGAGATTGGAGAGTAACTTGGTATTAAGAAAGCTATCAGTACTTTATAGTTTACTGAATTATTGGTCATGTTGAAAAGAAAAGCAGTGTTATTACAAAAAATAGTTTAAAAACTCCTTAGACATGTGTTTATCTAAACAGTGTCTAAAAATGTAAACGGTGTGTTTAAATTTCTTCATTACAAAACACTGTTTAGCAAGCGTTTAGTGAAAACCGCTTCTAAGCGATACGTTCATTCAACGGGCTTTCATTAATTCTTTCACACTCCGTGTTAAGCAATGTTACAATTTAACATATTAGGTCGGGGAAAAAGTCTTTTCGCATAACGTAGGTATAAACTTATTATAAAATTTTTTTGACTGTACTATTTGTGTCTGGCTGGTTTTGGTAACATTAAAAAGGTTCCATTATAAAGAAAAGAAAAAAAAAAAAAAGTTGTTTCCCGCTATTTTTCATTTGTTTTTCTCTCCGTTAAAATGAGTGAATCTAATGAAGAAATTCGATACATTTTAAAATTTTATTATAAAAAAGGCAAAAATGCAACTCAAGCAGTGAAAAAAATTTGTGATGTTTATGGGCCTGATGCAGTGTCAATAAGAGTAGCACAAATTTGGTTCAAACGTTTTCAGTCCGGAAATTTTGATGTTAAAGATGCACCTCGCTCTGGTCGCCCTGTTACGAATAAAATGGACGCCATTTTTGAAAGAGTGGAGCAAGATCGGCATGTTAGTAGTTACGATGTAGCTGAAGAACTGGGAATTGACCACAAAACAGTTTCGACCCATTTGAAGAAAGCTGGTTATACAAAAAAGCTCGATATTTGGGTGCCACACGAGCTCACTCAAAGAAACTTAATGAACCGTGTACTCATTTGCGATTCATTATTGAGACGTAATGAAACCGAGCCGTTTTTGAAGAGATTGATAACTGGCGATGAAAAGTGGATCACGTACGACAAGAACGTGCGAAAAAGGTCGTGGTCGAAAGTTGGCCAGGCTTCACAGACTGTGGCCAAACCTGGCCTAACACGAAATAAGGTGATGCTGTGTGTATGGTGGGATTGGAAGGGCATTGTTTATTATGAGCTTTTACCGCCCGGCAAAACCATCGATTCTGATCTTTACTGCCAGCAACTGATAAGATTAAAGGAAGCAGTCGAGAGAAAACGGCCGGAATTGATCAACAGGAAGGGTGTGGTCTTTCATCACGATAACGCTAGACCACACACATCTTTAGCCACTCAGCAAAAATTAAGAGAGTTCGACTGGGAGGTCCTAGTGCATCCACCATATAGCCCTGACCTTGCGCCTTCAGATTTTCACCTGTTTCGGTCTCTGCAGAATTCTTTAGGTTCTGTAAGGTTGACCTCAAGAGAGGACTGCCAAAACTATTTGTCCCGTTTTTTTGATCAGAAGTCCCAAAGTTTCTACAGTAACGGGATAATGTCTCTGCCCACAAAATGGCAGAAAGTTATTCAACAAAACGGTACATATATATTGTAAATAAATGTAAATAAACTTTGAAAAAAATGTCTTGACTTTTCATACAAAAATACGAAAAGACTTTTTCCCCAACCTATTATATACGTTCACGCCTGTTTCCCCGAAGGGGTAGGCAGAGGCATATTAATACGCCCACAGTTCGCCAATTACATAGTTGGTCCCATGTAATAGGTGGCGAGCCTATTGCCGCTTACCGGGCACTGTTTTGTTCGCCAGAGCCTCGTGCGTTGATCAGCATGTGCACCACTTGCAGGTGAGGTTGGCTTGGGCTCCTTAGATGTTGTAAGGTTCCCTATACACCCACCCACCTCGAGGGTCACTAGGATTAATTCGTGTGCAATTTATTTGAGTGTCACGACAGGTATGCATATAATCTAAAACTTCCATATCGATAAGGCGGCAATCCATGGTTAAAGATATTTATTTTGAGTAAAAAGCAGCAGCGATACACAAAAATGACAACGGTTTAAGGTTAAACGCGCCCTAAACAAGCGCCCGCCCGTGTTTAAATTTAAACTATGTCTAAGCACTGTTGAACTTTAGACAATCAATAGGCAAGGTTTTGTATTTAGCTTTTTTAAAATGCGTGTTCAACATCTGTTTAACCTTTTTATATTGACACTGTGGGTGTTGTTGTGCACTTAGCATTTGACGACCGATATGGCGTGGTGGCGAGTATATCTGCACTCCGCTCCTAAGGTCGGGATAATTAATTGATGGGTTTGATTCCCACACGGGACAAATCTATGTGTGCATAAACATGAATATTTTTTCTGGTCTGGGTATCCTACGTATATCAAGTATGTATTTACAACAAAACAAAAAGTATTTATGTATTTTTATTTTTTATTTAGTACAAGTTCTTAATGAGTTCAGTAAAATAATAATTTTCCAGTAAAATGATAATGTATCATATATGCTCAGTATTTTGATGGACAATAAAGTCTATTTTTGGAGTGTTAGTATCTATCTTCTAGAATATCTTTTACCACAAACTCTATAAATAGGTACTTATGTTCTTAAAAAATTGTATTTTTTTAAAAACATAGATCCTTTAGCAATCTCACTCCCGATCTACTCCACGCCCTGTAATATACTTCGACACAAACATATGATTACGTTAACGAACACCGATTCTTCTTGTAGGGGCTGACTTGATATATTTTCGGTAAGTGGGACGGGACGGCTTTACCTAAAGATAGATAGATAGATATTCGACGACCGATATGGCGTGGAGGTCAGTATACCTGCACTTCACTCGAGAGGTCGTGGGTTTGATTCCCGCACAGGACAAATCTTTGTGTGTATGAACATGAATATTTGTTCTGGTCTGGGTGTTCTCCTATGTATCTTAAGTATGTATTTACAAAAAAAAAAAAGAATTTATGTATGTTTATCCGTTATTTAGTATCCATAACACAAGTTCTTAGTGATACTTATCTTGGAACTAAATAATTGGTTTGATTGTAAGAGAATATTTATTATTATTTATTTATATAGATAGATATACTCTTTATTGGCCAAGAAACTTAAAAACTACAGATTACAATATTAAGAGAAAAATTAAATTTAAAGGCAATCTAGGCGGTGTTATCGCTAAAAGCGATCTCTTCCAGCATCATTTCTTGACTTCACCTAAAGCATTTCTTGAGTTCGAGAAAGAAACGAATCGTTTTATTCTTGCTATCACAAATTTTTTATATTACTATTTCATTTATCTAGAAGATTTTAACACAATTTCTACATTTCTTTATACATATATCATAATGCCCGATAGCCCAGTAGCGAGACCCAAATTCAGAGGGTCTCGGGTTCGAACCCTAGTGGCGCACCGTTATTTTGCGAAGTTATCTGCGTAATTATCACTGTCTTCGTGCCTCGGAAATCACCTTAATCAATATCAGGCTGTGAGGAACATATATGGCAGTTGTTATTGGGAAGTCAGTGCCTTCTAACATCTTGACTGCTGATTGAATCATAGAATAATGAGTCCCTGTGGGTTGCGGAGGTCAGACGGCAGTCACGGACGGCTCTATGTTACTGAAATTCAGCCAATATCAGGGGCCGTACCGCCTAACTTGCTGGTAATCGATTATTAGGCAAAATGGATTTCGAATTGATTCTGTCGTACTGCCGAACACATGGAACTCAATACAAGATGGCGTCCTCCATTTAGACACACATTTTGAAGGATTGACGTGATATTTGACAGTCTTTATTTGTGTTTTTATTATATTCAAAATATAATATATATATATAATATATGCCCTGTGTAAGGGCGAAACACGTGTCGTGTTGAATAGTTTCTCGATTTTTCGGGAAATTATAGTAGCGCGGGAATTGTTACAAAGATATTTTTAATCCATCACTTGCTTACAATGGATTTCCGCAAAGTAACGCCTGAATCAATAAATTATATTCAAAATTATTTAAATTTACATGAAAAAATGTGTCTACGAAACGCAAAACATAATCATTTATTTAATTAGTTTGCCTATTTGTGTGTCACAGGTCATGAATAATCTATAGCTTTCAGCTGATTCCCCGTTACAGATTGATGAACCTCATAAAATTTAGATCTAGATGCAATAGCTCAAATTCATCGAATTAGGCGGTAGGGCACCTGGTTAGACCGTTGAGGACCGGAATAATGATAGTATATTTGACGACCGATATGGCGTGGAGACAGGTATACCTTCGTGGCGTGGAGGTCGTGGGTTCGATTCCCACACAGGACAAATATTTGTATGCATGAATTTAATTTTTTGTTCTGGTCTGGGGGTTTTCTATGTATATTAAGTACGTATTTACAAAAAAAGAAAATGAAAGCGATTTCAGTATGCTGATCCGTTATTTATTATTCATAACACAAGTTCTTAATGATACTTATCTTAGAACTAAATATGGTGTAATTTTATTTCATTTTATTGTATTTATTTTATGTATAATAATATAATGAGTCTAATGCCCATATATTTCATTTGGGGAGTACAGAACCCTCGCCAATTTTTTTTCCTAGTGTTCTACTATTAATTTTTAAAGCCATACAGTTGATAAATCGATTACTTTATTTGCACAAAACATGGTATAACGTGGTCTTTACACAATATTAATACAAGAGCTCATGTTTCACTATTAAAACAGCATGCAAATCATTTATATGTCCAATGTACTCTAAATTAGTCTACAATAATAATATTACATTCCAAATTAATCTAGTACAAACAAACAAAAAGTTACAAATGTCAATAAACTCAATCAATGCCAATAATATCAATGTCTATTTGTCAAAAAATTCCTTGACACTGTAAAAATTATATTCATTTAGCCATTTAAATATTCTTTTTTTAAATAATAAACAATTCACCTCCTTTATTTCTATGGGAATCTTATTATATATTTTGACACACATTGCAAGACAGCTTTTACTATATTTAGATGAAAACAGTAGACCCCATAGAGATCTCATACTAAGCAAAACTTATATGATGGACTAACGGATGAAACCTAATCAATATCCCAAAGAAGAAGAAGAGGAAAGCGCTGCCGCGAGACCTTCTTGCGCTCTCATCGCCTTCCTCTCACACCCACCAAATACCCAAACCCCCAAACCCACCCTCCTAAGCAAACACTCATCCCTGCTTACCTCAGTCACCGCCTGCTCGCTGACGGCTTGCTGGGCCTCCCTTCGGTGTCTCACCCGGTGTGCCTGTCGCGCTGAGGGCGGTGCTGTAAGCCTCCACGGTGAGAGCACCACTCATCACTCAGCGCCTCGAGGTAGAAGCCTCAGGAGATGAAGCCCGGGGATTGAGCCCAATGGCTCGAAGCCCGAACCTGCCATCTGGCAGAAGATGCCGGATTGAACCTAATCTATTATATTTTTATAAATATGTACACATTTAAAAACATAGAATACTTCCAGGTGAAGACATCGTTTTCATAACTAAGCTAAGGTTGTGAACGACCGATATGGCGGGGTGGCGAGTATACCCGCACTCCACTCCTGAGGTCGTGGGTTCGATTCCCACACAGGACAAACATTTGTGTGTATAAATATGAATATTTTTTCTGGTCTGGGTGTTTTCCTATGTATATTAAGTATGTATTTACAAAAAAAATAAAAAGTATTTATGTATGTTTATCCGTTATTTAGTATTCATAACACAAGTTCTTAATGATACTTATCTTGGAACTAAATAATTGGTGTAAGTGTCAGAAATCTTTATTTAATTAATTAATTTATTATATGAGTAAAAGCCGAACCAAGACAAATAATCCTATGTATTAAGAGCATATTATCCTGTATCTATGCCATATAGTATGCTAATATTGATAGATAACCAAATCATTCTTCGTTATAATTGAATTATTAACAATGTTTGAAACAATTAACTCGGAAAGCTTAATATCGTCTGTCTAGATGTGATAGCTTGTCGGTAAATGGAAACTGCTAAACTTAACAAGAGAGAGATAACAGTTTTTTGATAACTAGTACCAGTGCTTTTTACAAGGTGTCACTAAAAGTTGTTTTTGCCGTCAAAATGTAATTTTTTGTTTAAATTTTATCTTTAAGACATATGAGAGCTTTTTGCTTGAAATACTCTTTGAAGCTTTCAGCATAAAAATCTATTTTTTTTAACCAAAAATTGTTAGTTACGACCTATCACTTTTGCGACCGACGTTATGCTTTTGTTATAAGTGGGCTCACGTTGTAAGACAGCGAGGTTTGAACTATGCACCATTTGGTTGTAAGCCGAAAGCTCAATCGATAGGTTAACCACCTCAAAACGTTGGCACATTAGTTACTAGCTTTTATATCTAAGCCTATTCGTGACAAAAGAGATTTAAGTTTAGCCTGACCGGTTAATGATGCGTACCTAATTATCAGTTACATCACCCTATTAATGTAATGTATGTGTATGGGCCGTGGGTGGGACCAAATAAAAAAAAACAAAACAATAATTTTAACTATTTGTGATATAGAATTCTAAATACCTATTATGTATCTAGAATTCAAACCATAGTGTACTCTTTAATCTATAGTGTCTTCAGTAAAAGTGGCCTAAATAAATTAAAATTCAAAAGAATTTTGATATTTTCTAGGTTTAGTCAAATTAAATTAAATTTGTCATTCTTGTAAATAACCCTTCAATTATAAATCTACCACAAAATGTCAGATAAATTGTGTTCCGTATTTCCGATACTGATCTTGGAATTTAATAATTGGTGTAATTAGTAGAAGATATTATTATAAATACTCTAAACGAGTGACTCCATATTTAAGAAAAAAAAGTAATAACTCTTTGGTATTGCTGTGACAGTTGCAGATATTTATTAAATACTAGTTTTCTCTCGTAACTTCGCTTCTGTGAGTTTTTTCGCATTTTAAGTATCCAGTTTGTTAATCTAAATTATTAGCTATTTATATACCAAATTTCATTCTACTGAATTCATCCGTCATGTCGTGATTGTAATTTTTAAGTAATTAATTTTAAAAATAAATAAATAAAAATAAAATAAAAAAACATTTATTGCTTTTGAGGAATACATTAACATTACAACATACAAAATTAAAATAGTTATAATCCTAAAAGCAACTGGAGTAAGCTCAGCTTATGCTGCACAGAGTAGGCTACTCTACGCAGCGCTGGTTTTCAGCCCTCCTCCCGTTTTATTGGGTTCGCAACATAGTAGTGACCACATAGAAAAAAAAAAGAAATTACAAGTTACAATTCAGCAAAAACGAAACAGTAAACAAACAAAAATTAAACTGCAAACAAAAACAAACCACAAAATAAATAGAAACAAAAATAAATGTCATTCGGTTTTGTAGATAATTTTAATTTTTGAAATATAATAATATTGTATTTTATTTACCCAACTGGATATTTTATTTTTCATCTATGATTGTGTTTATTTGGAAATCTTTCTGCCTTTACAGAATACGCACCTTGCGTTACGTAGTAAAGTAAAAGAAATAGATGGCGAGCCTATTGCCGCTTACCGGGAACTTCTACATATATTTGCCAGAGCCTCGTTCGTTAGTCGGCAGGCGCACCACTTGCAGGGGAGGCTTGGGCTCCAAAGATGGTAAGATCCCTGTACACAAATTTTATGATATGAATGTATAATTAAATTAATTACAAAGGTTACCCTATACGCTTAAACTCGTAGTTACGCAAGTACGTATACGTACACCGTACAGCTTGAATAAATAACTATTTATTTAAAACTATAGTTCATATGATGAAATAGACGATCCCTTTTATCAAAATTTCGCTTGATCGAAATCATATGAAAGACTGGTAATGAAAGCCACTGAAATGTGCCTGGGGGCCGCGGCGCAGCCAGGGCATTCAACCAATACAGCTTTACCTTTGTGAATCAACATAATTATAAGTTATTTATTTATTAGTCACGCAAAACAGAGATACAGTAAGGAAGGACATAATTATGTTACATGCTAAATTCTATAAGTAGGCTGTATCTCCACTAACATGTGCGAACAGCATGAGTGGTCTATGTTGAACATTACAAAATAGCGAGAAGTATTAATAACAATTTGAAAAACTAAAAATAATTACAACAAATATATATTGAATAAATTACAAAAAAATATATAAATATATATTATCTTATATCATCTTGTCAGTCGAACATTGGCTTTGCCGATAGATTACATTATATTGGGGATATTTTCCCATAATTACCACGCTGGGCAGGCGGGTTGGTAATCGCAGTTCAAGCCAGTACGGAACTGAGACGTGGTGCCTGACTATGGGTCCCATAAGGAAGCTCAAAGTCATTCAGCGTGCAATGGAAAGAGCTTTGCTCAGAGTGTTCATCGTGATAGAATCAGAAATGAGAAAATCCGTTGGAGAACTAGAGTGACCGACATAGCGAAGCGCGTTTGCAAGCCGAAGTGGCAGTGGGCGGGGCACATAGCTCGAAGAACCGACGACCGATGGGGCGTTAAGGTTCTTGAATGGCGACCAAGAATCAGCAAACGTAGTAGCGGGCGGCCCCCAACGCGATGGACCCATGATCTGGTCAGAGCGGCGGGGAGCCGGTGGACGCAGGCGGCAAAGAATCGATCTATGTGGAAAGCACTTGGGGAGGCCTATATACAGCGGTGGACTTGAAATGGCTGAAATGATGATGATGTTTAATCTGAAAAAAATTATGATTGACTGAATGTTATATATGGGCGCGCTAGTTTTTAAGTTTTGACGTTCATAAGAGCTCTTTTGAGCCAAACTTGAATAAATTATTATGAATTTGAATGAATATATTTATTTATTGTCTTATATGTTATTACTATATATTTTACACAAAGTATGTGGTCGTGCTATTCTGTATGTGCGCGATATACTATCGAACGAAGAGAAAAATATTTGGTAGCACCTAAAGCGCCATATATATCGGAACACGCCCTAACGCTCTTGACTACAGAGACGTGTGCTGACAAACAAACATCAAATAAAATATTTCATAAACTATAACATACCTAGTACTTGAAAACGTCCAAATTAAATATTTAAAAGATCTAAATATGACTACAATAAAATCACGAAGCTTAGATTCATAAAATTTTCAGTGTAAGCGAAGTGCCAGATCCGAGCCACCGTTCTGTAAAAAGAATTTCAAAGGCTATGTATTTTTTTTAATTAATCAATTGAGTAGGTAATTAGAATATAATCTTCATTTGTCTGTAGCGTAATACAATGCAATAGAATATATAGATACATAATATTACGCTTGTATCCCCGAAAAGGTTGGCAGAAGCTTATTATACGTCCACATTTCGCCAATTATATTGTGGGTCCCATTATAGGTGGCGAGCCTATCGCTGCTTACTAGGAACTTTTATGTTTCCTAGAGCTTCGTCTGTTGATCGGCAGGTGCACCACTTGCAGATAAGGCTAGTTTGGGCTCCTGAGATCCTCTTAGGATACCTATACCCCCATATTTATAAATCCTTAAATCTCCTCTCATTTATCCCATTTCGGGTAGCCTACACCGACGCTGGTAGAATATGCCGATCATTGTAATTAATAATAACACCATAATAATAATACATATTTTTGAGAATTACACCAATTATTTAGTTCCAAGATAAGTATCATTAAGAACTTGTGTTATGGATACTAAATATGTATATAATTTTTATTTCATAATGTACCCATTTTCTTGGAAATAAATGAATTGAATTGCTATAGCTATATAAAAAGGATCTGAAATCAAAATTTGCTTTTCGCGATATAAAAGATAAAGTTGTTTTCTTTATAGTTACAATTGTAACAATTGTTTCAGTCAACACAATTTTAATTACCAACAAAAAAACAAGTAATGCAAATCAAAAACGCTGTATAAAATTAATGTCCAAGGAAATGAACTCACAAGTAAAGAGTGGGAGCATTCGTTTAACATATTGTGTACAAAAAATACGCATTACAGAACCAAAAGACGGGAACATATTTTATTCCGTGCGAAACACTCCGGATTAGACTTCGCCCTAGCCACACAACGTCCTATCAGTCGTTAAACTAATCCACCAACTAGTCCAGCTTTCCACTAGGACCACGACACACCAGATAAACAAGACCTCCCCTAACCCTATCACCGACAAAAACTCACGAACGCCGATGTCAAAACCAGAGACTCACGAGAGCTCAACCGATAATGGTTGTCGAAATAACCGACCGTAAGATTTTACGAAAATTAACTTTAAGGGTACTTAAATTTAAACCTTTTGGTAGATTAGGGCATCCGTGTAAGCCAAACTTAGGTTTACTCGTGTGGTTTCGTCTTTTAACTAACCTACCTTAAATTATCTTACTGCGACCAATATTTTAATATAGGGGTCGTAATATGTGTCAATCCTAATCCATTAAACACTTTCATTATCTTGAATTTTTAATTAATAAGTGTAGTTAAAACGTTCAAGAGTTTTTTAATTATAAAGAATATTAAAGTCTAGTTGAATTATATTTTCTATATTCATATTTCAAAAATGTTTATGTTAGGTATCAATAAGTTAAGAATGCTCTTAGTTTTAGCCTTTCTTAGGTCCTATTACATATACAATAGAATAAATCTTTAATTGGAAATCTATAACCAATGAACAAATTGGCATGTAAAAATAATATCAGAGACTTGTTACAAACCAAAAACTACTGAGAAACAGAATACATTTTTGCCTATACATTACGTGATGTGACATGCAATAAATGATTTAATTTGATTCTAAAATCGTATATTTAATACATAGCAAATACTTTGGCGTGGATGCTTAGCTCAATCAGGTAATTAATCTGTAAAGTGGTGGACGACTGCCAGAAGACCGGAAACCACTTTTTATTTGTGCATTTTTTGTGTAAGTAATCAATTTACAAATTAAGTGTGATGTTAGGTTTCTTGTTAACTAAAGAAATGTATATAGTAAATATATTTGGAGAAGCGATCGTAGCTCTGATATACAAAGTCGTTGGAAACGATCATTGAAGCAAAGCAGATTTCACGGAGGTTAGTCTTTGGATGGGTGCCCGTTTGTGTGGAATTTGATATCGAGAGCTTCTGTGCTTCGGAACGCACTTTATACAAAGTTATACCTGCAGAACCAACGTCAAAGCATGCATTTGTTTTTGTTTTTGCATTGCTGTAATATTTGTTGTGTAACCCGGTAAATACTTTAGCTAATAAAATAATTTTGGATTGGGTTTTCGAGGGTCTTACTATATACTAGCTAAGCCCTGCGGTGTCACCCGCGTGGTCCCTGGTCCCGTGAGAGTAGCGGTTAAAAATATTCTACGTGTTAAACTGAGTTATAAACTACCTCCGTGCCAAGTTATTTATAGAGGGTGTATAGAGCTCCTACCAAGATCTAAGGAGCCCAAGCCAACCTCACCAAGTGGTGCACCTGCCGATCAACGGACTAGGCTCTGGCGAACATAAAAGTGCCCGGAAAACGGCAATAGACTCGCCACCTATTACGTGGGACCAACAATATAAATTTCGAAGTGTGGGCATGTAGTATGCCTCTGCCTACCCCTTAGGGGAAACAGGCGTGATATTATGTATGTATGTGCCAAGTTATGAAGACAGCACAAAACTAATTTCAAATGTGAAATAATTGTAGTAATTTTTATGGTTTCTTTTCAAGTTACATTTTGTATAAGTGTATAAAAATCTGGGTATATTCTAATGAATATACATCAGTCTAGTATATCAATAGAGAGATGAGATTCTTGATTCCATAGAACGCCTAGTAGTACAGGGCAAAGTTGAAGGCACCCGAGCACGAGGTAGACTGAGATGAGATGGACGGACCAAATCAAAGCAGCCGTGGACAGTGCTCTACACGTGTGTACCAGGAAGGCCAGCATCAGAGAGGAATGGCGGCAAGTTGTGAGGCGGGTCACTGCAACTGAAGTGATGACCACGACTACTCTGCCAAGAGTGTAACCACGAAGAAGAAGAAGAATATCAAATATCACCCATTCCAATACAAGTTGAGTTCTTCTTTCACTTAAGTTCTTATTATTCTATTTTTGATTAGTGTTAACTGTATTTTGTACTTAAGATTAAGGTTCTTGAATGGCGACCACGAATCAGCAAGCGTAGTAGAGGGGGCCCCCCACGCGATGGACCGATGACCTTGTCAGGGCGGCGGGGAGCCGGTGGATGCAGGCGGCAAAGGATCGATCTACGTGGAAAGCAATTTGGGAGGCCTATGTTTAGCAGTGGACTTCAAATGGCTGATATGATGATGATGATATTTTGTACTTATTTTATGTTATTTTTTTTTTGCAAATTGTATTGAATAAATCTTTTTCTTTCTTTCTTCAATAGATGTGTGTTATGGGTCTCCTCAGGTATGTACCATTGACGAAAGGCTTGATATTGTGTACTTAGGTATGTATCACAAAATATAAATAGTAAATTTTATTTCATTTTAATGTTATGAAGCGCTATGTTATAGCTTAGAAAATAAAGGTCTTTTTTTATAATATTAATGTAACAAAGAAAATAAAATTACTTTCTGCATTACCACCCAAAGTGGATCTACTATACACAGTTAATGGTATATATATTGGTCCCTCCTCCGAGAGGGTGCATGCGGAGGTCAAGAAAAATATATGACGGTCTTCGGAGGGCTGGGATCGGCAATACGTGGTGCTATACTATGTTTTTATTTATGTTATTTGGGCTAACGCAAATTGATAGGCATAATGTACTCCTATTCGATAAGGCTTTTGATTTTGTTTTATACTCTCTCTCTCCCTCTTCCTACATACTGTTTTAAAACAGAAATCTACGGCTATAAATAGATAAAATAAATAAATAAATATTCTCTTACAATCACACCAATTATTTAGTTCCAAGATAAGTATCATTAAGAACTTGTGTTATGGATACTAAAGAACGGATAAACATACTTACATACATATTTTTTTTTGTAAATACATACTTAATATACATAGGGAAACACCCAGACCAGAACAAATATACATGTTCATGCACACAAAGATTTGTCCTGTGTGGGAATCGAACCCACGACCTCTGGAGTGAAGTGCAGGTATACTGACCTTCACGCCGTATTGGCCGTGGCTATACCTTAGTTGCTTAACATACTGTATGTATATATCAGACAAAATCACGAATTTTTCTCTGAAGGGGTAGGCAGAGGCATATTATACGCCCACACTTCGCCAGTTATAATCTTCGTCCCAAGTAATACGTGGCGAACTTATTGCCGCTTATCAGGAACATTTGTGATAGCCAGAGCCTCGTCTGTTGATCGGCAGCTGCATCACTTGCAGGTGAGGTTGGCTTGAATTCCTATGATCTTGGTAGGATCCCCATACACCCTGTTATACAGTAGCATAATAAGTAGATGTGGCAAAAGGTAGAGGAAGAAGGAAGTGTGGAGGAAGTATTCTACAGAGGAGAACATGACTTGTTAAGCGCAGTGAAGGATGCCCGCGAGCTAGCTTTTTACTACATAGACTAGACATTTTTAATTAAATAATGCTATTATAATATACGGGAATTTTCCAATGATAAAATCAATTAATCCATTATAAATAGATACATTGTTATTGTTAAAGTCTTAAATTTTTATAATTCACCTAGGATGCAGGCACTTAGTAGGCCCTTTGTTATGTTGCTATGCCCTTACAGGGCGTTACACTGTATCTGTCCATATTTGTAACAACCTACTTCCATGTAACATGCAATAAATGATTTTGAATTTGGAATTTTTAGTTGGAGCGCCGACCTATGCAAACGGCTGGCAGCGGTTGAAGACGAAGAGCTGGAGATGGAGCTCAGTGACGTGCCATTAAAGAGTGCTATGTATGGACATAGGACTCTTAGGACTCCATCAGTAGACAAATGTAGGTTGATGATGATAAGATAGTACGTGTATAGGCATCCTACCAAGGCCTGAAGAGCCCAAGCCGATCTCACCTGCAAGTGGTGCACCTGGTGAACAAAGGACGAGGCTCTGGCGAACATAAAAGTTCCCGGTAAGCGGCAATAGGCTCGCTACCTATTACGTAGGACTAACTATATAATTGGCGAAATGTGGGTATACAATATTCCTCTGCCTACCCCTTCGGGGAAACAGGCGTGATATTATGTATAAAATATAAATGTACCGTAAAGTCGGGGTATATTAGCCCTAGGATGCATCTTTGGCCTTAACCTGTTGTTCTGCTAAATAAAAATATATAGAAAAAGTTGTTATAATTTTTTTTGTCATGTGTTGATTATTTTTAGGCTCATTTTTATGCTCAAAGCATTAACAACAAATAAAGAATGGAAATGTGTCTTTTTGATTATCGAAGTTAATCTAAGCAGTTTCTTTTCCTATAGTCAAAAACTGTTACGTTTACAACATACATATATAAATATACATTATTAGTATGATTAACGCTCAAATGCTTCATCATTACAGCCATATAAAGTCTACTGCTGAATAGTTTATAATATTGGGCCCATAATCACCACTCTAAATGAGGAAATCCGTAGGAGAACTAGAGTGACCGACATAGCGAAGCGCGTTTGCAAGCTGAAGTGGCAGTGGGCGGGGCACATAGCTCGAAGAACCGACGACCGATGAGGTTCTTGAATGACGACCACGAATCAGCAAGCGTAGTAGAGGGCGGACCCCCACACGATGGACCGATGACCTGGTCAGGGAGGCGGGGAGCCGGTGGATGCAGGCGGCAAAGTATCAATCTACGTGGAAAGCAATTGGGGAGGCCTATGATCAGTAGTGGACTTCAAATGGCTGATATGATGATGATGATGATATGATGAATCACTACTCTAGGTGTCCGACATTAGGCGTGATGGTGATATAACATTGAGCCAGTACGCAGGATGACTCTGATGACCATCACCCGTAGGTTTTCTCTTCATCGATTCCCCGTGAGATGAGAGAGGTGGTACTTTAAGCCGGTATCACACGTCATTGCTTTACATACATCTTATTAATGTCAATAAGTGTACAAACCACTTACAGTACCATCAAGAGAAAAAACATAAAATAATACCAAATAAAAGCCCGTACACACGAGAGGCGGCGGAAAAGCTCGGCTCCGTCCGGTCAGTGACCCCTCGACGCCACAGTCGAGGGTGGGACCTGCCCCTTAAAAGCACCCAAAGCTTTTCTTTTCTATACTATACTATCGAAGGAATCTTTAGTGGTGCAAATAACAATCTCTATTCTGGTAATCGAATGTGATTCAATTCAGTTTTAGTAGATAACATTAATGTTCATAATAATACACTTAATTAGGTTTTATATGACTTAATATTTATGACATTTAAATTTTAATGACGACCGATATGGCGTGGTGGCGAGTATACCCGCCCGTCGTGAGTTCGATTCCCACGCAGGACAAATCTTTGTGTGCATTAACATGAATATTTGTTCTGGTCTGGGTGTTTTCCTATGTATAATAAGTATGTATTTACAAATAAAAAGCAGTATTTATGTATGTTTATCCGTTATTTAGTATCCAAAACCCAAGTTCTTAATGATACTTATCTTGGAACTAAATCATTGGTAAGTGTCAGAAATATTTATTATTATTGTTATTAACTTTAAGTTTGACATTCGTAAGAGCTCTATCGAGCCAATCTTGAATAATTGATTTTGATTTTGACTTATTTAACATATTAATAACGAAAGAATCTGTTTTTGTCATACAATGATAATAACTGATATGAAACCCAGGAAAATGTGCAATAGGCTCGCCACCTATTACGTGGGACCAACCATACAATTGGCGAACTGTGGGCACATATATGCGGGGAAACAGGCGTGAATTTATATATGTATGTAAGTATGACAATGTGCAAATACATTTAAAAACTAGAGATTTTTCGGATACCCCACTTTACTATTAATTGCACATTTAAAATTACAAAAGGCTTTCTTAATGCCAAAAGATAATCTCTGCCAAACATATTTAAATTTGACGACCGATATGTCGTGGAGGTCAGTATACCTACATTTCACTCCAGAGGTCGTGGGCTCGATTCCCACACAGGACTAATCTTTTTGTGCATGAACATGAATATTTGTTCTGGTCTGGGTGTTTTCCTATGTATTTACAAAAAGAAAACTGTTTTTCTCGGTGTCAATCAGTGTTTATACATTTTGTGTTCGCTATGTCAAAATTTTTCTATTAACTTTCTAATAATCTTTTTTTTATAATAGCTTCGTGCGTTTAGCCAGTGTCAAGTAAGAGATATATCAATAAGACATAAATCATAGTAAATGAGAATGAGTAGTGATAAAGATGATAAATGGTAAAAGAGATGCCTTACCCCAAACCCCTTGAGGACTACGTAAAGATGTGGGACTATACAGAGTTCTCACTTGGACAATACATTTTGTTGCGGTTTTTAATAGATAGAGTGATTCAAGAGGAAGATTTATATGCCACGCGGACGAAGTCGCGGACGGCAATACATAAAATATTGGGTGCTTTTAACGAAACCAGGTTTAGCGATACTCCTTTAGACAAAATAGCATAATATGAACTGACACATGGTCGGCATGACGATTTTCAACAAGTAACAGTAAGCATCCATAACTCCGCTATGCTTGGTGGTTGGTTCCCACGAATTCTCATTCGTGGGGGCTGGAGCTTGATCGTAAAAGAACGGGCAAGAAAATCTTCAAGGCTTGTTTTTTCTCCTGCCAGTTACAATAAAAACACTTAATATGAAAACAGCGTTTAAATATTGGCCAATGTTATAAAGTTTTTAACGTAGCTTTTGAAGTCGATGCTAATACAGCTAAAATAAAATATAAATGTATGTGTTGTGTTGACTTGTTTTGGAGTAGGTAGGCAAGGAGGTGGTATGACACCACTTAATATTCAAGACATTCAATGTCACTTCCTTTGCGAATTTCAAAGCGGAAGTCAAAATAAACAAGATTTGTTTGTATCATTATTTATTCTTACTTTAAAAAACGCAAAATAATGCTAGTTTTATTAATGAAAAATGCTTTTATAAGATGCAAATGCAATCCAAAAGCTAGCTTTACTTAGAAAAGGATATTTAAGTAGGAGAATAAAGACCATGATCCGTATATAGGTTTAGTAATGTTATGTAAGTCTGTGCCTACTATTGCTGGGCCCGACAAGGTTCCAATTCATCAGCTCTAGGAATTCCACTGCTGAACATAGGCCTACTCCATAAACTTATGTGGGGCTTATTACAAAACAAGATCTTAAGTTAAACCAGGTTTAAAACTAGACCCCCCCCGACTGGTCTCCACCTTGTCGTGGTGGGGGGGCTGAGTACCTCCCGGTAGGGCGCAGGAGGCGCAAGGGAAAAGGTAACACCCAGAGATTGGCGACTCTGGGTGCCCTTAGTACTGACTACCGGGGGGGAAACTAAGAGAGACCTGTGGAGGGCGCAGCGGGTGGGCCAGGAGGGCCCGCTCAGCAGTGCCAGGAGGGTCTAGGCAGTGGGGGCAGGGGGCCCCTGCTGTCTCACCACGGACCCTCCGGGAAGTCGGCCACACACGCTATGGTCGCACGGGGAGGTAGGAGGGGCGCGTCCACTGCGCCTCTCTGAGGAGGTCCTCTGGTATTCACCTTGTCGTGGTGGGGGACTGAGTACCTCCTGGTAGGGCGAAGAAGCCGCCAGGGAAAGGTAACACCCAGAGATAGGCGACTCTGGATGCCCTTAGTACTATCAGAGAAACTAAGAGAGTCCTATGGAGGGTGCAGCGGAGGGCCCGTCAAGCAGCGCCAAGAGCTTCGGGGGAAGGGGGGCCCTGCTGTCTAACCATGGCCCCTCAGGGACGTCGGCCACGCACGCTATGGTTGCACAGGGAGGTAGGAGAGGCGCGTCCACTGCGCCTCTCTTAGGAGACCCTCCCGGCTTTGGTCAGGGGGGCGTTGGCTGCGGGCGGGGTGTCAGACGCTGCAACCCTGGTACTGGTCCTCGCCATTTTCTCAACAAGCGGCGGGCGTCGTCGATCGAATTGGAACCGGTCGGAGGAACTTTTTTAGTGGGGCAGTCGCGTTTGCCGGAGGTGAGTCCCACACCCCCTTTCGGTCCCCCTTTGGCCGGAAGACAGTGCGTAAATGCATTTTGTTACCGACGTGAAACAAAAAAAAAAAGGTTTAAAACTAGTACTGTCACTTTTATGTGATAAGATAAAGACAGTGACATTTTGTATTAAGCCTTAAAATATTGCAAGCAGTCAGTGTGGTTTTAAGAATGAGCTTTATTATTATATTTCAAATCTTTGTTCTAAATACTATGAACTATTAAATAAACAAAAGGCTAAAAAGGTCGGAACACATGTGAAACACATGGTGCAAAAAGTATTGAAAGTTATGACAGAGAGATAAAATTTTATCTAAGTTGATTAGAAACTTGACAAAAAAACTAACTGTTACCGAGATACGTCATGTGCAGCTCCCAGATTTTGTTAAATACACATTTGTGATGATTTTCAACATCCATCGATGCTTTCATACGTAGCATTAAATGTGCCTCTGCAACGAATAATGTATTAGATTGGGTACAATACGATAGGTACGTGTTTATTTTGTCTCTTTTTACCATTGAGGTAAGATTTCGAAATTGACAAATTGATACACAACGAAAACGGAGTCTTCTAGTTAGATGTCAAAGTTGAAAATAGAACGTGTTTTAAAGCAGGAAAAGCTTTTTGAATATGAACTTCCAATTCATCATAGTATATTCAAATAAGTAGGTCAACTTGTGCCCAGAGAAAGCGATAACTGCGTAAAGACGTACAAATGGCGCTTTTAGATAAACAGAAGTAAATAAGATGGATATATTACATATATACACTATACATTTAATGACACGCTTAATAGTATAATGTATACATATACACTATTATACTGACTCAAATTAAAATATACATTGACACACACACAAACACATTCACGCACGCACAATACAATCACTAGCTTTAGTTTTTTGATTTTTCTCAAGTCTGACACTTCATTTAATTCATAGAGTGAGATACTGCAAAGTCATAGAGTGAGATACGGGCTGTATTACGTACTGTAGGTGTAGCCACGACTAACGCACCTTTAGCAGCGATAAATTCTGTCAATGTAAGCAGGCGACGACCTATTAGACGCATACGTTTGATCTCGCTCACATACAAATCATATTGGCTGCGTATGAATGAAGTTATTGTACTTCTTCGTTTTTACTATGCTATCATCCTGTTCGGGTGTTCGGTCGCCATCGGTCGCATTCGGGCGTCGTCGCCTGTCACGGACGCACGCCCCACTCTGCGTCAATATTGCGATACGGACGCCTCATCTGTGCCCTACTACGATGTTCTAATGAATTGCCTTTCATATAAATTGACTGGCTTGGCTACCTTTGAATACGTAATGAGCATAAAGGACACTTTTAAATTAACAATTACATATTAAAATGATTCGGTTGATAATTTAAGATCTCCATAGAATTATTTTTACTTCAAATTAGTTACTGCTTTTTAAGTATCCTTAAATCTAAATGGCGAAGTTGTTTTCTGGAATATTCTTATCTTAGAATTACAGGAAGACATACAGATTTATGATTATTGTAGAGTTCTGAATGGCTAACTAACCATAGTAAGTCATGAATTCAATCAAATCACTACTTCCGGTTTGAGTATTGAACTTTTTCCGTCCCCGTAGGGTAGAACCACCTTTTTAATTAACTATGTCGCTATAATGGCTTTCTTCGTTAAAACAAAAAAGGAAAGTCCCATAGTCTCACGGGTCTAACCAGATTCGGCTGAATTTCAGTTATTACTCTTGAGTGACAGCCGTCCGACCTTCGCAACCCAGAGGGCAACATCATTCTATGGTTAAACCTGCTTGCAGGATACTATAAGGCACTGACTTCGCTATAAAGACGATAGATGTTCATAACAGCCGGGACCAACGGCTTAACGTGCTTTCCGTGACATGGTACTCCGTGCGATAATAGCGCTACAATAAACAGTACGAGAACAAACTTACTTGTTAAAACCTATACTGTAAAGACAGAGAAGCCCTTTGAGCATGCACAGAAATATTTGTCCTGTATGGGAATCGAACCCACGACCTTTGAAGCAAGGTACAAGTACAACCACCTCCGCGTCTTACCATTTTTTCATCATATGCCACACAAGCGTTTACCTATTCATAGACGCGTTCATAGACCACTTAGGGGTCATCCATAAATTAAGACCTCACATGAATTTCGTGAAGTTTTGACCCCCTCTCCGTCCTTGTCACAGCTGGTCACACTATTGAGACTCCCTCCTTCTTCTTGCTGTTTAATTCTTAATAGGACTTGGATTTTGAATAATGACTTCACGGAATTAAAATTCCTCCTATCCCCCTTGTCACACTTTGTCAACCCCCTCCCACCCTCTCAACGTGTGACGTAATTTATGGATAGCCTCTATGAACGTTGCTTTACTTCGAAGATCGTGTCAACCCTTATTTTTCTCTTTTATAATGACCACATCCTGCCTTGCAGCAGCCGATGGAGTACAGAAAAGTCAGAGCCCTTCATACCGTAGAATAAACACAGTATAATAGATCCAACTGTTTATTTTCTTTATGACAGCACCAAAAGAACGTAACTGCGTCACGTTGCGAAAAAGTTCACTTTTAAATGCGAGGTTTTAAAAATACGACAACTGCTTAAGTTAAGACTGACCTCTGTAAACTCTGCTGTACTTCGGTGATTGTTTCCGACCACCGAGCACCGCAGAGCTACGAACGCTTCATGTAGCATTCTAATGTAGTATAAATATGGATTGGTATGAAATGATATGAAACAATTATTGTGACTTTTATTTATTTATTAATCAAAGTCAGATTCATCGTCGCTGTCACGCGAGCTGTACATATTATCTATCGTCACGTGTTTATCCTTATCTGCCATTATAGTTTCTTGTGTTTTTGAATTACTTTTTGTCAGCTTTCCGCACAGACTCCATAGAAAAATGAATCGATATCGTGTCCACTATAATCACTTGATCACAACACTATAGCTGTCAAATTAGATCTGTCAAATAGAAAATAAACGGTTGGATCTATTATAGCAAGCTATCACACATGACGGCCTAGAAGACTTAAATAAATTACTCGGTATAACAGTAACTGTTTTGTTAGAAAGATTCGCCTAAGTAACGTAGGAAGGTGGTTGGTGAGCGGCCAAGGCTGAACGCTCGAGCTTCCTTTCACGATGAAGTCATCTGATCTCCCAACTGCTCGCCTAATATGGCTTTGTTGAGGCAGTTTATAATCGTAATCATACTTACTATGATACTATAAATGCAAACGTTTTGTATGAATATTACATACTCTAACATGAAAAATGTATTGAATGTATCTTCTTTGTTTCTGAATACTTAAACGACATTTTTCTTAAATAAAAAATTACATTTGTTTCGTGTTGACTTGTTATTGCACAATTCACTAATTAAGTTTTTTAATTATTGATATGTTATGATATTTTTTTATATTTTTCGTTTTCTCGTAAGTTAAGTTGAATTATAGAATAATTTGACAAATTATAGTTATCATTAATCCAAATATCTAAGAACCAATAATTTAATTGCATTGTTTTACCTGACTCGGATGTAGCATTAGTGACTAATAATATTTTCTATTATTTTCTTTTGACTTAATCCATAATGAATAATTTTATATTCACACCTAATATTCCAATATGACATTGGTGTACCTTGTAAATGGTGGAATCTCTAATACTCTAATTTTATCTGTTAACAACATCCAATTATGTAACCTATATTTCACAAATAAATGAATTCTATTCTATTCTTTTAGTACCGTTTGTCATCGCTGAAAAAACAATATTACAGGCCGCCTGCGATTTTGTCCGCTTCTCGGCCTAATATATTGTTCTCTATCTCTGTTTTTGGTATTCTTACATACATTCACGCCTGTTTCCCCGAAGGGGTAGGCAGAGGCATATTATACGCCCACACTAAGCCAATTAGTAGGTCCCACGTAATAGGTGGCACTGTTTTGTTCGCCAGAGCCTCGTCCATTGATCTTGGCTTAGGCTCTTTAGGTCTTGGTAAGATTTCATGCACCTATGTATATTAAGTATGTATTTACAATAAAAACGGTATATAACTATGAACGTATACGTTCTTTAGTATCCATCCATAACACAAGTTCTTAATAAAACTTATCTTGGAACTAAATAATTGATGTTATTTTTAGATAATTTTTTAGAATTTTAATTTTAAGAAATTTATTATTTTATGTACGCTTTGTTTGTTATCGAAATAAATTGTTTGCTATATCACTTGCTATAATCATTTCCGACTTACGAGTGCGTTTACAAGATCATTCATTCAAACATGTAAATTAAAGACGAAAATGGTTTAACGAGCTGTCATTAGTGCCACGACTTGTGAATAATCAACATAGGGAACGTGTTTTTTCATCTTAGGCATTCTCATATCTTCTTAGATCGATCGTTATCATTAAAATATCTAGATCTAATGAAGTATCTACCTAGTTTAACTAAACCAAGTTTATATAACTAGATGTTATCTAGTGTTTACTTACGCAGGTAACAACTATTAATTACGCTACTGTTAGTGATACGAGTATAATTAAATTTAATTAGACATAAAGAAATATTTTTCTTTAATTGTTCTAAGTCGTATTTTCTGCAGCGTTTGACTCGTTAACGGGTCGACAGAAAATTATGGCATCCAAGAAATCTCTTAAATGATTGCGTTTTAACATTTTTATATTAAATAAATACTGATGTTAATATTAAAAGCGTATTAAGTGTATCTGTTAGGTTCATTTCCCGACCCAAGATTTTCTACAGTTACTAAACGGTTTTTAAATGTACAACAATACGCTAATAGGGTATGAACTGTTTTTTTTTGCTTGTTATTAAACAGCATTACAATCATAGGATTCTACTTTGATATTACAAAAAAGTGCATTCGAATAATATATAATACAGGTAAACTTAAAGAAGTAAATTTAAGGAATCTAGCCATTTAATCTTGAACTGTATTTACATTTTGGAAATGTGTTTGTTTATAAAAAATAACCAAGTTTCCTTTTGTTAGAAATGTCAATCTAAATCAACATAAGTTCTACTTATATTTTAGGAAAGAGTACTCTTGTTGCTGGAATAAAGATTTCCTATTAAATAAGATCTTAATTTCACCAATAAATTAAATGTAATTTTCTCTATATTCTCGTGATAAATTAAATCTTATTTCTTAATGTTTTTACCAGCTATATTGTACGTAAATGGGCAACTGTTTGTACCATAATATTGCCAAAATATACTTGCCACTTGGCTCCAAGAGATAAACAAATTTTTCAAAGGTGCGATTTTTCAATAAAATCCCAAGCAATATACAGCAATTAGCCTAAATACATTTAAATTAACAATTAACGCAAACTGCCTTTAAAGGGATATTATTCTATCAAAGAGTATATCGCAGAAAAAATGCTTGGGATGAAACTGCCGTTTCATACAGGCTATTCTAATATGACTGACTTAAAACATGAATATTGATAATTTTATATTTTATTGCGTTGTATAGCTTGACAGACAAATGAAGATTGTAATTCAAGTACCAAAGCAATGGATAATTTTAAAAGAGCAGAGCCTGTAAGTTTCTCTGCAGTTCATCTTACAGAGCGGTGGCTCGGAACTGGCACTTAGATTCACTTACACTTAAATATTCTTTGTTTTTATTGTTTTATGCCATGTAAGTGAATCTATGCTTCGTGTTTTCAGTGTAATCATATTTCGATTGTTTTTTATATCTATATTTAATTTTGCCGTTTTTAAGTACTATGTAAAAGTATATGAAATAAATGATTTTTGATTTTGAATACTTGAAAATCTTATGTATCTCTTATGTACACAGTTATACAATAAACAAATATTCGATTCTACATATTCAGTGGGAACAATCGTGAAAGAATTATTTCTTTAGCTTGATATGTCCTCTAGATATGACGATTTGGCAATCTCATATATAGATTTTTCCATAAACACTTCATTCAAACGGCTTTCACATTATGACGTCACATGTTGCTATTTTATATGGGTCACATGGGAACTTTGTTCTATAGGTAAGTATATTAAATGTTGCGTTTCATAAAATGGTTACTTCAAAAAAGTTGCTATAAATTGTGTGAGATTTCGGTTTGTTATTATTAGGTATTTAAATTTACTCCATACTTTAAAAATTAATGAATAAACACTTTATTGTACACTACATATAAAAAAAGTATTCAAATCACATAAACAAATGTATATGTATAGTAAATGTATATAGTACAATGGGCGGCCTTATTGCTAACAGCAATTTCTTCCAGGCAACCTAAAATGGACTTGCCCATCCAACTTAAAAGGCCTGTTAAGGTAAAATTTTTCAAACAATTTTAATTATGATTTGACAAATGTAAATGATTTTTATGATTCTTTCTTAGGAATATGAATTAGCATGCAAAATAAATCACAGGCGTATACCCTATTACCTGGTTTTGCAATCGTCAATAGGCCGCGGGGATACAAATGTCTTTATCTATAAACTGTTTTCTACTTAAGTATTGTAATTACAAAAACAATATATGAAAGCATATTGTCTAGAAGCTATAGTACAATTGGACTCATTAGAAAGCTCAAAGTCGCTCAGCGTGCAATGGAGAGAGCTATGCTCGGAGTGTCCCTACGTGATCGAATCAGAAATGAGGAAATCCGTAGGAGGACTGGAGTGACCGACAGCGAGGCGAGTTTGCAGGCTGAAGTGGCAATGGGCGGGGCACATAGCTCGAAGAACCGACGACCGATGGGGCGTCAAGGTTCTGCAATGGCGACCGCGAACCGGTAAACGTAGTAGAGGACGGCCTCCCACGCGATGGACCGATGATTTGGTCAAGGCGGCGGGAGCCGATGGATGCAGGCGACTAAAGATTGCTCTATGTGGAAATCTATTGGGGAGGCCTATGTTCAGCAGTGGACGTCATATGGCTGAGATGATGATATAGTACAAGCTCTGCTAAGTTCGGCTATAAATATTATGAAACACTTCCCTGGGTTGGACAGCTTATTGCGTACATTGTATACATTCAGTACAAACCTAAAACCACGACCAGATACTTTGTTCAGAAATGGTAATGATATGGCCAGTATGCCTGCTCTCCACTCCTGAAGTCGATTGGGGTCGAGGGTTCGATTCCCACCCGGGCCAAATCTTTGAGTGCGTTTGTTCAACATTGGTTCTAGTCTGTGTAAATCCTATGTATATATGCCCAGTATATAGTGCGAATATAAAGTATTTATGTATTTTTATCTGTTATTTGTAGTATCCACCACAAAAGTTTTTTATTGATACTTATCTTGGAACGAGATAATTAGTGTGATTGTAAGATAAATACTTATTGTTAATTTATTCATGTAATAAGTAGTTATATAATTAAATAAAATTACTTGCACAAAGAACATTCTGTCGATCGAAGAGATTCATCAATTTGTTCAGTTTGTAAACATCTCACAAATGGCGACCTCACTCCTACAAACGAGGTGAATCAAACCATTCAAGGTCTGAGCTCCAGTAAAAGCCACGACCGTTTTGTTTAATCTCCGAGACCCTACAACTGTAAGCAGTTTCAAAGCGTTCGAGGATCTTCTTACACTGGGCGCATTATTCGTGCTCCTTACACCAGCGCTTATGTATAAAGTCAATTTATTTGTTATAGGCCTGTCAAAGTATGAGACGAATTGCAGTATACACAGGGTGGTTATTAGGTATCATACCTACAAGTATATGCATAAATAAATAAATATTCTATTACAATAAAAGTTATTTCATTTAATTATAAAATAAATAAAATCAAAATTGTTTTTATTGCTCAATAATCAATAAATGTTAAGTTTCCCCAGTAAGTAACGCAGTACTTGTGTTGGGGATAACTTGCTCTTTCTCATGGTAAGACATGATTGATTGATGACAAAGATTTTATTGAGTTAACAGACAAAAGGCAAACTATCTACTAGTATATTAAGTTTTGCGTGTATGTGTAGCGTGTATATTGTGTTTGTGTGCGTTATTGTGTACGTGTGTTTGTGTTGTGTAAAGTTCCTATGTCGTTTAATCATGATGTTTACGATGCTTTATTTATTATTTATTATAAGTACATACAATTTCTATAGAGTTTTATAGGCGTGTATGTGTATTTATTTATTGCCCTTTTAATATATCTTCAGTTTCGTCATATGTAAGTGATTTTAACTAGTCTATTAAATTTTTTTTACATTTAAATAAATCTTTTGAGTAAAAGTTAGGAATTTTATTTGTATGGTTATATATAAATAAACAATAAATATTTTTCTTACAATCACACCAATTTTTTAGTATCATTAAAAACTTGTGTTATGGATACTAATGAACGGATAACCATACTCACATACCTTTTTTGTAAATACATACATACTTTATATACATAAGAGACATCCAGGCTAGAACAAACATACACAAAGATGTGTAGAATCGAATTCACGACCTCAGGAGCCAAGTGCAGGTATACTCCAAGCCCAAGCAAGCAAGCTATTCATATGTTTATCTTTTTTATGAATAAAAATGTAAGAGTATATTCCTATCCGTTCTATTTAGTACGCACGTTGAATTTGGGTTATATTTTATTATTATTTATGTACAAAGTACATATATTGTATTGCATATACCTAAGTTAAAAAAGATGTCCAACAAAACTGTTTGAGCAGTTTGACTGAAGGATCAATTACTATAAACTATGAATATAAATTAAAAATTAATACATATTTTTATTATTAGAATATATATGTACATATCTACATACATACATAACATTACGCCTATTTCCCCGAAGGGGTAGGCAGAGGTAAACTATACGCCGACACACTTCGCCATTTAAATAAAGTACTATAAATGATCTACGTATAGTTTGTTTTTTTATGTCAAATAATAGAATATGTTACTGCTTATGACATCCAGATAGACTGTGAAAATCCAATCTAAATCCAGCTGTTTCGACGATAATCCACAGCAATAAAAATGATTTTTCTTATAATTATGTACATTTAATTAAAAGCTTTTACAAACATTTACTTTAAATTTCATATAATCGCATAGTTAAAATTTGTATACTGGTTACTTGCTATTGTAAAAGTATAACAGACGGTAATATATTGTGGGACGATGAAGGCTTGTGATCTCTGCCTAGTCGTTAATATTATGTATGCATGTACCTAATAAATATTTATTTATTATATATAAATATGTAGATCACACAGACAAATTCATTTAGTTAAATTATCAATGATGGAATTAGACTTCAAGGTTTGAATTAGCGCTCAAAGTGCGCATAATGCAGATGGCCGTTTAGTTACGTAGCGGATGGATAGATGGCGCTAGCTATATAACAAGGGCTGAGTCGATCTACATTTAGCAATGTAAAAGAAAACGTTAACCTACGCAATACTAACATACATAATAATCTATTCTGCCATAAAATAGTTTTTTTTTATCATACGATTACTGGAGACTTTAAGACTGGTTAATATAATTATATTTGTAGTAGTTATATTATTATTGTCGTACCTATTCGATTTGCATGATTAAAAAAAAAATTAAGTGCCTTAGACTTTTTTTTTAATTAGGTTTATATTCATCAGTGTTAGCAATAACATATTTTATTAGAGCGGAAATTAGAGTTAGGTACTCTTGATAAAATTTTATGTTTTACCTGTATTTGTTAGAATTTCAACTATGTTTTTTAACTTCGTTGTTCAGTATTGCTTTTTCTTAATTTTAATGTAGGTTACCGCAGAAGATCATCGTCGTGGGTCATACTGCGACACATGCTGAGCGGTTAAGTTTATAAGTTTAGTGGTTAACTGCGAATTGTTTGTGTACAAAATAAACACATTTTATTTATTTCTTTCTTTCATTTTATTTATACTGAGATTTTTTATCTTATCTCTTTCAGATCGTTTCCAGAAAGTCATTTAGCACCAAACGAAGTATATCCCTTATTCTACTACTACGTAGTAACTTTAATATTTTCCTCTCTTGAAACAAATTTACATTAATTATTGTACAGAAAAATTACCAACAGCATATTTACTATTGCCTTTTATCAGAAACAGACTTAGAATAAACGGTTTATGGCATATAACAAAACTGCATTACCTACTGTGTAAATATTTTTCTAGTGTGAAAATCGAACTCGATCTCCATCTTAAAGCAAGTATTTCAACCTATGCACTATTTATGTCGTCATTTGTTCCGTCTAATTACCGCGATTGGCTAACAGATTTAGGTACTATTTCAACTGAAAGAGGGTTCGTCTTCGTCACTACAACTGACATTCATATTGAATAGTGTCACATGATGGTGATCAAGTCGAGAGGGAGGCAGAGCGGCCGTATCTATCGTATCTTGAATATTTATTCCGGCCCACCCCTGTGCCGTACCCCGCCTCTCCTGCCCCTCGCTACCCCTGCCCTTCCCTACTGCAACGATATGTTTGAGAAGCCGCTTCTAAGCATGTGGGGTGACTAATAAACCAATGATACATTTATTTGATACCACGTGGTAATATACGTCTTGTTTAATAACAATAATTCCATTATTTGTCATAATAAGGTAATTTGACTAATATAAACAAATAATCCTGTTATAATCACACCAATTATTATTTTGGTTCCAAGATAAGTATCATTAAGAACTTGTGTTAGGAATACCTACTAAATAACGATAAAATATACATATTTTTTATTTTGTAAATACATATTTCATATATTTATATATATTTTATAAAATATATGATTCTACTAAATAAAACATAATTTATGGATTTCAATCGCGGCTTATTATTTTACTCAAACAGTGCGTGAGTAGACCCATGACCACGAAATTTGGAAAATATTCGGAACATACAATCACGCCTGTTTTCTCGAAGGGCTAGGCGGTCATAAAATACGCTCACACTTCACCATTTGTGTTATTGGTCCCACGTAATAGGTGGCGAGCCTATTGCCGCTTACCGGGAACATCTATATGTGCCAGAGCCACGTCCGTTAATTAGCAGGTGTACCACTTGCAGGTGAGGTTGGCTTGGGCTCCAAGGATGATAGTAGGATCCCTATACACCCTATTTGAAACATTAACACTATATTGGTGTATGTGCAAAATTGTAACTTATTTTCTAGTATAAAATTAGTTGTAATTAGTATAAAAGAGACCGTGACCCACAGACAAACCAGTCAAACGGTTTTGTGGGATATGTTTCTAAGTAACTTGCATTATTTAAAGGAAATAAACGTTTTATCTATCTTTACAAATAAAAATACAATTTTGATATTTTAATACATAGTACAAAATACATTTGTTTTAAATAAAAGCTAATCATTTATTATTCTACATATTTGATGCGCAAAGCTAATGCTTTTACCCGGGTTTGCCAGCCATTAACAGTTTATTTCGATAAAAGAGCTTTACATTTATTGGTAAAATTTTCATTTTTAATTTACAATTCAAGTCGTTTATTGCGTTCGATGTGGTTAAAATATGCTTATATTTTCTAGTGAAGGAATAATTGATGAAATTTTATTGCATTGTATAATTTGAAGCCTTTCGCGTCTTCGATGTACATTTTGCATGTTTAGAATTATTCTATGTCCTTAGTCTCATCAGGGTTATGTGTGAAGGTAAAGTAAAATATAAATATGTGTACTGTGTGTATTTTGACAGTACACATATTTATATTATTATGAATGGTGAATGCTTTCATTGACCTAAACTTAAAATAAAATTTATATGCCTATAAAATTTATATGCCTTTAAAATATAGAAGTGGTACATAAAATGGTTAAATTTTTAATCTTTCATTAGCATGTCAGTTTTAATATTACCCCCACATATATTATATTCCGTTCACTGCTTCGACGTGAATAATTGCGGTATTGAAAGTAATTACGATGTATTTTTGGAGATGAAAAATAGCTTACCTACCTTTCTTCGTACCTAGTGGTTTTAGGCGTGAAGGCGTGTTCCGTTCATTTGTCATTATTTTAGGCCTCTAGATATACAATAAATAACGCAAATAACACGATTTGTATTAAAATTAAGCGTGCCGAATTTTAAACACTTAATTGTGATTGGATTGCAAGTAGCGGCCAACCCCGACGATTGGTCGGGATTCGGACACGCATTTGCGTTACCTATGGTATATGTTTATCTGTGCGCCTCCTCTTACAAACAAATATCTGAGAGATTGAAGTCAAACTCCGAGGATTGACTCAATGAAATACTCTGTTGTCAAATAGTTCAAAAAATGGGCGTTAGATAGCGCTACCGTCTTTGTTGCACTGCATTACCGAATACAAAAAGTGACGGGGTGAAAATCATTTAATTCGTTACTAAAGGACAGTTCTCACTTTGTAGTACAGGAAGTGCGATACAATACTCAGCTGAACATTCCCGGTGGTCCTAGTTGGTAAAGATAAATAAAGATGATTTAATTGCCAGAATTTTTGTTGATAACAATACTATATTAACCAAACAGCTTTCCCCGCTCACTGACCAAAAAATATTTTTTTCTAATCTGTTTCATCTGATCGACATTATTACTCCTCAGTTTTATGAAAATTATAACGTTTATCTTGTCACATTAATTTTGGATTTACGATTATCCAACCGAGTTGTTGTACCGTGAATTGTCAGCTAAGTAGAACTGACATAGATCCTAAAAATAAATGTAAGTGTAGCTTCAAGTTAATAAAAAAATTTTTTATATAATATCTGATCTAAAACTCCTTAGTATTAGGATGCGTTCCCAACAGAGATGTGCGAGGATGCGTTACGAGAGATGTGTTTGTGCAGAACCAATAGCTTTATTTACCTAGCTTTGCTAAGCGCAGAATCGTAAATGCCCATCATAACTAGTCTAAAATATTATTTTTCTAAATTCTACAGCAAATTGCTGATCTAATACTCCATAGTAATATAACCGTGACACCTCTGACGTCCACGATTGGGACAAAGCAGGGCCCCACGCATCCCGCCCAGGTACAAAAGGGTAACAAAATTTACGACTTAATTGAAGAAGACAGATCATTAATTTATTTCAACTTAACCTAAAAGTCATGCAATTTAACGTCCAACTGAGTAATAGGACAGTGAATATCCCACTTAGTTCAATTGACGTAAATCCAAAATTTTTATCCCACAAAATCATAACCTTAAAAGTTTTACTTCCCAGTTTTAAAACCATGAAATTTTTCAGCCCGCCCCCCATTACATTCTTTGGCAATTCTACTAAAAAGGCAAAATAAAGTAATGTCATTTTGAAAATTCTACAGGTGATCATTTTGAAGATATGAATGATGAAGAGATACTTTTTTTTAATAAGTCAATGATAGATAACATAAATGCTGGTCCAACTAATCTTAAAATCCTCAGTATTAGAATCATGAACCTATAACGTCCATTGGGACAAAAGAGCCCGTTTACCCCTGCGCGGGGTCCCCCCGCACCCGTCGCAGGTCTAAGCGGGTTTCGTAAAGAGCACCGTCAAGAGTCGTATTTACGACTTTATTGAAATAATTCGTGACAGATCACTTATAATTGAATTACTAGCTTTGGACCGCGACTTCTGTCGTTTAGCTTCAAGTTTAGTTATATAGATAAACTGATATAATGGATTTCAATAGTATTTACTAGTCTTAGAAATATAAATCTCGGTACATAGTGCTAATGTGTTATTTTTTAAATGAAGTATAAAATATAGCTCACAAATCGGCAGAAATACATTGTTTAAACCTCTTTTAAAAACGTAGATAACACTGCAATTTGAATCTGTAAAATGTATGTAACATATAAAATATACTTACTAAAATAATATAATACATTTGATTATCACAAAATTTAATTTAATCCATCCCACCTAAATTGTGATAATTATACGTCTGTAGAATTATATCCATTGACGTTCGTATCTTTATAAGGAGTTTACTTATATTGACGATAGATGGCGCAGTTTGTATCTGTATAGCGAAATTATAATGATTTTAATTTATTTACTAGTTGCCGTACGCGTGACATTTATTTCTGTATATACGTGTTTTGTCGTAGAAATTGAAGTTTTACTAGTGTTTCAAACAGTTAATAATATGTGTTAATAAATTATCAAATGAAATTTCCATTAGTGGGTAGAACTCCACGTCAAGTTATGGTTTAACCATTTTTAAAATTAACTTCTTTTGCATGATCTGAACAAATAACAACCTAACCCAAATTTTTAGTTAGGTACATACCAAAGGTAGGAAGCCATGCCAACCTCACCTGCAAGTGGTGCACCTGCCTATCAACGAGGCTCTGGCGAACATAACAGTACCCGATAAGCGGCAATAGGTTCGCCACCTATTACGATGGTGGCACTATATAATTGGCGAAGTGTGAGCGTATAATATGCCTCTGCCTAACCCTTCGGGGAAACAGACGTGAATGTATGTATGTATGTACTTAGTTCCAAGATAAGTACGTCTTTCATTTCGGTAAAGATACAAAAATAGTTTGTTTAGTTAAAATGGACATTGTACTTTATCTTATAGTTACATGTATTGCCGCTGTAAGCTGTTGAGACTAAACAATTCTCGATAATGATATAAAGTAATTCAAGATAATTCTTTAAGCTTGAAGATTTTGAGGCTTATTACAAATCAAGATCTAAAGTTAAAATAGGTTAAGAACTAGTCTACTCGCGCTTTTTTGCAGCCCGAAGGAGTAGAAAGCGGCACAAATGTTTACCGAATCCAGGGGCAGAAAAAGAAAAAAAAGAAAAATATGACGAAGGGTCTGTTACACAGGCAGGCGTGCAGTGCCAACGGAGGATAAGGTCACTCTGTTATCTCCTTGGCACCTTACGCAGCGCAGGAAATAGTGGGGTTTAGTCGGTAGTCCTGGCCACCACCATCTCGGCCAGGGAGCCCGACATAACTTTGTGCTGTCCCCGCAGTGCAAAGTATGCGTAAATGCATTACCACTGAAAAAAAAAAAAAAAAGGTTAAGAACTAGTGCTGTCACTTTCTTTAATATATTAAATGAAAGTGACAGCACTAGTTTTAAACCTGGTTTGAATATAGATCTTGTTTTGTAATAAGCCCCACATAAGTTTATGGAGTAGACCAATATTCAGCAATGGAATCAGCATCTGGAGCTGATGAATTGGAACCTTGTCTGGCCCAGTAATAGTAGGCACAGACTTACATAACATTATTAAACATATATATGGATCTTGGTCTTTATTCTCCTACTTAAATATCCTTTTCTAAGTAAAACTAGCTTTTTGATTGCATTTGCATTATTGCATTATAAAAGGATTTTTCATTAATAAAACTAGCATTATTTTGCGTTTTTTAAAGTAATAATAACGATACAAACAATCTATTTAATATCTTAGGTATGTTTTATATGTTATATCGTAGCTGTTTAATTTTTAACATTGTCAACCCATGTTCTTAATGTATAAAAGTGCAGGATTATACTATTCATACAGATAAGCATAGATAATATAATTGATATTTATACCGTTCCTTATAAGTATAAATAGAAACATCAAAGTCTTCTATATACTTATGCTTTCCTATCTTATAAATACTAACAAGAAGAAAATAATTAATAAGTAAAATTGCTTCAATAATAGGGAATTTAAACGTGTTCACAGAACGCAAACAGTCCCAATATACATTCTCTAAACACATTGTGTGGCATGCCGTGCCTTCCTTCAACACATTGTAAATAATAAAATGAACAAGAATGGAACCAAAGTATGCCCATGGCCACATGTCTGAGCACCACTAATACTATTGTATTAGTTGAGAGATTGTAAAAAACTGATACGTTTAACAGGACCCGGCCTACCTGCGACTGTGAAGTTACGGACGGAAGGGCAAACATGTGCTAGCGTGGACAAGAGTGACGACCTATTATCAGACGATAATTATAAACCTAACAGTTCTCGTAAGCTTTTAAAATCCGAACAAACGTTCGGAAACAAAAACCGCCGCAATTTTGTCGGTTAACATGTTAAGAGCCAGCATTGGTTCAAACGTTGGCTTGGCTTATAAAAAACGAGCCCGCGACAAGCTCGCATCGAATGGCAGGAAAATGAAACGGAACGCGATTACCAACGCAACCGCATCGCACGCCACAGCTGGCGGCCGGGTAGCACTGTATCTATGTAACTGTGATAAAATCGAATAAAACCGCACTCATTGCTGGCATCATTTTAAATCATCATACATTGATCGCTGCTTACTCGGCAATGGACGTCGAAACGCCCAAACGTCGCGACACACCGGAAAGCAGTGGTGTGTTTGTGAACACACAATGTCGACGAGACGACGCACACAAGCGCAAACCCTCTTTCCACATCTAAAGAATGGAAGAAGCTATTTCGACAACGATAGCTCTGCTGAATGATGATGATAAATTATGCGTTATTCCAAAGTCTTAGAGTCCAATATCACTTCTAAACGGTTTTAGGATATCGAAAGTTCTGTTTGTTTGTGTTACAAATGAAAGGGTGCTTTAATGATGTGACGACAATATATTAAAACCAGATAGGAAAACAATTAAAATGTGAGGCGAAGTTGTAATTCGGCTCAATTTCTGTTTGGGCTTCGTTATTCTGCGTTAACTTTTAAGTAGCTCAAGGTTATTCGAGGCCACACACACACAGACACGCAATGCGAAAAAAAATACTTTTAATGAATTAGCAGTTGACGGTGACATTTATTAGCGAGCTACTTAAAATATGCAAAAGTCAGATCAATTTTATTTTACTTCTTTATAACTTATATTTGGTAAGATCTCACAAAAACGATCAAATGAAATCAAATCGTCTATATCATACATGGATTAGCGGTATTCGTATTACAATTTTTTCTTTTCTTTTAAATAATGGCTTCGTGCTTTTAGCACATTTAGCCAGTGTCAAGTGAGAGATAAATAATTAATAATGTAATAATCCACGGTTATTGTACATTAATGTTCGAAATATCACAAATTTTAGAAAATAAAACAAAACTGCAGACATGACGCTTCACTTTACCGCCAAGAAGTCGTGTTACAATTTAACAAACTAACAGATGAGTTACTTTTTATAATGTTAGTCTACGGCTTATAGATGTACAGTCTTTGCCTTGAATTATCTCTAATAATATTTTTATAGAAAATGACGCGTTGTAGCAAGACTCACCCCAAATGGACTTTATGGGCGTGAGATTAAGTATGAATATAACTATTTGCTAAAATTACTAATTGGGACACAAATGATACAGCAAAACAGTCTTATATTACCGCATTGCTAAGCAACGGTTACTAATCGGTGAAATTACTAATTACAAGGAATAGTTCCTTCAAGGATCGTATATCGTAGGTACAGATAGCGTTATATAATTGGAATCGCACATATAGTTCTTAAAGTACAAAAAAAACTGCAAAACTGAGTTAACTATGCCACAAATTTCCTTTCAAGTAGATGCATTGAGTGCTTAATTTTGACGTGACAACGTCTTAAATTAGGTTGCGGCTGGGAGTCACTTATGAAAAAGTGTAACGCTCGGTAACGTTACGATGAGTCACCGAACGAGAGAGAGGCCCGGCGAATGCCTTGCGTCTCTCTCCCACTCAACTATGATCGGTCTGCCGCGCGCGCAGCACTAGAGAATTAGGCGCATTGAATCGTAAGTTTACATGTACAATGTTTTAGTAAACAAAATATATTTCTATAGTTAAAATTTGTGCAATTCTTATTTTCATTCAATTCCTTGTTCCTATTGTGCAATTTAATTATATTCATATCAATAAATATTCTACCGAGAAAAAGACGTTGTCACGTAAAATCTTCGCCCGTAAAAACGACTTTACAGGCAACCATTTTTTTTTGTAATTCGGCAACTGTCCGATAAAGAGAGCCAAACACCAATCGAGTATGCTATCGTTTTTATGACAAAAAAAACTTTAAACCGTTTTACTGTCAAATTTACAAAATGGACATCTTGGCGTGAAAGTGAAGAGATGTCTGCAATTACTTATGTTTTATTTTCTAAAATTTGTGATATTTCGAACATTAATGTGTAATAACGGTGGATTATTAACCGTTAAGTGTTTGTGAACGTACATGAGTGTTGGTAAATGAAACAAAACAGTGCAACATCACTTTTCATATTCTCTTAAGAAGTCCATGTGAGATCTCAGTATATTCCCACATATTTACTGAGGACTCAATGGGCTTAGGGGGAGGGCATCTCATTTACCATTTATCATCTTTATAACCACTCATTCTCATTTACTGTCATTTATATATTATTAATATATTCTTACTTGACAATGGCTAAATGTGCTAACCGCACGAAGCCATTATTTAAAAAATAAAAAAAAATCCAAAATGGCGTTTACGTCTTTTAAGAACTAGATGTGCGATATAATAGGTTGGGGAAAAAGTCTTTTCGTATTTTTGTATGAAAAGTCAAGACATTTTTTTCAAAGTTTATTTACATTTATTTACAATATATATGTACCGTTTTGTTGAATAACTTTCTGCCATTTTGTGGGCAGAGACATTATCCCGTTACTGTCGAAACTTTGGGACTTCTGATCAAAAAAACGGGACAAATAGTTTTGGCAGTCCTCTCTTGAGGTCAACCTTACAGAACCTAAAGAATTCTGCAGAGACCGAAACAGGTGAAAATCTGAAGGCGCAAGGTCAGGGCTATATGGTGGATGCACTAGGACCTCCCAGTCGAACTCTTTTAATTTTTGCTGTGTGGCTAAAGATGTGTGTGGTCTAGCGTTATCGTGATGAAAGACCACACCCTTCCTGTTGATCAATTCCGGCCGTTTTCTCTCGACTGCTTACTTTAATCTCATCAGTTGCTGGCAGTAAAGATCAGAATCGATGGTTTTGCCGGGCGGTAAAAGCTCATAACAAACAATGCCCTTCCAATCCCACCATACACACAGCATCACCTTATTTCGTGTTAGGCCAGGTTTGGCCACAGTCTGTGAAGCCTGGCCAACTTTCGACCACGACCTTTTTCGCACGTTCTTGTCGTACGTGATTCACTTTTCATCGCCAGTTATCAATCTCTTCAAAAACGGCTCGGTTTCATTACGTCTCAATAATGAATCGCAAATGAGTACACGGTTCATTAAGTTTCTTTGAGTGAGCTCGTGTGGCACCCAAATATCGAGCTTTTTTGTATAACCAGCTTTCTTCAAATGGGTCAAAACTGTTTTGTGGTCAATTCCCAGTTCTTCAGCTACATCGTAACTACTAATATGCCGATCTTGCTCCACTCTTTCAAAAATGGCGTCCATTTTATTCGTAACAGGGCGACCAGAGCGAGGTGCATCTTTAACATCAAAATTTCCGGACTGAAAACGTTTGAACCAAATTTGTGCTACTCTTACTGACACTGCATCAGGTCCATAAACATCACAAATTTTTTTCACTGCTTGAGTTGCATTTTTGCCTTTTTTATAATAAAATTTTAAAATGTATCGAATTTCTTCATTAGATTCACTCATTTTTACGGAGAGAAAAACAAATGAAAAATAGCGGGAAACAACTTTTTTTTATTTTTTTCTTTTCTTTATAATGGAACCTTTTTAATGTTACCAAAACCAGCCAGACACAAATAGTACAGTCAAAAAAATGTTATAATAAGTTTATACCTACGTTATGCGAAAAGACTTTTTCCCCGACCTAATATTTCGGATCACGCCCTAACGCTCTTGACAATAGAGACCTGTGCCTGACTTTATAACGCTTTGAAGGTTACCAATTATTTGACGCAGACTATACTGGGTACTAGAAAATTATCAGTTATAACGTGCTAAAATTAGCCTCCTTTGCTATTCTGGTTTATTTAATTAGATTAAAAAGGGTTGAGCTTTGACGATTTTTACTACCCTGCCGCACTAATTTCGCGTAATGTATTATCACTATTTATCACTTAGGGGTCGTTCATAAAGAACGTCACACAAGGGGGGGGGGGGTGACAAAGTGTGACATGGTGTGACAAAGGGGAGGGTCGACAAAGTGTGACATGGTGTGACAAGGGGAAGGAGGGGTCCTAAGGTTCGTGACATCACATTTCAATATATAATCGCCAAACTTGCAAAAAATGTACTGGCTAGCTGAAAGTAACTTAAATGGAAATAAAACTAATTTCGGCACTGCTGTTTTAATTTAATAATTAAATGTGACCACCTGTGACAAGGACATCAAAAAATCATGAAACTTATGTCACGTACTTTATAGATGGCCCCTTGGTTCCATAGAGGAGGTCTGTGTTCTTAACCTAAAATCATTCAAAATGGCGTAAATCAGAACGTCAGCTGAGACTCATCTGTTATTTTAACGTTTCATTTTAGAAGCAAATTAAAAGAAGTATACAGCTTTTATTATCCACTAAAAAGATTTTTTCAACTTTGAATAAGGTTCATTCTGTTCTCGCTTCCGCAGACCCATACAAAGTCTACGGAGGTTTTTATAACAACAACCTTTGTTTAGTTCAGGTAAAAGAGTCTTGCCATAACTAGCTTTACGTACCATTTTATTACGTGTTGTTATAGCGAACAACTTATAAACTAAACTAGGCATTGTAAGCTGAGCTCAGGTTACAATAAAACATAAGATAACAATTGTACAGAAAGGCACAGGTCAAAGTGTTATGTAGCAAAGCAATATCGACTTTATGTCCATAGTTTATAGTTATTATATTGTATAAACATTATTTATGTTAAAAGTATTTGTTATATAACATGAACTCCACAGCGATATTGCAAACATTACAAGTTAAAAATATATGTCAAATCTTGAAATTAAAAGGACATAGGTACAATCTAAATAAACAGTCAAAGAATCGTCGTCTGAATAAACAGTGTGACAACAACGGTGCTCAGTTTTGGTGAGTTAACACAAGATGGCGTTGTGTGTGGGTGCGTGCGAAAATCTTCGTCAAGTAATATAATTGTTCCATATAAGATTCCCAATAGATCGTTTTTATAGAATAGGGTCTTGTCCGTATTGCTTTTATTTTTCACAAAAATCCTAACAAAAATGTGCTATACATGTGGAAAAATTTCATTCAACCTTATATTTTAATATCTGTTATTATTTGTAAATAATATCGCTACTGCAGTAAAGCTATTAGTATTACTAAGAGGCCTAATAAAGAGAAAAACTGATCATAGAGATAGATATAGACCGTCCAGTAACACGACTACTAAGATTACTAATAGAAAGAGAAAGTGACCATAGACCTAAGAGATAGATATGACACTTTCAGTCCGAAAAAATTGTATAAATGTAAAGGTGACAGGCCGATAAAATATAATGTGAGGGGACTTCTTGGCGGGAAAGTGAAGCGTCATGTCTGTTAGTGTGAAGTTTTGTTTTATTTTCTAAAATTTGTAATTTTAGAAATTTTTTGAAAAATTCATGTGTAATAATGGTGGATTATTAACCGTTAAGTGTTTGAGAATATACATGAGTATTGGTAAATCAAACAACATTTATAAGTAATGTTGCACTACTTTTCAAATTCTCTCAAGAAGTCCATGTGAGATCTCAGTATAGTCCCACATCTTTACTGAGGACTCAAGGGGCTTAGGGGATGGTACCTCATTTACCATGTATCATCTTTATCATCACTCATTCTCATTTATTATATAATTATATATTATTAATAGAGTACATCACTTACTAGACACTGGCTAGATCTGCTAGACGAACGAAGCCATTGTTTAAAAGAAAAATGTATAATGTGAAGGGAAGGTATTAGAACCATGTTTTTATCATCTCTGTATAGCCGCAACCATGGCCGTGCTCTTGTAAATATAAATACATATAAAATGATTATAGAATTATTGATTTTTGTTAAATCAATGTTCAGTTCACTTAAAAGCCGAGTCTCATTGTACTACTATTGTTATCTAAGGAGAAATACGGCTAAGCTTCTTATTTTTGAAGCAACTGGAGGCATATAAATGATTAACTCTCTGCTCTGCTCAGGTTTAGGGAAACACACAAGCGTTTTTACCATCAGGCAGGACGTAGCTATATAAAACATGTCACCTAAAAAAAATCTTTGTAGTATGAGAAAGGGAACTTCGTTATGTAATATTCAAATAGTACAGCTTTAACTCGCTTGAACTTACTTTCCCACTTATGCAGTAGCAAAGATGGTCAAAAAATATACTTAATGTTAAGCAGCGTCCACAGTGGTCGAGTTTGGATGGGTGAAGTCCCTTACTCTTAATCTTCTTTCCAGTTATTTTGTGCAAGATTAAGCCTCAGTTTTAACTTTAAGCCTTTATTCTCGAAAATCTCTTTAAACAAAAGGCTACAAATTATGAATAAATTTGAAACGAATCAACGCTTTATTGTACACGAAAAAGTTTAAAGAAATCATAGTTAAAGAAACAATTTTTTCATTAAAAACCATTTCCATTGACCTTAAGACTCGCATTGTTAACATAAAGTCAAATCTTATGTAGATTGCTCTAAACTTCTAACTTTACAGGTATTACAGGTGGAGTATTATGCCCGACATAGACGTACTAGTAATTGACCAAACAGGTTGGTTCAAACTTAAACGAACAAAAATAAGGAAACACATATTTCTTCAAGCAATTTTTATTAAATTTGATAAAATTTTACAACAGCCATTTTTTGCCAACTTGATCAAACTGTTTAAACCGGCCTGTTTGATTAAATTACTTGACCTTCTACAGCAGCCATTAAATATATAAGTAGATATAGGTAAAAATTTTGTTCAGTTGTTGATAAATACAACTACCTTAAACAAACCTCACAATTAAGTAAAAACAATTTCGACGGACAGTTTCGCAGCAGACCTAGCTATTCAGGACAGCATTTACGGCAGTCGCTCCATGTAAAAACTGACATTTAGCCAAAATCTAATTAAACCAGTCAGCAGATTAGAGCATCCGGGATAATGCTAGAATATGATGACCATTTGACTACTGTAAAGTCAAAGTCAAAGTTGCTTTTTCAAGTTAGGCTTAATAAAGCTCATAAGGTAAGTTAACATTCACAAGGTGAAGCTTTATTACAGAAAAGAGCAAGAAACTCAAATTTTGTCCTCCAGCCAGTGCGAAATTAGATTACAATATAATAAAATAAAAATGTAGAGAAAATTACATCATTAGCTGTCAATGTTATTCCTATACAAATTCGTTATATTCTAATGGAATTACTGTTCGGTATCCACTTGGCTAAAGGGTAAGGTAAAACTAAATAGTATTCCATACGGAGAGTTCAATCATATGAAAAAAGTGGTAACCTAAACATCTTGTAGCGATACGTCTGTTAATCCAAAAAGCTTTTTGACACAATTAACAGAGAGGCTGTTTTCGAATGGCGGCTTAGCAGGCCAATGCCACGAACACATGTCGACGCTGGCCCACCAAAAACGTTGATCCCCTTCCCCTCTCTCTTTCTACTAGACGCTGTATGTAAAAGGGGGTTATGTAGGGACATGAAGAGGTCTTTAAGTCTGGTTTTAGTTAGGAGTAAGGGGGGCAGCGGAATCAATGAACTTGGTTGGAGGCGACCGACAAAAGGACGTTTCGGCATGGCAGGTAATTAACTTAATATCAGGACCAATTTTCTTTGATACAAGACACCATGATGTTGTTAAGCTGCAAATTAAAATATATATTGCATGCCACATTATATGAAATATATATTATATAAGATAGTAAGTATATTATCGGTCTACGTCTAAGGTCCTGTATGCAAGGGCATATTAATTTAGAAGGGTTAACTTAAAGCATATTTAAGTAATTTTTTAAGTTACAGATAAAAATATGTAAATCATTGAGTATATAAATAGGTAATGAAACGGATACGCAAAGATCAGAGAAGCACACTTAGTAAGGGTGTTCGGTATCCGGATATAATATCAATAAAATACGATATCAGTATGAAAATAATCTTTTAATTTATTTAACAATGTATGTACATAAAAAACATACACAACGCCAGAAGTTATGAAACATGTACAACGGCACTGCTTATCCCTAAAAGGAATTTCTCCAAGCAGACTAAAGAAGGAAAAAAATGTCTGTTTCCCCGATGAATGCCTGTTTCCCCGAAGCGGAAGGCAGAGGCATATTTCACGCTCACATTTCGCCAATTATATAGTTAGGGTCCCACGTAATAGGTGACGAGCCTATTGCCGCTTACCGGGCACTGTAATGTTCGCCCGATCCTCGTCCGTTGATCGACCGGTGCATCACTTGCAGGTGAAGTTGGCTTGGGCTCCTTAGGTTTTGGAAGGATCCCTATACACAAAGTAGACACGTGCACAAAATACGTTACAAAACAAACATAAAAAAAATAAAATGACTAAAATCAAAAATAATATTAAAATTAGACAATTATATAAAAACGTACAGCTATCAGGCAGCAAGGAAGTGTTGCGTTCCTTTGTTGCCTTTTTAAAAGTGAAAATACTTTTGGAAATGCGAAAAGCAACTAGCAACGCTTTCCACAGCCTAACCGCATGCACAGAAAACGAATAAGAAAATAAATCGGAGTCTATTGAATGATCTATTCTATGAATCTATTTTGATACTTCAGACAAAACTAAGAAACCAGTGGTCGTTTAATTTATTTCACCGCGTAATGATTATTTGGCGGTTTTAACATTTTGATTCTATTCGTTAGAGAATCCAAAGACGCACGAAATCAGATTACGAAAAAGTAACAGCACGGAAGCCTTGGTGTCTTGGCTGACTGACTGGTGTTTTGTCTCTCCTGAAAAGTTCTTAAAAATTACTTAGGTGGTGATAGAACTATCCGAACTACTAGTAAATTCTAAATAAAATACATATATCTTACTAGCGGTTAATTAACAATTTTTTGCCCGACGACCACTCTGGATCCGCTCTGCAGAGAACCGGAATGCTTGGCGCGATATTGGGCTTAAGATTTTCAACTTGTATTTGTGTAAATTAGAATAAAAAGTCAACCAGATCATTGTCGTGACCATCCCCTATTGTAAAAATTCAGCTCAGTTTTACATTACTTGACTGTGATGAAGGGTTCCCTTAGTGCTACTTTATTGGGTTCGGCATCTGGGGACCCTTTCAATATCTTCAAATACACATAGCATAGCCTGTGAGTTTCTTGTCAGTTCTTCTCACAGAGCGGGGGCTCGAAACTGGCACTTAGATTTACTTACACCTAATTTTATTTATTTGCATGTTAGTGAATCTAAGCTTCGTGATTTCAGTGTCAGTAATATTTAGTTTTTTTTTATTTTCATTTTGTTATGACGTTTTCAAGTGATATAAAACAGTTTATGAAACATAGAACTTTTTACTTTTACTTTTATGGGGGAGGCCTGTGTTCAGCAGTGGACAGCAATTGGCTGATTGAATTGACTTTTGATTTGATATCGACGTTTCGAATACTTTACAGTGGTTCGTGGTCAGCGAGAGACTGTGATGGCACGTGTCTTGTAACAGGTTTGTTCAAAACTGGCCCTTTGTGCAAGGTAATAGAACGTCAAGAAAAGTCAAAGTGTCACTTTTGACATGCGAGTGACTGATAGTGAAAATACTCTGAACTCTAGCCTCTGTAGTTACAATACGCAATAAGGCTTTAAGATAATAATATGATACTTTTTTCTTTTGGCTACCCCTTGAGAATAAGCCAAATGCCACAAGAACCTTTTCTGGGTTCGCTCTAATCTTAACGCATGTACTGCATAGTAAGGACGCCAAATTTCTAAGCTGCTATTAAATTCATATATAAGGCGGATAAGCGGTAAGGAAACAATAAGCGGTATAAAAAAGAATTAAAAAAAAATCCCGGTGAGCCGCAATACGCTGTCCTATAAAGTGGGACCAGAAATATAGTAGGCGACATGTAGGAGTATGATATGTTTTTGCCTGTCCCTATGGGATAACTGGCGTGGTTTTATGTTTGTATAAAAAAATGTATGAAGATCCTAGTCTATGGATTTTCTTTTTTTAGGTTATAATTTTTACCAATATTAGGAATCGAGAATCTTGCCAAGACCTAAGGAGCCCAAGCCACTTTCAGCTGCAAGTGGTGCTCCCGCCGATCAACGGACGAGGCTCTGGCCAACATAACAGTGCTAACCAACCAACCAACCAACGACCAACTATATAATTGGCGAAGTGTGGGCGTATAATATGCCTCTGCCTACCCCTTCGGGGACACAGGCGTGAATGTATGTCTGTATGCTAACACATAAAAAATGAAATATAATTGACATTATTCTATATTGCAATTTATGAAAAATTACTGAAATTGAATTGGTGACATAGCATAAGTTTATGGCCATGAGGCGTAGTTTTTGCTAGTCGTTGAACAGAACCGACAAATGTTCCGAAAAATGTCAAGACAACCGTGAAATTCTCATACTTTTACATTCCAATATTTAGATCGCCAATTAAAGTCAAAAAGTAGGAAAGTCTATAGATGCCGGTGGCTCAATATCACAAAATGTTGAAAGCTACTGGGGGTGTTTATGTTGAGCATTGGTCCTGATGGCTAACATGGTGACGTAGCTTTAATTTTACTAAGGCCTTTTCATCGGTTTCTACTGTAACATCCTTACTATCATCATCACATCCTAGCATTATCCCGGTTGCCCAAAACTTAAGCTTAGGGCCTAGGGTCTGCTTACTGGTTTAACCAGATTTGACTGAATTTCAGTTATTACATGCAGTTACTACCGTCTGACCTTTGCAACCCAGAGGGAAACATCATTCTATGGTCAAACCAGCTGTCAGGATGTTAGAAGGCACTGAGTTCCTAATAACGACTGTCATAGATGTTCATGACAGCAGGGACCAACGGCTTAACGTGTTCTCCAAGGCACGGAGCAAGCGATAATGGGGATATTTGCCTTTCATTAATTGGCTTGTGTAATGTCTTTTATAATAATGTAATGATACAGTAAAAATCTATAAAAGGTAATAATTTCTTACAACAACACGTTACGGCCATGAAATGTCATTTCACCGAATCACTTTGATCTCAGCATCGATCGGAGGTGCTCTGTGGTCTCTCATAGTCTCTCAGTCGCCTCTGAAGACTCTTCAGTATCAAAGGGAATTTGCGCCATCTTAGACATGAATACTGTAACTTACACAAGTACTACTTACGATAACTTAAATAAATTTATAAACAATTTTTATTTTCTAAAAAAAGTATCTTTATTTAAAGACTGGTTCAAGAGTCACATGGATATTTATCAAGATATATTTGGCAGTATACTACTTTTAGCGATACTATTCAAACTTTCAAATGACATATTATTTTTATTTAAATGTTGTATACTTTTACTTAAAACAATGTTTGGATGTAATTAGCCGTTGAGTCGTTTTCGTTGCTCGCGAGTGTAGTAAAGAAAATAGATTGATTTCTCTTCTTAGTTATAAAAAATCTTATAAATCTGCTTTGTATGAGGCTGGATGGGCTGTGTTAAATGGATTAGGAATTTAGTCCACATTCAATCAAGTTTGAGTCAAAGGGTTACAACGGCATTGGCTCATAAGTTGAAATCAAGTTTAGATTGCTTTTTTTTTTAAATAATGGCTTCGTGCGTCTGGCACATCTAGCCATTGTCTAGTATATGATATATTAATATATATAATTCATAGTAAATGAGAATGAGTGATGATAAAAATGGTAAATGAGTTTACCCTCCCCTAGGCTCCTTGAGTCCTCAGTAAAGATGTGGGACTATACTGAGATCTCACATGGACTCCTTGAGAGAATATGTTTTTTTTGGTTTGATTTACCAACACTCATGTTAAAAAAAAAGTTTCATAATATCTGCATAATTAAAATATGGTATTATTTTTAAATTGCATCTCCCTTTGAATAAAAATTATTATTTTCTTCAGAAAGCGAGGGTGTAACTAGTTTTCCGACTACCGAGTGGGAAGCTCGACTTTGAGTCAGGAAGGATATTAAAAAATGATTATTTAATTTCATTTTCACCGAAGCTACGTGCAAAAAAAAAACAATTTAATTACTTTGTAAGTAATATTATTTTGAAAAGTTTTAATATAATGTCGACCTGTATTTAAACTGCTTCTTGTATGTAAAATTATGAACCCTATCATATTGTGACTATAACATACTACATACATTTTTTGTGAATATTTCGCACATTCAGAATTATCCAAAATTTGGAGGATTCGACGACTCTCTTTTTGGAAGTCAAGAAATGACTGTCGTAACTTCCATAAATACCTACAGACTTAAATGAAAACAAAGACCTATAATATCCTATAGACTTAAATGAAAACGAAGACCTATAGTAGCCTATAGACTTATATGAATACAAAGACTTATAGTAGCCTATAGATTTAAATGAAAACGAAGACCTATAATATCCTATAGACTTAAATGAAAACGAAGACCTATAGTAGCCTATAGACTTATATGAATACAAAGACTTATAGTAGCCTATAGACTTAAATGAAAACAAAGACCTATAATATCCTATAGACTTAAATGAAAACGAAGACCTATAGTAGCCTATAGACTTATATGAATACAAAGACTTATAGTAGCCTATAGACTTAAATGAAAACAAAGACCTATAATATCCTATAGACTTATATGAAAACGAAGACCTTTAGTAGCCTATAGACTTATATGAATACAAAGACTTATAGTAGCCTATAGACTTATATGAAAACGAAGACCTATAGTAGCCTATAGACTTATATAAATACAAAGACTTATAGTAGCCTATAGACTTATATGAAAACGAAGACCTATAATATCTATCTAGCCTATAGACTTATATGAATACAAAGACTTATAGTAGCCTATAGACTTAAATGAAAACAAAGACCTATAATATCCTATAGACTTATATGAAAACGAAGACCTATAGTAGCCTATAGACTTATATGAATACAAAGACTTATAGTAGCCTATAGACTTATATGAAAACAAAGACCTATAATATCCTATAGACTTATATGAAAACGAAGACCTATAGTAGCCTATAGACTTATATGAATACAAAGACTTATAGTAGCCTATAGACTTAAATGAAAACAAAGACCTATAATATCCTATAGACTTTAATGAAAACGAAGACCTATAGTAGCCTATAGACTTATATGAATACAAAGACTTATAGTAGCCTATAGACTTATATGAAAACAAAGACCTATAATATCCTATAGACTTATATGAAAACGAAGACCTATAGTAGCCTATAGACTTATATGAATACAAAGACTTATAGTAGCCTATAGACTTAAATGAAAACAAAGACCTATAATATCCTATAGACTTAAATGAAAACGAAGACCTATAGTAGCCTATAGACTTAAATGAAAACAAAGACCTATAATATCCCATAGACTTAAATGAAAACAAAGACCTAGTATATCCTATAGACTTATATGAAAACAAATACCTTTAGTAGCCTATAGACTTATAGTAGCCTAAAGACTTATATGAAAACGAAGACCTATAGTAGCCTATAGACTTAAATGAAAACAAAGACCTATAATATCCTATAGACTTAAATGAAAACGAAGACCTATAGTAGCCTATAGACTTATATGAATACAAAGACTTATAGTAGCCTATAGACTTAAATGAAAACAAAGACCTATAATATCCTATAGACTTATATGAAAACAAATACCTTTAGTAGCCTATAGACTTATATGAAAACGAAGACCTATAGTAGCCTATAGACTTATATGAATACAAAGACTTATAGTAGCCTATAGACTTATATAAATACAAAGACTTACAGTAGCCTATAGACTTAAATGAAAACAAAGACCTATAATATCCTATAGACTTATATGAAAACAAATACCTTTAGTAGCCTATAGACTTATATGAATACAAAGACTTATAGTAGCCTATAGACTTATATGAAAACAAAGACCTATAATATCCTATAGACTTATATGAAAACAAATACCTTTAGTAGCCTATAGACTTATATGAATACAAAGACTTATAGTAGCCTATAGACTTAAATGAAAACAAAGACCTATAATATCCTATAGACTTATATGAAAACGAAGACCTATAGTAGCCTATAGACTTATATGAATACAAAGACTTATAGTAGCCTATAGACTTATATGAAAACGAAGACCTATAGTGGCCTAGAGACTTATATGAAAACGAAGACCTATAGTAGCCTATAGACTTATATGAAAACGAAGACCTATAGTAGCCTATAGACTTAAATGAAAACAAAGACCTATAATATCCTATAGACTTATATGAAAACGAAGACCTTTAGTAGCCTATAGACTTATATGAATACAAAGACTTATAGTAGCCTATAGACTTATATGAAAACGAAGACCTATAGTAGCCTATAGACTTATATAAAAACAAAGACTTATAGTAGCCTATAGACTTATATGAAAACGAAGACCTATAGTAGCCTATAGACTTATATGAAAACAAATACCTTTAGTAGCCTATAGACTTATATGAATACAAAGACTTATAGTAGCCTATAGACTTAAATGAAAACAAAGACCTATAATATCCTATAGACTTATATGAAAACAAATACCTTTAGTAGCCTATAGACTTATATGAATACAAAGACTTATAGTAGCCTATAGACTTATATGAAAACAAAGACCTTTAGTAGCCTATAGACTTATATGAATACAAAGACTTATAGTAGCCTATAGACTTATATGAAAACGAAGACCTATAGTAGCCTATAGACTTATATAAAAACAAAGACTTATAGTAGCCTATAGACTTATATGAAAACGAAGACCTATAGTAGCCTATAGACTTATATGAATACAAAGACTTATAGTAGCCTATAGACTTATATGAATACAAAGACTTATAGTAGCCTATAGACTTAAATGAAAACAAAGACCTATAATATCCTATAGACTTATATGAAAACAAATACCTTTAGTAGCCTATAGACTTATATGAATACAAAGACTTATTGTAGCCTATAGACTTATATGAAAACAAAGACCTATAATATCCTATAGACTTATATGAAAACAAATACCTTTAGTAGCCTATAGACTTATATGAATACAAAGACTTATAGTAGCCTATAGACTTAAATGAAAACAAAGACCTATAATATCCTATAGACTTATATGAAAACGAAGACCTATAGTAGCCTATAGACTTATATGAATACAAAGACTTATAGTAGCCTATAGACTTATATGAAAACGAAGACCTATAGTGGCCTAGAGACTTATATGAAAACGAAGACCTATAGTAGCCTATAGACTTATATGAATACAAAGATCTATAGTAGCCTATAGAATTATATGAAAACAAATACCTTTAGTATTCTATAGACCAATTTGAAAACAGAGACCTATAGTAGCCTATAGACATACATACATACATAATGTCAAGCCTCTTTCCCGTAGGGGTAGGCAGAGATCACATCCTTTCACTTGCTACGGCACACACTTTTAGCTTCATTTACACTCATTAACCTTCTTATACACGCTCGTTGGCTTAGGGTACTTTTGACCGGCCTATAAACTTATATGAAAACAAAGACCTATAGTAGCCTATAGACTTTAATCGACACAAAGACCTATAGTAACGTAGAAAGAAAAACACTAATAATGTGTTCAAGAGAACGAGTAGTGGAAGACCACTCGGTCCAAAATTGATAAACCTGTGAATCTTTATTCGTCGTCTCCCAAATACTAGCTTTTCTATATACATACATACATTCACGCCTGTTTCCCCGAAGTGGTAGGCAGAGGCATATTATACGCCCACATTTCGCCAATAATATAGTTGGTAAACTTAATACATAGTACACAAGTAGAAGGTACTCACGCACACAATGATATGTCCTGTCGAAATAAAAAAAAAACTCCGAATCCTGGCGATGCTGGTGTTCTCACCACGCCACGTCTGTCGTCCAAACCTATTAAATAACAAAGATACTCAAACGAAAAAACATGTGGAGCAAGTAAAATAGTTTATGCAATATAAACATTTATACGCCTTAATTTCCAAGAAACCAAGAATTTGCCCCAATATAATCAATTTGCGAAGGCCTTGATAGATATCTCTCAATGCCTAGACTAGTAATTCTGTTTAAGAACAATGGAGAAAGGTTTCTGGGAACAGAAAATTTTATTATTTAATTTTCGAATGCCTGCTACTATACCAGGAGACCTCAAGTTCAAAGATCGAGTCGAGTTGATGATAAGCTTCTATGTTCCCAAAAACCATTGACCATACTATTCCTTTGGGTGTCTTCTATGGCGCTCTCGGTCAGGACATGAGGTGTGGTAGAACCCTAAGGCGCCTTTCTCGACTCTTACAGGCATAACATGGGATAGTAGAATTCTACATAATACCGCAGCTTTTGACGTATAGAAAACCCGTGGGTTGAACTGAACTTGCTGAACTGAGAATTCCATACTAAGTTAAATCTGCGATCACGGTGCAGAGAAGAAATTACCCTGAGCGCAGAACCAAAGCCCTGCACGAAGAAACTGGAGGTACTAGGCCTAGGACTAGTCTTTGAAGGAATGCAGAAGACATTTTGTAAATGTTCCGATTTAAGCCTAAATTGAAAATATCATTTTAAATTTTCACATACTGTTCCGGTTAAAACCGACGACCGATGGGGCGTTAAGGTTCTTCAATGGCGACCGGCAAACGTAGTAGTTCTTTTAAATAGGTAATGGCTTCGTGCGTTAAGCACATTTAGCCAGTGTCAAGTAAGAGATATATTAAAAATAACATATAATCATTGTAAATGAGAATGAGTGGTGATAAAGATGATAAATGGTAAATGAGATGCCCTCCCCCTGAACCCCTTGACTCCGCAGTAAAGATGTGGGACTATACTGAGATCTCATATGGACTTCTTGAGAGAATTTGAAAAGTATTATTGCACTGTTTTGTTTCATTCATCAACACTCATGTAAGTTCACAAACACTTAACGGTTAATAATCCACAGTTATTACACATTAATGTTAGAAACATCACAAATTTTAGAAAATAAAACAAAACTGCAGACATGACGCTTCACTTTCCCGCCAAGAAATTCGCATGCATCATTTTCGTTATTCAGTACAGCCAAAGTCAAGTAAAGTCCGTTATAGTCGAGTCAAGTCGGAGTCATACTACAGTAAAATAGTGGAGACTTAAAAGTATTTGAGAGAGCTTTGGAGTCAACACGAAAAATTACAATTCACTGCAATTTGTCAACTTCCCTCCTTTGTGTACATTGCCATAGAAGTTATGTCCAAAAATCCACTATTTTTACGTCAGTTTTGGAAAGCGCCAAAATAATACAGGTATAGTTATAATATTAATTAAAGCTGATTCAGCAGTTTCAAAAATTATAGCATTGCAATAAGCTAGTACTACCTATAAATATAGGTATGGAAGTAAATATTACTTTCGATATGAGCTCGATTTCTTTTAATGAATTAGTAAGGAGCTCACACGCGATCGCAATATAAACTTGACTCTTGACTCTCTCTTCGTCATTGTGTTATATATAAGTTTGAAATCAGTTAAAAAATATGTAAGTAGTAATAACTAGTAAAAAGTTATGTTGATAAAGGCCTTATTGGGCGTCCAGAAAAATCTAACAGCAGGATCTTAAATAGCTACCCTCTGACTTTCGTCTCACCTTGTTTTGGCCCGTGGGTATTTAATGAACTGAACAGACTGACTGGCGGACAATCCCCCCCCCCTTCGGATTCAAACAGGCTCACTGACAAACCCCCCGATAAGAGTCACCGACAGACTGACAAACCTTGAAAAAAAAAACCACAAAAGACAGACTAACTGTCAAACCTTGACAAAGAATCCAATTTGCTTTTATTTATTGATTATACTACAGCTCAAATATCTATCATTGTTATTAAAAAAATGTTGCACTTTTCCATTGCCGTATTTCTCTTTATTTTGGTGTACAATAAAGTGTTCATTCATTCATTCATTCATAGCTAGTAGCATAACTAGTAATATAACTAGTAGCTCCCCGAACCTAAGTCTAGACAAGCGGATAACCTAGTTAGCTGTCAAAGTAAATAAAATGCATTGGAGTGACAGGTAGACTGGCTACGCTCCACTGAACGAATGCTATTGTCACTGTCACTTTTTAACAAATTAGAACATTAAATGCGAATGCGGAAAAAGATTTATCGCGGCAATGTTTTATTTTTCAAAACTAGTGTAAATTTTAGTTTTTATGTGTAAATATAGTGAATTTTATCTTTAGCTACGTACATATATTGCAGTAAATTGTGATTATCCGTGTTGATTCAAAAAAATCCTAAAAGCCTCTAGTAAAGTTTCCACTACTTTACTGGGGTAGGACTTTGACTTGACTGTGACGAACTTCACTGGACATGACTTTAACTGTGACTAAATGACGTAAACGCTGCACATTGTTGCAAATAACTTGAATTATCTAATTACTTGACACTTGCAAATATTGTAATCGAGTGATTCCATACTTAAAGAAAGAATATTAAAAACTATCTTCTTGTTAGTTTTACATACATACATACCTTTACGCCTGTTTCCCCGAAGGGGTAGGCAGATGCACATTAAGCGTCCCCACTTCGCCAATTATATTGTTGGTCACACGTAATAAGTGGCGAGCCTATTGCCGCTTACCGGGAACTTTTATGTTCGCCAGAGCCTCGTCCGTTGATCGGCAGGTGCACCACTTGCAGGTGAGGTTTGCTTAGGCTCCTTAGGTCTTGTTAGGATCCTTATACACTAATATATATTTTTATCCTTTATCTTGTGCCAATGGTGTGCTGGTGTTCTACTTACTTTGGGGGAAAATAACATTGTTTGGAATATTAGAGAATATAATATTATTACATTCATTTAAGTTATGGAATCTCTACTAGCACTCTCAACTGAATTAATGAAATTAGTTATGTAAATTTATACTTCATTACTGCTTACTAGTCACTGTATGGTACTAGGTTAAAATCACCGCAATCTTTACTAGTATATTTTGATATTACATTATGTTCAACATAGAGATTTAAAAGTGACTTGTCGCGATTGAATTTTATATTTTGAGAGAGACTGAATTCTTTGTCCCATTCGCTAGGGACCCACTCTTTCCTGAGATAAATTTTTTTGACACCTCGCACATTGGATCACGTCTTTAAACAGATTTTGCTTTCAAGTTACTGGATAACGAATAAACTCATAGACAAAATAATGTAAAGATATTTCTCTTTTCAATACTTACTTTGAGAAAGGAAGAAAAAATACGTTTATTCATAATCATGAAGGTTATCATTTGAGGACAAAATGTTATTTTTAAGACCTAGTTGTGAGATAAATTAAAAAATAAATAATTATGATTATCATGGAGATTAGGTAAATTATACGCACGTCACGTATTCAAATATTCTGATAAGCTAACGATTTGAGCTAAATCTGCTAAGACCACTGCGCAAACCCTGGAGACCGTAAGTTAGGACCCAGATACTGCTTATTATTTAACAGTACAGTTAATGGACAGTCTTCAATAGAAGTTTGATGTATAGAATGTATTTAACTATGCAAATCGTAATATGTCAATGTTATAAGGTCGAGGCACTATTCATCAGCAAAATTTACATACCTGATTAGAAAAAGTGATTCGCCAAATTGTCTACTATGTCAAATATTTATACATAATGATACATTTGCTGATGTATTGAATCCAGACTAGAAATGAACAAGAGAATATTCTGAAATAAAAGCAAAGTTTGTTTTTTTGTAAATAGTTTAGCTTTTTCTGTCTAGGACTATGTAATAAATTTTTCATAAAACTACGTAATTTAGTATTTCGGCAAAAAAAAAAAATTTGTAATGCTTGAGTACTGCATGTGATGTCCTCAGATCATATACAATTAAAATATTTATTATTTTATTTCCTACAAATACGTGTAACAATATCAATAGGTTACTATTGTAATTAACACGTCGGTATTGGCTATCGGTCACAGACATTTGGGTACCCATTGTTTGTCGGTTCCTGTCGGGTCATTGACATTCATATTCAATTCTTTTTTATCTTCTATCGCAAATAGAAACTAGAGATGGATACGTATCAAATAAAATTGCCTTAACAATATTTTGTCCTGGATGCCACCATATATGAATGAGGCTATAGCCGCTTTGTCTGAGATTAAGTAAATTGTTTAAGAGATGTGCCTACAATGTAACCATTATTATGTTAAATAATTGAAGACAAATAAATCGAATTTATTATTATTATTATTATTGTTGACGTGACACCTAAGTCTGTGTGCCGGTATCAAAAAAAAAGAGAAATAAGAAACACAGCAAGTGGAAGGATCTTTCTGTCTACCCCTAAGAGAAAAATACAATACACATATATTATATATGTAGGTATGTCGAAGGGAACTTGAAGTCATGCAGCATTTTACAAAATAACAACACACATTGTAAATATACTTTACACTTTGTCTTCTTGTTTTGTAAAACGACGTATTCTATAACTTGCCTGCGTTATGTATATCAGTTATATGTAGCCAGCCTTACCCAATTCCGATAAAAACTAGTTTATTCTAATTGTTAGAATTTTATCATTGTAAATATAATGAAGGATTTTTAATAAAAAGAGCGTTTCCGTGTTTCGGAAGAATTGGAAGTCACGTTAAGACTTTGGTCCCGGTTAGGGGTAAGCTATGTTATAGGATCTATTGAATATTACATTAATTAACAGGTGATTTTAGATCAGGTATAAATGTGTATAGGGATCCTACCAACAAGAAGCTCAAGCCAACCTCACCTACGATTTGTTGATTGTTTTACGTCGGTAACAAAATTGATGTACGCACTGCCTTCCGGCCAAAGGGGGACCGAAAGGGGGTGTGGGGCTAACCACCGGCAGATGCGACTGCCAGCAGTAATACCCACTAAAAATCTTCCGACGACGCCCGCCGCTTGTTGAGAAAAAGACTGGCCCCCCAGTATCTGTGTTGCAGCGTCTGAAACCCGCCTGCGGCCAACGTCCCCCGGACATCATTCATACATCATTTCAGAGTCATGTTACTAGGACTGTGTAACTTAATTTACCAGAACTGTATAAACTAAAATGTTGCCATATACAATATGAAAATTATAAACAGCATAACAAACAAAAGCACGATAGTGGAAACAATGGACCGTAATAACGGTGCATGTAATAAATTGTCAGTTTTGACATAATATATATCGGGAGTGAAAGCGTGACGTCATCGCCTACTCCACGCCATGCCTGATGTGCATACGGATTCCTCGCTCGGTTCCACTCGGCCAGGCAAACGTCATCACTTACTTCGCCTCACAGTACACTGCAGTACAGAGACAGTGAAACTTCTCTGTCCTCTAAGTTAGTGGCTACTCTATGAAGAGAATGCATGGGGACACATGACACAGGGCGAATTATCTGCAGGCAGCCTTCGGGTGGCCTTCAGTGATGTCAAGGCTGACGGGGATGGCTGGTACTCCAGCTAAAAGCAAATCACCGCAAATGTAGTATGTTAGTTGCCATAGTGTACAAAGTTACACAGAGATATTTAAAAAATATTACACCATAATGCTCTTCAAAAAAGGCACTTTCCTAAGAGCTGGCAACGCGCTTGTGATACCTCTGGTGTTTTAAGCATCCATAAGCTGCCACTTCTCATATGATAAACCTTTTAATTAAATGTCACTTTGCAAAATGCATAAAATAAATTGATCTGGTGTGTGGAGTAGGTCACTGTATGTGAGAAATTTTATTTTATTCAAGTCAGACCTCTGAAAAGCCAATCAAGGACCGAATCGCCAAATTCGATGAATTTCAGCTACTTCATCTAGATCTAAATTTTCTGAGGTTCATCAAGCCGTACCGGGGAATCTGCCGAAAGCCATAGATTGTTCATGACTTTGGTAGACTACTGAAGCGTCTAATTAATTAAATGATTATTATTTGCGTATCGATTACACATTTTTACCTTAATATTAATAATTTTTATTATATTTAAAAAACCACAGATAGAGACTGTCAAATATTACATTAATCCTTCAAAATTTGTGTCAAAATGGAGAACGCCATCATGTATCGAGTTCCATGTGTTCGGCGCAACGACAGAATCAATTCAAAATCGATTTTGCCTAATAATCGATTACCAGCAAGTTCGGCGGTTCCTATTCTGCTTAGAACTTATTTCAGTAATTCTAGGATATCATAAGCATTAGGGAAATGAGTAGTTATATTTTTTGTATGTGTAAGAATATGATTGCATGTCGCATCCCTTAAGTTTAAGTTTTTTTTGTACATGTATTTTATTTTAGTTTTATTATAAGTTGTTAACTTTTTCTCTTTTTTTTATAAGTTATTTGTATTGTTTTATTTGTTGAATTGTTTTTAGTGTAAACAGATACTGGTGATATTAAATAAAAAAAATAAAGAATATGCAAGAAGTGAGACTATTGCCATGCCTCAGCCTCTATATACTTTTTGACATATACTGCTCTGAAACATTAAAATATTGTCTATGTTAAAAATTATGTGACCGTTCCATTTTTAAATAAACAATATTAAAACAATAAAAAGTAAGCAAACACCTACCATGCCGTAGGTACCATAGGTACTCATAAAAAGGGTCAATCATCCCACGGGAACAGTAAACCAATGTTATAAATGTGTTACGCTTGATTAAAATGTTGAGCATCCAGGTTTTGAAGATATTCTTTGCATGTCGTGTTTTTTACTCAACAATAAACGCTTACGTCTTTCAGTCATACTGCAAAAAAAAATCTTGGTATTTATTTCTTAAAAAAAAAAATTTTTTTGTTTCATAATTATTATGAGATTAGTTGATAATTTTTTTTCATTGCGTAGATTGGCTGAGAAAATGACGGTAAGAAAACCTACCATCTTTATTCTACTGTGCGCATTTGCTGTATACTGGTGAAAATTTAAACAACACTGTCGTACTTTTATATTACATCGGTACATATTATTGATTTGTTTCTTCTATAAACATTGAAATAACTGTACATACATCCATCCATTTATAAAATCACGCCTTTTGCCCTAAGGGGTAGACAGAGGCATATTATAAGCCCCCCCCATATTTCGCCAATTTTTTTTGGTGCAACGTAAATAGGTGGCGAGCCTATAGCCGCGAACCGGCTTCTTTTTAGTTCGCCAGAGCCTCGTCCGTTGATCGATAGTTGCACCACTTGCAGGTGAGGTTGGGTTAACCCAAGCCAGGTCTTGGTAGGATCACTGGCCCCCCGCCTCTTTTTCAACAGCGGTGGGCGTCGTCGGAAGTTTTTTAGTGGTTAGGACTGCGGTGGCCGCGTCTGCCGCAATGAGCCCCACACTCCCCTCCCGGTCCCCCATTGGCCGGGAGACAGTGCATAAACAGCATTTCTTACCCACGATAAAAAAAAGGTCTTGGTGGGATCCCCATACACCTTTAATTAACTATATTCATTATCATTACTATCAGTCTATCTTCGTCCTCTGCTTGTCATAGGCCTCTCCAATGGCTCGGCACTGAGTTCTACCTAAAGATTAATTTGGATCGTTGCCAGCTGTTTTGCGTCCGCTTTCCGAGCCATGGTCCCTACTCTAATATAAAGAATGTAAAAAGACCTTAATCAAAACCAAGAGCTACGTATCCTGCTCTGTATCAAATTGTATTTTTTTTTCTTTGAGAATGTACTAGATAGATAAGATTGATAGAATAACAATTCAACAACATCTTTAGTAAAAGTCTCGTTTCAGCGTAGATCGTGAAGACATCATCGAAAACGTGTCGCGTTGAATAATTGCTCTATTTTTCGGGAAATTATAGTTGCGCAGGATTGGTTACAAACATATTTTTAATCAATCACTTGCTTACAATTGATTTCGGCAAAGTAACGCCTGAATCAATAAATTATCCACATAACTTTGAAAACACGTGTGCATGACCGCGCCGGGGGTCGTTTGGACCTGGTGGGGTGATGATACCCAATAGTAATTATCCTATCCAACTATTCCGCAAATCCCACATAAATCCAAATTGTCTCCTCCCTCTCCCTTACGGACACGCTAGGAAGAAGACGGAAATCCCAAAGAACCTGCTGGTACTACCAGCAGCGATGAATACCCGGGTAAGGAGCTTCCGCTCGAAGCCCGATACCACGGAGAGCAATCTCCGCTGAGACCCAGTAATAGTAGTTGAAAACACACAGATGTTTCCTATAGTACTATAGAGCCCAAAACCCTGTTTAATTTCTAAAGATGATACTCGGCAGTTCCAATGAGAAATCTGTGCAGAAATCTGTCGAGTAAACGCTGATGGAAAGTTACTTGAGTAAAACACGCCCTTAAAGCAATAAGACCGCAGACTTGAAAGGGGTGAAATAAACGAGTAATCCGGCAGGTGTGAGTTTCGCAATGTTATAACACAAAATATTTTACGTATGGAATGAAATGAAAGAGTTGTCGAGGTTCTTATATTTTTCGAACATCAGATGTCCTGATCTAGACAGTGATAAGTTGAATACTTACATGAATGAAATAAAACGCAAACGTTTATATTCAAGAAGAGAGTTAAAAATTACATTTTAAGAGATGTCCGGGTAAATAAACATATTTCGCCAAAATGTCCGGGATTTGTGCCGTGTTTATTCGGCGTCGGTAATTTAGGTTTGGCAGCCCTAAGCGTAAAGCGCATTTATGTTGGAAGCAGGTTAATGTCCGTAAGTTAATCCGACTTCTATTGTGACTTGTGATCATCCTAATTATAAATATTTGTACACAAGTTTCAGTACATAATGGATTTTAATTGGTTTTGGTGACGTAAAAAAATCATTTTCAAAGAAAATTCACCTTTCTTTCTTCTTTCTTCTTCTTTCTTTTAAATAATGGCTTCGTGCGGCTAGCACTTTTAGCCAGTGTCAAGTAAGTAAATTCACCTTTATGTCAACAAATTTCAATTTTTTTTTCTTTTAAATAATGGCTTCGTGCGTGTAGCACATTTAGCCAGTGTCAAGTAAGAGATTTAATAACATATAAATCATAGTAAATGAGAATGAGTGGTGATAAAGATGATAAATGGTAAATGAGATGCCCTCCCCTAAGCCCCTTGAGTCCTCAGTAAAGATGTGGGACTTTACTGAGATCTCACATGGACTTCTTGAGAGAATTGGAAAAGTGATATTGCACTGTTTTGCTTCATTTACCAACACTCATGTATGTTCACAAACACTTGTCGGTTAATAATCTACCGTTATTACACATTAATGTTCGTAATATCACAAATTTTAGAAAATAAAACACAATTGCTGACATGACGCTTCACTTTCCCGCCAAGAAGTCCCAAATTTATATTACAATTTAAAAAACATTTTTCTCAATGTTTGCTCAGAAGTGACATTTAATCTGAATTTAATCTAATTGTTTTCATGGAGTGTCTCAGCACTGATTTTTAAATGTCTATATAGTGTAAAAAATACGAATGGTAGGTGATAATTTTAATATGCATACAGCGATAAGCTTATCTTTGTCGTTGGAACACTGTTGTACAGTATTGTAAAAAAGTAAAAAATATATTTTTGTGCTGTAACTACTCAAATAAATTACGGCAATAGGTTGCAGATTGGTGGAGTCGGGTATAAGGTCTTGTTATTGGAATATTTCAAGCCGACATGTAGGACCTCTAACCAGACCCGACAACCGGCCGTGTAATTCGGGGCCCATCATTGTACAAAGGGTCACCTATCCAAGGACCGACTTCTCGAAACTCTGCTTTACTTTGGTGATTAATAAATAAATGAATAATTTCTAACAATTACACCAATTCTTTAGTCCCCAGATAAGTATCATTAAAAACTTGTGTTATGGATACTAAATAACGGATAAACATACTAAAATACATGTTTTTTTGTAAATACAGTCGTAATATACATAGAAAACACCCAGAGAGCAGGTCAAAGTACCTTAAACCGACGGGCGTGTATGAGGAGGTTAATGAGTGTGAATGAAGCTAAAAGTGTGTGCCAAGATCGTAGCAAGTGAAAGGATGTGATCTCTGCCTACCCCTACGGGAAAAAGGCGTGACATTTTGTATGTAGGTATGTATGTAAAACACCCAGACCGGAACAAATATGCATGTTCACGCACTCAAAAATTTGTCATGTGTGGGAATCTAACCCACGACCTCAGGAACGGAGGGCTGGTATACTGACCTCCACGCTATATAGGTCGTCTAAGATTGTTTTCGATAACATAGTTCCGCAGAACTATGGACACATCCATAGTTATAAAGTTACAATTTAATGAACGTCGAAACATACATTAGTAACATAAAAGATATTACTATATGCCTTGCATGTATGACTAAAGTTGATTAAAATATTATCGGTTGATAAGAGCGTGTGTTTTGTGAACACACACTCAAATTGTAGTTATTTATTAACAGAGCGTTTTCTTTTAATTTATATCTGTAAAATAATTTATGTCTATGGATTTAACTTAATACTTGATTAAATATTTATCATCTTGGAACTAAATAATTGGTATAAGTGTCAGAAATATTTAATTATTATTTAATCGCTATTAGCTACTTTAAAAAAATATAAAAGCACGACGTAAAATGTCTGCTTCTCAAATATTTGTTTTGGGTGGGACTAACCACGGCTGCCCTATCTCTAAATTTGTCGTTGAAAGTAAATCGTTTTCAGGAAGAAAGAGTTTCGAGTGATTAGCGACTCAAAATATATATGCGCTTGATAGTAAATGCTACAGAAACGGTCACCGATCCAAAACACACCTCCACAAGCTTAACATCAGTGATCGTCAGATCTCGAAGCTATACATAATATAAATAAAAAAATAATAATTTTAATTTCACTATATTTTTGTGGTTTTAAATATTTTGTTTTATTGTTCAGTTTCTGCCTTTTGTGTGACTGTTGCACACGAAAGTTATTAGGTCTCCACGGAAGACCAGCGCTGTTGTGGTCCTCCACTGCAACACATGCTAAGTGGAGTCCTTTTTAGGCATATTATATTTAAAAATATTTGTTTACTGTTATGATTTCTGTTATTTGTTTATATATTATAGATCGTTGTAGACCCTATCAGGCATTATTTAATGTTTTTTACTCGAATATTATAATTGAATAAAAAATAGGGGCCCCCGGATTTAATTATATACTATAAAACAATACAATTAATAAAAACATTTATTCATGTAACAGTAAAATAATGTTCTTGCTTACAATAAAGGCTCATGAGAATTATTTAAAATAATGTCCATTAAATTAAATAATTAAACAGAAGGTAAAATATATTTCTTAACATACATATATATTTATGTCTAAAAAATTTAATTTTATTTCATTTCAAAATATTGTGTTCATCATTATTATATCAGGCCATCAACGTCACTCTGCTGAATATAGGCTTCCTCTGACGCTTGGTGCAAGAGGAATGTAAGATATTGACCACCTCGTGGTCCTATTGCAAATTGGCAAAAGCTAGTGTGTTGCGACCTATCGTTAAAAAGGTTTTAAACCGGCTTTAAACCGCCCTCAACATATCAGCCTTATAAAGTCCACAGCTAAACATTAGCCTCCCCAATAGATTACATTCTATGAGGGGTATTTGCCCATAATCACCTCGCTGGGCAGGCGGATTGGTGATCGTAGTTCCAGCCAGTACGCAGGATGACGCTGCTGCCCATCATCCAGTAAGATCTCCCTTCGTCGACTCTTACGACTCCCCGTGAGATGAGAGGGGGTGGCACTATTCTAGGCCGCAAGCCCCCCTACAGAGCCATGCGATAATCAGCATTGCATGCAATTGTATTGTTAAATTAAATTATATTTGATTGATAATTTAAAAGAGCATAGCCTGTGAGTTTCTTGTATGTTCTTCTCACATAGCGGTGGCTCGGAACTTGCACTTAGTTTTACTTACACAAAATTTTTTTTTTTGCATGTAAGTGAATCTAAGCTTCGTTATTCATTGTAGTAATATTTAGTTTTATTTATGTATATTTTGTTTGACGTTTTCAAGTGCTAGTAATGCTGTATAATAGTTTATGAAATAAAGAACATTTTAATTTCCTTTACTTTACTTCAGCGATAATGAGCCAGACAACGTGGCTTAAATACTATTGCTTACTCGTATAGTGAAAACTGGAACCTTCCAAAGAATGGAAGCGCTCGATATTAAATGCTACACAAACGGTCTGCGATCCAAAAACACAGCTTTTTTTTTTTTTTATTTACGTCGGTAACAAAATGCATTTACGCACTGTATCCCGGCCATAGGGGGACCGAGAGAGGTGTGTGGGACTCACCACCGGCAGACACGACCGCCAGCAGTAATACCCACGAAAAATCTTCCGACGACGCCCGCCGCTTGTTGGGAAAGAGGCGGGGCGCCAGTACCTGGGTTGCAGCTCTGACACCCCGCCCGCGGCCAACGTCCCCCGGACTAAAACCGGGAGGACCTCCTCAGAGAGACGCAGTGGACGCGCCCCTCCTACCTCCCTGTGCGACCATAGCGTGTGTGGCCGACTTCTCGGAGGGTACATAGTTAGACAGCAGGGCCCCCCTGCCCCCGCTGCCTAAGACCCTCCCGGCGCTGCTTGACGGGCCCTCCTGGCCCGCCCGCTGCGCCCTCCACAGGTCCCTCTTAGTTTCCCCCCCGGTAGTCAGTACTAAGGGCACCCAGAGTCGCCAATCTCTGGGTGTTACCTTTTCCCTAGCGCCTCCTGCGCCCTACCGGGAGGTACTCAGCCCCCCCACCACGACAAGGTGGAGACCAGTCGGGGGGGCTCCAAAAACACACCTCTACAAACTCAGCTTAATATCAGTGATGTCAGATACCGAAGCTACAAGCGCTTTTTTTTTGTTTTAAATAATGGCTTCGTACGCTTAGCACATTTAGCCAGTGTCTAGTAAGAGATATATAAATAACATGTAAATCATAGTACACGAGAATGAGTGGTTATAAGATGATAAATGGTTAATGATATGCCTTCCCCTAAACCCCTAGAATTCTCAGTAAAGATGTGGGACTACGCTGAGATCCCACATGGACTTCTTGAGAGAATTTGAAAGTGATGTTGCTCTGTTTTGTTTCATTTACCAAAACTCATGTACGTTCACAAACAATTAACGGTAAATAATCCACCGTTATTACACATTTATGTTCGATATATTTTAAGTTTTAGAAAATAAAACAAAACTGCAGACATGACGCTTTATTTTTCCGCCAAGAAGTCCTACGTGCGCTTAGAAAATCGCATTGTGCAATATTAATTAAGTCTAGACAGGCAACTAAACTAGCTCACACAAGCCCCAGATACCTGAGTTTGCATCTTTAGCTAACTTGCCAAGGTCGGGCGTGGATAGCCTCGTCCGAAACGATTATCAAGTGACGCATAAACTCGCCAGTTATAAATTTGGTTCTCATTTTGGTAACCTTAAGATAACCTTTCGTTTTACTAACTGACACGATCAGTTGAACAGACTGTTAAAGCGAATTCTTGAGCGTGTTTTAACTTGAATTTTCGTATTATGTTTGAGCCATGTTTTGCTTTAGTCAAAATTATGAAATTAAAAATTAAGTGTTTCTTGTACACTTTATCAAAACATTGTAATAAAAACTATATGTACAAACTACATAACCATTATACTATATCACCCGTTTTGCACCCGCGTGGACCCCTTTCCCGTGGGAATACTGTAATAAAAAGTATCTAATATCATATTTTTATCATATCCTAGCATTATCCTGGTTGCCCCAGACTCAAGCCCAGGGCCCAGGGTGTGCTCACTGGTTTCACCAGGTATGGCTGAATTTCAGTTATAACATGGAGCTACTGCTGTCTGGCCTCCGCAACCCATTCTATGCTGAAACCAACTATAAGGATGTTAGTAGAAGGCACTTCCTTATAAGAACTGCCATAGATGTTCATGACATAGCCGGGGCTTAACGTGCTTTCCGAGACACGAAGTAAGTGAAAAGTATCCAATATGTTAATCTAGGTTATAGCTGTGTGCTTTTGTAATATAATATAAATACTACTTTGGAAGAGTAACAAAAATTCATACAAACAAACATTCGCATTTAAATAATTCATTGTTTCAGGCGTTACTTTGCGGATATCCTTTGTAAGCAAGTGATGGATTAAAAAAAATAATTCCCGCGCTACTATAATTTCCCGAAAAATCGACAAACTAACAACACGACACGAGTATTAGTAAAAATACCTTATTATCATAATAAAACTTATACTTATAATAACTATAACGTTTGTGTAAATTAAAATTATGAATTGGAGATGGCGCTTTGTGAGATGTCCCAGCATATATTTATTCTTTACAGTTCTGTCTGCAGATAAAAATGCTTGGGATTAAACTGCCGTTTCATACAGGCTATTCTAATATGAATGACTTGAAAACATAAATATTGTTAAGGTTATGTTATATTGCATTGTATAGCTTCACAGACAAATGAAAATTGTAATTCTAGTACCAAACTAATGGACATATTTAAAAGAGCATAGCCTGTGAGTTTCTTGCCAGTTCTTCTTACAGAGCGGTGGCTCGGAACTGGCACTTAGATTCACTTAATTATTTTTTGTTTTTAAATTGTTTTGTTGCATGTAAGTGAATCTAAGCTTCGTGATTTAGTGTAATATTATTTCGATTGTTTTTTTTTCATTTGTAATCATGACGTTTTCAAGTACTATGTATAATGTTTCAAGTAATATGAAATAAATAATTTATTTTCATTACTTTTACTTTTACTTTACAACAGTACTACTAGTTTCAACTTAAGATAAACCTAATTCACGCAAATTTATTATGTTTAAAAGCTCAGCCTACGCTGGTTATCGTTGCTTGGTGCGATGTCGTCGGTGAATGGAGTTTGTAAACATGAAATCCATCAGCAGAAATGTCACGTAACTAATCTAAATAATTCCATAACAAGATGTTTTTATTACGGCGCGTCAGGTCGAAACTTCTATGTTAGATTGTTTAATAATAAGGGATTACAGTGTTGTAATTATAATATAAATATGCCGTGTGGTACCGGCCTAGAATAGTGGCGCCCCCTTTAATGGAGAGCCGTAAGAGTCGACGAAGAGAAATCTCACCGAATAATGGACAGCAGCGTCATCCTGCGTACTGGCTTGAACTGCGATCACCAACTCACCTGCGCGGCGTGGTGATTATGTGCAAATACCCCCAATATAATGTAATCTATTGAGTAGACAATGTTCAGCAATGGACTTTATTAGGCTGATCATTTATTTATTTATTTATTAAAATAGTACAACCACATCATACATATTACCACAATCTTAAATAAAAAAGGACACAACATAAATTACACCTGATATGTACGACAATTACGATGTACATAACATTCACTATAAATTTGCGGAAAGGTTATAATAAAAAATTATTAAAAATATAAGATATTAAAAAAAGAAACAAAAGAAATCTACAAAGAAATTAATAATTAAGTAACATGAATATACAAAAATAATCTTATTCTAGGACTAAGGACTTAAACCGATTCTAAATATGTTTATAAGTTTTGTTTTATATTTGCTATATGAATAACTGAAGATGTCAATGTCCTGATCGCGAGTTTGTACACTATTATATTCATTTAAAATTCTATTTATTGGTGATTGACGGCATGATCATCAGATGATTATAAATACCCTGATACATTGACGAACGGTATGGCCTGGAGTTCGGTTTAGTTGTTTGCCTGCACATCGCTGACCGCTTCTTAGGTCGTGGGTTCTATATCCAATTTTTTAAGAAATAAAATATTGAGATATTTTTATCATATATCATACTTTTAGTCAATTGACGTGTAAGTAATACACGTCAATTGACTAAAAGTAAGAGAACAAAGCGCTTGATCGTAGCCGAGACATTTTCTTCAAAAATACAGAACACAGAACTACTTAATAGATTTTAAATATTTTCTTAAATATTGCTAGTGTTCTTAAGTAATTAAGCAGAGCTACTTACTTACACGGCAATTGACTAAAGATGGTACAATAGAGCACCTGATCGCGGATGAGACATTTTTAATTATCGAAAGTAAACATTCCCGGAATCTGTTACGGGACTTCATAAATGTAAATTGGAGGCGCATCCCGTTTAGCGGGGCTGCCCCCTCGCCCCGCAACCGCGCCCGCTCTCCGCGACCCCCGCCTGCCCCCGCCTGCCGTGCCGCACAGTCGCGCCCCTTCCCCACTGGCATAGGAAACGGGGCCGGCCACAGCCTATAGAAAACAGGTATAGTGATATGTAATTAAAAGCATGATTTGAACAAAATATCATTCTGACTGCTTCATTATAAATCTAAGGAGTTTGAGAGGAGCCGAATAAAGCATTATTTTCGATTTTCACGTACTGTTTTTGAAAAGAATGTGTTTAAACTGTTTTTAAAATGGAAGTTTGTGAAATCAAAGTTCACAAAAGTCGGCTATTGGATGAGTTAATGCTTGTGTATAATTTTATATGAAGCGCTTCCGTGCCTCGGAAGGGGATTCAGATGTAGGTTCCAGCAATCACTATTATATAGTTGTCGTTAAGTCATGTTAGAGGTCACTTAACTTCGAACTGACCTCTTTTAACGTTGCTAAACTTAAATGATAATTTGCGACCACCCAATTCAGCGGAGATAAGAGCGATTCTCTTTGTACATTAAACTTTTTTATCTACACAGTACATTTGTTGTGTATAGGCTGTGCCACGAACTGAGGATTGCGGCGAATCGCTAGTCTACTACAGAGACAACCACTCTCCTTCTAGCAAACTCTTTTTTACTCTGTGATAAACATTTTGGCGCATTTAATAGAACCATAGACGAACTCAAATTATTCATTGAAATGTTACTTGTCTATGTATTTGTTACAAATGCGAGAACTCTATTTGGGTAGCAATTTTTTGATAAACATTTTGGCGTATTTCATATAACCGTAGACGTGTTAATATTATTCATTTTAATGTTACTTGTCTATTTGTTTGTTACAAATGACAGAAGGACTCTTTGTGTAATATTTTTTTTACTTTGTGGTAAACATTTTGACGCATTGAATATTGTCAATTGAATAAGTTAACTCCAGATATCGAACTACCACAAAACCATATGGTGATTTTTGGCTGAGCAATTTTTTAATACCAATTAAAATATAGATTATTTGGTATAAGGTGTTACTGTTATGTAAGTCTCTTACAAGTGAAAACTTGTAATTAGCGTAAAGAGGTTTATTCTGTATATTCTGCTGTGGAGCTGTAAATTTTCCTCAAACAGATAAAAAATAAAGCCATAGACGTACTAAAATTATTAATAGGAATGTTACTTGTCTGTCTATTTGTATTAGGAGATAATCTTGGTGTGGGTCTTTGTTTCTGGGTCGTTGTTTCTTTTTCACGACTTCACAATTGACCGATTGAGCTTTTGTATATGTCGATTGTCCAGAAGACTTAAAACAAATGTAAGTAGTACCTAAGGGTAAGATAGTAGTGTTTTATACAATACGGGTATGAGTTTGGGTAAAGAAGAATTGGACAAGGACTTCGTAACATTAGTTCTCCCGCCATTGCGATTGTATTCAGTATCTATTACTAAATTATATATGCATAAAGCTTTAAGTCGCTTGCAAAGACTTTTGCACTTGTGATATAAGTATGGATTGCTGTGGATCATTTAGATGAAGTCTCTAATACCAGCCAGTTTCTAACAAATAAGTATGAAAATCATTAAATTATATTGCCAAGTTATGATAAATACATAAATAAACAGTAATGTAAAAAGTATTTCTGTTTTATGATCATAAGTACTTGAACGTTTAATTTCATAGCGGCCCTCATTAAAATGTAAGAAATATAGACTTCTTTAACTCCCAGAAAGATATAAAAGTTAAAATGTCAAGTGGCTTCATGATCGCCGCCATTTTGATGATCAAAGAGTTTTATTGTCACTCAGCGGAACTTGGCGCCAAAATATTACGTACGCTGTGTTGGTATTGCTTAGGGTTTTATAAACCAAAGCAGGTAATTTAAACAAAAGAGAATCGTGTGTCGTGTGTTAGAACTTTTTTGTAGGGACGTGTATCTGAATTTGCTCGGAATGAAATATGAATATAAATTGCTAGTTTGTTTAATTTACTAAAATCATATTGATACTTCAAAATAAAAATTATATAGGAGTATCTTTCAAGATCTTTATTTGTTATGAAAATATCTCAGAAGTTAAAACAGTACTTTTAAGAGAGAAAGAGAAAAAGCTTTTGTACCTCCTAGGTGTTGTCCTAAGTTTCTCAGCAATAGTTTATTTTTCTTAAGCATGGACGTACTATTATTCTTATCATTTATTTATTTACAGTGTATATTGTATTAAATATAAGTTAAAAAAGATGTCCGACACTATAAACTATGATTAAATATTCTCTTACAATTACACCAATTATTTAGTTCCAAGATAAGTATCATTAAGAACTTGTGTTATGGATACTAAATAACGGATAAACATACACAAACACTTTTTTTTTTTAAATACATACTTAAGATACATAGGAGAACACCCAGACCAGAACAAATATTCATGTTCATGCACACAAAGATTTGTCCTGTGTGGGAATCGAACACACGACCTCTCGAGTGAAATGCAGGTATACTGACCTCCACGCCATATCGGTCGTCAAATTTTAAGATTATACATTAAACTTTAATAAAAAAAATTTTTCTTACTGTTTTATAGTATTTGCCAGTGTGAAATAATTAAATAAAAAAGGAATATAATAAACTAAACCTCTAAAAAAAGCTTTTATGATCATCAAAAATACTGAGTGAGCATCTAATAGGTGATTAGGTGCTCAATCAGTATTTTTGATGTACAAAAAGGTTAGGTTAGGTTGGCAATTTATTAATTTTGAAGACACGTTAAATAACACCCAATAAAAAAAGGTAATTGCATAGATGCAGCGCTTTCATCAGGTAGTCACAGACAAGTTAAAGTCACCCCAGTAGAGTAGTAGACTTAACCAGATGCGTCTGTGGAGTTTTGGACAACAAGGAAAAATCACAATGCACTGTAATATGCGACTTTTCTATACTTTCTTTCTTTATTTTAAATAATGGCTTCGTGCGTCTAGCACATTTAGCCAGTGTCAAGTAAGTGATATATTAATAATATATAATTCGTAGTAAATGAGAATGAGTGGTGATAAAGATGATAAATGGTAAATGAGATCCCCTCCCCTTAAGCCCCTTGAGTCCTCAGTAATAATAAATAATAATAATAATAAATAATAAATTTATTTATTTCATAAACACAGAAGTATTTTAACAAACAAAAGTTGATGAAGTCACCTTTTAAGCAAATATATGCCTGTGCTAGATGAACTTCGCTCTTCACTAACCGGTAACAATGAACTTCATTATATAAGCAAAAGAATATAATATAAAATGTACATAGGAGCTAACTAAAAGTACTACAATGTGTGTGTGTGTGTGTGTGTGTGTGTGAGTGTGGGTGTGTGTGTGTGTGTATGTTTGAGGGTGTGTGTGTGTGTGTGTGTGTATGTGTGCGTACGTGTGTGGGTGGTCGTGTGTGTATGTTGAGGCATTAATGCTCATAGGTTTAAAAGAGATTTTCAATATCATCATAAGTCTTGAGTTTAAGCCATTCTATCAGCGACTCTTTGCATTTATAGTTCGTTAATTTATTAATATTAAGGTATTTGTTAACTTCATCATATAACAGTGCTGACCGATAAGCGAAGTGTCTTTTCGCGAAAGTAGATTTTGTCGAGACTACCGGCGCCACACGGAGTCTTTTTCTTTTCTTAGGAGAGTGTGGATCATAAGGTATGATTTTGTGTTGTTTGAGTACAGAGTGGAGGATATATAACTTCCTTACTGTAAGGAGGCCGCATCGCTGGTATAGTTCCTCAGTGGGGAATCTACGCGGTTTGAAATGCATAACCTTTAACAGTGTTCTTTGTGCACGCTCTAACTCTAACATTTTCATTTTTGTAGCACCACCCCAAACAGTAATGATATAGATTAGGACCGATTGCGTCAATGAAATATATACTCGTTTTAATAGAGACACCGGAGTGACATGTCTCAAGGTCTTAAAAATCCAAATAAGCTTTCTTGTCCGTGCTATGACCATTTCTATGTGCTGATGCCACGATAATCGTTGATCTACAATAACACCTAAGTACTTGAGGTCTGTTACTTTTGTGATTTGATAACAAGAGCAATTAGTATCATCTAGATTACCACAACTATGTATTCGGAGGCTCAGTTCTGATCCTGGTTGACTACTATTATACTTGCTGAAGGCAATGTATTGGGTTTTTGAAGCGTTAAACGTAAGGAGATGATCGTTCAACCACTGCGAGACCCGGGCAAGACCCTTTTCAGCTGAACGGAAAGCTGATTCCCACGATTTCCCAGAAAAGGTAATAGCCGTGTCATCTGCGTAGGAAAACACACGACCATTCTCCAAGTTCATCTCACAGAGGTTATTTATGTAGACCAGAAATAACGTCGGTCCCAACACACTGCCCTGGGGTACTCCATAGCTGAGTCTCAAAGCGTCACTGACTTGGCTGCTTACTCTCACAGCTTGTTTTCGATCACGGAGATAGTCAGCCAATAACGCAAGGGGAACGCCAAGTAAAGATGTGGGACTATACTGAGATCTCACATGGACTCCTTGAGAGAAAATATGAAAAGTGATGATGCACTGTTTTGTTTGATTTACCAACACTCATGTATATTCACAAACACTTAACGGTTAATAATCCACCGTTATTACACATTAATGTTAGAAATATCACAAATTTTAGAAAATAAAACAAAACTGCAGACATTACGCTTACTTTCCCGCCAAGAAGTCCTTTTCTATACTTGTATTCGTTGCCGATAAAGTTACTTAGAAGATTAAGATTTACAATTGCACTATATTTACACATAAAAACTCGAAGCTAGTGTACCTCCTTTTCGAACATAAAATACTGCCACAATGTGTCGTTTTCCGCGCTTTAACTCTCAGTCATAGTTAATATGTGTTTGTGGTACTTTTTATTTTTTCGCAAGGTGCCACACTAGCACGCGCTGTACATGATGGAATGTGCTCACCACAGCCTATAGACTCTTGCAATATCTGAGCAAGCAACGCGTTGCCTCCCTTCTAAAATTTTACTTACATGTAGTCAAGTCTTAACAACTTTACCTTATAGGGATCCTACCAACATCTAAGGAGCTGAAGCCAACCTCACCTCATCATCATCATCATCACAGCCCATTAACGTCCCACTACTGAGCATGAGCCTCCTCACACATATCAAGGTGTAAGGGTTTCGGGTCATAATCCACCACGCTGACCCAGTGCGGATTGGCGGAGGCACCTGCAGGTGGTGAACCTGTTGATCAACAGACTATGCTCTGGCGAAGGTAACAGATCCCGGTAAGCGGCAATAGGCTAGCGAACTATTACGTAGGACCAACACTGTTATTGGCGAAGTGTTGGCGTATAATATGTCTCTTCCTACCCCTTCGAGATAACAGGCATAACGTTATGAAATCCTCGGAAAAATTCACGTTATATACTAACAAGGCTTAGTACAGTCAGACACAAAAGTAGCTGCATACTAAAGTTTCTTTTCATACTATTGAGTGATGCTTATTTTGTGAACAATCTAAGTAACTAGGTAGTAGAAAATGAATGAATGCAATAATAGTCACAACATACCTACATTCACATCACGTGCTGGAAATCCTAACGACAGAGGTCTAACGGTGCCATATAATTCGCATGTTAATATAATTTGTCAGCCATATTAGAAAAGTAAACACACAGTGTTCTATCTGGAAACAATAGTTCTTCATTATACTTTCTTCCAATCATTTGCTTGCGAGTAAATTGCACCTAATCGGCACTGTGATGAAAGGTTCCCTTAGTGCTACTTCATTGGTTACGGCATCTGAGACCCTTTCAATCTTAAAATATTCACTTCGTGTTCCGTATTGTTATATTTAATTGATAATTTAAAAGAGTTTAGTGAGTTTCTTGTCAGTTCTTCTGACAGAGCGGGGGCTCGGAACTGGCTCTTAGATTCACATACACTTAATTTTTATTTATTTGCATGTAAGTGAATCTAAGCTTCGTGATTTCAGATTGCAGTAATTTTTTTATTTCTATTTTGTTTTGACGTTTTCAAGTGCTATGTAATAGCTTGTGAAATACAGAAGTTTTTAACCTATTGCATAGCTTCTATCACGGGCCTTGAGCGTAAAGACCGAATCCAGAAATTCCGTAACTAAAAAAAACCTAACACCCCCCACTCCGACCGGCACAGCGGTGATACTTTATGGTTTTTCCTCGATAGATGGAAATAAAGCAGAACTTTTAATGACTTTTTGAAATATCACGCTTGTCTTTCTAGTTCAGCAACCCGCCTTTAGGTAGCATTGGTTGTATCAGCGTTACTGTTTTTTTTATGTATAGGTAATACACATTAATGCCGCGCAGAGAAAGTATATATGGTGTTATATCTATATAAATGTATATAAAAATAAATAATCACAATTGCATAAGTTTACGAAAAATGCTATGCAATAGCTTTAATTACGGCGGCAGTCTCCGAGTGCCACACGTCGTATGTCGTAAGTCGTGACGACGAAGCTGATAAAATAGGAACCGGCCACTAAGATACTCTGCAAATAATTTTGTACCTCTATCTATCCGTCTGCCGTCTCTCTGTCTATCGTATCTGCCTCCGCCAATCCGCACTGGGTTAGCGTGGTGGAGTATGGCCTTATACCCTCGCACCTTGGTATGTGAGAGTAGGCTCGTGCTCAGTAGTGGGACGTTAATGGGCTGAGATGATGATGATGTATCGTTCAATCATCTTGTAACTGTATATATGCGAATAGTTTTTCTCTGGATTGATTGAAGCTGCTATCGCAACTCACTTTTGTGAGTGTGGTTCAATGGTGTGTTTGTTAACAGTTTAATTTTTGACTTAGTTTCAGCAGCCTTTTTTGTCACAAGTGACACATATGTCTTTGCCATTCCGCACTAGGTTAGCGCGGTAATGTATGACCTTAATCTGTCTCACCTTAGATTCTAAGAGGAGGCCTAGGCTTCAGGATCTTAGAAAGAAGGAATGACTAAATCGTTGCTTCCCGTTCCCGGCGGTTTGTATCGCACATCGACACTTGAAAAGGAAAGTAATTTTGTATCTTTAAAATAATATAGTTAGAATTAATTTCAAGATTCGATAAATCTAATTGATGGACATAGGAATTACATTCATCTATACTTACGCTTTCCGAAAGCAGAGGCATATTATGTGCCCACATTTCGCCAATTATATTGTAGGTCCCACGTAATAGGTGGCAATAGTTGGCTTGAACTTTTCAGATCTTGGTCACCATATAACATAGGAATTAGCATTCGTTTATTCGGAAATACGAACATTGAATCATTGCCGATGTGCGATATTTATCGCCAGGTATTAAAAGATATTTATTCTATTGTTGTTATAAAACCATTTGGTAGGTCTATTCCAGGACAAATTCCCCTAGAACTTAATAGCTAATTTAAAAGTCACTAACAAATTTTGTTGCAATTAATTCTTCAAACTTCACTGGCAAGCACCTCTGTTAACGGGGCACTTTAAAATTCAGCCTTGTAATGTTTTTATCATGTTTAGATTTAAACAGGTTGACAAAAATGTGTTTTAGATTTTAATTAGTTAGGAATGTCAATCTTTCGTAGTGGTCCTATTAATTATGTTAAAAAAAATTGGCATAGCAGCCCGCGTGGATGTCGGTTACCGTTGCAAAATGCCTACCCAGAAAAGACACGGTCAGCAAAATGATTGCCAGGTCAATTCACAGACATCGACATTAACATCGACGACACAGTCATTATCCGCAGGCTGCATAGATTGTCTTTAGGTGGATGTTAAAGGTGTTAATGATGAAAATATGTAAAGTAATTAATACTAAGTTTTCACTCCTACCAGCAGTCCCGGAGTGCAACCCGTTGTTTTGGGATAGATAACTAAAGCGATAATTGTAGAGCTTCTCTATAAACAACATTTGACGTTAAATTATTTTCAGGTAACAAAATAAACTGATGGTCGGAAGCCCGACCCGTGATAGGGCGCCGTGCAGCAGAAATCGTAATAATTTAATTTCGCCATAACTTCAAAACCAAACGTCCAATTTTGATCATTCAAAGACCCAATATTATCTACATAACCTGCACATAGTGATGAAATAATATACTTTTATCAGTATTGATAGCATAAGTAAAATAAATGCTTTTAAATGAAGTCAAAAAAAATACTTCTGAAAATCGCGTTTTCGCATTAAAATTTTGGAATATACTTGCTTTAGCTATATGTTGATGAAAATCCAGTTTTAAAAAAAGTTTCTTAAGTATTCTATAGAAATATTCTCTTGGTGTTAAGCTACCTCGCCACCAATCTTCATCCAAATCGGTTAAGCCGTTCTTGAGTTATAAATAGTGTAAGTAATAAGTGCTCATAAGTCCGCGATACTAGGTGGTCGAAAACGATTACCGAAGTATAGCAGGTCAGTCCTTGGATCTCAGGCACTGGCCCCTCGCCCCTTTTTCAACAGCGGTAGGCGTCGTCGGAAGTTTTTTGGTGGGTAGGACTGCGGTGGTCGTGTCTGCCGCAGTGAGCCCCACACTTCCCTCCCAGTCCCCCCATTGGCCGGGAGACATTGCGTAATCAGCATTTTTTTACCGACGATAAAAAAAAGATCAGTCCTTGGATGGATGACCGTTTGTGTGCCATTTAATATCAAGCGCTTCTATGCATCAGTACGCATATTAAGCCAATGGTTCTGGTTATATGTGGTGGTTATATGTACACTATATGTGGTAATCCTTACGCTAAGTTAGTGGCCCTATTCGGCATCTCGTCTGTGGTCATATGGTGAAAAATTTGTGTTAAAAATTGTGTTATATTATAATAAATAGTGTTAAAAAAAATTACAGCAGGACACACGGTTCTTACGGGACTGCTTGAAAGAATAACCGCCGTCCCGGAGCATGTCAGACTAACTTAGGAACATGGATGGATTTTAGGGTGAATGGGGATCCTACCATGATCTTAGTACCCCAAACCTCACCTGGCAGTGCACCTGCTGATCTACCGCCTAGGCTCTGGCGAATCACAAATGTTCCCGACAAGCGGCAATATACTCGCCACCTATTACATGGAACCAATATTAAAACATCGGGAGGCCGATGGATGCAGGCGACTCAGGATCGCTCAATGTGGAAATCTATTGGGGAGGCCTATGTTCAGCAGTGGACGTCGGATGGCTGAGATGATGATGATGATGATGATATTAAAACTTGTGAAATGTTGGTGTTTACATGCCTCTTTCAACCCCGGGGAAAAAGGCGTATGGTTTTAAGTCAGTAAAAGTTTACGGAATGATGAGCAGCAGAGTCATTTTGCGTACTGGCTTGAACTGCGATCACCAACCCGCCTGCCTGTGATGATAATGGGCAATTGCCCCTAATATAATGTAATCTATTGAGGAGGCCAATTTTCAGAAGTAGACTTAATAAGGCTGACGTGATGAATCTAAGTGCCAGTTTCGACCAGCGCTCTGGAAAGAAACTCACTGGCTATATACATAAAGAACTAAAAACCAACTCATATAGTCCACACGATATATCCACCGCCTTTGTAATAACGACAACATCCTAATCTTAGTTAACTAATTAGTCATGGTTTACAAGCAGAGTTTCGATTGTGGAATATTTTGATAGCCTACCAATAATTAGGGTTGCCATCCGTTCGGGTTTCCTTGGAATTGTACCATCTTAGAAAGCGCCCCTATCCTCACATCTTAGCTCGTGAGGAGAGGTCTGTGATCAGAAGTTGGGCGACATTACTGGCAGATAATTATGATGATGATGATGAGAGGGCTTCCGAGGAGAATCCGGGCGGGTTATATCCACTTGCAGATCTAGTACTTGTATTATCAAGTCACTGGTAAGATTATGAAAGATTTTTATCGTCAAATTTTCTTTTTAACGTGGAACTAAATTATAACAAATCATAACAAGTTATGCTGTCTTCCTAAAAAAGGTAGCATATCCGAGCTCAAGCTCCAGAATCGATCTCACGTTTATTTTTCATACCACAAGTTATCACTCAATCATGGAGCCTGTTGGCAGTCTCCAGACCACAGGGTATCACTAATGCGGAAATCCATCTTTTCTGTATACACTCAAGCATGCCATAAAAAGGAAAGTGTTCACCGTTATGAACACCAAGAATGACTGTTATAACAAAAAACATTTCAAGCCTTCTTTGAAGAGCCGTCATAATCTCTGCTTGTCCTCCTAGCCAGATTTTAGATATGGCAACCCTACATAAAACCTAAGTATTTAGGACATCAAACTCGGTGTACAATGACCTCGAGCGGTGAGTTCGCACTCAACCTTGCGCACGACCGCACCGCCCGCCGCCATCATTGCACCGCAATCGAAATTCAAAAATTGTGCCGAACATAATATATTGAACTTTTGACAGCTAATTGACTTGATATGAGTTTCTTTCCTTAGACATGAACGCACTCATTTAGAGTATTTGCCAGTGTTTAATAATTACATAAATCAAGTTATTGGCATAAATGCAGCGCTTTCGTAGTTTAGTCACAGTTATAGTCATGTTAAGTGTAATAGTCGTGTCAAGGAAAAGTCCCCAATATATTGGAGACTTTACTAGAGGCGTCTATGGAATTTGGCGGCGTAAAACACGAAAAAATCACAATTTCCTACAATATGCCACTGTCCTACATTTGCATACGTTGCCGAAAAAGTTATGTCTGAAAATCCACAATAATCACGGAAAACAACTAGAATTTACACTAGTATTGGAAAATGGTCTTTTACCGAGTTGGCGCCAATGTGCATTTAGGAAACATACATATCGCACGCTGAGAACGAAAGTGACCGATTACAAAATTTTGGTAAAAAGAGTTAAATATATAAAATTAAAAAAAAGTATACTGTATTTAAGGTAGAAATGTCCAATAATATTATACAAACGACTTTTTTATTTTAATGTTGACATAATAAAATATAATTAAAGAATAAGAAGAATATCGTCAATGAGACCGACACATTTTCGTCTCTATCCAAAATTTTAAATTTTAAAATGGGTCACTTTCATTCTCAACGTGCAATGTTACTGGTAAATATGGGCAAGTAGTAGTAGTAACTAAAAGAAGTTAGCTATATAAAAAAAAAGTTTGTCAGCTTTACAAAGTCCACTGCTGAACATTAGCCTCCCCAATAGATTATAATTATAATTATAATATTATAATAATTCTTTATTCAAACTAAATACAATCAGAACAACAAACATATACAATTAGATAATTTACAATAACATTTTATATCTCTGCGCCTGAACTAGATAACTTAATATCTGTGCTTCAGGCAGCAGCGCTCATTCCCATTACATTTAATATCTAAGACATTTATTAAAAAAAAAAATCAAGTAAACCCAACAAATGATACAAGCCAAACAAGAAAAAGTTAATATTAAAAAGTAGCATATAACGATAACGATAACGATAAAGATAACACTCTATTGGTTGGAACCAGTTCGCAGGATGACGGTGCATCCCATCATCCGGTATGATATCTTTCCGTCGAGTCCTCTTGTGATGAGAGGGGGTGGCACTATTTTAAGCTGGTACCACAAGGCACGGCTTCCCAGCAACTACCTTTAAATTAGTTTGTTTTAAGAAAAGGGACGTCATTTCAGATCAGTGACAGCATTGACCGATTTTAATGGCGAAAAGTTCTATTTTATTTTGGAAGTCGGTCAAGGCTATGCTAATTATGTGTTGTATTTTTCATTCAGCAATCTATCAAAGACCTTGAAATACTATATATATATTTTTAGCGCTCGTAGTTCCGCGGTACTAGGTAGTCGGAAACGATCACCGAAATAAAGCAGAGTTTTCAGAGGGTTTAATGTCTAGGGCTTCGGAAGGCAAGTTGAGCTTATATATAGACTAAACAAACAGCGGTTACTGCTATAAAAATACAGTAGACACACAAAACTATTTACATAGTTTGTCTGTGACATCGAGTCCCTTACAAAACAGAAACTTAAATATAAAGCTAAAGTTTGCTAAGAGATACTTTTAAAGTGTTTTAATGAAATTTAAATTTTTAGATGTTGGTCCAGGTTATCACTATAATTACATGGTAGTTGCTAAGCCATGCTGAAGCCCCAATTAGGTGACTAGAAAAATATAAACATCAGGACTACTCACCCGCCTCCGTCAACCCACTGGGTCTGCGTGGCGAAGTATGCCTTAATAATTGTCATCTTGGTTTATGAGCGGAGGCCCGTGCTTAGTTTTGAGCCGTGGATGGCTGATATGATGATGGAGAGTAAATCATAGACCTGAAGATATGCTGTATCTACGGTCTGTTCCATTATTTGTACCGCAATATATAATAAAACGATTCCTACATAAGAAGAGAAGAAAAAGACGTTGACAGAAACGTTTTACGCTTTGAATAGGTTGTCTTCAAAAAAAAAAGTATGTAAGTATGTTTACCTTGTCTTAATACTTATCTTGGAACTAAATAATTGGTGTAATTGACAGAAAATATTTATTTTTTTATTTGTATTTTAAAATATTAATTGCCAAAAAGTACCTTTAATTTGTCATAGCATCAATTCCTATATTTTTCTGATTGTCAAACGAATAAGTAATGATTTTTTCCAAGCGAAAAATATACCGCTACACTTTGCCCTAGCTTAATAATTGATTCTTGTGGGACCGAGTGGCTAGTGTTCATAAAAGTCGGTATAAAAACTGAGTCGACGGGTTCCCAGACCTATGACACCTGTCAGTCGGGCCTCAGCCGGTCGCCGGTCGCCCAGATGGTATAATTTGCGTAAATTATATGGCGCGCAATATGTCGAACGGGAACACAGAGAAAGCTTTATTCAAAGTACAATTATAGTACTAACAAAGGAATACAACAAAGTAAGTAAGATGGTTTTGGAAACTTTTTTAAATAAGGTATTATATTTCATCAAATTCGGCGCAGGCAGTGGTTGTACAGACTGATAGCGTTGCAATGAATCCATAATAATTCTACAAATTGTCACCATAAAGTGAATCGTGATATTCCGCGATTTTTTTATACCAAATATTGTCGCGAAAATATTAAATTTCTGAATTTTGAATAATAATTTATTGCACATAAAACATAAATAAATTACAAAAGGTATTCAAAAACTTGGACACAGGTGGACTTATCTCTAGAAGAGATCTCTACCAGCCAACCCTAGAAGCTGTGTATAAATTTGTAGGTACGGGAATTTTGGAATATTTTTGAGTCGTTCAGGTCAAAAGTCTAAATACTAAGTAAAAGATAATATAGATGTTCTTTATTGTGCAATTCGATTTTCATACTTAATTGTAATTTTATTATTAAAACTGTAAAAAAATAAAACATATTAAAACAGAACTTAAATGATAATTATAAAAAAAATTGATGTGAATAATTTACGTTCGTTGAATCCTGACGTAATATTTTCAACTTTTAATTAAAAATTTATGGGAGTGACTTTATGGCTTCAAAATAAATCTCAAAAGTTCTTCAGACTTTCAACTTATGTAATAATGTTAAAAAACTTGTACTTAAAGGGCTTCTTAGACTTAAATCAACCTTCAAAGACAGCATTGTGGTGTAAAAAGTTTCATAATGTAAAAAAAATACTGATTTACCCATCGACGTTTCGACTGGAATGCACTGACTGAGTTCCCAGAATTCCTATTTGTTCTTTTGACGAAAATCTTAAATTTTTTGCTAGTGTGATGGAAGGTCACAATGGCTCATGTCATTTTTCCCATCATTGGCAACATGACTACTAATAACATTCCAGTCTGCTATTCAGCGCTGCTGAGTTAGTGTATTCTATGACAAAACAAGAGAACTAAGGACTTAGATCATACTACACTAGCCTGTGTGGATTAGCGGAGCTAGGTGGTGTATCGTCTATTGCTTAGCAGTTTATCCATAGAATATCACTAGCTCCGTGCCTGTTGGTCCCGACTGTCATGAACATCTACAGCAGTCGTTATTAGAGAGTCATTGCACTCTAATACACTTACAACTGTTTTTAACAATAGAATGATGTTTCCCTCTGGGTTGCGTAGGTCAGACGGCAGTCGCTACGTATAATAACTAAAATTCAGACTCTCATCAAGCCAAACCAAAGTTCCATTAAGCCAAACTTGAATAAAGGATTTTGGCTTTCACTTTGACTTGACATAGCCAAATCTGTTTGGAGCAGCCATCAAATCCTAAAGTTAGGGCACAGCCGGGGTGATCTAAAGATTAAGGTGTATTCCAATAAAATGTAGTGAATAACGTAATTTGAATGTTAGCGAATAAACTCGCTCTCCGGGCGGGGCTGACGAAACTTTGACGACCAACTTCGCTTGTCGTTTCTCGCGCCACTTTATCGCTGACAAACCATTATTGTCGGAACATCTTTTTTGATACTTTCGCTAACGAGTATAAGAATATTTTGACGAGTAAATTTGATGTGCCCTAAACATTTCCAGTTAGCTACGGATGGCAAAGCCAAGACGCTTCCTTATAGAAGATAATTATGATACCATACATAAGTTTTTTTAAATATATTATTAACATATAATCTTTTTGGAAGATACATACATAGTATATTTGTGGGCAACATATATATACTTACATTATATTACACTTACAATATAGACTGATATAATATCATATATTATGCTTACATTATTTATTCATTTGATATACTTATACTTATACAATATATGTTATACTTACCAAATACACTTAAACATTTTACAATAAAATAATTTCACTTCAAGTATGCGCGAGCGCAGTCGCAGGAGCTCATAGATTCGCCGACTGGCCGGGCGGCGGCCGCTGACGAAGCAGCCAATACTTTGCCTACGCATTTAAAATTCAGTTTTATATATTTCTATTACGTGTGCTATACCCTCATTTCTTGTATACTTTCATTTGTAACTTCTGTGCACTGTATCTCCTTCTGCTTAAATTGTAAATGTGGAAATAAATATTGACTGTGCATACTTACCCGAAGACAGAGGCATTATTATACGCACACATTTCGATTTTATTTAGACACAATTATATAGTTGGTCTCACGTAATATATGGCAAATCTATTGCCGGGCACTGTTATGTTCGCCTCGTCCGTTGATCGGCAGGTGCACCACTTGCAGGTGAGGTTGGTTTGGGTTCTTTAGGTCTTGGTATGATTCCTATACACTATATATTTTGGAAGATATCATTAGCGCAAGTTTCTTTTAAAGATCTTCATCATATCCTAGCATTATCCCGGTTGCCTAGTGCAGCTTAAGTTTGGGGCCCAGGTACCTACTGCTTACTTGTCTAAGCAGATTTGGCTGAATTTCAGTTATTAATTTTTTAATAGATTTGTCCAAATGTAACTTAATATTACAAAGAGTTAATTAGTTTAAACTATAGACCATGTTTGTTTTAAAGAAAATTATGCCAAGTATTAGGTCGGAGATCTTTTTTCAAATTTAAGTTTGATTCAAGAAAGCTCCTTTGAACGTGAACTTAATATGACAGTATAAAGAATAAAGATTATTATTACTCTTACTTTTTATTTATTCATTACAAGTAAATTACCCAGAGGAAATATATTAGAGTAATTAAATATATTACCTGAATTTTAGTAAATATATCAGATATATAAAAAAACATATTCCATATTTTTTTAATTCAATGATGTAATTGTTCGAAAGTTAGAATAGTTTTGTATTTTTTGTCCATTTTTTCATTTTATGTAAATAGATAATGTTTTTGCCATTAGCGCATGGAATCATTAAAATCTACTATCAACCGCCTTTACTGTTCATACTAATAATTTAGAGTTACCTATCATTGTAGTTTTAATTACGGGAATGTAATTAACGTTACATACATAATAATTAATAGGATAGGTATTTCCAGTGATATCATTTCGTATTTAGGTCACCTGCAATTATGCCTCGGTGACCGTGAAAATGTTCAGTTACAATTATCATAATTTCCAACCTTATAGGTGGATATTTCATAAATATTCTTTCTTTTATTCAATCTTTCTCTTTATCTGTGGAAAAAATGTATTTACAAGTCAGTAAATAATATGGGTAAATAGTTAAGGGGGTTATTTAGTATACATTTTCTTTTTTTTTTAACGATTTGTGTCTGTTACTTGTGTGCGTTATGCAATAGTGGAAACTTTATTGATATATGTATTGTATATTAAGATAAGCATAGATACGTAATAATATATTGTATGTTTCCCAAATAATTAATAAATAAATATAACCTTATCCTAATGATGACATAAGTATTACAAACAAAACAACGAACAAATTGATTAATCAAACCGTTCTCAAGTGACATTCCATTAAGAATATAATTGCTTAAATGACATTTCTGTAATCAATAGGTTAGGTAAACGGCTCATAAAGAAGTTACTGTAATCTAAATAAATACTAATTTATAAGAAAGTACAGCTAAAACCTGTAATACCAACCCAATTATGTAATCGAACTTAGACATTTACAATCATTATCTTCTACCTATGTTCTTGATTTGGTCAAAATATGGCGGCTCTGTTACTTACATACGTAAATAGCTTTCTACTGCGACAATACCGAATCGTGCATGCGCGAGTTTCACGACCTAGCAACAGTAGCGGGAAATAATCGGGCTCATTGCTGCCTTGCTAGTCTTGCTACAGATATCTGCCACATGCATTCACACGGGGGCTCACGAGCTACGCAAGTACGCGCTACGTCACAACGATTTGAGGGCAAGACGCTGCGCTTGCGACCGCGCCACGTGCGAGAAAGAGAGAGTGCAGCGTTCACTATACACAGGTGTGCGTCGAACCAGCCGGCCCATCAGCTGTTCGCGCGCTCGTGCCCGTTGCTCGAGCTCCAAGTACTCTGAACCCAGTGGCCGACGCCCGTCGACCGCGTGCAGACGCGGCTTTGCCCGTTCGCTGACCGATTTCACATAGCTCCCTCTCGCACGCTCTCGTACACTACCGTATAACCGACGTGCCAGTGTGTGCATGTTTGTGTATCGTGTTGTCACTGACGCGGCGATACCGACCTCTTTGTCTAATTAGCAGGTAGGCAAATGTTCACTAACTTTTTTGACGGCGGCGGCGATACAATCCCACTTCTTTTGTAATGCTTTATTTTCTTTCACACTTTTATGTAAGTAAGTTACGTATAGAGCGAGCACTTATGTAGCACTTCGAACATAATTAGTTTCTACTGTATGCGTTGAATTTTGGATCACAACGAAATCCAGCTATAAATAACTAATAAGATCGTATGAAAGTGGATATAAATTGTAGACAATGCTGGCGTTTGGAGCGCCGCTGCTGCGATAAAAAGGACCGAAACAGGTTTAGTGAGGAAAGGCATCTGCCACGCACTAATTGATATAGCATCTGATGGCGGCTATAATGACTTGTCGAACAGATCATTCCTTAAACCGTCTCGTCGTGCGCTAATTATTTTGTAAACACAATACGGGTAGGTAATTAAACAAATAAAAATTAAACACACCTCAACGAGAGATGTAATTAGCAAGCGATGATTTATAATTTATTCAACACTTATCTTACAAGTAGTTCGCCTTGAGTTTGGCGATTGTAATTACCTTGACAAGGTCGTTATTGGTCGTACGTTTTGTTGACCTATTCGAGTTAACGAGATCGTCACAGTTTCTTAACTATTTCCTAAGTACTGAATAGTATCGAGCTAATAATCGCTTGGAGTGATTGATAAAGAGGGCAGGCGGGAGAGGGGTCGTCGGATGGGGGAGGGCGGGGGGCCTCAGACGCCCATGACGTAACCAAATGGTATGCGATGCGATTAAACAGACAAAGAATTTAGATTTAAGAAGTTTAATATCTATCTACAAACATTAATTTAATATTTATTTGCGTTATATATTCTTCAATGTAGGTACAAGTATGTTATAAAGGCTTATGTCTTGTTATTCGTTGTTTGCTCTTTGTACACAGTCATTTACAATATTAATGACTTTACCTGAGTAAGGCTCTTTGGTATATTTAAAACATATGAATATAAACTACATACATACCAAAATCCGTTTGTGGCTTCGACTGGGATAAATTAAAGTATGGTTAAAAACTTTTTATTTACTCCACTAACTTTTTGCCTGTGGTTTTAACTGCGCATTTTATCCTGCCCTACATTGTCTTATTGTAGTGAATATTGGGATGTATTAGCGTAAATAGGAGACAAAAATATGTAACACAATTCTGTCTGGTGAGCCTTTATATTCTGCCTTCAGTGGAAAGATATATCTTTGTTCAATAGTAATGAATCTATGTACACTTCGCCATAGATTAACCGTAACACGTGTACTCTTTAACGCCTTGTGATATAGGTCAAATTTGAACTGATGAGATTACAGCTGTTACGCCGCATTGCGTACCTAAATAAGACTAGTTCGTTATATTATGTCCCAGGCAGATTAAGAAACCGCTGTTTTACAATACGTCTAGGCAAATTATGAGAAACTGTTTTGTTATACACACAATACAATTTATTACGACAAATAATCTAGAGGCGCTTTTCTAGAAAACCCATTAACTTAAAATTATATTTCATTTATTCAAGCATCATTCCGAAGCACTTGCCAACGTCACTTAAATTTAGAAGCGCCTTTACTTTCGACGCCATATGCTTTAAGTGAAATCACATGTTAACTCTAGTTAGTCAATTTGCCTAGCCGTTATGTAAAAAGGCGTAATCTACTTTCTGCCTGACCCACAGACACACAGGTAAATTATATGCGATAATTATTTCCAATTAAAGAACACGCTTAAACGAATAATGCTCACATGAGATAACAACATACGTTTACAAATAAACTAGGTAGAGTTCTCTTTGTGTTAGAATTCGTTTAGGTACAGTTGGACTTAGAAGTAGGTGAACAGTTTAGTAACTAGTTGCGGCAATTATTGCGTTGAATAGTACTTTACAGTACTAGGTTGTTACTTACAGATATACATATATACAAACATACATTCACGCCTTTTTCCCCGAAGGGATAGGCAGAGGCATATTATACGCCCACACTTCGCCAATGATATAGTTAGTCCCACGTAATAGGTGGCGAGCCTACTGCCGCTTATCGGGAACTGTTATCGGCACTGTTACCGTTGATCGGCAGGTGGACCACTTGCAGGTGAGGTTGGCTTTGGGTCCTTAGGTCTTGGTAGGACCCTTATAATAAAATAATAAAAATGTTTATTTGATCTCACATGTTTTGGTTCACAATATTATAAAGCAGCCCCGGTAAGTTACTAAGTACTTGTGTTGGGGCTACCTTGCTTCTTCCCATTGTAACAATTCATAAAACTGAGCAATACAATTTTGGTAATAATAAAAAACTAACATAGAATAATAAATTAAATGAAAACAATAATAAAAATATGCGTGTATGTGTGTGTGTGAGTGTATGTGTATGTGTGTGTGTGTGTGTGAGTGTGTGTGCGTGTGTGTGTGTGTGAGTGTGTTGGTATATTACTGTGTAGTTTAGGTAAGTCTGGTTAAGATCATTTCTGTTTCTTCGTAAGTGAGAGTGTTCAACCATTGTGTAACAAAAATTTTACATTCATGAAGTGATTTAGGATAAATATTTAATTTTAAGTTTAATTTATTATAGATATAACGTAGATTGAGTATTATATTGTCGTCTAGCAAAGACAGTATGGACTGGGGCGGAATAGGCCACATTAAGATTCCGTCGTTTGGCCTTGTAATCTGGGTTGTAAGTTAAAGTCTTATGTATACGTAAGGTTATGTTTAAGATGTACAGTTTTCTTATAGAAAGTAGCTCGCTAATCTTGTAAAGGCTGACTCTAGGATATAATAAAGGCTTAAAGTACATAACTTTAATAATGAACCTTTGTGCTCTTTCAAGTTCTAAAAGCTTGGTTTTCCCAGCACCACCCCATACCGAAATACAATAAGTAGTTACGGACTGTGCCAGAGCAATATAGATTTTATTTAGCAGTTGTGATTTTGCTACATGACGTAAACTTTTAAAAATCCACATTAATTTCCGTACTCTAGTCATGAGTGCCTCAATATAAAGATGCCACGATAATCGTTTATCTACTGTAATACCTAAGTATTTGATAGTATTAACGCGTTCAATACTTTTACATCCACAAGAGGTAGAATTTACTGAAACACCACACCCATGAATCACTACTCCAAAATCTTCATCCGGCTGTGTCCTCAAAGTCGGAGTAAAACAAATGAAGTTAGTCTTTGAGATATTGAGAGTCAGCAAACTTGTATTAAGCCAGTCAGCTATTATAGCCAAACCCTGCTCCGCGGCAGCCTGTACAGCAGGCCACGATACGCCTGAGAATACAACTGCAGTGTCATCTGCGTAGCAAAACAGTCGCCCGCCACTGCACCCAATACTACAAAGATCATTTATATATATTAGGAACAGTGTCGGGCCGAGCACGCTTCCCTGTGGGACTCCGTAAGCCACATTTGCCTCCTGGCTCATCAAATTGTCAATTTTGATTTGTTGCTTCCTATTTTGCAAGTAGCTTTTAAAAAGAGAATGTGCGATACCTCTAATGCCAATCTTATCAAGGCGGTTCAGAAGGATGGGGACAGAAACGGTGTCAAAGGCTTTTTTGAGGTCCAAGAATACTGTAAGGCATTTATCTCCCCTGTCTACTTTAGTGACTATCTCAGTCGTCAATGCTACAACAGCGTCTTGTGTGGAGATACCCTTCCGGAATCCATATTGAGAGTTTGACAGTATTTTGTATTTATTTAAGTATTTAATTAGTCTGGTGTTTATTAATTTTTCTAAAATTTGAGAGATACATGGCAAGACAGAAATTGGTCTGTAGTTATTGACATCCCGCATGTCCCCACCATTATGAACAGGGGTCACTATAACACCCACTGAAATACTTACTGAAACAGCGTTATATTTTAAGTGACAAGGTATAAGAATGTTTGGATACTTCTGTTGTTCAAGTGTATTTTTTTTAATCTCAACATCCCACTACTGGGCATCACGCCACTTCTCACAAACCAAGGTGCAAAGGTTTCAGGTTATACTCGAATACGCGGACCCAGTGCGGATTGGCACTGGCAGGTGTGTCCTGTAGGTCCTGCTGTTAGAACTGCCCAACCGGACCTTGTTTCACCAACTTATTTACCAAACACTGAGTTATAGATAGCATTTCGTTTAAAAATAACAAAGAAAATCTAATCCACAGGTCTGACAGTCCAAAAAAAAATTATAAAGATTAACTACTTTGACGACCGATATGGCGTGGAGGAGGTCGTGGGTTCGATTCACACACAGGACAAATCTTGTGTGCGTGAACATGAATATTTGTTCTGGTCTGGGTGTTTTTCTATGTATATTAAGTATGTATTTACAAAAAAAAAAAATTGAAGTATGTTCATCCGTTCTTTAGTATCCACATCACAAGTTCTTAGTGATACTTACCTTGGAACTAAATAATTGGTGTGATTGTAAAAAAACAAAAAAAAAACTACTACATATAACTGTAATAAGCACAGAAATTCGGCTTAACCATAGAATGATGTTTCCCTCTGGGTTGCGGAGGTCAGACGTCAGTCGCTCCACGTAATCACTGAAATTTAGTCAAATTTGGTTAAACCAGCGAGCAGACCCTGGGTGCTGGGTGGACCTAAGCTTAAGTCTAGGGCAACCAAACGAGTCACAGAATTTCCTAAATTCAGAACTCTGGCAATCAACAAGATATTATTGGTTATCCAGTTTCATATATTACGCTCGGCCTTGTGTCAGTTCAAAATTAAATTATACTAAAGGTAACAAGTGGTTTGCTGTTAAAATGTTTAGGCCTTTATGTTTAAACTGTGTCTGAAAACTTAATAGTACGAATTTACTTACAAACGGTGACTTATCTAAGAAGGCTTTATACTAACCTTAAAATGGTTGTTACGAATCATCCATAACTCAGTCTTTTAATCTCGTAATACTGGGATTGTAGTAATACTAATAAGTTGCTTACACTAGTTATTATCTATTTATTTATTAATTACAGGCAATACATCAAAAAAATACAATAATACGCCTTGCAAAACATCAAGGTCAGTACTAAGAAATAAATTAAAACTTATTAAAAAAATAAAAACTTTTTAAAACAAATATAACAATAATACGCCTTGCAAAACATCAAGGTCAATATTAAGAAATAAATTAAAATTGAATTAAAAATAAAATAAAACTTAAAAAAAAAAAAACAAACAAAAAAGAAATACTTCCCTGAATCAAGGTGAGTAACATTCAGGTCATATTCAACTACGCTGACCCAGTGTGGCTCCAGTGTCCGAGGCACTTAAGGTTCTGCTGTTAGAATTATTCAAGCACTCAATAGTATATCTAACTTGGCTTAACAACTATCATTCGCACCTTTCATACTGTAGGGGGGCCCAATTCGAAAAATCATGATTTTTGGGAAAACGCGTTTAAAGATTTTTGAGCCCCTATGTTTTCACAAAATCGATCATAATAAAATTAAAATTTGTTTTGAGATGTGCCCCTATACTGAAAAAGCTTCGATATAATGACAACCAGGGCGAAGGGCTTAACGTGCCTTCTGAAATACGGCAGCTTAAAATGTCAAATGCCAAACCCAAAAATAGACCTCAGTGAACTCTGCTTATTTTTGCTGCACATTCTTAAATTAAAACCAATAAGTGGTTATAAAGTACAATGTCACTTTGAACGTGTAATCTTTAAGTAACTTATGTAACACATCTACTATTAATTACGTTTTAATCTGACATTTTAATGTGACCATAATTTTCAAAAATTTTTGACATTTATACACCCTGCGTTGGCAAGATAATAATAGAACTTTAAGAAATTGTTTTAAGATCCCTGCGACATTATCTTTTATGAATAAATAATTTCATTTTATTTCATTTTAAAAAAAATACGAGTAAAATCAATTTAATAAAAAAGAAAGATATTGTATAGACGTAGGAGCTATTTTATCTGTCACTAGCGGCCGCTCGCGACTATGTCCGCGTGACCTATATATAAACCTTCCTCTTGAATCACTCTATCTATAAAAAAAAAACGCATCAAAATCCGTTGCGTAGTTTTGAAGATCTCAGCATACATAGGAACAGATAGAAGAAAGCGAATTGGTTTTTAACTATGTAGTGACAGTGAGATTATAGGGGTTCGATTTTCAAAAAAGATAATTATTTTGGTAAACTACTATAGTCAGTTTCCTCAGACTTAAGGTTAGAGACCAGAGTGTGCACACTGGTCCACTGGTCCATAAACTTAAGTCTAGGGAAACTGGGATAGGGGCTTTGGTGGGATTTCCGTTATTACACAGAGCGACTGCCGTCTGACCTCTGCAAGGGTAACAACATTCTATAATTCAACCGCATCAAACTTTTAGACAATTTACAAATTTTGTGTGAGAAAATAAAAAAGAACTTTCTTTTGACACTAGATGGCGTTAGCTGCACAAGTGTTTATGTTACACAGATACCGGTTTATTGCCATATTGCGACAAATAACAGGAAGATCTGTGTTGTCATTATCGCGATATCAATGTCAAAGTTAAATTGAATTTCCTCAATCGATTACAGGTAATAGTTAGAACGATAACTTGTTAATATCGTCGCAATACGGGTATTTGCATGTGATAATGGTTTTACGAGAAAATATACTTATGTAGTAGGTTCTACTGGGATGGATCTACTGGGAGGGATACCTTTTATTCGCGTTATGTATTTCGTAATAATTTCATTTGTCATAATGAGTTAGGCATAACAATAATGTGCCATAATTGTTTTTTGGCATAATGTTTTATTAAGAATTATTCTATTGTTTTTTCTCATAACTATGTTATTCTTAAAAAGCGCTCGTAGCTCTGCGGTGCACGGTGTTCGGAAACAATTACCAAAGTACAGCAGAGTTTACAGAGGTCAGTCCTTGGATGGGTGACCGTTTGTGTGGCATTTGATATCGAGCGTTTCCGTGCTTCGGAAGGCACGTTAAGCCGTTGGTCCCGGTTATCACTAAATGTGGTAGTCGTTAAACCATGTTAGAGGCCTAATGGGCGGCTTGAAAAATTCTAACAGCAGGACGCCATACACCTGCCTCCGCCAATCCGCACTGGGTCAGCGTGGTGAAGTATGACCCAATACCCTCACACCTTGATATGTGAGAGGAGGCTCGTGCTCAGTAGTGGGACGTTAATGGGCTGTGTTGAGGATGATGATGTTATTCTTAAAGTTGTAACGCATATTGTTTATTCCTCTCATATTTATTTGGCCTAATGATGTAAACTGTAAAGTAGCCGAACATGACAGATTAGGTTCGAGTTTGTTTATTTTTTCTTAGCCTTAAAGACTATTTCTGTGGAATAAACGCTTAGCTAGAATTTATGCTTGTTATTTATCATGCTTATAGTAGTTGGAAAAAATATGGGTAAAAAGTTATAGCAAATTAGTATTATGCGTAACTAATTTTATGAGTAAAAATAGAGAAGCCTACTTGGATGCTCTTGGGGGGTGAATTTGGAGTCATGCTGACTGTTAGAGCTGGTTGATTAATATTTATTTATTAATACACACGACAATTTACAATTTTACAAATAAAAATCTTAAGAACTAAGGTACAGAATCTAGATTGCAATTCGAATTGTGTGTATTAAGCAAAATAGGACAAAAGGCGTGTTACATCAAATACAAGACTTATTATAAAGATCACTTAAGACTAAGAGAATAGAAAAGTACTTGTACATATTATACCTAGTTATTTAAATTTAGTGACATGTATTATATTATTATTATTATTTATTTAAATAATCTATTAAGTATATCATCATCAAAAGCCAAGATGAACATAAACTTGCAGTCAATCTGACTTGAGATGATTCCTTTAATTGCCTGCTATGAATACATATATACATACATACATAATGTCACGCCTCTTTCCCGTAGGGGTAGGCAGAGATCACATCCTTCCTCTTGCTACAATCTTGGCACACACTTTTAGCTTCATTCACACTCATTAACCTCCTCATACACACCCGTTGGTTTAGGGTACTTTTGACCTGCCCTTTCTCTAAAAATTTTTGATTTTGGTCATGGAAGGTCTTCTAAGGTATATCGACATAAAAATAAAACTAGCCTTAATCATTTATACAATACCCATACCCCATCAGTAAACACGAATTCGTTTATGCAATATGCACTGTATTTAATTACAGATACTTTCGATAAAATCTGTATAATATGCTCTTATTTTAAGCTCCTTGTATGTGTGGAACGATAACATAATAATAATATATTCTCTTACAATCACACCAATTATTTAGTTCCAAGATAAGTATCACTAAGAAATTGTGTTATGGATACTTAAAGACGGATAAACCTACTTAAATTCTTTTTTTTTGTAAATACATACCTAATATACATAGGAGAACACCCAGACCAGAACAAATATTCATATTCATGCACACAAATATTTGTCCTGTGTGGGAATCGAACCCACAACCTCTGAAGTGAAGTGCAGGTATACCTCCACGCCATATCGGTCGTCAAAGGATGGCTCTCATATGATAGTACTTCGCCTGCTTATCTTTTTTTCATTATTTCGTTGTCCGTTTAGCCCCCTAAAGTTTATCCTCTGACTGAAAATACACGCTAGTTCTCTTATTTGTTATTATCGGAAGTAAAATTAATAATTTCATATCCGTTTTGCTCGTTTGCTTGTTCCACAATAACTGTACTAAACTGGATAACCTTCATCGAGGTCAAGTCAAGGTGTTTATAGGTAAGTATACAAAAAATAATCTAAATTGTGAAATGAAAACGTAAAAAACAAATAGAGAGATATAAAATGTCCTATTCACTACTATGTCTAGCCGTCCTCTCGCAAACCTAGGACAGAAGGTTTCAGTTCAGTTCATACAACAAATTGCGTCATGACACTAGGGCCGCTTTGGTGGTAACTGGGTATTAAGATTGTTGAAATAAAATTTGACTATATTACCGTTTAAGCACAACACTATTATCTTTGTCCAACACTATTGTAGAATATAGTCTGTGATCTATTGTCTTATATTCCTTTGTCTTTAGAAGATGAACTACGTTTCCAAAGTAAAATAACTTTTATTTATTCAATACATCAAAGATAGATGTGACCTTGGAGATAAACTAACTCGAAAAGACCATGGATCCTGTAGAAGGCGACGATTACGCAAAGCTGCCGATGGAAGTTAGCAGTAGGGAAGACAATATTATTGATACTATTTGAGGAAACAAACGCGTTCACAAAGCCAAAGCTGCCTGGGGAAGTTCGTATGTAAATTAATACTTAAATATACAGAAAGATATACAAGGCACATAATTATAACAGGAACTTCGAAAAAGTAGTCGCATTTCTTACAAATTGTGGAAAGCAATATCGTTTATAAAAGCTCAATATCACACGTAACTATAGACCGTGTATGCTATGCGTGTCATTGCCTCTGTGAAATAGTATCTAACCATGTTGGCTTAAGGTGTTTTATTGTCTAGCACTCGGAATGTCTCAGTGAAACGTAAGCGAAGGTCTTGTGGAATGAGGAAAGTGGAGTTACAACAGAAAACGGTTCGGAATCACGTCGTTCGTTGAGCGGTTACGATACGACGATGCTTGTGAATCGTATTTACGGAATATATAAGTATTAAAAGGCAATACAGCTATTGCTTGAGGTTTGGTTGGAGACAATTGGGATGGAGTTCAAACTGTCGCCTATGTACAAAACTAAATCAGTATTACTCTGTTTATATCACAATCAGTTTTATTTTACTATTTTAAAAGTTTGCACGAAATTACCACACCGAATATATCAACGAATGTAAGATATATTTGGTGGGGTGTTTATCATTAAAATCATAACATAATATAATACAAAGTCGCAATCCTTTGTCTGTCCCTGTATATTCTTAGAGATCTTTAAAACTAAGCAACAGATACTAATGCGGTTTTTTATAATATATAAAACGAACGTTTATATGTAGGTCACGCGAACGAAATTGCGGGCGGCCGCTAGTTAAAATATAAATGGATCGTTAATATTTATTAGGTTATTACTGTTTTTAATTTTATGTATCGATTTGTTTTACCAGACTCCTAAAAAGGTTTTCAAAATGAGTACAATTATATTTTTGTTTCAAATAGTGCACGACTGAAGAGTACATTTTAATTGCTCGCTCAATATGACTTACTATAATTATAAGGAAAACAATAAAATAACGAATGCCTTTTCTTTATAAAAGGAAAGCAAATGTATAAAGATAGGTTTCCTCACAACAAGTTACAAGTAAAATAAAAATGGAAACCCTGTAACACAATGCTCAAATGTTAATTTGCAGTATTGTATCAGACGGCAGCCGAGTAGGTTATCAATATTCATGTCTCGCCAATTAGTTGATCAACGGGCATTGCGGATCTTTTTGCCGCAGACGATATGAAGCTCTAGCAGTAACTGCGACAAAAATGCACAAAGGAAATAGTATAACCCTACTTGTAGTCTGTGTTCAAAGTAGTAACAGTCAGACGGATATAGTTTCTAGTGAAAGCGTCATAGTCAGACAAATGGAGCACTTAGATTCACTTACATATTTTTTGTTTTAAAATTGTTTTGTTGCATATAAGTGAATCTAAGCTTCGTGATTTGAGTGTAATTATATTTCGATTGTATTTTACATTTAAAAATTTATTTTGACGTTTTCAAGTACTATGTAATAGTTTATAATTTTTGATTGATTTTTTGATTTAGAGTTAAAATTAGCGCCTTTCATAGTAGGAGACTGGCAATGTATTACCTGTTCGCGGTTATTTTTTAGGTCAATCAAAAGAGTAAATTATTTTTTGGTAATGTTAGATGAGATGCCCTCCCCTAAGCCCCTTGAGTTCTTAGTAAAGATGTGGAACTATACTGAGGTCTCACATTTTTTCACTATTTTGGTTGATTTACCAACATATACGTTCACAAACACTTAACGGTTAATAATCCACCGTTATTACACATAAACGTTAGAAATATCACAAATTCTAGAAAATAAAACACAAATGCGTTAATGACGATTCATTTTCCACCAAAATGTAACAGCTAATGTTAACATCAGACAGATGCCCGTAAAAATCCTGTCAAAATAAGTCTAGATGTGTGCCATTAATTTAAAAAAGAAGGAGAAGAATAGATGTTTGTTTATTAATTAGATGAGGAGAGTAGCCATAACAAATGACAGATAGATAAATATAAAAAGGTGATATACCGTATTAGTTTCATTCACATTTAATAAAAAGTTCGTATGTTGGCCATGCATTTTATTTCGCTTATATTGATAGTTTGAAAGATTGCAATGACAATGCACATGTATACTGAAAGAAAGAATAATCCTAGTTTTTTAATCTCCGATGTAGCTTTCTTAACGTATGAGGATATTTTAATAATTCTAAAGAAATGTAGAATATTTCTCACAATATAATATAAGATCACACAGTAAAAATATGGTACATATATAATAAAAATACTAAAAATATGATACATAATGCCCTTAGTTCTGCTTAGTTAGGCAAAATAACACTGTAAGATTACGAAAATATTTATAATTTTGCCTTAAATCTGAATTTGCCAGAATTAAGTCTAATCAATGGGCAATTTAAAAAGGTTTTATTACAAAGAACTTCACTAGTTATCATCATCACAGTCGTTTATTGTCTACTGGGCTTAGGCCTTCTTTCACAAACCTAGTTAAATGGGATTTAAGTCGGGCAGGTGTGTAGCATCAAGCTAGTACATTTTTTATGCCACCTTATAGGTCCTCTAATTGACTCTACGACTAAAACATACTGTAATAACCGTGACCATTGACTTGAGAGTAATTTTCAAGGCAAAGAGAAACTCGATATAAAGTGAGAACAACGGCGTCACACATTCAAAGACTGGCCTCTGTGTTCGCTGCTTAACTACGGTGATCGTTCCCAATATATAATCTGGCAGCGCCATTGGCACCTTCAGTAAAATAATAAGAAATGTTAAATACTGATGCTTTCTAAAAACGCTGCTTATGCATCACAAAATTGCTTGAGCATCTAATAAGAAATTGGGGGTTGGAGTTGATATTTTTGAAATATAATAAGAATATGTTTGTGAGAGGACACACATGCTCAATAGTGACATATTAATGGCCTATAATAATAAAGGTTAGACTGTAAGGCAGGGAGTTTGAAATAGTTTTGAACAGCCCCGTGACGTTTCTTCGAAAAAGGCCAATAAAAAGAATAAAAAATTGTCAAAATGACGTTTTTTTTGTTATTGTTACGTCAACTCCAGTAACAAAATGCGTTTATGCACTGCCAAAGGGGGACTAAAAGGGGGTGGAGGACTTACCTACGGCAGACGCGGCAGCCAGCAGTAATATCCACTAAAAATCTTCCGACGACGCCCGACGCTTGTTGAGAAAAATACACCCCGCCTGCCGCCAACGTCCCCCGAACCAAAACCGGTAGGACCTCCTCAGAAAAGCGCAGTGGAAACGCCCCTTTCAACTCCTTGTGCGACCACAGTGTGTGTGGCCGACTTCTCGGAAGGTCCATGGTTAGACAGCAGGGGCCTCCTGTCCCTGCTTCCCAAGACCCTCCTGGCGCTGCTTGACGGGCCCTCATGACCTGGCCATAGTTCCCTCTTAGTTTCCCCCCCCCCCCTGGTAGTTAGTACTAAGGGCACCCAAAGTCACTAACCTCTGGGTGTTACCTTTTCCCGGCCCCCGGGTTGATACTCAGCCCCCCCCACCACCTGTTAAAAACCCTTTCGAACAGTTCCGCAAGCTAGTGATGCTCCTAGTGTTGTAAGTGTCCATAAGCCTTCCATCCGGTGGGCCGGCTGCTTAAGTTCCCCCTAGTAGTATAAAAAAGAAAATCAACTACTAATACTGCTTACAATATACTGATAAAAGGTAGTTTGATTGTGTTTTGCTTTGTTTGATTACATTCTATTTGCGTCTCGTGCCGCTGTAGGAAGCGACGCGTGACCTTAGTGACGTCACGCGAGGCCGCCTGCTCTCTCGCCCTAGCCAGCTAGCGGTATTGTGGAAACCGTTTCGGTATCTTTGAAGATATCAATTATTTTATAGAAAAAGTTGCTAGGAGTTTTAGTTTCTTGATCCTTATCCTTGATTTTATGTCAAATTAATAATTGCGTAACAGTCCTGTCTCCCAGCAAACATCTAAGTTTAAAGACGGCCAGATGAGCCAGACACCACACACCTGCCCCGCAAATCCGCACTGGGATCGCGTGGATATGACTTGTCAGCCTTTCACCTTGGCCTGTCAGAGAAAGTCTTAGCACTTCTATTATATTCTAAATTTATTAATAATATAATTCTAGAAAAATTTTAAAGTATTAATTATTGTTTTTATAGGGGTCAGAGGGGTCAGGGGCAGAGGTCACATCCTTCCACTTACTACGATCTTGGCACACACTCTTAGCGTCATTCACGCTCATTAACCCTCTCATACACGCCCGTCGGTTTAGGGCGCTTTTGAACTGCCCTTTCTCCAAAATCTTCTGGATTTGGTCATGGAAGGTCTTGACCACGTGTAATTTTAAAATATATTATGTATTGAAGTACATATGTAATGTGAAAGTCTGTTAACAGTTTAACTAATTTGTATGAAACATGGCACGGAGGTAGACCTTGACCTAGATTAAGACATAGGTAACTGTTGAATTCAATTTGTGTGAGTCGTTTGGCCTATATCTCTAGCTAAGTCATTTTTTACTTTATTTCATAAAGCTAAAGAAAGATTTTCGTTTGAAAATATTTTGATCTTCTTTTTGTTTTCTAAGATATACAAAATCAGCATTGTCTAGCCCCAAAATAAGCAAAGCTTGTGTTATGAGTACTGAACAACGGATACTTTCATACATTTTTGCTTTGTATTTACTAAATCCATGGACTAAGACCAAGAAATTTCCACGCTAATCTGTACACAATAGTTGTCATTGGTGGGAGTCGAACCCAACAACCTTTGGAACTATTTACGCATAGTATACGCCTCTAGTATCTATACCTCAAAATAATAGTAATAGTTAGTAGTAATATCCTTCTTTTGTTTTAAAACTAGATTCTTTTTTGTTTTGCACCTATATTCTTTTTTATTTTTGAACTATATTCTTTCTTGTTTTTAAACTAGATTCTTTTTAGTTTTGTAAAAGAACATGTGAAGTTACATTACTGCCGTTTCGGTGGCGTGTTGATCGTGAGCCGAACGCAAACTACATCGCACATTACTTATTTAAGGAATTTGCCTCCGCAGAGCGCTCTACTTTTTGATTACATCGCCCTAGCGGTTCTTATACGCCAGTATGAAAATCGCTTGCTTGACTCAACTTATGTACTTACATAGAGACATTCTAAAGCTTCTAGTAATAATACATATAGGTTTATAGGGGTCTTACCAAGATCTAAGGAGCCCAAGCCAACCTCACCTGCAAGTGGTGCACCTGCCGTACAACGGCTCTGGCGAACATAAAAGTTCCCGGTAAGCGGCAATAGGCTCGCCACCTATTACGTGTAAAAAGTATACTATGTACTACAGAAGGTACTTATATTTTTTTGTGATCGCAGACAATATTTTTGGAGTACAGTTTATTCTAAGCCTCTGTAAATAGCGATCGTTCAAACTAGATCTAGCTACTAGATAAATATTAACTACTACAAGTGATTCATAACAAGTAACTCAAAATCTATCTTGGCTGAGACAGTTGTACGCCATACATCGAACCGTTATTACAGAGTTACATTCACACTTTTGAATATACTCAGCAATGGTTACCGAAAAGAAAGCGACTGCAATAGATTTAATGTTAGATAATAAATCCCCTAATCTTCCATGGCAGAATGGTATGCGAAAATTAATCTTCGAAAAAAGGGTACGCGAGCACTACGTCAAAAAGTCAAAAACAACAGTATGCACAGTAATTAAAGTTCAGCAAACGCCGTCCCATCAATCAGGAATAGACGTTTCTTTGACGTGCTTAACGTCTTCTGTAATTACTCAAATATTAGTAATGCCTGAAGTGCTCGTCATGGCGGCAATCTGGTTGAAAATCATCAGCAAAGTTAGGCAATAAACACGAAGTTCAGTTATTCAAATTGGTATTTGTTATCTAGAGCTTACGTTAGAAAGTACGCTGAGTCGTTGGTCTAGGGTATAAAGTATATAGTTGTTATTAAGCCATAGAAGACAGCTTATATGTGCCGTGTGGCTTAGAATAGTGCCACCCCCTCTCATCTCATGGGGAGTCGTAAGAGTCGGCGAAGAAAAATCCTCCCGAATGATGAACAGCAGCATAGTCAATACAACTCGTACGAATTAACTGTGCACCTCGCACTGTGACGTAATTTGGAAGGGTGCGTTAGCAAAATAAAAAGAGAATTATGTTAAACAATTAAAATTATATTTTTATTATATGTTTATAAAAGGTCGTTTTGATGATGAAGGATAAGACTAGATCATTTTACTCTTGACGTTTCGCTATAAAATTGATACATATGAATTGATATAATATAACAGATTGCCAATAAAGAGACGACAAAAATTAGGGCACTAGATGTTTTCATTGCAGTGACATTTTTGATAGTCTAAGATAATTTTTGTATGTAATAATAAGTAAATGCGATGCTGCTCCTCCGTGCACACAATTTTATTTCAGAAGCATACAATCGTTAGCGGTTAGATGCTATCGCTACTGAGTGCTTACGGCGAAAGCGGGGCGCCGCGCAGGGAAGCGGGAGAGGGGTCGCATTTCAGCGGGGTGTACAGTTGATTCGTGCGAGTTGTACGTACAGGCTTGAACTGCATCACCAAACCGTATTTCAGCGTGGTGGAAACATACTCCGAAAAGAATGTAATCTATTGGAGAGGTCAATATTCAGCATTGGACTTTATAAAGCTGATATAGGAGACACCGTATTAAGCCTTAAAAGGTTAACAGTTAAACGCCACGCGTTATTGGGCAGCATGATTTTATTACGAGGTCTCATAATAAGCATTCGCATATCGTGATAAATTAAACAAATTAAATATTTTTGAAAATATAACCAACGACGATATCTGAAATAATGTATTGATTGTTTTTAAGAGCGGCATTGTTTCTCGATATTTGTACATATATAATATTAATATTATATTACATATACTAGCATAAAATTTTGATATTTTGTTAAACAATAATGTGACATGAGCAACGCCGTACAGGGTTTATTCAATATTCAGTTGTAATAAATTGTGAGTATGAAGCTATAAATCGGTATAAATATTTTAAGTTTTTAAGTCTTACTACTCCTCAGAATAGCAACGAAACGAAATGTTATAAGTGTCTTTAATATTTTGATATCATTAAATATATTGCAAATGTATTTATTTTCTTGAAATCAATTTTGTGAACTCTTCTAGGCCACCTAGTCGTAGTAAAACATCATTATGTATTCATGATAAGGTTTCTACTATTGTAATAGCACAAAGGAATGACGAATTATTTATTCGCAACTTTATTCAATTATTCTGTGCATGACTGGTGTTCAAATGATGAATATTCTTTCGAAATAAAAGCACCTATAAATAAATATAATATAACATCTATAAATATGCATCTACATAAAAACTGCTTTTCAAATAGAATGCTTTTCTTTTAATTCAAATAATTATTTTTAAATGTACATTTAACGAATATTGGAATCCACAAACCAAATATCGAATACACGCTTCTTGGCGGGAAAGTGAAGCGTCATATCTGCAATTTTGTTTTTATTTTTAAAATATGTGATATTTCGAACATTAATGTGTAATAACGTTGGATTATTAACCGTTAAGTGTTTATGTTCGTACATGAGTGTTGGTAAATGAAGGGAAACAGTGCAACATCACTTTTCAAATTCTCTCAAGAAGTCCATGTGAGATCTTAGTATAGTCCCACATCTGTACTGAGGACTCAAAGGATTTAGGGGGAGGGCATCTCATTAACCATTTAATATCTTTGTCACCACTCATTCCCATAACTATGAATTAAATATTATTAATACATCCTTTACTCAACACTAGCCAAAATGTGCAAAACGTACGAAGCCATTATTGAAAAGAAAAAAACCGTATATTGTCAGACTGGATTTTTATTCGAACTAACAGACTTTGAACATATTTTTGTAACCAACAACTGCCCATCCCTAATTGGCACGATTCACTCAATCTTGTTCACGCGATAATATTGCTGGCTTCGATCGTGATGCACAGAATTTGAAATGAATACATTATTGGATCCATTGTTCCCAATATTCAGAAGGTTCTGAGTAACATCAATTATTCCAAATCTCAGTTTGGTATGGATAATAAATGGATCTGCGATGTTGAGCTTTGAATCAGAAAACTCATCTATTACCGTGTGTCGTGACTTCTATTTAGTAGTAAGGTCTCATTTTTGAATCTATTAAAATACTCGTACAACACAATTTAATTAGTAATCGGTAGTTGCCACGGTTAAGATGGGCTCCGTCTTTAAAAAGTCCTTCAAAATTAATAACTGGATTACTATCGATTACGAAGTGTGTAGACGTGTGTTTTATTAGTGACAAATGACATCTTCTATCAAGTTGTGAAACAATTAGTTGCACTATACTTTATTCAAATGTTCAAATACCAAGAAATTTGTATATTAGTGTTTTATTAGTGTATACTTGTGTTTATAAATGACATCTTATATTCATGTGATACTATTAGTTACACTATACTTCAAATTCCAAGTTATTTGTTTAGCTCTAAAGTCTTCTATGTACTAACATATAACATGACTTAATTACTCATGTTAGCATCCATTAATCACATAGTTTTTACGAACGACAGATATACTTTGTTCCCAATATTCAGAAGGGTCTGATGTTAAATGGTTCGGCGACGTTGGGCTCTGAATAAGGAAACTGTAAATAGTTGCATGATAAAGTTACCTTTATTTCACATTTTCTTTATCTTAGATCGCATTTTTGTATGTAACTAGTGACGTACACCTTTTGTTACATCATTGGAATATTCGTAAGGATCCTTATTTTGTCATACTAATAAATGTAGCACATTATTGGTCTTAGGAAAACGAAGCATTTTAATTGTTAATTAGTTAATTGTTAATTAGTTAATTGTTAATTAGTTAATTACAATACTTAGCGGAAAATGTTATATATTTTGGTAAATGTTACTACTTATATATACATATTATTTTCTGAATTCAGGCGAGCGTAACGACAGAAGTTAGTCAGCACATAGTCCTTTAAATAAATACATAAATAAATAAATATTCTCTTACAACCACACCAATTATTTAGTTCCAAGATAAGTATCATGAAGAACTTTTGTTATGGATACTAAAGAACTTAAATACTTTTTTTTTTTGTAAATATATACTAAATATACATAGGAAAACACCCAGACCAGAACTATATATATATATATACGATAATACCAATCGTGTAGTTTGACGTAATTTTCGCCATTACATTACAACAACACCACACGACCTTGCGTTTATCAGCCATTCAATTACGGAATGCAACTGTACGCTAGACGAGCGCGCCTCCATTTTGTCCAGCCGAATGAGGAGTATAATAATATGCGGTTATATTGTTTAATTACTTAATATTAAGGTAATTAATATTGTTTATAATAATTATATTGATAAGAAAACTACTGTAATTGGTTTAGAAATACCTATTAATAGATTTGAGTGTGAGTACAAAACATATAGACATTATGATATTATTGATGTCATGTCCAAAAAATATTAAATTGCTGTTATTAACAAATAATTACGTGAAGCTGGTTGTTATATACGGAGAAAAGAAAAAACTTTATTTTCTTTAAGATCAATAGGATCATTTGATTCGTAAAATTTTTACACACAAAATGGAAATTCGATAATTTTTATCCTAACAACAATAAAAAAGATATGCGCGGTACGATAATCGAGAAATAAAAGCAAATGGATTCTTTGTCAGAATTTGTCAAGTTTTGTCAGTTAATTTTTTATACTTATATTCAATAGATGTGTGTCATTTACACATCTATTGAATATAAGCACCATTTTCTGTTCAAGATGTAAAATATCTACAAATAAATAAAATATATGGGTCTTTGTAAATAACAATATTATTTAATTAAGATTATAAACCACAAGATTATAAGAATATAATTGTGTTAAAATTACTTAAATTATCTTATAACAAAAGACAACCTCATCGCCAGTAACATTAATTTGCAGTATTCAAACGAGTATCTAAATTAAAAAATAACAAGATCTCCTTTCGGCCATGTTACATTCCGAATTCTGATTTCAAAAATCAACAAAAAGTTTTCGTCGTCGCCGTCACAGTAAGCGAGGAGGCAAAGGCTTCTTTGGTATTCAGCCGGTGGCGAGAACAGATGGCCCGCTATAAGGTCGAGTTTGTTTTGTAGTTGTCGCTGCGGGGGAATGACCACGGTGCTCGATGGCCGATTTACAAAGTGCGCGCGTTAAAACTGGGACGATTGTCGATTGTCGTTGATGCTCATTTTTTTTACTATCCTACCTTTGTATGAGCTCATCGCAGTGACGCGTCTAAGAGTGATATTCAAAAGATTTATTAGGTACATAACAATATTCATGAGTGGTTATGTAAAGATATTTTATATAGTTTACTAGCCTTCGTAAGCGAGTTTAACTGGATATTGTAGTTGTCGCGCGGGGGAATGACCACGGTGTATGATGGCCGACCTACAAACTGAGCTTGTTAAAACTGGGACGACTGTCGATTGTCGTTGATGCTCATTTATTTTTGACTAACCTACCTTTGTATGAAATCCTTTAGGGGAGGTGTAATCGTGTAGTAAGTGATGCATACCGATAAATATACAAGCAAACAAACACATATCTATGTAATTTTGTTTTCAAACTTGCGACTTTGTATGAAATCATTGAAGTGACGAAAAGACTAAAAGATTATTTATTCGTTATTACGGCTAATTAAATGTAAGGTCCCTGTATACTCACTCAGTGAACATTATATCTAATGGACAGTTAGACACCGCAGTTTTTAATAAAAATATTTTTCAGTAGTTTTCGTAAAGGGAAGTAGTATAGTGAGTAGTATTGGAACGATAGTCATTATTGCTAATTTTTTTTCGACTTTCTCCGTACCTTTGTGTGTTTGAAATCATATAGCACTAGTAGTAGTGACGTGCCGAATGAATGATAAATTTGAAGTTTTTATATTCATATTTATATTCATGAATAATAAATAGTTATAGAATGTAAAACATGGTATACTATCTTTCGTAAGTGGCTAAAACTGGGTAATTGTCGTATGATGAGCGAACTACAAAGTGCGCGCGTTAAAACTGGGACGATCGTCGATTGTCGTTGATGCTCATTTATTTTTGACTAACCTACCTTTGTATGAAATCCTTTAAGTGACTTGTAATCGTGTAGTAAGTGATGCATTGATAAATATACAAGCAAACAAACACATATCTACAATACACACAAATGACACGTGTATCATTTTAAATTTAAAACTATATTTCCATGTTACAAGCAATAATTTGAATTAAAATTTACATACATACATACATAATATCACGCCAGTTTTTCGAAGGGGTAAGTAGAGGTATATTACATGCCTACATTTTGCTAATTATGTTGTTGGTCCCACGTAATAGGTGGCGAGCCTATTGCCGTTTTAACTTTAATGTTCGCCAGAGCCTCGTTCTTTGTTCGCCAGGTGCACCACTTGCAGGTGTGATTGGCTTGGCCTCCTCAGCTCTTGGTAGGATTTAAATTTACACACATACACTTTTCCCTTTTTAGGTGGGCAGAATGAAACCTAGCTACAACTATTCAAAAAGGTTCTATATATATAGCTTCAGTAAAGTTCACTTTCAACACAGAGATCTTTATCTGCACTGAAACTTGTCAAAGGTTGATTTTTTAATTTTTGATACTAGCTATGAAAAGCTTAGTGTAACCTACGCAGTGAACCCGACTTTTTCGAATCGTTATTCATTTAAAAAAAAAAAAACAAGTTTTATTAAAATTTTATTCAAGTTTGGCTCAATAGAGCTCTTATGAATGTCATACACATTTGTTTATCAATGTAAACAGTACAATAAATGTCTGCGTTAATTATCTTGAAGATGATCTACAGAAAATCCTAATTACATATTGTTGGATATGTCTTTGTTATAAGTGTTTACTAGATGTTTATATAGTAAAAGATTAATTCATACGGTTAACACATTAGACATGTTTGACGACCGAAATGGCGTGGTGGCGAGTATACCCGCTCTCCGCTCCAAGGTCGTGGGTTCGATTCCCACACAGGACAAATATTTGTGTGCATGAACATGAATATTTGTTCTGGTCTGGGTGATTCCCTATGTATATATGTTTAAGTATGTTTATCCGTTATTCAGTATCCATAACACAAGTTCTTAATGATACTTATCTTGGAACTAAATAATTGGTGTAATTGTCAGAAAATATTTATTAAATATTTATTATTTTATTATGATTTATTCCATTATTGCATAATTATGGAGAATACCTATGTCTACTATTTCTTATTATTAGAAACCCACCAAGACATAAAACACAGCAAAGGTAAAGTTATCTCATATTGGCTTTAATTATATTAATAGTTAGACAATACACACACTACATTAAAAATACTTAATTCTTTCAATAGTTATATAAAAAATATGAAGAGCTTTAACTGACTATGACTTTTGAAACCTTGTCAAGAAATGAATACCACTAAAGACTTACTGATAATAATATGGCCCCTGAGTTTCTAACTTGGGAGTAATAGGGGGTAAAAACTGGTTGCTGCTGAAACCTTGAAATCTTGAATTGATTTCTTCGTTAATTAAGCCAGTCATTCAGCATTTAAACTACTTAAAAGGGAGGGGGGTGTAAACCAGTACTGACATAAGTCATAAGGACAACAGAACAGAAAAGGTTAGAAACCACTTGCATAGCTTAATGTGTTTAAGACACACAGACGAACGTACACCATTTTATAAGTAGCTAAGGTTTGTAGTATAATTACCAGTTATATTGTTTTATCTACAATATAAATATGGTGCCAATCATAGATATATCATCATCTCAGCCAATTAACGTCCCACTACTGAGCACGAGCCACCTCTCACATATCAAGGTGCGAGGGTATTGGGTCATACTCCCACCACGCTGACCCAGTGCGGATTGGCGGAGGCAGGTGTATGGCGACCTGCTGTTAGAATTTATCAAGCCGCCCATTAGGCCTCTAACATGGCTTAACGACTACCACATTTAGTGATAACCGGGACCAACGGCTTAACGTGCCTTCCGAAGCACGGAAGCGCTCGATATCAAATGCCACACAAATGGTCATCCATCCAAGGACTGACCTCTGTAAACTCTGCTGTACTTCGGTGATCGTTTTCGACCACCGAGCACCGCACGAACGCTTCACAGATATATATACAATAGATAACGCAAATGCATTTCACTCACGTGTCTAAACCCCGACCAATTGTCGGAGTAGGTCGCCGCTCCTTACACCCCGCGCGCGTCTGTTGTTCTTTTTTAAAAACTGTAACATGAACGATTTTGCATTATTTATCATCAGCGGCATCAATGTCGATGTATTAGTTTGGATTTCCCGTCACTATATATCGGCAGTGACGTCACATTTGGTGTTCAAAAGTCAGCACGCTTCATTTCAACATAAATCGTCATATCTATTGTATATCTATATCTGTGGTGCCGACACTAGATAAACTGATTAACAGGATCACAGCAAGAGGCTGATGATGGCTTTGATTTATATTATATAACTAATAAAACTAAATATTACTTTGATTACTGATAAGGCGCGATGGCGTGGGGGTCAGTATAACTACACCCCTCTCCTGGGGTTTTTGGCTTCGATTCTCACACAGGACAAAACCTTGTGTGCAAGAACATCAAATTTGATTTGGTCTCAAAGTGATATATTTTAAAAAAATATGTTTATTCAAATTCCAAACTTCAAAATCTTTTTATTCGTTATTTACTAGCCATAACACAAGTTCTTAATGACACTTATCTTGGAACTAAAAAAATGTTTTATTGTAAAAGAATAAATATTTTTGTTATTATTTCTAGTAAGAAATCCTTCTTAGATCAATTCAATTGCAGGAGTAAAACAAGCTGAATTAGCTGAAACCAGACACGGTCATCAGTATTATATTTTTATCTGACTCATGAATCACTGCGTCCATTGGTGTAAGCTGAATGAATACTCAGTCAGTACTTTTTGAGTTTATCGCGTCCATACAGATGGGCAGACACGGCAGAGGATTTTTTGAAACGCATACAATATAAGTTTGTATGCAATATATAAAAGTCAAAAAAGTCAAAAATACTTTATTTCATAAACTATTACATAGTACTTGAAAACGTCAAAATTATAAAAAAATAACAAAAACAAATAAAATATAACTATACTAAAATCACGAAGCTTAGATTCACTTGCAACCAAACAATTTATAAAAACAAAAAATATTTAAGTGTAAGTGAATCTAAGTGCCAGTTCCGAGCCACCGCTCTGTAAGAAGAACTGGCAAGAAACTTACAGGCTATGCCCTTTTAAATTATCGATTGGTTAGTTACAATCTTCATTTGTCTGTGACGCTATACAATGCAACATAATATAACAATATTCATGTTTTAAGTCATTCATATTAGAATAGCCTGTATGAAACGGCGGTTTAATCCCAAGCATTTTTATCAGCCATATAGTCTTTAATAGAATAGTATCCCTTTAAAGATAGCTTGCGTTTTATTGTTAATTTAAATTTATTTAGGCTTAATTGCTGTATATTGCTTGGGATTTTATTATAGAATCGCACACATTGACCTTTAAAAGATTTGTTAATTTGTTGGAGCCTATAATATAGCTGCTCCTGCGACTGCGTCCGCGAGACTTACATAATAAACATTCCTCTTCACTCATTTTATCTATTAAAAAAACTATATTAAAATCCATTGCATTGTTTTAAGGATCTAAGCATAAATAAAGACAGATAGCGGAAGAATTCTTTGTTTTATACTATGAAGTTTTATTGCATGGCGCTCATATTACCAAAGTAAAGTAGACATCCCAGAGATCAGGCCCCGAATGGGTGACCATTATACACATACATTACTCAAATGCAATAATTACGATGCACTAAAAAAAAGAAAGTTTTGTATAGTACATCGGATATTCATATATCGGATAGTATACAATTTATAAAAAAAAAACAAAGTAAACATCAATCTGACATTATTATACTTCCACAACTGCACTATTTATGTGTTAAACGAGAATTACAAACCAGTAAAGTACACTTTTAAAGCAGCAGATGTATGTTAGATATTCCTAAGCGGCTCCCACGGGGAGTCGTAAGAGTCGACGAAGATAAATCCTAACCGATGATGGGCAGCCTCGCCATCCTGCGTACTTGAACCTTAATATAAGTTTCCCTCCAGGTCAAGACGGCTCAGATCGCAGTCGCTCTATGTAATAAATAACTGTATTCAGCCAAAGCCTGATTAGGGGTCATTCATAAATTATCATTACCATTAATTAGGTGGTAGGGCTCCTACCAAGATCTAAGGACCCCAAGCCAACCTCACCTGCAAGTGGTGCACCTGCCGATCAACGGACGAGGCCCCCTTCGGGGAAACAGGCGTGATATTATGTATGTATAAATGACCGGTTTTTGACCTCCCCTCCGTCCTTGTCACAGCTGGTCACACTTGTGGGACTCCCTCCTCCTTTGTGTGATGTCACATATTTTGCAATTGTACAGCAAGAAAAAATGACATCAAAACAGCGGTCTCAAAATTTTTATAAGGCCTCGTTTTTTCAATACGATTTTCTTGCCCGTTCTTTTACGATCAAGCTCCCGCCCGCAGTGAATGGGCGCGTTAGTTTATAAGTATGACATTCATAAGAGCTCTATTGAGCCAAACTTGAATAAATGAATTTTTAATTTAATTTTAATTTTTTAAGTATTAGTTTAAATTATTCCTAATAATGATAATAGTACTTTTCAGACTATTGATTAAAATAAGATTAGGTTAGTTGGGAAATTTATAAATTTTAATGACAATAAATAGAACTCGTTCAATATTATTTAAAATAGATTTTGCAAGAGACCTTTTATTACAAATATGTAGAATATAATAGTAGAAAAGACAACAATTATAACATTTTTGATGTGGTTGTTAGGTTTAATAGCTAAATAATATTGATATATTTTTTTTTCTTTTATCGTTTGTGATATTTGAAGGCATTATTAAAAAAGCAGTGTGACAGGTCGAGGGAGTTACTTGTTGTTAATAGATACTTTATATATAGAGGAAAACATACAGACCGAAAAAATGTTAAATCAACCCACGACCTTATAATAGGAGTGCAGATATACTGACCTCCACGCCATATCGGTAGTCAAATATCTTTATTTACATACAACAATATTTATTAGATTTGTGCACATTTAATTTGTAGTACGATGCAGATTGTATTTCCAATCAACTATAAACTAAATGTCAGGCTATCCTTCTCATACGTTGTATAAGGGTGTAAGAAAAAAGTAATTAAGCAAGCAACCTTTGTCGCATGCAGTGCTACGTCCTACCCCCGCCCTATCCCACCTCTCCCCTAATTTAACATCCCAAGCCAATACTCCCCTAAACACACACAGGGAGAGTTCATAATCGCACGCCGGCTTAAGATGAAGTAGGGTGGTCTTACAAAATAAATAATTGTAAGGGATTGCGGCTGTTAAGCGTCGACAATCAAATTATGGCGTGTTGTATTATTGTGTATCGATCACTGACGACCGATATGGGTTGAAAGTCAGCGTTTTTAGCTTAATTTGCATAGAATTTTTACATGGAACTTAAACGGATAACATACATTCATACATTCATGAGAAGAGGCATATAAAACGCCCACACTTCGCCAATGATATAGTTGGTCCCACGTAATAGATGGCGAGCCTATTGCCGCTTACCGGGCACTGTTATATTCGCCAGAGCCTCGTCCGTTGATCGGCAAGTGCACCACTTGCAGGTGAGGTTGGCTTGGGCTTCTTAGATCTTGGTAAGATCCCTGTACATCTCACGCATCCTGTGAAAGGATGACTTTCTGTATATTTAAAAAAAAAATATCATTTGTTTGTCTTTAGATTATTTTAATTTGTTATATGTCAATCAAATTATGGCGTATTGTATTATAGTGTACCGATCATTGACAGCCAAAATGGCTTGGAAGTAATTTTTTTCGGTTAGTTCCGTTTAATATTGTTCCCGCTATGGCACCATGGCAAAATACGTACCAAAAAGTCGCGCTACGGCACACATCTTTTAGATGTACGTCATACAATTGTGGGTATCTACAATTAAAAAGCAAAGGGCATCTGTATTTTTTTGCGTCTAATGGACTTACTTATTAAGGTGTGTAAATAAAAATAACGTTTGCTAATTAAATTAGTATGTTATTCATTCAAAAAAAATTACAAATAATCAACAATTGTACTAAACTTGATAAGAATTCCCAGAAGGGCTTGTCCCTATTGTTTCGCCGAAAAAACATGTTGATCAGGTACTTCACTCGACAGTCGGTGAGCATGACTGAAAACTGAAATTACATATAAATAAGTTGAGGATTCTCTAAATTAACTGACTTTGAGTATGCAGTGCGTATTGTCAAAATAATACTTAACACTTTTCTTTACAACAGTCCTAAGAACTGAAGGGTGCCATAGTAGAGCTTTTCGGTAGGTATTTTGCAAGGGTGCAATGGGAAATATTATTGTGCACATAGATCTCTGTTTTTTGGCGCCATCACGAAAAAGGACAAATCGCGACAGTATTTTATTTTCCAGAACTAGTTTAAATTTGAGTTTTTATGGGTAATTATACTGAACATAACTTCCTCAGCAACTTACACAAGTGTAGGAAACTTTATTTATTTAAGTACTCGACACTGGCAAATACTAGAGTGAGTATATATATACTTCATTCATAAAAATCACTGTAACAAAAAACATGCTTATTTCTATAAGAAATCTCTTCCAGCCAACCTTAGCGTTAAAGTGTCGGAGTTGGAGATTTGTGTGTGGGATCACAATAAGAAAAAATAAATTAATATATAAAATATTGGGGAAATAAAATAATAATAACAACTAAACTAAATAAAAACATATACATACAATTATAATGAAAACATATACATAAATATATCAACAAATAAATACATTCTAAATAAGTGTCAGCTCTGTTCTAAAAGCAACAGGTTGTGTACTCAGAGCATATATTTAAGAGAAATAGAAAACTATGTTTTCGTAGTTACTTAGACATTATAAAACTGACCCAGGACAGATTGTCGGAGGCAGGTGTTTGGCGTCCGTTCTGAGTTTTTACAAGTATTTGTGACTATTCAAATCACTACATAGTATAAAACAAAGTCGCCTTTTCTGTCCCTATATCCCTATGAGCGCTTAAATCTTCAAAACTACGCAACGGATTTTGATGCGGTTTTTTCCAATAGATAGAGTAATTCAAGAGGAAGGTTTATATGTATAATACATGCATAATATAGTAGTGGAACACTGTCAATTTTTGAGATTTCTAATGTGATGTCGTAATTCAACTCACTTTTTTGCGCTTATATTGCAAACGCTGGCCAAACCCTACGAGATTAGTCAAAATAATGTACTACAATATTGTACAACTTATAAAATTCTTTAAAAAAGTCCGCGATGGTATATGTCTATCTCTCAAGAATACTCCACAATAACCAATTTTATCTATTACTTTTTACTAAAAATAATGGCTTATTAACGAAGCCATTTTAAGTATGTATGAAATTAATTCTTATCTAAATAAACATGTTAGTAAGCTTGGACATTAAACATAGATTAAATTTGTCTTTTACATCATGTAATTTCGATCAGTACTTTACAAGATATCAAACGAATAAACTTACGCTAAATCGAAAAATTATGGTTGCGGCGGTGGTAGGTATTCGCGGCCTATTTAGAGACATTCTGTAATTATGTATTATACGTCACTATTCATATTAGCATACCACCCGTGCGAAGCTGGGGCGGGTCGCTAGTACTTGTACAAAATCAGACTAACGGCTTTGCGTTTCTATTAAAACATTGAACGGTTAGATATGAATACCAAGCGTACATCCCGTGACCATACTTTATGATCGCTGCTTAACATTGGTGATATTATTATTATTATCTACCCGCGCAGCACCACGAGAAAATCGTCGGGGAAGAGAGGGGCCAATCTAGCCCTTGACTAAATAGCTCTCTTCGGTTTTACGACTTTATAAAGGTTAGTTAAAACTGTTAAGTGTAAGGAGATAGGTATAAAGCATGGCTAGGCATATGCCTGGCTGGTTACCAATTAGCGATCCCTCCCACGCGTTTCCGGCCATGCGCATTTGCCCTTTAATAACTTGATAAGACCTACACGTGCCTTCGTGGCGTTCAGAAATAGCCTAACTTGCTTACAACTGAGCGAATGAATCCCCATCCTTACCTGAATGAATTCTCTTTTGACATTTACACGTCCCGCAATGTCAAATGTCATAATTCTTCTTCTTCTTCCATTTAAATAATGGCTTCGTGCGTCTAGCACATTTAGCCAGTGTCAAGTAAGTGATATATTAATAATATATAATTCATAGTAAATGAGAATGAGTGATGATAAAGATGATAAATGAGATACCCTCCCCTAAGCCCCTTGAATCCTTAGTAAAGATGTGGGACTATACTGAGATCTCACTTGGACTCCTTGAGAGAAAATTTGAAAAGTGATGTTGCAGCGTTTTTTTTGATTTACCAACACTCATGTATGTTCACAAACACTATTATATATATATATATATATAATATATAATTTTATTTAATTTTTATATATATATATATATATATATATATATATATATATATATATATATATATATATATATATATATATATATATATATATATATATATATAAAAATTAAACAACAGTGAACAAATTTATAATTATGTAAGAAAATATTCTAAAATATTTAGAAAAGCATGTCATACGGCAAAGTCTTATTATTTAAGCTCTAAAATAAAAAATTGTGATGATAAGATTAAAATGACCTGGAATATTATTAATAGTGAAACGGGAAAAAGTAAAAATTATAATACTGAGTTTAAACTCAACATTGATAAAAAAACTCTTACATCTGACTTAGATGTAGCCAATGCTTTCGAAAACTTTTTTACTAATATTCCAGTGTCTATCACAAAAGCTTTAAATTGTTCGCCCACTTTAGCGGAGTCTATTTTGAAAGATAACGTGAATATATGTACAGTAGATTTTACTTTTAGTCATGTTACATCTATGGATATAATTAAGACATTCAATACTCTTAGTGTTAAGAAAGCTGCAGACCTCTGGGGCAATTCCATCGTAGTTACCAAGCCTATCATTGTTTCGGTGGCGCACAGTTTGGCTCTAATATTTAATAAATGTGTAGATTGCGGCAAATTTCCCGATCTAATGAAAGAAAGTAAAATCATTCCATTATATAAATCAGGCAGTACAACAGACCCAACAAATTTTCGACCTATCTCAGTTCTGCCTACATTTAGTAAAATTTTTGAAAAACTTGTTTACAACCAGCTGTTAATATTTTTCAATAAAAATGGATTAATGCATTCGAAACAATTTGGATTCACTAAGGGTCGCTCTACAACCGATGCAGGTGTTGAGCTTTTAAAACATATATTTGATGCTTGGGAAAATTCTTTGGACGCTTTAGGTATCTTTTGCGATCTGTCCAAAGCTTTTGACTGTGTTCCTCATGAAGCATTGATAAAAAAATTAGAATATTACGGAATAAGAAACTCCGCATTAAATCTTCTCACTTCTTATCTAAGTAATAGGATTCAAAGGGTTGAGGTTAATGGAAAGCGATCTCAGGGGTCTGTTGTAAAAATGGGGGTACCGCAGGGCTCGATTCTCGGTTCGTTTTTGTTTTTGATTTATATTAATGATTTCCCATATTTTGTTAAAGAAAACCACGAGATAGTTTTGTTTGCTGATGATACATAATTATTGTTTAAGTTAAAACGAAATCAGAATTTAGACGAAGTAAACAGTGCGATCTCGAAGGTTGTGCACTGGTTTGACGTTAACAATTTGCTATTAAATGGGGCTAAAACGAAATGTATTAAATTCGTGACGCCTAACGTCAGACAGGCAAACTCTACTATTATGGTAAAGGAGGATGAGTTGACCCTTGTGGATACTACCAAGTTTTTAGGGATTACTTTAGACTCTAAGCTACAGTGGGGCCCACATATTGGTGAATTGTCGAGTAGACTTAGCTCTGCAGCATTCGCGGTAAAGAAAATTCGCCAATTAACAGACGTTGTAACAGCTAGGCTAGTTTATCATAGCTATTTCCATAGTGTTATGTCCTATGGTATTCTTCTGTGGGGTTGTGCCGCAGACATTCAAACAATCTTTGTGCTGCAGAAGAGGGCTATTCGAGCAATTTATAATCTCCCGTGTGGACATTCACTAAGGGAAAAGTTTAAGGAAATTGGTATTTTAACAGTGGCCGGTCAATTCATTTATGATAACCTGGTTTATGTACATAAGAATACTGATCAATTTAGTAAGAAAAGCTGTGTACATAACCTAAACACAAGGAATAAGCATAAATTAGTTGTACCTGCCACTAGGCTCCAAAAGATAAACAAATCTTTTAAAGGTCAATGTGTGCGATTCTACAATAAAATCCCAAGCAACATACAGCAATTGAGCCTAAATAAATTTAAATTAACAATAAAACACAAGCTGTCTTCAAAGGGATACTATTCTATTAAAGACTATATGGCAGATAAAAATGCTTGGGATTAAGCTGCCGTTTCATATAGGCTATTCTAATATGAATGACTTGAAAACATAAATATTGTTAAGGTACATAACCTTAACTTATTGCATTGTATAGTTTCACAGACAAATGAAGATTGTATTTCTAGTACCAAACTAATGGACATATTTAAAAGAGCAAAGCCTGTGAGTTTCTTGCCAGTTCTTCTTACAGAGCGGTGGCTCGGAACTGGCACTTAGATTCACTTACACTTAATTATTTTTAAATTGTTTTGTTGCATGTAAGTGAATCTAAGCTTCGTGATTTAGTGTAATATTATTTCGATTGTTTTTTTTTTTTCATTTGTAATCATGACGTTTTCAAGTACTATGTATAATAGTTTATGAAATAAATATTTTTTTACTTTTACTTTTACTAAACGATTAATAATCCACCGTTATTACACATTAATATTAGAAATACCACAAATTTTATAAAATAAAACAAAACTGCAAACATAACGCTTCACTTTTCCGCCAAGAAGTCAATGTTTTCTTCTTCCATTTGAATACAGGCTTCGTGCGTCTAGCACATTTAGCCAGTGTCAAGTAAGAGAATATTAAGAAAATAAAATACTGCAACGATGTGTCATTTTTCTAAAAAAATATGGTTGAAGTTTTCGTCGAGAAGTATCCGACACATCTTAAAAGTTTGGTAAAATTTTCAAGCTAGCACATTTACACGTCAGAACTAATTAGTTTATTTAATTAACTCAAATATATAAAGAAGAATCGAGCGTGGAACACTGAGATTTATTCTCCTACCAGTGCTGGAATAAAATGATACCGAGGAAGGCATAGCGGTCCAATTTCGTTAGAATTGTGCGAGGAGCGTGGCTTTAAAGGAGTGGAATTCTCCACATTGTGCATGAAGTCGTTAAACATGGCCATAGTTGTGACATAGTAGAAATAGGAAAGTAGGCTTAGTGCATAAATAAAGTCATTTTGCATATCCAGTACGCTATTATCAAGGCTTTCAGGTTTACAACTAATGCTGTCACTTTTATTTGATAAAATGAAGACAGTGCCACTGCACTAGTTTAAAACCGGTATGACTTTAGTTCTTATTTCGTAATAAGCCACTCAGTTTGTAATTTTTGTAGGAGAGTGTTTTAAATATTTCGATGCGCTTGTTAACCATTTAAACGTACTGTTTTGCTGACACTTTTGGGAATAATCTAGCGTTGATAACTCATTTTGAATTCTTTACAGTTCTGTGTTTTTTGCACTGGAGCTGCGATATTAAAAATTTGCAAATGAAAGAGATATTGTGTGTATCTTTCCAGTCTCAACTACTTTCTTAGCCGATTGAGTTGGAAATTTATAAGGAGATATTTTGATAGAACGTAGGATAGTGTTTATCCCTGAAAATATTCCTGGAAGAGAAGATTTCTCAAGTATTAAGAAATGTATAAAACTTATCAAAATTTTTCTTTTTGTTACTACGTAAATCCTGAATGTATCTTATTTTTCAAATTTTTCTTAATTAGCGCGTTTTTTTTTAAATGTTCTATTTATACTGAGAATTTTATAATAAAATGTGTTTGGTAGTATATAAACTCATTATCTTTACTTTCTATAATTTCTTGTTAAGTTTTGTTATGAATGAGTCGCTCGAGACTAAGTCAAAGTCAAAATCAGTATGTTCAAGTGAAAACAGTTACAAGAAAATGTACTAAACAGTAAAACAATTTGTCAAGTCTACAAAAACCTGTGTTCTTCAGTCACAAGATTTAAAATAAAATAAGATAAGGCGTAGACTCAGAGACTAGATCACTACACTATTAGACTCTCGATACTGGCATATTTCAACTATGTCAGTTAGCATGGCGGCGTAACGGTGTTAGATGAGCCCGCCCGCTGTCTCGCTCGCGACAAGACCCGAGTGACCAACGCCGGCTATTGTGTTTACTTCACTCCAGGTACGCGCATTGTTAACTATACAGGCTAAAAGTGGTCTGGTCAAATTTACCAGAACATTTGGTTATTTTTAACCGACTTCCCAAAAAGAAGGAGGTTCTCAATTCGCCGGTATTTTTGTTTTGCTTTTTTTTTTAATCGTGAACAAAGGTATATTTCGATAAAGTACTTAAAATTTGGATCAGATGAATTAAATTTAGTTTGTAGAATTTGATAAAATTTTACCATTTGCAATCAATGAATATTCTTTTACAATCACACTAATCATTTAGTTCCAGGATAAGTAGCGTTAAGAACTCGAGTTGTGGATACTAAATAACGGATAAACATACTTAATAACCTTTTTTTGTAAATATATACTTAATATACATGGGAAGACACCTGACTAGAATAAATAGTCATGTTCACACACACTAAGACTTGTCCTGTGTAGGAATCGATCCCACGAACTCTGGAGTGAATTGCAGGGGTATCCCTAGTTACACCAAAAGAAAATTGACAAATTATCACTTCCCAAATATTGTTTTGTAAAATTTCATTTGCCAAATTATTACTTGGCAAATAAACTCTTCACAAATAATTGTATCGTAAACGTAATGCTTTCCAAGTGAACGTTTCGACAATAACTCAGTTAGTATTACATATTTTACGCAAAATAAAATAAGCCAAATAATTCGTCTCGAAACTTTTCAAATAACCATTTCTATTTGCATCTTTACTATTAATACTAATCTACAAATATTGGCCATACATAAATCAACAGTAGTATTTTCTGGCGCTTCGCAGGCCGCTACCGCGGCACGCTCGCTTCGCTCGCTCGGCTCGCGCGCTTTGTGGTCACTGTTCTAACCTAACCTAACCAATATGTATCTGAGCCTCACTCATCATCATCACGTTAATTTAAAATTATGAACACATATTAAACAAACATTCCTTATACTATTTTATTTTTAGTATATATTTAGTATTAATATCTTAGTTTGTGATTATTTAAAATAATAAACGTAAAACTTTATGTCCAAACAAATCATTTGATTAAATGTTATTTGTCTAAAGTTTGTTTGCCGTAATAAATTACTTGTTAAAAAACCTAATGCCATAATGTCATTATCCGTAGTAATATACTGCCGAGTAAAAATTTGACCAAATGTAAATTTGCGTACTATAATAATTCGCAACGTTGCATTGGTGTAAAAAAAGTTTGCTAAAATTTGTTTGGATTATAAATTTTTGTCAAAATAGTTTTGGCAAAACGGCAGGATCCCGAAATGCAGGTATACTGACAAATAAAATTAAAAACGATCAAGTATTTTTTAGAGTAGTTCACTTTAGTACAATCCAACAGCTATTAATGAGTAAATTAGACCGAAAGAAATTGTATATAATATACAGTTTACCTGCAGACATCAGAGATAAATTAAACAAAACAAAATATAAACGTTTACTGAGAAAGCACATAATAAATATGCTACCAAGACGGTCTCTATAACTGTGAAAATAAAAATATTTAATAATTTTTAGTGTATAATCATAGTTTGTAGTAATTGATCCTTTAGTCAAACTGTTTATTATGTATGTTGACGTGACAACGTCTTATAAATTGGTTTGCCGGGTGACACTTCAAGAAACTGCGTTACGCTCCGCTCACGTTATGCGGTCACAATGAGATCGAGTGAGAGGCACGCGTCCCTTCCACTCGGGCATGGTTAGCCCGCCTAAGAGCGAGAGAGACAGACATAAATATAATTCTTTGTATAAATAAATGTTTTAAATTGTTACTATTATTTCATCCTTCTTCCTACTATACGAATGAATATTCACATTAAAATTATTTTACCACTCAAAGTCGTTGTCACGTAAAACTTTCGCCCGTATACCGACTTTACAGGCAACCAATTTTTTTAACTTATATGCAATACAGTATAGTTAGTAAAAACAGTTTTAGGTGCAAATGTCCAGCTTGGGTAAGCACAAGTCGGCACGGTAACGGTCTGGTGATCTCTTCTGCGCGGTGTACTGAACCCGCTATGTTGTAGTCGCTGGGGTCACTTGTCATTTCGCTAACGGATACAATGTCGATGGCGGGGAAAACGGCTTGTGGCTTCATAGCGGAGTTATGTGTTTCAATTGCTACGTAGATAAATCAAGTCTACACAAATTGTCTGTAAAGATAAAACGTATAAATATTTTTTTTATTCTTATTTATAGAGATGGTAGCGTTAACTTTCATTTTAAATGTCAAACAAATAAAACGTATTTTATAGAATTTCATATACATAATAGGTTGGGGAAAAAGTCTTTTCGTATTTTTGTATGAAAAGTCAAGACATTTTTTTCAAAGTTTATTTACATTTATTTACAATATATATGTACCGTTTTGTTGAATAACTTTCTGCCATTTTGTGGGCAGAGACATTATCCCGTTACTGTAGAAACTTTGGGACTTCTGATCAAAAAAACGGGACAAATAGTTTTGGCAGTCCTCTCTTGAGGTCAACCTTACAGAACCTAAAGAATTCTGCAGAGACCGAAACAGGTGAAAATCTGAAGGCGCAAGGTCAGGGCTATATGGTGGATGCACTAGGACCTCCCAGTCGAACTCTCTTAATTTTTGCTGAGTGGCTAAAGATGTGTGTGGTCTAGCGTTATCGTGATGAAAGACCACACCCTTCCTGTTGATCAATTCCGGCCGTTTTCTCTCGACTGCTTCCTTTAATCTCATCAGTTGCTGGCAGTAAAGATCAGAATCGATGGTTTTGCCGGGCGGTAAAAGCTCATAATAAACAATGCCCTTCCAATCCCACCATACACACAGCATCACCTTATTTCGTGTTAGGCCAGGTTTGGCCACAGTCTGTGAAGCCTGGCCAACTTTCGACCACGACCTTTTTCCCGCGTTCTTGTCGTACGTGATCCACTTTTCATCGCCAGTTATCAATCTCTTCAAAAACGGCTCGGTTTCATTACGTCTCAATAATGAATCGCAAATGAGTACACGGTTCATTAAGTTTCTTTGAGTGAGCTCGTGTGGCACCCAAATATCGAGCTTTTTTGTATAACCAGCTTTCTTCAAATGGGTCAAAACTGTTTTGTGGTCAATTCCCAGTTCTTCAGCTACATCGTAACTACTAATATGCCGATCTTGCTCCACTCTTTCAAAAATGGCGTCCATTTTATTCGTAACAGGGCGACCAGAGCGAGGTGCATCTTTAACATCTAAATTTCCGGACTGAAAACGTTTGAACCAAATTTGTGCTACTCTTACTGACACTGCATCAGGTCCATAAACATCACAAATTTTTTTCACTGCTTGAGTTGCATTTTTGCCTTTTTTATAATAAAATTTTAAAATGTATCGAATTTCTTCATTAGATTCACTCATTTTAACGGAGAGAAAAACAAATGAAAAATAGCGGGAAACAACGTTTTTTTATTTTTTTCTTTTCTTTATAATGGAACCTTTTTAATGTTACCAAAACCAGCCGGACACAAATAGTACAGTCAAAAAAATTTTATAATAAGTTTATACCTACGTTATGCGAAAAGACTTTTTCCCCGACCTAATACATAAAGATAAAAATTTTTTTTTGTCAAAATACAGTACATAAAGGTGTTATATAAATATATTAGCATCTTCCACTCTACCATTACTAGTGTACAAATATTGATCTTATAAACTAGCAAATTGAAATGAAAGAAACTAGTTGATTATTATAAAAATACTACATTATATCATATCCTTTTAATATTCATTAATAGTGTAATAACATTTCTCTATTAGTTTAGAATAAAATATATGTTTAAATTTAAAAAAAAATTTCTTTTTTTAAGTCATTTGGTAATTTATTATAAATTCGAATAGCCATATAATATGATTTTTTTTAAAGATACCTTCACGCCTGTTCTTCCGAAGGGCTAATACATACAAACAAATTAATTGGTGGAGTTTGTGAGGAATTACATAATCAGAACAGTCTAAGAAAAGCATAGGTCAAACTCTGTAATGACAACTATTTCATTACTTTGTCTCATGGTCTATCTATGACATACATTATATTTAGATACTACCTACTGACTTCTTTGTATTTGATTGATAATTTTATTAGAGCCATAATATTTCTTTCTTATTTTTCAATTTTTAGTTTCTTGTCAGATCTTCTCACAGAGCGGGGGCTCGGAACTGGCACTTAGATTCACTTACACCAAATTTTTATTTATTTGCTTGTAAGTGAATCTAAGCTTCGTGATTTCAGTGTAGTAATATTTAGTTTTTTTTAAATTTATATTGTGTTTTGACGTTTCCAAGTGCTATGTAATAGTTTAAGAAATAAATAATTTTTACTTTTACTCCCTACAAGAACTGTCTTTTTGTAAATCTTACAAGAGAGCGTTTTGAATATTTAAATGATCTTCAACGCCGTCACTTTTTTTCTTAGTGCAACAAAGATGGCTGCGCTTACGTACATTTTGAACGTGAAACAAATAAAACGTTTTTATAGAATACTAAAGCAAAAGGAGAAAGTTTTGGCGCCATCGCGGGAAAATACACATCAGGGCAGTAATTTATTTTCCGAAACTGGTGTATATTTGAGTTTTTATGTTTTAATATAGTGCATTTTCAGACATAACTTCTTCGGAACGTTCACAAGTGTAGGAAAGTGGCACATTATAGTGAATTTCCGCGTTGAACCGTTCTAAATATCCATGGAACTTCCAGTAAAGTCTTCACAACTATTTTGGCGCATGAATTTTATCAAAAGCAAGTTAATAATTTTGTAAAAATTTTAGTTTTTATTATTATTATTATTTTTACTAACACTAGTCTTTAACTTGTGTAAACTACTAACAAATAGACCATTGTTGTCAAATAAATAAATTTAATTATTATTATTTGATGAATGAATTTAAAATTTAACGGACTTTACTTGACGTGACTTTAACTGTAACAAAGTGACGAAAACGCTGCAAATTGTTTACATATTAGCTAATAATTAGTTTTCACATTAACTTGATATAAAAGGAAAAATTATGACATTAACTCATTAAAACTTTTTATCAATAAAAAATTATTCTCTCATACCTACATACATACCATAATGTCTGGCATGTTTACCCGAAGGGGTAGGCAGAGGCATATTATACGCCCACATTTCGCCAGTTATATTGTGGTCCCACGTAATATGTGGCGAGCCTATTGCCGCTTAGCGGGATTTTTTATGTTCGCCAGAGCCACATCCGCTGATCGAGAGGTGCACCACTTGCAGGCAAGGATGGCTAGCACCTCAGATCTTGGTAGGAGCCCTATACACCCAACTACACTCTCGTGTCATACATATTGTTTTCATTTAAATAATGTATACTTTTACTTAAAACAATGTTTGGATGTAGTTAGTGGTTAAGTCGATTTTGTTGCTCGCTTAAATAAATTAAGACACGTATTTCTTATAATGTACGATTTGGTGCGTAGGCCGGTACATCCGTTCATCGCTCTAAAAGGTAATAGGTTATATGACATTTTACTTTTTACTGTATTTACGTATACAAGTATACAAATTTTTATGTAAATTTGCTTATGAAATGACCAAAAAATTATTTAGAAATAAAGAAATGTAAAGAGAAATGGGCGTATATTAAAATTTGTCTTGAAAGATTACATAAAGGATTATAGAGTAGATTATTTAAGTTGAATAGTGATCCTACCAAGACCTAAGGAGCCCAAGCCAACCTCACCTGCAAGTGGCGCACCTGCCAATCAACGGACGATGCTCTTGCGAACATAACAGTGCCCGGTAAGCGGCAATAGGCTCACCACCTATTACGTGGGACCAACTATATAATTGGCGAAGTGTAGGCGTATAATATGCCTCTGTCTATCCCCTCGGGGAAACAGGCGTGAGTGTGTAAATAAAGAAATACAACGAATTCTGTCCTAATGATAATGATTATAATAGTATAAAAAAGAGAATAACTTACAACCTATTTTTATGCCGTGTTGTACCGGCCTAGAATAGTACCATCCCCTCATCTCACGGGGAGTCGTAAGAGTCGACGCTGAGAGGTTCTACCGAATGATGGGCGGCGGTGTCATCCTGCGTACTGGTTTGAACTGCAAACACCAACCCTCCAGCGTGGTGATTGTGGGCAAATACCAATACCGATAGAATGTAATCCATTGGGGACAACAGGGGTTCAGCAGTAAACTTTCTATGACTGAAAAGATGATGAGATAGAGAACTGAGAAGTTATTTCCAATTGAGTTCTATTCTGCTCTATTTTACTGGTGCTCTTAGACGTAAATGACCTTTACTAGTATAAGGATACTACCAAGATCTAAGGAGCCCAAGCCAACCTCACCTGCAAGTGGTGCATCTGCCGATCAACGGATGAGGCTCTGGCAAAGATAAAAGTTCCTGATGAGCGGCAATAGGCGCTAGGTGATGACCTATTACGTGGAACCAACTATACATTTCATTCATAATAATATCACTTTCGTTGGACATGGAACTCCATACTAGATTAAATTTTTCGATTATCTTTTTTTTCTTTTAATAATTGCAATCATTTTGGACTTTATTGAGTAAATATAGATATTCCAAATGATAATTTATTGATTCAGGCGTTACTTTGCGAAAATCCATTGTAAGCAAGTGATTGATTAAAAATATCTTTGTAACAATCTTTGTAGCGCTTCTATAATTTCCCGAAAACGAGTCTCTCGTTTCAGCGTTGGTCGTGAAGACATCGTTGTTCTGAGGCTCCTATCTTACGTGAAGATGCCCTGTGTAATGGCGAAACACGTGTCGTGTTGAATAGTTTCTCGATTTTTTCGGGAAATTATAGTAGCGCGGGGATTGTTACAAAGATATTTTTAATCCATCACTTGATTTCAAACGATATTTACATGCTTTGGCTTTTGCACTAATTTTATATTCTGACGACCGATATGGCGTGGAGGTCAGTATACCTACACTTCACTCCAGAGGTCGTGGGTTCGATTCCCACACAGGACAAATCTTTGTGTTTATGAACATAAATATATGTTCTGGTCTGGGTGTTTTCCTATGTATGTTAAGTATGTATTTACGAAAAAAAAAAAGTATTTAAGTTTATTGTTTATCCGTTGTTTAGTATCCATAACACAAGTTCTTAGTGATACTTATCTTGGAACTAAATAATTGGTGTAATTGTCAGAAAATATTTATTATTATTATTAATTATCAGTATTCTTTCTTTTTTCATTTCATTACTCATTGCAAATAAGTTACTTTGGACTTTATAGTGAATGTAACTTATTGAAATCAGTTCTAATTACAAGATGAAACTAATTTCTAAGCATAGATATATAATAAAATGACTTACTTTGCACTCCATTCTAGATTCTATTTTTCGATATTCTCTTTTTTATTTCATTATTCACTGCAATGTGGCGAGGCGCCGGCCGGGGTGGCCCCTTTCCCTCCCCCTTCCACTCCCCACTGAAGTGGGTAGAAGCCTCGCACGGTATAATTCCCATTCGGCCAATGGACAACTTGAAAACTCCTGTAATTTGTTAGTAAAGCCTGAAATCCTGTGCGATATTTGAATGTTTGTCCAGTGATTGTGTGATACTTAATTTTGTTAGCCTTATAAACGAACACAAACAAAAGTAAGCTTTGTTCTTTTTATTGATCATAATCTTCTAATTATCATCATCAGCTTTCTAACTACTGTGAATATAAAAAGCTATTCCAATTGCTTTAAATTTTGTTAAATCTTGAGCTGCCTGCATTCACAGCTTCGGGCCGCCTTGACCAAATCATCGGTTTTAAGAGTGATAGGATGTCTTCTACTTTTTCCTATTCATTAGTGCTTCCAGTAACCAGTGTGTTGCCAGTGATGACGTGAATTTATTAATTTTGGTACTTACGGTACAAAGGTCTGATACCAGAATTACCAAGACTTATAATGTACAGCAACTGCCTATTGTATATTTTATTACTTGAAATAGTTTCTATGTATACCAATCACAGGTTTGATGTATTAGGGAATTCTGTTATTGGCAATACTAGCTTTAAGCTCTTATGTCAATTCTTTTGCTATACATGCTGTTGTATTCTTAATAAATAAATAAGAAAGCTCAAGGTCGCTAAGTGTGCAATAGGGGATCCTTCCGTTTGGCCAAATAATTTTTCGCCAAATTTCACTTCCCAAAAAACTTTTCGCCCAAGATTCATTTCGCAAATGAATCTTTAGCAATACAATGATTATAACCATATTTGACTACATATTATTTGGTAAAATGAAACATTGCCATGTAATTATTTGCTAAACAGTAAATTGCTAAAAATAATTTAGCTAGCTTTTACAGCTATTGCGAAAAGATGGTTTTGCCAAAGGAAAATTTGGGAAACATACTTTGGCAAGTGTCACTATGGGAAACGTTTTTTGCCAAACGTCAGTAAGCCGTACAATAGAGAGCCCTATGCTTAATGCTCGAAGCATCCTGACATGATATAATAAATAATTGATACTAAGAAGAAGTATCGGACTATGAAGATCGATGACAAAAAAGCACAAGGTTGCTCAGTGTGCAACGGTATCTACGGAAGACCAGCGTCGAGGCGTTTTCGTGACACCTCGGCTTTATACTGAGTGGATACCTTTTCTGTGACACTCTTCAAATAGTTACTTAAAAAAAATAAATAAAATAATTTTATTTCTTTACCATGTAAGTACTATAACAGATCCAAGGTTGACTCCTTCTTTTAAGTGATGAGACACCTGTGCCAGAAGAAGCCACTCTTCCATAACAAGCAAGAAAATAACAAAACACAAAAATATATATTGAAATGCTTAAATTTAAATTGAACATTAAAAAAAAAAACTAAAATCAAAAAAACTAAAGCTATTGATTAGTAACTAGACTAAAGTAATTGAAATTGCGCGTGCATGCGCGCGCGCTCGCGCGCGCGCGCGCGCGCGCGTGTGTGTGTGTGTGTGTGTGTGTGTGTGTGTGTGTGTGTGTGTGTGTGTGTGTGTGTGTGTGTGTGTGAGTGTGTGTGTGGGTGTGTGTGTGTGTATGTGTGTGTGTGTGTGTGGGTGTTTATACTCGCATACACATATATATATATTTTTTTTTTAATTATTTGAGTCAGTATAATATATAAGTATTTATCATATTATTATGCGTGTCATTAATTGTAAAATATCCTTCTTATTTACTTTTGTTTAATGAAATTTTCTATATCGTCATAGCTCATTGGTTTCAGCCAATCAGTCAGTTTACGCATGCAGTCAAGATAGGTCAAAGGGTAAATATTTAATGTTTTATTGATGCTGTTATACATCACTGAAGATAGACACAAGAACTGACCACTCGCAAAGCTTGTGTGAGATCGATATGGTAAAGCCACTTTTTCTTTTCGTCGTTTATTACGATGGATCATGGGATCGAACTCCAGTGTAGTGTGTTTTCTCAACACAGCATGTAAAATGTAAAGTTTTCGAACTGTAAGTAAGTCAGCCAAACAGTATAGTAACTGAGTCGAGAATCTACGCTTCTTGAAGTACATCACTTTCAGTAGAGACCTTTGAGCCCGCTCCACCTCCAAAAATTTAGTTTTTAATGCGCTTCCCCATATAGTGATACAGAAAATTAAAACTGACTGTGCTAAAGATATATATATTTGATCTAAAAGTTTTTTATCAGTAACATGACGTAAGGTCTTAAAGATCCATATCAGTTTTCGCACTCTGCATGTCATTAAATCTATATGGGAGTGCCAAGAGAGTCTTTGGTCAACCATGACACCCAAATATTTTATACTGTCAACCTTTTTTAAGGGTGGACAACCACACATAGCGCGCAATGTTGAGTCACAGTTATGGATCTTAATGTCAAACGATCTATCGGGTTGGGTTCGATTGGTTATTGAGAAGCATATATAGTGTGACTTGAATGTGTTGAGTGTTTGAGGTTAACCCTCAGCCATTGTGCAATATCACTTAGCCCGATTTCGGCTGCTGTCTTAATAGAACTCCACGAGTTTTCAGTAAAAACCACGGCAGTGTCATCTGCATATGAAAATACTTTTGCATTTCCGATCCTCATATTACAGAGATCATTGATGTAAATGAGAAAAAGGGTAGGACCCAGCACACTACCCTGAGGCACTCCGTAGGTAACACGTGCTCTCTCACTTACATGTTGCCCCATCCTCACTCTCTGAGTTCTTTCCATTAGGTAATCAGTAAGAAGCCTGAGAGATGTTCCTCTTATACCTATCCTTTCCATTTTCAGTACAAGACGGGGGACAGAGACGGTATCGAAGGCTTTCTTTAAGTCTAAAAACACTGCCAGACATTTCTCCTTGCTGTCTAGGGTTTTAGTAATATGAGTTGTTAATGCCTCCACAGCGTCTACAGTGGTTTTGCCCTTTCGAAATCCGAATTGATTATCAGATAAGATGTTAAATTTAGTTAGATAATTTATTAGTCTAATATTTATTAGCTTCTCTAAGATCTTTGATATCGAGGGCAAAACCGAGATGGGTCTATAGTTGCTGATATCGTCTCTGTCCCCACTCTTGTAAACAGGTGTAACAATGGATTCCTTCAATAAAGATGGAAAGACGCCTTTTTTAAAACAAAGATTTGCAAGATGAGTAATAATTGGCACTACTAAAACCTTTGCAAGCTTAAGGAAATTAGTAGGGATATTATCCCATCCCGCAGCACTAGTTGATTTTAATCCCATAAGTATCAAAGATACTTCTTCTATATCGGTGTCCAGTAGTACAAAGGAAGAAAGCTGTGAGAATTGCTGGCAAGCAAAAATTGATTGGTGCTGACCGGGCTGATCTATAACATCGGCCAATTTTTTTCCAACGGTACTGAAAAAATCATTTGCAAAATTTACGGATTCACGAGGACTGGATTTAACATTTAATAAAGGAGTGCTGTCAGATTTAGATTTTAAGTTGGTTATCAAAGCTATATTTTTCCAAAGACTTTTCGAGTCTTTTTTGGAGTTCTGAAGGAGTGCTCTATCCTAATTACGTTTTAACTTTTTTATTAAGTTGATACAGAAATTTCTGTATCTTCTGTAAGTTACTCTTAGAATATCGTCATATGGATTAGAACGAAGATTTCGTTGCAAACTGTTTCTGTGTCTAATACAACGTAATATCCCCGAGGTGATCCAAGGTTTAATAATACGATGTTTTTTAGAAATTGGAACCTCTTTAGTATTTTCTTTAATGGAATCTGTTATATTAGTAATTAGTTTTTGAGTTACTACAAAGGGATCGTAGCAATGTAGTAGCTGATTTAGGTTTTTATTTAATAGGGTAAAAACTGCGTTATCGAAATTAGTTATAAACTTAGTTTTAAGACACTTATTTTCTTTGTGTTGTATACTAGCGAGATGAAGCATGATCATTGCATGGTCGGTGACAGTGGTGTTTAATACAGCGATTTGTGCAGATACTTTGTTGGTGTCCAATTTGAGCATTATGTGGTCTAGTGAACTATTTTCCCTTGTAGGTAAATTATGACCCATCATAATACCATGAGTAGCAAGCATGTCAAGATAGCTTGATCTATTACTGCGCTCACAGCTTTGTTCGTTGTCCCGAGAAACAGTGTTTATGTTTATATCTCCCGCCAACGTGATGCAATTGTATGTTGCGACAGTTTCTAAGTGTGTATTCAATGATGTTACAAAGCGGTCAATATTAGTGATTGAGGGCGATCTATAAATTGCCAGAACAATATCACTTCCCAGTTGTATTTGGATACAGGATGCATCTTGTAATATAATTTCTTTTACATTTACAGAAAGAATACTCTTAACATAAACCAGAACACCATCACTTTTGTTTAAATGGCGGGTTGACATGAATGATTTATAATTATTTAGAACTGGAGTTGGTTTATCTCTGCAGAGCCAGCATTCGGTAAGAATAATTAGGTCTGGGTTAAGACCGAGAGGGGCGACTGAAACTATAAAATTATTAAAATTACAGTACACACTCCTTATATTTTGCATGACTAAAACCAAGTCGCTATTCCTGACGTGAAATAGGTTTTTAACGTCATCAATATCACATCGTCTTGCACTGGCAATCTCAAGACCATCCACATTATTTAAGGTTTCCATCATATTATCCATAAAACACACATAAAGAAAAAGATAGGGTTATTGTGGAGGTTTCATATGCCGATAAGTTATATTGTATATTTAATTGTGTAAACATAATTTGGTTGGAAGAATTTTGTGTAAGTGTGTTTAAATAAAATGATTTCTTTAGAGTGTAATATTTCTGTGCATGTGCGATGGCGTGTGAGTTACTAATATATTAGGTCGGGGAAAAAGTCTTTTCGCATAACGTAGGTATAAACTTATTATAAATTTTTTTTGACTGTACTATTTGTGTCTGGCTGGTTTTGGTAACATTAAAAAGGTTCCATTATAAAGAAAAGAAAAAAATAAAAAAAAGTTGTTTCCCGCTATTTTTCATTTGTTTTTCTCTCCGTTAAAATGAGTGAATCTAATGAAGAAATTCGATACATTTTAAAATTTTATTATAAAAAAGTTATTCAACAAAACGGTACATATATATTGTAAATAAATGTAAATAAACTTTGAAAAAAATGTCTTGACTTTTCATACAAAAATACGAAAAGACTTTTTCCCCAACCTATTATGTGTAAAGTGATGATGTGAAGGTGAGTAAAGGTAAGTTACTAATTAGAAAGATTTTTTTTTGTATATGTGCGCTTAAATAAAAGTATGTGTGTTTATTAAAAATTAACCATGATAGTGTGTATGTGATTGTCTGTAAAAGAGTGTTACATATTTGTATGTAATTAACAAATAATATATAAATAAACAGAGATATTTTAGTAGCCAGTAGAGCGTTATTCTGTTCAACGATAACAAAATTAAAAACATAGTTTAATACGCAAGTAAGTATAGGGTAAGCCTTTGTAAGTCTACACAAGTAATATATTAAGAGTTTAGGACTAGCCCTTCCCGTACATACAAAATACTTAGAGTTTAACATAGGGGCATAAACAAATACATGAAAGTGAAAATGAAGACCAAGCAGCAAATTGTCTAGAACAACAAAAATGTTAAAAAGGTTACGCAATTTAGTTAAAATAAGTAGTTTTACATAGCAAAAAAGTAGTACAACTAGTCAGTCCGTATTCATAAGTTGTTGAACTTGGGCTTCCGTTAAAATTCTTATAATTTGCGAGTTCTCTGTTTTACGAACATAAACCCTACCGTAAGCAGTCCAGCAAAATTTATATAGTTTCGATTTAGCCAGATCTCTGGCAAGAAAATGCAGTCGGGATCCCCTTGCAGTCAGTTGCTCCGATACGAAAACAGGTGTATCCTCCCCAGTACGATAGCCCAGGTGCTTGGCGCACAATTTTGACTTCGTTTTTACATTAAATGCTTTGCACAGTTTAAGAACGTTGTTTTTTATAAGGGTTGAATGGGTTTCAATAACAATTGGAGTATTCTTGAGGTCTTTTTTACCGCGCACCCTGTATATATCCCTAATATCCGTCGCCTTCAAGTTTGCACCAATAGTAGAGGATAAGCACATTACCATTTCAATCAAATCTTCTTTAGACTCTGAGTTTTTCCTAGGCACGTTTTTAACTTCCAGGTTTGACTTTCTACAGCCCATTTGAAGATTTTCAACCGTTTCTTCAAGCAAACAGATGTACTCTCGGTCCTCCTTCGATTTACTTTCCATTTTAGAAATTCTATTTGTCAGTTCCAAATTTTGCGACGTTAGTAAGGCAATCGAACTTTCAATATTCGCATTTGTCTGTTTTATTTCAAGTAAGGTAGGTTTTATGCTTTTAATCTGTTCGTTTTGGCCGGTGCTAAGTGAAGCAATCATTTTCTTTATTTCCTCCTTGAAAACATTAAAATCCTCCATTGTAACAGTCCTACCGCGCGAAAAAACGTAAGTCGGCGGGGTTGTGTCACTCGCGCAAGACAGGTCTTGAGTATTGTCAACATCACAAACAGACATATTACTATCAATATTTTGACTCATCGTCGTGCTCGTTATATTATACCACACTAGATTTGTAAAAAGTTAGATTGTATTCTACTAATGCTATCGAAGTATTAAAGTTCTTTGACAGTAAGTAGTCGAGATCAATACAACTCCAATTGTGTCAGATTCAGTTAAAGATAGTTCCGCAAGCCTTATTCCATTCTGTTGAAGGTCCAAAAAAAGAACTACGGTTACTTAAATATAATGTAACTGTTTTCTTTTGATGTTTTCACAGAATAAATTATTTTTCTTTCAATAAAGAGCGCTATGCTCGCAGTGTCCCTACGAGATAGAATCGGATTTGAGGAAATTCGTAGAAGGAGTGCCCGATTTAGCAAGACAGATTTCCAAGCTAAAATTTTGTTTCGACTTAGCACATCAATGAGGTTTTAACTCAAATCCAACTGATTGCTGACCACCATCTTGCAACAATATTACATTCATAATTAATTCCCGCAGATTTGTTATAATTTGCGATGTGCAATTTAGAACATAAATATATAAAGACTTTAATTTTCATTAATGTTGAGACGTAATTAGCCTCCGAAATTTCCACTTCTTACGTAACATCTTCGGTATTATCGATTGAACGTTCCATCTAAAAATAGTACCAAATAGATATTTCCAGAAATTAATTAGCACTTTACTGTTTCAAGTATCATATTGTTCAGATTACTCGAATGAGCTTTAAGCTGAAAAGATGTAACGATGTATGATTATACTTGTGATATTATTTCTATACCCGAACTAATTACTGACCTAAGTGGGTTAACAATGTATTAATTTTCTTGACACATTAATAATACTAGGTCGGGGAAAAAGTCTTTTCGCATAACGTAGGTATAAACTTATTATAAAATTTTTATGACTGTACTATTTGTGTCTTGACTGTACTTTTGGTAACATTAAAAAGGTTCCATTATAAAGAAAAGAAAAAAATAAAAAAAAGTTGTTTCCCGCTATTTTTCATTTGTTTTTCTCTCCGTAAAAATGAGTGAATCTAATGAAGAAATTCGATACATTTTAAAATTTTATTATAAAAAAGGCAAAAATGCAACTCAAGCAGTGAAAAAAATTTGTGATGTTTATGGACCTGATGCAGTGTCAGTAAGAGTAGCACAAATTTGGTTCAAACGTTTTCAGTCCGGAAATTTTGATGTTAAAGATGCACCTCGGTCTGGTCGCCCTGTTACGAATAAAATGGACGCCATTTTTGAAAGAGTGGAGCAAGATCGGCATATTAGTAGTTACGATGTAGCTGAAGAACTGGGAATTGACCACAAAACAGTTTTGACCCATTTGAAGAAAGCTGGTTATACAAAAAAGCTCGATATTTGGGTGTCACACGAGCTCACTCAAAGAAACTTAATGAACCGTGTACTCATTTGCGATTCATTATTGAGACGTAATGAAACCGAGCCGTTTTTGAAGAGATTGATAACTGGCGATGAAAAGTGGATCACGTACGACAAGAACGTGCGAAAAAGGTCGTGGTCGAAAGTTGGCCAGGCTTCACAGACTGTGGCCAAACCTGGCCTAACACGAAATAAGGTGATGCTGTGTGTATGGTGGGATTGGAAGGGCATTGTTTATTATGAGCTTTTACCGCCCGGCAAAACCATCGATTCTGATCTTTACTGCCAGCAACTGATGAGATTAAAGGAAGCAGTCGAGAGAAAACGGCCGGAATTGATCAACAGGAAGGGTGTGGTCTTTCATCACGATAACGCTAGACCACACACATCTTTAGCCACTCAGCAAAAATTAAGAGAGTTCGACTGGGAGGTCCTAGTGCATCCACCATATAGCCCTGACCTTGCGCCTTCAGATTTTCACCTGTTTCGGTCTCTGCAGAATTCTTTAGGTTCTGTAAGGTTGACCTCAAGAGAGGACTGCCAAAACTATTTGTCCCGTTTTTTTGATCAGAAGTCCCAAAGTTTCTACAGTAACGGGATAATGTCTCTGCCCACAAAATGGCAGAAAGTTATTCAACAAAACGGTATATATATATTGTAAATAAATGTAAATAAACTTTGAAAAAAATGTCTTGACTTTTCATACAAAAATACGAAAAGACTTTTTCCCCAACCTATTATATTGAAGTCCAAACTTAACTAAAGACAAAAGTTACTCAGCCTTATACTCAGGGATTACGTAGCATTCTAATAGTGAAAGAATTATTGAAATCAGTCCAGTAGTTAGAGAGTTTATTCGTAAGAAACATACATACTAAAATACAAATCTTTTATTTTGATATTATTAGTATTAATCAAATATTATACTATAAATAGTAAAGCAGAGCTTACAGAGGTCAGTCCTTGGATGGGTGACCGTTTGTGTGACATTTGATATCGAGCGCTTCCGTGCTTCGGAAGGCACGTTAAGCCGTTGGTCCCAGTTATCACTAAATGTGGTAGTCGTTAAACCATGTTAGAGGCCTAATGGGCGGCTTGATAAATTCTAACAGCAGGATGCCATACACCTGCCTCCGCAAATACGCACTGGATCCGCGTGGTGGAGTATGACCCAATACCATCGCACCTTGGTATGTGAGAGGAGGCTCGTGCTCAGTAGTGGGACGTTAATGGGCTGAAATGATGATGATGATAAAATATTATACATAGGCACTTAGAGTCAATTATGGCCAATTTTTATTTATATAAGTGAATCTAAGCTTCTTGATTTCAGTGTGGTAATAATATTGTAGTGTAGTAATATTTAGTTTTTTTTTAAATTGATATTTGGTTTTGACGTTTTCAAGTGCTATGTAATAAAGAACTTTTAACTTTTAGCAAAACACGCACTGTTCGCAGCGAACACTTATTAGAAAATGGTTTAACGGTTATGTTTAGCGCAAAATATACAACATGGCGGGAAATATATCTAATCGTTTAATATCCGGCGTCATTAGATAATAACCAGGCTGATATTATGGAACGGCCGCAATGACACTAACGCCATGTTATCGATGTAACCACTGATGGAGATTGTGAATATTCGTGAATATAAATTTCTGAATATTAACCCTTTCACAGGCAGAAAATTCTGCGTCATTTGCTTCAAAGAGAACACATTACTTACAAATACGCCTGTCGGACCAAAGGGGTAGGCAAAAGCATATTATAAGCCCACATTTCGCCAATTTTGTTGTTGGTCCCAGGTGTTGCTGTTTGCAAGAGCCTCGTCAGGTGCACTATTGTAGGTGGGGCTGGCTTCGAATTCAAGTGGTGCACCTGCTGATCAATAGATAAGGCTTTGGAGAACTTAACAGATCCCGGACAACGATACACACGCTATAGATGGCTGGACCGTCAATGTAATTGGCGAATTGTGGGCGTATAATATGCCTCTGCCCATCCTTCGCGTGAATACAGGCGTGAATGTATGCTGCGGGACTGTCCGAAAGGCTAACAACGGCCTCTGGACGTAGCAGGCACAAGAAGGAACATGAATGGTTTTTAGTCAGTAAAAGTCTGACACACCCTCCCGCTCCACCCACAGCGGGAGAAGGTCATTAAATGAATTTTCATCCAAAAAAAAAAGACGAGAATGTATGTATATCATCCTTAAAAATAACTTCTCTAATAGATTACTATTGGGGGTGTTTGCCCTTAATCACCACGCTGGGCAAGCGAAATGGTAATGACAGTTCCCGCTAGTATGCAAGATGACGCTGCTGCCCATCATCAGGTAGGGTCGACTCTTATTTTAGGCCCACCTAGAACCACACGGCACACAATAAGTGAAAACCGGGACCATATGCTTAACGTGCCTTCCAAAGCACGGAAGCGTTAGATATCAAATGCCACACAACCGGTCACCAAGGCTGCCCATAGTGAATTCTGCTTTGCTTCAGAAACGATCACCGAAGTATGTCCGAGTTCATTGAGATTGCTACAAATTATGTTATCTATAATAATTGTATACCTATATATGTCTTAGCAAATAATTTATTTTATTTTACAAACCAAGGTTAAAGGTATTTGGGTTATCCAAATGTACGCTGGTCCGAAGCGAATTGGCGTGTTGCTTTGAATTAAATTTATAATTTCTTCCCATATTGTATACATTTTTTTATATTATCTCTCTATAGTCGGTCCCTCATGTCTGGGGATCGTGGTTAGCATCGGAGTAACATCTGGAGCGGATGATCTGCTTCCACCGGTTCCGATCCAGCGCGTCTTTCACGACCGCGTAGAATTTGGAGGACGATGAGTCTTTCACTTGATCGTTCCATCTGGTTGGTGCACGACCACGCGATCGTTTGGCTTCTGTGTTTCCAACGACAATCAGTTTTTCCAGGCTTTCATCGCCTCTGCGCGCTATGTGGCCAAAGTACGAAAGAATACGTTGTTGGCATATGGTCGACAAGCGGGTTTTTATTTTGAGTTGACTCAAGATGGAAACATTAGTGCGTTTTGCGGTCCAAGGTATTCTAAGTAAGCGCCTCCAGCACCAAATCTCGAATGCATCGATCCTTTGTCGTTCTCGGGCTAAGATCGTCCAGGTTTCCACTCCATATAGAAAAATAGGGAATACCAGGGCTCGTATTAACCTGATTTTGGTTTTGATACCAATTCCTCTCCTTCTCCAAATGTTGTTCAAACGGGTCATAGCGTCTTTAGCCATTCCGATGCGCCTTTTTATCTCGGGGACACAGCTGCCATTATTGCAGATCTGGGAGCCATGGTAAATGTAGTGGTCGACGATGTTAATACCCGGAATATAAATATAATATAATATATAATACCTAAGTATTGAAAAATAAATTAAATAATGTGTCGTAAAAATACATGTTTATTAATAGTACTACAACATTGTGCCGTTTGGTACCGGCCTATAATAGTGCGACCCCTTTTCATCTCCCGGGAGTCTCAAGAGGCGACAAAGAGAAATCCTACCGGATGATGGGCAGCAGCGTCATTCTGCGTACTGGTTTGAACTGCGATCACCAACCCGCCTGCCCAGCGTGGTGATTATGGGCAAAACCCCCAATATAATATATCTATTGAGGACTTTTGAGGGCTGATATTATGATGTTTAAACATTTATGGTCAAAAGGTAATTGGTAGTACAATGGATCATTAAATAAATAAATAATATAAATAAATATTCTCACACCAATTCTTCAGTTCCAAGATAAGTATCACTAAGAACTTGTGTTATGGATACTAAAGAACGTATAAACATATTTTTTTTTTTGTAAATACATACTTTTGGACATGTGTTTTTCTATGTATATTTATGTATGTTATCCGTTATTTAGTATCCATAACACAAGTTCTTAATGATACTTATCTTGAAACTAAATAATTGGTGTAAGTGTCTGAAATATTTATTTATTTATTTATTGGAAAACACCCAGACCAGAACAAATATTCATGTTCATGCACACAAATATTTGTCCTGTGTGGGAATCGAACCCACGACCTCTGGAGTGAAGTGCAGGTATACTTACCTCCACGCCAAATCGGTCTTATGAACGCTGCTTAACTCAGATGATCTTAGTCCCACGGAGAAGGAAGTAAGAGAGTAGACAAAGTGATATATTTGTCCCAAATAGCTGCTTCAGTGAACTCACTATCGCTCGCCCTATTTCAACAACCGAATAGCATCGATTTTATTTATAGACACTGCGTTTTCGATGTAACTACTTCACGATAAACATGCTCTTTAAATAAACTAACCTTAGTTTTTATTATTAATTCAGTAAAGTTCAATATCGCTTGTAAAGTTGAAGTGCTTCAATGGAATTCATGCAATGAGATCTCCCACGTTGAAAGTCGAGTTCAAACAAATATAATGCCCGATTTACTCATCGAATGTTTGGAATCGAATTATGTATTCGATTGTCATTCATTATCTACCGTATCGATGCTTGTGGCAAACGGTGACCTGTTTTTTGATTTTGTGCTAGTTTTATTAGTAGGTCAAAACAAAAGTACTTATTAAGTTATTGATCCTTCATAGAAATTTCAACTTAAATGTCTCATTAAAACACCTTTCTTATAGGTGTTTTTCCAAATCAGCTATTTTTTTATTTGTATAAATACCATTAATCTGTGCGGTTACCACATTTAGCCAGTGTCAAGTAAAATATATATTTAATAATATACTATTCATAGTAAATGGGAATGAGTGGTGATGAAGACGATAAATGGTAAACGAGATGCCCTAAACCTAAGCTTCTTGAGACCTCAGTAAATATGTGGGACTATACTGAGATCTCACATGGACTTCTTGAGAGAATTTAAAAGTGATGTTGCACTGTTTTGTTTTATTTACCAATACTCATATCCATTAACAAACACTTAACGGTTAATAATCCACCGTTATTACATTTTAATGTCTAAAATGTCACAAAATTAAACAAAACTGCGGACATGTCGCCATATTTTATTACAACTTTTTTTATTGTAATCTAAATTTATATGTAAGAGTTTAGTTTTATATGCTTGCTTAGTACGTTTTGCAATAGGGTTCAAAGTATACTCATGTTGATTATTATTTGTTGCAGATTAACTACGATAAAACTGCAAGCAGCTCATCTATATATCTATCTATCTCATCACACAAGGGATATTTATATACAGGTAACCCAACTTAACGTGATATGATTTACGCGAAAACTACAATATACCTATCATTATATATATGTCACCGTAAAATTGTAAATAACGTTAAATTATAATCTATCCCGCGATATTGTTATCTGTCGAAAAATTGTGATCCGTAACAAACCGCTCACAATTTAACGCATTATTTTTCGATTGATTATAATCTATCGAAGACAAACCGTCAGATTGTAAAATGGCATGCGACAGAATCACAGAACGCACCTCGCGCTCTGATTGGTTGAACTTCATGTTCCCCGCTCAGCCGCCCGTCGTCGCCATCTTCAGTTGTTATTAGTCAAATTCATTTGTTGTGAAATGTAAACAAACAGTTTTTTGGTGATTTAAAACAGATTTCGTATGAATAATAATAACGCATTGTATTATAATAAGTTGTAGGGAGTGTTAACGGACCTGTGATAGATAACCTAAAGAAGTGCAGTTAAATAATAAATAAGAGAGTGGTTGGCTGGTCTTGATGGCAAGACCAGCCAATCATGGACAGGCTTTAAACAGTTGACAATTTAACGCGCGACAGGTTGTAATTTAACGGTTTGTCTTCGATAGATTATAATCTGTCGAAAAATAATGCGTTAAATTGTGAGCACTTTGTTTCGGATCATAATTTTTCGACAGATTACAATATCGCGGGATAGATTATAATTTACGTTATTTACAATTTTACGGTGACATATACATACCATAGAAAATTTTGTTTTAAATACAGTATGCTTTGAACACACCCATAAGACAAGGGTGTTTTATGTTGTTTAATGAACTAGATTGCTTTTTTTTTTATTTGGCATAAGGCACTTTGTAATAATATAGATCGTATAATAACTCTCAGCAAATCAACTAATATTTTAGTTTTAATTTTATTTCGGCCGGTTTTAAAAATTGGGCAGATTATAGACCAGTAGGCCTCTACTCTAATTTAACGAAAAATTAAAATTTGTTATACCTATTTCATTCACTCCTAGGTGTATCATGTACATCATGACATGAGTGAATGGGATGGATATAACGAAATTTCTTTTGTCGTTGAATCAGAGTAGGATTCAGTCTAAGACATATTTATACTAACCTCAGGAAACAGGACTAGATCTTAAATAAATGTATAAGCAGTATTTTATGGGTTAACAATGAAAACCGAGTACCTAAAATACGTCGCTCTAGTTGAAATGCACATTTCTTAAAACATACACAGAATTCATACAGCCTATTAGAAATATCTCTAATTAAAAGTTGTGGCAAAAGGCCGTATAATTATCCTCATGCAATTAATAAATCATAGATAATATAGCAATAATATCAACACACTTCTAAAAAATTTTTTCTATAATTTCTATAGGCCTACCCCTTCGGAGAAACAGACGTGAATGTGTGTATGTTTGGAAATAATACGAAGATTATATGTTAGCTACCCTTAAGATAAAATACATATAAAATACCAGTGATTAATGGTTTCATCCAGCTTGCTGACATGAAAGGATGTCTGGAGACTGAAATTATGATTAATAGTTACTTAGTTTGAAATACATTTACAATTACATAACTTTTTAGGTATATTTTATAACATTAGTGCTTTTTGGGTGGTATTTTTTATCAGAATATGTTAAACTTGTCCTGTTAAAACCTATCTGAACATTTACCAAAGCTCTTTTAGCCTTAAACAAAGCAAAGTTAATACATATATATTACAGATACTGTACAACGGATACATATAAATTTACATTACATAAATACTTTTTCCTCAAATACACATTTTTTAAAACATACACAGAAATCACACAGCCTATTGCAGTAGCGGCTGTGTGGACATATAGCAGATATAGTAGATATAATATGTGTAGCATTTTTTGTTTGTAGTGTGGTTACATTATGCTGGCAAGTTATAAAATTTTAATGACATTTTTATCCCGTCTATAAATGCCCAGGCCAATACCCAGCCTGAATTTAAACTTGGAATCTTCAAATCATGACAATTTACCTACTATATTTACTGAACGGTTCGTTGCGAACGCACATTCGATTGACATGTCTATGAAATTTCGATTGCTGTCTTTATTTTTCTTAAATTGAAACGATGTCGATCTAATTCAACAAAAAAGTATATGAAAGAATTTTTACCAAAATTACACTGATGGTGTGTTAAACAACGGTCACTAATCCTCATTAGATTTCAATCTATGTAAAACTCGGTCTGTCCCTCTCAACATTAAACATTTCACTGAAACACAATGACATTTTAAATCAATTTTAGCTATTAAATTAAGAACTGTTGTGCAAGCCGGCCTAATTCGTTCAATATCTAAGTGAATAGCGAGCGATATTTATCCTGATCTCTTTCACACCATCTATGAGGGTGAAGATAATTAAAATTCAAACATTTGACGTTTGACACTAACTCGGAGCCTGTCAAGGATAAGGCTGCTTAAATATCCCTCATATAAATGGCGCCTCACTGATCTGTATGTACTTTTATAAACTTATTTAAAGATTCTGCTTTGTCAATTTGTCATACTTTATTTTTATAGTTATTATAGGTGCGTCTATCAAGTCTTCATAAGAAAGGTAAAATAAGAAAAGCTTTTAAAAAAAATTATATTTTTGGTGTATAAAATAAAAATGTAAGAAAAAATATCATGTATTTGTAGCCAATTTACCCAAAATTACCCAAAAATAATGTAGAAATAAAAATATATATATGGTGGCTTATCCATCGCGAACTGTCACGCACGACACACAAATACAAACGGACACACACTTTCACCTTACGTTATACCCACACACTTACCTATTAAATTGCTTAACTCCAGCTACGTAGAAATTGCGTCTCTCAGTGTCTTCTACCGAAATTACTACGTAAAATTTTCTAGAAAACTTTTCGATATAATCCGTCCCTCTCCTACTAGTTGGTTGCTATGTTTAAAAAACCACTCTTAGTAAAGAAGAAGAACAACTTTCTTCTTTTTGATATGTGTTCTATAATTATCTTCATTGCAACTAGTGAATTCAACGTATCAATTCTATCCAGAAAGTAACTTAGTATATTCCACGTTTCAATACCGATATATTAATAATATAGTGTGTATTTTATACCATCAATAAATAGAAATAACATTTTATTAAGCGATAAGTACATAAAACATACCAATAAACAATTAATCAAATAAAATATTAAATACATACATAATGTCATGCCACTTTCCCGTAGGGGTAGGCAGAGATCACATCTTTCCACTTGGTACGATTTCGGCACACACTTTTAGCTTTACTTACATTCATTAACGTCTTATATACTAAAAGGACTAACCTTAACTTCAAACACGTATCTCAAAACTATTATCATACATAAATTCACGCCTGTTTCTCCGAAGGGGTAGGCAGAGGCAAATTATACCCCCACGCTTCGCTAATTATGTAGTCCCACGTAATAGGTGGCAAGCCTATTGCCGCTTACCGGGCACTGTTATGCTATTATCGGAGTATAAATTAACACCTGTGTTACCTTATTATTGTCTTATGCTGTCTGAACAGTTTCTTATCTTGTCCCTCTGTATCTCTTTCTTGAGCATAGTTAATCCTAATAGTATACTGCATTGATACTGGTATTTAATCTAGTCAAAACAAATCAAATAAAAAAAAAATTATGTCATAAACTATTACACATATTACTTTAAAACGTCATAATTACATATAATAAAAACAATCGAAATATTATTACACTGAAATCACGAAGCTTAGATTCACTTACATGCAACAAAACAATTTAAAAACAAATAATAATTAAGTGTAGGTGAATCTAAGTGCCAGTTTCGAGCCACTGCTATGCTCTTTTAAATATATCCAATTATCCATTGGTTTGGTACTTGAATTACAATCTTCATTTGTCTGTGAAGCTATACAATGCAATATAATATAACATTTCATCGTTGAAGTTCTAACACGACGGAAGTCAAAAATAGCAACTTTTCAGGAGAGAGAAAAAAATTTTTTTTTTATAGTTATTATACATAATAATAATAATATACTTTAATAATATAAATTAACTGTTTGAGTTTTTATTGGCCGATACGTGTTTCTGATTGGCTGAAAAGATGTGTCATCTGATTCTCTAGCGAATGGCATCAAAATGTCAAAATAGCCGAAAAGTGACTTATGTGGTGTTAGAACTTCAACGACGATTTACAATATTCATGTTTCAAGTCATTCATATTAGAATAGCCTGTATGAAACGGCAGTTTAATCCCAAGCATTTTTATCTGCCAAATAGTCTTTAATAAAATAGTATCCCTTTGAAGACAGCTTGCGTTTTATTGTTAATTTAAATTTATTTAGGCTCAATTGCTGTATATTGCTTGGGATTTTATAGTTGAATCGCACACATTGACCTTTAAAAGATTTGTTTATCTTTTGGAGCCTAGTGGCAGGTACAGCCTGTATCTGTAGCTTTATTAACGTAAATATATTTCACTCTTTATATATTTATCTATACCCATTTATAACACTGGACACTTACTGGCTTTCACCTACCACCAAAATTAGTTGACGTCTAAACTTCTTTGTGTGCGTGTCCCATTGTAAGTTTTAATGGCCCTTACAAAGTTCCCATCGCTTAAGGAGTTTGTGGTTTGAAATGTTTTTTCAAAGATTATTTACAATGGTAGAAACACATTGATAACATTTCCATTAACCTCAATAGTCTCGGATGTCACTGTAAGTGGTAGTCGTTAAGACAAATTTATTTTATAATATCACACCAGACTTCTTGGTGGGAAAGTGAAGCGTCATATCTGTAGTTTTGTTTTATTTACTAAAATTAGTGATATTTCGAACGTTAATGTGTAATATAACGGTGGATTATTAACCGTTAAGTGTTTGTGAACATACATGAATGTTGGTAAATGAAACAATACTGTGCAACATCACTTTTCAAATTCTCTCAAGAAGTCCATGTGAGATCTCAGTATAGTCCCAAATCTTTACTGAGGACTCAAGGGGTTCAGGGGGAGGGCATCTCATTTGCCATTTATGGTGATGGTGTTGGATGGAAAGTAGCAAACGACCGTCTTCAGTTATGGGTGAAGTGGAGATTTTTACTGGCTGAAAACCATCCATGTTCCTTCTTGAGCCTGCTATGTCCCGGCGCCTCGGTAACCCTTTAGAACTGTCCCGCAACCCCGACCCTAAGCTTAAGTCTAGAGCACAGCCGTATAACTGCTAGGATTGTGATGGAAAACATTCAGATAATGATCCTTATCTTTAGTATTTAGGTAAAACCAGTTTGTTTAAAATGATCCTCATTTTACTAACGTTCGTTAATATTCATGAATTATCACTACTTAATAATTTTATTCTACGAGTGGCGAACTGAAGGGCGTTTATTCCTTAACAGGTACAACGTGTCTTGAATAGATTAATCGAAACTATATACTCGTAATATTAATATTATAAATTAACGCGTAAGCGGCCTAGAATAGTGCCACTCTCTCTCATCTCTCGGGGTGTCGTAAGAGTCAACGAAGAGAAATCCTACTGGATGGGCAGCACCGTCACATGTGTACTGACTTGAACTGCGATCATCAACCCGCCTGCCCAGCGTGGTGATTATGGGCAAATTTCCTCTAACAGAATGACATGTACTGGGAAGGACATTTTTCAGCAGTGGACTTTATAAGGCTGATATTGTGATGATTTGCCGATAAAGTATTACTGTATGTAAGTGAAATACAGTAACACTATAAGTCTTTTTTTGTGTTTGAAGTGGCAATCCATAGACTTTCAATATATTATTTAATTGGAACACAAGCAGACGATGTACTGAATTACTTCCTCCTATAATGAACATTGTTGGACATTGATCTGTTTGCACTAACGAAAGAATCCATTAAAAACAAGTACTCCTTTAGTGTGTTGCTAAAACAGTCTATTAGTATTTAATAATTAGTTGTAACATTTCTTTTGCCAGATTTGTGTGTGAAAACATGTTTTATAGTTTGATAAGTGGCTTTTGTATAAGTCCACTGCAGTAACAATTTTGTTTATTTATTAGTAAGTCGCGGATAACGGTGCTGGTTGTGCAATGACACATTTTAACGTTAAATAATTTACTATTAATACTATATATACAGTAGTAGAAAAAAATACAAATACATTCGAATTTCCTATGAATACAGAGCTCAAAAGCGGAGTGTGTATATTCTGCGTTCTTATTCTATAGTATCAAATTATTGTTATTAGCCCGAATTCCTCGATATGCTAAGATCGTCTTGCCGTTGGTACTGTTACGGCGTAATCTTAATGTTCGGAATCAATTAGGCAATAATGCATGTTTGCTCACTTCCCAACCTAATGTACCATATTTCCTGTTCGCATGTTAAATGTTCACCAATTTAAGAGAACTACAAGTAAACAGTGATAGGTTGATTTTGTACCTATCATTGAAAGATAGTGAGTTGTATTCTGAAAGAACTCCAATTTTAATTATATAATGACCAAGCATAATCTCAGTCTATTAGCTACCAAACTAAGGTTAGAGGAATTTAGGTCATATCCATCACGTGAATACACTGCGGATTGGCAGAAGCGTGCGGTGATCTGCTGAATTTATTATATCTGCTTAATTTTATTACCTCAACGATGCCACATAAAGTAACCAGGTGCAAGCTTTACCATACCTCGGCTGCAATGGGTACGATTGGTGAAATATCATCATCATCTCAGCTCAGTAACGTTCCACTACTGAGCACGAGCCTCCTCACACATACCAAGGTGTGAGGGAATTGGGTCATACTCCACCACGCAGACCTAGTGCGGATTGGCGGAGGCAGGTGTATGGCGTCCTGCTGTTAGAATTTTTCAAGCCGCCTATTAGCCCTCTGATTTGGCTTAACGAATATCACATTTAGTGATAACCGGGACGAACGAATAACGTGCCTTCCGAAGCACGGATGCGCTCGATATCGAATGCCACACAAACGGTCACCCATCCAAGGAATGACCTCTGTAAACTCTGCTGTACTTGCGTGATCGTTTCCGACCACCGAGCACCGCAGAGCTACGAGCGCTTTATATTTTCGTTGGTGAAATATAATCGGAGTACATCTCACTTTGGTTTGTGACAAGAGACCCATGCTACATATGTTCATCTAAAAGTATGTTTTTTTATAATAAAGGTATAGGAATCCTACCAAGACCTAAGGAGCAGCCAGCCTCACCTGCAAGTGGTGCACCTGCCGATCAACGGACGAAGCTCTGGCGAACAGAACAGTGCTCGACAAGCGGTAATTGGCGAAGTGTGGGCTTATAATAAGCCTACCCTTTTGGGGAAACAGGCGTAAATGTATGTTTCTATAATCAGAATATATGTAGTGTTCTATTGAGTGTGTACTACTTGCTGTGTAGTCCTTCCAAAGATTTCTACCAACCCATGCCTTTCCCGAGGGTGTCGGGTGAGGAAGAAGACGAAGGGAATGGGATAAAGTCTACTTCGTCATACGTCATAGACATGTAGGCGAAGGGATAGCCATCTGTCATTAATTGATTTGTTTCATCTGTAAATGTCTGGGCTAAAATGAACTTCGCTACAACTTTACAGATCTGTTTTATATAGTTGTTGCAAGGTTTTTGCTTACCTTTGTCCTAGGAACATGAGACCGAGATTGGATTTACTCCTCTCGAAATTACATGGATCTGGTATACGCGGATCAGCGTATAATTAATTGGTTTAAATCATATCTAGAAAACAGGAAACAATTGGTTCAAGTAGGATATTATGACGAAAATAATAAAGAAATAGAAAAGATATAATCCGAGAAAGAATTCTAACATGCTCCATTCCCCATGGAAGCATATTAGCATGTATACTCTTCCTTATTTTTATAAATGACCTGCCGAATTGCTTAAATGACAAAGAATTAACTTGGCCGATACTATTTGTGGATGATATCTCTATTCTAAAAAAATGCAATGATAAAGCAACCTATTACTCACTAATCTATGACATTTATTCCTGGCTACAAGACCATAATCTAGAAATTAACTATAAAGAAACTAAAATTATAGAATTTCGCCCTTACAATAGTCTACCCCTAGACATCGATACCAATTCTCATAACACACACATAGAGACAGTAGATAATTTCAATCTATTAGGATTAAATATAGATTCTAATTTAAATTGGAAAACCCATATTGAAAAAAATGAAAGTAAACTTTCTAAATTAAATATGCACTTACACATAGCACAAATATGAAATTACACATAGCACAAATATGGAAACAGCTACTTCAGCATACTACGCATATGCCTCGTGGCTGAAATACGGCATTATACTATGGGGAAACAGCTTTAATTCAAATGAACTATTCCTATTGAAAAAGGAATGTATCAGAATTCTAGCACAATTTGACAATTCGCAAAGTTGTAGACGTTATTTCATAAAATTTAACTTACGGACATTGTCATCGATATTTATTTATGACATTTGCATTTTTACTTTTAAATATTTAAAAGAATTTCCTAAAGAAAAATACACACACAACATAAACACTAGACATAAAAATAGAGTAAAAAAGTTAAATAACAGCCCACAGCACATGACAATAAAAATATATAATAAACTACCAGCAGATATAAAAAATTAAACAAAATTAATTCCATTTAGTAAAAAGTTTAAAAAAAATTGTTGCAGGATGCTTCTACACGCTGCACGAGTTTTTTACTTATAATAAGTTCCATGACATTGTATATAAGATAATTAATGAATAATATTTAGTAACTATAATTTTATTAATAAATGCATGTCAGAAATTATAATTTATTAACCCAAACACAAAATATCGTAAAAATGTATACTTTTTGTGTAATTACAAACCTATTATCTACTAAGACTATGTATAAGATATTATACCTATAAAGGTAACTAAGTTGTAACACATTTAATTATAAAGACCATTATGTACACTTACATGTTATCCTTTTTTCTTTTTTTTTATTACACAGACAATAATTTTTAATTTAATTACTCTTAAAACATATTGTTAATCGACCCGTCTTAAATATGGTTTTTATGTAATTTAACACATAGTTTGAGGTGTAACTTAGTTCATATTTTTTTTTTTAATTTGTTTTTACTTTGTTAGCATAAGTTGCATTTTGTTTTGTGTTCTAATAAATAAATATATAAATAAATACATGAATTGAAATTAATATTTCAATTATCTAAAATGTGTTGTGTCAACCATAAGATAAATCTCTGAGGAGGCTAAATCAATATTTTATAACGATTACACCAATTATTTAGTTCCAAATTTAGTATCATTACGAACTTGTATTATGGATATAAGAATACTAAATTACGGAACAATACTTTTTTTTGTAAATACATACATAATATATATTTGAGGTTAGGTTTTTCTACTCATTATTGTTTTATTTTGAATCCGTGTTTTAAAGTAGGCAATGTCATTTCAAAGTGGAATAAACTAGTTATGTCGATTTCTTTTTTAGTTGATCTATTACGTTTTAAGTTTTTATTTTCGTTGGCTGTTAAATGCGAATCTAAATATCAAGTATTGTTATTGAAAGCGATGGTGTATTTAAAAGTATATTTTTCTACGTTACTATACTTTATTAAATCTCATTGTTGTAATAATAAAAGTAAAAAAGTTCTTTATTACATAGCAATGAAAACGTCAGAATTAAATATAAATAACGAAATAGTAAGTTAAATATAATAAGACAATAAAATAATCAGTGTATTTACTAAAATCACGTCACGAGTAAATGTCAAAATGTCAATGTCAAAATTGTTATAGTGTAGTAAAGAAAGAAAAAAAAATACTTATTCGTAGCTCGTACATGACAATACAAATAATAAATTACTAAATTAATTACTGTGTTTATCTAAATTATTTTAACTTTACTTAGGTATGCCACAAACAAAATTAAATAACAGCAAAATTTTCTAAATAGAAATATACAACCTTGACCTGATTAGACCGTAATATGATGTTTTATTTTAATGTAAAGCTTCATAATTACCACATCCTGCCTAAAGGATCAGCTGTCGATGGATTCTATAAAAGTAAAAGCGTTCTATGTGATTATCATCATCACGACTGATAATATCAGTAAGCCTGCATTGCACTCTTCGGAGAATCAAAACAAACTTAAAAACTTAACCCAATAAGCGCATTTTCGCGTAATGCTTTTCAGCCCTATATAATTACTGCTTCCTTCACTTTGTAGACTAAATAATACTAATTTACCTAACAAATACTGGATATAAGCCATAATCAGGTGTTACATTCACAGGTGGGTCGGTCGCAGAACTCGCATGCTAGGTATATTGATGTAATCTCGACGGGAGCGTTACGTTCGAAAAAACGCAGCCGACCGGGGAAAGTGACGCGCCTCGCCTCAAGATCGTGAAAGGTACTTACAAATACACCACTCTAACCTGACCTGCCACGTCCCGCGAGCTCGTTCACAAAACCACCAACTCAAACGTGCAGGTTAATTTGTCGCAGCTCCATTTATGCTGGCGTTGTAACTTACGACACTGCCATCGGTCGGAATTCGAACTACTTTCGCGTAATCTGTCTATACAAATTGTGTTGTACTAGTTTTTGGGGGGAATTACGGATTTCCGAAAATTGTTTTCTACCAGTATATCAACTTTAAACGTTGTGTAGATATTTACCGAATATTCAAATATTTATTTCTCTTAAAAGGTTAATGAGTGTGAATGAAGCTAAGACTGTGTGACAGGATTGTAACAAGTAAAAGGATGAGATTTATGCCTTCCCCTAGGCATGAATTGATAACATGTATTTATTTTAGTTCATTTGATAAGTTGCTTTGTAGTCGGTTTATACACCATTTCTAGATTTCAGTTGAACGTAAAATAGGTTATGTCCCAGAAAAACAGTTTCTTCAATGATTAATCTATTCATTCGTGGCAGATATTTTGCTTACAATAGTTTTTACATTATGGATTAGATTCAAGGCTTGCTTATTTAAAGATTCGCTTCTTTTATAAGCGCTTTGATATAAAAAAATAGTATTTATTAGTGGTTTACCTTCAAATACTTACTGCGTAATAAGCGCTTATAGGGTTGGCAGTGTAACATTAATAAGCTTCAGTAGAATATCGTGAAAGAATTTAAAACATCACGTAATTAAAATAAATACAAGTAAGAATGGGTCGTTCGTTATATCTCAATCGTGTTTTTAATAACTGTTTGTCTAGCAAGCTAAGCTTATGCAACGATTTTTTACTAGAAAAATCAACTCTTCCGCGGTAACCCGGTGAGGAGTCGAACCTCTGACGTTTGGACAACTGTTCCACTGCTTTAACGATTGAGCTACCGGGGACTTCGATAGATACGTAGAATTTTTGTAGTTATTTCTGATTTGCGTTTTAAGTCCGCGTATCGCGTTGTAAATGCAAAAATATATGTTACGAAAGCTAAGTTTAGTTTAGCGCTAGGTGGGACTGTTTAAAATGCGCTGACATTTATATTATTAATAACAAATTTCTCTATAAAACCACTAGACTGATGCGTCATTTATCTGCAGTACTTTCGTCTACCGCAAAATATTGCATTACACGCAATAGCAATACTTAATGCGAAAAGCTTATTCTGACAATAATAAGCTTTTTTCATTACATTTACTTATTACAGACACCAGAGGCATTTATATTTAAGATTCACAAAAGTATATATTATAAATAGTAGCTCCTAGATTTAAGTTACGTTCACATATTCTTCGGAGTGAAGCCAAGCTTAGTTATATTAGTTGTTAATATGTTGTAACATTATCTTTAAGTATAGGGTTTCTAAACCTCACAAAAGTATATGTTATAAATAGTAGCTCCTAGATTTAAGTTACGTTCACAAATGCTTCGGAGTGAAGCCAAGCTTAAATAAATTAATTAAAGTTTTAAATGTCCAAATTAATATGTTATATTATTATTTAAGTATAGGGTGTATAAGTCTCTCCTAATAAGACCTAAGACGCCTTTTTTTTTTTTTTTTTGTTTTACGTTGGTAACAAAATGCACTTACGCACTGCCTTCCGGCCAAAGGGGGACCGAAAGGGGGTTGGGACTCACCACCGGCAGACGCAACTGCCAGCAGTAATACCCAATAAAAATCTTCCGACGACGCCCGCCGCTTGTTGAGAAAGAGGCGGGGGCCAGTACCTGGGTTGCAGCTCTGACACCCCGCCCGCGGCCAACGTCCCCCGAACCAAAACCGGGAGGACCTCCTCAGAGAGGCGCAGTGGACGCGCCCCTCCTACCTCATTGTGCGATCATAGCGTGTGTGGCCGACTTCTCGGAGGGTCTATGGTTAGACAGCAAGGGCCCCCTGCCCCCGCTGCCTAAGACCCTCCTGGCGCTGCTTGACGGGCCCTCCTGGCCCGCCCGCTGCGCCCTCCACAGGTCCCTCTTAGTTTCCCCCCCGGTAGTCAGTACTAAGGGCACCCAGAGTCGTCGGTCTCTGGGTGTTACCTTTTCCCCAGCGCCTCCTGCGCCCTACCGAACGAACGAGGCTAAAAATTCCCGGTAATCGGCAATAGACTCGCCACCTATTACGTGGGACCAACAATATAACTGGCGAAATGTGGGCGTATAATATGCCTCTGCCTACCCCTTCGAGGAAACAGGCGTGATATTATGTATTATCTTCAAAAGTACTTCCATTACTTAATGAAGTAATAATAGGTACGCACTGTGTATATTTAAAAGTACTTTAAACTACCGCGACCTTAATGTGTGTAAGTAACATACATAGATATTATAGTTTATATATATATACGATACGTCACACACATTTTAGTGTGTCAATTTAGTAATATAATTGTTATGGTTTTTAGGAAATACTGAACTATTTGTGTACACTAAATGCCTGTTACAGTAATACACAGTATGTTTTAATACATTGTAGTAGGTTACTGTAAAGTTTACATGCCTTACTTATTTATATTCTAAGAGTAACGAATTAATACATCAGATTTTCAATTGAACCAAGAAGGAATTACGCACCTGCCCCACCGCCCTCTCGCCCCTTGTGCCCTCGGAATCCTGGTAAAGACCGCTACCCCAACTAATCACCCAACCAGTCCACAAACAAGTCGACGCGTCTCAATAGGGACAAAGAAAACAGATTGGCACCAACACACCGCTCGCGAGACCAATCGTCGCTTCACCCGCCTACCCGATGTTTTTTCCGACCAGTCCACCAATCAATCCGGTCTTATTTTGTACGTATATACCAGTTTAATTTACGGTGTTGAAATGAAGATAATAGGTGCTGTTAAATTTGCTAAAACTCGACCCTTTTCGTAATGTAATTTAGTTTTTTGGCTTCTTGTCATTAAATCTTTGCTTAGAATTTTTGAAAATGTTTTTAAAAAATTGTCATAGCTATACTTTTATATTAGATACTTTGGCAGTTCATAAAGAGGGGTGTTGGTCCCCACAATCATGTTTGGAATCGAATGTTTGGTATACAAAGCAAGATTAATTCAATGGAAATGAGAGCTCTCAGAAGAATGCCATTGATTGAGGTGTGGCAGAAAATGATGTGATTATAGGACTGATAATGGTACGCTTAGATGGTTTGATGATATTGGTAGGATCCAAGAGGATTAAAAAAACAGTTATGATGGACAAGTGAATCAAAAAGTAGGGAGGGATATACCGCGTAAGATTTTCAAGGACCAAAACTTTATGGTTTGTGCAATGGGCTGGTTGAAAGTAACCTAAAACAACTGGAGTTCATGAATAGGTTAGTGAGTATACGTTTAGAAGTAATAGGTTGGGGAAAAAGTCTTTTCGTATTTTTGTATGAAAAGTCAAGACATTTTTTTCAAAGTTTATTTACATTTATTTACAATATATATGTACCGTTTTGTTGAATAACTTTCTGCCATTTTGTGGGCAGAGACATTATCCCGTTACTGTAGAAACTTTGGGACTTCTGATCAAAAAAACGGGACAAATAGTTTTGGCAGTCCTCTCTTGAGGTCAACCTTACAGAACCTAAAGAATTCTGCAGAGACCGAAACAGGTGAAAATCTGAAGGCGCAAGGTCAGGGCTATATGGTGGATGCACTAGGACCTCCCAGTCGAACTCTCTTAATTTTTGCTGAGTGGCTAAAGATGTGTGTGGTCTAGCGTTATCGTGATGAAAGACCACACCCTTTCTGTTGATCAATTCCGGCCGTTTTCTCTCGACTGCTTCCTTTAATCTCATCAGTTGCTGGCAGTAAAGATCAGAATCGATGGTTTTGCCGGGCGGTAAAAGCTCATAATAAACAATGCCCTTCCAATCCCACCATACACACAGCATCACCTTATTTCGTGTTAGGCCAGGTTTGGCCACAGTCTGTGAAGCCTGGCCAACTTTCGACCACGACCTTTTTCGCACGTTCTAGTCGTACGTGATCCACTTTTCATCGCCAGTTATCAATCTCTTCAAAAACGGCTCGGTTTCATTACGTCTCAATAATGAATCGCAAATGAGTACACGGTTCATTAAGTTTCTTTGAGTGAGCTCGTGTGGCACCCAAATATCGAGCTTTTTTGTATAACCAGCTTTCTTCAAATGGGTCAAAACTGTTTTGTGGTCAATTCCCAGTTCTTCAGCTGCATCGTAACTACTAATATGCCGATCTTGTTCCACTCTTTCAAAAATGGCGTCCATTTTATTCGTAACAGGGCGACCAGAGCGAGGTGCATCTTTAACATCAAAATTTCCGGACTGAAAACGTTTGAACCAAATTTGTGCTACTCTTACTGACACTGCATCAGGTCCATAAACATCACAAATTTTTTTCACTGCTTGAGTTGCATTTTTGCCTTTTTTATAATAAAATTTTAAAATGTATCGAATTTCTTCATTAGATTCACTCATTTTTACGGAGAGAAAAACAAATGAAAAATAGCGGGAAACAACTTTTTTTTATTTTTTTCTTTTCTTTATAATGGAACCTTTTTAATGTTACCAAAACCAGCCAGACACAAATAGTACAGTCAAAAAAATTTTATAATAAGTTTATACCTACGTTATGCGAAAAGACTTTTTCCCCGACCTAATATTTACCAGGATCGTGGCAAACGAAAGAATGTAATCTCTGCCCCTTTAATATAACAAGGCGTAATGAGGTGACGAAGAAGTTCGAAGAACTTGATATACTACTTCTGTTTCTTATATAATTACATAAAAAAAAATATTTACAGCACAACATACATAATATCACGCCTGTTTCCCCGAAGGGATTGGCAGAGGCATATTGTACGCCCATATTGCGCCTACTGCCGCTTTTGAGCCTATTGCCGCTTACCAGGAACGCCAGAACCTCGTTGGCTTTGAACCTGAGGTTGGCTTGGGCTCCTCTATGTACGTAATCACACCGCTACTCTATGTACGTATGTATAAACCGGTTAATTTAAAAAGTAAGTTCGCTCAATGAGTGTACGGTAAAGTTGGGTGGGAGAGCGTAAACATCAATAAAACTTTCATTTGGTCGGCTAGCCGTAACGCCCGGCATAAGCACCGAGTCGAGAATGTCTCAAATGCTTGCCATAAATGGTATCCACTCAATGTAATTTGTATGCAACATGCATTGATTTATTTATACGACGCCATGTAATGTTAACAATGGCATCTAATTAGTTAGAGGCACTAATATACTCATCTCATCTCAGCCCATTAACGTCCCACTATTGAGCACGAGCCTCCTCTCACATACCAAGGTGTGAGGGTATTGGGTCATACTCCACCACGCTGACCCAGTGCGGATTGGCGGAGGCAGGTGTATGGCGTCCTTGTGTTAGAATTTTTCAAGCCGCCCATTAGGCCTCTAACATGGCTTAACGACTACCACATTTAGTGATAACCGGGACCAACGGCTTAACGTGCCTTCCGAAGCACGGAAGCGCTCGATATCAAATGCCACACAAACGGTCACCCATCCAAGGACTGACCTCTGTAAACTCTGCTGTACTTCGGCGATCGTTTCCGACCACCGAGCACCGCAGAGCTACGAGCGCTTCTACTAATATACACATAATTATAATTTAAAACTTATTAAGAAGCACTATCAGGAAAAAATTTACAAAGTTACCTTTCATTCTTATATTTATAAAAAGTCTTTTCAGTTAACCCTAGTTTTAGACTCAGAAAGATTCACGTGCATAATATCATTTGTAAATTAGGTGTATAGGAATCCTAACAAGATCTTAGGAGCCCAAGCCAACCTTACCCTCAAGTGGTGCACCTGCTGATCAACTAACGAGGCTCTGGCGAATATAAAAGTGTCCGGAAAGCGGCAACCACGAATCTATTGCGAATGGGACCAAATGCAAATAAAACATTGTGAAGTGAGCATAAGACATGTACCTATTAAGTTGAATAACAAGTGTGTATCATTTGTTCGCAATCATAACTAAATAATTGTAAGAGTTGGTATGTTTGGATATAGTTTTTAAAATATGCTTTAACAGCTTAACAGAATCAGCTGAAATTTAGCCCGCAGCATAATAATAGCTCAATGTATTTCCTATTTAAGTATTGTTATGGTGAGGTACCGGCCCAGTGCCCCCCCTCTCATCTCACGGGGTGTCGGTAAGAGTCGACGAAGAGAAATCCTACCGGATGATGGGCAGAAGCGTCATCTTGCGTACTCGGTTGAACCGCGATCATCACCCGCCTGCCCAGCGTGGTGATTATGAGCTGATACTCCCAACAGAATATAATCTACTGGGGAGGCGAATGTTCAGCAGTGGACTTTATAAGGCTGACATGGATGATTTCCTATGGTATCCCTATAAAGTATTACTATATTTAAAACAATAAAACCGCTTGATAAAAATCGAGTAAAACACAGCTAATATAGAGAATTAATTAAAAACCAACATCTGATATTAACACGTAAAAACATTTCAAACCAACTCACAAATATTTGAATCAAAAATGCCAGCTATTTTGTAACAAGTTGTCTAGGTGATTAGGAGCGAGTCAGCCGGTCCGAGCACTAACCCCGAGCTAGTCTAGAACTCCGTCTGAATCGAAGTCTAGATCACGTCTGCACGCATGTTCTGTCTGGAAATGTTCTGGATTTTGTCTGAAATTATGCTGGAGTTATCCTGCGGGAAAAACCACTTATTATAACAAAGAGTAGTAACACTTTCGTTAATTAGTCGTCTGTTACAATAGATTTCATTTCAGTTCAAACTTTTAATATAATTTAACAGTATAAATAAATAATAAATAAATAATATTCTCTTACAATCACACCAATTCTTCAGTTCCAAGATAAGTATCACTAAGAACTTGTGTTATGAATACTAAAGAACGGATAAACATACTTAAATACTTTTTTTTTTTTTGTAAATACATACTTAATATACATAGGAAAACACCAAGACCAGAACAAATATTCATGTTCATGCACACAAAGATTTGTCCCGTGTGGGAATCGAACCCACGACCTCTGGAGTGAAGTGCAGGTATACTGACCTCCACGCCATATCGGTCGTCAAAATAGTATAATGAAAAGTATGAATTATTTTTGTGTAACAGTTTCACTAATAAAATAACTTATATTTTGATTTTAAGATGTTTAATTAATTTCATAAAGTTAAGCTAAAAAAATGTCCGTAACTAAAGATTTCCTGTTTAGTTTTAGATAATTAATTTACGTCGATTTAGGCTTTACACAATTTTAAATTGATAAAATTTCTTAAAATAGCATGATTTTCATTTGGGTGTTTTCCTATGTAGGTATATTAGTATGTATGTACAAAAAATAGTATTGAAGTATGTTTATCCGTTCTTTAGTGTCCGTAACACAAGTTCTCAGTGATACTTATCTTGGAACTGAAGAATTGGTGTGATTGTAAGAGCATATTTATTATATTTATTTATTTTTTTATTATTTTTAAAAATGAGTAACTAAAAATATTACATATTTATTTATACTAAAATGTTCCTTAGTTTTTTGAATAATGTAAAGTAACGCATAGACTACCTATTATTAAGAATATTACATTTAAGTAAGTACTTACTTCTAATTTAGTAGAGAACTTTATTAAAAGATTTATAGGAGCTTTGATTTTAAAATAAATGAATCTGATTTGACAACTAAAACTTTTACGCAATTTTATCAATAATGCAAGTTACGCATAGACTGTCCTTCTATAGATAATATAAATAAATAAACAATATTTCAGACAATTAATTACACCAACTTTTTAGTTCCAAGATAAGTATCATTAAGAACTTGTGTTATGGATACTAAACAACGGATAAACATACTTAAAAACGTTTTTCTTAATTCTTAATATACATAGGAAAACACCCAGACCAAAACAAATATTCATGTTCATGCACACAAAGATTTGTCCTGTGTGGGAATCGAACCCAGTTTGTAGTAATTTTTGTTTATGTTTACATGCAGTGAATGTTGTGTACATCTGTTAAAGATATACATACAAGTTCTCTGTCTCGGCCATAAAGTTAAAAAATGTATTTTTATGTAATAGGTTGGGGAAAAAGTCTTTTCGTATTTTTGTATGAAAAGTCAAGACATTTTTTTCAAATTTTATTTACATTTATTTACAATATATATGTACCGTTTTGTTGAATAACTTTCTGCCATTTTGTGGGCAGAGACATTATCCCGTTACTGTAGAAACTTTGGGACTTCTGATCAAAAAAACGGGACAAATAGTTTTGGCAGTCCTCTCTTGAGGTCAACCTTACAGAACCTAAAGAATTCTGCAGAGACCGAAACAGGTGAAAATCTGAAGGCGCAAGGTCAGGGCTATATGGTGGATGCACTAGGACCTCCCAGTCGAACTCTCTTAATTTTTGCTGAGTGGCTAAAGATGTGTGTGGTCTAGCGTTATCGTGATGAAAGACCACACCCTTCCTGTTGATCAATTCCGGCCGTTTTCTCTCGACTGCTTCCTTTAATCTCATCAGTTGCTGGCAGTAAAGATCAGAATCGATGGTTTTGCCGGGCGGTAAAAGCTCATAATAAACAATGCCCTTCCAATCCCACCATACACACAGCATCACCTTATTTCGTGTTAGGCCAGGTTTGGCCACAGTCTGTGAAGCCTGGCCAACTTTCGACCGCGACCTTTTTCGCACGTTCTTGTCGTACGTGATCCACTTTTCATCGCCAGTTATCAATCTCTTCAAAAACGGCTCGGTTTCATTACGTCTCAATAATGAATCGCAAATGAGTACACGGTTCATTAAGTTTCTTTGAGTGAGCTCGTGTGGCACCCAAATATCGAGCTTTTTTGTATAACCAGCTTTCTTCAAATGGGTCAAAACTGTTTTGTGGTCAATTCCCAGTTCTTCAGCTACATCGTAACTACTAATACGCCGATCTTGCTCCACTCTTTCAAAAATGGCGGCCATTTTATTCGTAACAGGGCGACCAGAGCGAGGTGCATCTTTAACATCAAAATTTCCGGACTAAAAACGTTTGAACCAAATTTGTGCTACTCTTACTGACACTGCATCAGGTCCATAAACATCACAAATTTTGTTCACTGCTTGAGTTGCATTTTTGCCTTTTTTATAATAAAATTTTAAAATGTATCGAATTTCTTCATTAGATTCACTCATTTTAACGGAGAGAAAAACAAATGAAAAATAGCGGGAAACAACTTTTTTTTATTTTTTTCTTTTCTTTATAATGGAACCTTTTTAATGTTACCAAAACCAGCCAGACACAAATAGTACAGTCAAAAAAAAATTATAATAAGTTTATACCTACGTTATGCGAAAAGACTTTTTCCCCGACCTAATATATTGTTGATGTACCTTATTAAATAAATAAAAAAAATAAAAATAAACCCACGGCCTCTAAAGTGAAGTGCAGGTATATTGACCTCAACGCCATATCGGTCGTCATAATATGACATCTAAGTAATTTAGTAGAGGATTTTATCAAAAGAGAGTTAAAAGATTTAATTTTAAAATAAATGAATTTGTTTTCATTTGACTACTAACATTTTTACGCATTATTTAACTACTAAAATTTTTACGCATTATTTAACTAGTCTGATTTTTTTGCAATTTCATCAATAATGTAACATAAGTAACGCATAGACTGTACCTACTATAGACAATATTACATCTAAGTTATTACTTTGCGCCCTTTCTGTATTCTAGTGGAGGAGACGAGCTCCCCTTCGCGAGGGGTGACTGCTCCGTGGCAGGTTCGGCGAGGGTCAATAAAACATAATGCTTAATCTCACATCAAGTTTTTTCGCTAGTTGAGAGGCATGTTAAGTTAAGTTAAGTTTGGCTTCAACTAGTGTTGACAATTTAGAAAAAAACTTACTAATTGTGTTTTTTGGTAAAAAAGTAACTAGTTAAATTTTTTTTTTTTAAATATACGAACATTTTATTAATTTGTAAACTAAAGTAAGTCAATCTGTATTATCATCATCTATCAGCCTTATAAAGTCCACTGCTGAAAATTAACCTCCTAAATAGATTACATTATATTGGGGGTATCTTACCACGCTGGGCAGGCGGGTGACAGCAGTTTCAGCCTGTAGGTACGCAGGATGACGCAGCTGCCCATCATCCGATAGGATTACTCTTCGCCGACTCTTACACTAGAACACCCGGAGTAATGCTAGGAGGGTCCTGAATGCTTAACTAATGTCCTTGAAATTTGTCATAAAGATTCAGTTTTCTTACTTACTTTAGAGAGTAGGTAGGTAATTATACTCACTTTTGACTTGGAATCCAGAAGGTTTTGGAGAAAAGGCAGATTAAAAGTACCCTAAACGTGTATAAGAAGGTTAATGAGTATGAATGAAGCTAAAAGTGTGTGCCAAGATCGTAGCAAGTGGAAGGATGTGATCTCTGCCTACTCCTACGGGAAAGAGGCATGACATTGTGTATGTATGTTGGTTGAACAAGGGCTCGAGCTGCCGCCAGTAACATCATACATACAAAAGATATGCTAGTCTATTTTTGTTATGAACTAATGATTGTCATTTATTTCTGAAATACGATACATTATTAGGGTGTCATATATAGACTTCTATCTGATGTCTTATCCTCCAAAACAATTGTACTGAAGTGTAATTCAAAGAAAATCGAAATCATTATTCAAGTTTGGCTCAATAGAGCTCTAATAAAAGTCAAACTTATAAACTAACTAATAACATATCTACAATAAGCTGTATTAACTCAGGCATTTAGTAAGTGCGAGACAAACTCCTGAGATGTTGTAGCTATATAGAATTAGGTCTCATTTGGTCTCACAAGATTCTCATCTTGATATCAAATTTTATCAAATATTATTCAGTTGACTCAAACGACGCACTACGCAACGAGCAAAGTGGCTTTTGTCACGGCTACTTGCTATCCTATCTTCCAATCGGGGACACAGTTTTGCTTGTTTTTTTTTACGTTTTATCATGTATCATACATAGATCCTATTGCTATAAATATGTAGATATAGAATGAATGAATGAATAAATGAACAATTTATTGTACACTACATTATAAAAAAAGTAATCAAATCACATTAACTAATATATGGTACAATGGGCGGCCTTATTGCTAACAGCAATTTCTTCCAGGCAACCTTAAATATGTATATATATAGGTAAAAATCAACAAAGTTCTTTGTCAACTTTTTATACTATTTTGCTTGGTTGCGATTAGCCAAACAAGAGAAGTCGCGTGAGGCGCCAAGCTATAACGATAATCACAATTAGATGTATGTCGTGTCAGATTTGGCTTCACTAGCCGGCAGGGAGCGTCATCAGCTTAAACCTGTTGTCGGGAATTCAAGATGAATAATTGTCTATGGTTTTGCTAATACCCGCGCCATAGACTATGGAACGTAGGATAAGGCCGTAAACCGATATACGGGTCGTTTGAATATAACTTTATACCCAACAATACTGTCGTAGCAATTTGCATCTTACATCGTGGTATTAAAGTCGTGTTTCTAAACCGCAATGAAATATAAGCGCTTGAGAATTCTCAACTCGATGCGGAGTATGAAATATTGTGTTATATCACTCGGGAATACGGTTTAAAGTCTTATGGCTGAGAAAAGCGTTTCCGTGATGCTTTGTGAATATAGTTTGCGATCGCTCTTCGAATGGAGTAAAACGATTTCAATCCCTTCGGAGCTCAATTTTTGTTCGACAATTACATCATGTTATTAATAAAAGCTGCTTACGATAGCTTGACTATGATGCGGCATTGGATTTTCTTACTTCTCACTGTCGTATTTGACCCAGTTTACATTTCTGTGAAGTTCCTGCTATTTTAATAGAAGATAGTTTGTTTAAAACGTTAAAGCAAAACTGTGTTTCTGTATGAAGAACGCTTTAGATAAAAGAAATGAGGTTCAGGAACTGCTTAGTGCTGCCACTGTGACATGACCATAATAATAATGACCTATTAATGTCCCACTGTTAGGTATGCGCCTCTTTTCACAAAATAAAAAAGAATTCAGGTCAAACTCCACCACGCAGATACATTGGGTTCGAACTCCAGATATAAGACGACCGATATGGCAATTGTACTGACCTCTACAATTTACTCCAGAGGTCGTGGGTTCGATTCCCACACAGGACAAATCTTTGTGTGCATGAACATGAATATTTGTTCTGGTCTGGATGTTTTCCTATGTATATTAAGTATGTATTCACAACAAAAAAAAAGCATGTAAGTATGTTTATCCGTTGTTTAGTATCCATAACATAAGTTCTAAATGACACTTATCTTGGAACTGAATAATTGGTGTAATTGTCAGAAAATATTTATTTATTATTATTATAAGTGGTATTTTGACTGAGTATAACCGGGATTAACAGCTTACTAATATGCCAACCTCATCTGCAAGTGGTTAATCAGCTGATTAACGGACGAGGCTCTGGCGATTAAAGTTTCCGGTAAACGGCAATAGGCCCGCCACCTATTACGTGGGACCTAAAACATTATTGGCGAAATAGGGGCGATAAATATGCCTCTGCCTGGCTCTTTGGGGTAACAGGCATCGTTATATGTATGTATGTTTTTTATTTTTTTGGTACATTTTTTTTTATTTTTGTACCAATTGTCATTAACAAATGTTCCTAGTGTGTAACATAAACTCAAATAGTTACAAGCAGCATGAATACGAATTTCTGGTTTTTCTGGCTATAAGCTATATACTTATTTTAATAAAAAATGTGCTAAAAAATCTATACCCATTGTCTCATTAACTAAACCAACCAAACTAATATTTGTGTACATTAACGAATATGTGTGTCTAGTAGGGAAACGGTGTTTATTATCCTATATATATCTAATATGTGTTACAAAAAAAAGGAATTACCTATGTATGTTTATCCGTTATTTAGTATACATAACACAAATTCTTAATGTAAGTATCATAGGGACTAAATAATTGGTGTAATTGTTAGATTTTTTTATTTATTTTATTTACTTATAAATATATACATATTAGGTCGGGGAAAAAGTCTTTTCGCATAACGTAGGTATAAACTTATTATAAAATTTTTTTGACTGTACTATTTGTGTCTGGCTGGTTTTGGTAACATTAAAAAGATTCCATTATAAAGAAAAGAAAAAAATAAAAAAAAGTTGTTTCCCGCTATTTTTCATTTGTTTTTCTCTCCGTAAAAATGAGTGAATCTAATGAAGAAATTCGATACATTTTAAAATTTTATTATAAAAAAGGCAAAAATGCAACTCAAGCAGTGAAAAAAATTTGTGATGTTTATGGACCTGATGCAGTGTCAGTAAGAGTAGCACAAATTTGGTTCAAACGTTTTCAGTCCGGAAATTTTGATGTTAAAGATGCACCTCGCTCTGGTCGCCCTGTTACGAATAAAATGGACGCCATTTTTGAAAGAGTGGAGCAAGATCGGCATATTAGTAGTTACGATGTAGCTGAAGAAATGGGAATTGACCACAACACAGTTTTGACCCATTTGAAGAAAGCTGGTTATACAAAAAAGCTCGATATTTGGGTGCCACACGAGCTCACTCAAAGAAACTTAATGAACCGTGTACTCATTTGCGATTCATTATTGAGACGTAATGAAACCGAGCCGTTTTTGAAGAGATTGATAACTGGCGATGAAAAGTGGATCACGTACGACAAGAACGTGCGAAAAAGGTCGTGGTCGAAAGTTGGCCAGGCTTCACTGACTGTGGCCAAACCTGGCCTAACACGAAATAAGGTGATGCTGTGTGTATGGTGGGATTGGAAGGGCATTGTTTATTATGAGCTTTTACCGCCCGGCAAAACCATCGATTCTGATCTTTACTGCCAGCAACTGATGAGATTAAAGGAAGCAGTCGAGAGAAAACGGCCGGAATTGATCAACAGGAAGGGTGTGGTCTTTCATCACGATAACGCTAGACCACACACATCTTTAGCCACTCAGCAAAAATTAAGAGAGTTCGACTGGGAGGTCCTAGTGCATCTACCATATAGCCCTGACCTTGCGCCTTCAGATTTTCACCTGTTTCGGTCTCTGCATAATTCTTTAGGTTCTGTAAGGTTGACCTCAAGAGAGGACTGCCAAAACTATTTGTCCCGTTTTTTTGATCAGAAGTCCCAAAGTTTCTACAGTAACGGGATAATGTCTCTGCCCACAAAATGGCAGAAAGTTATTCAACAAAACGGTACATATATATTGTAAATAAATGTAAATAAACTTTGAAAAAAATGTCTTGACTTTTCATACAAAAATACGAAAAGACTTTTTCCCCAACCTATTACATTCAAGCCTGTTCCCCCGAAGGGGTAGGCAGAGGCTTATACAGTCAGAGTCAAATAGTTAGTAGCTCCTAAATTGAATGCTTTTGACAATACAGATGTCTGTCGAGGTATAAGGCGCTTCGGATGTTAACAACTATTTATGTCGTTGACTGTACAACAAGCCCTGCTTGGTTTGGGTCTAAAAGCGCTGTGTTGTCCTTTATTGCTCATAAATAAACATACATACATAATGTCACGCCTTCCTGTAGGAGTAGGCAGAGATCACATCCTTCCACTTGCAACGATCTTGGCACACACTTTTAGCTTCATTCACACTCATCAACCTTCTCATACACGCCCGTCGGTTTAGGGTACTTTTGATGGCAGTTCTTACGTCGTCTCCCCCTCCCAACACTTCCAATCACTTGTCTATCAATAAATCACTTTCGTTAGTCTATTTTCATTCATAACTAAGCAGATTACAAAAAGTATTAACAAATAAGTTTTTAATGATTAAAAATGACGTGACCACAATCATGATCGTGGTCACGTCATTCGATAAAATCAAATATAAAACTTGTCAGAACGTAATGTAAGTGCTTTCTGAAAGAGAATATAGTTCTGTACCAGTGTTTGAAACTTGGAATCGTTCGTGCACATTCTCATATGCGTTTCACTACGTGATGTTCTGCGACAGTTATTATTTACAATATACTTAAATGTTTTAATTGCTTGCCACATTGATGTACGTAGTAGTTAATTTTATTATGTGATAGTATTCTTATTATTATATTTATTATGTAACATTTATTTATTACACTATATTTAATAATCTTACATTAATAATATTTAGAATATGAACGCAAACATTGTACATTAATTGTCTTTTGAACTGTCTTTAAAATTCTGCAAAAAATATATTTATCCTCTTTTTATATCAATCTTATATACGTATAATCATATTCGTTTATGGCCTAATATTGTACTAAGTTGTATATAATTCGGACGTTTAAGAGCGTGCAGTCAAATTTAGTCAAAATCTACGCGAGTCTATAGTCAATTTCACACAAAAAATACATAATGAACTTGCATCTAGGTGTGTAAGCGCTATCCGGAGCATAGACTAGTAGGACAAAATAATGTTGACACTTTAATGTAAGCGATGCAATGTGTGGTTAAATAATACAATAATATTTAATCAAACATGGGCCCTGGCAGGGAATTGCAAAACATGTAAATATTCAAAATCTTACTATCTACTATTACAGAGGATTTAGAAATCATCATCATCAGTATTCAAATGATATCCACTCAGCAAAATGTTGGACACCAAATGTAATTACAAATCAAATAAATAATTTTCGTTATAAACACGTAAGATAGTTTTTCTTTCCAGATTGTCGACCCATACAGAACGTTGTGGTAATGATACCATCTTTAACGATTTTCTTGCCCGTTCTTTTACGATCAAGCTTCCGACCGCAGTAAATAGGCGCGCTTGTTTTTAAGTTTTGACCTTCATAAGAGCTCTTTTGAGGCAAACTTGAATAAATGATTTAGAATTTTTTCAACAAAATCGTTTGACAAGGTTACTTTCGCATGTTTAATATATAATCAATATATCAAATCATCATCGTCATTATTATTACATTTTACCATCCATTTGAAGTTTACTAACTAATTGCTTTCTACGTTGATCTATTCTGTGCCGCCTAACTCCATTCACAAATAATATTGGTACTACAGTATAAACCAATGATAAAGACCTAAAAATAAATATATATTTACGGTTGTTATTAATGCTTGACGTAAAATCTCAGCTGAAAAAGTAGAGTCATTGACACTTTGGCAAATGATCTTCAATGTGACATTCATATCCAAAAATAACGTTGCCTACACTCTGTTAATTTTTTTTACATACATACATGTATGTATCACGCCTGTTTCCTCGATGGAGTAGGCAGAGACATATTATACGCCCACATTTCGCCAATTATATAAGTTGCTCCCACGTAATAGGTGGCGAGCCTATTACGCTTATACGTGTTATGTTCGCTAGAGCCCCGTTCATTGATCGGTACACCACTTTCAGGTGAGGCATGGGCTTCATAGCTCTTGGTAGGATCCCCATACCGTCATACAAACATACAAAAACCATCCCCATGTTCCTTCTTGAGCCTGTTGTCTCGGGGCCGCGGTAACCCTTTCGAACAGTCCCGAACCCCGTAAACTTTTGTCACAGATAGGATACTTCTTTTTGAGAAATTATCACGCGAAACACTGTGCAATATTTTTTTTTCAATAAATAAAGAAAAAAGAACTTACTTGACACTGGCTGAAGTAAATAGTCAAAATTACAGGACTTCTTGGCGGGAAAGTGAAGCGTCATGTCTGCAGTTTTGTATTATTTTCTAAACTTTGTGATATTTTTAACATTAATGTGTAAGAACGGTGGATTACTAACCTTTAAGTGTTTGTGACTATACATGAGTGTTGGTGAAATGAAAACAAACAGTGCGACATCACTTTACAAATTCTCTCAAGACGTCCATGTGAGATCTCAGTATAGTCCCACATCTTTACTGAGGACTCAAGGGCTTTAGGGGAAGGTATCTCATTTACCATTTATCATCTTTATCACCACTCATTCTCATTTACTACGATTTATATATTATTAATATATCACTTACTTGACACTGGCTAGATGTGCTAGACGCACAAAGCCATTATTTAAAAAGAAAAAAAAAATACAGCTTTCAACTGACTAATGACGTCACAGTACACACTTCGTGACGCCGCATCGCTTCCCCACCCATACCCGCGTTACATACATCCACTACACGCGTCGATGTTTATAAATAGACTTAGGTATCACAGTTCTCGGTCACATTGGCTCTGATTTAGTTTTAATTTCGAAGGTAACGTTTTATTTATATTATTTAATGCGCCAAAATTTTTATCACAGAGTAAAAAATAGTTTGCTAGAAGGAGAGTGGTTGTCTCTGTAGTAGACTAGCGATTCGCCGCAAACCATTTATACATGTACAAATGTTATGTGTAAATGTTTGAAATTGTATGAATAATTGTAGAGCCTACCAATTATTAAAGTGCACAAATTGTAAACACTTTCTTTGGGATAAATTAATATATATAAATAAAATAACTTTAAATATAATTGTAATAGGAAATTATGAAAGTTTCTGGTAACCAGCAATAGACTTTATTTTTTCTCTACTCATGCTCGTAGTGAATGGGCGTGTTATCTTCGAACTGTAGTCAATAATAGATTTATGTAGCCAAAATTTTATAAAAAATATTAACGATTCTGACATTGACATTTATTTCAAACTAGCAGCCCAGCGGTGTTACCAGCGTGGCTCTCATTCCCGTGAGAATAGCGTGATATAAAATATCCTATGTGTGTATACCTGTGTGTCAAATTATATTTCAATCCGTTCAGTAGTTTTCACGTGAAAGAGCAACAAACATACATACTAACTCACATTCGCATTTATAATATTAGTAAGATTAGTATTTAGTGAAGCGCTCGTAGCTCTGCGGTGTTCGGTGGTTGGAAACGATCACCAAAGTACAGCAGCGTTTACAGAGGTCAGTCCTTGGATGGGTGACCGTTTGTGTGGCATTTGATATCGAGCGCTTCCGTGCTTCGGAAGGCACGTTAAGCCGTTGGTCCCGGTTATCACTAAATGTGGTAGTCGTTAAGCCATGTTAGAGGCCTCATGGGCGGCTTGAAAATTTCTAACAGCAGGACGCCATACACCTGCCTCCGCCAATCCGCACTGGGTCAGCGTGGTGGAGTATGACCCAATACCCTCACACCTTGATTTGTGTGAGGAGGCTCGTGCTCAGTAGTGGGACGTTAATGGGCTGTGATGATGATGAGTATTTAGTAGGATATCGTGTCACACAAACAAAAAAATACTATAAAACTATAAATATTTAAATTACTTCATAAATTAATATAATAATAATATTATTTTTATTTTACAATCACACTAATTATTTAGTTTCAAGATAAGTGGGAACCTACTATTAAAAAAATTGTGTTATGGATACTAAATAACGGATAAACTTTTTTTTTTAAATTTAATCATTTTGCAAAAAAATATAATAACATCATTCTTCCATTCCATTATAATCGTAATCCCATTATCACAAAAACCAAAATTTTTACTGGACTGAATAAGTTTTTACTGAACACTGCCATAATATACGAAGGTCACCCAGGCCAGAACACACGATCATGCCTATACACCCAAATATTTGCCCGTTTGGAAATCGAACCCCCGAAGTCAGGAATACTAACGACAAAGTCAAAAAAAATATTTTTATAATAAGTAGTACAGGTTTATAAAATAAATTATAATAAAAATATCCACAAACACTGTAATACTGACGCCGTATCAACAGTCAAATAAATATTAGTTAATAAAATAACAGGTCTATAAATACATTAGCTTTTATAATATTGTAACCGAAAAATAATGAAAACGCCATATAAAAGTTCGTATCTCGTTCGCTTCTCGCCCCTGTTCGGCTCGTATTACCTCATTAGGATCATCGCAGAGCACGGCCGGCGGCCTACTGGTGACAAAGAGAATTATTTAATATCATTTGAATCTCGACTATAGACCATTAGACGTACAGTTGCAATTGGTTTAACCACAAAAATTACTGTCGTGTAAACTCTTTACTAACTCTCTTTAGTCGTTATTTAGTTGTTTCACCGATTTTGTTTTGTTTAAAATTCAGAATGTTCTAGATTCAACTTTAAGCCGTGTGCCGATAAAAAATTATACGTTTTAATGATATTTCTATATCTATATTTTATTATTCTCACTTGATTAGAGTATTTGCCAGTGTTAAGTAATTTGATAAACTAAATTAATAATTGATGTCAAATTTTTGCAGCGCTTTCGTATTTTAATCACTCACAGCCAAGCTTAAGTAAAGTACGTTAGGTAATAGTCAAGTCAATGTCCTAACCCCAGTAATTCAGTCGAGACTTTACTGGAGCCTTCGATGGAGTTTTAGGTTCAACACGAATAAATACAATTCACCGTAGGTAATACCACCATCCTACACTTGTGTTAAGTGCAAAATCAAACTTATTACAAAAACTTATTACAAACTTATTACAATTATTGTAAGTTCGAATTTACACCATATTTAGAAAATAAAACATGCCTCCAAAGTGTAATTTTCCTCGTTGTCGCCAAGACTCCATGAAGAATACTGATATGTGATTATTTGTTTTTCTTAATAAAAATGGATGAATCATCAGGACAGTATAAACTGTTATATAACAACATGTATATTAAAAAATTAACTTACCCTTTCGTAAAATAATCTTCGAAAAAGTACTTAGTAGATAAGAAATAATCACATGTTATTACTAATTTCAGGTTAGTATTGTTATAATGTGTTACTCGTACTTTCTAAGCGTTTACCTGAGACCGTGAACCCGTGCGTCCTTACACTTACAGCTGCGCTCATTGTTCTACAGATAGGACCGTTTCCTTTGTTAACCTCGAAATAAGTTCTGTCATTCTGTGGCACTTCGGTTTTAAACCGTTTGAGCCTTGTCGTATTTTATTTTCAGATGCCAGTGTGAAAGCATTATTAGCCAGTGTAAAGTCATTTTTATTGTAACCTGTAATATAAATCAGAAAATAAACTTAAATAAAGATATTAAATAACATGTTTTATATGAAAGAATTTTAGATTATTCAAATGAACAAAAGATTACAATGATTTTTTTGGATTAAACTTAACGCGGTCATAACACAAACTTACAAGTTTGTGCTCACATTATTACAATGTTTTACACGATGACGTGCTCTAATACATGAACAACGATAAAGTCGAGGGCACGAAAGTTGAATAAAAATTACCATAGTAGGCAATAGAATTAAATTGACATAAAGTGATTAATCGCACATAAGCGCGAGCTCAGCGTCGACGCGTTGCTATAGTTACGCGCCACCCCCCCATGCCCCACTTCGATTGGGACCTGATAATGTATTACTGCGCATTCAAGGTCATTGTTCAACATAATGCACCGCGGACTATACTGTTGTATGTGCATCAGAGCACGTAATGATGTAAACGTTCGCCATTTTGTGTGCATAAACTTGTAAGTTTATAAAGATGACGCGTCGAGTTTAATCTAAAGAAATCACTTTAATCCTTTGCTTAACTGATTTAAAAAAACTTGTGTACATAAGTAAGTTATGTGATGTCTTTGTATAAGTAAGTTTTTTATTTTAAAAACAGGTTGTAATTAAATCGTCACTGTTTTTCCGTATTGTAAGAAACCGCTCCGAACAAGAAATAGTTATCAACAACAGTGTAGGTATGCCAAGAGTAAAACAATATTAACACGTATATTTAACAAGATTCTTGCCTATTTTTCTCCACTATAGCTCCTGCCTGTAGTGAATGGGTGCGTTTAGATATTTTGTGTTAGTTCGTAGTATTTTGGCATTCCAATGTGCTCCACTGGATTCTAAATTTAGTAAAGCCTTTTTCATTTTCACATAAACTCAACTGCTGAACTATTTCATTTCTACTATACAGTATGTGTTTTTCTAAGCTTAATAAGAGGAGCTTAATTTTGCTACATAATTTTAACACTTTCTACTCTGAGACAGGCTATAACTGGTGTAATTAAAATGTTACCGTATGCTCCGTGTGCTTAGAACGGATTTAGCATGATTTCGTAGCTGCCGTTTATAGTTTTGCTGCAACTACGTATCTCCTAGACAGACTACTTTCGATCTTATAGATTTAAACACATATACCTAGTTCTTTTCACAACACGTTACACTTCACAATACATACTCCTAACATAAAATCAAGCAGGTAAGTATTGTTCAAAAATATTTATAACTATATAAATAAACTCCTCCGCTAATCCGCACTGGGTCAGCGTGTTGGAGTATGACCCAATACCCTCACACCTTGATGTGTGAGAGGAGGCTCGTGCTCAGTAGTGGGACGTTAATGGGCTGAGATGATGATGATGATATAAAAAATAAATGATATTATCTAGTCGATAGTTAGGTAAATACATGCAATGAAAGTACAACATTTTTAAATAGTCTTACAATATATGTAAGTACAACATTTTTGAATAGTCTTACAGTTTGAGAAGTGTTTTAAAAAAATGCATGTTATTTCGTGTTTTTTACATAGTAAATGAAAAGAGTTCAAGTATTAACTCAGCGAAAAAGATGACCCTGTTTTTGAACTCCCCCATCACCATATCCTTGCATTATCGCGATTAGGGCCCAGGGTTTGCTCACTGGTTTAACCAGATTTGGCTGAATTGCAGTTATGACATGGATGATTTTTAACTGAAATCCAATTTTTTCAATATTTGAAACGTATACTTCAATAGTCATGACCATATAATAATTAAAATTATTACAGCAAAAATAAAAAATATATTACAGCTTATATGCCCCAACGCTTATGTGCTCTTTTGATACATACAGACAATATTTTAAGTTAAAAAAAAATTGGAATTTCACTGTGATGAGCCTAGAAGAAACTAATGAGCCTAAAAGTATGTGACAGAATGTAAGTCTCGAATTGACGCTGTGTCATCGAAAATTTCCGATAATGTATAGCCGTTATTTGTCTTAGGGCGGCTGGCACAGCAGTTCTTAATTTGATTTAAAATGTTTTTTTGACAGAACGATTTTTTAATTAGAATTAGTGACCGTTGTACAAGACACCCTTAATGGGGGAGTGATTATTTACCTAAAAAGTCAGTAAGTACAGTAGTAAAGTGAGCACTATAGGTGCAAGGAAACAAGCTCTGCTTAGTGTTGGGCTATAATTTATGCCTGTTTGCATATGCAGGGTATAAACAATGTAACGTCTACAAAACAAAAGCGGTTCTTTTTCAAAGCGTATGTTGAAAAAATTAAGAGGGAAAATCAACATTACTATTAAACTATTTATTTTTGTTTATAGTTCTTTATTTTCGTTATTAGAAGTATTAGTTTGTACAAAATCATACACACATATATGCTTTTTCTATGTATATAATGCCTTGCTATAGTATTAGGCTAGAAGCTCTTTTATAGATGTCTTAAAATATTTAACTATTGATTTGTATTTTTTATTTAAATTATCAAAATAAAATTCCTTAAAACCATAGAAGAAGGGTCTCGCAAAAATCCTAATTTTAGAAAAAGGCAAAACTTGTCTACAATAAGTTCACATATTTACATAATTACAGTTTTAATAGGTTGGGGAAAAAGTCTTTTCGTATTTTTGTATGAAAAGTCAAGACATTTTTTTCAAAGTTTATTTACATTTATTTACAATATATATATTATGTACCGTTTTGTTGAATAACTTTCTGCCATTTTGTGGGCAGAGACATTATCCCGTTACTGTAGAAACTTTGGGACTTCTGATCAAAAAAACGGGACAAATAGTTTTGGCAGTCCTCTCTTGAGGTCAACCTTACAGAACCTAAAGAATTCTGCAGAGACCGAAACAGGTGAAAATCTGAAGGCGCAAGGTCAGGGCTATATGGTGGATGGACTAGGACCTCCCAGTCGAACTCTCTTAATTTTTGCTGAGTGGCTAAAGATGTGTGTGGTCTAGCGTTATCGTGATGAAAGACCACACCCTTCCTGTTGATCAATTCCGGCCGTTTTCTCTCGACTGCTTCCTTTAATCTCATCAGTTGCTGGCAGTAAAGATCAGAATCGATGGTTTTGCCGGGCGGTAAAAGCTCATAATAAACAATGCCCTTCCAATCCCACCATACACACAGCATCACCTTATTTCGTGTTAGGCCAGGTTTGGCCACAGTCTGTGAAGCCTGGCCAACTTTCCACCACGACCTTTTTCGCACGTTCTTGTCGTACGTGATCCACTTTTCATCGCCAGTTATCAATCTCTTCAAAAACGGCTCGGTTTCATTACGTCTCAATAATGAATCGCAAATGAGTACACGGTTCATTAAGTTTCTTTGAGTGAGCTCATGTGGCACCCAAATATCGAGCTTTTTTGTATAACCAGCTTTCTTCAAATGGGTCAAAACTGTTTTGTGGTCAATTCCCAGTTCTTCAGCTACATCGTAACTACTAATATGCCGATCTTGCTCCACTCTTTCAAAAATGGCGTCCATTTTATTCGTAACAGGGCGACCAGAGCGAGGTGCATCTTTAACATCAAAATTTCCGGACTGAAAACGTTTGAACTAAATTTGTGCTACTCTTACTGACACTGCATCAGGTCCATAAACATCACAAATTTTTTTCACTGCTTGAGTTGCATTTTTGCCTTTTTTATAATAAAATTTTAAAATGTATCGAATTTCTTCATTAGTTTCACTCATTTTTACGGAGAGAAAAACAAATGATAAATAGCGGGAAACAACTTTTTTTTGTTTTTTTCTTTTCTTTATAATGGAACCTTTTTAATGTTACCAAAACCAGCCTGACACAAATAGTACAGTCAAAAAAATTTTATAATAAATTTATAGCTACGTTATGCGAAAAGACTTTTTCCCCGACCTAATATATTAAACTCTAATCAAACACACAAAGCCCAAAATCATTTATTAAATGTTACTTTCGGTATTTGTGAATGCCAAATAAATCTGAGACGAAAGATTTAACGGGAAAGAATATTCGAGAAAATCGATAAGCGTCTACCTCCCGCCAATTCTTTGCCAAACATCGGATAATTATTAGAATCTGGGTAAGTATTGCCGTCTGGCAACCAATTCTTCTGAGTAATAAGTTTCATCATAATTATACTTTTTGTTATTTTTGTTAATTATATTGTTACATAACATGTGGTTATGTGTACATATGTAATATTTGCTAAACCCCTGCAGGATTCTTGTTTTGGTCTTTATCCATATTTAATAAGATATATTTTTACAACAAGAAACGCAAATAAATTATTTTAATTTAAATTTGTAACCAAAATTTTGTAGTTGTACTCATATTATATTATTATATTACATACTCAAACATTCAATTAAACATCACATCACACAACAGACATCATTATAACATGATAACATGGCTGTTAGCAAAATTCGCAACGCGTCGGGGTCATTGCACTCAGCGTTCGTTGTGAAATTTTTATCGTTATCGATAGATTGTAGACTGGATCACAATATATTTGTGTAATGAATCGCTTCGTAGCATTCACTGAATATATTTGTCGATAATTTATTAAATTTAAATAAGTCAATAATAATTAATTTAATATTACTTAATGCTGCTTTTTGACCTTGACATTTAAAGAGGTAGGTTTGAAAATTAACAATTTCTTGGTTTAAGACGTTATATTGTATTGTACCATAATTTTGATTATTTGGAAATAGGCATTTCAAATATTCCACCTGATACGAGCGTGTTTTATTCTCTCAACAATAATACCTAAGTATATGCTAATGTGTTTAATTTAACTAAACCGTAATATGAACATGAAAATTTAAACTCAAAACACGAATTTTGTAATCTTATCTACACTGTGGATATTTACGGTACATCAAACTTCACCTTTGTAGTACCTACCTATTTATTAATGCTACCAAACTGACATATAACCTAAAAGATAGCAGGATCAAGCAAGACGCAAACCACCTGCAATCAGCCATGTTGGAAGTATATAGGACCTGTTAAAGGTCATTACAAAAGTTACAACCCTTTCCTCACCACACCCTCTGTAAGACTCAAGCAAGAAAAAATAGCCCATAACTGTTTCCAAGGAGGACCTTGGTAACGGTTGATAGATAGGAATCTATCTTTGTTTCAAAATGTATTCTAAGCGATTTGTCGGTCGAGGCGATTCTCACTCACTTTCTCATTATTAATATTAGTTAGCATTAGCATTGGTAAGGTAAGGCAGAGAGTTATTGCGTAGCTCGTATCATTGTTGAAAAACATCAGCAAGACCAACTGCGCATTGTTTTTGTTCGGGAAATTTCCAAAGAAAACATCAGATAGACGTCGTCTCTACTCTGCGTACTCTACAATACATCTCATTTTATAAGTTGTGTTGTGTGTAACATATACCTACCCAAATTAGGATGGACAAAACCTTGACCCGACCTTTTAAATAAGACCTACATAAATAGTTATAGAAAAGTATGCTTTTTGCCAAAAGACTCACTTTTCAAGAATTGATTTTTTAAAATTGATGAAATGTGTGCTTTGCTGAATGATGAGAGGTGGCCAACCCTTCTCCCAGATAGACATTATATCATATCTTTGTTATAGGTTAACATTATTGCCACACAATGTTGATTCTCTTTAAATTTATTTACATAAAATAATTTGACCATTGAATTAACCATTCACAACTATTTGTCTGTGAAATCTTGTTAGAACGTTTGCAAAAGACAACAATGATTTCAAACGTCATAAGCGCCGTCTTCTTTATAAAGTCTTTACATTACATATTGATAATTTTGGCAATTCGAAGTAATGATAAATCTCTAAGCAAGTAATAGATTAAAAATAATTTTGTCACAATTCCCGCGCAACTATAATTTCCCGAAAAATGTATCCCAATCTAGACTGGCTACACGGCACCGAAGAAGAACGAGGACAAGTTCGATAAATATAAAACGTATGGACTTACCATGAGCACTTACAAAATTACGTGTTAACGTAGTGACAGCGAATTTCATCTTCGTTAGTTACATATTACGTTGTCTAAGCGTCCAGTCTAGCCATCAGAAAGTCTGATCAGAGTCGATATATTTTCCACCAAAACTTCCAAGTGACGTTTCTTTACCAACACAATATTTGTGCGTGTTTGTTATCTCAGCCTAAACGTCACCGGCACCGTACCGAACATAGCTAATGACGATAAGGAGCGAGGAAAGCTAGCGAATAATCAGGCCAACCTCGAAACTTATCGGTCATTGTCTCAAAGGTGTCGTTTGTGTATTTCTTTTAGGTTAGACCTTCCATGACCGAGTTCATAAGGTTTTGGAGACAGAGTATCTGTTCTGTTTTTCACTAACGTGGCGCTAGGATGAAGACGGGAGAAGTCCAATATTTCTGCTGGTGGCAACAGCAAGGCGCACCCACTCGAAGACACAATAGCCAAGCTTGGATTTTGCTGAAGACCATAATGTAGAAAAGGCAGGTTAAAAGTACCGCAAACAGACAAGAATGTATAGGAAATTTAATAAGTGCAAGAAAAGCTAAAAGTGTTGTACCAGGATCGTAGCAAGTGGAAGGATGTGTTCTCTACTTACCCCTACGGAAACAGGACTTGACTATGTGCACCGATGTAAAGGTAAATCAGACTGATTCTCGGGTCACATGGTTTGTTTGACCCATAGAGAACAGAGCAAAGTCACTGGTTACGGTGTATCTGGGCATTTCTAATACTTGAGCCCGATCATATAAAGGCTTCATGTTGTTCCAGTTGAGACTACAAACTTTTTTTTTTTTTTATTTACGTCGGAAAAAAAATGCATTTACGCACTGTATCCCGGCCGAAGCGGGAGACCAGAAGCGGGTGTGGGGCTCACTGCGGCAGACGGGACCACAGCAGTCCTACCCACTAATAAACTTCCGACGAGGCCCGCCGCTGTTGAAAAAGGGGCGAGGCGCCAGTGCCTAGGTTGTAGTTTCTGGCACCCCGCCCGCGGCCATCGTCCCCCGGATCAGAACCGGAAGGACCTACTCAGAGAGGCGCAGTTTGCCGCGACGGGGTCTATAGCTAGGCGGAAGGAGCCCCCTGCCCCCGCCGCCTAAGACCCCCCGGGCGCAGCCGGACGGGTCCTCCTGACCCGCCCGCTGCGCCAACGGCGTAGCCGGAGAGAGAGCGGATCCCGCTCCCTCTCCCGCTCCGCGGCCTCCTTCTGCGACATCACCACTTCGCAGAAGGAGGCCATCGCCTCCCACGCCGTCTCGCTGTCGACCATCATGCAAAAGATGATGATGAGAGAGCCACTCCACCCAGGGCCGCGGCCAACGTCGACCGCAGCCCCCGCCCACGCTGGGCACTCCACCAACGTGTCAACTGCGCAGTGGTGGCAGCACCGGGTCGATTCTCCTCCGGCGACGTCACACAGATACTTCCCAAAGCAACCGTGCCCGGAAAGCACCTGTATGAGCCGGAAGAACATCGACCCCCACCGTCGGCCGACCCATCGCTCCAAGATGGGCCCAACCGCCTCGAGGATACGGCGCCTCGATCCTTCGGCAAATTACAACCTTACTTAACATGGACCTTAGATCCGGAGTGTAGATTTTACGACCTTGACGCCTATCTATCGGTCGCCTGATTTAATCATTTAAAATTATCTTTCATTTCTTCGCGATTCTTTGATATGATTGGGACTACTTACGGTTAATGAGATACAGACCAATTTGCACTTTTGATACAGAAAAATATTGAAAATTGGTTACTTGTGGTATATAATTTTCTATTTCTTAATACTTGTACAGCCACTATTGAATCTTCGGTTCTAATGCACATGCAATATTATTAATTAGAATTGGCAATGAAAGCCAAAGTGAAAGCGAAAGTGAGCGCAATAGACGAAAGAGAGAACATAAGTAGTCGGGTCCTACGTAAACTGGTGGAGGTGCAAAATACAACTACATATTCCAGAAAGCTAAACATCAATATTGACAGTTTTTTTAAATAAAATTATATCGTAAGTACCACTTACTTCAGTTTACAAGTTTGTATCTTAAGATTTTATAATTCTTTAAGAAATTTATTATAGGACACAAAGATTATACGGGTAGGAAGAGTTTAATAAATGTTTTTGTTTCTTTTTTACTTGTATATTATATGAAGGGCTCGAAGTTTTTAATGAGGCCGCTGGTTAACGCTTCTGTGGGGATGTAGTCCATATGCCAAGTTAGAGGGATACCCGATGTAATACGAAGCTGTAAGCAATCCGATCCTTAGATTTTCCTATACCAATTCCAAATTTATATGCAAAATCATGTTTTATTTTTGGTACAACTAATTTATGCTTATTTCTTGTGTTTAGGTCATGTGCACAGCTTTTCTTACTAAATTGATCAGTATTTTTATGTACATAAACCAGGTTATCATAAATGAATTGACCGGCCACTGTTAAAATACCAATTTCTTTAAACTTTTCCCTTAGTGAATGTCCACACGGGAGATTATAAATTGCTCGAATAGCCCTCTTCTGCAGCACAAAGCTTGTTTGAATGTCTGCGGCACAACCCCACAGAAGAATACCATACCATAGGACATAACACTATGGAAATAGCTATGATAAACTAGCCTAGCTGTTACAACGTCTGTTAATTGGCGAATTTTCTTTACCGCGAATGCTGCAGAGCTAAGTCTACTTGACAATTCACCAATATGTGGGCCCCACTGTAGCTTAGAGTCTAAAGTAATCCCTAAAAACTTGGTAGTATCCACAAGGGTCATAGTAGAGTTTGCCTGTCTGACGTTAGGCGTCACGAATTTAATACATTTCGTTTTAGCCCCATTTAATAGCAAATTGTTAACGTCAAACCAGTGCACCACCTTCGAGATCGCACTGTTTACTTCGTCTAAATTCTGATTTCGTTTTAACTTAAACAATAATGATGTATCATCAGCAAACAAAACTATCTCGTGGTTTTCTTTAACAACATGAATATTTGTTCTGGTTTGGGTGTTTGCCTATGTATATTAAGTATTTATTTACAAAAAAAATATATTTATATATGTTTATCCGTTATTTAGTATCCATAACACAAGTTATTAATGATACTTATCTTGGATCTAAATAATTGGTGTATTAGTTAAAAAATATTTATTTATTATTATTTATTTATTATATAGTTTATTTGGAATATGTAAAGTCAAATGCCACATTTTATTAACGTAATTTAAAAATCACCTCTGCTGGTGACGTTAGCTTAGCTCTTGCTAAAAACCCAGAATTAAGAAAGGGCATGTCAAATATTACCTTAATCCGACGGGAGCGTATAAGAAGGTTAATGATCGTAAATGAAGCTAAAAGTAAGTAGTACTAGAACAAGTAGAAGGATGTCATATCAGCCTACTCTTAAGGAAAGAAGGCGTGATAATACATATGTAAGTGAAGGTACATACTTGTATAATATTACACCTGTTTCCTCGAAGGTATAGGCAGAGGCGTATTAAATGCCAACATTTCGCCAATATTCTTGGTCCCACGTAAGGAGGCTAGCCTAATGCCTCTTACCGGGAACTTTCATGTTCGCCAGAGCCTCGTGCGGTGTTCGATAGGCACACCACTTGCAGATGAGGTTGGCTGGGGTTCCTTGGATCTTGATACGACCCCCCCCCCCCAACTGGTCTCCACCTTGTCGTGGTGGGGGGGCTAGAGATTGACTCTGGGTGCCCTTAGTACTAACTACCGGGGGGGGAAACTAAGAGGGACCTGTGGAGGGCGGGCGGGCCAGGAGGGCCCGTCAAGCAGCCCCAGGAGGGTCTTAGGCAGTGGGGGCAAGGGGCCCCTGCTGTCTAACCATAGACCCTCTGGGAAGTCGGCTACACACGCTATGGTCGCACAAGGAGGTAGGAGGGGCGCGTCCACTGCGCCTCTCTGAGGAGGTCCTCCCGGTTTGGGTCCGGGGGACGTTGGCCGTGGGCGGGGTGTCAGAGCTGCAACCCAGGTACAGGCCCCCGCCTCTTTCTCAACTAGCGGCGGGCGTCGTCGGAAGATTTTTTAAGTGTCTGCCGGTGGTGAGTCCCACACACCTCTCTCGGTCCCCCTTTGGCCGGGAGACAGTGCGTAAATGCATTTAGTTACCGACGTAAATCAGAAAAAAAAAATCTTGGTACGACACCCTACGTACACGGTTTTATCTTTATCTATACCCCCGTGTAATGTAAAGATTAAACCGCCTAATTCTCGGGCCACACGACTGTCTAGCGCGTGTAGGATTAGTTAGCTATTTCCACGGTATAAAACGCCATAATTTTTTGGACTGCATCATCTGTTTACCATCAGGCATTGACTACCTGTCATTATGACGTGTCAGATTTAAAGAAAAGTAAATTTATCTGTAATGTGAAATGCCATCTGTCAATCCGCACTGCATGCACCCGTAACCATACGACCGACGACGTAAAATCTCCACAAGCTTCTTAAAAAAATATTAATTACAGTCATATTATACTCACTTTCTAAAAAGATTATTAATTATTAATAATACACCGGACACAATAAGTCTCTTTTAACCCCTGGTGGCAAATAATACAATGCAGCCACGGCCCCTACTTTTAGTATCCTTCGTGTGAGTGTGTTTAAATACGGACGCGACATGTATGTGTGCGTCTTTGCCCGATCGTTAAATTGGCTAGATTGTATGATATGCCTAATAAATTGGCGGCAAATCAACTATGCTGACCTGTAAAACTTTTATAATTTTTATAATTGTAATACATTTTTGAGTAAGTCATAAGATATTTTCGAAATAAAAAGGACTTCAAAAAATGGTTACGGGTGCATGCAGTGCGGATTGACAGATGGCATTTCACATTACAGATAAATTTACTTTTCTTTAAATCTGACACGTCATAATGACAGGTAGTCAATGCCTGATGGTAAACAGATGATGCAGTCCAAAAAATTATGGCGTTTTATACCGTGGAAATAGCTAACTAATCCTACACGCGCTAGACAGTCGTGTGGCCCGAGAATTAGGCGGTTTAATCTTTACATTACACGGGGGTATAGATAAAGATAAAACCGTGTACGTAGGGTGTCGTACCAAGATTTTTTTTTTCTGATTTACGTCGGTAACTAAATGCATTTACGCACTGTCTCCCGGCCAAAGGGGGACCGAGAGAGGTGTGTGGGACTCACCACCGGCAGACACTTAAAAAATCTTCCGACGACGCCCGCCGCTAGTTGAGAAAGAGGCGGGGGCCTGTACCTGGGTTGCAGCTCTGACACCCCGCCCACGGCCAACGTCCCCCGGACCCAAACCGGGAGGACCTCCTCAGAGAGGCGCAGTGGACGCGCCCCTCCTACCTCCTTGTGCGACCATAGCGTGTGTAGCCGACTTCCCAGAGGGTCTATGGTTAGACAGCAGGGGCCCCTTGCCCCCACTGCCTAAGACCCTCCTGGGGCTGCTTGACGGGCCCTCCTGGCCCGCCCGCCCTCCACAGGTCCCTCTTAGTTTCCCCCCCCGGTAGTTAGTACTAAGGGCACCCAGAGTCAATCTCTAGCCCCCCCACCACGACAAGGTGGAGACCAGTTGGGGGGGGGGGGTCGTATCAAGATCCAAGGAACCCCAGCCAACCTCATCTGCAAGTGGTGTGCCTATCGAACACCGCACGAGGCTCTGGCGAACATGAAAGTTCCCGGTAAGAGGCATTAGGCTAGCCTCCTTACGTGGGACCAAGAATATTGGCGAAATGTTGGCATTTAATACGCCTCTGCCTATACCTTCGAGGAAACAGGTGTAATATTATACAAGTATGTACCTTCACTTACATATGTATTATCACGCCTTCTTTCCTTAAGAGTAGGCTGATATGACATCCTTCTACTTGTTCTAGTACTACTTACTTTTAGCTTCATTTACGATCATTAACCTTCTTATACGCTCCCGTCGGATTAAGGTAATATTTGACATGCCCTTTCTTAATTCTGGGTTTTTAGCAAGAGCTAAGCTAACGTCACCAGCAGAGGTGATTTTTAAATTACGTTAATAAAATGTGGCATTTGACTTTACATATTCCAAATAAACTATATAATAAATAAATAATAATAAATAAATATTTTTTAACTAATACACCAATTATTTAGATCCAAGATAAGTATCATTAATAACTTGTGTTATGGATACTAAATAACGGATAAACATATATAAATATATTTTTTTTGTAAATAAATACTTAATATACATAGGCAAACACCCAAACCAGAACAAATATTCATGTTGTTAAAGAAAACCACGAGATAGTTTTGTTTGCTGATGATACATCATTATTGTTTAAGTTAAAACGAAATCAGAATTTAGACGAAGTAAACAGTGCGATCTCGAAGGTGGTGCACTGGTTTGACGTTAACAATTTGCTATTAAATGGGGCTAAAACGAAATGTATTAAATTCGTGACGCCTAACGTCAGACAGGCAAACTCTACTATGACCCTTGTGGATACTACCAAGTTTTTAGGGATTAATATATATATATAGATATAAAAATATTTAAAAAAAATTGACTTTTCTAAGACACTTCGTTCAGTGTTATTTCAAGATTTGTTTTGGGTACCTAATGTGTACCTTTTTATTAGGTCGGGGAAAAAGTCTTTTCGCATAACGTAGGTATAAACTTATTGTAAAATTTTTTTGACTGTACTATTTGTGTCTGGCTGGTTTTGGTAACATTAAAAAGGTTCCATTATAAAGAAAAGAAAAAAATAAAAAAAAGTTGTTTCCCGCTATTTTTCATTTGTTTTTCTCTCCGTTAAAATGAGTGAATCTAATGAAGAAATTCGATACATTTTAAAATTTTATTATAAAAAAGGCAAAAATGCAACTCAAGCAGTGAAAAAAATTTGTGATGTTTATGGACCTGATGCAGTGTCAGTAAGAGTAGCACAAATTTGGTTCAAACGTTTTCAGTCCGGAAATTTTGATGTTAAAGATGCACCTCGCTCTGGTCGCCCTGTTACGAATAAAATGGACGCCATTTTTGAAAGAGTGGAGCAAGATCGGCATATTAGTAGTTACGATGTAGCTGAAGAACTGGGAATTGACCACAAAACAGTTTTGACCCATTTGAAGAAAGCTGGTTATACAAAAAAGCTCGATATTTGGGTGCCACACGAGCTCACTCAAAGAAACTTAATGAACCGTGTACTCATTTGCGATTCATTATTGAGACGTAATGAAACCGAGCCGTTTTTGAAGAGATTGATAACTGGCGATGAAAAGTGGATCACGTACGACAAGAACGTGCGAAAAAGGTCGTGGTCGAAAGTTGGCCAGGCTTCACAGACTGTGGCCAAACCTGGCCTAACACGAAATAAGGTGATGCTGTGTGTATGGTGGGATTGGAAGGGCATTGTTTATTATGAGCTTTTACCGCCCGGCAAAACCATCGATTCTGATCTTTACTGCCAGCAACTGATGAGATTAAAGGAAGCAGTCGAGAGAAAACGGCCGGAATTGATCAACAGGAAGGGTGTGGTCTTTCATCACGATAACGCTAGACCACACACATCTTTAGCCACTCAGCAAAAATTAAGAGAGTTCGACTGGGAGGTCCTAGTGCATCCACCATATAGCCCTGACCTTGCGCCTTCAGATTTTCACCTGTTTCGGTCTCTGCAGAATTCTTTAGGTTCTGTAAGGTTGACCTCAAGAGAGGACTGCCAAAACTATTTGTCCCGTTTTTTTGATCAGAAGTCCCAAAGTTTCTACAGTAACGGGATAATGTCTCTGCCCACAAAATGGCAGAAAGTTATTCAACAAAACGGTACATATATATTGTAAATAAATGTAAATAAACTTTGAAAAAAATGTCTTGACTTTTCATACAAAAATACGAAAAGACTTTTTCCCCAACCTATTATATATAAGTATGTAGTTTTTGCGTTTGGGCTAACCAACAGATTCAGATTCAGAGAAATCCATTTGCACCAACTTCGCTCATTTACTATTATATACTGTGATAACCGGGGCCAACAGCAATAACGTTTTCACTCGATATTAAATGCAAAACAAATTGAATGGTCTTTCTGCCTTATGCCATACTTCGGTAATGGTTTCTGAACTACAATCACGGAGCTACCAGCAAAAAAAGAAACAATCAAATAGAGCTACTATGTACAAAGTTATGTCAGGTCATATAACATACAATATATAGGGGTCGACTTGAGAACCTTCCCCGTATTTTGCCGGTTAATGTGTAATTTGTAAATACGCCTTCATAAAGTTTGTAAATAAAAAGGTTGTCTTACTTTTATGGGTGGAGTAAAAAAGTTTTAGATCTGATTAAAGATATTAAATGGATGTCTAGTGTTTTAGTAGGATTCTACTTTCGTAGACGGTTGCGCTTTTCAAGCAGTAAAATTCCGGTAGATTAAGGTTTTGACTTACTACGTTTATTTTAAGATTAAACGCAAATTGAACTATGCAAGCAGAAACAGTGTGCTGTGGCGTCTTATTTATAGAATTTATGAATATGGCATTAAAACTTATAGACCACATATTTACACCAAAAATAAGGACTGAAAAAAAATCCGGTCACCCATCCAATTTTTTAGCATGCTTAACATTTATAATCATTTATACTGCACCACTTCGTACCCAGTAGCGTAATAGTATATTTTGTTCTTTATAATCACCGTTCTACTTTAAACGTTGCATCCATTTCCTCAAATAAAAATAGTGTTGTGTAACAATTATAGGAGACCGTTAGTGCTCGAGCATTGCACCGGGCCGACGTTCGTCGTCAGCCGCACTTTCCGAAATTCGTGTTGCAAAATCGACGCTGTGTCGACATATTTCATGCTTTGGCAAAATGTGGAAGAAAAGGGAACTTTGGCGTGATATACTTTTTTTTGCTTAATAATGAATCAAAAACTATTTGGCACACATATAAATAAAATCTGATAATTTTATTACATACTTGACTAAGCTAAGCAAACTTTGGAGTAATTAGTAGATAATCTTTTTTTGGGAAGTGTACATTTTCTGCCTTATAATGAATGTATGAAGAGTTTATTTGGCAAGACACGAAATGACGAAATGCAATAAAGTTTATTTTGTTGACCCAATTTGAACTTATTTCATGGTTTGACACAATATGGAAGCTAAGCATAACTTTAGAGTGATATACTTCTTTTGCTTAATAATGGATGAATAAATAAAAAGTTTATTGTTATAATTTGCTTTAATGCATATGTGTGCAACCAGCAATTATAAAAATATTTATAAAAAATATTTGACTTTTCTCAGACATTTTGTTCAGTGTTATTTCAAGATTTTTTTGGCTACCTAATGTGTCTCTTTTTATATAATAGGTTGGGGAAAAAGTCTTTTCGTATTTTTGTATGAAAAGTCAAGACATTTTTTTCAAAGTTTATTTACATTTATTTACAATAAATGTACCGTTTTGTTGAATAACTTTCTGCCATTTTGTGGGCAGAGACATTATCCCGTTACTGTAGAAACTTTGGGACTTCTGATCAAAAAAACGGGACAAATAGTTTTGGCAGTCCTCTCTTGAGGTCAACCTTACAAAACCTAAAGAATTCTGCAGAGACCGAAACAGGTGAAAATCTGAAGGCGCAAGGTCAGGGCTATATGGTGGATGCACTAGGACCTCCCAGTCAAACTCTCTTAATTTTTGCTGAGTGGCTAAAGATGTGTGTGGTCTAGCGTTATCGTGATGAAAGACCACACCCTTCCTGTTGATCAATTCCGGCCGTTTTCTCTCGACTGCTTCCTTTAATCTCATCAGTTGCTGGCAGTAAAGATCAGAATCGATGGTTTTGCCGGGCGGTAAAAGCTCATAATAAACAATGCCCTTCCAATCCCACCATACACACAGCATCACCTTATTTCGTGTTAGGCCAGGTTTGGCCACAGTCTGTGAAGCCTGGCCAACTTTCGACCACGACCTTTTTCGCACGTTCTTGTCGTACGTGATCCACTTTTCATCGCCAGTTATCAATCTCTTCAAAAACGGCTCGGTTTCATTACGTCTCAATAATGAATCGCAAATGAGTACACGGTTCATTAAGTTTCTTTGAGTGAGCTCGTGTGGCACCCAAATATCGAGCTTTTTTGTATAACCAGCTTTCTTCAAATGGGTCAAAACTGTTTTGTGGTCAATTCCCAGTTCTTCAGCTACATCGTAACTACTAATATGCCGATCTTGCTCCACTCTTTCAAAAATGGCGTCCATTTTATTCGTAACAGGGCGACCAGAGCGAGGTGCATCTTTAACATCAAAATTTCCGGACTGAAAACGTTTGAACCAAATTTGTGCTACTCTTACTGACACTGCATCAGGTCCATAAACATCACAATTTTTTGTCACTGCTTGAGTTGCATTTTTGCCTTTTTTATAATAAAATTTTAAAATGTATCGAATTTCTTCATTAGATTCACTCATTTTTACGGAGAGAAAAACAAATGAAAAATAGCGGGAAACAACTTTTTTTAATTTTATTCTTTTCTTTATAATGGAACCTTTTTAATGTTACCAAAACCAGCCAGACACAAATAGTACGGTCAAAAAAATTTTATAATAAGTTTATACCTACGTTATGCGAAAAGACTTTTTCCCCGACCTAATATATGTATGTAGTTTTTGCGTTGGGTTAGCTTTCAGATATAATATTATCTGAAAGCTAAGCAAACATTGAAGTGATGAGCCATTTGTGGAAAATACACGTTTAAGCTTATAATGAAATGTTATGTGTTTGACATTATTTCATAAGACAGTGAGGAAAAAGTTCTGTAAAATTTATAATTTTCTATGTTAGACTACAAAATATAAGCTTATTGGAAAACATTAAAAAATAAAATATATTATAGTGTCTTTAAGATCTTTTTTCGGTCTGCTGGAAGAAATTCCTTTTAGGGATAAGCAGTGCCGTTGTACATGTCTTTCATAACTTCTGTCTTTCTGTATGTTGCTTATGTGCATAGATTATTAAATAAATATATAAGTACAAAATATCAATAGAGCTATGCTAGAACTGCGGTTCTATAGAGTGATTATGGAGTCGACGGAAGTTACGGCAAACGGGGCCTCTGCGACGCTACCCGCGGCCTTGGCTCGCGGTGCCGTTGCGGCGAAGGTGAAAGTCTCGGCGGCAATTGTTAAACCCCGACCCGCCATCCTCAGATATTCGGGTTACCAAAGTTACCGATGTGACGTACCAGCCGACTTCCGCATTCTGTATTCTGCGCATTGCTTTTATTCGGAATTACACTCGCGAGCATCCAAATAGACTCAACCGCCTACTACATGCAAACATTGTTTTAATTAAAAGTATACAACATTTAAATAAAAACAATACATACATAAAAACGTTCACGCCTGTTTCCCCGATGGGGTAGGCAGCATATAATATGCCCACACTTCGCCAATTACATTGTTGGACCCACGTAATAGTGGGCGAGCCAATTACCGCTTTCCAGGCCTGTTACGTTCGCCAGAGCCTCGTCTGTTGATCAGCAGGTGCACCACTTGCAGCTGAGGTTGGCTTGGGCTCCTTAGATGTTAGTAGGTGCGCTATACACCCAACTAAATAAAATAAATATTAAATTACAAGCTTGAACCTTTAAAAGTTTCAAGATTCGGTTTAGTTGTTCGTTGGTGTATGACATTTCTAAACGCACCTATAAATGTTTATTTAATTTTCTAGGTACACATATTTTATTTACTGAATATCATATCATTACATCATTTTTATAAGGTCTGACTTAAACCACTAGGAGATTCTTAAGCCATTAAGTTTTGTTACTAAAACTAAAATAACATAATATATAATAATAATTCAATTATAGTCGCGACAACTAAAACTTAAGGAAATAATGCAAAAAAAAAAATTTTACAATTTGTTTTTTTTCTAAGAAAATCATTTATAGAACTTTATTTTAATAGATTTAACATGATATTTGCAAATTCAAAATTACGCAGCCAAATCTTCAATCAGTTAAAAGTCAAAGTAGTGGAGTTATTACGGAAAAAAAAACAATTCACGATAGTACCTATGCCACTGTTCAACACTTGTGTACGTTGACAAAGATATTAGATCTAAAAAGCCACCATGTGTATTAGAATTAACAACAATTGCATTAAAACGATGCATTATTTTTGTTGCCATAATATTCAATAAAAACTTTTTAAACACTTGGAATAAGTCGATATTTTTCTTAAACAAAAGAAAATATCACTGACAGCTGTCAAATTATTTTGCATGGCGGACATAAAAAGCGGAGAAAAGTGGCATATTATTGTGAAATGTAATTTTTCTCTAAGTCTCCACCACTTCACTAGGGTCTTTGCCTTTGACTGCGTGTGACGGCCTTTATTTAACTTTGATCTGACTTATCAAATTACTAGACAATGACAAATACTCTAAACAAGCAAGTCCATACCAAGAACAAATAAATAAGTGTCAGAATATTATTATTAGTCAGCAAGGAAATATAACCGTAGCTAGTTGATATTCACACAATAATAGTCAGAAAGTCCTTCATTCTTAATTATATCAGCTCATGCATAACTGACTGCAAAATATAAATTGTAATATAATTACATCTTCGCATAAATCTCATTGTATCTAAAGGCAGTCACGATGCGTTCACGCGTGATTGAATGTGCCGATTTGGGGGTCAATCTTGCAGCAGTCTGGCTATTGATATTTTACTTTATAATGATGAGGTATATAATTTGACGACCGATATGGCGTGGTGGCGAGTATACCCGCATTCCACTCCTGAGGTTGGTCACAGGACAAATATTTGAGTGTATAAATATGAATATTTGTTCTGGACTGGGTGTTTTTCTATTAATATTAAGTATAGAAGTAGTATTTATGTATGTTAATCCGTTATTTAGTATCCATAACACAAGTTCTTAATGATACTTATCTTGGAACTAAATAATTAGTGTAAGTGTCAGAAACATTTAAATAAATAAATAAAATAAATATTAATAAATATTTAGTAACAATTACATCAATTGTTTAGTTTCAAGATAAGTATCATTAAGAACTGCTGTTATGCATACTCAATAATGCGTAAACATTTTTTTTGCACATATATAGATTCAACATAAAAATCATTTATACAAGTTAGGCTCAATAGAGCTTCTGTGAAGGTCAAAACTTTTAAACTAGCGCACCCTATGTATATATTACCATATATACTTCGCCGTACTCAGAATTAGTTATTCTTTGCCAGTACATATATATACATAGTATAGTATACATATTTCCTACAAATATAGATTTTAAAAAGCGAATATATAAGTACCCGCTAAGCGGCAGCGGCCGTTGGTCTCGGTTGTCTCAAAATGTGGTAGTCGTTAAGCCATGTTTGAGGCCTTAATGGGCGGCTTGAAAAATTCTAACAGCAGGACGCCATACACCTGCCTCCGCCAATCCGCACTGGGTCAGCGTGGTGGAGTATGACCCAATACCCTCGCACCTTGGTATGTGAGAGGAGGCTCGTGCTCAGTAGTGGGACGTTAATGGGCTGAAATGATGAATGATGAAGCGGCAAAGGGCTTGCTCACCACTTCTTACGTGGGACCAACAATATAACTGCGTGTTTATAATATGCCTCTGCCTACCCCTTCGGATAAACAGGCGTGATATTCTGTATGTATGTATTTAAAAAAAATGCTGTTACAAATCAAAGAATTAAAATATTCAGTCAAATTAAAATGCACAGTAATAATGCCTACGGTAATGTGCCAATTGAAAATTAAATACGGGATTATTTTTAGTTAGCGCTAATAGACAGAAATAGCTGCTTTGTTGTTTTTTTAAATATTTCATTAGCACTTTAGTAGGCAATGTACGTTGCTTTTGCTCTGGTGAGAGACGTTTCATTTTATTGGACGACCGATATGGCGTGGTGGCGAGTATACCCGCGTTCCACTCCTGAGGTCGTGAGTTCGATCCCACACAGGACAAATATTTGTGTGTATAAATATGAATATTTGTTCTGGTCTGGGTGTTTTTCTATGTATATTAAGTAAGTATTTACAGAAAAAAAAAGTATTTATATATGTTAATCCGTTATTTAGTATCCATAACACAAGTTCTTAATGATACTTATCTTGGAACTAAATAATTGGTGTAAGTGTCTAAAATATTTATTTATTATTATTTAACTTTTCTAATAAGTAGTCAAATACAAATACAAATACAAATCATTTATTGCATGTCACATGAAAGTAGGTGGTAACAACAAATATGGATAGATACAATGTGACGCCCTGTAAGGGCATAGCAACATAACAAAGGACCTACTAAGTGCCTGCGTCCTAGGTGACTTACAAAACATTTAAGACATTAAAGAATAACAAAAATTTACAAAAAATTAAGACATTAAAGAATAACAAAAATTTACAAAAAATTAAGACATTAAAGAATAACAATATACTTATTTATTTATATAGATTAAATTGATTTTATCATCGAAAAATTCCTGCATATTATAATAGCATTTTTTAATTAAGAAAGTCTTCAAAGTTTTAGTAAAAAGCGGAAGATTATTTATATTTTTTATGTAATTTGGTATATGATTGAATATTTTAGAATATTTAGTCAAGTTTGACATATAATGAATTAATGCGGCAGGTGGGTTAGTGATAGCAGTTTAAGCCAGTACGCAGGATGACGCTGCTGCCCATCATCTGGTAGGATTTCTCTTAGTCGACTCTTACGACTCCCCGTGAGATGAGAGGGGGTGGCACACTCGGCAATAATAATAATATAATATTTATTTATTTTCTCCCATACAAAGCAGAGAAACTTAAAGCTACTTAAACGTATTACAAAACAACTTAAAATAAGAGGTGTGCAATTTTGCCAAAGCTTGATATTATATTTTATGGGAGACTGGTGCCCAAACTAGGTAAATCGTGTGTCTTGGGTCACCAGGTCTCATCCCTGTCATAAAGACATAAAATAATTTAGTACAGTTTTAGAGAAAAGCCCTAAGAGAGTAATCTGTAAGGCATTCTTCGAGTAGGTAAGAAGTAAAATTCTTTTACTAACAGGATTATGCTACTAGAATTTATACATTTTTTTACTCTGAATACCAGTATAATATGTACAAACACAATGAAAATCTATTCCTAAAAATAAATAATATAAAATGTATATAGAAATTAAACATATTATTCATTTAACCTTGTTCTTCCTCTAAAATTTTAATGGAACGAGTAATTTACGATTTTTATCTCATACTTAAACACTAATAGCTCTTAATGAGGCCAGTTTACTCAACTGCACTGTATTTAAGTCATGCCTTTGTCTCATATACTTATTAATTAACTAGCTTTGTATATAAGTTAACTAGAATAACATAAATATTATTATTTTATACATCATTATTATGTACTGTAAGTAATGACGAATTATATGACGTCAAAGACAGTGTATATATGAGTTCGATTTTCATATAGAAACATTATTACATAGATACTTTTTACGCCTGTTTCCCCTTTTCGTTGTAGAGGCATATTATACGCCCACACTTCGCCAATTATATTGTTGTTCTCACGTAATACGTGGCGAGCCTATTGCCGCTAACCAGGATCCGTTACGTTCGCCAGAGCCTCGTCTGTTGAACAACAGGTGCACCACTTGCAGGTGAAGTTGGCTTGGGCTCCTCAGATGTTAGGATCCCTATACACCTAAAAAACAATATTTATGTGAATTATACATCCCATAGAACAAGCTCATAGTTTAGTATTAGAAGCACTATGTAATTTTTTGTGTAATATGTTTTTTTTAATTTATTCCTAATATATATATTTTTTATTTTATGACAAAATTCACACAGTATCTATATCGTGTTTACTGAGAGGCATAGCGATTTATCTGCTAATTTATTTTGTTAAATTGACTCCTTATATATTTTGTTATTTTTTATTTTTATTTTTCATGTTTAGTTACACGGGTCTGGCCCAATTACAATAACTAACTGTGTTTCAGTGTTAAGCTTGTTTTGTGGCTTACTGCATTGAGAAGCTTACTTAATCAAGTCACATGAACTAAAAGATAAAAACTAAGCACGTTAGAAATATTTATTAAATTTATGATTTTTGCTGCCTTAGCAGTAATTAACTGAACAATAAACCTTAAGAATGCAAAACCAAACGCATCAGTAAGCGAAACAACAGCGTGACTCACAATAAGACGCAAAAGATATCTAAAAGGCTCACGGATTACCGTGATGATAATGAGGTATCCTTTTCGAGGGAGTCTACCGCTCCCTGCGCCCTCTATGCTGTAAATCACAAGAACTTATGTACGGGATGGCATGGCAATGGCGAAGGCGAAGCGATGGCAGTTTGGCGCGAGATCCCGCCGCTGTCGGACGTCACGCCCGTGCTTCTAGCTATGTAGTGGCCCCCGCTGTTTGGACAAGTGCTAAGTTGATCGTTTCATGTAATAGCCCGTTTGTGGTTCGCATTATGTGTTTAAAAGTGTACGATTTTTGAACGGTTCAGTGGAGTTTTTTTCTGTTTGTTTCTCCTGACTGGCATATACGCTCTTTTTGCTGTGGACTTTGTTGGAGTTTTTAATTTAAATTGAATAAGGTAATATTTTTAAACTATTTTTTTTAAATTAAAAAAGAAGTATTTTATTTTAAATTTGTTTGCAAAATATTGCAATTATATTTAGCCAATAAAACGTTGCGTTTTTTTAAAAAACAAAAACTATCGCTATCTTTCACAATACTGATATTTTTCATAACTGTAGTACAAAGAACTAGTATGCGACAATCTCGATTACAAATAAATATATTTGATAACAGGTATTTATTTATAAGTGAAAGAGAAATGGTCACGATAAAAATATCGGCTATTAATTTTATTTTAACAAAGGCAGCCAAGATATTGCAATTGCAATGCTTGTGCCTACTAATTATTAGTCACGTAGTTTGTCTTACTCGCTAAAGTAGAGCTATATCGGCTAGTATTTCATTAGTTTCTTATTAATTGTGAAACATTCTGTAATTATTATAAATATTTAAAATAAATTATTTTCTTTGTTACAATATTTTTTTTATAATGTCTATTAGTTTATTAAGTCTATGTGAGTAATCACATCATTATGATACTCCAGACTTGGTGTATTCGAATGAACGCGATTTTTTTTAATTTCTACCTGACCGGCCCTTTTGTTCGCATGACAATGTTGCCTTCTCCCTCTAACTTATGACGTGAGAAAGAGAAAGTGCTTTATGGGCTCTTTATATTGAGACTTAGAAAATTGGGACCATACAGTTCTTATAACATTTTTTTAATGTGAGTCAGATAGTTTTGTCCAATAGGTACCATGTCGGATGTGGGAAGGGCGGGGTGTTGGGGCTTATCATAATTTACATTAAAAATCAACGTTTAATAGATTGTCTATTGTTTTATCATTTAGAATTTATTTATTATGATTTTATAAATTAAAAATTCTGTGACAATTTTCTCTGTAACAAAGGCACCTGGGTAATTAGTACTGCTGAGCTGTTTAGTACTGATGCCGCTAATATTTAATGTTTTACGCAATAATGTGTCTAGGGAGTTTTAGGAGTGCTGCTAACGATTTTTTTGGGCATATGAGACTTTACGATTGATCTTTGGGTGATGAGATCAGCGATTATTATGTTTTGCTTTGATTCAATATGTACTATACTGATTATAATATAATTAGGCGTGACTCTTATCATTAAAATCAGGTGAAATCGTCCTTTGGTGACATATAAGTTATGGGTATATTTATACAACGAAAAAAAAACGATCAATTACTTCTTTATCTTTAGTATATAATATTTGAACGTATGTGTATACATACGTGTATATAAATTTATTTATTGAAAATAGTCATTATTAGATAATACCTTTAATCTATGTGACGAATGACGATCCATATTATGTATATTAATATATTGACAAAAAAAATAAGTATGTCATGATATCCCCGTTTTGGTAAGAGCTTTGTTTAATTTGGTGCTTGACGGCGCTGTGTAAAATGTCTGCAGATTATTATCTAATCCTGCCTTAAGTCTACATCATTGCATAACAACCTATTACCCGATTTATTTCGTTATTTAAAAGAGTGTATTTAGTTCCTGCAATAACAGATATAATTTCTTGAATTAAAATATAAGTTTTGCATAACATTGTCCGTTTTGTCTTTTTTAGTAGTAAGAAACTGATAGACTTAGACACCTTTGAATTACTAAATACTGACTTGTTATTATTAAATTAGACAGGCTCGGCTTCTTTTATCATAATTTAGTCCTATTTAATTTTCATACCATCCGGTTTTTGAACATACATAGTTACATACATATTAATTAAAAAATAATATTATGTTATCTGAAACTATTGCAAATTATATCTGTTTAAAATTGCAGTAAGGTATAAAATAGAAGTCTCGTAATATAGAATAAAATGCTCTATATTTCATTTGTAATATTATTATTTATATTATACAGTATATTGTATTACATACATACACTTTAAAAAACACACATACATTTACGCCTGGTTCCCCGGAGGGGTAGGCAGAGGCACATTATACACCACACTTCGCCAATTATATTGTTGGTCCCACGTAATAGGTGGCGAGCATATTGCCACTTGTCGGGATTAGTTACATTCCTCAAAGCCTCGTCTGTTGATCAGCAGGTGCACTTGCAGGTGAAGGGATGTTGGTAGGCCCTTAGATGTTGGTAGGCCATATACATACAGGGCCGTCTTTAAACTATTTGACGCCCTGGGCACGTTAGGATCATGGGGCCTCTATGACCTTGAGAAAGTTGTACACGGTATAGCTATGCGCATGCAGCAAGCTAAAGCTAATAAGCAAGTAGGGATTGGAGTAAGTCATTATCATCAGTGTTTTCAAAATTACTGTTTTTCGGTAATACCTAAATATCGGTTATCATTTGGTAATCTGGCAGGAACTAGGGGGCCCCATTAGATCGCGGGGCCCTGGGCACGTGCCCATAGTGCCCAGTGGGGAAGAGGGGCCTGTATACATACTATTGTAACACATATGATTTAAATTAATTCCCACAAAACTATACAACCAGTTTAACTGTACTGTAGTAAATTGTATACAATTATAGTTAATATCACCAGAACATTTATAAAGGTCTGTACATGTTCAATTTGTGAACAATTTGTGTGTAGGGTTTGGTTTTTTCGGTTGTGTGTACATTTTGTTGTGTACATTTGGTTGTGTGTACACACACAATATAGTAGGTAATATGTAAAAACATCTTTAACTACACTACAATACAGTAACTTATCGGTGCGTTAATCTTTGCTCACGTCAATTGTTTGATAAAATACAATAATCCTTAAATTCTAAACCCTTGATATGTTTATTTTTATATTTATATTCGAAATGTGAATGTAATTCAAGATTAAAGGGGATATTAACAACCTTTTCACCCATTCATGGGATAATTTCCAGGTTAGAAGCCATCTTATCCAGAGTGTTAAAGCTGTAAAAGCTAAAAAGTAATCAAAAATAATTACTTATAAAAAGCAATAACGTTTTGTCTGTACAGATCAGATACAAATTATTAGTTAGCGTAACTCATTTCCTTTCCAAGGTGTTTGATGTCCGAAGCCAATTTCATTCCATAATCATTTCAAAAAGGTCACATACCGACTACCAGAAATTATACTTACTAAACTTTTGAATATTTATCATTGCCCTTTCGCTGTCTCAAATTTCACCAATATCAAAATTAACAGACAGAAATATTTATTATAGTAGGTACATAAATTATTAATAAGGCTATCCTATTTCCTTTCTAGAGTGTCTGATCCACATCCAAAGCCAGTAGTCATTTCAAAAGGTCACAGTCAGATAAATTTTCAATATGTCCTAAAAAAATGAATGTCCTTTCTACGGTTTCAAACAACATCCATACGAATTTTCATCTAAAATTTATATTTAATAAGTATGAAAACGAACAGAAAGACAGACAGTAGAACCTATTTATTAGTAGATAAACACGAAACTATTTGAATTTCGGGGCCTCGTATTGTGTAAGCATCGTCAACGTTTTTCAATAATTGGTAAGAGATCACTTTACCTCATGCATATTATATTAGCTTGATCGTACGCTCACTAACGGGTAGGTGTACACACTCGGTTCTCCTCTGTATTTCGTTGGTATAAAATTCATATTCCCCTGTATCAGTCAGCAATACATTACGTATACTGTTACGAGTATGCGTTTTTGTTCTATACTGGTTTACATTTTCTCACTAAATACAGGTTTCGGTTTTCTTTCTTGATGTGCCGCTGGATGTGTTTAGACAATACTTCGTGTGCAAATGAATATCACTCTTTGCTTTGGAATGGCATGTCTTGTAAGAGTTATATAAAACTAATGATCGCCTATGGTTTTGTTTCCATTATTAATTAACAAAGTCGTAAGTGAAAAGTCGTCTCTTTTAAAAATATCATGATAAGTCGCTAATTTTTACTTACGACATTTTTAATAGTTACTTACGACTTTGTTATTTGCTGCCATCGATATATTTCATAATTTCTCTTAGTTACTATTTACGTATACCAAACTCAAAATCATTTATATAAGTTTGGCTGAAATTAAGTCTTTCTGTATCTGTTTAAAAGCTCATGTTGTCTCCAAGGTTGTTGGTATCTCTGTACCAAAAGCCGTCAATATTCGTTGGGTGGTTTAGACTTGAAAATATAACAAAATCCTTGACATACATACATACATCCACGCCTGTTTCCCCGAAGGGTTAGGCAGAGGCATATTATACGCCCACACTTCGCCAATTACATTGTTGGTCCCACGTTATAGGTGGCGAGCCTATTGCCACTTACCGGGCACTGTTATGTTCGCCAGAGCCTCGTCCGTTGATCGGCAGGTGCACCACTTGCAGGTGAGGTTGGCTTTGGGTCCTTAGGTCTTGGTAGGATCCCTTAAAGTCCTTGACATCATTTTTAATATTAGTATAATATATTATCTACGTACATTGATTATGATTTATTGCATATTTCGCAGAGATTCATAATTTCAATCGATTAATAATATAGCTTTTAATATAATTATCAAACGAATGAACCAAAGTACTAATATATATCTAATCTTTATAATAATAGTATAGATAGATCAATAGAATCAAACCAACAATCTTGTGATGATGATAATCCGCACCAGACTATTCTCTCAGCGAGGATCACAGCTTGGCGTAGGTGGGAAGCGATTACCGAAGTTAAAGCGGTTCTATTTTTAGATGGGTGACCGTTTGTGTGGCATTAAGCGCTTCGAAAGGCACCTTAAGTGTTTGATCCCGGTTATCCTTTTATGTGTTAGTAAAGTCAAGTTAAAGGTCTTATTGGGCGGATTGATAAAACAGAAGGACGCCATACATCTGTCTTCGCTGAAAGCATTAAGTCAGCTTGGTGGAGTTTGATCCTTCCTCTTCGCAACGCTCTTGTTAGAGCTGTCGTGGTCACAGTGGAGTATTCATTTAATTATAGGCAGATGTGACTCTCCTAACAGTACGCCACCTGCCTCTGTTTTTTGTTCTTCTTCTTCCCAGCAGACATTATTTGATCTGTCCATCGCATAGTTTTGTTTTGTATTAATTTTCTACATTAAAAACTTGTAAACCTTTGTGAAGAGAGAAAATAAACAATATATTATATTACTATATTGTAGTTTGACCACTACCTCTCTTTATTTTGTAAGAGTAAGTCCCTAATGAAACTAGTGAAATGTTAATGGGCTTAAGGAAAAGCGCTAGAACACTGTACTAGCATATGCTGAGTTTGGTCATTTTTGGTGCATCATATAAACATTTGTAATTGTTTTTAGTTTTAATTGTATGGTGCACAAATAAACATTTTTATTATTATTATTAAAGAAAGATACCACAGTTGCTGAGTTCATAACATATGGCATTTCATTATCATTAATTTTTTTATCGAAGAAACGCGACTATCGTATTGCAATACACGTGACTTAAGACAGATAATGTCAGTGAACTGAACTTTTCAGGTTAATATAAATTATCTACCGAAATTATACTATCTAATCAACAATTGTGTGAGCGTTACAGATAAGGGATCGGGCCATTTAAGTGATATATTTTATTAAAACTGTTTGAATAAACATACATACATAATGTCACGCCTCTTTCCCGTAGGGGTAGGCAGAAATCACATCCTTCCATTTGCTACGATCTTGGCACACACTTTTAGCTCCATTCACACTCATGAACCTCCTCATACCTGCCCATTCTCCAAAATTTTCTGAAAAATAAATAAAACACATTAAAATAAAACACTTAATCTTACAAACTGTCGCCCGTGACCCAGAGGTTATTATTCGAAATTGAATTTAACTTAAGTTTTTCTCTAGTAATTTTATATTTTCTTCATCCAAAGTGTCCATAAAACCGGTCCAGTGGTTTCTTCGTAATAACACATATAATTAGACAGAATAAAAACTCTTTTGTATTTATTTAGTATATAGACTACAATCATCTTATGTAACAGTTGATTTTGACTAATTGCATGGCATATTTTTTACTAATTAAAAACACAGCAAAGATAATAAATTGCTAGGATAAAAAATAAGGTTACTTCATTTTAGATTCCTTCTAAGGATTTAACATCTTCAAATCTTGGTAGCCTAGTTCGTTTGGACTACTAGAAACGCGATTTAGAATATTTAGATAAATAGGTATGTTTACATTGTTTAATTTAGCCATAAAATAAATGTATATCCACCTGATTATTTAAACGTTGTGCAACTTAATTTATTTATTGTACTTTTGAGGCGAAAATGTATTGTAGCGACACCGTACAAGCGATGCACGAAACGTAAAAAAATGTTATAATTTATGTTCAATAATTTTTAAAAGTTATTCGGCTGTATATGAATCGATTTGACATCACTTAGTCGTTCGTGCCTTCGGGCACAAAGAAAGAAAAGAAGGGGAGTAGTCGCTCGAAAAATGGTGGATTTGAATCGGCGAACAATTGAACAAGTATTCGCCGTTTTTAGAGGAGTTTATATAAGTGCATGTTATATAATGATATGTATAAAACTAACTTACTTACCTAACTTGAGAAATCATTAATTCCAATTTCTTAATAAATTTAAAAATATTTCATTCCTTCCTACGGTTCTAATTTCTCCTTATTAAATTCACCTTTGTAAGTTCAGCAGTTTAATCCTGAAATAACAGAAAGATAAGAGGTACTTTCGATGTTAATTTATATTATTAGTATGTATACAAAAGAAATCAAAGTAGGTTATTAAAATTATTATTTAAATATAGTTAAAAGTAATATAAAAATACAAAAGATGTTAAAACACATTGTTAATAGCCCCATTAACTTACCGTAAAGCTTTATGCCAATATGTTACGTTACGAATTATAATGCATATTATATGGGCTAGGTTTGAACTCAGCTGCTAACTGGTTCAAACCGACCGCTAAGCCGATAGGCTACAATTACCTTGAGTTTTTATCAAGTTAAATAAGAGAATAAATAAACTAGAGTAATATAAACACATTTTCTCTAGTTTCCATGGAAGGAGCAGTGTTGGCGTAACGCCCGGAAGAGCGAAGTTTATTAACGAGGGAAAGAGATGCCAGATGCTAGCATACCACTGTCCCTCTCTACTATTAAGAGCGCTTATTCCATAACAGTGGCTATATCGCAATATTCTGTCGTATTGTGTATTTTTGTGATGTAGTTATTTAATGTTTTTATTAACTTGTGAGATTTTTTTATAATGTAATATGTATTTTGTATGAGACTTTTGAACAAGACTTTAAGAATATTTTTTTTTTATAACGGATTAGTCCAGTTATACAACAAGAAATACAAATAAGAATTTCAATACAAATTACATTACCTTTTGTAAAATATGAATGTAACATAAATGGTTTTTGTTGATTGTAATTTTCGGACAATAAATTAATTTGTTTATTATTATTAATATTAAATTTTTTAAAACGAATTTCTGTTATTAAAAAACATAGCTCTGTTATTCTTTTAATTCAACGTCTAGATAGGAACAGCAAAATAAGGTATTTAAAAGAGTAGAAGCATATTAGTACCAAATTTTTATGCTTTTAATTACAAATAAATAAACTGAAATTCAAATACTTTAGCGCTGTATTACAAAACTAACAAATTATTAAAATTTTGTATTATTCATACAATAATACAACAACGTTTCAGCCGAGTTTTATTAATATTCAATATTTAACCATATATGGACCGCTAGCGGCTTTGTAAAGTTTTGACCTCTTGGATTTGACTTGTAAAAGATCATAATCATAATCAAGATTGTACTTATATAGTCACTGGATTGGCTTTGATGACCAATATTGTGTGTACGTAATTACCACTTGATCATGTACTGAATGTCCTGATAGTGTGGCTTTTTAGTATATGTGCACTTTGCTCCTTAAGTTGTTCGATTCTCAAACAAAAAAAAACATTTACATACGTAAAACGAATATTTTCTCTGGGTCTGGGTTTTTCGTAATATATTATAAATAAATAAATAAATATTCTCTTACAATCACACCAATTATTTAGTTCCAAGATAAGTATCATTAAGAACTTGTGTTATGGATACTAAATAACGGATAAACATACATAAATACTTTTTTTTTTTTTGTAAATACATACTTAAGATACATAGGTGAACACCCAGACCAGAACAAATATTCATGTTCATGCACACAAAGGTTTGTCCTGTGTGGGAATCGAACCCACGACCTCTCGAGTGAAGTGCAGGTATACTGACCTCCACGCCATATCGGTCGTCAAATTATGTATGTATGTATATTTGCAAATTACAAACTAAATTTCCCATAAACTTGTAAATGAATGCTATAACAATACTACGTGCGGCAGAAATTAATGTGAAAATAAGTAGGATGATAAAACGAAATTTACTTTCATATAGCAAGCATAATATTCCTGTGACAAATTGTTTTACTGACACACAATTAATATAAGTAATGTAGGTGACAATAGCTGTAAAAAGCGCGTCAGGCTCGCCCATTATTGTTGATTTATTCGCACAGCGTCGCTTCCATAGCCTGGTGTCTGGGATAGAAATTTTCCATTGCACATGCAAAGCGGCTAATGTGCACACAACATTGTATGTGCGTCGTTTTTACATTCTGTTTGTTAGCGGCGAAAGGGATAATGTTGCTAGTACAATGCTGCAGCAGTTTTCGTATAAAATAAATAATAAATAAATATTCTCTTACAATCACACCAATTCTTTAGTTCCAAGATAAGTATCACTAAGAACTTGTGTTATGCATACTAAATAACGGATAAACATACTTAAATATTTTTTTTTTTGTAAATACATACTTAATATACATAGGAAAACACCCAGACCAGAACAAATATTCATGTTCATGCACATAAAGATTTGTCCTGTGTGGGAATCGAACCCACGACCTCTGGAGTGAAGTGCAGGTATATTGACCTCCACCACGCCATATCGGTCGTATTGTCGATACTAATATAAGTTTTATACTATTTCAGTACAAACAAGCAATTTATCAGAAAGTTATAATTAAATTAAAATTCAAATAAAAATAGTTTCAAGCTCAAAAGAACATTTTTTTTAAATTACGATAAAAAACATTCTTGGGAATCTCATACAGGTCTTCTAGTCGCAAACTAAGGATACCTAGTTGGTCTAGTACTAGATTTTTAGTTATAAGAGAACGCATATTAAACACCCAAAATATAAAAGTACTCGTATTTATGCAAACTAACATTTGTCCTATTTGAATCAAACCCACGACCTTAGCAACAGGGCACAGATGTACTGACCTTCGCGTCATGTCACATTGAGAGAGAAAAATGTTCTAAACGAAAAAATATGTTTGAAAAGCCGCGAGTCGGAGCTTATATGAAACGTATACACTTTGCTAAATCATAAACTAAAAGCAAATTATATTAACTGCCGTTAATTTATGACTTTTAAGGTGGTTAGTCTATTTTGTAACCTTGCTATGGAAGAGCGGTGCTGCCTGAATGTCCATCATCCATCACTTATGTAGTAGACTAAGTTACTGAAACAAACTTTTTGTTTTTTTTTGACGTGACAACGTCTTAAATTAGGTTGCGGCTGGGAGTCACTTATGAAAAAGTGTAACGCTCGGTAACGTTACGATGAGTCACCGAACGAGAGAGAGGCCCGGCGAATGCCTTGCGTCTCTCTCCCACTCAACTATGATCGGTCTGCCGCGCGCGCAGCACTAGAGAATTAGGCGCATTGAATCGGCCAATTTAATTATATTCATATCAATAAATATTCTACCGAGAAAAAGACGTTGTCACGTAAAATCTTCGCCCGTAAAAACGACTTTACAGGCAACCATTTTTTTTATATATTGGTAACAAAACCGCGGGTCAGTGCTAGTATTAAGCGTATACTTTGATCTGGTATAGGTATATCAGATTAATTAATTACGGCTTCTGACCTAGAAAGGTACTGCAGTAGATCATCCGACATAAGCAATTAAGCACTCGTTACTTACATAAGCATATTTTATGAAGTCATTGCCATATGTAATGAATTTTACATGAATGTAATCTTTGAATGGAAAACTGTTTTATCTGCATGATTTTTAACACAGATACTATAATTATCTATGTTATAGTTATGATGATTTTGGCCAAAAATCGGCAGACATAATTAATATTTGTAACCCTAACCTATAATCATGGTAATTTAAGTGTTCTCGTGTTATCACCATTTTCATTTAGATCAATTTTATCAACCGTCAACAGTTTTTATTGAAAAACACGTCTATTTTTAGTGTTACACTGTGAACAGTCAGAAACTAAAAGTACTAATTTATTTGTAATATAAATTACACGTAATTGAAAAGAAAAGGTGTGTAGTACACAACATTATTAAAATTCTAATCATAATGAAAATCGATACAAAAGCAAAAATTATTGCAATTATTTAATAATAGCATAAATTCCTAGTTAGGTCAATAATTAAATTTAAATATTCAAAAGTAACCGGTCGTGGCCGGAATCTACTATTACGGTATATTGGGGTGCCAATATTCATATATATACAGTTCCCAGTAAGCGGCATTAGTCTTGCCACTTATTACGTGGGACCAACTATATAATTGGCGAAACATAAGCGTAGAATATGCCTGTGCCTACCCCTGCGGGGAAACAAGCGTGTATGTATGTATGTTTGTACGTAAATTCTAAAATTTACAGCAAAGTGAAGTAGTTCATTATGAAAGATATTAAGGGCATGCTGATCTTGATTTGGACCAAGTTAAAAGTATAAGAAAAAAGTGAAAGGCTACGAGTCGTCCAAGGTTCCATTGTTATCGAATTCGGTGAGGCTTTGTGTAAAATCTTCAAACTCTGTCTCGTTTTGAGACGTAATTGAATCGTTGTGAAACGTCGGCGACACTCTTATTTACATGTAATGATAAATTGTATTTTTTTAAGCTGTAGACACAAAACCTATTTAGACATACTAATCTATATCTACAAAAGTAAAACATCACTCACTCACTCATTCACTCACTCACTCAATCACTCACTCATCACTATATCTCAGTAACTACAAGTGCTAGGAGAGTACAATATTTCTTGGGGTGTTCCTTTTAGGACATAAATCCAACGATCCAAGTAATATTGTAAATGAGAAAATTTGTGACTATGTATGAATCATAGTTACTCTTTCACGTAAAAACTACTTATCAGATTTGAATGAAATTTGGTACATAATTAGTTCGTATCCGGTATTAACACATAGGATTTTACCTCGATATTCCCACGAAAATAGGGACCGCGGGTCTTTTGCCGAAAATCGCATTTTCTATGAAGTCAATTACAGTGTTATTGCATGCTTTGTTTTAAGATTTTTACTTTGTAAAAGTCTAATTTCTTGTTACAAAGTCGTTGGTGTCCGGTTCATAGAACCAGTTGGTACGGAGATCAAACCTCACCGATATACTGCAAACGTAAACCCACTCGTAATGGAAGCTTAAAGCGCTTAAGAAGAAGAAGAACATACCAGGGTTTAACGCGATTACCAAAGTACTTTTTAATATTTTTAATAAGTTTTTTTTAAATATGTGAATTGATTCAGATTTTTTTCATATGAGTGCATGTCACTGATGTGTTAATGAATTTTGACTTTGAGTCATCTATTCTTGTAAAATACCATTACGTCCTGACTGACTGACTCATCAGCGCCAAAACTGAACATTGAAGCTTTTCTCAGAGAAATACTTTATTTTTATTTTACCCCTTATAATATATTATACCTAGGGCAGGCCAAGCTGATGTTATACCTAAATGAAATATTATTTACACAATAAAGTAGGTACAACTAAAAACAAATGGAAATGAATGAATATTATGCATTTAACTAAACAAATTGTGTTTATAGTAAAAACGTGTATTTTTCAAATTTCTATAATTCGTTAAGAAGTTCTTGAAATTATTTTCAGTGTCACAAATTCTCAATTCAACACAATGTGTCCCCAGAGACCACGTAATCCAACAGACATGTGATGCTGAAGTCGGTAAAGAGCAATATAACTCAGTTACATATTCCGTGTCAGATTTTAGGTCGCGACAGGCCGATTACACTTGAGTAAAAGTGAGCGATTTCTTAACTTTTGACAGAATTTTGCTCCAAACCACTCTTGTTACTAGTAGATTCACGTCAGTAGTATGTCGCCGAGATATGAACTCATTTCAACTGGTTCTTTAGCCTAACGCTCTACGACGCTTGAACCACGCGACCGCCTTAAAATTGCCCTATGTTATTTATAACATGTCTAATAAGGTATGTGATCTATGCCCGTCCGTCCCCCATGGCAATCGCCTTGTTCGGCGTATTGACATGCCACTGGCTTGCGAGAAAGAGAAAAGAAAGTGCAGGCAGCCAGCCAGGTAGGTAGCGAGATTTATTAGATCGTAACTGAAGGCTCACTGGGCGAGCCGTAGTCGTCATTTCAAAAAAAACGTGACCCTCCTGAGTTCAACCCATATCATTGGCTTAATGCACAAGCCGTGCGTGCCACAAAATAAAAAGAATAAGAAGAACCACCCATATTCATGGCGCGTATTTACCATAATAATTGACAGTGTTAGGTTTTCAAAATGGCGGATCTGCGTGACAACGCTTGCTTACATGTAACTTGAATTTTCTTTAACTCTCAATATAGTAAAGTGAATTAGTAATTGATAGCGTGTTTATTTAACCCACACGGAGATAACAGTCAAGTTCTTACTAGTTTATTTTGCTATAGGAACTAAATCGTCTAGCTAAGCATAATTAGGACATTTGACGCTTTGCGAAATATATGATATCTTTGATTAACACATTGAAATACTTATCTAAGGAGTTATGCAATAGAATGTAAATGTCGCTTGAGTATTTTTTATCATCTGTTTACTAGATTATTTATTAATATGTATTACATACATTTGACGGATTTAAATTTATTTATTTCATAAAAAGGATCACCAACATGACATATACCATAACACAATAAATAATAAGAAAGTATAAAGTTTACATCTAAGTATTGTAACAATTACTGGAGATCACAACATGCAATCAAATTTAAAAATAATAATAATAATTGATACTAATCAAAAATACACTATCCAAATGTACGTTTATGCAAACTTTGTAACAATAATACCTACTATTGCAGTCTTAAGATACGTCACACTCTCTAATCCTTACTTCCTTACTTATTATAATATTATAAATACGAAAGTAACTCTGTCTGTCTGTCTGTCTGTTACTTTTTCACGCCAATACTACTGAACGGATTTAAATGAAATTTGGTATACAGATAGTCTAGACCCTGAGAAAGGATATAAGCTACTTTTTATTGCGAAAAGGGGGTTGTAAATGCTACCCAAAGATACTATTCCACGCGGACGAAGTCGCGGGTAACAGCTAGTAATAGATAAAAACCTAATGTAACAAGAATAAAATTTATCCTATATTGAATACTTTACTGTGATTAGTGGCATCGGGTAGAATGAGCCACCAAGTGTGTTCATAGACAAAATGATAAATATAAAACTATCGTCACAAAAACACTTTCACACAAAACGAGCATACGACGTCTTGAGATCTTGCAATGGCTGGGTCTAGCTTTGAACTTCACTAACTGTAATACCAAGTCCCAAGCTGGTAGTACATTCCAACCATCTGAGCTTCTTTATTGATATTAGGATGTATTTTTGATTTCGTTCGCCTCACGGATAATTTTATGGAAAATATTGGTTTTCTTTGCGAGATTTTGAGGTTACCAAATCTAATATGTATAGCTATTATTATTATTCGTGTTTTGTGTTAACATTAGGTACATGAGTTACAGAACATATTAATAATTACGATATAATAATCATTATAAATATTTTTGGACGTGGTTATCTAAGGAAGGCCGCAATTACTAAAGTAGGTTCTGCGAAATCTAGAAGTTCTAAAGAAAATAAATTATTCATAACTCTTTGAAATGTTTTTGTTCTGACTTCAAATATTATTAATTGTTCCATCATTTTTAACGTTAGGGGAAACCCGATCTAAATTATGCTTAATATTATATGTTTTATGGAACATTGTTGCCATTATATTGCCATATTATAGTACTCATATAAGTAATTCGCCGGCAAAATAAGTTCCTAGAAAATGTACACTTACTAAGCAAGCATTGATGTGTGACGAACGCAGTGTAGTGGTATTAAGGACTTAACAGCATATAGACATGACATTTGTGATAAATGGATAGCACCCATATTATAGAAAGTACTAAAAATGTAATGCACAGTATGTATTTAATTAATGATTATTTTTTAATTTTATTAATTATTAATATTTATTTTCTTAACAATATATTTTAATTAGATTATTTTTGTACATAACCCATTTTAAACTGGATGTTTTCTTTTTGAATGGGTATAATTTATTTGTAGAAAGAACTGAAAGATTTTATTTATGTTCTACTGATTCTATAGTATCACCGCACTATTAAATATGATCTAAATATGAAAACATACTTGGCCTATTAATGATAATTGCAAAAAATATCTAAATCTAAAGTCAATAATGCCCCTTATAACTTTGAAACAGATTTGATAAGAATTATTAAAACAATTTCTTCTTTAATAAATCGCAAAAATAATAATGAAACGTAAAATAATAAAAGCGAAAAGTGGTGGCAAGTAGTGATGAAACGAACGCAGAGGCACATTGTTAGGCCTTGAGGGCCGCTAGGGTTGCCATCTTGTTTTTGGAGTAATAAAATAGTTCACACATACATACACACAATCACGCCTGTTTCCCGAAGGGGTAGGCAGAGGCATATTTTACGCCCACACTTCGCCAATTGTGTTATTGGACCAATTGTGTAATAGGTGGCGAGCCTATTGCCGCTTACCGGGAACATCAATGTTTGCCATAACCTCCACGCCAGAGTTTGTAGGACCCCTATACACCCATAAATAATTTAATAGTAAAATTTAATGTACACAGCATTAAAAACAAAAAGTACTAATTTGAATATGGAATGTTGTTACGCTTTGGGTTGCAGAGGTCAGACGGCAATCCCTCTGTGTAATAACTGAAATTCAACCACATCTGGTTAAACCAGTGAGCTGACACTATTCCCTAAGCTTAAGCCTAGGATGACAATGGCTTAAATGAAAGAGTAAATAAGTGTATGTAACATATTTATTAGTTTATTATGTGTCATAAATACTCAAAAGCAGTAATATTAAAGAGTTATGTAAATGGAGTAATTTATTGGTGTCGTAGAACCGAAAGTACGCCTACACGGAAAAGAGGACAGTACTCTGTTCTAGAGTACCAGTGTCGTGCACACCATAAATATTTCTAACACTTACACCAATTTTTCAGCAAGATAAGTACCATTAAGAACTTGTGTTATGGATACTTAATAACGTTTAAACATACGTAAATATATTTTGTAAATACAGAGAAAATCACCCAGACCAGAAGAAATCGCATGCTTAAAGAAACATGGACCCATTAATGGATAGGTCAGGTTTTAGTTACGTACTTATACAGTATTTCTATTTGTTACTGAGATCGAATCAATGTTAATCAAACATTCAAAACACAAGCTGAATTACGAAATAATAGTATCAATTTAATGCGCTTACAAGTAGGACAAGTTCCTACTCTTTAGAAGATCTTCTTTTGTGATGTCCCAAAAATCGCATTTTTTTGAGTTAAGTCACTATTCCATTAAGCATGCGAAATATTCATGTTTGTACACACAAATATTTGTCATTTGTGGGAATCGAACCCCTGACCTCAGGAGTGGAGTGTGGATATAATCGCCACCACGCAATATTGGTCGTCAAATCCTTTATATTCATATCCATATTCGGATACCTACATTAGCTCGACTATTTAGTCTTTAAAACGCTACATACTGCCTACCCTACCTGAAATATCTGTGCACGCCCTTGGTGGCAACCCTAGTACCTACCTACTCAATATGCTCTTGTTAAAGTAAAAGGTAAATTTCCTACTGCTCTTTGAAGGAAATGTTCATATAAACTTCAAATGAGATGTGCCTTTGCATATTACTTCGAGTAGGTATTATTTATCTGATTGTGTTTATGTAGGTATAATGTAATGATAAGATATACATTCATATTTTATTATAATATACTTAGTCCCTGCCTTCGTTTGTTGTTTTGCCATCTGTAGTGTAAACAGTTATTATTATTAATGATGTAAAAAATATATAAAATATAGTATAGTATAAAATATATAATTAATTTTATACCATTTTATATTTATTTCCAAGATAAATATCATTAAGAACTTGTGTTATACGGATAAACATAGGTTTATACACACAGACATACATACATTTTTTTTATAAAAACATAAATTTAAATTAATATAGTTATATAGGAAAACACACAGCTTAGAAAGAATATTCATATTTATACACACAAAGATTTCTCCTGTGTGGGAATCGAACCTACGACCTCGGTCGTCAAAAAAGTAATTATAAAAGTGCATATTCACTGTTATATATAATATAATACATTTAAATAATGTAGAATTGCATATTTATAGTAAATATTAAATAGTTACGTATTATAATATAAATACGTGTTCCTTGATGATTTCAAACTAAAGTGTTATAGTAAAATTGTTTATAACTATGTAGGTAATTTTCGCTTTGTCCAAATTTAATTGTTAAACTTAAATCGCATGTATAACAAAAGTACTAGGTGTACCAATAGGCGAGTTATGAACTTTATGTTAACCGGATATAAACCGGACGCTCCGCTTGTACGTCGAGATCGCCTTTGAAATAATGTATAAGGCCATATAAATACTTAGAGTTTTGAGTCGTATATAGTATATATTTTGGGAAGATTGCAATTAAAGGTTGTAGTTTCAACTTAGCCGTAATCTTCAATTCAATTCAATGTTTATTGCACTCCATAATGTATTATATAAGGTCTTACATCTACACAAGTTACAATAACTTGTGTAGATTACTGTTGGGCACGGCAACTTAGGAGAGAGGAAGCATACTAGGTCCTTTAATTTTTAATGTTATTGTAACTAACCAATCGATAATTTAAAAGAGCATAGCCTGTGAGTTTCTTGCCAGTTCTTCTTACAGAGCGGTGGCTCGGAACTGGCACTTAGATTCACTTACACTTAAATATTTTTTGTTTTTTTAAATTGTTTGGTTGCAAGTGAATCTAAGCTTCGTGATTTTAGTATTTTTTTTTTTGTTATTTTTTTATATTTTTGACGTTTTCAAGTACTATGTAATAGTTTATGAAATTATGAAATAAAAAGTATTTGATTTGATTTGTATGTAACAGTCTAATAGAGCGTAGTGATCGCACCGAAATGACGGGCAGTGTACGTCAGCCGTTTCCTCCCGGCACGTATGCAGTAGTGGTACTCAGTGACGCAATTGACTTTTTCAATGTCTTATCTACACCGAAGTATGTTGTCATTCGGCCAGTGATCGTCGAGGCGCGCGCACGCCGCCGCAGCCCGGGCTCGAGCGCGCATTTTATTTGTTTTACTTTTGCTTCATTACTGGTGCGTCGAGGACAAAGCCGCGAATCGGGCGACCGTATTCCGTCAATGTTTTGAACTCGACTTGTGACATTCAGTGGTACATTATAAACAAGGTCTCTACCGAATCACTCGCCATGTTGATGTCAGGAATCTTTATCTTTTCACCCGAATTAGCCTTCAGGTGCGTGTTCTATATAATCTTATATTGCTTTTGTTTGCGTTAATTTCTTTGTAGTCTTACGTTTAGTGCGATCGCAGTGGAAGTTGTAACGAGTTATGAACCTGATTGGCGCGTTCGGCGCTTGATGCATTGTTCTGTGATTGACCCAGTACTTGCGATTGTGAAATAAATAATTATGGTTTTTCCTTGAACGGTTCACATTCACCGATACTTTTTGATAACATGCGCTACTTACGCGCGAGCGCTACTGATGCTGGCGATACTCACTTGTAACATAATTGTGTGTTATGGTAAATCCAATATTACTCGGAACGATGATATTCGATATTGGGAAAACCCCAATAAATTCTATAGTGCGAATAGATATTTGCGCTGTTAGTTTAGTCATGTACTGATGATACATATGACGTAGATTTCGATGGTCGCACGTAACATGACTAACATGGTGTTTTGTTTGTTACAGAATGACGCCACAAGAAGAGCGGGAAGGCGCGCGCGGCGCTGAGATAGCGGACGCCTTCGAGGACGACATGTTCGGGCCCTCGCGCACCGAACCCGCCGCCGCTCGGCCCAAGCTTTCCATGATCTCCGCCCGGCTCCGGGCCAACGAGGAGCGCAAGCGGGTCATCGAAATATGCTCCCAGAAGTTGGAGAACATCGAGGACCCGGCCCGCGATCTTCGGCGCTCAGTGTGCATCAACAACACCTACTGTAGACTCAGCGAGGAGGCGCGCAGGGAGAAGGAGGCGCGGCGGAGGAGGGCGCGCGAGGAATGCGACGACTCGTCGTGGGTCGGCAAGAAGGCGCGCCGGGCCGTGGAGGACGAGTGCCTGGCACTGCTGGATGCCATTCCCGAGTTGGGAGACGCGAACCTCGGCTGCGCGCAGCTGGCACGCCAGATGCCCCGCCAGGACGTGCCTCTGCTGCCCCCCGGCCTGCTCACGGTGCTAGACTCATGACCGCTGCGGCCCGCGCCCCTGCCCGCCCCGCTGTGAAGCGCTGCCGGATTTCCCCTGGCGACTGCCGAAGGTCGCGACCCGAGCCTCTCGGAGGCCTACATTGTTACCCGAAACGGACGTTTAGCGAATACGTTGTTCGAGAAGAGTACTTACTTTGTTGGCGTATTTTTATTATTTAGTGAAAGTTGCTCAGGCGCTGCCGACGGGCGCGGTCCAATTAGTGTTCAATGATTTTATTTTTTACCGATCGATCGGTCGGAGGACTCGCTTCGTTATCGCGTCGTGGGACGTGGACAGAACTATGTACGTTTATCGTTTTGATTGAGGGACTAGTTGTTAAGGTATAATTAATATGTTACGTTATTGATAAGTAAATAAATGATAGTGATTTATGATAGTGATTTAAGATAGTGCAAAAAGTCTGGGAACGGGAGCGTAGACGCTTTACATCCGTACATAATCGAGTCGCCTTTAAAAGTTATTTTTACGAAAGTGATTCGGAATCGGCATCGAGAGAATCGCGCGGCCGGCTCATTATTTAGGGAAGGAGTCACTGCCCTACAAAACATTCGTAAGTTTAGTATAATTACCGCCTCTTCGGGCCGGGACTCCGCCGTGGAATGAATGGTGATTAAGATCGTTGTGTGAGATGCGAGGTTCAAATATAAAATGTAGTCGAGTCGAGTTATAGTCGTCGACGTGAGGTTGGGAGAGCGCGGCTCTCTCGCACCTCACACGGCGCACTGTGCGCGCTGTGCGGACTGCGGAGAGTGCGCCAGTGTGGGCGTGCGCCGTGCGCGTGTGTGTGTGAGCCGCGCGACTCGCGACGAGTCGACGAGCGCGTCGCGTCATCGCGTTGGCCAACACTTGGCCGCCAACACACAATGCTCGGTCATGCATTTTATTAACAAGTCTGACTTTTGAGTTTTGTTAAACATTTTATTCTCTTATAGGTTTATTTTTTACGTTAAATACGGATCTTGTTACCTGATGTGTTTAAATCGATTAAGCTTTTGTTACCATTATGATAATGATCGGTTTTTTAATTTTTATTTTCGAGTGCGTTAAGTTGATTTGATCTTGTTAAATTGAGCTCAAACGGAGGTTGCAATTAGAGTGCAATTGTTCATAATGCGTACAAGGCGAGCGTTTTTCTTTCGGAGTCTTAATTGTCGCGAAATATATTGGTAGTGACCCGTTTCGCCCCCTCTGAATAGTAAACAGATACCGATGGGCGTTGGGGGTGGGCGCGGCTCGAGGGGTGGGGGGCGAGGCTCCGCTCCGTTCCCGATTCCCGACACTCCTGTGATATTAGCCTAACCTGTGTGTCGTATTTGTGCTAGTACCCCTCAACCTTGCGTATTTGGAAAAAAATAAGCTTCAAATGAATTAATATTCGACCTTCATCAATTTGGCCGTTTTTATACGGTATAAACAAATTTATAAAGTCGATCAAACATAACGACTGTAGATTTCGCATTTAGTATATTTCGTCACCATATTGAATGTAGAAATTTTTTGTATTAATAAAGAAAACATGGTTTGCAATTGTTATACCTATTGTTTATAATCATTGTGAAAATATTAAATTTTAAGAGCTTGAATACTGTATATACTCGACTGGAGTCGTTGTTAAACTCTCAGTCAAACATAACTAAGTCATACTAGAACTGACGATGTTCTGTAACAATAGTCGTTTAAAAATTGGGACAAATCTAGATAATGTATTTTACAACATTGATCCTTAATGAACGCACATATTATATTATATAATTTTATGACATTTGTCTCAATTAAGCCACATTTGTTGAATACAAATAAATCATTGTTGTTTGTGATCATTGATGAATCGATAAATGACCAAAAACTGTTTGACGGCAAAATGAAAATGTATTTTTTTTTTCTAGTTTTAAATCGTGGCTTCCATGGTATTCCCGAAGTTTGTGAGATTTATTAAGTGTAAATGAATAAATTATTACATACAGAGCTTCTACTTTTTATTATTTACAGAATTTTTTTTTTTTTTTATAATCTCTGTTTAGGGCAATTTTGTAGCAAGCCTACTTTTTAGCTACCTTTCTCACCCATTTCATGCTATCCTACCTTAGTCAGAAGGTATCGATTAATAAAGTATAATAAGCCCCACAACTATAATATAATTATCATTATCATTAGTTCAACAAGAAATACAGTTGTGGGTATAATTAAACATATTTTTTTGTGTTTTCTATATATTTAATGAAGAAAAGTATTTAAGTATGTTAAACCGTTATCTAATACTTAACATGCATTGATTTGGTTGGGGTGAAATGACACTGTGTGCAATGTCTAAGGGTTAGATGGCACTGTGTGAAATGTCTAAGTATATTTTATATTATTATAATCTAATAATTTTCTAAGTGCCAGTTGACGACGCTGTCTGTGTTCAATGTCTAAGGGATAGATGACACTGTGTACAATGTCTAAGGGATAGATGACACTGTGTGCAATGTCTAAGGAATAGATGACACTGTGTGCAATGTCTAAGGGATAGATGACACTGTGTGCAATGTCTAAGGGATAGATGACACTGTATGCAATGTCTAAGGGATAGATGACAATGTGTGCAATGTCTAAGGAATAGATGACACTGTGTGCAATGTCTAAGGAATAGATGACACTGTGTGCAATGTCTAAGGAATAGATGACACTGTGTGCAATGTCTAAGGGATAGATGACACTGTGTGGAATGTTTAAGGGTTAGAAGACACTGAGAACAATGTCTATGAACTAGATTATCGCTTGCTCCGTGCCTCGGAAAGCTCGTGAAGACGGTGGTCCAGGTTGACTTGAACGTCGATATCATGAAGTCAGTTACCTCTAATATCCTGAAAGCTGGTATAACCATAGCAAAATGTTGCCAAATCTGGTTAGATCATTGAGCAGATTCTGGGTCCTGAGCGTAAGCCTAAACAACCGAGATTAATTCTAGGATACTATTAGATTTATACTTTACAGGTTTTGATTTGGTTGGGGCGAGAAGACACTGTGTGCAATGTCTAAGGGTTACAAGGCACTGTGCGAAATGTCTAAGTATAATAATTTTAATTTATTATTGCAACAAATCCGTTAATAACTAAAAAGGTAGCTCATTATTTTCTCGGTTCAGAGCACTTTTTAAAAAGCTTACTTTTTCTCGTTATTAAACATTCATTTAATTCTGACCTAAAGTTTCAATCTAAGGATTAGTTTTTCTTTATTTTAAATAATGGCTTCGTGCCTCTAGCACATTTAGCCAGTGTCAAGTAAGTGATATATTAATAATATATAATTCATAGTAAATGAGAATAAGTGGTGATAAAGATGATAAATGGTAAATGAGATACCCTCCCCTACTAAGCCCCTTGAGTCCTCAGTAAAGATGTGGGACTATACTGAGATCTCACATGGACTCCTTGAGAGAAAATTTGAAAAGTGATGTTGCACTGTTTTGTTTGATTTACCAACACTCATGTATGTTCACAAACACTTAACGGTCAATAATCCACCGTTATTACACATTAATGTTAGAAATATCACAAATTTGAGAAAATAAAACAAAACTGCAGACATGACGCTTCACTTTCCCGCCAAGAAGTCCAAGGATTAGTTATTGAGACGTATAACTTCGAAAAAGATTGTATTGTCTATTGCAGATGGCCAATTTAGGATCGACATACGCGTCACCTCCACGGCAAACTTTCAAATCTGCAGTTTTTATAAATTTGAAATTTCTATTTAAAAATGCACCTTAGGTGTGAAAATATTAAAACTTCTATAAACACAGAAAAACTGCAGATTCGTAAGAAGGAGGTGATTAGGTTACAAATTATGGGCTTTAGTCTAGACTCTAGAGTACCTTATTCTTATAGAAAGCCTAATTTACAATCTTTGATTTTCTTGGGTCGAGATGACACTGTGCAATGTCTAAGGGTTAGGTGTCAATGTGTGAAATGTCTAAGTATTATTTTATTTTATTAATCCAACAAAGCTGTCAATGTCAAAATAAGCAACTGATAGCTGTTCCGCTGTGAGTGAAGCGGAATGGTGTGTTAAGTCTGTAAAAGTCTGACTTTTACTGACTTATAACCATCCATATTCCCTTAGACATGTGTCTAAGGGTAAGATGACACTGAGTGCAATGTCTATAAATTAGATGGCACTGAGTGCAATATTTAAGGGTTAAATGACACTGTGTGCAATGTCTAAGGCAAGATGACACTGTGTGCAATGTCTAAGGGTCAGATGACACTGAGTGCAATGTCTATTAATTAGATGACACTGAGTGCAATGTTTAAGGGTAAGATGACACTGTGTGCAATGTCTAAGGGTTAGATGACACTGTGTGCAATGTCTAAGGGTTAGATGACACTGTGTGCAATGTCTAAGGGATAGATGACACTGTGTGCGATGTCTAAGGGATAGATGACACTGTGTGCGATGTCTAAGGGTTAGATGACACTGTGTGCAATGTCTAAGGGTCAGATGACACTGTGTGCAATGTCTAAGGGTCAAATGACACTGTGTGCAATGTCTGAGGGTTAGATGACACTGTGTGCAATGTCTAAGTATTATTTTATTTTATTAATCCAACAAAGCTGTCAATGTCAAAATAAGCAACTGATAGCTGTTCCGCTGTGAGTGAAGCGGAATGGTGTGTTAAGTCTGTAAAAGTCTGACTTTTACTGACTTATAACCATCCATATTCCTTCTAGAGCCTGCGGTGTTCCAGGCCTTTTGAGAGGTAACCAACTCTCAAACAGTCCCGCAACACTTATAAAAAGTCTACTCATCATTACTTCAGGTTCATTTTCAATTCATATAAATTCAAAGTTTATCTACCTGCAAACATATTGAAAAAAAAACAAATAACTTTGAATAAGCCCCACGAATATAACATCATCATTATCAGAAAAATTGGGCTTAATAGACGTCCATTTTCTATGCACGTAATCAAAATAAGTATTGCATAAGATGGCGCTATGTGTCATGTCTTTATTCTATTATTTCAATCTTCTACTTTCCAAGCTTAGATTTGGTTGGGGGAAAAGACACTGTGTGCAATGTCTACGGGTTAGATAGCACTATGTGAAGTGTGTAAGTATAATTGTATCTAATTATAAACTAATAATTGTCTAAGTGTTAGACGACACGGTGTGCAATGTCTAAGGGTAAGATGACATTGTGTGCGATGTTTAAGGGATAGATCACACTGTGTGCAATGTCTAAGGGATAGATGACACTGTGTGCGATGTCTAAGGGTTAGGTGACACTGTGTGCAATGTCTAAGGGTAAGATGACACTGAGTGCAATGTCTATAAATTAGATGGCACTGAGTGCAATATTTAAGGGTTAAATGACACTGTGTGCAATGTCTAAGGCAAGATGACACTGTGTGCAATGTCTAAGGGTCAGATGACACTGAGTGCAATGTCTATGAATTAGATGACACTGAGTGCAATGTTTAAGGGTAAGATGACACTGTGTGCAATGTCTAAGGGTTAGATGACACTGTGTGCAATGTCTAAGGGTTAGATGACACTGTGTGCAATGTCTAAGGGATAGATGACACTGTGTGCGATGTCTAAGGGTTAGATGACACTGTGTGCGATGTCTAAGGGTTAGATGACACAGTGTGCGATGTCTAAGGGTTAGATTACACTGTGTGCAATTTCTAAGGGTCAGATGACACTGTGTGCAATGTTTAAAGTCAGATGACACTGTGTGCGATGTCTAAGGGTTAGAAGACACTGAGTGCAATGTCTAAGGATTCGATGACACTGTGTGCAATGTCTAAGGGTGAGATGACACTGTGTGCAATGTTTAAGGGTCAGGTGACACTGTGTGCATTGTCTAAGGGATAGATGACACTGTGTGCAATGTCTAAGGGTCAGAGGTCACTGTGTGCAATGTCTAAGGGTTAGATGACACTGTGTGCAATGTCTAAGGGTTAGATGACACTGTGTGCAATGTGTTAGTCTACATTATTTAAACGAATCCGTTTCTTAAAGAACGGAATATACTATAATAAATGTACTAGAAACCTTGAACTTTTCTGCTTACTTATGAACAGTTTCAGTGGAACTTAATTAATCATTTCTAAAGTACAAGCTTATACATTTTTATCATTGGTTTGAAATAACAATCTGATGCAGGCAGATTGCAGAATTCGTCGTTTTGCAAAACAACAAATAAAGGTACATACTTGTTTTATTTTTATAAACACCCACTCGTGACTTTGACCGCCTGACATATAGCGTCATCGCAAAAGTAAATAAATATATAATAGGTTGGGGAAAAAGTCTTTTCGTATTTTTGTATGAAAAGTCAAGACATTTTTTTCAAAGTTTATTTACATTTATTTACAATATATATGTACCGTTTTGTTGAATAACTTTCTGCCATTTTGTGGGCAGAGACATTATCCCGTTACTGTAGAAACTTTGGGACTTCTGATCAAAAAAACGGGACAAATAGTTTTGGCAGTCCTCTCTTGAGGTCAACCTTACAGAACCTAAAGAATTCTGCAGAGACCGAAACAGGTGAAAATCTGAAGGCGCAAGGTCAGGGCTATATGGTGGATGCACTAGGACCTCCCAGTCGAACTCTCTTAATTTTTGCTGAGTGGCTAAAGATGTGTGTGGTCTAGCGTTATCGTGATGAAAGACCACACCCTTCCTGTTGATCAATTCCGGCCGTTTTCTCTCGACTGCTTCCTTTAATCTCATCAGTTGCTGGCAGTAAAGATCAGAATCGATGGTTTTGCCGGGCGGTAAAAGCTCATAATAAACAATGCCCTTCCAATCCCACCATACACACAGCATCACCTTATTTCGTGTTAGGCCAGGTTTGGCCACAGTCTGTGAAGCCTGGCCAACTTTCGACCACGACCTTTTTCGCACGTTCTTGTCGTACGTGATCCACTTTTCATCGCCAGTTATCAATCTCTTCAAAAACGGCTCGGTTTCATTACGTCTCAATAATGAATCGCAAATGAGTACACGGTTCATTAAGTTTCTTTGAGTGAGCTCGTGTGGCACCCAAATATCGAGCTTTTTTGTATAACCAGCTTTTTTCAAATGGGTCAAAACTGTTTTGTGGTCAATTCCCAGTTCTTCAGCTACATCGTAACTACTAATATGCCGATCTTGCTCCACTCTTTCAAAAATGGCGTCCATTTTATTCGTAACAGGGCGACCAGAGCGAGGTGCATCTTTAACATCAAAATTTCCGGACTGAAAACGTTTGAACCAAATTTGTGCTACTCTTACTGACACTGCATCAGGTCCATAAACATCACAAATTTTTTTCACTGCTTGAGTTGCATTTTTGCCTTTTTTATAATAAATTTTTAAAATGTATCGAATTTCTTCATTAGATTCACTCATTTTTACGGAGAGAAAAACAAATGAAAAATAGCGGGAAACAACTTTTTTTTATTTTTTTCTTTTCTTTATAATGGAACCTTTTTAATGTTACCAAAACCAGCCAGACACAAATAGTACAGTCAAAAAAATTTTATAATAAGTTTATACCTACGTTATGCGAAAAGACTTTTTCCCCGACCTAATATACTAAGGACTTTCCTATCTGTATATCAAAAGTCATCAACATTTAATACGGGGCTTAGATGTAAAAAACATTATCCGACTAATATTATGAATGCGAAAGTTTGTGAGTATATATAGATGTACGTTTGATTACACGCGCGAAAACTACTAAACGGATTTAGATAAAATTTGCCACGTAGGTAGTTTATAAGCTAATTTAGTACATAGGATATTTTATATTTTGATCTTCCCACGGGAACAAGGCGCTGCTAGTCTAATAACTAATAAAAGATAAGTAGAAAATTCTTTTTTGTACACAAAAAATGTAACAAGCAACATATAAGCGGCCATATTGTGTAAGGTGACGCTGTGTGCTTTGTCTTATTAGGGTTAGGTTAAACTGTGCGCAATTTCTTTAGGGTTTGATGACACTGTGCAATGTCTTATAGTAATATGGCGCTGCTAGTCTAAACTATGTATAATATAAAGGGGGGGAGGGGCAGTATAGGGATCCAACCACCATCTAAGGAGCCCAAGCCTTGTATTGTAAATAATTGCTTCATGCCGTTTGCATATTTAGCTATATCAGCTAGTGTCAAGTAAAATATATAATATTAATACACAATTCTTAGTAAATGAGAATTAGTGGTAATAAATGAGATGCCCTCCCCCACTGCCGCTTGAGTCCTCAGTAAGTACAGGCAGCAGCGATAGCCTAGTGGTGAGGTCAATAAACTGCAATCCAGAGGGTATCGGGTCCAAACCCTAATCTTACCTATGACTTTTCGAAGTTATGTGGGTAGTTAACGCTAGCTCCGAGCCTCGGAAAGCACGTTAAGCCGTTGTCCTGGCTGTCATGAACATCTATGACAGACGTTATTACGAAGTCAGCTTAGTACCTTTTAGTATTTTGACAGCTCATTTGACCTTAGAATGATGTTTTTCTTTATTTTATTTCTTTTTTCATTCTTCGTAATGTGAATAATATAAATAAAATGTGCTTTTTGTTTTAAGTTCATTTTAAAAAGGGGCGTATTAAAATTGTGAAAAAAATCGACAGCCCAACCCCAGGCTTAGATATATGGCTACAGATGCTTTTTTAGAAAGTTCAAAATATTCCCCATGTCTCCTAGCCTTACCTTCTATTGAAACAGCTGATTCCATCTCTAAAGCTGTTTCGCTATGGGTACTATACATATAGATAGATAAATAAACGCTTTATTACTCACAAAACTAAACATTTACAATAAAAATTAAAACATAAACACTTAGAAGGCAATGGCGGCATTTTCGCTAAGAGCAAACTCTTCCAGGCAACCTTTGTAATAATCAAAATAAATAGGACAAAACAGGTAGCGCATAACTTGTCATAAAATCATAAAAGACTATAACATAAAGAAATATAGTTATATACAGAGTGTCCCAGAAACGAGTGTCAAGCGGAAGTCGGAGATAGAGCGCCCTCTGGGGTATTCGAATCACCCACATGTATGTTCCGCGATTTTTTATAGCTTCCGAGTTATGATTTTTTTTCTAAAACACTGAGAATTTTCGACCAAAAAAATGTTTTTTAAAGAGTAGACACTTATTGTTTTCTTTTATCTTATTATTGAATCTTTGGAAGTGTTCTCATATAATTTAGTTCATCAGCTTTGTGACATTGATGAAAGTCACGAAAATATAATAGACTTTGTGGCTATAGAAAGAGTCTAAATACTTCTCCAAACTCTTAACATTTATAACCATTAAAATAACTTCTTCAGAACCTTCTGTAGCTTAGCCTGCGAAGACAGCAAAAAAAAAATCTTGAATCTTGATCTCTGTTTTGACACCGGCGTTATTAATCTAGCCACGGGCCTAAGCCAAGTGGTCAAGATTAAAGTATTGGGGAGCGATTCCCGTTCTAGTTCAGTCCGTAAAAATTTCCGCACAAAATATTTCAGAGGTTTTTTAATACCTTACTGCTTTCTGTAAAGTTGCAAATGTGTAATGTGGTAAATCTAAAGTGGTGATATATTAATGAAGTTGCTTGGGAATAACCCCGATTGTAGATAGGACTATAGGAATTCAGGGGATTTTTAATTCAACATATTTGGTTATTTTTTCTGTGATTAAGCTTTGTATGATAGGTATAGCGATATCAATTAAAAGTGCAGTTTTTCTCATTTTATCAACTACTGTTATGTCCGCTCTATTGAAATGCACAGTTCTATCCGTAAGTATTCCTCTATCGTCATATAATTTGTAATTGTTATTCTCTAATATGGTTTCTGCGGTATAATTATAATATGGTACTTTGGTAGATGATGATATAAGGTTGTATTTTAATGTTAAATTTTGATGGGTTATGCTAGCTATCTGGGTCTATGCTTGAAGTCCGTTTGAAGTTGAACTATTGATCGGCAAGCTCCGGTTATATTTTGGATGGTCTCTGATGAACTATTGCAACGTCAACATAAATCAGTAGATAGGTTAGGTACATTAATGATATATCTTTGGTAGTTTTTGTTTATAATACTTGATCTTGAATAGCTAGCATCAATTCTTCGGTCTCAGGGAACAATTAGCCACGAGTGAGCCAAGCGTTCGACGCATCTTTGTCGACATGAATTTGGCTCAAATCCTGGCGATATCTCCCATGCAGGGACTTTCGGGTCCATTGCTCTATTTTTGTCAGTCTGTCTGTCTGTTCTTCGATTTGCTGTACATTGTTATCTTTAAGGTTAAGTGTATTGTCTTATTGTACTACTGCAGTGTGAAGATCGAATGTTAAAGCTTTTTTGTGAAAATATACCCTTAAATTACTAATTTGGTTTTTATGAAGATTTTTAATATTTATAATACCTCTACCCCCTTCTATTTTCGGTAACGTCTGTCTCTGAACGCAGGCCCTAGGATGATGCTTCCGATACTTTGTCATGGTTGTGTTAATGATGCGCTGTAATTGGTACAGTTCAGTTTTTGTCCTTTTAATAATTTCAAAAGAGTACGATAGAATAGGTATTGCGAATGAGTCAATTGTTTTTACTAAATTTTTACTATATTATGTAACAATTAAATCTATATTTAAATTTAAGTCGAAGGTTAGCTTTGGTTTCTTTCTCTAATATTTTGTTATTTTGGTCATAGTCTAAATATTTATAATTTTCGTTTTCATCTAATGCATCTATTGTTTATCCCGACTCTATTTGATATCACATAAGGTGATTTTGCCCTGCTTTGACTGCTTTATATTTCGCATTTATCGATTCCAAAATTCATGTTTATAACTTGTGAAAATTTGTCAGCGATATGTAAATGTTTGCAAATCATTATCATCGGTTCAAAAGAGTTTAATGTCATCCATGTACAAAAGATGGCTAATGTTATAATTGTTTGTTATAGCCGAATTTTCTGTTTGCTTTTAAAATTAAATGGGTAACCTCTATTAGCAGAATTTAATAAATTAAACAGGGGATTCAAAGCAAGGCAAAACCACACAGGGCTTTTATTTTTCAAGGTAATACTGTAACCTTAAAAAATACCTCGTTTTATTTTAATACATTCAGTTTCTATATTGATGGGCTTTGAACGTAGGATGAGTTTGTTGTTCATGTGTTCATTGCATGTTTTAAAAAAACCGGCCAAGTGCGTGTCGGGCCACGCGCAATATAGGGTTCCGTAGTCACCCTTTGCCATAATGGCGCTATATGAACAGGTTCAGCTATTCCCCGATAGATATCACTACTACGGTATGAATGAAATTTTAATACATTTAATACAAAAATTTATTTGATTGTCGTCCATTACTCGAAAACCAGTAAAGCCTACTTAGCCGTGATAGTTTTCCTTTTAACTTCATTATATATACTACTATTGTGAATTTTTTCAGCCACTCTGAAAGTACCGTTTACCTGGTGGGGGGGCGGATACTGAACTCTATCAATTTTTTTCACTTTAAAGCTTAATGTTTCGAAAACGGATCCCTAAATCGAAAAATGGTTTTAAGAAACTCGTATTACTTTTGAAAGACCTTTCTAACGATACCCAACATGATAAGATAGACTCGAGAAAAAAAAATCGTTCCTACTTTACGTGTAGGGGAGGTACGTTACAAAACAATATTTTTAAAAATTTTATTCTACAGGTTTGTCGACGTGATTAATATGTATACCCACACCAATTTTCAGCTGTCTAATGTTAATAGTCTCTGCGCTAACCCGCGGACGGACGGACGGACGGACGGACGGACGGACATGGCGAAACTATAAGGGTTCCTTGTTTACTACGGAACCCTAAAAATGATACTACCTGTAGATGACTAGTTTGAATATTATTGTATCTATTGTGGCTTCTTTTTGTTGTTCATGCTACATATTATTATTTTCTATGTGTTTGTTTATTAAGTGTGTTAAACAGGCTGTGATTATCTTGTAAATAGTTTGTAGGCAGGTTATTGGTCTATACTTAGCAGGATTTTTTAGTGTCGTTACCGTCTTTAGATAGCATATAGGTAGTTCCATTAGTAATATAAATCGGCATTGAGTCTTGATTAGGTCTTCTATAAAATTGTTAATATATTTGTAAAGATATGGCTGAAGGGACGTGAATTTTTTATACCAGTAGTTTTGAATATTATCGGTACCGGGTGTTTTCCAGTTGTGTAGATTTTTAAGAACTTGCCCAAGTGTTTCTATAGGTACCGCTTTGAATTCCATCGGTTCAGTAGTAAGTTATCTGTGTGCATCTGAGTTATGAATGACGGAGTTCTCCCAAATCTTTGACCAAAAATCTTTTAATTCGGTAGGTAGGGACAATTGTGAGACTTCCGCATTTTTAGTAAGACTATTTGTGTGGTTTGAAGTTTGTTTACGAATGTTTCTGTAAAAGGATTTTTCATTGTTTCGGAATTTGTGTTTTGTGATTTTCGGAGTGTAAAGGCTTTGTAACGTTTTGAACGGCTACTATAAACTGATAGCTTTTGCTTTCGAGTGTACACTAAACTGCTGAAGGATAATATCTACCCGCCTTTGCATTGCCCTACTTCTATTGCCATTGATGTAATGTGTCAGGAACCTATATTTTTGCATAATTTACTAATTCTTTTCTCTAATCTTTTCTGCCAGTTTAGTTTTCAATATTTGTATTGTTCTCTATTGTGGTGTGCAATTGGTATATTTAATTATTATTAATTAATTAGTTTAGCAACTGTCCATGGTGCTGAATAAATAACTACTTGTAGGGTTTCATTTGATGAATTAGTGTATATATAACTTCTAAATACTTTTTGCTAATCTTTTAGATGTCTTTTGTTTCGGGATAAAGTGTCGTTCTATCGGACTAGTAGTTTTGAAGTAATCTAGTGCAGATTGGAATGTTGATTCAATTCCAGTGTTGCTATCGTTTTGTTCTATTTCTAAATTACTTACTTAGTTATTTCTGTCTGTCAATATTGTGAAATCTAGCATATGTAAATCATTTATTTCATGTTCATCATTATGTATATTGTCATTTAAATTCTCATTAAAACTAGGTTGGCTGTTGGTACTAACTTCATCTGCGGCTTTTTGTTTAAATCGTTCCAGTTCGTCAGGATTGCAAACTTTATTATTTATAATGACTCTTCTTTGGTCTGATACTCTTTGTTCTGATATATGGCTAAAATGTGGAAATTTATTAATAAAGTGATGTAGTAATTGCCTATAACCTGTTCTATTTTTGTCTAATAATGTTATTCTAAAATGTGCTCTGATTATATCCTCATTTAGCTCACTCCATCCGTTTGTGATGGTGGATGGGGTGTGCAAATGTGAACTGCTATTCTGATGATGTTGTGTAGTTGTGTTTGATGGGGTGGGATCAGTATTAGAAATATGGCCAGCTATATTTTTAAGATATGTTTCTGCTTCACTACGTATTTGATGGAGTTCTTCTTCGTTTAAAAGTTTACGCCTAATGATCGCTCGTCGCTGGTCTTCTATCCGTTGCCTACTCACTTGCATTTCTGGGAATCGCTCTTAAAATTTTGTCCTAGTTCTGATAAATATGAAGTTGTGTCTTTTTCTATAGATGTTATAACGTAATATGTGCGGATAATAAAGATGTTCATATCTTTGCTTCATTTTATTCGCGCAGATTTAGCCTGGCCGGGTGCAGTATGATCGACAAGGAGTGTCTCCTGCACAACTTCTTCGGCTTTTAATGGAGAAGTGGTAGTGGAAAGAAAGAATAAGATCAGTTAAATCATAATAATTATGGGAAATTATATGTCCAGAACACATTGGTGATAACGTCATAAAACTAAAACTATATAAATGTCATTTACATAATTAAACTTGAAAATAAAAAAATATAAATTTAAAATATTGTTACAAATATGGGGTGATTCGGACACCTCAATGGGTATTCTATCTCTGGACTTCCGCTTGACACACGTTTCTGGAACACCCTGTAGATTAAAACAAAAACAGAATAATTAAGAAAAGGACTTCTCGGCGGGAATGTGAAGCGTCATATCTGCAGATTTGTTAAATTTTCTAATATTTGTGATATTTCCAACATTAATGTGTTACAACTGGGACTATCAACCGTTAATTGTTTGTGACTTTTTTTTCGGCGTGCGTTCTTTCTAGTGAGCGGACGTGTCACTGCTTATTTTGTTATATTTAATTAAAGTTTTTAATTTTGTTGGAGCCCCGGGCTTCGCCCTCGCTGACGGGACTCGTTCCGCGTTCCACCTTCGAAGCCCCCAGCATTGAAAAGTGGAATTTAATAGAAGAGTGGTTGGCTGGGATTGAACTCCGGATCTTTGGCGTAAGTAGTGGACTCTTAACCGCTCGGCCACGGCCACTGTGTGCGTCGTGCTCGAAATAGTGCAGCCGTACCTGCGTAAAGAATTGCTACGTCGCGTCGTCATCGGCTACGGATCTACGAGTTGCTACGACAAGCTACGACCAATTCTGCGTGCATTATGATTTGCGCTGCCTGTTGTGACACTATTATTGGTGAGGATGAACGGGTGCGATGTATTATAGAAAGTTGCAATAAAAACTATCATGTCGCTTGTGCCGGCGGGAACGTGTTTGAGATGGACATTGCATGGATATGCCCTGAATGCCGCTGTGCAACTAAGAAAGGCGGAGACAATAGTTCAACACCTGTGGGCTCAGCCAAAAAATCTGCTGATAATGTCACTCTCCGGAAGAGACCGCAGTTGGTTTGTACAGTCGAAGATAGCTTTATTACCAAAACTAGTGAGCTGCCATTGGACGAGATTCAAGGTCTGCGGAAGGACATACAGCTGCTGAAATCTCAAATCTCTCACGCCGTAAATTTAATAATTGGCTACGAAGAAAGGATGGCTGGCTATGCACTTGAGGTCAAGGAACTAAACAAGAAACTCGTTGCCGTTACTTCCGGTGTTACTATCAATCAATCTTCATCTTCTGATTGTGCTTCAGCCCTCGACGTGGATGTCGTGCCGGCTTCGGTTGCGCCTCTTTCAGTCGATTTTCGTTCCAACGAGGTTGCGTCATTTACGGAGACGGTAGCGATGCCGAAATTGGGACCTGGAAGGCGCAAGAACAAAAAGGTGGACCCTAAGGCTAATCACAGTAATCCATCTTTTTCGTCATGTTTCGATCCCAAGCCTATGTTGCCACTGAACCAATCATGTGTGCTTACCAGTAAAGATGTAACGCCAACCAGTATTGCGGATGAGGGAGCCTTTACTCAAACGCGCCATCAGGAGTCTGATACTGAACACTGGGTCGAGCCAAAAAGAAAAAATAGTAGTAAGTCTTTGTGCGGCACAGCGGACCCATCGAAAATAACCTTAAAAGCTGTGGAGCCGAGGAAGTATCTGCACCTATGGAACATGGAATCCAGTGCTGATGAGGTGCGGAACTATCTCGGCCTGCTGTGTCCTACAGGAACATTCACCGTACAGGAACTAACAGCAAGAGGTGATTATAAATCTTTTAAAATCGGTATCCCCCTTGCGTTATATGACATATGTTTCAGAACTGATGTTTGGCCGGTTAATGCGCGAATTAAACCCTGGATACCATATCAGAGACCAGCCGCACTGTTAAACAGAAGCAAGGTTTTAAAAGCTCCCATGAGCATGCCCTTTCGTGGTCCGACAAACAGCAAGCGATAACGAACTAAAATTATTCTATCAGAACGTACGTGGCCTTAAGACTAAGCTCAGAACATGGCGCAGTAATTTACTCCTGTCTGAGCATAACATCGTGGCTGTAACGGAAACATTCTTAGATGACTCGGTCGAAGACTCGGAACTCGCTTGTGGTGGCTGGAGTTTATTGCGTCGCGACAGAAAAACACCTTGCGGCGGTGTCGCGCTAGCGGCGCGTGCTCCCCTTGTGCTACATCGACGCCGCGATTTGGAAACTGAGGCTGGTGAGGATCTTTGGGGCAGTTTTTACTGGTACGGGCGACAATTTTATATTTGCGTTTTTTATATTAACCCTACTGCTAGGGACAGTGAATACATGGATTTTTTTTGTAATGTCGAAAGTTTACTAGATAAGCTAAGTGCACCAGTATTAGTTGTGGGTGATCTTAATTTGAATAGTGCTTCTTTAAATATCACAAATTATTTTTGTTATTTCCTATCATATTGTAACATGTCGGATAAAAACACAATAGTCAATCTATTTGGGCGTGTCTTAGACGTTGTGCTGGTTAGGGAGAGCAATGTAGTGTCTGAGGTGAATGTCACTGCTACGGAGGGGCTTGTCCCTATAGATGACTATCACCCGCCTTTAGATGTAGTTATTAGAGTTAATTTGGGTCACCGCTCAGAAAGCCTAAAGCCATCAAATATTGACCGGGCTAAAGACTGGAATTTTAACAAGTGTGACTATGTAAGACTGTTAAAATTACTTTCTGAATGTTCTTGGGACACTGTTCTTCATAGGACTGATGTTGCTGCAGCCACGGATAGTTTTTACGCAATTATGTACGACCACTTTAACGAGTGCATGCCCAAAAAACTGCGTAAATCTGGAGGCGGGCGTTATCCGGTCTGGTTTTCGTGGGATATTATTAACGATATCAATCGGAAAGCCAAACTACATTCTGCGTGGAAGCGAGATAAATCTGCTGAAACGTATAGGCTGTTCTCAGGGCTCAGGGCGGATCTTCGACGTCGTACGGCCTCTAGTTACAGGCAGCATATAAATCAGATAGAGGGTAACATTAAATCTAACCCTAGGGAGTTTTGGCAACACATCTCAAGTCTGCGTACTAAGGGTGGTTTTGAGCCCAGTGTTGTGTATGATGGAAATACTTTCACTTGTGAGGATGCAGCGCAAGCGTTCGCCGATTTCTTTGCAAGTGTTTTCTTGCCTGAGATCCCGCATTTGAATGCTGAGCTTGTTTCTCGCCCCAACATTGAAAGCAATTGTAATTATGTTAATATTTTCTACATTACTCCAAGCGAAGTCTTGCTGGGAATAAGCAAGCTAAAGTCGAATAGCTCCATTGGACCAGACTGTGTTCCCCCAGCATTACTTAAGCAATTAAATAAGACCTTATGTATACCACTGTGCCATATTTTTAACGTCGCATTGGATACAGGTAAATATCCGCCACATTGGAAGCTATCCCGAGTTAGCCCAATACCTAAAGGCTCGGAGAGGTCCAGGGTTGAGGAATACAGGCCGATTGCTATTCTGTCTTCTCCTGCAAAGGTATTTGAGAGCGTAATACACAGTCACGTATATTCACAAGTGGGCAAGTACCTCTGCAATGAGCAGCACGGATTTAGACCTGGGAGATCTGTCGAGACGAATTTGTTGGCTCTAGTCGAGTATATTTCTGCTAAATTGGACATTTGCTCTCAGGTAGATGTACTCTATTTTGATTTTCGTAAGGCATTTGACCGGGTTAACAATGATGTCTTACTCGTAAAGCTTTATACCTTAGGTTTTACACCGAGACTTCTGCGGCTGCTTGCGGACTACCTTCGAGATCGTCAGCAGTTAGTCAGATTAGGTGTATACGAGTCTCGTCCGTATCATACCCGTTCTGGGGTGAGCCAGGGGTCGATATTGGGACCCCTTCTGTTTTTACTCATGATAAATGATCTGCCCAGCGTGCTCAAGAACTCACGCTGTTTAATGTACGCAGATGATTTAAAACTTTTTAGAGAGGTGAACTCCGATGCTGATTGCCTGGATCTGCAACGTGATGTCGATGCAGTTTACGAGTGGGGCGAGCGAAATGGTTTGGAGTTCAACACATCTAAATGCTCCGTAATGATCTTTACCCGAAAGAGGCAGCCTATAACATACCCCTACAATATAAATGGGAAGTTACTGCCTCTGGCAACTAATGTGAAAGATTTGGGAGTCACATTTGATCGAAGCCTTACATTTCACGACCATATTGTAGCACTGGCCAAAGAGTCATTTAGGCGATTGGGATTTGTACTAAGGAACTGCCGTGAGTTCCATAATTTCAGCGTAATACGCTTAATATTTGCTGCTCTTGTACGGGCTAAACTGGAAAGCGCTATGTGCGTCTGGAATCCATATGAAAGCAAATACGTACTAATGCTTGAAAAGGTACAAAAAGCTTACCTCAGATATCTGTACAAACGTCAGTATGGATATTATCCGTACATGTACCCGACAAAGTTTCTTCTTGGGAGCCTCGGGTTTAACTCCCTGGAGGTCCGACGGGACAAGCATCAAATCACAATAATGTGCAAAATACTTCGTGGTAGGATTGATGCCCCAGATCTGCACGCTGACTTGTCTCGTTTATTCGTTCCCAATAACTACTATCGTAGCAGAAGGCATAAGTTGTTTGCAGTTCCATCCTGCCGAACAGTGGCTCGGCGCCATTCACCTATACCACGCAGCCTTTCATCACTCAATGCTCTTCTAGATACCAATCCTGAATGTGACCTGTTTGCGGATGGATGGTCGAAAATTTTGTCGGACTGCCTGAGTTATTGTGAAAGAAAGGTATGAATGTGTGCGTGTATATCTTTATGTAACTTATGTCTATTATAGTTAATTTTATTTTAATATTATCTAATTAATTTTTTTAAATTTTATCTGAATAATTTAATTATTGTTGCTGAGTTTAGTTTTGTAAGTGTTGAATTGTATTTTTGAAATTGATTGTTATCTTTAATTACTGTAATTGGTTTTGTACACCGTTTTAATTAAAGTAAAATAAATAAATATAAATATAAAATATACATGAGTGTTGGTAAATCAAACAAAGTAGAGCAACATCACTTTTCAAATTCTCTCAAGGAGTCTATGTGAGATCTCAATATAGTCCCACATCTTTACTGAGAACTCAAGGGGCTTAGGGGAGGGCATCTCATTTACCATTTAAAAAGTTATGTTCCACTGTTTTATTTCATTTACCAACACTCATGTACGTTCACAAACACTTAACGGTTAATAATCCACCGTTATTAAACATTCATGTTAGAAATATCACAAATTTTAGAAAATAAAACAAAACTGCAGACATTACGCTTCACTTTCCCGTCAAGAAGTCCTCGTGCTTATATTGAAACTAGACGAAATCATATTCCCTGTTTTAAAAGCTGTGACATTTCTTATGATTTCACATATAAACCTCTACGCAAATATTGATGATGAAGATTTACGATGAAACTACTAAGCTTCAAGCTTGACATGACATGACATGGCGACAAACTTCTTAGTTACAACCGAACCCCACCCTTACAACCCATATGGGACGAGAGAATAAAATCGTGGGTTTGATTCTTAAATATACAAAATATTCTTTTGATTGATTTGATATGAAAAATTGAAATGTAGTTCGCGCGAGCTAAGACACGGACGAAACCTAGTTAACCTCTGTAATAACATTGTCCTATCTGACTAAATCAATGAAAGAGACATGGAGTTCGGTCAGAAAGTCTCTTTTATTACCTAACTTATAAAATACTAAGGAATGAATTAGACATGCGAGGTTGGTAGTGTTTTATTATTAAAAGACAAAGTCAAATCTATTATAGCACTTACAATACGATTTTCACAAATATTTTCAAGTAAACATACATACTTACTTACTTACTTACTTAGTAGTAGTAGTAGTAGAAGTAGTCAAAAATGGTTTTTTCCTTCTGTATGCAGATGACCTTAAGATGTTATTTATACGAGGTCAAAGAAGTATCAGATTGTAAGCGCATGCAAGAAGATCTGAATAGTGTGGTTGAATGGAGTAACAAAAATCAACTGTATTTTAATACATCTAAATGCAATGTGGTTTCTTTTACTAGAGCGAAATACGAGTAAAGCACGGACAGTACAGTTTTATCGAACTTACCTGTTATGATAGTTGTACAAATGTGTATAATAAATAAAATAAATAAATAATATTATGACGCCTTGTTACCGTAGGGGTTTGCAGATTTGCTTCCACTTCCTACGATCCTGTCACACACTTTTAGCTTTTCTTGCACTCATTTATCTTACCAGACACTCCCGTCGGCTTAGGTTACTTTTGACCTGCCTTTTATCCAGAATTTTTTGAATTTGGCTTATGAAAATCTTACGCGGTCTTCCCCTCCAAACATTGCCATTCAATCGTTTGTCATAAACCGCTTTAGTTAATGAACTTCCTTATATACTTTCGACTTTTTTAAATTTATTGAATTATTTTTCAAATACTGTAAAATAACTTATACTTACGTGTCACAAAAACCATCATTGGTTTTACATGACTAATAGTTCTGTATATCTTTCTCAATCCTAGAAAAAATATTTATCAGTTTAATTTTAGAATTAAATAAAATTGATATATTACCTAATTTCTGGCATCTTTCAATTTCACTCATAGCATAATCCGGGAAGAAATGTATGTACACTTCTTACATACAGTTATGTGTTAATATAGGTTATATTCCACCACCCCCCGACTGGTATCCACCCTGTCGTGGTGAGGGGGCTGAGTACCTCCCGTTAGGGCGGAGAAGCCGCTAGGGAAAAGATAACACCCAGAGATTGGCGACTTTGGGTGCCCTTAGTACTGACTACCGGGGGGGAAACTAAGAGGGACCTGTGGAGGGCGCAGTACCAGGAGAGTCTTCAGCGGCGGGGGCAGGGAGCTTCTGCTGTCTAACCATGGACCCTCCGGGAAGTCGGCCACGTACGCTATGGTCGCAAGGGGATCGTTGGCCGCGGGCGGGGTGTCAGAGCTGCAACCCAGGTACTGGCTCCCGCCTTTTTCTCAACGAGCGGCGGGCGTCGTTGGAAGATTTTTAGTGGGTTTTACTCTTGGCAGTCGCATCTGCCGGTGGTGAGTTCCACCCCCTCTTTTGGTCCCCCTTTGGCCGGAAGGCAGTGCGTAAATGCATTTTGAAACCGAAGTAAAACAAAAAAAAAAGTTATATACCACCTGTGTGTTAAATTTTATCCAAATCCGTTCCGTACTTTTTGCGTGAAAGAGTGACAAACATACATATCCACAAAGTTTCGCGTTTATAATATTAAAAGAAAAGTAGGATTCGTTTAGAAGTATACATAATATTATCTGAAGATTTGAACAACTAAGAATATGTAACAACGTATCTCCATGACGTTACCCAGTCATGCTTTAAAATAGACCGAATTCGGTCCATAGTGGATTTAATCAATGTACTGGGTTGGGTGAAGTAGTGCGTCATACTTACTCATCCAGCTATGACTTACATTTTATTATTAGTTTAGTTAATTATATTGACTTAACTGCACATACAAAATTTATATAATACATTGATTTAACAAAAAAACACATCACCTCATTTTGAAACTGCTTTTCCTATAAAGTGTGCTCAACACTTTATAGGAAAAAGTAAAAACTATTTATTTTTCATAGTTAAGGCACTAATTGACCCATTGATGTTTATGCACACAAAGATTTTACTTGTATGGGAATCAAACCCACAACCTCAGGAGCAAAGTGCAGGTATACTGACCTCCACGACATATCGGTCGTCCAAATCAAATCATTTATTGCATGTCATATTAAATATATATAGATGGTAAAAATAATAGGTCGACGTGGCTTACTAAGCCTATTTCGCTGTTACGTACATCTTCATTACAGAGGGACGTTGTCAGTTCATTGTCCACTTTGAGACCAATATACAACACACACATTTTCTTAGACATATCAAACGTTGCTTCTAGGCCTTCTTAACATTTGGTAAGTTGTTTCCCTATAAGACCATTCTGCTTTGGAATTACATACATACATAATGTTGCGCCTGTTTCCCCGAAGGGGTAGGCAGAAGCATATTATCTTCTTCATCTTAGCGTTATCCCGGTTGCTGCCTTACGGGCCCAGGGTCCACTTTCCTACATCTTCTCCTCCACTTCGCACGGTCTTCGGCATCCGTGGTCGATACGTTATATAATTGTTTTTACCAACTACACTAACAAGATTTTTCAAACCAACTGTCTACCTTTATAATATATATACATAATGTGACACCTGTTTCCCCGAAGGGGTAGGCAGAAGCCTATTATACGCTCACATTTCGCCAATTATATTGTTGGTCCCACGTTAAAGGTGGCGAGCATTTGGCCACTTGCAGGCGAGTTTGATGTGGGCTCCTCAGATCTTAGTAGGATTCCTATAAACCCCCTTCGAAATTCTTTGCGCACTTTCCCATCATCTATAGACCCGCGTATTTTAAGCGGAGCGTGAAATGGCATTTAGCCCGTCATGATTGGCTGCGCTTGTTACCGTGCTAAATCCAAAGTATGGAGTGCTCTCATTTTAGAACTGCATCGACTGCTTACCAATAGGCTGCAAAGGTAATTATGATAAGTCACGATAGGCCCTAGACAATGGTTAAACATATATAAATCATCTAGTTTTTGTAGCGAAAATACTAAAGGCCTGTGGTCTCTATCTTCCACCAGGTGAATGCTCTTCCTTAGAGTGGGAAGTACATCTCTCATCATCTCAGCCCCTTAATGTTCTACTACTGAGCACCGGCCTCCTTTCAAGAACCAAGGTGAGTAGGTATGACAGCACACCTGGATTCAGCTATAAAAATAATGCACACCATGTGGAGCAATTGTCTCCTACAGTTCACTACACAATGCTGCAGCTGTAGGAAAGCGGACCCCGGGCCCGTAAGGCAGTAACCGTGATAAGATGAAGAAAATATGCTTCTGCCTACCCCTTCGGGGAAACAGGCGTAATATTATGTATGTATGTAATTCCAAAGCAGATTATACAACGAATGTGTGGAAAGCGAACATCAAAGCTCATCTAATAAAAGACCATCATATTAGAACACATTTTTTTAAAGAAATTGATGGCTTATTGTTTCGTCTATTCTTGATTCTTCGGCATTGTGATTCTTAATAAAATAGCCGAAAAATATTAATCGAAACTGTTTTATTTACATCCATAAAAAGTGTATAATTTTGTCTGTATAAGTACATCTTACAAACTTGCTAAAATAATAAGGAAAATATAACATAAAATGTTTCATTAAAAACAAGCCTCCAATAATAAATTAAATCACGGATCATTATTTCTAATGAAAATAAAAAGGAGGCAAAATAAGCTCTGAATTATTTTTTTATTTTGGATGTTTCTCACTATTTTACGCAAAAACTACTTAATAGCTTTTCTTATATATAAGCTATAATATGGTATTGTTTGATTCACCAATTAATTATTTATTTTTACTTTAATTAAAACGGTGTACAAAACCAATTACAGTAATTAAAGATAACAATTAATTTCAAAAATACAATTAAGCTAGTAAGCTAAGCTTAGTATCAATTATATTATATTAAGCAATAACATAGCTTATATATATCAGACTAACACATTATCAGGAAAGAAAACCGAGCATTACAGTGTGCAACCTGTAATGTTACAGAATTGAGCTTCACACTGGTGACTGACGAGAACCGAACATTACAGTGCTCTCTGTTATATATAATGTGTAATATTTTGATACAACTTTTGACATCATTGCTGCACTACATGTTTGAATGTTTCAGATATAACGTGGCAGGTACAAGCTCGCCAAGTCAGGGAGGCACTATTGTATTTTAACACTCAAAATTTAAACTGAAATACTATATTACAACGAATACCCACTAGTCAAGTCATGAAGGTAGTACTGTAACATAATAATTAAAATCGAATCTACAATTTTACTGTTCTGGCGATTGCAGATAGACTTGTAATATAATACTCAAAATAGAATCTAAAATGTTACTTTACACGCGAATGTTCGTCAAGTCACGGACGCAGTATTGTAATGTCATCCGAAATGTTACATTATAGGCGAGTAGTCTTGGTGAAGGAGTACCTTTACAAAATTTAAGGCTGAGGCTATATTCATTTTAAGTATATGAGTATCTACTATTAATCCTATCTGGTTGCGTTATTTTATAATCACTAAAAAGGTGATTAGTTAGTATAAAAAATAAACAACTGAGGCGAAGTTGTTTTATGATATTACGGGAAAATGTTCTGTAAATTGAATCTTTATTTACATATACATTCACGCCTATTTCCCTGAAGGGGTAAGCAGAGGCATATTATACGCCCACACTTCGCCAATTATATAGTTGGTACTACGTAATAGGTGGAGAGCCTATTGCCGCTTACTGAAGAAATGTTTTTTTGAATGAAAGATGATAAATGGTAAGTGAGATGAATAAAACCTAAACCTCTTGAGTCCGAGTCTTACATGGACTTCTTGAGAGAATTTGAAAAGTAATGTTGCACTGTTTTGTGTCATTTACCAACACTTATGTACGTTCACAAACACTTAACGGTTAATGATCCACCATTATTTATTACACAATTGTCCGAAATATCACAAAATTTAGAAAAATAAACATAACTGCAGACAATAAATACGCTTCACTTTCCCGCCAAGAATTCCTAACTGAAATTAATCTGACAGATTTGTATTAAACTGTAGACAAGGTAGTTATTTAAATTATCTTTAATTTTTAATAAACTATTATTACATAGTATATATTTGTAAATCTAAAAATGAAATATAAAAAATGATCGAAATATGACTACACTTAACTAACATCAGCGAAAATAAAAAAAATAAGTGTAAGTGAATCTATGTTTGCTATTATATAACTTTAAAAATATATCGATTAAGCCTACCAGTGTACCAATCGATTAACATAGAGCCCTTAGCGTTGGAGATAGCGTGTCGAATGCGATGATAGAAAGGCACGGCTTAACGCGCCGCCGAAATACCACTTTCACGAATACAAAAATATCTGTAATGGCCAATTTATCCATATTACCGTCTTAATTGCAATAGGCTGTATACCTGTTATACCTTGCACATGTTAAAAAGAGTATCTATAGGTTTGGACTTCTTGGCGGGAAAGTGAAGCGCCATGTCTGCAGTTTTGTTTTATTTTTTAAAATTTGTTATATTTCTGACATTAATGTGTAATTACATTTTATAATACGGTAAAAATGGACGAAACTTTTTACAACAAAATAAAAGTTATATCATAACCCAATGATTATTCTGTAAGAGCATTGGGAATCGTATCAGTCGCGACACCGACGTATTTATTTACACAAATCGAAATGCGCTAATTGGTCCTAAAATGTGATACGGCCGCAACTTTTTAAACTTTAATATTTTCAAATTTTTCTTTATCACCCTCATTCTCATTTACTATGATTTTGAATGCTGCAACACAGGCCTGCGAGCCTAGTGCAGAAGTCGTCGTTTACATATATCCTTGTCACATTTATTTTTCTGCTAATAAAGATTATTATTATTATTTATATATCTCTTACCTGACAATTTGGTGGACTTTTAGACATACAATCTTCGACAACGTAGACAAGTGTAAGTAAGTGGCATATTATCGAGCCCTTACCGCCAGTTTGTCGTAAGCGCCAATTGCTAACTTTTACAGAACATTTTTCTTCTTTTTTTTTTTTGTTATTATTAATCCTATATTGCGCATAAAAATATAATCACATTACAAAAATCGTATGTAAAAACCAAAGTACAAAGATCCAAAAGCGCAAAAAAGGATTGATAATTAAAAAAAAAAATAAGAAAAATCTTCTGTTAAAGTTAGCAATTGTCACTTACGACAAACTGTCGGTAAGGGCTCGTTATGCACAGTGGCTGTTACTTAGTAAATTCCAAATCTCCCTAAAAGCCTCTAGTTAAGTCTACATTAGTTCACTGTTGTGACGGACTTGACTTGGGCGGACTTGACCTAATAATTATAATTACATGACGAAAACTTTTTATATTGTTAAATTCTCAATAGATAGCAAATTACTTGAGACTGGCATATACTCTAGACCAGTGTGAACTTAGATAATTTATTTCCTAAAAATCATAGAATTAAAAAAACGTTTAAAATATTCGAAATGTGTAGTTAAATAGCAGTCAGCACCAATTTATTGTGGTGTTTTTATTGAGGTATAGATTAAATATCAGGTAATTTAAAACTACATTTTGTAGCTAAGCTAAAAAAAAATATATTTTATTTTATAATTGCAACACCAAATTCAAAATCATTTATTCAAGTTGGCTCAATAGAGCTCTTATGAAGATCAAACTTAAAATTTAAAGCGCTCTTTTTTTTTAAATTATATTGTTGGTCCCACGAATAGGTGATGATATATCATATCGTAAATAAAATACATTTTACGGATTGATATTGCAATTTATTAAACTATTATTATCCGAGTAGACTTTTTCTAATTAAATACTATAAAAATAAAAAATAATCATCATTATTATATCAGTCTTCTGAGCCCACTGCTGAACATTAGCCTCCCAAATAGAACACATTCTATTTGGGGTATTTGCCTCTAATCACTACGCCTGGGCAGGCGGGTTGGTGATCGCACGACAGGACTCTCCTTGAGATGAAAGAGGGTGGTACTATAGGCCCGTACCCCACGGCACGCTAAAAAAATCTAGAAAAAACAAAATTTGTAAAAAGTACTTAAACACATTTATTTAGTTATCTGTTTGAAAAGAATATTCAAGAGGTGTTGTTTTATGAAGTTTATACGATGATATCATTAGTAATAACATACCATTGTAATTGTTACATAACAAAATTCTCGTCAGCTGTTATTTTAACTCAATTATGCAATCCTATTAATATTATGAAATCTTAAGTAACTCTGTCTGTCTTGTAGATAGAATTAGGAAGCGCGAAGCTGGAAGCCTGTCTTTCGATGGGTGACCGCTTGATCCAGCGCTTTCGAGCTTCGGAAGGCACCATCTTAAGGAATCCTTGGTCCTGGTTATCACCACTGGTTATGGCAACGGTTTTTATGGTAATGGCATATCGCTATATAGTGATGCCCGTGGTACTGCAAGCATCAATATGCTCCTCCGGTGACCACTTTCCCTTAGCCGCATGTTTAGGCGCCACCTAGTGGTAAAAAGTAGAAATGGCTAGTAAATAGTTTTTTTTTATTTAATGGCGGGAATGTGACTGAATGGAAGGTGTAGTTTAGTTTTATTTTCTAAACTTTGTGATATTTCGAACACTAATGTGTAATAACGGTGGATTATTAACAGTTAAGTGTTTATCAACATCACTTTTTCAAATTCTCTCAAGAAGTTTATGTGAGATCTCAGTATAGTCCCACATCTTTACTGCAGACTCAAGGGGCATATGGGGGAGGGCATCTCATTTGCCATTTATAATCTTTATCGCTACTCATACGACGTAGGATTGACAGACCACGAGACAAGGATATTTCACCTGCTAGCTGATCGCCCTAGGGCCAACTACCTCGGGACTTGATCGCAGCCACCACCGGACTGACACCCCGGAATATACCAGGCTCTAAGCCTCAACAATGACGCGTCCGTCGCAACGCCGCCAGAGACTGCGGTCAGGGGGCACTGCCCCGAAACCGCGCCGTGACCCCCCTGCGGGGGCTCACGTTGAAGACCACGATACGATACGATTCTGCGTACGGGCTTGAACTGCGATCACCAACCCGCCTGCCCAGCGTGCTGATTATCGGCAAACACTGGGGGTGTACTGATATAATGTTATCTATCGGAGTGCCCAATGTTCAGTAGTGGACTTTATAAGGCTGACATGATGAGGATGATGATCACGATGATTGGTTTGAATCTCGTTTAGATAACTTTGATAAGAAGGAAGCTTTCAAATCTTCGTTCTCTGATAAACGCTTTCCTTATTATGATTCCTGGTTATGATTTCTAAAAAAACATTTCAACCTTTTTATCTAATTTTTTTGCAGAACCTTGCCGAGTTTTTTGCCAAATTCTTCTCGGTCCTAGATGCTAGCAACGCTTACAAGCGCTTTAGAATGATGCCTAGCTAGACTGTTTCGATTTTTATTTTGAAGTTGGGTAATAGATTGAGCTATCATATATCTAAATTTAAATCCGAGGCAGGGTTTTGGGAAACAGGAAAAACTTCAAGATGTATAGGGATCCTACCAAGACCTAAGCCTATAACCTCACCTGCAAGTGGTGCACCTGCCAATCAATGGACAAGGCTCTGGCGAACATAACAGTGCTCGGTAAGCGACAATAGGCTATAATTGGCGAAGTGTGGGCGTATATTATGCCTCTACCTATCCCTTCGGGGAAACAGGCGTGAATGTATGTTTATATGTGTATGTATGTTTGTATGTGTATGTATGTTTGTATGTGTATGTATGTTTATATGTGTATGTATGTTTGTATGTGTACCTATGTATGTTTGTATGTGTATGTATGACAAACTTCTAAAAAATGCCACGAATTTTTGAGTTACTTATTGTAGAATATGTGAATAACAGTGGCACGTTCTGTCGTCTCATGCCCATATGCCGCGCACTGACGTAACGATGACGTAGCGGGAAGTGGGCATATAGCCTCTCCCTGGGGAACTCGGAATCGGGTTGTGAAGCGGTGAGCCGATAGCTCATAAACAGGTAAACATACAAACAGTACAGTTATAAATATCAAATAGAGATTCTGCCCGCCTGACTTACAGTTTTACGTTTCACAGGAACAACCAATTATCGAGGAACAAAAAGTAGCCAATGGCATTCCTTTGGATTACAGCCATCTTAGTTAAAAAATTTATCACTATGGATTTAATGAATTAGGCGTCAGGCGACATGTTTTTTAATCCTTAAATATTTAAGACATGCCTAAAAACCTTAGAAGCATGAACACATCTGTTCATTTTGATGATTTTTGTACTAGTTTTTTAAGCGATTGATTCCCTGTACACACTAGTAACTGTCAGCGGTATCGCCTTCGAGGCATTTAGTTTTATTGACATAATATAATCATCTCAGCCATTTAACGTATAGCGGGACTTTTCGACTGTTAACCCGGCCCCGGGGCATAGCAGGCTCAAAAAGAAACAAGGATGTATTTTAGTCAGTATACGTCTGACACAGCCTTCTGCTTCATCCTCAGCAGAAGATGGTCATTTGATTTTTTTCCATCCGAAATAAAAAATATTTATTTTTCTTGTATATATTGCCTTCGTGCGTTTAGCACATTTAGCCAGTGTCAAGTAAGAGATATATTAATAATTTATATTTATCCGGATACGCTGCTGCCCATCATTTGGTAGGATTTCTCTTCGCCAACTCTTACGACTCCCCGTGAGATGAGAGGGGGTAGAACTAGGCCGGCTACCAATACCAATATTAACGAATAATCCTATATTGAAAGCAATCTTAGATAGACGCCTGTCTTAGTTTGAAGAGTTCCTAAAGTTTCAATACAAGTTTTAGATTTTGAGTCGTTTTACTTGAAAAACATATTGATTTGTCTATCGTAGATAGCTAATTTTGGATTGTATTTGAAAGTAAATTTCGATTTACAATCAGTCAAATTTATTTTTATTTATTTATTTCTGAGCTATATACATTAAGTAGAATATTTTTAATACGATTACATGCAGAATACTCTGTCAAATTTAATCAAAACCATAGTCAGTAACCAAGTTTTGGCGCTTAGAAATCATTGGAAATTTCAAAACTTTAAATATTATATTTTAATAATAATAGTAATAATTTACTCTTTATTGTACACCATAATAAAGATAACACATAAAAACAAAGAAAATTTAACAGGTAGGTATATACAATAGGCGGCCTTAGATATAAGAAATTGCTGCCTGGAAGAAATTGCTTTAAGATATTAAAGCAATTTCTTCCAGGCAACCTTAAATGGACAGGAAAGTCAAGGACACAGAAAGGTACATCGTGATGTACAATAATCATAAAAAACAAAATAAATAAACACAAAACAAATAATAAATTAGACTAACAAGAGGATAAAAAAACTACTACTAAAAAAAACTTTCTTTGCTTACCACTCACATTGTTTGATATATTAGGGAAACCTGTTATTGGCCATACTAGCTTTAAGTACTTATGTTAATTGTTTAACTGTATACGCTGTTGGTTTTCTCAATAAATAAATAAAATACAAACAAAAAACCAGCTACAAATTTACAAACAAAATAAAATATAAACACATCAAAAAATGAAAAACGAAGAGAAATTAATTATTAAAAAAAAAACACATTTAGAAAATTTAATTTTAAAGATTTTTTATGGACAGCCATTGGCCGATTGATGATTTAGACAGATACCTACAGAAAATTCTTAAAAAAGTACTTTTAATCAGAACTGATTACTGAGAATTCGTAATTAATATTTAGTTTCTTAGAATTAAAACAAAAGTTGAACATTTTATGCAGAACAGCATGGTCGAAAGAAATGATTGCTCTCATAAAACTTCGTCTGTCATTCCTTCTGTGCACCTATTCTATATTCTTGTATTTTGTGAACTTATCAATATCACTTACATGATTAGAAAGCTATGGATTTAATTAATTGCTTTGATTAAAACGGTTTTCATAGTTCCACTTTAACTGGCTCGTGCCCGGCAGTGTAGCGGTCATCTTTACCACAGTACCCATTGATTGAATCTGCTATGAATCCCCGGATTAATCAACGTTCTTAGGTTTTAGATCTATGAAGCATTTTGCTTGACAAAATCCAATGGTTTATCAAAGTTGGTACTTTAGTGTTTAATGAAAATAACGTTAACGTATTCATAATTATATTTGTCTACTAGCAGAGTCCAGCGGTTCGCTGGGTTCCCGTTCCTGTGGCCCCTATATGTTAAACCAAGTTATAAACTACCTGCGTGCCAAGTTTCATCCAAATCCGATGTATATAATTTTTGCGTGAAACAGTAACAAATATACATAGTAACAAACTTTCTCATTTATTATATTAGCAGGATAATCACCACGCTGGGCAGGAGGGTTGGTGATCGCAGTTCAAGACAGTATGCAGGATGACGCTGCTGCCCATTATCCGGTCAGGATATGTCTTCGTAGACTCTTACAAGTGCCCGTGAGCAGGTGGCACAGTTCCTATCCCAGTTGCCAAACATGCAGTGTTAGAACTGAGTTCACGCCTTTTCTCACAGTCCATTAGAACGTCTTTATTGGCTGTCGGCAACAAAATACCATGAAACAGTAATAAGCGAGATCCACGGCTTAAGCACAAAACCGCTCGATATCAAATGCCAAATAGAACGCTCACACATCTGAATAATGAAAATATTAATTTATCTCATAGCTCTCTAACCTAAGATATTTCACGGATCAATAGTTTCGCCCGCATGTTTTTGGTTTAACACTGATAGATATATTCAAGTGATTTCGACCGCCGTTTCCTCTGTGAAACCTCGAACCCCAAGCGTCCACACTAGGGAAACATCTAGCCCCTTTGCACCGTGCATTGTTCCGATAACAGGGGTTATTTTTATTGATGTCCAGTTTAACGGGACCCCTAATGATCCATTTAAAATGCCCGACAACATCCAATTACTGCAAGGCGAGGGGAATGCAGTAGATCTAAGTGTGATGGACGAAATAAATATCGATGCTATACCTAAGCTGTTAAATGGTTTGATAAATGAATGGTTCTTATAAAGCTGCAACGTGTTATTTCACTTTATATTCTTGAAATTAAGACATGTGCTATTTGTAATGTACCATTGCCATTAAAAGTATACATGTTAGAAAAATAGACTTCTCTTTAAACGCAGGTTCAATTCCCTTCAAGACAAAAGCACTAATTTTATTCATACGTATTTATTCATTCACATCCAGAATTAAAATTTGAAGTATGTTTTTCTATTAAAAAAACCTTGTTTTGAACATAATATGAAAGTAATAGAATACTTTTAACAGGAGACCTTTTTATTATTATTTTGGTCTGTCTCACCAGGTCTTAAATTTTATTCAAAGTAGTCTTTCAAATAGTGCTGAAAAATCTCTAAAACAGCTGTACTAATTTTGAGAGGATTTCGACTGGCAGATAGCTTATGTTACATGGAGTACTTAAAATAAGTTAATTTTTATCACAAAATAACAGAGTAGCTATATTGGACAAATTCGCTAGTCACAAAAGAGAAAGGAAGAATACATTGAATCGACCGTCTAGACGACAGTCAATTATACATTTCTTGCACCGCTAGATCGACGAAGGATCTACAAGACCTTACAAGTCCTCCAAAAACTTGACACAATGTAAACCTAAATAATTATCTTTGATATCAGATATCGAATTTGGGGCGTCCAGATGTGAGACAATAAGGATTTCAAAGAATGGGGGCGACCGACGACTATATATACGGGTGATAAAATAAAATTATCGTATATAGCTGCTGAATGCGTTTTTTACACTAAAATACACAATGATTTCCTGCAGCACTGATTGAATCCATATATTAATAGGTAAGTACTTATAATTATCTCTTTTATAAAGCTCAGTCTAGTAAAATATCACACAATTTATCACCCCCGATTGTGTGACATTTAACTTCAAGCGCTTCCGTACCAATTATTTAGTTCCAAGATAAGTATCATTAAGATCAAGCTCCCAATGTCGTGGTTTCGATTCCCACACAGGACTAATATTTGTGTGTATTCTTACGAATATTTGTTCTGTTCTGGGTTTTTTCTACGTATAATTAAGTATGCATTTTACAAAAAAAAATTATATATGTTTATCCGTTATTTAGTATCCATAACACAAGTTCTTAATGATACTTATCTTGGAACTAAATAATTGGTGTAAGTGTCAGAAATATTTATTTGTACAATGATGGATTAAATTAGTTATTTATGATTTAATTAGTTATTCTTAAATTCTTAAATTGTATTATTATTTTAGTCATAAAATTAATTCTTACAGTAGAAGCATTTGCTCAGCAGCCATTTAAGCAGCCAAAAGAAACTTAGAATTTTTTTTTCCTTTCAGAAATGTGATTATACTTTTCCTGCCATATAGTGCGCATTCTATTGAATGGACTAACTAATAATAGGGACAGACAAGCAGACTTTAATATGAGATCCGCCTTTCTACTTGCCAACTGAGCGTTAAAAATAAGATAGAATCATGTAAATATTGTAATATTTCTTACTGTAAACCTTTGACATTTCAATTCCAAGGCCCTGTTTTATTGTAATTAGTTAGCTACATACAAATGAAAGGCGCTTGCCTCTTAAGGTATCGTCGAGGCAATGGATGGATGGCTGGTATGTCACTAAAAACATTTTTAAAAAAGCTAAAAATATAAGAGATCAGTTTTATAATTTCATTTTATCCAGTTGTTTTTGGATGGAATAAATGGATTCCATGTTATATCATAATTCATTCAAGTTTAGATCCTTTTTCTTTCGGATGGAAAATCATTTAATGACCTTATCTCGCTGTGGGTGGAGCGGGAGGGTGTGTCAGACTTTTACTGACTAAAAACCATCCATGTTCCCTCTTGTGCCTGCTACGTCCAGAAGCCACGGTAACCCATTATGAAAGTTTAGATCCTGTTATCTTCAATTGTAAGTTATTTTAACACATTTCAAGTTCACGCTTCATTATGAAGTGATATTAAAGATGTGAAGCCCACTGCTGAACATAGACTTCTCCAATAGTTATACAGTATTTCAAGCTTTAAATTTAAATATACAAATATTCTACTCTTTAATCAAGCCCATAGTAATTAGTCGCAGAGCTTTCACTACAAATTTTCTATTTAAATTTTTTACTAATATTTTACAGTTTTCAGTATGATCTTGTTTGTCTTTGCGTTTATTATTATTAGTACCGCATATTTAGTTATTATTTTTTGATCCTTATAATTTAAGTTTAGGAAATATTTTGTAAATATAAGATGTACGTTCCGCACTGCACCCAAAATGGCCCAGCTGAAAAACAGCGCTAGAACACTGGACTAGCATATGCTGAGTTGGGTAATTTTTTAACTTGTTTTTAGTTTTAATTTTTTAATTAATAAATATTAAGCACCAATAAATATTTTTTTAATTATTATTATTATGACATTATGAATGTGCCCATTATCACCAGGCCACTGGGCAGGCGGTTAGTCGCAGTGTAAGCCAGTGTGCAGGATGATGCTGCTGCCCATCATTCGGTCACATTTCTCTTTGCTGACTCTGACGACTTCCTATGAGATGAATGTGGGTGGCACTAATTAAGGCCGATACTACAAAATAACATAATACCTAAGTCAACATAGCTTCACTTACTCATATCCTGGCATTATCCCGGTTGCCCCACCTAATAACGACTGCCATAGATGTTCATGACAACCGAGTTCAACGTCTTAACATGCTTTCCGAGGCACAGAGCAAGCGATAATTACGCATATAAGTTCAATAAGAAATCCATTGTAAGCAAGGGATAGAATATAATAATTATGTTCTTAATCTATCATTAAAAAAGCAAGGACCAAATTCCAGGCTATTAGCAGATTGAATGTTTTCGCTATTCAATCTAGCCTGCAATCATTAAAAAAATACTTGCGATAAAAAGTTCAGAAGAAAAATTGCCAAATAAAGTAACGCAACTTTAAATGTAGGCTTCTTGGCGGGAAAGTAAAGCGTCATGTCTGCAGTTTTGTTTTATTTTCAAAAATTTGTGATATTTCTAACATTAATGTTTAATAACGGTGGATTATACACCGTTTAGTGTTTGTGAACGTACATGAGTGTTGGTAAATCAAACAAAACAGTGCAACATAACTTTGCAAATTCTCTCAAGAAGTCCATGTGAGATCTCAGTATAGTCCCACATCTTTACTGAGGACTCAAGGGGCTAAGGGGTAGGGGATCTCATTTACCATTTATCATCTTTATCACCACTCATTCTCATTTACTATGAATTATATATTATTAATATATCACGTACTTGACACTGGCTAAATGTGCTAGACGCACGAAGCCATGATTTAAAATAAAAAAGAGAATAGAAATGAGTTATTTTATATATTATTATGATGTAGATTAAAGTCTTTTTTTATATTCTTTTCGTGCAAGATGACATAGAACAATACAATTAAAAAAGAACAATTTTTGCAATCTTACATTGTTCCCACCTTAAGTTTTAAGTATGAGTTTAAGTTACTCTAATATCTTTACTCTGTGTTAAGAAAGTAAGCTGACTTAAGTTAGCGAGCTGTGGTGGAGATAAATGACCCGCGAGGGAAAGGGCTTGAATATTAAAGCAGCAGCGCTCCAATTTTGATTACTGCGGCATCAGGTGCCTGGGTAACTTATTAATAAGAATAAGTTTCCACCAAAATAATTACGAAATTTCTTCAATTGCCTTTTGGTAATTTATTTTCGAGGACCTATATGGCGTGGTGGCGAGTATACCCGCTCTCCGCTCCAAGGTCGTGGATTCGATTCCCACCCAGAACAAATATATGTGTGCATGAACATGAATATTTGTTCTGGTCTGGGCGTTTTCCTATGTATATTAAGTATTTATTTACAAAAAAAATAGTATTTATGTATGTTTATCCGTTAATTAGTATCCATAACACAAGTTTTTAATGATACTTATCTTGGAACTGAATAATTGGTGTAACTGTTAGAAAATAATTATTTATATTTATTTATTTATTTTATATTAACTATGTTGGCGTCCTCTTTCGCGCGGGAGTTGTTAAATATGTTATTACATATCGTCAGCCTAACTTTCAAAATGCTTTCAAAAATCTTTGACGAATATGCAGTGTGTTTTAACAAAATATTACTGAACACTTTTCTTTACAACAGTCCCAACAACAGTTCCATAGTGGAACTTTTTGGTAGGTATTTACGCCAGGGTGCCACAGCGGTAACCATAGGTACTTACTTAACACTTTTCTTTACAACATTCCTAAGAACTGAAGGGTGCCATCTTGGAACTTTTTGGTAGGTATTTACGCCAGGTTAAAATAGCGGTAACCATACTATAGCGGAACTAACCGGAAAAATTTAGCTAATTTAAGTTAATGCGCGTAATTGTCGCAGAGCCTAAATTATGTACTTTCAGAATACAACAGATTACAACAAGAGATAGAACATATAAGTAAGGGATAGTACTAATCCGCGAAACTACCATAAGTTGAACAAATTTTGGGATTGTTTTTACATTATGAGGCTTATTACAAAACGATGTCTAAAGTTAGACCAGGTTTAAAACGAATGCTGTCACTTTCATTTGATAAGATGAAAACAGTGACAGCACTAGTTTTAAACACGGTCTAAATTTAGATCTCGTTTTGTAATAAGCCTCATAATGTAAAAACAATCCCAAAATTTGTTCCACTTATGGTAGTTTCGCGGATTAGTACTATCCCTGACGTTATGTCCTTTTGAGCAAACTTAGGAGGAAGTAAAAACTGTTTATTCTTCATAGTTAAGGCACTCATTGAATTTAGATGTTATTCCAATTTGTTCATAACTAATAAAATACAAATTTATAGGACATGAGACTCCAACCGTTAGATCTCGAAATTTTACACTAGATGCCATTAAAATATTTAGAGTTACGCAGTTTATAAATTTTACTGACGATATTGTATTATAACTTTTCAGTAAGCAACACTGGAGGCACTCGCGTGCAGATCATGTAATTATGCAAATAAGTACTGCATTTCTTACCCTCGCCAGAAAAAAATCCCGATGTATACTTGACGATTTGGTCACTCAGTATCTCTATGCATACCTACGCCTGAAGGTGGGCCCTGCAGGCATATGTGAAATAAGATAAATTTAAAAAAAAACTGACACTTACACCAATTATTTAGTTGCAATCATTAAGAACTTGTGTTATGGATACACTTATATATATATAATATATATATATAAATATGGATAAACTTTTTTATATCAAGGTCAGGGTAAGATATCACATAAAGACACGTAAAGTTTGTAAAAAAAGAATGAGTTTTCCTGTTACAAGAGCATACATAATTATTATATGTTGATCTCAAGCTTCGCAGATATAGGTGGTCGGAAAACATAACAGAAGTAAAGCAAAATTTGTTAATGTCTGTCCTTGGATGGGTGACATTTTGTCTCATGTCATAATTCGGAAGGCAGGGTAAATGGAGGGCCTGCTTATATGGGGTTTAAGCATGAGACTTGTTCATTAGTCGGCTAGAAAAATTATAGACGGCACCCATCCTTGAGGGATCCTTTATCGTGGTTCGTGAGAGTTATAGTAATACTTAATCCTTTTACATACGATGACGCATGAATTGATCAATATTGAACTCTATACATTGGTGTTAAGAACGTCGCCATGCGTCTTCGCAGACTGGCTTTAGGAAAATATATATGAATGACATAAGGAAATAGGACACGTCTAGTTTCAATGTGGACGAACACCACGCTGGACAGACGGGTTAGTGATCGCAGTTCAAACCCAGAAACTGACGCTGCTGCCCATAATAAGGTAGGTTTTTTTCTTCATCGACTCTTACTACTTCCGTGCTTCAGAAAGCACGTAAAGCCGTTGGTCCCGGCTGTCATAAACATCTATGGCAGTCGTTATTAGGAAGTCAGTGCCTTCTAACAGACTAACAGCTGGTTTAGCCATAGAATGATGTTTCCCTCTGGGTTGCGGAGGCAGGCGGCAGTCGCTCCACGTAATAACTGAAATGCAGTCGAATCTGGTTGAACTAGTGAGTAGACCCTGGGCCCTAAGCTTAAGTCTAGGGCAACCGGGATAATGCAAGGATGTGATGACTCTTACTACTTCCAGTATGATGACAGGGGGTAGCGCTTTTCCTGCCTCACACAGCACGAGATTTCTGTGCTAAAAGAGAATTTTGTTACACAAAATTAAGATCCCTTTAAGCCCTTTAACGGGCAGACCATATTGAAAATTATCATTGGTTTTCTACCTTAACTCAACTCCATAAGGTTTAATTTAAGATGGGAATATGTTTACCACTGCCGTGTGAAGGGTTAAATAGTTTTAGCAAGGCCAACCACAAATAGAAACTATGGATGTGAGATCATATATGTAAACAAAATAAGTATTAGTATACAAGTACATTGCAGATATTATCTAAATAATAATAACTTATTTTAAAACGACAGCCAACAAATAAACGCAAAATTACACCAAGCATATTAAAATCGAGACAGTGACTCCGTAGAGGCGCGCAAATTGTTTGTTTGTTTAGAAACAACTCGATGTTACTGAAATACATTAATCTAGACGCATTGTTGTTTCGACTAATAAGGTTTCATTGTACAAAATATTAACACGTTCAGGTCGAATTCGATGAATTTCAGCTATTTCATCTAGATCAAAACTTTCTGAGGTTTATCAATCAGACTACTGAATTAATTGAATGATAATTATTTGCGTTTCGATGACACATTTTTACCAAAATATTATTAATTTGTAATATAATTAAAAAAAAACACAGATAGAACAGTCAAATATTACGTCAATCCTTCAAAATTTGTTTGGAGAACGCCATATTGTATCGAGTTCCATGTGTTCGGCGGTACGACAGAATCAATTCGAAATCGATTTTGCCTAACAATCGATTACCAGCAAGTTAGGCGGTAGGCCCCCAGATCGGGACTAAATGAACTGCAGATAGGTGGTATCCGACGGGGCAAATCTTCATATGGCCACCGGAGGTACACCCCGCCTTGTCAGCGAGTACTCCGTGCTCCACCGGTGGTACACCACGGTCTGAACGTGCTAAGTACTGCTGGTGGACTAAATTTTATCATCATGAACCTCTGAACGTCCACAGCTAAACATGGACCTTCCTAAAACAATTTAGAAATTAAAATAAAATAAAATATACTTTATTGTCTTTAAGATCAACATGATCATTTAGATTCGTCAAACATTCAGATTAGATATGGCCGATTTGAAATTAGGGACGTACATTAATCTAGAAGCATTGTTGTTTGAGCTAAAAAGGCTTTGTTGTACAAAAAATATTTTTTTAAACTCTTTATTGCACATAAATCAAAAAAACCAAAACATTACAAATAAAAAGGACATGTACAAAGGCGAGCTGATCTCTATAAGAGATCTCATCCAGCCAACCCTATGAGGAGTCAGATAGATAAAACAAGGATAGGTAAAATACATATGCAAAAAATAAAATAAATGAAAACAACAAATTTCGTATGAGTATACAATAGCAAATAATATAAACATACACAAAACTCATCAGAAAATATATACATACTATTAAATAGCTACAACATATAATAATAAAAGTAACAGACAATAGGAAAAAAAGAGTTTATATATAAATATTTTCTTATATATACATATATATAAAAACAAACGAAATCACAGTTTATGATTCAGGTAGTGTTCTTCGACTCCACGTTTCAACGTTTCAATTTGACATATTTTTGTTGCTTTAATTTTGTTGTTGAATGATTTTTGGTTTATCTTCATCGACAGTATAAGGACGTCCACAGCAGAACATAGACCTATACCAAAACAGCTCTGATATCACTGACTCGAATATGGTGACATACATTCATCTAGATCCTAGGGGTAAATAGGCCAGGGCTAAAGTGTTATTTCGAGGGGGTAATGAGTTGGCTAGTTGGCTTAAGTCTAGGGCAATCGATATAATGCTAGGGTATGAGGACTACGAATAAAAAATATAAAAGTACTACAATAAATTGACAGTTTATAGAATGATCAAAAAGGCGGTATATGAGTCGATGACGAACAAAAGAGGTGAATGCCTTAAAATAATAATTTAGCATACTTATTATGATTTAAATGATATACATAAATAGGAAGGATCTTAGATTTGTCAGCTTCCTTATGAACAACATAAGTTTAAGCATATATTAAATGCGTACTTTGTGTTCCAATGAGTATGTAAATCTCAATCAGGTCGCCAAGACAATATCGCACATCAGACTTGCCCTCGCAGCAGTGTGTATACTAGCTCCATCTGCTTAACTAGTTTGGAACTACGATGAAACGTGTTGCTTTATTTGACAGCATGCTATTCTATTGCTGCTGCCGCCATAATATTTCCGAACTAGGTTAATACATTTAACGGAAACAATACGAGTGGACTACATAATTAACTCCATTGGTTTAAGGAATCTTGCGGAGGTATTGAATAACTAAACTATCACTCATTGTTCCCTTTATACCTACTTCAAACATATTTTTCATTGACGACCTTTATGGTTTAAAGGTAGGTAACCTTACCAATTGTTTTCTTTTGTGACGAAGAATGAACATATTTTCTTTTTTTCACTGTGTGCGTTTGTGTTTCACCGAAGGAGTAGGCAGAGGCTTAGTATACGCCCACATTTTGCTAAGTATATTATTGTTACCTACACGTAATAGGTGGAGAGCCTATTGCGGCTTTTCGGGAACTTTTATGTCCGCTAGTCTCGTCTGTTGTTCGGCAGGTGTACCACTTGCAGGTGAGGTTGACTTGGGCTCCTCAGATCTTGGTACGATCCTTATACACCCAATATTATGTAAATTTATACTTATCTTACAAAATGCACTTCTTACATACAACTTCCATTAATGTGATGGAAGGTTATCAACTTTGTAACTTTACATATTGGACTCAGATTGATCTGAGATATTGGATGTAATTTTTAGGACAACATTCCAATTTATTTCTTAAAGTTTTAATAGAGTGTAACTAAGAAATACACAGCATTCGATTATAATAGTCACTCAATTACATAAATAAAACTCATAATGATCATGTCTGTGCCCGACGAGAATAATGTACTGAAGTGAAATCAGCTTACATGTACCTATATGGATCCAAGATCTCTAATCTATTAATACGTATTCATAAATATTAAAGAATACATTGTATGTGTTGAATTGAATACACGTTAAAACTAATAAATGGATTCGGATAATATAGACCATAATCTAGATAGATTGCACAATGCAGTGGGGTATATACAATACATTCACGCCTGTTTCTCCGAAGGGGTAAGCAGAGGCATATTATACGCCCATATTTCACTAATTAGATTATTAGTCCCACGTAATAGGTGGCGAGCCTATTGCGGCTTACCGGCAACTTTATTAATATATTTCACTACTAATTAGATTATTGGTCCCACGTAATAGGTGGCGAGCCTATTGCCGCTTACCGGCCACTTTATTAATATTATTTATTTATTTATTTATTTATTTATAATCTTATGCTACCATTACAGGTGTCTTAACCTAATGCGATAGCAAAGCAATGTTTATAATAAATACAATATATTATTAATCTACAATATTATTTAAATATAATATAATATAACATAAACTAGCCTACCTGATATCCTATATTAACAAAATAAGTTCTAAATCTAACGTAACTGATAACTTATTATATTTAACGCAGTTCTGGCGAATTCACTAAAAGTGCATGAAAATATATCCACCGTGTCATGAACCGTGTTTATAACATGAAACGCGCGGATAAGTGGCGTTTTCGCTAGTAGGTTGGTCCTGGCCACAGGCACAGCCAGCAAGCGCGGGCGCCGCCGCCGCCACACGCACCGGTCCGGCACGCTCAGCTGCAAGTAGCACAGCAGCTCTGGATTGTGCTGCATTCCACGCAACACCCTCACCACGTACACGGCGAGCGCGAACTCTCTACGGACCCTGAGCTGATTGTACCCTACCATACCCAATACGAACAAAGTAGGATACATCAGCGGGTAGAATGGGTATACCCCATAAAGTTTTAAGTACAAGTATCTTGTGAACTTGTTCTGAATCCGCTCCAACATGACACTATACTTCGCTTCATGGGGAGCCCATATAGCTGCACTGTGTTCGAGGTGGCTTCGGACCAGAGCATCGTATAACACCCGGAGTGTGGCGATGTTAGTGAACCCCTGCGATTGCCTTAGTACAAAGCCCAAGTTTCTGAACGCCCTCTTGCATATCTTTACAATATGGTCACGAAAATTTAGGTCTGGTGTAACATACACCCCTAAATCTCGGACTTGAGATAAGCGCTGCATTGGAGATGTATCTACTTTGTACTCGTAGCACACAGGAGTCCGCGAGCGGGTAAACGTCATCACTGAGCATTTGGAGTCATTGAAGTAGAGTTTATTATCTTGACTCCACTTTACTACCCGGTTGATGTCCTCCTGTAGCCGCTCACAATCCGACTGATCCTTGACCTCGAGCAGTAACTTGAGGTCATCTGCAAACAATAAACATAACCCATGTTTTACGACCTCCGGTAAATCGTTTATCATTATGATAAATTCAAGAGGCCCCAAGTTACTACCCTGGCTCACACCAGACCTGGTGAAATACGGCTCCGATTCATATCCATCGTATTCAACATACTGCTGTCTGTTTTCCATATAACTGGCGAAGAACCGCAATAGATGTGGAGTGCAACCAACTTCAGCCAGCTTTAACAGCAGAATGTCATTGTCGACCGTATCAAACGCCTTTCTAAAATCGAAGTAGGCTGCATCCACCTGCACGCCAGCATCAACCGCCGGCACCACCCGGGCCATAAAACTAAGCAGGTTGGTGGCGGTGCTACGCCCCAGACGGAACCCGTGTTGTGCGTCCGTCAGCCGCGCCGCGACCTGCCCCTGCAAGCTACTCTGGATCGCTGACTCCAGTACTTTGGCCGGGGTCGACAGTACCGCCACCGGCCTGTATCCGCTCACATTCGGACCTGACTTGCCTTTGGGGACAGGAACCACCCGCGTAACCTTCCATCTTGCCGGGAACGTTTCCTGTCTTAAACTGGCGTTAAAAATATGAAATAGCGGCTCCACGAATATGAAGCCACAATCTTTGAAGAGAAACGCTGGTAGACCATCTGGGCCCGACGAACGTTTTGGCTTCAACTTAAAGAGCGCTCTCTCTATCTCCTTAAGGCTCAGAGAATCCAGGCACACGCGCGCACTGCTCGTCGCGGCCGCCACCGCCGCCGCGCTCGCGTCCAGGCGCGGGGGCTCCGGGCTGTACACCGACTGGAAGTACTCAGCGAACTCCCGAGCACACTCCTCACCTTTCATATGTTGGCCATCTTTTACGATAGTCTGTCTGTTTATTCTACTTTTCTTCGAATTAATATATTGCCAGAACGATTTGGGGTCTTTCGCAAATTGGTATTGAATTTTATTTTTGTACTCCCTATGTGCTATTTCTATATCTTTTTTAATACGTGCCCTACACTTCGTGAACTCCCTATAGTCGGCATTTAGCTTCGTTCTTTTATAACGCTTATGAAGCCAAGCTTTATTTTTTATATCGTCAATAATATCCTTTGTATACCATTCGGGATATATGTACCTCGAGCTATCGCAAATAAGCTTTTTTCTGGGTACGCATTCGTCTAACACACAATACAGATTATCATAAAAAAAGTCCAACATGTTTTCAACTTCACTCATCTCACACATCGCACTCCAATCCATTGCATACAGCTTAGAATATAACAAGGGATAGTCAGCCTTATAAAAGTTCCACTGCGGTCTACGAGCGGTAGCAGCGGGCGCGGCGGAGGGCGCGGGCGACGGCGGCGGGGGGGCCACTGCGACGCCGAGCGCCAGCGGCGGGTGGTGCGGGTCCTCCGGCACCAGTGCTTCGTCCGCCGCCGCCACCACTACGTCCCCAACGCCTGTACTCAGAACCAAATCTAGCTGACGACCTAAGTGATTAGGTATATTGTTACTTTGAGTGAATTCGCAGTACGTTATGAAATATTCATAATAATTACTAACATTTACAGGACAAGAATACATATTAAAATCTCCTACGACTACCACTTTCTTATATTTATCACATAGTTTTTCAATAATTCTAAACAAAATCATGTAATCGTTTTCCGTACTTCCCGGGGGTATATAAACGACACAACACAAAAATAAAAATCTATGAAACAAGTGTACAGTTGCACACACTAGCTCAAATACGCAGTTATCCAGCGACGCGCCCGGCACGCGTACTCGTCGTAGCTCGAACCGGTGTGTGGCCACGAGAAACGCGCCGCCCTGCTTGCGACCGTCCTCTCGATCACAGCGTAATATTTTGTATCCCTGAGGGATGATTTCCGCATCTTGAATCGATTCGTTGCAACCCGATTCTGTGATTGCATATAAGTCTGCAGTACATGATGGTATATTGTTTCTAAAATAATCCAATTTTGTTCGAAGTCCTCTCACATTTTGATAGAATATACCTACAAGTGATTTATTGTTATTTTTGACTATATGGGTTTTTAGTTGGTCTCCGAAACCAAATCCACTCATTAAACTCCGCATTCATTGGCCATTTGTCCGCGTTGTTCAATCTCTCATATACACTTCTCGGTACCCCTATTCTAAAAGAAGAATACCCTCGTTCCGTTTTATGCGTAATTTTATCTATTTCGACTGTTACATCTTGTCCACATACACTTTTGACATGATCTGTCAAAGCTTCTGAAGTAGTGTTCGGATGTAATCGCCATACATGCAGATACTTCATTTTTTCGGTAGCTACTATCGCTTTTAACTCCGTATTTCTACCAACTCCTATATTTTTGGAAAGTCGGTTACTCTTCTTATTTTTGACTGTCGTCCAATCCAAATTCGAGTTGTCTTGGCTCTGATCATTAGATTGGTATGTTGGTGGGCTAGTACCCTCTGCCTGGAGCATTGCCGATTTCGTGGCCCCATCTTTGTTTACCTTTTGAGACTTTGTTGGCTTCTTGTAATTCGCATTCGTCTTATGTTGATGACTGATAATTAAATCGTTATTTTGGCAAACAATATCAGACGGTCCAGAGGATTTTGTAACTACGTTAGTGCTCAATTCCTGTGGTTGATTAATTAATTTTGAGTCCACCTTCTTTTCAATGACCTTAATTATTTTAACCAAAGTAGTGAGTTCACTTTTGGTTTCCGAGTACTCCCTTTGCAATAAACTTATTGCTTTCGCTTGGTTATCTAAGCGGGCAACAATATCACTATGGAACTTTCTGAGTTCGGAAAGAAGTTCAGAATCCGAGTCTCCTTCCAGCATGGCTGGAGAGAATCTGGCCTTGGTCCCGCGCTGGGTGTTAACATTGCTTACGGGAGGGCTGGCCGAGGCACTGGATGGCCCTACAGTAGACCTCACAGGTGTTTCCATATTCCCGCCTTTTGGGTTTAAGCAAACACACTCCGGGCAAACCCATTTCTTTCTATAAGCAATTGTATATGCTTTAAAAGCGTCAAGCGCAATCTTAAGACATTTTATGTCATACTTCTTTTTACATTTTTCATTTGAGCATTCCATAAAGGAGCTACCCGTTATTTTTGAACAACAAGCGCTGCAATCTTTTGCCATCGTAGGTAAACAAAATAATAATTACTCATTCAACCGACGATTCACCGATGCTAGCCCGCTCGGTCCGCTGCCCGCTGCCGTGCGACAAGAGCTCGTTTCTGTCCCCCGAGGTGAGGAAGAGCCTACCTCAGCTTGCACGGCCCGCGCGATGTTACACTCGCAGATTATTGTTCACAGAAAGTTCACTCCACCTTAGTTCTTATTGCACTTATTGTATACACACATTATTGTCAATATCGCGTAAACTAGATTTCCATAATTTGGGTAAAATTACCAAAAAAAGCGTCCGTACCCTAGCGCTTTCGAACGACAATTATATAAACTATTACAATATAAAAAATAATACTTTAAATTTAAATTAGCGAGTATAAAATTAATATTAATTCATTGTGAGTTTTCTTAGAATTGATCTTGGTCCGACATTATATTTCACTTAACACAGGCTAACCGCAAGAACCCATTTTTTTTATAAAATAATGGATAATCTGTCGCATTTACTGTTGTTAGCATGAATACGTATATGCTATTAACACGTAAGTCAAGCACGGCAAAGTATGAATATACGTCATCTTAAAGCAAACATAATTGCTTGAAGAAAGCAAAAGTTTGATGTATAAATTAAAACAAACTAGGTTAACACTTGATAAACAGGGTCTGTGGTATATTCCGAGATAAAACTTGATTGTAAAAGTAAATTAGCGGTTGTAGCATTTTTGTGTATCAGTTTGACATCGAGTTCAAACCTAGCCGATATACTACAGTTGTGAACCAACTCTTAACACCTTAATCTTAACACGGCTTGGTTATTAATAACGTGAGTAACATAATGTCATAATCTTATATTTTTTATAATGTTCCTTCGTAACTATTTAATTAATTGCATTACTAACTCAATTTATGTTCGTAAAATATTGTAATAAGGCTAATTATTATACAAAAATAAATTATTATTATTATTCGTCAATCTTCCAAAAAATTACCCCAATTATGCTAGCGTGAAGATAAAACAGACGAACATACGAACAGACAGCTATTCTTTCAAATTTATTATAAGAAATAGCGTTCCAATTGAACTAACTTCATAATTAAATAAAGAACAATCCATACAGTTATTGACTTAATTCTAATAACGCTTTTGTATTATCCCACTTCGGAATTATTTTCCAGCTCATATATATAACCTCAACCTCCTTTTGTTCCGCGTCCTTTGCCTCTTGTCTTATGTGATATTCGCGTCAATGCTACGGAATACGCCTCGTATTCAATTAACGAAAATGTCAAATCATAACCGTACCTTTATATTAATAGGTTGGGGAAAAAGTCTTTTCGTATTTTTGTATGAAAAGTCAAGACATTTTTTTCAAAGTTTATTTACATTTATTTACAATATATATGTACCGTTTTGTTGAATAACTTTCTGCCATTTTGTGGGCAGAGACATTATCCCGTTACTGTAGAAACTTTGGGACTTCTGATCAAAAAACGGGACAAATAGTTTTGGCAGTCCTCTCTTGAGGTCAACCTTACAGAACCTAAAGAATTCTGCAGAGACCGAAACAGGTGAAAATCTGAAGGCGCAAGGTCAGGGCTATATGGTGGATGCACTAGGACCTCCCAGTCGAACTCTCTTAATTTTTGCTGAGTGGCTAAAGATGTGTGTGGTCTAGCGTTATCGTGATGAAAGACCACACCCTTCCTGTTGATCAATTCCGGCCGTTTTCTCTCGACTGCTTCCTTTAATCTCATCAGTTGCTGGCAGTAAAGATCAGAATCGATGGTTTTGCCGGGCGGTAAAAGCTCATAATAAACAATGCCCTTCCAAACCCACCATACACACAGCATCACCTTACTTCGTGTTAGGCCAGGTTTGGCCAGTCTGTGAAGCCTGGCCAACTTTCGACCACGACCTTTTTCGCACGTTCTTGTCGTACGTGATCCACTTTTCATCGCCAGTTATCAATCTCTTCAAAAACGGCTCGGTTTCATTACGTCTCAATAATGAATCGCAAATGAGTACACGGTTCATTAAGTTTCTTTGAGTGAGCTCGTGTGGCACCCAAATATCGAGCTTTTTTGTATAACCAGCTTTCTTCAAATGGGTCAAAACTGTTTTGTGGTCAATTCCCAGTTCTTCAGCTACATCGTAACTACTAATATGCCGATCTTGCTCCACTCTTTCAAAAATGGCGTCCATTTTATTCGTAACAGGGCGACCAGAGCGAGGTGCATCTTTAACATCAAAATTTCCGGACTGAAAACGTTTGAACCAAATTTGTGCTACTCTTACTGACACTGCATCAGGTCCATAAACATCACAAATTTTTTTCACTGCTTGAGTTGCATTTTTGCCTTTTTTATAATAAAATTTTAAAATGTATCGAATTTCTTCATTAGATTCACTCATTTTAACGGAGAGAAAAACAAATGAAAAATAGCGGGAAACAACTTTTTTTTATTTTTTTCTTTTCTTTATAATGGAACCTTTTTAATGTTACCAAAACCAGCCAGACACAAATAGTACAGTCAAAAAAAAATTATAATAAGTTTATACCTACGTTATGCGAAAAGACTTTTTCCCCGACCTAATATGTTCTATACATTGTCAGAATCATGAAATAAATTTATTCACATATATAGGGTGGTATAGATAGTGTAAAGGAATCCTACTAAGACCTAAGGAGCCCAAGCCAACCTCATCTGCAAGTGGCGCACCTGACGATCTACGGACGAGGCTCTGGCGAACATAACAGTGCCCGGTAAGCGGCAATAGGCTCGCCATCTATTACGTGCAACCCACAATATAAGTGGCGAAATGTTGGCGTATACTTAATGTCTGTGCCTACCCCTTTGGGAAAACAGGCGTGATATTATGTATATATGTAGATCAGTAAGTAATTTATTGTAAAAAGTAGTCAGCCAAGGTTGAGGTCACAAGGGGTAGAGCGTCAGCGTCACGCAGCACGCTTTCATTGTGATGTAGACCACTCTCACTTGCATTGGGCCGGTAAGTGAGACGCCTGCCCTAATCAGTAAGACCAGAGTGCTATTATTATACGAGAGATTAGTATACAGACCGAAACAATTTTTTTTAGCCTCATATAAGATGTAATTCTGACTGTTTCCTATTTAATTATAAATAAATAAATATTTCTGACACTTACACCAATTATTTAGTTCCAAGATAAGTATCATTTAGAACTTGTGTTATGGATACTAAATAACGGATAAACATACAAAAATGCTTTTTTTTGTACATACATACTTAATATACATAGAAAAACATCAAACAAAAAACAACAAAAAAAAATTGTATGTACTTACTAATAAAAAGTTTGTTTATCCATTGCTTAGTACCCATTGTACGAAATCAGCTTATTGGCTTGATCTTAGAAGCGCTGTGTCTAAAAATTAAAACATAATATAATTCATAGCGTTACTCTTTGGGGGTAGATTATATAGAACTTATGGCATTTTACCCGGTTCCCTACTTTTCTGCCACCACTCGCATCATCCTCGGCGTCTTTTGTGGATATACCATTGGCGCACACATTACTACCGACGAAGTCTACCTCATCCTCAGCCTGCCCAAACTGCTTCGGCGGGTTGGAGGTGCCATGGGTGCATAATAACGAAAACAAATTTTTTTTTTTTGCTTTTTTTACTTTATTTAAATAATAGCTTCGTGCGTTTAGAACATTTAGCCAGTGTCAAGTTATAGATATATAAATAATACTTAATACCTACATAATGAATGATAATAAGTGGTGATAAAATTGATAAATGAGATGACCTCCTCTAAACCCCCAGAGTCCTCAGTAAATATGTGGGACTATACTGAGATTTCACATGGACTTCTTAGAGAATTTGAAAACTAATGTTGCACTGTTGTTTGATTTACCAACACACCGTTATTACGATAATGTTTAAAATATCACAAATTTTAGAAAATTAAATAAAATTGCATACATGACAATTCACTTTCCCGCCAAGAAAATCCAATTTTGCAGTTAATAACAATATATGTGCCACGTTGTTTTTTAATAAATTAATTGTACACAAATTTGTTTATAAGCAGCGTTTGGTTCCCCGCGTACTCTACTTTGCCGATTTTCGTAAAGTTGACCTCGGAGAGTGAACAAAACTTGGTTATAAAAAAAGAGGCCAGGAAGGCTTCATTTTGCATTGACAACAACAGGCGGACCTATATGGGTCCGGAAAACATTTTATTAAACGCTTGCGCGATCTAATTATGTACACTGCCATCTCTTGGGCAAACGTAAGAACTATTATTTACACTATGAACATTACGAACATTATTATGAACGTTACACATACAGTTTTAAACAGATAGTTACCGAATAGTACAAAATCTTACTCTACGAATATGTGTTCCACCTAAGATCAGTAAAACTTGCTCGACCGCATATTGTTCTGATGTTTGCACATACATTTATTGGGAACTGTACCAATGCGACCTCGAAAGCAGATAACGGCACTACGGCTCAAGTTACGCTGGTCACACCAGTTACACTGAATTATGTTGACCAGCGCTTTGAGACCCGATTAAATGCAGTGAGCTTATCAAAACGTATACATTGGGTGCAGTCGATTGTGTACATACAAGATATATGTTATGGATACGTAATTGCAAAGTAATACTATTAATTAATAACTGTTTTAGTATAGGATTCAATCAAAATTTATGAAGCCCAAGCCAACCTCACCTGCAGGTGGTGCACCTGCCGATCAAAGGATGAGGCTCTGGCCAACATGAAAGTTTCCGGTAAGTGGCAATAGGCTCGCCATCTATTACGTGGGATTAACCATGTGATTGACCTATTGTCGCTTATCGGGAAGTTTTATGTTCGCCATAGCGTCGTCGGTTATTTTACAGGTGCACTACTTGCAGGTGAGGTTGGCTTGGGCACCTCATTTCTTGGTTCTTTTGTAATATCAAAGAAGTAAGATATCAGAGTAATGGTAGTATAATTTGACTACTTACTTAATTGTATAAATACAGCGTATTTGTCATTAAGTCAAAGTTAGTCATATAGAGACGATAAGACGGCATAGCTGTAAATTATATCTATCATAGGACAAACAATTTTGTGCTCTGCAGCCATTTAATTTTTATAATGTTATTGTTATTTTTCATTTTTATAAATCTTTTTATTTTGTGACTTGAGTATGTCATGCACACTTTAATGTCTCTGGGGTGGCGGCGTCATGCATCGGGTCGTTACGTTCCTTAAAATATGGTTGAGCGAAACGATGGCTAGTTCATGAGTCATACTCGTGAACGAATGCTGCTTGTGGGGACTGGTCTGCTGATTTCTACTATGATTATTCGTAATCAAACTCGTATAACTTAAAAAAGAGTTATTTTCATCTTTTATTTTAAATCTTGTGACTGCCGAACACAGGTTCTTGTAGACTTGACAAATTGTTTTACTATTAAGTACATTTTCTTGTTACTGGCGGGAGATAAAACTAACCTTGACGATTTTCTTTCCCGTTCTTTTACGATCAATCTCCCGCCCGCAGTAAATGGGCGCGCTAGTTTTTAAGTCTGACCTTCATAAGAGCTCGTTAGGGCCAAACTTGAATAAATGATTTTGACTTTGACTTTAGCTAAAATCCGACATAGTCGAGTCAAGTCATAGTCATACCCCAGTAAAGTAGTGGACTAACTAGAGGTTCCATAGAGTTTTGGAATCTACAAGGAACAAATCATGCTTGTGTACTTTGCCATAAAAGTTATGTCTAAAAATGCAATATATTTACACATAAAAACTCAAATTTACAATACTTTTGAAGAAAGGATATTGCCAAATGTCTAACCTTTTCTTTTTTTTCAAATTATGGGTTTGAGCGTCTAGCACATTTAGACAGTGTCAGGTGAGAGATATATTAATAACATCAAAATCATACTAAATAAGAATAAGTGGTGATAAAGATGACGAATGGTTATGGTATGGAGATGCCCTCACCCTAAACCCCTTGAGTGCTCATTAAAGATGTGGGACTATACTGGGATCTCACATATATTAAGGGAATTTGAAAAGTGATGTTGCACTGTTTTTTTGTTTCATTCACCAACACTCATGTACGTTCACAAATACTTAACGGTTAATAATACACCGATATTACACATTAATTTTCGAAATATAACAAATTTTAGAAAATAATACAAAATTGCAGACATCACGCTTTACTGTCCCGCCAAGAAGTCATGTCTAACCTTAGTTTATCACTATCTTTTATTTTATTTCAAGCTTTACTGGAGCGGGAACAGTTCCTTGTGCAACTATTATATTCGTATATCCTCGCATTCGGGGCAAACTTAGTGTAAATCCGCTTCTCCTGTGTAAAATAATCCACGCGAATTCGCGGGAGTCTGCTAGCAATAATAAATGCTATAATTGTAATTTGTATCACGGTTCAAAGACAAGCAAACCTATTGCGGACCAACATGGTGGCGTGGAGGTCAGTAGGTATACCTGCAGTAAGGTTGTGGACTCTATTCCCACAAAAGATAAATATTTGTGTATATGCATAGGAAATATTGTTTCCTTCTATACAATACAAGTTATTACGGAATCAGAATAAAAGGTAACTTTAGAACAATAAGAAGTTATTTGTTGTAATGTAAGTATTTATTTTATCACAGAAGCAAAGAATACATATTTAACAAAGAAAATATTGTAAAAAGTTTGAAATTCAGTAGGTTTGTATATCGTTACACATAATATGAGACTTAAGAATTTAATTGACTAAAAGCTCGCTGTAAATAGAATAATATTTATATACTCGAGACTCCGTAAGATCACTTATGAATCTTTAGATAGATACGGGCTCCTGCCTTTTTAAGAAGAAAATAATTGGCCAAGAAACTTGTCAATTTTGTTCTCATACCAAGATATGATAAGATTTGATAACATATAAACTGTAATTCAGTTTAAAAAAATTTGGTGTTTGTAATTAAAAACGTCTCTAAATTCCTTTATCCTTTGAGTAAAAAATTCAAAGGTTTTTTATGCTCATGTAGCGCCATCTTCTGTTGACTATTTACAATAAATACTACTCCAAAGCTTTGCCGCAGATGCTAAGAACTGCAGTATGTTAGTTTATATAGTTACGAGATAGTTTTGTGCAAAATTCATAGATGACAGCACTGGTCATATAATGCTTTTTACTTTCGCCATGTGTTACGAGAGCTTGCTTGCGTAGCTACACGTTACGAACTTGCTACGAGATGGAAGCTAAGAAATAATAAAATTTTTTAATCACGGTGCTATAAACCTTTTTATGTAATTTAGCTTCAGAAGTAAAAAGTAAACGACATGAATATTTATACAGTAACCTGAAATTTACACAACGATTTCGTTCTTAGGATCGGCTTATAGTCCCTGCACACCACTCAGCGTCATTTTGTGATAGTTTCCGATACTGTGCCTCGAAGTGCTGGAACAACATCCCATCACTCATAAGAAAGCTGTCTAGTGTTCAGTGTTTTAAATATAAATATTGAATTAATATATGGAGCCTGCAAAAGTATGCTATTTTTAAGTAAATTTGGTTTTTATATAACGATGCTATATTATAGCTATATTACTGTTTTCATAATTGACGTTAGGTCAATTTATGAATTTTTGAAGTTATCAATGCAAATTTTGAATACGCTTTATATAAGTTAAGATGGAACTTAAGTAAAACTATCCCTTTTTATTCTTTAGTTTGTTTATGTGGAGTAATGTACCTCATCTTACCGGCATTCGCAGAATACCAGTGTCGTGACAATCTTTGTTGCGACAATACGCTGAGCGGAGGCCTTTTTGGTACAGTGGGGGCAAGGGGCTTCTGCTGTCTAACCATGGACCCTCCGAAAAGTCGGCCGCGCACGCTATGGTCTAGGGGCGAGAGGCGCGTCTACTGCGTCTCTTTGAGGAGAGCGGCGGTTGCGACTTGGCCGCGGGCGGGGTGTCAGAGCTGCAACCCAGGTACTGGCGCCCCGCCTCTTTCTCAATAAGCGGCGGGCGTCGTCGGAAGATTTTTAGTGGGTATTACTGCTAACGGTCGAGTCTGCCGGTAGTGAGTCCCACACACCTCTCCCAGTCCTCCTTTGGCCGAGAAACAGTGCGTAAATGCATTTTGTTACCGAAGTAAATTTTAAAAAAAGGGTCTGCTCACTGGTTTAACCAGATTTGGCTGAACTGCAGTAATTACATGTAGCGACTGCCGTTTAACCTCCACAACTCAGAGGGAAACATAATTCTATGATTCAACCAGTTGTCCAAAAATTACAAGACACTGACTTCCCAAATAACGACTGCCATAGATGTTCATGACAGCTGAGACCAACTTTTCGAGGCATAGAGCAAGCAATAATTTAGCATATTAACTTCGTAAAGTCATAGATGCGCCACCAGGGTTTGAACCTTAAACCCTCTGAATTACAAAGCTATGGGTCTCGCCACTGGGCTATCGTTCCAATCGAATCTAATTTTATTGGTATGTAAAATATACCTCCAAAGAGTATTTTAAGAGAGTCATAAAGTGTGCACATAGGACTGCATATTGATTATGACTTTTCGAAGTAATGTCCGTAATTTAAACATTAATATATATTGATTGATTGATAATTAGTAATAATGTACGAGCCGTAAGCCCGTACAGTTTTGTCCCATCAGCTCATTTCCATTATTCACATTTATTGTGTTAATTGTTTGAATCAGTTCGTTACGCCACATCAATCACGCCGCGCGTTCTCACTCATTGCATTTACCTAGCTCGTAGCAATTATCAGTTTAATACAATTTTATCATCATTATCAAGACTTTCCTTTTATCATTATCAGTAAAAAGGGTGTGCGGACCGTACAAATAATATAATTATAATAATAATATATACTTATGAACAATAATTTAATTAAAATTAGTCCCAAACGTGCATTATAAGAAAACAGTATTACTTACATTTTAATTAAATAGTATAAAGTAAAGGAATATTTAACCGAAAAAATAATATGAAAACAACAATAAAGTTTAAATAAAACCAAATATAACTAAGTATAGGTACCTAACATTTTATTACTATGAAATTTAATGAGAATAACTACTAATACCTTCTCGTAGTCAAAAAAGAGCAAATATTTATGAATTATTTTATGAACAACTAGATTTACGCATTATAGTATTGAGTAGATGTTAATTATCGCTTGTTCCGTAAATGAATATGAATTATGTAGAATTTTTACGCCATAAGAAATAAAAAAAACATCTGACCCAAGAGTCCTTTAGCCCTCCGTATATGAGCATCCTTCAACTGTTTAGGCGCCGAGATGTCAATTTATCTTTTGATCAAATCAGTATTATAAAATCCACTACTGAACACTTCCCCGAGTCGTCATATTTAATGAATTAAAAAAGAAGCTTTTTTATTACTGTGTATGATTATCTTCATCTTAGCCATATGAAATTCATTGCTGAATTTATGCAGTTCATTCCTGAACATATGAAGTTCATTGCTAAACACATGAAGACATTACGACACTCTCGAGCAAGACACGAAGTGAAGGTGACGCCATATTGGATTAAGAAAACTTTGACATTGTTTGAGAATATTTTTTTCTCGTCCACTAATTATAGGCAAAATACGTTCATTTGGCGTGCAAGCAATTCATTTAATCGTGAGGCGAAAGAATATGACAATGATTTATTTTGTACAAGTGTTGTGTCGATGAGAGGTATGTTATTATTATTATTATTATGTAATATCATTATTATGTTATGTAATAAATGAAAAAAAAAAATTAATTAATACGCAGGCAGTTTGAAAACTGATTGCGCCTGTATCCAATTTATCTGCATCTAGTTCCTCTTAACCGGTTACATGTGTTTGTCCAGCTTGTTCTTGAATGAATTGATAGTGGGAGCTGACACTACTTCTGCCGGCAGCTCGTTCCACTGTCTCACTACACGGTTGCCTAAGAAGTGCTTATGTTAAGTGCGAATTTCTTTAGAAATGATCTTTTTTTGTAGGTTTTTGTGTTGTTGTGTTACAATAAATTACGTAATAGTTTTTTTAATTAGTGTGGACCTGTCATTGAATAGCTATGTTTGCCATAGTTATTTGTATATTCATATATTTCAGCTGTTGGTCTTCTTAAAAGTGTAAAATAAATAAATAATAAATGAATCTTTCGACATTGTCAGGGTGGAGTACAATAAAACGCCAATGTTTAAATTTCTATTTATTGATTCAATTTGAACTTCGAACTCACAATAAAATGAAGCATGGAAAACACAATGCTGTCAAACGATTATCAATTGTCACGTTTCTCTCACGAAAACCATAGAAAATGTGTTAGGGAAAAGGTTTTACATAAACCAGGTTACTACTACGAACATCGATTAACGTACAACGACGACAAATCTTATTATATTAAATTTAATGAAATAGAAATAACCTCAGAGACATTTCGACTTTGAGCAAAATCTTTTTGTTAAAAAAATAATGAGATCGGCTTGTTTTGTTTTCAATATTTGAAATACAGAGCGGTTACGATGCGGATTTAGACTTAACTTTATAAACAGTGAGTATCTTACGTAAATGCCGTACAAGCCTCGGGCGTGCACCATATTGCATCTGCTTCGATTGTTTGATTTCATGAGACAGCGCCATCTATGGACGAAAATTGTCAAACTTCGTTTTTCACACTGTGATTGGTGTTTTGTATAATTTTCAAATTAATGAATGATAGATTGGATTAATGGCTCCGAAGCAGATGCTAATACAGTGCCGTGGCGCCTGTGATATGACTTCATTTGTAGCAACGCCACCGCACCCGTAAATAAATAGAAATAGTTTATATAAATTAGCTTATATAACAAATAAGCTTAAATGTATAATACTGAGGCAGAATTACATCTTAACTACGACGTAACATTAAGTGTGGTACGTGGGATTAGACACGAGCGCAAGCCCTTAATTTATACGGACGAATGCGATATATAATAATATTTTGCTTTATATCTATGTATCTGACGCTAAAACATCTATATAATGTATTACTTTTTGTACATCTACTTATATATTAACCGTACACACACGCACTAAGCTTACTTCGCTTGGTGACCGCGCACCCAACGTGTGCGCACAACCTAACTCCGAATGGCTTTTACAATATCGCGATGACTAGAAATGCAATGCTGGTATAGTATGTACTTACTTTATGATTTCTGGATGTGATTAAAATCATAAAAGCATCGATTTGGACAGCACACATTGAGTACGCGACGCTCTCTTTGCGGAACTCTGAGTATTATTCCGCGGGCGAACGTAGAAGGAAGGAATCTTGTAAGTAATAGTGTTTACTGAATAGACTTCCACATAAAGTTAAAGACAAAGTAAACAGGTGAAGATCAATGACTAGAAGACACTACATAGAAAGCGCCCGCCCGCGCCGGCTATGCCGCTTGTCCCTTGCTAAGTACACATTAATTATTAAAATATATTTCCGCATTTATTACATAAAATTCACGTTAAGATCTACCTACTTTTAGAAAAGTAAAAGAAAGCGGGCTTTATGAATAAGTAATTTAGGTATCGAATTTGTACGCGGAGCCTATTTACACTGCGTACCATGGACGTTTGTTCCACTCGCGCCAGCGGTAATGTACAACTACACCATGGGGACTAACCTACGGACAGAAACATCGAGAAATTGAGATCATGCGAACGATCTTATGACGCCAAAATCGGCTTGGTATCACAAATCAAAAACACGTAAAGTAATTGTACATTAACGCGAGTGCCGCGGCATCGAGAACTTAAATGTAAAAAAACTACAATGTGAATCTTACAAATTATCTAGGACACTAGACGACAAACTTAATTCTAAGTCTTAAGAAATTATAATAAATATTCTGGTGCAAATATAACGTAATAAAACAAAACAATGAGACTTCAACCGATATTACTGCTAATAGTAAACAATATCTAGTTCTGACTTGATGTGTACACATACAGTTAACCTTTATGTCCACTAATCACACAAGCTTTTATTTAAAATTAATATTATGATAAACAGAGGAGTATCACAACATCCCTTGGACACCCCTTGATAGTGTAAGTTAAAATTCAATATCATTCAGACATACACATCGATTCCATAAATAATTAAGGACAGGGAAGGGTACAAATCACCCGAGTCTAGAGGTTCACTAACACACATTACGAGTTCAAAATATTTTTTATCGTTACAGACATACAAATACATTATTGTTATTGAATTTAATAATACAGTGAGCTTGCCATGCACACTTGAAAATATTTTATTTGAAAAAAGAATTGCCCAACTTATTTTTTTTATTTTTTATACACAGTGACACTTGTACTAAAGTTCTATTTTATTGAGGTGGTGTAAAGAAGGGATAAGGGGTGTCCGCGGGTATGAAGTATGTACGGCTTACTCCTTGACTTCGAAATACTTGTAGGTGGGATTCTCGTAGCCGTTGATTTGCATGTTGGCCACGTGTCGTTCCTCAGGGGTTGGGGCGACTGCGCCTGTCTGCTCCACCTATAAAAAAAAATACAATTTTATGAAAATGGAATGAAAATGAAAAGAGGTTTAATCAATTTAGACTCCGGAGCATTAATGAATGAGTGTCAATTGTACTTAAAATTGACGCGTCCTTTCGCTACGGGCAAGAGCTTTCGTGATTATATGTTCACTCACACTCTATCATACACACACACTTACATGCTATCACACACTTACATGCTATCTCACACTCACACACGTTACCATATACCCACTCACGCTCTAATACACTCTTTCCACACACACGCACAAAACAGGCTAACGAAAAAAGTCATTTAATAACACAAATATATGGCCATAAATGTCTAGAATATAATATAAAATAATGATTGTTAAATATTTGCAACGCTGATAACTTTAAATTAATGCAAATCTCAAATTCTAGTCCTAAAGAGACAGGATTACCTAGTTTGGGGACTACCAGTGAATCAATGTTGGACCACTTTTTGGCAATACTTTTTTTTAATTTTTTTATTATGTGTTAAGAAATTCTAATACTAAAGGTTACCATAGAGACAGGTTAGTCGGTATAAGTCCGACATAACCGCACACACCAAGTGTGTGATACTCCCTAGGGCAGGGGGTACTTTCTACTGTCATTGGAACGCGACATAAAAGTTTGAGGAAAAAAACAGACAATCGAGTTATGTCCCTAATATTTTTTATGATAAGATTTGACTAAGTACTGCTTACTGAAATGTGATCTACAACTTTTATGAAATAAACAGGAAGAGTTTTCAGTTTCAAACTTTCATTAGTTGATTATTAGTGTACGGGTTACCGCACAGTAAATAAAATTTCGTAACGTATCGTTCGATCGTCAGTATACCTCTTGGCTGGTTGGAGTCGAACCCAAAATCAAATTCAATTCCGTGTCATTGGAGAGGCTTCATTGAAGAAGAACCCACCTCCAACCCATGGCACATACCAACCTGAAGGGTTATTATGGCCGAAATGCTTTGGGGTGCTCCGCATTTAGCTCTGCTGCGGTCGTTGCTTGACCCCGACAAATTATAAAAATCTAGTACCAGTCCCTATGCGAGTTCTCCCCTTTCTGGGGCCTAGATTGGAGAAGAGTGGTCTGATGTCTGATGAAGATAGCTCACCTGCACAAAGCCCTGGGCAGCGGGCGCACGGTCGCGACGCCTCGCCACGGCAAGCGCCACGCAGGCGGCAGCAGCCAGCGCCGCGCCGCCCACACACAGCGCCGGGTACAGGGCGCCGGCCCCGCCCGCCGGCCCTGCGCTGCCGCCGGCACCGCGGATGGTGTAGCCCTGTGAATAGAACAATATTTTATAAAACATAGTCAAAATAGTACATTTAAAGGAGATCCGCGAAATCTCATAGACAAAAAGCCCACGAAAGCGCTTATAAAACTTCTCGAGGTAAAATTAGAAAGAAAGAAAGAAAATAGGCGCGCACTTTCGCGCGCACATTTTTTAATTCCACTGTCATCAATCTGTACTTTGGCGAGTGCACCTAATCATTTAAGTCCGCGGAATAACCCGATGTTCTATCCACTTGACATTTTAGAGCTACGATGGCTGGAGTAACCCAACGTAAAATAGGCACTTCGTTTTAAGTTTTGGAAAAGGCCAGCACGTCGATTCAGATTCCTAAGTCGTACTTTTTGTGCAACCAATTGCCTTACATTCTATAAAATCTACAAATATCTTTGTCATAAAGCTTATTACAGCAGTGGCAGCAAGGAGTTCATACTGTTTTGGCTCTGGGTAGACCATTTGACATGCTTACCAGGTTCCAGGTTCACCACAGTTTATATCCATAGATTTCATCTTTCCTAATCCTTGTAAACGTATCAATTATTGAAAAAGTGTTCGTGGTCACTGTTTCCTGATCTTCTAACCAGTGTATGATTGATAGAAGAAAAAATTAATAATATGCTTACGGGTTGCGAGTGCTGCAGCTCGTGCTTGAGCGAGTGCGCAGGAGGCGGCGGGGCGCGCTCCTCTGCCTGCTCCAGCGCAGCACGGAGGCCTGAACCCTCGGTCTGGAACAATAAACATAATGGTATATTAGTCGGCTCGAAAGTTCATTGCGCAGATACAATCACAGACAAAAGAAAGGGACAGATAGCGGCTAAACACATGCGCGGGAGTAATGCGGTCGCCGCGTTGGTATAGTTGTTACCGCCCCCTGTAGCACATCCATTGTGACCTAATAATGTGATACTGCGCATTTAAGGTCAATTTTTGCGCTGCGGATTATGCGCACTTATTTTAGTTTAGAAGACAAGCACAAGTGGGTCACTGAAAGTAAATAATATAAATCTATTGTGTCTTGATACCCGTGGTTTACGATACCAGTTTTTTGATGACTTTAATTATGCTGGACACTAACAAAGATTTGACCTATCTTGTTTTGTTCTATATCCCACATGAACTATTTAAAGAGCTCAAACCACAGGTGAAATTTTACACATATATTATTAAGAATAATAACAATAATATGCCGTCAATTGGCATTAAAATATACGAAGCTAAGATTTTTTACTATTTGTATAACTAACAAATGTCACTTATAAAAATTTTTAAATTATAGAATTCAATCTTAGAAATCTTAATCATATAACATATTATTTAGATTTCTCTGAATTCAACACAATTTATTTAGATTTTTAATATTGCTTAAATTAGAATTTATATAACTACTTCCTTTTACAAAAGTTGATGTGCCATATTTACCGCCGTTTACTGTAGATATGTAAATTACCTCAATATTTTTATAAGCAACAAGATTTTCTCATTTATCTAAATCTTTTTGTAAACAACGAATTGCGTGAGACTATTCTAGCACGAGACCACGAAAGCCCAACTAATTTCCCCAAGCGCTACCCACAACAAACAAACTTACTCAATGATAAACTTTGGAATCCGACCGAGTTCCCAGTACAATATTTGGTCCCAACATTAACAGACCACTACGGAACTTTATCTGTTGTCTCTAGATATTATAAAGTATTTAGTACAAATAAGCTAAATAATTTACGAGTAGTCTTTGCGATAGGCGTCCTTTATTGGCTAAGTAGTAGTTTTTTAAGCAATAGATACTAAGGTACTTTTAAGGTGCAGAAGGTCAAGTCTCTTAAACTCTGTAACTTTGCGACGTCGAGCAAATATTAAAGTAAAATTTTTATCAAGTGATTGATAAAAAATATTTTGGTAACAATTCCAGAAACAATTTAACACGACACGTGTTTTGCCCTTACACAGGGCATCTTCAGGTAAGATATGAGCCTCAGAACAACGATGTCTTCACGACCCACGCTGAAACGAATGTTTTTCGATTCTTCAGGAAATTGTAATTGCCCGGGAATGGTTACAATCCATTAGGTACTTGCTTACAATGGATTTCCGCAAAGCAACACCTGAATCAATAAATTATATTACAATTTTAATGATATGTGATTGTGGGAAGTGGATAGTCCTAGACCAAAGGAAAGATAAGAAAAGCCCAACCGCTGATGGTTGGATGTTGTATATATAGTTACGAGTTTAAGGAATTCTGTCTGCGCGATTCAGGTCATCAGTCATCTTTTACGTCCCGTTCATCGCTTGTACGGTGTCGCTACACGGTTGTCTAAATCTTATTTAATCTTCTAAAATGTATTTATAAATGTAATTATACTTATATTGAAACTAAATAAATGGTGTCGTAAAAAAAAAACCATAAACAGTTACCTTATGGAAAAATTTGACACTTAAATAATGAAAGATTATGGAATACAGTACCTCGCTGGTAGATCGTCGGCTAGAAGTCTCGCTGGGTTCATTGGTCTCGGGAGTTTCGCTTTCAGGAGCCTCGGTCACTGTGCTGGTAATCACCTCCTGTAATAAAATTGTTTACATTGGCAAACCAGGAATAAATAAGCAGATTTTGTCTTTAAGTCTAGTATGTACTAAAGAACGGACACATATAGGTACTTAATTTCTTAAAAAATACTGTAAATACCTATTGCCGCTTTCCGGGAACTTTTATATTCGCCAGATCCTCGTCCGTTGATTGGCAGGTGTACCACTGGCAGGTGAAGTTGGCTTGAGCGCCGAAGATATTAATCCCTACACACTATCTCGTCTCATTTATATCAGTGACCAAAACTATATATATTTATCTAAATGTCTTGACGGGAAGCAGAAACTTTTCAAGCTTCTTTTCGAATCAAAATGAAACCAGCCAAGCAATATATTTTTTTAAATTGTACGCATACAATCGCGAAATTTATATGGATGCTAATCTCACGTATGATTTAGTATCTTTTAGCTTATCTTGTCCTATAGCTTAGCCGGTACGGAGGATTGATCTAAATTTATTGGGTCAACTTACTAGGCCTCTGTAAAGGGACTTTACGGACTAATTCCTTCATACACCTTTTATCTAGTAGGGCCAAAGGCTACCCACTGCTCACTAATTGATAAGTTTCATTAAGATATGTCTGTGCTAAGAGTGAACTTCTTTTTCTACAGTTAAAGCAAGGTTTCAAAGATATAAGAGCATGCGATTATGTTTGTATGTATTACTTACAGTGGTGGTGCTATCCTGAGTATAAGCAGCTCTAGTGGTTACATCCCGCAGCTGATCAGCCGGCTCGGAGGGCGTGGAAGACGGTGCTGATGAAGAGGGCGCGGGAGGCGCGGTGCGGGGGGCCACGGTTGTGTCCACTGCGTCTACTGGGTCGATATCCACTTCATGGGCTTCGTCGTCTGCTTCCTCAATCTCGTGGATGCCGTTTGATGTCTAGAATAAATAAATTAATATTATTGGTCATCTCACGCTTCTTTTCCCAAACAAAGCAGAGGTTGTATTATTGATATAAGTTATAAATAGTAGATAGGAAGACAAATATATATGGGTATTATACATGTTTTATGTTGGAATCGAACCCACGACCTCCAAAGCGGAGTACAGGTACACTGACGTCCATGCTATGTGTAGTCATCATATCCTAACACTATCCCAGTTGCTTCTATCCTAGACTTAAGCTTAGGGCCCAGGGTCTGCTTACTGGTTCAACCAGATTGGACTGTATTTCAGTTATTACGTGGAGCGACTGTCGCCTGACCTCCGCAACCCAGAAGGAAACATCATTCTATGATTAAACCAGCTGTCAGTCTGTTAGGAGGCACTGACTTCCTAATAACGACTGCCAAAGATGTTCATGACAGCCGAGACCAACGGCTTAACGTGCTTTCCGAGGCACGGAGCAAGCGATAACGTCCATGCTATGTGTAGTCTAAAGTTTAGTTATATATCAATTCATTAATAAAACTATTTATTAAAGACTCTATTACGTCCCACATTATACAAATGACACATTCGGCTGTTTCTACTAAGGTTTCTGACGTTCAATATAGACTATTGACTAGATGCCACCGAACGTGAAGCTTATTAGCACACGTAGTCAGAAATAATTAGTTACAAAAATACAACCACTCACCTTTGCCCTCTCGTTCTGTATGTCCTGTCGCTGCCTTGTGCGCTGGTCTCTTTTAGCACTGAGCTGGTCCCTGGCGGTCTGCTCGCGTTGCACTTCGGCCTCAATGCGGTCCAACAGCAGTTCTTCAGCCTCAGGTGTCATCGACATCAGGGAAACGGCCATGTCGTCTTTGGACTGCATGGACTGACGAGAACAACATTGTTGAATATTCTTAAGGACCTTAAGAATCTTTAGAAGATGGCATAAGCTATTTCATTTAATACTTAGAAGCCACGATTTAGAAGATAAGACCGATGATGAAAAGGTTAAAGTGGAATAACTAGCAGTGATAATACTAGGAATGAATGTCAGAGGTATTATGAAATAAGCGTATACTATTTCAGTAAATACTCTACAAGCCATAATGTAAAAGACAAATCTGCATACAACGGGGATTAGAATGTTTACTCAAATGAGTTGAGAAAGATAAACAAGGAATTAATATGTTTGAGATAGTATGAACGTAGCATCTGTGGCTGAAAAAATAAGAGGAAGTTTTCTGTCATAGTATGGGCATGTAATGAAAATAAACGTAGATCCTGTGAATCTAAAATAAATTAATTTTAATGTTCACGGATGGAAAAAGGACGAGCGAAAATAAATTGTCTCATTCCATTCTATTCGTGAAGAATAATAAGATCAAGAAACATGCTGCACAGACTCCAGATAAACTGGAAGCAGAACAGGTGGACGATGATGATTCAGAGGATAATACATGATTCTACGTGCTATAGCCCAGGTATGACACTAATAGATAGTACAGGAAAATATTAGCTTAATACTGAATATTAGGACAATGGAATTAAATAACAGGTAATAAGACTTCTTGGTGGGAAAGTGAAGCGTCATGTCTGCAGTTTTGTTCTATTTTCTAAAATTTGTGATATTTCTAACATTAATGTGCAATAACGGTGGATTATTAACAGTCAAGTGTTTGTGAGTATACATGAGTGTTGGTAAATCAAACAAAACAGTGCAACATCACTTTTCAAATTTTCTCTCAAGGATGTGAGATCTCAGTATAGTCCCACGTCTTTACTGAGAACTCAAGGGGTTTAGGGGAGGGTATTTCATCTTCAATTTATCATCTTGATCACCACTCATTCTCATTTACTATAAATTATATATAATTAATATTATCACTTACTTGACACTGGCTAGATGTGCTAGACGCACGAAGCCATTATTTAAAAGAAAAGAAAAAAAAAGAAGATAATAATCTGAATGTACAGCACTGTAAAGCAACTGACCTGAACATAGTCTTCAATAGCTGTTCCAATACTGGCGTAGAGATGAGGGCGACGGCGAAGAGCAGTCAGGGCGCGTTGAAGAGCACGGTCGGCATCCTAAGTGATAAAAGAGTAGGCATAGTAGAGGTAGGTTTTTGTGATGTAATTTTTTGAAAATTATTTTTTACTACCTGTTACCCGCGACTTCGTCCGCGTGGAATAGTATCTTTGGGTAGCATTTACCACCCCCTTTTCGCAATAAAAAGTAGCCTATATCCTTTCTCAGGGTCTAGACTATCTGTATACCAAATTTCATTTAAATCCGTTCAGTAGTTTTGGCGTGAAAGAGTAACAGACAGACAGACAGACAGAGTTACTTTCGCATTTATAATATTAAGTAAGGATAAGGATTAGTAAGGATGTTCGGGTGTCCTCAGGGTTTCAATCCTTGAAAACTAGTAAGTTTTATTATAGTTTAAGAGCATCCTACGTATGCATGCTTAGAGAATTTAGTGATGTGCCGGATCGTTAAAAATGTATATCCACGGATACGGATCTGAATACGGATATTTAGTGCAAAGATCCGCGGATACGGATCTTTATTTTCTTATTCAGCTGCGAAGTTGCTTTTTTTGAAATACAATTTACCATTAATTTCAATTATGATTAATCAATTTTTCAAGCTTTTTTAATTTTTCCTGTCCTTACTCACTCATGTAAGCTAATGTTTAAACTTTATATGACACGCAGTATTAATTTACTTAATTAGAATTATCATTTAATTAGAGTTTTTTATTTAATAATTCTACTTAATCACCTGAAAAAGATCCGTAAAAGATCCGCGTGAAAAGTAACGGACACGGATACGGATACGGATTTTTCTTTTGCTTCGGATATCCGCAGATACGGATACGAATACGGATATTCGGAACATCACTATTAGAGATACAGTTAACACTCCACAGAAACCCATTGATTCTTAGTAACAAACCCAAGTAATAAAAATAAGGTAAAATAAAGAAATTGTAGTAAGTTTACACAAGAATAACTTGTTTGTTATTGAACACTCGTCTGCTCTCGTCCTTTTAAGCATAATATCCTTTAAAATGTCTCATCATCATCATATCCTAGCATTAACCCGGTGCATCCGAGACACGGAGAAAGCGATAATTACGCACATAACTTCGAAAAGTCATCGTCTAGCTGCCTATAATGCTTTATATACTTTCATCATTATCATCTCCTCCTGTAACATGGTCTCTTCTCACAAAACAAAGTAAAGAGGATGTTAAACTTTAATAATCCTTGAAATGTATGTCGCATTTATTTTCATAATTTCTTCATCATACAATGAATAAACTTCTTTGTATAAACTTTTGATAATGGACCTTAATTGCTGGCGTTGTCTCGGTATAAAATGGTTTAAGAAGATGCTCGCAATTTCCTACTATTAGTTCATAGTTTATTTATTTATTTATTCAATATTACATTGTAGGCAAACAGATCAAGTCCAACACACCCACAATTTACAATCGTAACACAAACCAATAATTTTCGAAAATAAAGTAAAACCCAGATAACAAAAAAGTTAAATAAAAATGTCAAAGTTAGCAAATTACATACATTAATGTCAACAAATCAAATAACAATGTCCAAATTACAATTATAAATAAGTCAAGGTCACATTAAGAATAATAAAATAAAAATTAATGTCACTTACTAAAATACTTATAAGCTACATATGCAAGTTACCCTATTCCGTCAACAAATAAATCTAAATCATCGTATTAAGCTATCATATAGTTGGATCAATTAGATACCTGTAGACGATCAGCAGCACTGGACCGTTCAGCGGCGGCGGCTTCCCTGCCGGCGGCGGCGGCGCGGCGCCAGGCGGCCAGAGCACCACTTCGTTCTGCTGCCAACGCGCGGACTAAGCGTTGAAGGCATTTCTGGACCCGGTGAGCCTGTTTGAACAAAATTAATTATTTTCACACTGAATATAGAGTATATACTTAGACCTTCTTCTCGAGTTCATCAACTGAATAAACATTGACCTAATTTCTGGGTAAATGTTAGATCCTTACTTAAAATTGGCATTATGTTCATAAATCTTTTTTTTCTATCACAATATGCCACTCAAACATGCGGCCCACCTAAAAATAGAAAGTGTTCAAAGCAGCCAGTTCATAGGCATGAACCGTTGTGAAACCAGTGGCATCACTGGCGCGACTCTTCAAAAACTTAAATTGACTTTATCTAAAGTTTAGTATGGGAATTATTTTTAAAATGTTGGGGTATTTGTCTTTTATATCGTGGTCATGACAGAATAGTCTGGAAGACACCCAGCAACTGTCAAACCTCGAATATCGCTGTATTTGTGCTATCACAATCTTGTACCCATGTACAAGTTGTATCCTAGCACCAGCGCTACAGAAACATCAGGAAGGATCAACACTTATCATGATTCACAGGTTGGATAATTATAATAATAATAAGATTTATTTTCTCTCAAAAAGGTACAATAGGTATCTTATGAACTATTACAATTACAATGGCATAAGTCGTCCCTTTGTGAGAGCTGGAGTCGGTACTAGGTACAGGACCTGTGTTACAAAACTCCAGGTCTCCCTTAATATAAATATTCACTATGTTTGCTATTGTATATTCATGGTCAATATGTGCAATTGAATCAAAACTTACGTTAGGAGGCGTGTCCCGCAGTGAGCGAGTATAGCAAGATAGTGCAGTTCGTCTTCGCTGCGCCAGATGCGCCAGTACTCGTTGCTGATGAAGCGCAGCCAGGCGACGACGCTCTGCTACTCCTTCTTCTTCCAAAGACTATTAAGAAACAATAATATAGTCTTAAACCATTAACGTCCCATTTTTGTACCTTTAATACTCGATTGTGCGTTAACTTGTGCTTTAATAAATTAACGCATTAGGTATTGAAATAAGCAGAAAATAAGCAATTTTCACATAAACCCTACAAAGCTAGTCAAATTAGGCCATAGATTCTTATTTCTGTGAAGTTTTTAAACATATTACGCAAATTAAAGTTAGCAGACGTATTACCGTTTTGAATTGAACATATCAGAGGAATAAGCAAATACATGCTTATATTGTCAAAACTGGCTACTACATCGTAGTAATCGTCGTAATTATGTATCAACATAATTAACGTATCTATGTATGTATTTATTTAATAATTTGGTACACAATTAAGATCGTGGAAGCAACATGTAACAATAAACAATTTTCTTATTTGTTGCTTCCCAATTTGGTAGGATTCCAGTGTTCCGGTAATCAGTCTCTGTCACACACGTCCAAAAAATGGGATGTGTGGATTTTACTTATACAGACATATCTTTATTCTGATTTAGTTTCAATAAAGAATTATCTTATTTATAAAATTCTCGTGTCACAGTTTTCGTTCCCATACACCTCCGAAACGGCTAGACCGATTCTCATGAAATTTTGTGAGCGTATTGAGTAGGTCTGAGAATTGGCCAACATCTATTTTCATCCCCCAAAATGTTAGGGGTAGCCCACCCCTAAAATTTTTAGTTTTAATTTTTCTATGATACAATATACAAAAATACATACAATCCTATATTCACTCTTCTACGATCAAACCTTATTTTTTAATAGCCATTTTAGTAATTGAATCAATTTTCATCTCCGGTCGAAAACTGATCATTCGTCATTTAATTAGTTATTTATATGGGGCAAAACAACGTTTGCCGGGTCAGCTAGTTATTTTATAAAACTTATTACATACCTGTACGTTTGCTTGGAACTTCGCGGTCATACGTTGACGGAATGTCTGGGCTGCTGAGGCGTCACTGCTCATCATCTGCTGGTAGCGGTCTTCGAGCTCCGACCATTCCTTCATTACTTTTGTGATCTGAAACATAAATTCAACTCATAATCACAGCCAGTTGTGACAGTCACTTAAACTAGAAGCGCCACTTCACTAGATCCCACTCTACGCCTAAGGAGGTAGGAGGGATCCACTGCGCCTCTCTGAGGAGGTCCTCCAAGGTATTGCAACCCAGGTACTGGCCCCCGCCTTTTTCTCAACAAGCGGCGGGCATCGTCGGAAGATTTTTAGTAGGTATTACTGCTGGCAGTCGCATCTGACAGTGTTGAGTCCGACACCCCCTCTCGGTCCCCCCATTGGCCTAAAGGCAGTGCGTAAACGCATTTTGTTACCGACGTAAATAAAAAAAAGAAAGATCTTAGGAACCCAATACAATGTTATATAACTTCTAGATAATGTTTTACGTCTCGTGTGTAAAGATTTAGTTGACTTTGAGTAAGTTTAGAGACTATAAAAATCCATCAGAATACATTCCAGATTTAGATTACCTTCAAAATGTTTGAGTCTAACAAACAAATATTTAAAGGTAGAAACTTTGAGGAGTAATTTTGAAACGAACCTTTTCACGATGAGTCTCTTCAAGCCGCTGTTGAGCGTCCTTGTAGCTCTGGTGTTCTGTACGGGGGTCGAAGTGAGAGAAGTAAGGGTCGGATGTCGCCGTTGATGCCTGTAAACATTAAGTAATTATGTTTATCGAGGTGTGGCATAATTGGGACAATTTAATTTAGATTATGTGTTATAATTTTTATGTTAAACATTTATTTAAGAAGTATGCTTATCATCACCGTAACATTATTCCGATAAAGCTTAAGCTTAGGGCTCAGGGTCAGTATTAAAGAGGTATGCTCTTCGTGCTTTTATAGGTTTAGTTTAATAAGTGGACTTAAACTTTTTACAAATTTCTCTCTCATTCATAGGTCTATGGTTCATATCCGGCTCGAAGGACCAATATATTTGTATTTCGATGGACATAAAAACCGCGGTCTCTATAGAATATATTCTAGGGTTTATTAAATCGAATAATATAAATATGAAGTTACTCAGATGGGCAGATACTCTAAAGAGAGTGGTAATTTGGCGAGTATTAATTGCAACCTCATCGTTTCATCCTTTTTACGCGGTGACTTACACACGATGGTCAATATCAGTTATTTTGTAACTGGTATTGACCAGGAAATTGATATATCCTTACCGTAGTAGTAGTTGTGGTAGAAGTGGAGGTGGTAGTAGACGGGGCGGCGGAGGACTCAGGTCGGGGCCAGGCGTTGTCGTCGCTGTCTGTGTAGTCGTCGTCTTCGGCGTCGTCGTCGCGAGACAGTTCGGCGTCCTCGTCCTCGTCCATGTCTGAACAAAATATTCATTATTCATTTACTAGCAATTCATAGAATATTTAATCGTTTTATGATTCCATTTTGCTGTAGCAGCTTACCAATATTTAGCTGACATTAGAAAAAAATCTGTCTCTTAAATCTTTTAGAGGAATACATACAGTCACGCCTGTTTCCCCAAAGGGTAGGGAGAGGCATATTATACGCCCACACTTCCAATTATATAATTAGTCCTATGTAAAAGGTGGCGCGCCTATTGCCGCTAACTGGGCACTATTATGTTCGCCAGAGCCTCGTCCATTGATCGGCAGGTGCACCACTTGCAGGTGAGGTTGGCTTGGGCTCCTTAGATCTTGGTAGCATCCCTATACACCCAAGTGCAATTACATGCTAGTAATAATAGTTACAACAGCTTAAAACCAGTATTCTAATACTGGTTTTAAGCTGTTGTAACTATCATTAATTTTAAACCCGACTTACTGTAAGGTTCTAGTACATCAGAATTTCTAGTACATAAATAAAATATTTTAATGACTTCAACACATTAAACATTCCTAAACTAGTACGGCCAGAGTCCCCTTTTAAGCTTGTGTAAAGAGACACCGCTCTATCTTTATAAAAATACATTCTGGCTCATAAAAGCGAGACAGAATAAGATACAAATAAAAATGTACTAAACTAACCATCATCCGCGTCATCGTCATCATCATCGTCGCTCAAGTTCAGAGTGTCGTCATCATCATCATCATCAAGCGCGTCATCGTCGTCCAACAAGTCATCATCGCGTTCGTCCATCGCAGCGGATGCAGCCAGCATTTCTTCACCCCCAGACAGAATAGGTACTCCAACATCCATGGGCTTATGCATTTTCACATTTTCTAAAAACGAATAAAACTTGTCAGATTGTTCTTATTTCTTTCGTGATTTAATTTAAGGCTTTCGATATATAATGTACAAAAGGCGAACTTTATGCCATTAGTCATTTTTTACCAGTCAACCTTGGGGTTAGCAGAGACATTAAAGGCGATATTATTGGCCCATAAATACGAGAAAATATTAACTTCAAGAACAATTTCATTTCAATGTTTTTAGGGATCACCGCAAAATTTTGAGAAAAGGAGTCACTAAAAGAATTGATAATATATAATCCGCTTGGACCGATAGCCTTAAGGTAAAACTTCATCATTTCAGCCCATCAACGTCCCACTACTGAGCACGAGCCTCCTCTCACAAATCAAGGTGTGAGGGTAATGGGTCATACTCCACCACGCTGACCCAGTGCGGATTGGCGGAGGCAGGTGGCGTCCTGCTGTTAGAATTTATCAAGCCGCCCATTAGGCCTCTAACATGGCTTAACGACTACCACATTTAGTGATAACCGGGACCAACGGCTTAACGTGCCTTCCGAAGCACGGAAACGCTCGATATCAAATGCCACACAAACGGTCACCCATCCAAGGACTGACCTCTGTAAACTCTGCTGTACTTCGGTGATCGTTTCCAAAGTTTCCAAATCGTTTCGTGAGGTAAAACTTAGATAAGAACAAATCTCGGACTAAGTGGAGTGCCCTTACTTTAACTTCACTTAAGTTTTAACTGAAGTTAAGATTTAGGGAATGATAAAAAAAATCAATTTTTTATTCAATCAACTTATTGTTCTGTCACTATATTGTTTTCAATTCACACAGCTAACTAAACTGCGAATGGCTCTAGAATTATTTTTTATCATATAATTTTTGTTATATAAATACCGTAGAAATAGTACCGCTTAGTTTTGAAACCTTTAAATAACTTTAAATTACATTGACACTCTTACCTTTAAAATGCTTCGGGCAGCAAACGAATTCTACTCCGGAGAACAAGCTGATTCCACAAGGCAGGAGCATGGCGAAGGTCCTCAATCTCAGGCCTCGCTGGGAGCAAGCACGTCCGGCAGTCGCGTTCCACCTGGCGAACTGCCAGCACCGGCTCTGGTTGTGGATGTGGTCGAACAAGCAGCTTTCAGGCACCAGGAGAGCGTCAGACTGGAATGGACCTTCTGCCGACAAACCGAATTTGTAGCTGACTGTGTTCGAAGACGATGTTGCAAGAATATGTTACAGAAACATATCTACCATATCATAAGAAATGTATCATAAACTAAATGAATATGTTTAGAGACTGCACTTACATGAATCTGTTAGAAAAAACTACGTCAATGACACTTCTAAGCTACAGAGACAGAAAGCCGTAATGTCATCAGATTTAAAAATATTGTGGAAGCAATTGGAACACAGCAAAATCCAGCAATATTATTATCAACTGTCGTATATTGTAGTATCTTGTCTTTTATGATCGAATTACGGTCAATAAATCTACAATTATACAAGTAAACCATCTTCATATTTTTATCGCACGCACCATCACCACGTCGTTAAAGTTAGATAGATAAATTTTATTTATTACAATATTTAAATATGTACAATGCACTCGTAAAACAATTGTTGATGTTTATGTCGAAATGGAATCGAGAACATATCCTTTGAAACAGGTAGCGTGTATACCCCCGATTTTAGTTGATTCATGAAATTAAAGTGTACCAAAACCAAACCAAAACAAGACTACCATCAAAACGTCTCCGCTCATAATAGCAACTTCTCAAAATGACAACCGCTCTTAAAACGTAAATTTAAACGCAGAATTACGAGACAAACTCTAAACTATGTAAACTGCTTTTTTACTTGGTTATAAAAAAAACCTTAACCTATTAAAATAAATATGTTTTTACACTTTATTTTGGCAGTTGTCATTTTGAGATGTTGACATTATGAGATGAGACTCTTCAAAACTCGAAGTTTATATACCCACATCAGCAAATTCAGTCGTAAAGTCCGAAACCAAATTCGGTTGGAAAATGTTTGTGAAATACATACCGAGACAGCGGAAGGGCTTCACCCATCTGGTGACCTTGCACTTGGAGGCGCTGCCGGTGCCCAGCTTGCACCAGTTGCTGACCTTCACGTAGTGGGACGCCTCCACGATGTTTGTGATGTCGTGGCTTGGGTACACCTGGCGAAGAAATACAAAGGCTTTAGTTTTCAATTATATTATATTAATTTATTAATTATTATTTCTTATTATGATCTCACACACTATTCTCCGACACTTCTGCTAGGGTTGGCTGGAAGAGATTTCTTATAGAAATAAGCTCAGCTTTGTACATGTTGTTTGTTACTGTGTTTTTTTTATGAATGTTTATGTGCAATAAAGGATATATATACTAGCTTTTTCCCACTACTTCGTTCGCGTGGATTTTTTGGTTTTACCCACATAATTCCCGATCTCGCGGGATTTTTGAGAAGTTCTCGTTTCTGCGGGATTTTCGGGATAAAACTTATCCTATGTTCTTTCTCGAGTTCCAAACTACGCCTGTACCAAATTTCACACAAATCGGTTTAGTAGCTTAGGCGTGAACAAAAGACAGACAGACAGAAAGAAAGACAGACAGACAGACAGACAGACAGATAGACAGAAAGACAGACAGAGTTACTTTCGCATTTATAATATTAAGTAGGATTTCTATAACATTTAATCTTCTTGCATTGATAGTTTGCTTCATTTTAAGAAGCACATACATGTATATTGCATCATAGTAAAAGTTAGAAATAAACTAAAGGTTATTTGGAAATCTATATTAAAATATTCATATTCACGTATATAATTGTCCCACGGATTATTCCCGGTTCGATGGTATATTTCAAAAGTAGCTCAACAACTTTGGCACAAATTTACACAGTGTCATTTCCGTTTCGTGGACTTCGGGGACAATAAACCCTTTATTCCTTATCTTAATGTATTTCCCTACGTCCAGTAATTTGCCGTGTGGTTCCGGCCTAGAATAGTGTCACCTCCTCTTATCTCACGGGGAATCGTAAGGGTCGTCGTAGAGAATGGACAGCAGCGTCATTCTGCCTACTGGCTGTAACTGCGGTCACAAACCCGCTTGCACAGCGTGGCGATTATGGACAAATACCCCTAATAGAATATTGAAGAGGCTAATGTTCAGCAGTGGACTTTATACAAAGGATAAAAGGTCCAGTAAAGGGGTCCCCCTTTGTTGTTTTTAGAGGTAAAGAAGCGTTAGGAGAGAAAGACCACGTAAGAGCTTCCATGACCAATTTCAGAATATTTTGGAGAAAGGGCAGGTCAAAAGTACCCTAAGCAGACGGGCGTGTATGAGGAGGTTAATGAGTGTGAATGAAGCTAAAAGTATGTGCCAAAATCGTAGCAAGTGGAAGGATGTGATCTCTGCTCCACCGCTACGGGAAAGAGGCGTGACATTATGAATGTATAAATAAACATCTATTTGCACTATTGTTGTTTCCAACGTCTTTTACTGGACGTTGCGAAAACAACTAAAGGAATATCTCAACGTGACCAGTGGGGGATGTTGTTTTACTTTTTGGTGGACGCTGGGAAACTTCTGAACCCACGGCCTTATGAGCTGACCCCAAATATAGTATGCGTAGTTATTCCATTAAACAAGTAACCATTGGCATGACTACAAACTAAAACAAAAATACTAATAATGTTTTATATGACCATTTAAATTTCTGTCATAATTGGCAAAGGGTTATTAAAATAACTCGGCAAGGTCGAGGCTAGTGAGGCATTTATAACCAGCGATCGTTTTTATTTTTAATCCACAGTCGTCCTTGAGAAATTCGCTCAATAAATGAAGCATAAATATTTGTATGCCTTGTAAAGTAGGATGGTTCATAGAATATATATATTTTTACAAGGCCGCGAAGATTGACAATCTTTTTGAAATGGTTTATCAGTCATCTGAGTTGGAATACTAGTTCTGATACCAAACCAAAACTGATAAAGTGGCACATCTAGTTCTAACTAAAGACGTAAATGTCCAAAAATCCAAAATTGAGCTAACTATGCCAGAAGTTTCCTTTTATGTAGTGCATTGAGTGCTTAAACATACCCTGGGCCCTGGGATAATGCTAGGATATGATGATTAAGTGCTTCAGCAGCTTTTTGTAGTTCGACAACTGTCCGATAGAGAGCGCCAAACACCAAATCGAATATGTTATTTTAGTTATGACAAAACAAATTTTTAAATCGTTCCACTGTGAAATTGACAAAATAACATTTAATAGAAGTGCTAAATAGAAAACGCTTACCTATAGCTATTTAGTTCCCATAAAGACCGCTAGTTAAGCTATTGAAACCGCAGGCGGATTTAACATAGCACATATACAAAAAGGTCCAATACACATTATCAGTTATCGCTTCAGTATCAAGCTATTAATTCGTTGCTGATGTTTCTACAATTTCGTTAATTAATCCACCGGTTCATTAGTTAAACAATGTACCTACAATTTCTTTAATTAATTTAAATGCTAAAGCTACAGTTTGCGTGTGACTTTGTTTAAGGTAGGTACTGTTATGTTACTAAGTTCTTTTTGGTTTGCAGCTTAATTTCCATGGCTTGAGCCACAAAGCTACTATGATCTTAATAATAATACCGTTTTCAAAAGTGCAAAATAAACACAATAAATTTATTATACATAAGTACCACATACATAACGAAATATGATACACTTTTAAGCTATTGCATAGTTTCTTTTGCGGGCCTTGAGCGTAGAGGCAGACCGAATCTAGAAATTCCGTAACGAAAAAAAAACCTAACACCCCCTACTCCGACCGGCACAGCGGTGATTTTTTATAGTTTTTCCATCTATCGATAAATAGCTGAACTTTTAATGACTTTTTGAAATATCACGCTTGTCTCTTTAGTTCAGCAACCCACCTTTAGGTGACATTGGTTGTATCGGCGTTACTTTTTTTATTTATTTATAGTTAATACACATTAATGCCGCGCAGAGAAAATATATACCTATTATATTATATTTATATAAATGTACATAAAAATAAATAATTATAATTGCATAAGTTGATAAAAAATGCTACGCAATAGCTTTACCGCGGCAGTCTCCGAGTGTCACACGTCTTTTTTATTTAAGGTATCATATAGTATTCTTTTGTCAAATATCTACCGAACCTTACCCAACCCAAAGTTACGTCTCGTCACTTATATAATTTTTCGTAAAGAATTCTAAAAATAGGCGCAACGTGGGCGGTGTAATATAGGCACTTTGATGTTAAGTTCAAACAAAGTGGAGCTCCATCGTCTCTGCCTACGTTTGTTGGAACATTCCTTCAATATAATTTATAACACAAAAAAATATTAAGCCGTACGGTAAGGACCTACTGCGAAATAAATAAGAATATATGGAACTAAGAAGTAGACTTATTCAAAATAATATAGTAAAATACAGCAAAACTCTTTGAGTGGTAAAAGTTTTTAATTTGTCCTAAAATTTATATAGTCTTATCCATATTATGATAACATTTATCAGCAATTAGTTGTTATATCAACAGACATAAACTTGCTAGATATACTTTCTAGTTCTATTTTTAAAATTTATAAAATTACATATACATTGATAAAATGTATATGAAAACCACCAATTTATATAAAAGATTAACCGAATGTGATCCTTTTTTTAATGCCATATTGACTACATCCTGCGTAACTGTCAGCAGTCGATGCAGGCCAAAAAAATGAAGGCGCTTCATATCGTGAAATAAGCACGATACTAAGCGCACGCACACATGATGGCCTGCTAAAATGCCGTTTCACGCCCCGCTTAAAAGACCCGGGATTAAAGGAAATAGGAATGACATGAGCCGGCAGCGACTTCCAGAGCTTAATGGTCTTAAAGTGCTTTCAGAAATTAAGAGACAGGATGTCAAATGTTGGCTAGAAACTTGCTTACCTTCTTGCAGTAGTCCAGTATTTCCATCTTGTCCTTGAGACAGTTGTGCGGCTTGGTGGTAAGGTCAGGGGTCCACCGGCCGGCTGCAGACATGTACTGCGGGTGGTAGGTGGAGCCAGCTTCGCAGAGAACTGCCACCTGAGGCTCGGCTCCTGTCGCAGCCTGCAACAATTTAAAAAAAAAGTTTAATCACCGTATATATATGTTTTATAGTGTGTTTCTAAATTGTGCCTACCTTATATAATACCTATACCTATTCCTAATATGTCCTTGTAAACCTCCTCTGATAGTTATCGCGTAATTATGTTAAACCTGTGTTTATAAAATCCGTCATTAGCTGTAAGTTTCAAACATAATTCTGTAATTTATCTTTAAGAGCAGTGGGTTTTGAATAAATAAAAAAAAATTTTTTTTTCTTAACATACAAACAGAATTCCGGTACTATACTGAGCTTGTACTGAATCAAACATGTCCTATGTTTCAAGCGTGTTAGTGGAATTTATAAAATACTATCGATTTGTATAGACACAATATTATGTCAAGGTGACGAAGCATGGTGAAGACCGCTATGGCGTGGAGGTCAGTATACCTGCACTCCCCTCCGAGCGTGGGTTCGATTCCCACACAGGACAAACCTTTGTGTTCACGAACATGAATGTTTATTTTGGTCTGGGTTTCTTTTATTTATATTTAGTATATATGTAAAAAAAAAGAGTACAAAAAAGTATTAAGTATATTTTTTTATCCGTTCTTTAGTATCCATAACACAAGTTCTTAATTGTACTTAGCTTGGAACTAAATAATTGGTGTCATTGTACTAGAATATTAATTATAAAAGGGACCTAATGAGTATACTCTATCAAATAAAATAAAAATGCAAATCGATCAAGATGATACTTATCTCGAAACTAAAAAGTTTAATGTACTTTCAGAAAATATTTATTTAGGTACATAAATTTATTATTACGTTACAACTAACAATTAACGCGCACAGCCACTACGAGCAAGAGTTTGGTCAGAAAAGAATTAAGTAACGGCTTTGTTCTTTCACATTCTTTCCAAATCTCTTCACCCAATCACCTGTTTTCAAGAAATTTCCAACACGAGTACTGAACTCAACTGCAAGCGGACTTTAATTCAAAGTTCAATAGCAACTTCTGGATTGTAATTTAAACTGAAAGAACTAAGTTAAAATTAGGTCTAGGAGTGCAGGCGTGCGTCTTACTCGATCTGCCCTACATTCGCAGCGGCTTGAATTCCGGCCTCATTTACTTAGCACTTCACAGAACGGTTAACGTTTCCATGTTAACTTAATGAACGCTTTGAAAAGGCAGTTAAGTGTTAAAGAGATTTTGCATATGTCTTTTGATGGAGATTTTTAGTTATTCTTTTTTTATGTGGTTGTTTAATTGATAAAACGCAATATACATACGCAAATCTTGCTACAAAATCAGATGCTCAAAAATATAGCCGCTTTTGCAAATAACTATTTCAACAGGGATCTGTTTAATTTGGGGCTAAGGGGCTTGAAGTAAAGAGACGGGAATGTCTAAAATTCAAAAGTAAAAAAATATATAACATAAACTATTCATTACATACTATTCATTAGACACAATATCTCCATTATGTAAAAGAAAAAAAAACAATTTTCCAATGTCACTTCTGTCAGTCGTTTGACAATTAGCGCAACTGACAGAATATATTTAAATAAGACAGGGCAACATTCTGTCGGGATGGGTACTTTAAAATAAAAGTATTTGTAGTATTGTATTTTTTGTTAAGATCAGACTAATTAATCGAGCTTGTTACGAAAAAATTCTCAAGACTTGATAAAAAACTCCAACTGTAGAAGTTTTAGACTTTATTCTAACTTCTAAATCTATTTATAGCACTAACGTCCAGCTTATCTTCCGAGCAATGACCTTAGAATTTACCCTTTTGTAAAATCTAGGTATAGCCTCCCCAAAGCCTGTCTAGACGCCTACGTAGGTACGTAAGTACTCAGCTAGCCTAGACATTAGGCATAACAATCAGACTGTTAGCTATATAGCTATCTTATACATAAACTTGTATCATCGAAATACATGCATAACTTCTAAACAATTGCACCAAAATCAATAATTCTTTTTTTATTGCCTTCGGTCTGGTCAGAACAAGGTTAGAACAGGGACAAACAGAACAACCTTTTATAAACATAATAAAATATAAAGTTGCTGAAAAAAGTATAAGAAATATTAAGAAAATATAAAAGACGATATTAACAGCTCTATTGCAACCTTTTTAGTGTAACGTTTGACATTCAGTGTTTTGACAGTTGATGCGATTTGTAAGTGAAATATTTTTATATATTTTTTATTAATTCTAATTGAATATTATAACAAGTAAGACCGGACATCATCCATCGGGTCAGTTAGTTTGATAAAAATATATTTATCTGGGGAAGGAAATTATCTGCGTGTGTATTTTTTAGTTAGGATCTGGACCGGATTATTAGGATAATCCCGAGTGTTTAGAATGGGCGTAAAATGACACTTGTGCAGATCGACACGAGTAGGTAGCTGTAGTTATCGTGCTATACTACGCTACGTGCGTGTAGATATGGATAAAGTACTAGCTTTTATGGACTGGATCGACTGATTCACATCAGACAGGATGTGGTCATTATGAAGAGTCACATTAAAAGAAGCTATTGGCATAGTAAGTCTTAACTAACTAACAGATAAACATAGTATCAGATAAGACTTTATTTTGTCAGATTATCTAGAAACTCGTCAAGTTCTCCTGAAATACAAATGACACAGATAGGTTATAGCTAGATTAGTCATGAGTAACTACACTGAATATTTATTTATTTATTTATTTAATCTTTATTGCACACAAAAAAAAAGTGATACAAAAGGCGAACTTAATGCCGAAGGCATTCTCTACCAGTTAACCGGAGCAGAGGTTAGCAGAGATATATATATATTTTTTTAATTTTTAACGTAGGTAAATGCATTTACGAATTAGCCGGTCGGGGGACCGAACAACGGTTATGTGGGGCTCCTGCAGGAACTTTTGAGCCTATCCATTAAAAAACTGACCACGCCCGTCACTATTTGACAAAAAGGCGGGAAAATGGTCTCTCATCAGCCCATGGCACACTGACTAATCTAGCGTACAGGGAGAGGCCAATGCCCGGAACCGTGAGGGCTAAATATAGTTTTATTGCAGTAAAGTCTAGTATAATGTAAACTGACGAACTATAAACTGATGTACATTTGTTTTAAAGAGTGACGTATTTTCAACTTATGGTACATGGAACATCAGAAAATATTGATAGCATTTGAACGTCACTACCGACTGTAGAACGAAGTACATTACAAAATACTAAAGTGGGTACAGTCAGCTTGAAAATAGTTAGTGGCAACCAAAGTGCCATATGTAATAAACGCCCTAACACTCTTGACATTAGAGACGTGTGTCAATCATCATGGCACTTTAAATTTTACTCACTGTATGGCGTTGATTGTACCCACTTAATTAAGTTACACAAAATATAAATAAATAAATATTCTCTTACAATCACACCAATTATTTAGTTCCAAGATAAGTAGGTATCACTAAGAACTTGTGTTATGGATACTAAACAACGGATAAACATACTTAAATACTTTTTTTTTGTAAATAAATACTTAATATACATAGTAAACAAACAGACCAGAACAAATATTCAAGTTCATGCACACAAAGATTTGTCCTGTGTGGGAAGCGAACCCACGATCTCTGGATTGAAGTGCGGGTATACTGACCTCCACGCTTTATCGGTCGTAAAAGTTTAATTAAGTTACACATTAATTTAATAGGTTATACGTTAATTAAGTTACAAAAAATACAAGTAGAAATGGCAGTTACAGCTGGTAAGATCAGATCTTCCACAGCGCTTGTTATCAGATACTCCCACTGCTCTGAAGGTTGAAGTTTAAGGCTGAAGGTGTTCTATGAGGTAAGGTCTAAGGTCCAAAACGCTGCAAATACAGCGCTCTCCTTCAGAGCTTTGAACAACAAGCTACAGGAAATGTCTTTTAGCTGCCGATTTTAAGGAGGTGAGGGTATAGGCTGATATTTATGATGATGAAAATATTTTCCCATTTCGGGTCATCTCAGTCGGGCAGCTCAAATTCGAGCAGACAAAAGCTACCTAAGCCCTATTACGCTTGAAATATAATAATAAGAACTACATATAAGCTACCTAGCTGGTACCCAAAAATATTAATTTGAAATATTAAACGCTGCTGTTTAATATTTCTAACTTAAAATTCTGCAATTTCGAATAACAGTAACACTCAAATAATATACAAGGGCCGAGTTAACCAAAGTTCATACGACACACACAATCAGTAAATCAAGGCAGTTTTGAGCGGAGGGTATTGGCTAGTTTAACAAGCGTTTGAGCGGCGGTTACGCTATAACAAATAGCGGTTCGCACACCCAACGCCGGAATAGTTGTTAGGACATTAGTTGAACGGTAATTACGGCACGTCCCGGTCCGTACAACTTGCCTCGTTAGTGTGAGTGACAGCCACGAGATGGGAACTTGGGTACTCCACGACTCATACCGACGTTCACGCCTCGACGTTTAAAGCTTTAATTAGGGATTCAGTAACTAACCTTACAGTTGCTTGCTTATTTTGTTGGAGGAAAAGAATCGAGTTGGAATATAAAAAGGTAACTTGTTTTTGAACCTACAAAACAGTGATTTAAAATAACAACTGCCTGGTAAAAATATTACAATCCGTAACAAAAACACTCTTTACCACGTGAAGTGATAAAGATTATTTTTGTTATGATACAGGTTACCTCGTAAAGTGATAACGTTACGTAACGTCTACCGACGTTAAGCAACGTTACAGTTTGTAAAAACTAATCTCACAGCAGGACGCCACACACTCGTCTTTATTAGTCAGTCGTCTTCACTTCAGTTGATTTTACCTCCAAAAGGGTGCAAAAGGCTGCGCAGAAAATTTTGCTGGCCTTCGTCAGAACAAAATTTTATTTGATAAATCAATTTAACAAGACGTTGCATTTGTAAGTTTCATTAAATTAACACAACACAGAATTAAGTATACCTTATAGCGGGTACGGAACGCAACATGAACGGAAATCCACACAAACAGAATTCTGTTACATTGACTACCTAAATAAACATGTTAATATCCATAGTAATCAGTTCGGATTCCGACCTGGTTTATCAACGGAGAGTGCAGTGCTATGTCTTAAGCATGCTGTCAACTACTACACAAAGAGAGGGACGCCTGTTTACGCTTGCTTTCTCGACCTTTTCCGAGCTTTCGATCTAGTTAATTATGATCTGTTATGGATGAAGCTAGATAAAGAGAAAATACCGAAGGAAATAACAAATATATTTAAGTTCTGGTACGGCCATCAAACGAATGTTGTACGATGGGCTGGAAGCTTGTCGCATCCCTTTGAGTTGGAATGTGGGGTGAGACAAGGGGGTCTGACTTCGCCTACGCTTTTCAATTTGTATGTTAACGAACTGGTAGGCGAGCTCAGCAGGACCAGAGTCGGTTGTTACATAGACGGCATCAGTGTCAACAATATTAGCTACGCAGACGACATGGGGCTGCTGAGTGCGTCTATCTGTGGTCTTAGGAAACTTTTAAAAATATGCGAAGACTATGCTCGAACTCATGGATTATTGTATAATTGTACGAAGTCAGAAGTCATGGTTTTTGAGGCAGGTGGTAAGGACTTAGATAATATACCACAGGTAAAACTGAACGGGCTGCCATTAAAACGTGTCAACACATTTAAATATCTTGGTCACATAATAACCCCCTGCCTTAGCGATGACTCTGACATTGAGAGAGAGCGAAGGGCGCTGTCTAGACGGGCAAATATGCTGGCCCGCAGATTCGCACGGTGCTCACTTAAAGTAAAGATTTGTCTGTTTCGGGCCTACTGCACAACATTTTACACGTGCAGCCTGTGGGTCAATTATACGCAGAAGGTCTACGGCGCCCTCCGCGTTCAATATAACAACGCATTTAGGGTGTTGGTTGGGCTGCCCCGTTTCTGTAGCGCATCGGGGATGTTCGCTGACGCACAGGTAAACTGTTTTTACGCTACCATGCGTAAGAGGTGTGCATCTCTAGTTTCTCGGGTGCGGGGTAGCTCCAATCCAATTCTAAATATGATTGCAAGCCGCCTAGATTGCACATATGTGAATCGCTGCAGTGCTATATCACATGGTATGGTACTGCGGTGAGTCACAGTGAGGCGTATTTATGATTAGATGTTAATAATTAGTTTTTAAGTTTATTAACATAGTTCATAAGTTGTACTAACATTTTGAGTCCTGGTCACTTGAATAAAGAATATTATTATTATTATTATTGCTACATTGTAAATTCTTTAATTGCGTGTTACAAAGCGTGTTACATTGCATGATACGTTTCGTAAGTCTGTACCCGCCTTGTTAGACAAGAGTAACGCCTACAGTTCCCGACTCGTAGTAATAAATACAACAAATCTGTCTTATCGTTAAATCCCAAAACAAGCTACAATATTAATCAACAGGGGAATTTAACGACAATCGTAAATTTTCCTAAGTAGTTATAACAATCGATACTTTGGGTCGTTCGTACGCTAGTCTGACGTTTTCTAATTGTAATAAATTTATAAACAATGCCACAAATCTAGATGGCGCTGTTTCCATAAATTGTTTAACTGATTTGGGATTTCCAATAAAAAATTACAGTTAAATAATTCTTAACGGTTTATATTTGTTTGGCTTTGGTTCCCCGTCCTGTCTACGTCAAATTTTAGTTCTTTTTACTTCATTGAATAATCTAAATAAATTAAAATAATTTCTTTTCGATTAATGTAATCAAAATCAGCTCGTATTCGTAGTTTATTAAAATATTAAGTATGACAAATTCTGATTACTTTGAGACTAAAAGCATTGAGTATAATGTTTAAGAATATGATAATATACCTTTTTTAATGTGACGATTAGGGATCCTAACTTTAGACCTTAGGAAAGCAAACCTCACCTGCTAGTGGTGCACCTGCCGATTGTCGGATGAGGCTATGACAACCATGAAACTTCCCGGTAAGCGACAATAGGATCAATGCAAGACCAAAACTATAATTGGCGTAGTTTGCGTATAATATGCCTCAGCCTACCACTTCGGGGAAACAGGCGTGAATTTTTAAAGGTATTTATTTATGAATAAAATCAGCTAATTATATAGAAAAATTTACCCAAATTAATTAAACGCAACTGCAGCAGTACTTTGCATCTAAAATCCTAACCCATGTTGCGTAGTTAAATTATTTTAGCTGCGGTAACCAAACTGTGGTGGCAATTGGCTACAGTACGCCGGGCCACACTTGCGGTCTATAGTACGAGGTCCACATAAACATGCCTCCTTACAAACACTGCATAGTGGGAATTATTAAACCGAATCTATGTCGCATTTTGTTTCGCAGCCAAATGTACAGCAGAGCTGCGATTTATTTATTCATGGATAGTAAGAAGTATTTATATATAAAATTTGTACAAAAAGATATAGCAGAAGGGTCTGTTTATAATGTGAAGATAAAACCTTTTTTAATGCGACATAATGACCACATCCTGCCTGATTGTAAGCAGCAGTCATGATGTGGTCTAGAAATATGAAAGCGCTCCATATCGTGGTAAAATCACATTAATGGTTAACGGGTCTCTAACGTAGTTTCGAATGCCACTTTTGCGACACATGCGGTTGCGAATTTTGTTTCAAAACCTCATAGTTTCAAAAGCTTATAGACTCGAATGATGTAGTCGTAAAGGACGCTGATTCGAAAAACATTATCACTACCTCATACGATCGATTTTTTGTGACTTCGATGTTACAACCACTTACATAAATTATACATAATTTATCCGGAACTATTGGAGCTAGTAAACACATGTACAGCAGAAAACCTTTTTATATACATCATCATCATCATCATCATCGGGACCTTCTCTCACATACCAAGGTGAAAGGAATACGGGTCATACTCTATAACGCTGATCCTATATGGATTAGCAGTCAGGTTTGTGCCATGATGTTATTAGTATCAAACCTAAAAAATGAGGCCTGTAATGTGAACACACATAGCAATAAGCGGTATCAACGTGCCTTCTGAAGCACGGAATCGCTCCATCTCAAAGGCCCCACAAACTGTCACTCATCCAAGGACTGGCCTCGGTGAACTCTGCTTTACTTCGGTAATCGTTTTCGGCTACCATATAACGCTTAGTTACGACTGCTTCGTAATATAAAAAAAGTGTAGTAAAATATAGCCCAATAAAAATAAATGGTTATAAAATAAATTATTCGGTTCATTAACTCAGCATAAACTTTCAACGGAAATTGTTGCAGAGAAGTTTCGATGTGAACAGCAAGTCTTCAGGTAAAACAGAATCTATTAAGTAAGAGAAAATCAAAATCTTATCTTACTTTTATGCAAATGTATGCAGATGTTCCTAGCGATTCATTTAATATTTTAACGAAGACAAAATTGTTTTTTGGATGTTTATAATGGCGAAACTCCAAAACGACTTGATGGAATTTTGAAATCGTTCTTATAATATTCGTGAGGTTGATAATACACCTCAGGTTACATTATTGTAGTTTTAGTAGATGCTTTTTAGTAGATGCTTGCTACTCCGGGATAATCATCTCATATTCTAGCTCTATCCCGGTTGCCCCAGACTTAACCTGGGTCTCAGGGTCTGCTCACTGGTCAAACCAGATTTGGCTGAACTACAGTTATTACATGGAGCGACAGCCATCTGACCTCAAAAACCCAAAGGGAAACACAATTCTTTGGTTAAAACAGTTGTCAGATTATTAGAAGGCACTAACTTCCTAAATAACTATTGTCATAGATGTTCATGACAGCCGAGAACAACGGCTTAAAGTGCTTTCCGAGGCACAGAGCATTAAAAAACCTGTGTTTGAACCCTGGACCCTCTTGTCGTAGAATAGTCGTATCGTCGTTCGTTTCGTTGTGCATAGCCCACAACGACTCACTCTTACTCCGGGTTAATGTATCATTGTAATGGTACAAGAATTTCTGAAATCGTTACAATAGATTTTCAGTTTATTCATGACAAACATTAGAAGATATAAATCTTCCCTTTATAAATATTAAGCATTATATGACAAGTTTTGATGTGAACAGCAAGTTTCAAGGTAAGACAGAATCTATTACAGGAGAAATTCAAAATCTTATCTTACTTCCCTTTTTATGCAAATGTATGGAGATGCTCCTCTGCAACGGACACTTGTCCACCACTCCAAAGTTGCAAGGGTTGCCACAAATTAATTAATGCAAATAAGGCACTTATTATATTCTCATTTCGTGGTTGGCACACGATAGTGTAAGCTGCTTGCTTAAAGTTAATTAATTTGTGGCTTAGATAATTATTTTTAAGGTTTTCATTCAAACTAAAGAGCTAAATTGCCTTGACGTTAGTAAAACGGTAACGTAACCTACCAACAATGTAAGCTGAAACAGTATACTTTTTTATGAAAAAACTGAAATTTCAGAACTTTGAAATTGTTAATGAAACCTGAGATATTATTGTTAGTAAACTTATTGGAAACAATAGCAAACCTAAAGCCTATATTCCTAAGTTTGAAGAATGGAGAAAATTCCTCTAACTTTATTTTATAGAATAACAAAATTATAGGTAGCGTGTACGTTGGTGAGGCATTGCACTATCTAATAATATAGCTAACAAGTACCTAGTTTAACTTTATGGTTCAAAAACGAATTTTTTGCGAGGAAAAATCAACTCATCCGCGTAAAATCGGATAGGAATCAAACCTATCCGGCTTTACGCGGATGAGTTGATTTTTGATTTTGTTGATTTTTTCTAGTAAATATTTTTTGGATAATCGGCCCACTGCTCTGCAGCATTTCTGTTCTCTTCCTCGGTAACCCGGTGCCAAGTTGATTTTTTCTAGTAAATAATTCGTCACATGACATAATTTTTTTATGTCATCCTATAACTTGAGAGTGGTAGCCCTGCGCAGTTTTCAAGTTGCTCGACTCACTTAAACGCTGTCTGCACTCTACTACTTAGCACTTTTTACTTACCGCAGCCCCTCGGAGCCCAAAACGAACATCCCGCGCGCGGCGCAAAATTTTATTCTACCATGAAAGTCTCGAACATTCGGCGTCGGATTTGAGTTTCACAGACTTTCAGTGAGCTTATTACGACTATTCCCGTGTAACAACTGCCGCGGGAATTTCTTGACGTGCGCCTTTCAAATATTTTTAAGATATATTTAAACTATAAGGATTATAATGCTTTTTAAAATTGCTGCTAAATAATTAAATGTTTATTGTGTTTATTGTACATTAACGACCGATATGGCGTGGAGGTCAGTGTACCTGCACTCAGCTCCTGAGGTCGTGGGTTCGATTCCCACACAGGACAAATCATTGTGTGCTTGAACACGTATATTTGTTCTGGTCTGGGTGTTTTCTATGTATATGAAGTATGTATTTACGAAAAAAATAAGTATTTAAGTATGTTTATCCGTTCTTTAGTATCCATAGCACAAGTTCTTAATGATACTGATCTTGGAGCTAAAATAATTGGTGTGTTCGTGGTGTGTTTTGGCTACAGCCTACTTATAATGCAATCTACCAGAAATCATCTGTAGTTCTATATTATTGACAGATGGTTGACCTGATATTTCCTTTTACAATGAACGCCTCGAATATTAGGCGTTGAAATTTGAGTTTCACAGACTTTCAGAACGTTTATTAAGACTGTTCCCGCTACCTTCTAGTGTGTCTGAGATATATTTGAACTAAAAGGATTATAGTGCATTTTAAAAATATTATTATGTAATTTATTGTTTATTGTGAGTGATCATTATTGACTACAGCCTGCCTATACTGCAGTCTAGAAGTAAACGGTTAATCTAGAATTTTCTTTTTACCATGAAAATCTTGTGAATTCAGCGTCAGATTAGAGTTTCTTAGACTTTCAGTGCCCTTATTGAGCCTGTTTTGAGTACATTATTGCAATGGAGAACGGAGTTATCTGGCACAAGTTCGTTTACTTAAAATAAATCCCCAATCATAACGCAGAAATTGTAAAAACCAGATATTGAATAAATAATTTGTATTGTATTGTATTATTATGTATAATGCCGTGTAAAAAAGTCCGCGGGAAATTCTTGACGTTCTACTTTCTGGTGTATGTGAGATTTATTTAAACTAAAAGGATTATAGTGTTTTTTAAAATGTGACTACATATATTATTTATTGTTGAAAGTGAACATAATTGTCACACAATATCCTAGCATTTATACAGGTTGTTTCCTAAACCTACGCTATAGACTCAAGGTCTGCTAAATGGTTTAACCAGATTTAACTGAATTTTAGTTGTTATAGTCAACATTATTACAATTTATTATTACAATATTAAATTTTACAGTATATTATGCTTAAATTTGAACGCAAAATTAAATTGTGGGATTTTTTGGTGTTATTTACATAATTTCAAATATAGTATAGTATTTTCGTGCGTGTATGATAATTAGAATACTAGTTGTATAAATGTTCTTTGTTAATTACAAGCAAAGTGTACAAACATAATGGTATGCCCAATAAAAGTTCTTTTAATTTTTGATTAGGATTTGATTTGACAATGCAATTTTGAGGCAATCTAAAAGTAAATCGATAGTATCTCTAGTATTGACAGATTGTCCTGGAAGTTTCTGAACGGACTTTGGACTCAAGTTGGCAGGTTTAATGAAGATTGCCTGACCTTTAACATAAGTGTGGTTTCTCTCATAGGGCCATTTTCCACCTACAATTCTGCGCAGCGTGCTTGGTTTATATGTATTAAGTAATAGCTATGCACTTGACAACATATCATTTCAATTGGATATAAAATAAAAATACTTAATACGCAGCGAAGAGAAATAAGGAGAAAGTTCCAGAAATTCTGCCGCCAAACATTTATAATCTATATATTTATTAGCTATATATTTATAAGTTGTATATTTATAATCTATATATTTGTAAGCAATATGTTTATAAGCTATATATTTAGCGTTGCCGAAAATATTTATTTTAATCAAATCAAGAAGTAACATGCTTCATACTTTGAATAAACTGTTGCAAACAGTATTCAGTTCCTCAACTCATGGTAGACACACAGGAACCAGCAAACAAAAACATTTCAGATGCAAAAACACAGCAACGTTTTTCGTCCCAGTTTCACGCCACAACAGCACCAGAATAAAGTACTTAACTTCTTTGTGGAGACGTGTGACTATGTGATATACTCTTAGCAGTATATATACGTATATACCTACCTACCAACCATGATAAATGGACGTTAGAAAGTCTTGACACTCGCCCATTTGTCTCCGCCCTGAATACTAAAGGCGTAAAAACTGCTATTTACATAGATAGTTTAAACTGGGCGGCCATATTGTTTTCCAGATAGTCATTTGTTTTAGAGAGCAACAACGGATTGGGCCTGCCACTGACAGCGGCTATTAAAGGGAATGTTCAAAAGTCATCTATCAAACGGTTGACCTTTATTGTTTGTGCCAATAACCGTGCAAAATATGGCGTTTTATTCGTTTATTTAAGGTAATACACATGATACGTTTACCGCTTTCTCTCTATTATTATGATTTATAAAGTTTGTATTATATATATAAAACAATGTCCTACAAAACTGTATTAACAGTGAACAGTTTAGTGTAAGCCTATGTTCAGCTGTAGACTTCTAGTGGCTAAGATGGTTGTTTTTTTTAAATATTCCAATCACACCAATTATTTAGTTCCAAGATAAGTATTACTAAGAACTTGTGTTATGGATACTAAAAAAAGGATAAACATACTTAAATACCTTTACTTTTTTTTTGTAAATACAAGTATGTATTTACAAAAAAAAAAGTAAAGTAAGTAAGTAATAATAATAAATAATAATAATAAATAAATATTTCTGACACTTACACCAATTATTTAGTTCCAAGATAAGTATCATTAAGAACTTGTGTTATGGATACTAAATAACGGATAAACATACATAAATACTTTTTTTTTGTAAATACATACTTAATATATATAGAAAAACACCCAGACCAGAACAAATATTCATATTTATACACACAAATATTTGTCCTGTGTGGGAATCGAACCCACGACCTCAGGAGTGGAATGCGGGTAGGTATACTCGCCACCACGCCATATCGGTCGTCGAAATAATTAAGTATAATATGTAATTAAGTATAATATACATAGAAAAACAACCAGACCACAACAAATATTCATGTTCATGCACACAATGATTTGTCCTGTGTGGGAATCGAACCCACGACCTTAGGAGCAGAGAGCGGGTATTCTCGCCACCACGCGATATCGGTCGTCATGGTGGCACTCCAGCATGCCTGGTGGAAAGTGCTCACCGCAGCCTATGAACGCTTGCAACACTACGGGCATCACCGCCGCTTTGACGAACATTTATGATCCGTTCTAGGCCCTTCTTATAGTGCCCTATGCTGAAATCTCTTGGAAAAACCTCTCCAGAGAGCTTATGCCACAACCCAATGACGCGGCAGAAAGTTTCTTTTAAAACATACCGTAACGCACCTGTAATTTCTTATATGTGAGGATAAACTCCAATGAAGCGCTTGTGGCTCCGCGGTGCTCGCTGGTCGGAAACGATCACCGAAGTAAAGCAGAGTTTACAGAGGTCAGTCCTTGGATGGGTGATCGTTTGTGTTGCATTTGATATCGAGCGCTTCTGTGCGTCGGAAGGCACGTTAAGCCGTTGGTCCCGGTTATCACTAAATGTGGTAGTCGTTAAGCCATGTTAGAGGCCTAATTAGGCGGCTTGAAAAAAACTAACAGCAGGACGCCACACACCTGCCTCCACCAGTCCCCACTGGGTCAGCGTGGTGGAGTATGACCCAATACCCTCGCACCTTGGTATGTGAGAGGAGGCTCGTGCTCAGAAGTGGGACAGATGAGGATAAACTCCCTGTTGATGATGAGTGGTGCGATGGTAAAAAAAGGCCGTTGGCATCATTTTAAATAGTTCCTCAGAACACACCCCTTTATAGACGCGGTAGAACACACACAAGCAGGCAAAATCTCTCCTTTAACTTCTATGATGATTATTTTAAGGATAAACTTTCCCTACAGATCACATTATAAAGAAAATTTGACAAGAACTGTTTTAATCAGAACATTTACAAATTTTCAGTCAGTAGTTTAAGCAACCATATGCCACTTAAAATCTGCAAAGAATCTTCATTGTGAACCAAATATATTTATCCTACTTTGTTGTTTCATATTGCTATAGCATTGTTAAATTAGAAAATTTAATATAAGACAGCAAAATTTTGAATGTGCGTTATTAATACGAAGCTGAAATACATACACGTCTCTAAAATTTTTCGTGCTTTCAATAAACTCGAAAGCTCTTTGAAGAACACAGACGAACAAATGTACAAAGCAAATACAATAAAAGCCTGCAACGCAATACTTCGCATCATTTTTAAGAATTTTTATTGGAAAAAGAGAATGTGAGTTCTACGGAATTTCCTAATTCATCAGGGTATTTTTTTTATCCCATCCTTGTAATACTTGCCCATTTAAAGTAATAAAATTGATTACGTCATTCTGATGATTAATAATTATAATTTATTATTCGTTGAATAATTCTAGAGAGTTGATTCTCTGTACAATAATATATTTATCGTCCTTTAATGTAATTGCCCCCAATCCTGTAAAAACTTAATTTGCCGAAACGAAGTTGCAGAAACGCACAAAGATATGGAGGCTTAAGATGCAAGATAAAAAGATTTGCGTGATAGCAATGTAGCGGTGGAGACGACAGCTCAGAATCCGATGTAACCAATATAAGCAATTGTTTTCAGACTGTAAAACATTGATATAAATGGCATCGAAACGCTTCGCGAAAGCAGAAGTTATTATTCGCTTGAAGCATAACGACAACCATTTAGACAAGAGTGCATGATTAAAAATAATAAGACTAGCAATAAACAAATTATCCACAGCTTTGCTCACAATATAGAATTCGTTTCAACGACTGACTAAAAAAATTAGACTGGTCGAAACATTAAAAAAAAACTTACTTTATATTATTGCTCTAAGCCCCGTTAGAGAACCTAAAAGTACCCTCAAACAAAGTTGCGATATAAGTCAATATTTTAGGAGGAGAAATCCAGACATCCGATATTTGAGTGATGAAAGTAACAAAAAAAGAAAAGATTCAAAAAGTCTTGAAAACAGATAGACACTTTGCAAAAGCAAAGTTTCCCCGAACTTTCTAACTGCCTGTTATTGATTTCTCATCAATATCCGCGAATGTGTATTTGTCACGCACAAGTTAGGCGCCCGTATCCCGTATTAGAGCCAAGTTTGCGCTCTCAGCTTTAGCTCGAACCCTCTAAGTTAAATGATGTATTCATTAGTAACTTGGTAAGAAAGCTATGGACAGCTTCAAAAGCAATTATCGATGTTGAAAGACAAAATTCAGTATCAACAATTCTATTTAACAAGTTTATTAATATCCCCGGCTAAAAATATCCCCAACCGAAGGGAGTCGAAGGAAGATTAATTAATGAAAACGAAGTAAATGAAGCTAAAAGTATGTGCGAAGATCGTAGCAAGTGGAAGGATGCGATGTCTGTGTACCCCACAGGGAATAAGGCGTGACAATATGTATGTATGTGTGTATTAACATACCACTTCTGATCTCAGATCTCTGACGAGCGAAAACGAGAAATGGTTGAGTAAGTACGTGCGAGGAGTAGTGATCGTGAAAGAATAAATGATAAGGTCAAACTTCACCCCGCGGGCTCAGTGCGGTTTCGCGAAGGCAGATGTGTGGCGTCTTGCGAATAAAATTTTGAAGCTACCCTATAGATTAACGATATAAATCTTGATAACAAGAGCCGATTGAGCTGACTTTCAAAGCATAGGGGAACGTGATATAAATTGCAAAATAAACGCTCCAAGTACTGAACTGCTTAACTTCCTGCATTTATTATTACAGAATCGAAGTCCTTAATGAAAATTCAAGGCTTCTTTTTTACCTTTATACTCAATATGATTTCAATCATATTATTGTAAAGAAAGTGTTAAGCATATCTGTTAAGAAAAAGTTGCTAAATGAAATTAATTATATGGCCTGGATTAACACATTTACCGTGGGCCAGTGGTTTACAATTTCCACAGAAATATACAGCAGACATAAAACCCAATTCCAACAAAGCAGACGGAATCTAGATAAAAACAAGTAATTGTTCTACTACAATAACAAAGACTCAGAAGTAACAGAATATCCTATCAAATATCCGATTTCAAAAAATGCACTCTTTCTTCCGAGCAAGTTTCTAAGCTGACTTTTACCACAGTTTCCAGGAAAGTTTAAATTATCTTTCGCCTTTCCGTTGACGATACAGCGTATCTAATATGACCAAAGCGTATCGGAATAAAAGAGTATCAACTTTCAACAGCGCGAGGCTATTAAACTTTATCCCAATGGTTTATGAAAGGAAACACAGCAGTCTTGTCCCAATCGCTCTCAAGTCCCGCACTTGGAACCCGTACGTCCCGCAGGGACCGACAAATCCAATTGTAACCCAGACTGGATTAACACTCCAGAGATTGGAACGCTCATAAATAAGTTCAGATTTCTATGTTAAATTTATTTGCGGCAGTGAAATGGGGATTCTTTGTACAAGAAATTGGGTTGGTTGAGCGAACTTGGCGCTGGGACACTCTTAATGGAGTTAATAAGAACACGACGCGGCGTTCTTAGGAAGTCATCGTAGAGTACATTGCTGGGATTATGAGGGAAAATGTTTTTAGGTTACTTGAGAAGGTCTTTTTTCTTATAAATATTTGTTTATATAGTTTGTGGAGTGTTGCTTGCTTTTGACTGTCTTTTATTATATTTAAGAACAGAGGTACCTACTTCTCAAGTAATAAAGTTTCTATAACGTATAAGACTAATGGTTTGTTATCGACTGCCACTTATTAAATTTTATAGTGGCGGTCCTTTTCATGTACATATTTTTTTCTAAGGTTTGTGGGGCGTTCGGTTCAGTTCATACTTTCCTTTATAAAATTTTGGCATAAGTTTAGCTCTCCAGTACACATATTACGAGTTTATCAGTTAAACTTCATGCCACTGTGTCTTAACGGTTTTTTTTAAGTATGTTTGATTTTTACCGTTTTCACAACCGCAAATGCTTGAGTATCGCGTTTTATGACTTAAGTATAAATTTGAGCTTATCTAATCTGTGTTAGATCAGATTTACTAAAATTGAACCAACTTTTATATTTATTGTCACAAAGTCAACAAAAGCTAAAGCTAGTTATTTATAAGCACCAATTTAAATTGATCTCTTTGTTAATAAAATCACGTCCCCGTTACCGAGACCAGCTTTCTGACAAAATTAATTGAGTTATATGGGACAGACCATAATTTCAGTTACGCGGGGGTAATTTTTAAACTTCGCAGTTTGTTGTTCTGGGTAATTGAATGTGATGCTTTAATTAATTAAATTTTACTGCGTTTGGTTTTGGAGCGAGACTTGAATTTCGTTCACATTATAAATTCACGTATGACAACATTTATATTCATGATTGTACTATACAAAATAAAGAGTCTCCTGTCAACGTCAAAATAATAGCTTATTGCACAATGACATTTACATATTAAAGGATTAGTACCAGAATAATATGAATCGGATGTATGTATTCTTGAATACTAGTCAGAGATCATGGGAGTAGTAGAATAGGTAAGTTAGTGTTAATTGTTATTGAAACTTCTTTGAGTTTTTCGTACAAGTCTGGCTGATATCTGACTATTGTAGGGTTACTATAGAAGACAGTAAATTAAAATCACATTGTATGCTATATATTATAAGGATTCGAAGCTCTCCGAAACTATGTATTCGATAGATGTTGCCCTCGAGGTATCCGGGAAATTTCACCATGTTTAAATAAAAATGTTGATTTCTAAGACGTGCTGTGTTGTTTTATGCTTGACTCATTTTGAAAAGTCTTTCCTACATCAGGTAGGTGAAGTTCTAGTTGCATGCACATCATAGATGCAATAAAACATTGCATATCCTATCCAAAAAGCATGGAAATACTACGTCTGAATCGCCACACTAACCCGTCCAAGAACTGATTTAAAAAAACTCTACTCGCCCTAGTCGCACCTAGTGCTACGAGCATTATGAACTCAGAACTCCATTATGGAATTTCTGTGCCCGCAACTAATGACTGCTAAATAAAGCGCGAATTTTGTTAATGTCTGCGTCGGACATGTCTGAATTAAGACCGATATTCCATAACAATGCGACCGCTCACTGAGCTGTTAAAGGCGGATTGCGCCATGATTGGGGCGGCGATTGTGAATTTTATCATCGAGCAGTCTCCACCATAGAAATCTTAATAAAATAACAATAGACGCGCGCGTAAACTCGCTGGCGTACTGGGGTATCGTATAGCGCCAGTGCATCCAGAACAGAATTAAATACATTGCCAATTGCATTAGTTATATCTGAATCGTACCTCACTACAAACAATCAATGTACTGTGTTCAAGAATGACTTGTAGTCCGTGTGTCCGTTGTGAATGACAGCAGTGGACTTAATCAGGCTGATGTTATGAAAGGCGGATTGTACGCCGGTATTGGGGCTGCGACCGTATATTTTATTATAGAACAGTCACCGCTTCTACCAGCAGAGATAATTAAAGTAGAGCTATAATCAGGTCCGCTTAGTGCTTTCATCGATGGCAATATTCTCCGTGTTAATTAACAGTGTAATGAATTTAGGCATGACTTTAGAATGCCCATTAAATTACGCGTTTATATACTAACCTGCTAGTATATGTGTACAGTTAATGTCGACCGTTTTAAATTGATTGGACGGTGTTTTAAGTTATAGTATCTTTTAATATACTGAAACAAGAGCTTCGAGCCAAGAAGGGGACCTTTTACTGGTCTTTTTGTGTTCTTTGTTTTCTATTGGCATTATTATGCCTTTAAAACTACATTAATAAATGTAAGTACCAATTGTGAGGACCAAATAAATAATTCTATATCATTATTTCGTCTAAATCTATGTCAAGTTTTAAATATATAAGAATAGTCAGGCAATGTGCAACGGGAATTAATGACATTTAGGATTACTGATACATCAACATTAATGAAATAACCAATCAATCAATCATTAATACTCTTAGTTTTAAAAACATCTAAAAAATATTCCTATGTTTTTTAAGGGACTAAGTGCGGAAACCACCACCACTAACATAGAACATACATAGAACATTCTTATGTTTATGTTTTATCATACAGCATAATGTGTAAGTTTAGTGCGATATTGTACTCGCAGAAAAGCAATGTTCTGTGTAAGATAAATAAATAAATATTCTCTTACAATCACACCAATTATTTAGTTCCAAGATAAGTATCATTAAGAACTTGTGTTATGGATACTAAAGATCGGATAAACATACTTACATACTTTTTTTTGTAAATACATACTTAATATACATAGGAAAACACCCAGACCAGAACAAATTTTCATATTCATGCACACAAAGATTTGTCCTGTGTGGGAATTAAACCCACGACCTCTGGAGTGAAGTGCAGATATACTGACCTCCACGCCATATCGGTCGTCAGTCAACTTTTAGTTTTTGCTACTTAGAAAACAAAGTATAATTTCCAACATCATTGAAAACCCAACCTTAGACATCAAGCTTATCGATTCCACTCCACCGGTTATTATCGATGGCTACCTGACCGTGACATCTCTAACTCATTGCATGCCGGTGTGAATTGTGCGTAACACCAACCGTATTGATTTTAAGTGCGCGCGCACCTTTACCCCCTCCCCCCGCCCGGGGGTGGGGATAAAAAAAGGCATAAGGGTGAAGCTACGATTCGATTGGAACCTTTTATGAGGGTGCTGGATACTTTAAGGTTAATGCCGCGATGTGTCTGCTACTGGTGTCGGTAGACTTTAAAAAGTAGCTTTTAATGCAAGAAAATAATCGACTAAGATTTTATTTCTCTTGCTTTTTGGGTCTAATTATGATGATCTTTGATGAGTAATGGTTAATGTTATATGAAAGAGTACGTAAATACGCGAATCGATTAAAGAACCTTTATTTTGTTTTAAGTTGCGTAATATCTTTCATAATTATACTAATTATATGTAATAAAGATTACAAAAAACGACTTCTGTGAAATGAAAATCTGGCAGAGAAAATTCGGAGCCCAAATACGTGGAGCAAACGTAATTTCGACCGAGCAAAGCTTCAGTAAATAGTTTTCGACCAAATATATTGCTAATTGCAATAGCAAGGCCAAGCAAGGGCTTGCTAATTGCAAGGGCAATGAAAGTAAACATATTGATAAAATAAAAGATAGTTAGCAATGTAAGCAAAACATCGATGAAAGTAGCGTTAATCTGTCGTAGTGCTTTAAGCACCTTTCCGACGTGCTAAATAAATAAATAAATATTCATAAATATATTACAATCACCACAATTATTTACTTCCAAGATAAGTGTCATAAAAAACCTGTGTTGTGGATACTAAAGAACGAATAAACATATTTCAATACTATTTTTTTAAATACATACTTCATATATAAATAGCGGCTCTTGGGTTCAAACCCTAGCAGCGCACCAATAACTTTTCGAGGTTATGTGCGTAATTATCGTTTGCTCCGTGCCTCGAAAAGCACGCTAAGCCGTTGGTCCCAGCTGTCATGGTCATCTATGGCAGTCGTTATTAGAAAGTCAGTGCCTTCTAACAGACTGACAACTGGTTTAACCACAGAATTGATTCCCTTTGGATTGCGGAGGTCAGACGGCAGTCGCTCCACGTAATAACTGAAATTCAGTCAAATCTGGTTGTACCAGTGAGCAGACCCTGGGTCCTAAGCTTTAGTCTAGGGCAACCGGGATAATGCTGGGATATGATAACTTCATATATTTAAAAGGAGCACCCAGGCCAGAACATATATTCATATTCATGCACACAAAGATTTTTCCTAAGACTTTTAATTTTCAACCTACGGCTACGACCGACTCTATATGACTATTGTATTATGTTTCTACATACATACATACATACAATTACGCCTGTTTCCCCCGAAGGGATAGGCAGAGGCATATTATATGCTCACACTTCGCCAATTATTTTGTTGGTCCCACGTTATATGTGGCGAGCCTATTGCCGCTTACCGGGAACTTTTATGTTTGCCAGATCCTCATCCGTTGATTGGCAGGTGCACAACTTGCATGTGAGGTTGGCTTGAGCGATAAGACCCCTATACACCCTATCTTTTTTCCCTTAATCTCCCTTTAAATCCCTTAATTTTATATGTTGAATAAGTAGATGACCTAATTTGTGAGAATAAAGCGCTCAGAAAGTACTTACCTCAACGCAAAATCTAGATTTGTAGAGCGACGGATAGATTAATCGATCCTTAGCCTAAAATATATTGCGGTGGCTGGCTTAATAGGATACCGCTCGCGTCGGCTTTGTCCACTTACCGGGATGGCACGCATTATATAATGCATTGGATTAAACTTGATTAAGGGCTTCAGTTGAGTGGAAAGGTAATGGGGAAATTTTGATAGCGCAGAATAGACGTTATAAAGTTGGAAATTAGCAACTAGCAATATCCTACTGAAGCGCTCGTAGCTCCGCGGTGCTCGGTGGTCGGATACAATCACCGAAGTAAAGCAGAGTTTATAGAGGTCAGTCATTGGATGGGTGACCGTTTATGTGGCATTTGATATAGAGTGCTTCCGTGCTTCGGAAGGCACGTTAAGCCGTTGGTCCCGGTTATCACTAAATGTGGTAGTCGTTGAGCCATGTTAGAGGCCTAATGAGCGGCTTGAAAAATTCTAACAGCAGGACGCCATACACCCGCCTCCGCCAATCCGCACTGGGTCAGCGTGGTGGAGTATGACCCAATACCCTCGCACCTTGGTATGTGAGAGGAGGCTCGTGCTCAGTAGTGGGACGTTAATGGGCTGAAATGATGAATATCCTACTAATATTATAGCTGCTGCAGTGCAGTGTGGTACCGGTCTAGAACAGTGCCAATCCCTCTCATCTCACGGGGAGTCGTAAGGGTCGACGAAGAGAAATCCTACCGAATGATTGCAGCAGCGTCATCCTGCGTACTGGCCGGAACTGCGATCACCAATCCGCCTGTCAAGCGTGGTGGTGGGCAAATACCCCTATTATAATAAAATATTGGGGAGGTCAACGGTCAGCAGTGGACTTAATAATGCACTTATAAAGAACTATTTTCAGGCTCTTTGCCAGTGTTGACGTATCGACAGGGCACACTTGTTCTTACTTGGGAGTTGGGACTGGAGCGGTTGAGAGAAATTTGAAAATTTTTGTTTTAATTGTTGTAATTTCTCTTTCGTTTTATTCGTTTCCTTTTTTTTATTCTATTGGTTTTGTTTGTTTGTTGTTCTTTTTCTTTTTTGAATTTTTATTGTGTAATATTTTAAGATAATATTCCGTATTTTTATTTTAAATGTTTTTTATCTTGTGTTGTTTACTTTATTTTGAATTGTATTTTATTGTGATCAAATTAACATATTTAAAAATTATGTTAACTGAAGGTGCACAAATCTTCTTAGTACTTTGTATAATATTGCATGTACTGTGTATCCTTTGTTGGAGTTCCTTAATAAATAAATAAATAATGCTAAAAAATTATGAATTTTCTAATACACTCCAGTCGTCGGTAGGTAGCGTCCTCCTGTTATTATTTAAAAGCACCCATTATAGTTCTTTATTATGGTTTACAACTACTAACGACGCGAATACTTCACAGTAGTTCGTGGTCACAGGGATACTGAGATAACAGGTGTATTCAACGCCAAAGTCACAATTTTGAAACTACCGTCATTAAAAGATCAAGCACAGGTTCTGGTTACAAAGAGATGAAAGTCGTATTCATAGACAAAGTCACAAATTTGAAACTACCGTCATCAAAACATATTTTTTGCACTCGTTCGAATTCCCACAAAGTACAATAACTTTTTGACAGATGATAATTTTATTAAGCTTAAAAGCCATAGCAGCTGGGTAATGACGTGTAAGAAAACAAACAACAAAGCGTATTTGTAAACGTTTCACACCCACTAAAATGTTTAAAACTGTGTCAGTGTAAAATTTAAAATGGAAATAAATGCGTAATGTTCATACGAGTTTAAATACGGTTTGCAGGAACCGTTTGATGCGCGGAAATTGTCAATTTGGAGCAGCCAGGGTCTGGCGCTGAGCGAACGACTGGCTTGCTCGTATTTGCGTAGTAACACTGTAAGCTTTTAACTTTTTATCCGGTTATTGCATTGTCTATTACATACATAGATAATACGTTTAGTGGACTAATTTCACACAATACATTTAGGAAAAAACAAAACTGAACTGACCAAATACACTCAAAATGAAATTTATATAAAGGGTCTTGTGCTGTGTAGTAGGACCAAAAGGGCACAACTCAACCTTGGTATTGCTCAGCGACTATTGCTCATCTAGATATCCTTTTTATCTATTTACCATTAATAATGCTGTTTGCGAAAATGGCAATTAATAAGAAGTCTATTACAGATTGCAATTGCAACGAAAGTTTCAACTACTTGATAGTCATTTCATAAGGTGCGATTCACACACTTGAAATGTTTGTAATACTCGTATTCAAGAACAATAAAAAATATTTCATATTAAAATTATAATACCACACTCAGGTCTCTCAAATAAATATTTGAGTTTGAGTACAAAATATACAAGCCTGTGTTCAGCTAAGTAAATTGATTATTATTAACTGATCCTCCAAAAAGACTTTCCTGCTCATCACAAATCGCATGCCGAAAGGAACATCGACCCATTAATAGATAGGTCAGGTTTGAGTTACGTACTTATACAGTCTTTCTATTACTTTTTGAGATCGAATCCATGTTTATCAAACGTTCAAAACACAAGCAGAATTACTAATTAATAAATCAGTATCAATTTAATGTGCTTACAAGTAGGACAAGTATTCTTTAGAAGATCTTCTTATGTGATTTCGCGAAAATCGGATTTTTTGAGTTAAGTCCCTATTCCATTAAGCATGCGAAATACCAATGGAGAGTCTAATGGGTTCAGTCGGCATTTTTTTTACGACTATAAACACTATGGACGCTTGCAACACTAGGGGTAAAAACCCTTTTGAAGAGTAAATTACTAATTAATACCGCAATGTATTCATTTAGATGACATTTACGTTTACACATACGACCCTTTCGTTCGGCTCAGACCGATTATCAGACAGGGTATCAAGTCAAAAACTCATTCTCTCAAACCAATTGGTTTTATATCATTCGAGCGTGACATAAAAGATACCGCGGTTGGCGAATCAAAGCTTCTCCAAATTTACGAGACGCTTGCCAACTGTTTATCTCCCTGCGATACTGACTGCATCGCCAATTTCCTAATGAACCAATTTATATTCAGCTCTTTTTTTTAGATAGTGTTTGAATTAGAACATAATTATCTTTAGTTGAATGATTTGAATTAAGTAATATTTGAATTTGAATGAAATGATTTCGTTATTGCAAATTGTGATTGAAATTTAGAATTGAGTTATAAAAAAGAGAGTTGAGATCATTAATATATCAGTTGTATTATATTTCAATATCACAATAAACGTGTATTTTACTTTATGACATATTTTTTATCTTTGCGATAGGAAATGTTTATCTGGGTATTCTGCAGCCAACCAAAAGTACTTACCCAATGTTTTGTTCTGTAGCTGTTGAAATTCCTTGACTAAGAGTCTAATCTAATCATCTGTTGCGGTGACATTGAATAATTAATTTTTCATTGCTTTCAGCACTTGGTGACACATATTAAAAAATAAGAGGGTAGACAGAAATTAAAATTGCAATTAATTTAATTTCTACCCACACTCTCAAAAGTCCGTTTGTTTGGTAAGCTTTTACGCCTTAAGTATGAGTCCCATTAGTAAAATTTAGTAAGTAGAAAACTTGAACCCTATAAAAGAACACACGTTATTTCTGGTCCTATAATAATTATATTCCTTTGAGACCTTATACTTAGATGCCTCCGTTAAAATATTACGTAACATCATGTTAGCTTTGTGTAGGTTGTGTAGTGTGCCAATAAATGAATATGAACCGCATTGCAGCTGCCCTGCCTGACCTCCAAACATAATTTAGGTTATGTTACGCCAAACCTGCTCACATAAAGAACATTATCCACACAGGGAGAGCGCATTAGGGTTGGCAAAATAAACCGAGAATATATCGAAGTTATTAAAAATATTATGTAAACATTTTATAACATATCAGATGGTTTTGAATGGTAATGCCTGAGCCTTTATAAATTTAAATGATATAATATAATTACTCATCAGATTCACTAGTTGATACCATTAAAACTTAAGTATTCAAACTAGAAAACATTTACTTTGCATACGCTATCACAATAAAAATTAAGATTCCATTTCACCTATTTTGATTTATGATGTCAATTTCAATTGTGTCCACACAGGACATATCTTTGTGTGCATGAACATGAATATTTGTTCTGGTCTGGGTGTTTTACGTACAAATTTACAAAAAAGGTATTTATGTATGTAACTTCTTCATAATATTTATTTTGAAACAAAATAATTGGTTGAATTGTCAGAAAATATTTATTGACATATCACAAAAAAAAACCATCTTAATAGTTTAAGAAAAGCCAGATGGGCTATGTTCAGTCAATATTAGACCATATCGTTGTTACCCCTCTCATCTCACGGGGAGTCGTAAGAGTCGACGAAGAGAAATGCTACCAGATGATGGGCAGCAACGTCATCCTGCGTACTGGCTTGAACTGCGATCACCAACACTGCCTGCACAGCGTGGTGATTATGGGTAAAACCCCCAATAGAATCATGCAACCTATTTGGGAGGTCAAGGTTCAGCAATAGACTTCATAATGCTGATGATACTGATATTGTTATAAACTATTTTTTGTATGTCCATTTTGTTTGTGACGAATCTAAATGTTCAAGACAATAAAGATTGTTTTTATTTTTATTACTTTGACCAGATTAAAAAATCCAATACAAGTACCTAATAATACAAATAAGCTTCAAATAGAAATGATGATAAAAAAGCAAAGTTTATTCAAACAAAAGGAGCTATCATTCGTATTTTCATTAAGATTGCGTCAAAATCTTTAAGCTTTAATTCCAAGATTCTGAACAAATTATATAATACAGTAATAGGATTATCTAAAGCTTATTTTCTGAAACAGAAGTTTAAGCCGAGAGCCGATAAAGGATATAAACGAAAAGATAAGACATTATATAATTTTCTTAGATAGATAGAAAATTCTTTATTGTACGTTAAGCGATACAATTGGCGGCCTTATCGCTTACAGCGATTTCTTCCAGGCAACCTTAGGATGGAGATGATTAAAATGAAATGAAAACCGGGGGTGTAGAAAAGAATAAAAACCATAGCCAACCCCTTGGGAAAAGGGGCGAGACTTTATGTATGTATATATTTATAGCGTACTGGCTTTAACTGCGTTCCGCCTGGTGATTATGGGCAAATACCTCCAATAATCTATTGGGGGGCCAACATTCAGCAGTGGACTTTATAAAGCTTATATGATGATTTGCACGTTGCCGTTATATATTCATTCGCATATGGCTCAAAAACAGACATTACAAGGTTGGTTTTAGAACAAAAAAATTGCTAACATATTTTGTTGTACAGGGCTTCTACAAACATTTAAGGAGTCCCAGTCAACCTCACCTGCAAGTGGTCCACCTGCTCATCAAAAGACAAGGCCTTAGTCGAACAGATCCCGGCAAGCGCCAATAGGCTCACCATTTATTACGTGGAACCAACAACGTAATTGGCGAAGTTTGGGCGTATAAAATGCCTCTGCCTACCCCTTCTGGAAAACAGGCGTAAATTTATGTATGTATATTTTTATAGGGCAACGCGTAGAATGTAAGATTACCCTTAACTTCACAGAGACGTGATAACGCGAGCTTGGAACGGAAAGTCCTGGAAACTGAGAAGTCACTATCGTTTCCATCGGAGTCCCGGTAGCACAGTGGTTAAAGCAGTGGACCGGTTATCTATAGGCCTTGAGTTCCGATTACCACCAATTAATTTCTTCTAGTATTTTTTTATCTTGAAACTAAATATAGCGTTATAAATGCCAATATGCTTGTGCCTACCTTTTCGGGTAAACAGGCGTAATATTATGTATGTATGTATCTATGGCGCGCTAGTTTTTAAGTTTTGACCTTCATAAAAGCTCTTTTAAGCCAAACTTGAATAATGGTTTTGAATTTTTTTAAAAAATGTCGAAAAATTCAAATTATAAAATTGGGATTAAATTTTTAATCAAAATATAATTTCATGATTCAAGCGTGTCACCTCTTAGTCACGGGAAGTTTGCTATTTTTGCAAGCCCTTAAGAGTGTCCGTATTTGACGGGTCATTGCGGATTTGCCTCTCACGGGCAGGGTTCAGGAGGGTAGAGGGGACCTCTCACACACCGCAGGCTGTAACTAACGCACGCCTTAACAACGATGTAAGTGACACAAACTGATTAATGGTTACTTTACAGTAAGTTAGTTCTTTTCACTGTTACTGGAAACATATATGTATGTATGTATAATTAAATATAATTATTTTCAGACAAATACACTAAATATTTAGTTACAAGATTAGGAACTTGTGTTATGGATAGTAAATAACCGATTAATATATATACAATTTTTTTTTATAAATACATACTTCATACACATAGTAAAACACCCAGAACAGAACAAATAATCATTTTAATGCACACAAAGATTTGTCATGTGTGGGAATCAAACCCACGACTTCAGAAGTGCGGGTATACTCGCCACAACATATTGGTCGTGAAATGATGTTCAATGTAAACAAAAATACCAAAAGCTTATTTATTTGTATTAATTCACTGTTATTATTATCTAAGCTTTCTTTATATTATCTAAAACTATATAGTTTACTTGCCTAAAGGTTACCTTATAGTCTATTATAACCCTTGTATATATATATATAAATATTGTGTAGGTGTATAGAGATCCTACCAAGACCTAAGGAGCCAAAGCCAACCTCACCTGCAAGTGGTGCATCTGCCGATCAACGGACGAGGCTCTGGCGAACATAACAGTGCCCGGTCGTTTATATATATATACTGAAGGTTACCTAAGAAGTCTCCAAGGTAATAATTGAGTTGGAGCCCTAGCTGGTAGAATTTTGTCAAGGAAAAGCAGCCAGATAGATCGCACACTAAGCGAATTGAGTTTCCAAATCACGTCTGACCTCGGCACTTCTGTAAATAGTTTAGCCCTTTAGACCCTAGCCCGATTTATTGACGGTTAACTACAATGGACCTTTGTTGATTTATGTGAACAGATGTGTTTTGCAAAGACACTAGGAACTAGTTGATAAAAAATTAATAGAGAAATTTAATACTCATATATTTTTCTAGGAACACAAAAGGGCGTTTAATTTATGAGAGACTTGGGAATTAGTCCGAAATATCCACCAATAATAGCAAAAACAAAAAAGAAAACAACTGCCTGATAAAATAAGGTATGAAGGATTATACAGTAGCCATCAAATTTAAATATCATGCATCTACGTTAGTGGTGGTGGTTACCGCACTTAGTCCTTGCTATGGACCATTGTACGTGAGCCTTTGCGGCCACATTTGCTCACTCCTGTTTAAAGAGGACAGTCCTTGAGTGGGTGACCGTTTCTGTGGCATTTGAAATCGAGCGCTTCCGAGCTTCGGAAGGCACGTCAAGCCGTTGGTCCCGGTTATCACTAAATGTGATAGTCGTTAATCCATGTTAGAGGCCTAATGGGCTGTTTGAAAAATTCTAACAGCAGGATGTCATACACCTGCCTCCGCCAATCTGCACTGGGTCAGCGTGGTGGAGTATGACCCAATACCCTCACACTTTGATATGTGATAGGAGGCTCGTGCTCAGTAGTGGGACGTATTAACGTCCCAATGATTAACGTAATGGGCTGTGATGATTGCTCACTCCAGCCAGCCCTCCTCTCTCCAGAAGCAGATCAGGTTTCCAAATCTGTGTAAAATTTCCGCGATGGAACTCGGTGATCCTAGGGTTACCTTTCGTATGTCAGCCACACCTCGTATGCATTCCAGGAGCACGTTTGCGACTGTTTCCTGAGCCACCATACACGATCTGCACAAGGGGCTGTCTGTGACTCCTATAGTGTATAAATGTTTGTTCAGTGAGCAGTGCCCGGTGATGGTCCCAGGCTATTTCTGTCCAGTCGTAAAAATCGCTTAGTTAGTTTAACGTCTAGTGACGGTATGGCTTCCTTGCACTGCCTGCAACCTGAAGTAGAGGACCACCAGCTCCGGGATTTTGTGTGTGTTATGTAGCCAATTTTGTAATTGTTTAAAGGGAATGAGAACTATGGGTTCAAGTCCATAGACCGTCGCGATGGAGCCTCTCCATGCCAGTTCGTCAGCTGCATTTACCATTGGTACACTGTGTCCTATGATCCATTGTAGTGTATTTTTTTTTCGATATCGATGCCTGTTCTAGTGTATTTTGACATTCTAGTATCAATCTGGATGTCGTGTGATTTTTGTTTAAGGATTGAAGGACAGACGCGCTGTCGGATATTATACGAATGTGCACGTAATAAACAAAACTGTATTTTACCAAAATTTCTCCAAATTTTCTTAATTATAAGCAGTATTAATCACATTGTTACATAAGGCAGCTTGGGCTCCCCGATTTCCCCGGAAAATGGGAAATAAAAAGCTCTCGTGATTCACGTGTAAATTACCTAGCGGGCGCTAAGCCGGGTATTTTTTCCCCGGCGGGACTCAATTTTATTCCGCTGTAAGTGAAATAACCACTATTAATCTTTAAGCCTTTCTTTTTACGGCAAATGGATTCATTTGCATAAGCTTTGGTAAAATAAAAATATAGGTTGGTACCTTCTGAACACAAAAGGGGAACAGAAATGGTTTATTATAATCGTTTTTTTAAAGATTTATTTTGCATTAAAAGGGTAGTTTAGGATATAAATGAGCAATAATTTCTGTTTAAGAATATAACGAATGTATGCATTTGTTTTTTTTGAACCAGGCATCATTAATTTTACAAGTACATTAAAGGGTGTAAAAAAGTCAGCACGCTTGGTTTACATACAAATCGTGATATCTGCGTTATCTATGGTATATGTATCTATATCCCTGTGAGACACCTATTGATACTGACTTATTTAAAAAAAATATGACATAATGGCCATTTGGGAGGCAAGCCCCCGTTCCCTGTCTAACTTTTAACAGCCTACCGCCAGAAGCTATGAAAAATGATCCTTATTTTTTGAACAATTTAATGGGGCGGATCCCTTTTTGGCCAAAGGACTTCCTCCGTTTGTATTTAAATGTATAACGGTTTCTTGTCGATATGAATTCACACACAGAAATACCTATTAGTATATGTGATATACAGGTTGTCCCAAAACTCAATGATAATTTGGTACCGGGCGAGAGGTCAAGACGTACAAGTTGTGGGAAAAATAAGAAAAAAGTGTCATGTCACTTAGTAAAGCGATAAAACACATCTTTTCAAAAAAGTTTATAATTAACCTCCTTGGTCGTATTTTAAAATGTTTTTTTTTTAAATTATGTAATCTAAAATAAACGTGCCGTTTATCGCAACCACAAATCAAAGTCAATACATTTCGTCTTGTAATAAAAGTTTCATTGAGTCACGGTTTACAAAAATATCGTCAGTTGACTTTGACACTTCATGTTCAAAAAATAAGTACTACACTCTCTCGGCAACTTATTTCAATAGATGTCCTATTGAGTCAAGATTTCAAAATGGTGTCTAACTTACCACTTTGCCAGTCATTTAAAATGCTGTATATGTAATACTGTTTATGTGTAGTTTTCCAAAAGTCTAATTTACCAGAACGATAATGAACCTTGATACAGTCGCAACAAATCAATTAATATTTTAGTTTCAATGTTGTTTTGGTAATTTATAACAAACAATTATTAAATAGTGTTTGGTCTTGGATTTCTAAGGGTTAATAAACATAATCTTGGACTTATTCTATCGAGATTGAAGTTAATTAATAAAGGAATACTTTATTGTACACTACATATAAAATATGGACAGGGTGTTCTCCGGACTACTACAGGACAAGGCTCTGGCAATATAAAAGATCCCAGTAAGCGGTTATAGGCTCGCCAACTTTTACGTGGGACCAACAATATATTTGTTCGCCTGTTTCACCGAAAGGGTAGGCAGAGACATATAATACGCCCACTCTTCGCCAATTATAAAGTAATTGTTTCGACTTAATTGCATGTAATAATACTTCTGAGTGTAAAAAGACATATCATTTACACGATTCCTCTGGCACAGCTAGTAAATAATTAACAATAAAAAAATATTCCAAAACGTTATATTTTTAATAGCCCCCCTAACCCCTTATTAGGTAACGTTAAAGAATTTTTTCGAGTTTAGGACAGTAGAATCGCAACGAGGTTAGAACTCATTACCCACTAGTGTGGTTAATACTCTGAACTGAAAGCTCAACCGATAGGCTACCTCAATTAACGGCTTCATATGTCCATGTAAATGTAAACCAAACACGTATGAATCACGCTTAGCTCGCTTACTAAGCTAAAAGCAATGAGCCGTGCTTAATGAAATCATTATGTTCATTAATGTATTAACCTCTAGTTAGTTGTGATCTGCCTGATTGCTTCGTTTAGGTACAAATGTACTGGCAAATTGGTTCACTTGGACAATGTCTTTTGTAAATTTAAATCAATATTTCTGATAATTATACCAATTATTTAGTGCCAAGATAAGTATAATGTAATGTAATTGGCGAAGTGTGGGCTTACAATGTGCCTCTGCCTACCCTTTCGGGGAAACAGGCGTGATTGTATGTAGGTATGTATATATATATATTATTATTATGTGATGTGTTAATGACGATCGTATAACGATAATCACGCCTATTTCCCCGAAGGGAAAGCATATTATAAGCCCACACATTATGCCGAAGTGTCGCTATGGCCCCGCGAATGTGGATAAAGAAAGTAGATACATAGAGATAAGACAGAGATAGATATATTTATTACTTCCGCAATAGACTGGTAAATATAACGAGACTTTTAACTCCCTGTAGGCACATAAAAGGGAATTATACAACAAGTTTGTACAGAACTCCGCAATTCCCTTACCTTCAACGAACTTGCCAAGGAGAACTATGTTGAAACAGAAATTCCACGAAACTCAATCACGGTTGCTCTAGTCTCATGAGCTATTCGCCATTCTGTTAATTAATTATTCGCTATGGCACTTAGAAATGTAACGTTGAGAGAAACGATCATAATTCTAATAAATTAATTAATAAATGTTAATTTCTAATCAATTAGTAAGAAGTCTTGAAGGAATATATTTGTAGCGTACTCAGTGAATCGTAAATTTCCACAACACACGTACCAATACCATAATTCAAGTACCAAACCAAGGGATTAATTTAAAAGAGCAGCCTGTGAGTTTCTTGCTAGTTCTTCTTACAGAGCGGTCGGAACTGGCACTTAGATTCACTTACACTTAATTATTATTTGTTCTTAAATTGTTTTGTTGCATATAAGTAAATCTAAGCTTCGTGATTTCAGTGTAATAATATTTCGATGGTTTTTATATTTATTTTTTAATTTTGACGTTTTAAAGTACTATGTAATAGTTTATGACATAAATAATTTTTGACTTTGACTTTGACACTTAAAAGCAAAAAATGGCGACAAAATTCGTGTAAGAGACTGGATACTAAAATCGAACAACTCGTACACTGAGTTTTTACTGCGATACATAAAGTAAATTCTCAGACAAAAAACAACCATATACACCCATTTATTCTTTAAAGATTCGTACATCTGTTATTTCCGGTTAGTTCCCAATGCAATAATAGTTTATTTTATAGGAAAAGTTATTATGACTACGTCCTGCCCAAGGGTAAGCAGACGATGAGTCTGCTCGAAGTCCATAAAAAATTAAAGGCGCTGCACACCGTGGAGTACGCACGGCAAAAAGCGCAACCACGTATGACGGCCTGGAGAGATGCCGTTTCACGCCCCGCTTAAAAGACCCGGGATTGTAAGAGGTAAGAAACCCACATGCCGACAGGAATTACAAAGCCTAGTAGATCATACACAGAAACGACTTACCTAGTTTCATGGTTCGAGTGTTGATAGTTTGCCTGCACAGTTTGTTTTTAAGATCAGTACGTGTTATTTGGGAGAGGAAAGGAGATGGCTGGATGATCAATCAATCAATCAATCAAATCAAATCATTTTATTGTCAAAACACAAGTTGTTATGATGAGTAGGTACATAAAAAAAATTCTTGCCGTGTTTGCCTCATGTACTCACATGTATTAACTTAAAACTAAGAAAATCAAATCTATGAGATCGAAAAGCTTTCCAGGACATTTACCATAGTAGTTCCGGTATAAGACACTCGGAGAGGTGATGTACCTACGTAGCTGTAGGTCCTCAAGAGAGAATTTAACCTTAGCATCCCAAATAAAATCTAAAGCTTAATTTAAATATCACACAGATGTTTCATGAAATAATGATTTTGGATTCACTTGAAATTTTCTTGCTTCAAATAGTTCCCCATATATACTGGTGCCGTGTATATACTCTTCTCACCGGGAGTCGTAAGAGTCGACGAAGAGAAATCCTACCGGATGATGGGTGTCAGCATCATTCTGGCTTGAACTGCTTTCATCAACCCGCCTGCCCAGCGTGGTGATTATGGGCAAATACCCCCAATAGAATGTTATCTATTGGGGAGGCCAATGTTCAGCAGTGGACTTTATAAGGCTGACATGATGATGATGAACCGTTCCTCAATAGTTTCTTGCTGAAGCAAGCGTTCAGATTTCTGCTAAGCATAAATTAATTTTGAATTTTTCATATAAATAAAATTATAAAAAAAACTGTAAAAAAATATTGTTATATAATATTGTAAACTTTTACCTAATGTTTATTTACTTTCTGTTATTTTATTAGAATTTTAAGACCGCACTGAAAACCCATAAGTAACTTATTCATCAATTTACTAAATAAAGACTGTTACACCAGTTCTCGTTGCCAATTACCCAACTGGGGCAGACGGGGAGCTGAGCGCCACTTCTATGTCATTACAGGCAAACAACCCTTCTGGCTAGCGTGTCGGGAAAGTACTGTAGCGAGTCTACTGAACGCTTAATGGAATCAACGAGGTGCTTTGAACTATCAAAACGATTTTATCCGCTATTACTCGTATATTACGAGTTGGTTTCTAAGTTGTATGACATTCATGATAGCTTTATTGATTCAAACTTGAATAAGTAATATGGAATTTTCGACTTTTTAATGACTGAACTTTCAAAAATATAGTTGAAGTTTAGTAAGGTTATTCTAGCGTTTAAAAACATGTTCCGGGACTTCGCAGGCTCAAGAAGGAGTATGGATGGTTTTTAGTCAGTAAAAGTCTGACACACCCTTCCGCACCCACCTGCACTGACCACCCGCAGCTGGAAAAGGTCATATGTTGATTTTCCATTTGAAAAAAGCGTAGAAGAAAATAATTTATTTTTAAATTTTTTAGTAGAAAATGCTTGCAAAAACACTTTTAACTTAAATTTAAAACACTCGTTGTAACTTAATTTTGCTGGTGCTTAATTTGCCTTCCCAAAATTCAGTCTCTCTTCGAAGTCAAGAGTCAAAATCAAAATCATTTACTCAAGTTTGGCTCAACAGAGCTCTTATGAGGTCAAACTTAAAATTATACGCGCCCATTCACTGCGGGCTTCGGATTGAAATTGAAATATTATTCATATTATTCATTATTATTAAAATAGTTTTAATGTTAGCTTATAACCGAATTAATATGAATGATAATGACTGTGTTAGTAATTCTAGTGTTACAATCCCCCTATAACTTGAGACCTTTTATACCACAAGAGATAGCCTAAGCTAAAAAAGATAAAAATAAATGTACTACGGTGGGGCCGAGAGCCTGGGCGGTAACTAGGAAGAGGGGTCCCTCGGGAGGAATGCCATCGCGAGATAACTATGCTTGATGACCGCTGTGAAAAACAATTCCCAACTAACTTTGTCTGTCTATTCGGGTTTAATACACTTGTACCGGTTTCATAATTTTATTTACTAACGCCGCAAATGCCATGCCTACATGTTTTTGCCTATTGTTTGTGTAAAAAATGCCAAACTATAAATTAGTAAAGGTTTGTGAATACGCCCTAAGAGGTATAATTATTATTGTTATTACCTTATTATACAATAATTATGTATCTCATTATAAGTGAACTTATTGTTTTTATGACAATAAATGTCTTTAAACCTAAACCTAAAATTCATACTTATATATATTAAGTAAAAAGCAGTTAGTTTCTCTTAAAAAAGCAGAAAGTTTAGTTATATTTATAAATTCAATATTAAATAAATTTAATATTATATTAATGATCTACAATAAAATATAAAGATATATATTTTCGTATGCATGTTTCTTATGAGCGAATTTAAAAATTACAGTACGAATTTCGAAAATTCTTTACCTTAAGAATGCTAATTTATTCCTGAGATATAATGGCCATATTGTTAATTATAAAAATTGTGATCACTTGTAAATTTAAAGTGAAATAATTACCGAGGCGAAGCGTCGACGTGCTACTAGTATCCTATATTGCAACGAGCGGTTGATCAATCCGCTTTAAAACGAACGTTCATAAATTCTCTGGTTCATGAAAATGTTGTGGTAAAATATTTGGTTATCTTGCGGCTCGAGTGCCCCGAGCCCGGACGCATGAACGCGCCGTTGCGTTCTGAATACGCGATTACCGCACGCGAATATAGATGACCTTCCCACCCCTCCGGCAGTGGTGTTAAATAATATGGCCCGTTATTAAAAAAAATGCACTTATGAAGGTCAAAACTTAAAAACTAGCGCGCCCATTCACTGCGGGCGGGAGCTTGATCGTAAAAGAACGGGCAAGAAAATCGTCAAGGCTAGATTTTCTTCCGCTAGTTACAAGAAAATGTACTTAGTAGTAAAACAATTTGACAAGTCTACAAAAAACTTGTTTTCTGCAGTAACAAGATTTTAAATAAAAGAAGAAAATAACATTATTTAGGTTTTACGAGCATGATTACGAATATACATAGTAGACATGAGCAGACCAGTCCCTACTGGCGGCAATTTTACCCCCTTTAATTTAATATTACCCTAATAATGTCCCACTATTGAGCTCGAGCCTCAAAAACCAAGGTGAGGCCTCTCACTATTGGATCATACTCCACCACGCAATCCATTGCGAACAAAGAAAATTACGGCAAGTCTCTCTAAAAGTCAAGATACAATTCAACACTGAGTTTGTCAAAAACAGGTCCACTACTGCAAGCGATATAGCAACCCCATATAGCTGATCTCCCATCCATATTCAAAATTTTAATTCGTTTTTAGAGCTTGGCATCATTTCGAACCCCACTTCACAATTCACTTGTGAACCCCAACGAACATCGTTTTATTGAGACGAGATGTTGTTAAACTGACGGCCGTTGGGGCAGAAAAGTAGTGGAACGGTCCTCCCGGTTCTGATCCGGGGGACGTTGGCCGCGGGCGGGCTGTCAGAAGCTATAAACCTTAGCACTGGCCTCCCGCCCCTTTTTCAACAGCGGTGGGCTTCGTCGGAAGTTTTATAGTGGGTAGGACTGCGGTGGTCACGTCTGCCGCAGTGAGCCCCACACTCCCCTTTCAAAAAAAAAGTAGTGGAATAGAGACCATGTGATTGAAAATGTATCCTGAAACGTCCACCTGCAAATTAGACGGACGACCAGATAAAGGTAGCAGGATTACATTGAAAGCTAATGGGGGAGGTCTAAGTTCAGCAGTGGACATCTTTGACCTGATGATGTTGATATCTAAGACCACCACTTCAATCGAGCGAAAATTTGCTAGGAGACGAAGTAAGCAAGTAACTCGGCAATGTTCTGGCTTCCCCCGAGACATTGGTTTAATAGTCCTCTTGGAAAGCGTAACTCATAAAGAAGCGCTCGTAGCTAGACGGTGCTCGGTGTTCGGAAACGATTACCGAAGTAAAGCAGAGTTTACATAGGTCAGTCCTTGGATGGGTGACCGTTTGTTTGGCAATTAATATCGAGCGCTTCCGTGCTTCGGAAAGCACGTTAAGCCGTTATCTTATCTTATCGCAGGGGCCACAGACTGACCGTGGCGCACTTTGACCCTTGTGTTGGATCTTTTGTGCATCCCCTTGCCTTTCACAATTAAGCCGTTGGTCCCGGTTATCACTAAATATGGTAGTCGTTAAGCCATGTTAGAGGCCCAATTGGGCGGCTTGAAAATTCTAACAGCAGGACGCCATACACCTGCCAATCCGCACTGGGTCCGCGTGGTGGAGTATGACCCAATACCCTCGCACCTTGGTATGTGAGAGGAGGCTCGTGTTCAATAATGGGACGTTAATGGGCTGAGATGATGATTATGTGAAATTATGGTTAAACTGCGGACTATTAAAAAAACATGCAATATACGGTTTAAAAGACTTGGTGACAATTCCCGCGCAACTGCAACCTCCCGAAAAATCGAGAAACATTTCGAGTTTAAATTTTATCTCAAAAATAATGCGGTGACTTACCAGCACTAAAGTTTCATTAGCTGTAAAGCTTTCACAGAGACTAGTGTGCTTGTTCACACGTCGGTGATTTAATTGAATGGGGGTGTAGCTCGCTAATGAGCCGAGAGAGGCACCCCACACTTCCATTCGGGGCTAATTAAAAGGATACTGTGAACACGATCGCAAATTTAGCTTCTATAATAATCTTTTGTACGAATAAATTGAATTGCTGTCTTTTAATATTGTCAGTTATTTCGTGTTAATAAAGAAAATGAGGTTAATCATAACCATAATTCTTTATTGTTTCATTTGGTGTACACTCAGGTCATAAAAATAATTTTTTGTCCTCGAATGAGTATCACAATTTAAAATAGGAACACATTTCTTCCTTATATTATTTATAGAAATTAAATACATTATAAATTAAACAACCATAATATTCAATAAACTATATATACATTATGTTTTTACTAATTATATTAAATATATTTAACATGTACATATACATGAGGTTGCATATTAATATTAGTGTGAATGAAGCTAAAAGTTTGTGCCAAGATCGTAGCAAGTGGAAGGATGTGATCTCTGCCTACCCCTACGGTAAAGAGGCGTGACTTTATGTATTTATGTATATTAATATTCTTTGAAGGACTTCTCGGCTGGAAAGTGAAGGGTCATGTCTGCTGTTGTTTAATTTTAAAAATTTTGTGATATTTTGAACATGTAATAACGGTGGATTATTAATCTACATTACATATATACGTACATTCACAAAGACTTAACGTTTGTGAATGTACATAGGTGTTGGTAAAGGTAACAAAACAGTGCAACATAACTTTACTAATTCTCTCAAAAAAGCCATGCGAGATCTCAGTATAGTCCCACATCTGAGGACTCAATGGATTTAGGCATTTTATTTACCATTTTAATCACCACTTATTCTCATTTACTATGAATTATATATTGTTAATATTAGGTCGGGGAAAAAGTCTTTTCGCATAACGTAGGTATTCATATTCATATTCATATTCATTTATTTGCCATAAATAGGGTTACATATTGTGGATCTTATTATAACTATTTGAGCTCTGCCTATTTAGCTACATTATTACATAGCATGCAAACTTAAATCCTAAAAAAAGGTTACATTGATTGTTCCTACTTCATAAAATTATTTATTTAATTAATTTTAATATCATAATTTTTACATTTCTTATAACTATTGTTAGGACTAGATTAGCTATATTTATTTCATATTTAAAAAATCATTTATAGAGTAAAAGCTCTTTTCCATCAACCATTGCCTTAAAACCGTTTTATACCTGTTATATGGCAGGAGTTTTATTTCATTTGGAATGTTATTGAATACTCTGATAGCCATCGCATAACCATTATTATTAAATTTACAACTTCTCGGTGCAGTATTTAAAATAAGCTTGTTTGGATTTCGCAAGCTTCTGTTAGTGTTATCCTTTGCCTGCTGATAGAGGTACTGATTTTGCTTTACAAATTTTCCCATTTCCAATATGTAAATACAAGGTAGAGGCAAAATATTCAGCGATTTAAAATAAGGCCTGCAGGAAACATCTGGTGCAATGTTTGATAAAGCTCGAATGCATCTTTTTTGAGCAATAAAGATTTTACTGATATATGTGCCATTTCCCCAAGATATCAGTCCGTATCTGATTATTGACTCTACGTATGCATAATAAGCCATAATAGCTGTCTTTTTATTAGTTATTTTGTTAAGTTTATACAACGCAAAAGCGAACCTATTTATTTTATTAAATACTGTATCTATTTGTCCTTTCCACGAAAATTTGCTATCGATTATCACACCTAAAAACTTAACATCTCTAACGCATTGTATATTTTTTCCATTCATATTTATTTCAATAATTGACTGAGTTTTTAAATTATTAAAATTAATTATACTAGTTTTATTCATATTTATTTGAAGATTATTTTTGTTCAACCAATTTATTACAGATGTCAATGTATTGATAATATCTATTTTATGTTTTTCTATTGTAGAACCTTTCTTACTAGAAACAAGAATGGAAACATCATCAGCAAATAAAGTGAACTTATTATTTGTGACTTCAATTATGTCATTTATATACAAAATAAACAATAATGGACCTAATATGCTGCCCTGGGGAACACCCCATCCATTGTGTGAAAAGCTAGATCTGTGTCTTTGAACAGTATGTCTTAAGTCCAGTTGCTCAATTTCTACACATTGTTGCCTATCCTCCAAATACGATCTTAACCAACTATGAGCCGGTCCTCTTATGCCATTATTTTCTAGTTTAGTCAGCAGTTGTGTATGTGAAACTCGGTCGAATGCTTTCGACATATCGAGGAAGATTACTGATGTAAATTTCTTATCGTTCACATTTTGAAGAATATCATTTACCAAACAAAAAATAGCTTGAGCCGTAGATTTCTTTTTTTGAAAACCAAATTGACTCGTACTAATTATGTTATATTTACTGAAAAAAGAAGTTAAATGGTCATGCATAACCTTTTCATAAATTTTCGAAAATATAGATACTAATGTCACAGGTCTGTATAAACTTATTATAATTTTTTTTTGACTGTACTATTTGTGTCTGGCTGGTTTTGGTAACATTAAAAAGGTTCCATTATAAAGAAAAGAAAAAAATAAAAAAAAGTTGTTTCCCGCTATTTTTCATTTGTTTTTCTCTCCGTTAAAATGAGTGAATCTAATTAAGAAATTCGATACATTTTAAAATTTTATTATAAAAAAGGCAAAAATGCAACTCAAGCAGTGAAAAAAATTTGTGATGTTTATGGACCTGATGCAGTGTCAGTAAGAGTAGCACAAATTTGGTTCAAACGTTTTCAGTCCGGAAATTTTGATGTTAAAGATGCACCTCGCTCTGGTCGCCCTGTTACGAATAAAATGGACGCCATTTTTGAAAGAGTGGAGCAAGATCGGCATATTAGTAGTTACGATGTAGCTGAAGAACTGGGAATTGACCACAAAACAGTTTTGACCCATTTGAAGAAAGCTGGTTATACAAAAAAGCTCGATATTTGGGTGCCACACGAGCTCACTCAAAGAAACTTAATGAACCGTGTACTCATTTGCGATTCATTATTGAGACGTAATGAAACCGAGCCGTTTTTGAAGAGATTGATAACTGGCGATGAAAAGTGGATCACGTACGACAAGAACGTGCGAAAAAGGTCGTGGTCGAAAGTTGGCCAGGCTTCACAGACTGTGGCCAAACCTGGCCTAACACGAAATAAGGTGATGCTGTGTGTATGGTGGGATTGGAAGGGCATTGATTATTATGAGCTTTTACCGCCCGGCAAAACCATCGATTCTGATCTTTACTGCCAGCAACTGATGAGATTAAAGGAAGCAGTCGAGAGAAAACGGCCGGAATTGATCAACAGGAAGGGTGTGGTCTTTCATCACGATAACGCTAGACCACACACATCTTTAGCCACTCAGCAAAAATTAAGAGAGTTTGACTGGGAGGTCCTAGTGCATCCACCATATAGCCCTGACCTTGCGCCTTCAGATTTTCACCTGTTTCGGTCTCTGCAGAATTCTTTAGGTTCTGTAAGGTTGACCTCAAGAGAGGACTGCCAAAACTATTTATCCCGTTTTTTTGATCAGAAGTCTCAAAGTTTCTACAGTAACGGGATAATGTCTCTGCCCACAAAATGGCAGAAAGTTATTCAACAAAACGGTACATATATATTGTAAATAAATGTAAATAAACTTTGAAAAAAATGTCTTGACTTTTCATACAAAAATACGAAAAGACTTTTTCCCCAACCTATTATATAGTTTACTAGACACTGGCTAAATGTGCTAACCGCACGAAGCCAAATTAAAAACAAATATGTCCTTTGACATTTCCATCAGCGTCACCTAGCCCGAAACTTATAAGAACTTGTACTATGTGTACTAGACAACATATTAAGTACTTTTTCTTGTAAAAAAAATACTTATAAGTCATAGAAAGTTTTTATCTATCGGTGTAATTGGAATAAATAATTGGCTCTAAATTTTGGCCGCTATTGTGTCTCTACTCCAATTACTAGGAATTAGATAAATTAGATGCAATTAATTCATGAATAAATTACTGAAGATTAATATCGAACCCTTTGCATTTCCATATTGTTAGTCACAGGGTTACACTATGATTGTGTTCTGACTCAATTCAGTTGTGAACAGAGTGTGAGAGGCAACGTGCTGTGTAAAAAGAACAATTTCAGACTATGATTTTGATATAAAAAACACTACAAAATATTATTATAAAAAAAAATTCTACGGACCCACTACCCTGACCCCACCATGTATAATATATTTAAATTAATATGGAAATAAATATATAAAAAAGTATATAAATAAATGTAAGGCACTTTTTTAATTATAAAGATATTTAATTCCCTAATTAACTTCGTAGTTTCAGATCCCGTCTGCATTGCAATATTAAAAAATTAAATCTCAGTTCCTGTGATGCAATAAAAAATGATCATATATAAATTCACGCCTGTTTCCCCGAAGGGGTAGGCAAAGACATATTACACGACCACACTTCGCCAATTACATTGTTGTTCCCACGTAATAGGTGGCGAGCCTATTGCCGCTTATCGGGATCTGTCACCTTCGCCAGAGCCTCGTCTGTTGATCAGCAGGTGCACCACTTGTAGGTGAAGTTCCGTAAATGTTTTTTTAAATTATTTGGTTGCAAGTGAATCTAAGCTTCGTGATTTTAGTATAGTTATATTTTATTTGTTTTTGTTATTTCTTATAATTTTGACGTTTTCAAGTACTATGTAATAGTTTATGAAATAAAGTATTTTTGACTTTTTTGACTTTTTTTGTTGGTTGGATAAAAACCCGTAAATGTAGATACACCCACATAAATGCAGTATTTTCATAAGGCTCCACCGAATAAAATTAAAGCCCCGGTTTAATTAATAAATACTACACGATAAAATGGTTGAGCTACGAGATATTGGTCCGACATGGTTGTATCATTAACTAACATCATATAATGAAACTTGGTAATTTTGGAATATGAATTTGTTATCGCTTTTACTTATTTTACTTCTACAATATTTTTTTAATCATCTATCCAAACCATAAACTCACGTTGTTTGTTATATTAGGGAAACCTGTTATTGGCCATACTAGCTTTAAGTTCTTATGTTATGTTTTGACGACCGATATGGCGTGGAGGTCAGTATACCTACACTTCACTCCAGAGGTCGTGGGTTCGATTCCCAGAGAGCCCCTGCTGCGGTGTGTCCACCACCCTGAAAAAGTCGATAGTTTTCGCAGTAGAAAGTTTCGTCGTTCTCGTTGCAAAATAGTCGCTTATAAAGTTTTACATTTGTGTGTGTCAAAAAAACTTAAAGTTGTTGTGTTGTTGTTATTATACATTAAAATTTCAACAGCCCGAACGGTACTTTTCAGAAGAAATTTTAAGACTTGTTGGTATAAGAAAGAAGCTCTTTAATAAGAGTATGATACGGTTTTGAAGGATTAGCAAAGCGCTTGATGCTCTTGTGAAAGTGGTCACTATAGTACTAACACAGGAGATAGGAATTGGTTCGTAACATCATCAGCAGCTGGAGTTAACACGTCCGCTCTCGGCAACAGCTCGCACGTGACTGTTCCCCCCATAGCTCGTGTAACAGATACCAGTAAACAAACACTACAGTCACCTCAGCTTATGAAGGTTTCCATCAGGTGAGGCGCATGCATGATGCCATCCTATAGTAAAAAAAATATTGACTCTTCAAACTCCCCGTAAAGTTCCAAGGCATTTTAAACTCATAAATAAAAGTGAGTCATACGGTTTCGTGAGCTGGGGTCGATGCAGTAGTACAATGACTCACCAATGTTGCAACGCAAGGGTAACTCTGTAATCAATACTATGTCTAGACACTTAGGTCTGAGTCTACTCTACAGGAGTTTGACCTTTTTTTCTTTAAATTTTACTATCGATATAGCACTGAGACCTGAGTCTGGTGCGAAAGGTTATAAGAATATTAATAATAAAGCTAAATAATTAAAAATTTTAGTACCTCTCAGAATAACTTTTATCTTTAACTGTATACTTATATGTCTTTATTTTAAGACAAGGGTCTAAGGCTTCGGTGCTATATTGGTTTAATTCCAAGGTTACTGACATTTTTAGTTTCTGTAAACTTTACTAATGATATGGCGCGGAATTCGGTGTGCCTGCTATACGCCTGGTTGTGATTTTCATTCAGTATGAATGTTAGAGTTTTATATAAATCTTCTCCGCAGCTTTGCTCTAAGCCCATTTTATTTACAACGTTATGAAGTTGCGCTTTTAATTATTATTTTCTATATAACTTATTTCTATCAATCTGATCTCTATATGTTTCGTCTTGTCATTTTGTTATAACAAATCCAAATGTTTCTACATGAGTGGAATTTTTATCTTTTTTGGTCTTTATATTTCCTCTTTTTATTTTGACATGACAAATCCTTAGCATTTCATTTACGAGATTATGCTTTCACTGGTTTAAACCGACTAATATTTATCTATGTACAGCTGCGAGCTATGTAACCTGTATTCATTTCCGTCCACATTGTTCTATAATGGCGTTTATCCGTGATTATAATGTCCTTTCCGTAGCTACAACACTAATGAGCACCCAAATTGTATTTGCATTCACAATACAATATGTTCATCACGAATTGTGAGCGGATTTGTCAACAGTGTGTTGGATTATCTGAATTTAAGCACTAATACGCTAAGGCGAGTTACCGTGGAACATTGTGTAGGTATAACTTAGCTTGAGCAGGTTGCTCAAACGCGCTAAATTAAAAACTAAACTGGAAATGAGCGTAATTATAGATATAGCAACTTAAATACATACGTAAGATCAATTTTGTAGTTAATTTTAAACGGATCATATTTAACGTGTCTTCAAAATTAATAAATTGCCAACCTAACCTAACCTTTTTGTACATCAAAATTACTGATTGAGCACCTAATCACCTATTAGATGCTCACTCAGTATTTTTGATGATCAAAAAAGCTTTTTTTAGAGGTTTAGTTTATTATATTCCATTTTAAACTAATTCTAATTCTTCATTTTGCTTTATAAATATTATTTGAGTCCATATAACATTTGACGACCGATATGGCGTGGAGGTCAGTATACCTACACTTCACTCCAGAGGTCGTGGGTTCGAGTCCCACACAGGACAAATCTTTGTGTAAATGAACATGAATATTTGTTCTGGTCTGGGTGTTTTTCTATGTATACTAAGTATGTATTTACAAAAAAAAAGTATTTAAGTATGTTTATCCGTTGTTTAGTATCCATACTACAAGTTCTTAATGATACTTATCTTGGAACTAAATAATTGGTGTAATTGTCAGAAAATATTTATTTATTTATTATTTATTTGTAATATTTGCTTTTGTAAGTATTTTGGGTCGATGCTGTATTAAGCAAACTAACGAGTTTAAAACTAAAAAGTTGCAAACATAAATAGTTGCTATATTATTATAAATACAGTCGAAAGTCCCAGCTGCCTAAATGTAAACATTCAACCTAACTGCATGTAGTTCGAGTGCCAAGCATCAAAAACTAAACGAGAAAACTTGAAAACATGTTGAAACGCAATAGATTGCAAGCAATTAGCGCCGGGAGTCGGGACGGGACGAGCGCGCTTGGGCTCGTACTCAAGTAAAACGAAGCAAAACGTTTGGTGCAGTTTCCGAACGAGCTGCAAATTATACGAGTGCGCGTTATCCAATTGGGTATTCGATATCACCTTTTAGTAGATTTATTGTAAACTTGCTTTAATTTGAACTGAAATAGGAGGTAAAAAGGTTTTTATAGGGGAATTCATTTCTTCGTAGACAGAATGGGGCTCTTTAAAAACATGGAAAGGTTTTTATAGGTTTAACAACGCGCTATCAGTATCATGTAGGGTGTATAGGGATCCTTCCAAGATCTAAGGAGCCCAAGCCAACCTCACCTGCAAGTGGTGCACCTGCCAATCAACGGACGAGGCTCTGACGAACTAAACATTGCCCGGTAAGCGGCTATATAATTAGCGAAGTGTGGGCGTATAATATGCCTCTGCCTACCCCTTCGGGGAAACAGGCGTCAATGTATGTATGTATGTATCAGTATCATCATCAGATTACATTAGTTCACCGCTGAACATAGACCTCTCAAATGGCACAGCACTGAGAAATGCTCTCTAATGTTCTATTATAGTGACACCACCAGGTGTTGCAAGCTTCTATAGGTTGCAGTAGGTACTACTTTCCATTAGCAAGACAGAGTAACACCTTGTAGTATAAACAAAAATTTTTAAAGCAGTACCCTTTGTAATGTGGAAAGATAATTAATGATGCCACTCCTTGGAATGTTACTGATTCCTGTGCCCCTAGGAAACCTATCCTAGGATTCAGTCTCTGTATCTAATGGCACAATTGTGATCGAATCAATAAAGTATTACTAGATTTGTATTGCGTTGCGCTTTTTATAAAAATTAGGACAGTCAGTGTAAACATTCACAAATAGACAAACAATTTTAAAATAAAAATAAACGTAGATGTGTACATGATGATAAAAAGGTATTTACTTAGCATATCGGAACATCTAAACGTTGCTTCGACACTGGTCTTCCGTAGATACCCAGACTAAATGAAGAATAAGGGTGGATCCTGCTACGCGGAGAATTTAATATTGGTTGAAATAAGGGTTCACTAGCAATTCTAGGTGTTACAATATCTAAATGCCGCGGTGACTTGTAAGTAAAACAGCACTTGGCTTTTAAGTATTAACTGTATTTGTTATGTTCATTTTTGGTGTATGTTTTGTTAGTCGCCCTAAATGTAATAAATAAATGACAACAAATCCGTTATGTATTTTTTAAATCAATTTCAGTGACTGACTGAAACAGAGATCAAGGTTGTCATTTATTTCTCAAATTATGCAATATGAATGACGTAGTATTACATACATAGTTAACATAAGTTCCACGTATTTTGCCAGAAAGTTCAAAACTTCAAAATATTTTTATTTCATATACTAGTACATAATACTTGGAAACGTCAATATTAAATATAAAAATCAATCGAAATATGATTACACTGAAATCACGAAACTTAGATTCACTTACATGCAACGAAAACATTCAGAAACAAAAGAATATTTAAGTGTAAATCCAACTAGGTGCCAGTTCCGAGCCACCGCTCTGTAAGAAGAACTAGCAAGAAACTCACAGGCTATGCTCTTTTAAATTATCAATTGGTTAGATAATTAAATTACAATCTTCATTTGTCTTCTTCTTCTTCAATTGTATATGAACGAAAAGGTTCACAACCTTTATAATATAAATGCGATAGTGAGTTCGTTACGCTTTCAAGCCTTAACAGTAGACTGATTCTGGTGACATTTGTACGACAAAAGCTTTAACCTTTCGAAAGAACACAGGCTACATTATATCTTGAAGATATTAGAGGTTTCTTCGTGATGCGATTAATTGTAGCTACAGTTAAAATACATATAGTATATATATACACTCTTATAGGGATTCTAAAAAGACCTAAGTAGCCCAAGCCAACCTCACGCAAGTGGTGCACGGATCGCGGATCGGCTCTGGCGAACATAACAGTGCCCGGTAAGCGGCAATAGGCTTGTCAGCTATAAAGTGGGACTATATTAATGGTGAAGTGTGGGCGTAGAATATGCCTCTGCCTACCCATTTGGGGCACAGGCGTGAATTGTATGCATGTATGTACAGTTAAAAATATCTGAAGGATTATGACGTTTTAAAGATAAGTTTGCTTAAAAGTTTTTTGTTCTAAAAATAGTCAAGTCACCTTTAAGACCACAATTCACTATCCGATAGGAATATTCGTAAAAGAAGCACTTCTGTGTGTTAATGACAGTTACAATTTTAAAATCACATGAACTTTTAAAAAACGGCTTTAATAATGTCGTGATTTTTGTATATTATAAGGATCGCGTAAGAACTTTGTTCGTTGGATATATTAGAAGTTAATATTAATGAAAATGTTTTTCTTAACACAAGTTGCTAGAAGTTGTGTGAGTTTTCGAATGGCACAACTATTTTTAAGTAATGTATTAATTACTTTTGAAATGGACTTGGTTTTAATTTGCAACCAACTGTAATTGTGATTTCACAAATAATTTACTTTAACGATTCTTTATGTTGAGTATAACATAAGTAAAAAAGTAAAGTAAAAAGTTCTTTATTTCATAAACTATTACATAGCACTTGAAAACGTCAAAACAAAATATACATGAAAAAAAAAATTTATATCAACCCTGAAATCACGAAGCTTAGATTCACTTACATGCAAATAAATAAAAATTAGGTGTAAGTGAATCTAAGTGCCAGTTCCGAGCCTCCGCTCTGTGAGAAGAACTGACAAGAAACTCACAGGCTATGCTCTTTGAAATTATTTTTATTACATGACACACACAGTGTAAATTTGATGATACTGAAAGGGTCCCCCGAAGCTGTAACCAATAAAGTAGCACTAAGGGAACCTTCCATCACAGTCAAGTAAGTATGTATTGTGAAACTGAGCTGAGCCTGTACAATAAGGGATGGTCACGACAATGATCTGGTTGACTTTTTATTCTAATATACACATACAAGTTGAAAATGTTAAGCCCAAGCTTGTTTATCCGATAAGTAATCAATACATACCACGCCTATTACCTTATAGTAATAGAAAATACGGTCTTTCGAGACATTGTATTTTGGTACTATTGACAAAACTATCGGCAAAAATGGTTCTATGTTGTATGTAGGAGTTTTATGAAAAATACAATTTCGTTAATCCCGGATTAAGTGACAGACTCGTGCCATCTCATTAAGCACACAAGACAGTGCAATCTGGCAGTTAAAAATAAAAAATCTGATGTAAGTAAGGCAAGTTCATCAGTAAATCGTTCCATCGTTGGACGATCCGACTTTGGAATTCCCTTTTAGCTGATGTATTCCCAACCTCTTTTTGTCCCGGGTGTTTTATATTCTGTTTCAATTCGCGACCCGCCTAAAACACCCGGGTTTGTGCATAAGCAAGCCGACAAGGGTGTGAGGGAAGGAGTACTCTTTCATCGTGATGTGCGAACATTAAGCTGGCTGCATTGGTGCTAATTTTATCTTAGTAGTTATGTGTAGAAGAACTACATAATCGACACATTTTTGTGTGTCTGTCCAAAATGTGCTTAACAGTCTAGCATTAAGAGCGGCGATAGACCAGTGGCGAGACCCTTAGCCTTCAAAATCAGAGGGTATCGGGTTCTAACCCTGGTGGCGCACGTTTGGCTTCTCGAAGTTATGTGCGTAATAATCACTTGCTCCATGCCTCGGTAAGCACGTTAAGCCGTTGATCCAGGCTGTCATGAACATCTATAGGAGACCTTATTAAGAAATCAGTGCCTTCTAACATCCTGACGGCTAGCTTAACCTAAGAATGATGTTTCCCTTTGGGTTGCGGAGGTCAGACGGCAGTCGCTCCATGTGGTAACTGAAGCTCGGCCATCCCTGGTTAAACCAGTAAGCAGACCCTGAGCTTAAATCTGGGGCAACAAAGATAATGCTAGGATATGATGAGACTTCATGTCTAGCATGTCTGTTAAGCAGACGACGCGGGACGGATACTCATTTTCGAAATACATTTTAACGAATCCTATATCCATGACGCCAAATCATTAACACATTAACCGCCATGGGGGGCACCGGTGACCGGCATGCTACCCTTCTTATGGGGCCATGGGGGGCACCGGTGACCGGCAGGGAAGACTTATATACCAGATGGCCTAAATGGAACATTTGGGTCAAATTAGCTTGGCAGTTATTTAAGATCTTCAAACATATAGCACTCGAAGAAAAGTACGTAGTAAGTAGCTATTCGATGAAATAGCCCATCGACTAAATAACTTAGATGAGTTAAAAGCACCACTACTTGCTACTATCCTTGCACACACTTAGTAGCTTTATAAATTTACAATTTTCAGTAGGTACATAACATATGGAATCAAAATGCACGGTCGAAGCCACAGCAAAATCGATCGGCCGCCGCCGCAATATTGCTTCGCAACCAACAAAAGTTCACACCATAGTACCTTTTGTTGTACACGACGATGGCACGCGTTTCGATGCCGAACGAATTTGGCCAAATCGATTACGTTTTTTCATACGAGAGCAACCCGATATGCGATATGATAGCTTTTTTGTTGAAATCGCACACGAGCGTATGACTATTCGGAAGTACAATGACTGACTGCAATTGATGCGCGATTTGCGAATAAAAATGATTCTTTTATTCAAATATCACAGGTATTCAAATACGGTCTTCTATTTTATCGAACATTTTAAAACGGAAAGTTGAATTGACATTCAGGCTGGATTGTCTCTTAATTGATATTTCCTATATATATTCTCATACTCATTCCTTGTTCTTAGCTCGTTGATGAACACTATTGCTGTGCCGATTGTTACTGCTTTGTTAGTACTTTATCTCATACATTGCTTATAGACGTAGAGTCACAACCCGTCCGTAGTACGACAGTACTTCAATAGGAGTACACGTATAATAATTCTCTGGTCATTAATATGGTGTCACTATAGCACGCCGTTTCTAATATTTGTATGAAAAATCGGTCGTCTTTAGGCTTACTGACTTTAGCTTAACTTAAACTCTTACGTCAAGAGGCGTACTGTCGTATCACTATTTAAGTATTTACGTCTGTGGGCGGTACTGTCCATTAACGTGTTAATTAAACTCAGTTGTCTCTTCATTGCTATCTATAGTACTAATATAATAAAGCCGAAAACGAAAAGTTGAAATAGCTGAAAGCGCAAAACTCAGGAACTTTCCACCCGAGGGACCGCTGATTTGGTGAAGGCGGCGGAAAGCCAGGGGATGCAATCTCAGAATCCATAAAGTGGAAAGCCATTGGGGAAGAAATGATGATGAAGAACAATACTATTCTTCCATTGCGTAAACTGCGTCAACTGTTAATGGAATATGTTTAAGTTGGAAATGTCCTCAAATGAAAGTAGTTGAAACGCGAGAACAGCTAGATCCTTTATAGCTCATTCCTAGTATTTAAGACAGAGACTTTGCATTTACTATGACTAGACAATGAAATTAAGACAGACAGCGATTTTAACTCTTAACTAAGAAAACCTTGTGCTATGGGTAATATAAAACGCAGATCTAGACAAAGAAGTATATCGAGTATGGAACATCGTGCTTGATCTTAGCTCATCATGGTGACTATAAGACGCTTGTGTTACGAGTGAGTGAACGTCTGTAGCTTAACAGCTTAAACGCCCAGCCGAAAATACTAGTTTGCTCTATGGGCCATGGCAGCCACCATATGTCCGACAACCCTTTTGTTATTTTTCAATAAGCCCATTGATAAAACAAACTGGCAGATAAACGGTGTCTGCCATGGCGTTTAACGTGATATATAGGTTAGAACTGAGCGCTAAATGGTTCATTGTTTTAACGCACAAGCTTTAAAGAATAGTAAAAAACCTCCTTTGAAATATTGTTCACACAGTACACACGTAGATATTTAGTAACAGTTGGACCGTAATCCAATCCCGCCGGGATTAAGGTCGATCATTTAACTCCTCGTCAATCATTCAGATCCACTGTCCAGTTTCACTCCCGTCTGGATGGAGCAGACGTATTAATTGTTTTCCCAGGGATTTCTGTAATACACTAGTCGACAGCTGACTTCGTTTACCGATACTTTCATTTAAAGGTAGCCGTTGTAGTTTTCATTTCACTATCAATGATTTTACATATTTAGAATTTCAAAAAAGTAAAACAAATAAAGAGCTATACACAATTAATTTCAATTTAAAATGGCGCAGAAATTTTTATTCTTGCACCCACCTCTTATGTTCGGGGATTAGATTCCCACTGGATTGAAATTGAAGTGAATAGTAGTAAAACTTTGGCTCATAAGAATAGTGTTAAAAGAAAGGATTGAATATAAACACAACTATCGGCTTTCAACCTAGGCCAGATTGTCGCTCCATCGAGTTAAAGGCCTTCCTCTACTACATTCGTTTTGAAATAAGGCACAAGTTTTATCAATTACAAGATGAACTATAAAGAATCGCACTTGACCACTCTTGGGGGCAATACTAATTTAAATAAGTAACATCTAAAAGAGGAAAAAGGACTACTAGTAAAGCCCAATTGAATGTTAACTTCATTAAAATTGCATTTAATGACGTGTTTACAAATCATACTCCCCTTCAAATTCGATAGCATAAATTTATTATTACGATGATTCATCGTGACACATTGGCAATGTTCAAATTCGGTTGTGGTTCGCATCTGGCGCAGTCGGTAGGGCGTGTTCTACCCCCCATGTCACCCTCTATAGTCTGCGCCAACAGTTGACTCACTCACCTGGAACAAGGAAATGCATAATATTAACATACTAGTAATTATTCTGTAGCAATATTTTTGCGTGCAAACTGTCTGTGAAGGGTGACGGTAAAATGCATACCTATGAAATTTACTTTGTAATTATATTGTCCGGTGATGTTTTTATATTAGATTTTTTAAATAGATTGTTGTTTATCAAATTAATTTATGACTCAAATTTATGTCAACTTTGTTGTATGCTCCTCGTGTCGGTGTTGGGTTTCTCGTATAAGTAGGTACATTTTGAGGTATTGTTTTCCTATATTACAGATGTAAATAGTGTTTTAGTTTCAGCAGTTTATTGAAGAAGTTACTTTCCGTTTTGTTTATCAATGTTATTGCTATTCATATTATATTTTTAATCTATGAGCTGTCAAGTATTGAGAAAATATTATGGAAGGGCAGACGCTGTGTTAAAAGATTATTCAGTAAGACGTTCACTATTATTTGTTCATATAAATGTATCTATATATATAGCTATTATATCGCTTATAGAACATACACATTATAGTGTGTTTGCTAATAGTGCATTTTATTTACTTTGAAGGAGTGGTGTACCAACATAGGGTCTTGTCACCCTCGTTCGACCACACCTAGCAAACTCTTCGTTTAACACGCAATATAAAAAAAAACTTGTAATTAAGTAGTACGTTATAACTATTTTCAATCTAAGGCATAATGATAATGTGTTTTACAACATGTTACAAGCGGTGTAGCGATTTATTTTACGTTTTTTAGTGTATAGACGATAATTGAATTCGGTTCCATAAGATATTTAAAGGAATATTCAACGGACCGCCAGATAAAATAATTTATTTAATCGAGAGTTAAAGGCGCCACAACCATTTACCGTTAGGTGTTACCCGAACTAATAATGCGTATTGCAAATTATATATTATTTTTGAAATGTTTTAAATTCCTTTCCTTTTAATCTCAAGTTTAGTCCCTTCTCCTAAAGTAGTTTACAAAGTCAAAGTCAAAATCATTTATTCAAGTTCGGCTCCATATCTCAAGACTAACTATATAAAATTGGCGAAGTGTGAGCGTATAATATGCCTCTGCCCACCCCTTCGGGGAAACAGGTGTGAATGTATATATGTATGTTTGTTTGCACATGGTTTCCCCAAACAAAACTATACAGTTCATTTTAATAATAGAAGCCTTTTCAAAGCGAAGCCTAGACTGGCTTTTAAGGCATATCCTTGGGTCCCTATATGGAAACACAGGGCCGTCGCCGTATGTCGTCATGTTGGTTGTATGAATGTCTGTGTACTGAAATTACATACCCCAGAACTTCTCATAAATCACACTCCGTCTTTATACTGTAAGGAAGAGATCAATCCTAAGCAGCTGTAAGTCGACCACCGATTTACAGGTTAAAATTTTAGTCGTTTTAAACGCGTTTAGATTTGGGCCATGGCGTAAGTACAAGATTGATATAAACGAGAGGGATAGCAATGTGTAAAGTGCTCTCAGAACCGCGCGACATTCGAAATGGTTACCGATGTTACGCCAGTTTCCTGGAGGTTCAGTCCTTGGATAATTTTGTCTCACATCAAGCCGTTCTGTGCTCCGGAAAGCAGACTAGCTTAGTTTGATGTGATGGTCTTTAAATCATCGATTGGAAGCCTTTTTAGAAGGTATAGGAGGGTCTGCGTACCTGTAAGTTTTACCTTACGTCGTACCTGTATACCTGTAACCTATTATGTTCGTTATTGAACTGAGACTACTATTACTAGAAAGCTCTTCAAAAAGTTTGTGAAACGGTTTTGGATGTTAAGGAACGCGCTATTGATGTCCCTGGTATTGCCAGCGTCCATAGACTGCGCTGACTACTTTCGATCAGGTAGGCCGCATGCTTGAATGCCTATTTGTGACCCCCGCAAGAAGTGAAACTTCAAGTATAAAATATTAAACTCATTTTATACAGAAAATTATATGAAAAGCAATTATATGCGTTATTGCTACGAGTTAAATAAGTTTTTTTTTAATAACATTAAACAAGTAAAACAAAACACACAGAGACGCGACAGGACGCGGCAGAGAGCGAAAGAGAGAGCGGCTGGAGTGGTAGGGATGGTTAGAAATTTCGTGACGATCGCGCAAGTTCACGACGAGAGACAAGACTCACTTTTGACTTCAAAAACAATCAGGGTTACCGTACGTACTTTAACATGTTATTTTATTATAAACTGCAATATTTGACGCCTAAACCTCTGCTGCTTGTCTGCAATGAAGTCTATGTCACATTTTTATATCGCACATCATAGTGGCGAAGTGACCTTAATAATAATTGGTCCTGCTGCCGTTAACAAAAAATATCTTCCTACCCGCGCCAACATATTATATATGGTACATTGAGATTTATTAAATAATAAAATAATATTTGATGGGCGATAATTAAGGTAGTATCGATGCAATCGATAGAATATGGAGAACAATTCTTTTTTTAAAGAACTCATATTCTATGACCATATTTTAGCAAAGAAGGATTTATTGTTATTATCTATTGAAACACTTAAATCTATAATTAAATGATTTAAGAGAGAATAATAATATGTCTGCATACAAACATCTCAGAGTACGAAATCCTCCAATAACGACGTTTTGGCGCCTCAAATGATGTCTGTCTGAGCGTCGTACCGTGTTCCGGCACATTATCTCTTCAGTCAGACTATGATGACTCACTACTAATCCGCCTTAGATAAATCTGTACACATTTACGCCTTAAGGATGTCCATTTCATATCTATTTCGCTTCAGAGAGGAAATTATTATGATCAGAATATAGAACATAATTATAGCTTACACTAAATTTGACAAAGTAAAATTTTATTTTTGAAATGTGTAGTTTTATTTTCAAAGTTTGCAAATGTGCAGTGCAAATTAATTTCGAATTTTCATAGCGTACATTTTGTTGACCAGAGGTATGTTAGACCAACAACTCTTCGTTTCCTATTGGGGCCGATAATATGTGTGCACATTCATATTGTTCTCAAATGTGTGTCTGAGCGCTGTAGCGCGTTCCGGCACACTATGCTTTTAGTCAGACTGTATTGACTTACTTAAATAAATCTGTTGTACACATTTACGTTTATTGGAAATCCATTTTCTTATCTATTTGGAATAATATCTGTTAATAGAGCATTTAAAACATTAATACAGATTACACTTTATTCTTGTGCACTGTGTATATAATATCATCAATGGTTAGAGTATTAGTAGTAGTGTTTTAGTTAGTGAATATTTTCTTTGATAAAATTTAACAAAGAGTAATATAATTTTTGAAATGGGTATGTTCAGTTTGAATATAAATGTATATTTAGTGATGATACGAAGGATAGTACAATGACCTTTGACCTGCTAAAGGGGACGATAATGTGTGTACATAAGTATTTATCTCAAATCCTTTCTGTCTGAGCGTGGCATGTTCCTGCGCATTTAGTCAGACTAAGATGACTTACTGCTAATCCGCCTTAGATAAGTCTGTACACATTTACGTCTAGAGTAAGTCCACTATCATATCTATTTCGGTTAATGTCTGTTATTAGAGTATAGGAAGTTTGCAGTGTAGACTTTTATTCTGAATCATTGAAAATGTGTAGTACCATTTTCAAAGTCTGAAAATGTGTAATGCAATTTTTAAATGTTCGCAAATGTGTTGTTTTATTTTTAATTTAGTAGGTTATATTTTGCGCGTTAGTTTTTGAAATTGACCTTCATAAGAGCTCTATTGAGTCAAACTCGAATTTATGATTTTGACTTTTACTTTGGTAATCAGCGTATAGTGCAAAGGTATGTATGCACATTGAATTTGTTTACTAGATCTAATTCATTAAATTACAAGCTAGAAATTTATATCTTTTTTTTTTCATTTAATTATTTATAAGCAGCAATAAGAATTTTAAGCAAATATTTTCCCTGATATGTCTAATTCTTTATCCTTAGATGATAGGTACCAACATTACCATCCATTTTTCAGGATGGCAATATTTCTCTTAGTTTAGTGGCAGAATCTCGGGTATAATAGATTGGAAAAATTCAGCTTTGGGACATCTAAGGGAAAAGATAAGCCTTAATGCTCTGCCACCAAGATTTATGTAAGGCTCAGTTATCGCGTTTATTCTCATGAACCATCTAATAAAAAAATGCTTTTAAGTCAACGGAGCAATTCACATCAAACCCCAGTTTTGAAAGGAGACTGCTCAATAATTTTCAGTTGTGTGGCTAACTGATGTTAGATTTGTTTTAAAAACGTTAAAGTGGCTTCTACAGCATCGAAGCGCTCAATATTAAATGCCCCACAACCAGTCACCCATTTATAACCTGTGTGAGCTCTGCTTTATTTCAGTGATCGTTTCCAGATAACTAATTTTATTTGAAACCCTGACTTTTAACCTCTTTCCATTTTGATTTTTTGTTATTTTGACTTCATCTTCATTTGTGCAATGTACCGAATATTTCAACACAACGAAAATTGTTACTGATTAAATCTTATCTTGCGTATCGCGGAGCTACTAGCCTCACCTGCTTTTAAACCATTTTCCAAATACACAGAGAGAGCATTTATATATACAGAGAATACTCGTAGCTCGTACCCCTAGGTGGGATGCAAAATGCACCAATTCGCTTTGAAACTACGAGAATTTTCCGTTTCAAATTTAGGATATGAGGCGTGTAGTACTGAGCCACTTACACAGAGCCTGCTGCACTATTTCCTATCTGAATTCCGACACGTCTAACTGCGCGAGACGGTTTATTGGACGGTTACGTACGACAGCTGTTTAAAAAAAAAAACCTTTTACCGGGACTTGTTATATTTTTCTCGCCTCACCTCGGTTTGTGAAAGAAGGCCCGCATTCTCGACTACACGTATTGGTTTTAGGAATCATCCTCTTCGTGTGCAGAATATCAGCATTTGAATCGATTTGGTAAGTAGATCCTTTGTGAGACCATCTGGCTCTTGAAATTATTTTCCGTCGCAATAATTTTCTTGCTCAGATAGTCCAGGGTTTTTTTAAGTGGGTGCTTATTGCCTTGTATAAAGCACTCTCGTTAATTAATTACTCCGACGCCAAACACCTTTTTTTTTTTTTTTATCATCGGTAAAAAAATGCTGTTTACGCACTGCCTCCCAGCCAATGGGGGGATTGAGAGGGGAGTGGGGGGCTCACTGCGGCAGACGCGACCACTGCAGTCCTACCAACTAAAAAACTTCCGACGACGCCCACCGCTGCTGAAAAGGGGCGAGGGGTCAGTGCCTGGTTTTATTGCTTCTCAGACCCCACCCGAGGACGCCAAACACCTGCTGCGGGACTGCTCGAAAGGGTTACCGTGGCCTCGCGACGTAGAAGGAACAGTAACAGGCTCAAGAGTTTTAAGGTAATAAAAGTCTGACACACCCTTCCTCTCCACCCTCAGCGGGAGAAGGCTACTAAATGATTTTGAATTGTAAAATAAGAACGCCAAACACCTGCCTCCTCCAATCCGCACTGGGTCCACGTGGTGGAGTATGCCCTTAATCTCTCCCACCTTGGTTCATGACAGAAAAACTAGGCTCCGTAGTGGGACGTTATTGCACTGTAATAATGATGACATTAAAAAAACGCAATATTATATGGACGGTATATTAAATTGTTCTTTTCAGAAACAGGCTCGAGTAAGGCCCCATAAATAGTATCCAAGGCACATTGTCCTTGCAGAGTTTCCGGATCAACTGGAAACTTCCCCGAAGCGGCTCGGAACTTCGTAAGCGACCCACATCCTTGAATATTGTAACATATCGGCGTATGTAGACTTTGTACGTCTCACCAGCCGAACTTACTAAGACGAACAAGTTTTTAGTTGTTTTGTAAGTACCTACTTATGCTTTACATACTTATACGGAGTATGTAAACTTTTGTTGCGTAATTACAATGAATATTGAGACAGAAGCCTTGAGTTTTTTTTATACATTTGGCTTATCTTAAGGGGACTAAGTTCATACTTTTTTATGCCTCCTCTACATGTCGACAGATGCGTCTGCGGACGTCGGCAGATGCATCAGCAGATAGATCACCACGCGTACTCATAGCGTAGACACAGGTGTGTGGCATTCTGCTGCTAGATTTTTTTAAAGCTGCTCAATAAGAACTGTAACATTGCATAACGATTATCACATATAATAATGACTGAAACGAATGTGTTGACATGAAATATACAGGGATGCTACCATCTTCTTTGGAGCCCAAGCCAACCACAACTGCAAGTGGTGCACCTGCCGATCAACGGACGAGGCTCTGCCAAACATAAAAGTTCCCGTTAAGCGTCAATAGGCTCGCCAGCTATTACGTGGAACCACATTATAATTGGCGAAATGTAGGCATTTATTACGCCTCTGCCTCAAACAGGCGTGAATGTATGTATGTCTTTGAAAACAACAGGATCAACAGAATTTTTACAAACAAAATGAAAATTTAATATTTTTTTTACAATTAAAGAGACTTATTACTAATTACTTTATTACTAACAAATAAATGTAAAATCAATTCTTTGTCAGAATTAGTCAAGGTTTGTCCGTTAATGTGTCTGTTGTGGTTTTTGTATATCTTTCCTCCAATTTTGTCTGTCATCTGTGACCTTTTCATAAAAGTCTCCTGCGAAACCGTCGCTTTGAAAACTTTAGTAATCTTCATTAATTTTGGAGAACAATGAAATATTTTATAATTAAAAGCGAAAAAAGATTAAGCTTATCAGTGCGAATTTTACTAAACATTAACAATTTGAAAATCCATCCAATTCCAGTATAAATCGAGAGACAAAATATTTTGATCCCCTTATTAAAATCTATATATAAGTATTTGTTGAATTTATAATACATATTTCATACTTTATTATCATCGTAACGGTTTCTCTTATTACCGCAATGGCATAATAATAGAGTGTTAATTATTCCTGAAATTTTATCTACTTAATAAAATCTAAGAAATCTTTCTTTTGTCAGAAATATTTAAGATTACAATGTCAAATAACTTAGCAATTTTTATTTTCACTTTTTATTACTCTGAACCCTGAATATACGCAAGCATCATTACTTACTTTTAATTATTCCAGTCATACAAATCTCGAAATTACAATGCAAAACTAAAAAAAGCCCTCGTAGTATAATGCAGTAATGTCCAATTCTGCATTTTCCCACATATTTAGTATTATAATTACCCCTTTGAGCTTTAAGTAAAATAGACGTTTTATACAGTGTCTTAGTTAATTTGTTAGTTGAAATTGTCAAAAGACAAAAGCGTTTCCATCATAGAACAATCTAGAAACACAAATAGTGCCAGTGCTTTCATTTTGTCGCGACGAGATGCGATTCAACGTCCGCTACAATTCAGTTTAATTGGTGATGCTAATTGCTAAACTCTCGACGTAGCCAGTTATACAATGTACGAACGAATAAAAGAATTCCTGTTCTCTATTTTGTTTCAATCTGTTTTTCTCTTACAACTGCTAAGGACATGGATGAAGAAAACAATTTTCATTGTTCTCTTCTTTCTTTTTGTATTACAAAAGTTTTCATTTTATCAAATTGATGGATAATCAGTGTTAGCCTTACATATAGCGGACAAAGATTTTTAATATATATTTCTGTCAGATCTGCCACTCCGCATATATTCTCAATGATATAATGTTTGTTGTTTATTTATGCTACAAACTATTAATCAAAAGAAAAGCGTTACATAATTTATGAATATGCACTGTATAATAATAGGGGACAAAGGTCCTTTCGATGGCAATATAATTTCCCGACATAACGTAATTTCGGGAATTAAAAATATAACTTCCCAGAGAAGATTCAGAAATCGATTCAGCTGTTTAAGCGTGAAAGCTAACAGTTACTTTCACTATAAGTACTATCCATATCCACTAGTATTCATTAGTAAAAATAAGTAAGTATATAAATGAATAGGTTAGTAATTAAAATAGGTTGAACGCACTGTTTGTACAATATAGAGTGAGCCAGCTCTTAATACATGTACATTAAGCTTACCACGGGGGGTAGACAGGGCTATTAATAACGAAATACATACATTATAATTTCGCCTTTTGTTGGCTTAAGGTATTTGTATATTACGAATATGTCCAAACGAGTATTATCAATGTGGCTGTAATTTTGTTAGTACGTAACGTAAACAACGTAGTGGGCTGATTTTGATGAAATTTGTATAATATATTTTTATTGTCTTAGTAACGGTTTCTCTTATTACCGCAATGGCATAATAATAGATTGTTAATTATTCCTGAAATTTTATCTACTTAATAAAATCTAAGAAATCGTTCTTTTGTCAAAAATATTTAAGATTACAATATCAAATAACTTAGCAATTTTTATTTTCACTTTTTATTACTCTGAACCCTGAATATACGGTACATATAACAATATATCTTAGAAATAAAATACGCAAGCATCATTAATTACTTTTAATTATTCCAGTCATACAAATCTCGAAATTACAATGCAAAACTAAAAAAAGCCCTCGTAGTATAATGCAGTAATGTCTAATTCTGCATTTTCCCACATATTTTGTATTATAATTACCCCTTTGAGCTTTAAGTAAAATAGACGTTTTATACAGTGTCTTAGTTAATTTGTTAGTTGAAATTGTCAAAAGACAAAAGCGTTTCCATCATAGAACAATCTAGAAACACAAATAGTGCCAGTGCTTTCATTTTGTCGCGACGAGATGCGATTCAACGTCCGCTACAATTCAGTTTAATTGGTGATGCTAATTGCTAAACTCTCGACGTAGCCAGTTATACAATGTACGAACGAATAAAAGAATTCCTGTTCTCTATTTTGTTTCAATCTGTTTTTCTCTTACAACTGCTAAGGACATGGATGAAGAAAACAATTTTCATTGTTCTCTTCTTTCTTTTTGTATTACAAAAGTTTTCATTTTATCAAATTGATGGATAATCAGTGTTAGCCTTACATATAGCGGACAAAGATTTTTAATATATATTTCTGTCAGATCTGCCACTCCGCATATATTCTCAATGATATAATGTTTGTTGTTTATTTATGCTACAAACTATTAATCAAAAGAAAAGCGTTACATAATTTATGAATATGCACTGTATAATAATAGGGGACAAAGGTCCTTTCGATGGCAATATAATTTCCCGACATAACGTAATTTCGGGAATTAAAAATATAACTTCCCAGAGAAGATTCAGAAATCGATTCAGCTGTTTAAGCGTGAAAGCTAACAGTTACTTTCACTATAAGTACTATCCATATCCACTAGTATTCATTAGTAAAAATAAGTAAGTATATAAATGAATAGGTTAGTAATTAAAATAGGTTGAACGCACTGTTTGTACAATATAGAGTGAGCCAGCTCTTAATACATGTACATTAAGCTTACCACGGGGGGTAGACAGGGCTATTAATAACGAAATACATACATTATAATTTCGCCTTTTGTTGGCTTAAGGTATTTGTATATTACGAATATGTCCAAACGAGTATTATCAATGTGGCTGTAATTTTGTTAGTACGTAACGTAAACAACGTAGTGGGCTGATTTTGATGAAATTTGTATAATATATTTTTGAAGTTTGAACTTTCCAGTCTCGTCCTAGCATTTAATTTGAATCAAGCATAATGGATTATTATATTTTAGTTTCCATAAGAATATATAGAATTACGTATACAAATTTTATATTCTTTAAGCATAAGAAACAGCAATCAAAAATGATCTGACGAAAATGAGTGAAAATAACTGCTTGGGAGAGGAAGATAATACATACATTCATTGAAAAAGGGCAGATCAAAAGAACACCATACCGACGGGAGTCAATGAGAAAGTTATTGAGTGTCAGGGAAGCTGAAAAGTGTGCGCCAGGATTGTAGCAAAATTAAGGTTGTGCCAAACTCGGTACGGGAACTATATTAAGAATCATATTATAGCCTCAGTTCATTTAGAAAACAACATCAGCAAGTTTGTTTCATATTTACCCGCTTATTAGTTCATCATATAAGTAAACACACCTAGCAAATATCCCAGTCTAATGAAACATTAAACTTAAATTTCATAGGCCGGACAAGTAGATATCCAAACATGCGTTTAATTAAGCCACAAACGGCAGTTAGCCAACAATCCACATATAGCTATAATATTTAGACATGTGTTGTATTTGCTGTGTGTTGTGACGTGTGCTAGCTTTGTGACACACAACTGACAGGCGATGTAATAAATTATGCCAAATTGTATATTTGTCACTAGACATTTGAAATTTTGCATGCTACAGAGAGGCAAAGTTAAATAGTGAAGGACAACAACACAACCAACAGATTGTCATATTTATATTATGTTATTTGCTTTAAGGTTATATCTATAAAGTATTTCTTTTAATATAAGATTTTATTTGACTTGTCTAAAATCTAAAAAAATTTATGAAACTAATAAATTTATTTCATTTTATTTTTTTTATGATAAACAGGGTTGTCCCGAGATTTACATATTTTATTACAAAAACATTATTTTGTAATTGCATTGTTATTTATCTACACATGAAAATCTCGCGACTTCAGCAAGCTCCGTCGGACGACTGATATGCTCGGAATACTTAAATAGTTATGCAATTGTTTATAAATAGAATAAAATAGTTCGTCCCATTAAGTTGTCAATCTTTCTCATTATCATCCTTATCCCAGCCCATTAATGTCCTACTACTATTAAATCCACGACTGATTTCGACCTTCTAAGCTTCGTGCCATTATTAATCAAACGTACATACAAAATCATAGTCCACCCCATAAGGTTATCGACCCAAACGATCAACAAATAAGAATCAATTTTGTTAAAACATCTTAGCCGATATTCTCAAAGAGCTTTCTTCTAGGAGTCTCTTATTCATTATCAGGTCGGGCGCATCGGGTGCATCCAAAAAGTTTTCATTACTTGAAAAGCCAATGCTTTGTAGCACCCTGTGGAAAAAGAGATAACTGGCAGCAATACGCGTTCCATTTTCATTGTCTTTTTTTTCCTGACAGACGCAGACAAAATGGAGGGCGGGATAGGGTTGCAAATAATAAGACACAGTATACGACGTTTTGGTCGGGCTGTTTGTAATAATGATTAGTTAATATATCAGAAAAATAACTTATACTATTGTCGCCAAATTTATAGTAGATAGTTATAGGAAAACAGGAATTGATTATTTAATTTTGCTATATTGAGATAAACCTATTTTATGACGGACGCAAACAAAATGGAGGACGGAATAGGATTTCAAATATTGAGACACATGAGGTTTTGGTCTGCCTGTTTGTGATAGTGCTTAATCTATCAGAAAAAGCTTATTGTACTATTATCGCCAAATTAATTGTAATTATAGGACAACAGGAATTGATTATTTAATTTAGCGGTATTCATATAAACTTATTTTGTGACGGAGCCAGACAAAATCGAGGGCGGAATAGGATTGCAAATAATGAGACACATTACATTCACAGGGTTTGGGTTAGTGAATAATCTAACAGGAAAGAGAAGATTATATTAATATCACACAAATTAAAAGACAATTGGAATGGGTTATTTAATTCAGCTGTTTTGATATTAGCTTCATTTTATGACAGATACAGACCAAATGGTTGATGGCGCGTTGTAAATAGTAAAAGACATATACGTTTAGAGGTTTTTGTGTGACTGTGTTATGATTGATAAATGATTATAATCGACAGTAATAGATTACTTAACATAGCTGTTTACATATAAGGTTATTTTTTGAATAGACGCTGATAAAATGGATGTCGAGTTGGGTTGCAAATAAGAAGGCACGTATAATGTACGAGGTTTTTGTCTCGCTGTGTGTAAATGTAATTTGTAATAAAAACAACAGGAATGGATGATTTAATTTGGATGTATTCATATAAGCTTTTTTACAGATAGACGCAGACAAAATGGATGTCGGACTAAGTTGCAAATAATGAGACACGTATACATTCACAATTTATTGTACGACTTTGTATGTTAATGATTATTCTATCAGGGGAAAAAGAACGTATATTAATATGGCTAGGCATATTAATTAAATTAAATTAAATTAAATATTCTTTATTTCAGACCATAGATCCATATTGTGTTATCCATATTGTGTTATATCCATATTAATAATGTAGCACATATATTTTCTCGAAGGGGTAGGCAGAGGCATTTTATACGCCCACACTTCGCCAATTATACAGTCCCACGTAATAGGTGGCGAGCCTATTGCCGCTTACCGGGCACTGTTATGTTCGACAGAGCCTCGTCCATTGATCGGCAGGTGCACCACTTGCAGGTAAGGTTGTCTTGGGCTCCTTAGGTCTTGGTAGGATCCCTTTACACTATAATGTCGTGTAAATGATTAATAGACAACATCCATTGCGTCCAAAGACTGTGGTGAACACTTACCATCAGGTGCGCCACATGTATCAATGCCACTTGTAGTATAATAAAAATGTAAGAGTTGTATCTAAAAAATTCTAACATAATCCAACTTCTTGCATATAAGAATTGAACTTCAACACCGTATTTTGGACTTCTTGGCGGTAAAGTGAAGCGTCGTGTCTGCAGTTTTGTTTTATTTTCAAAAATTAAAGTGTAATAACGGTAGATTATTAAAAGTGTTTGTGAACGTATATGAGTGTTAGTATATCAAACAAAACAGTGCAGCATCACTTTTCAAATTCTCTCAAGAAGTCCATGTGAGATCTCAGTATAGTCCCACATCTTTACTGAGGACTCAAGGGGCTTAGGGGAGGGCATCTCATTTACCTTTTATCATCTTTATCACCACTCATTCTCATTTTCTATGATTTATGTATAATTAATATATCTCTTACTTGACACTGGCTAAATGTGCAAACCGCACGAAGCCATTATTTAAAAGAAAGAAAAAAAAATGCTACATAATCCAACCTTTTAGCATACAATAATTTAACTCCAAACCCGTATTTTATGGGCTGTCAGTTTTATTTGATTTTCAAACAGGTTTTTATTAGATCAGTTTTCTTAAGAATCCATATGCCACGACAAACGGTCCCTTATCCAAAGACTATCTATGACCTTGAATATTTATATATACTTGGAAGACCATCATGAAAGAACATTAAAACAACACCGAAACTTCCAAATGCTTGAAACTTTCAATATTGTTCTTATTTAAATGTTGTATACTTTTACTTAAAAGAATGTAGAGTTAGCGGTTGAGTCGATTTGGATGCTCCCGAGTGTGATAACATTTTACAGACATACAAAACTAAAGCATAAAAACAATAAATCCCTATGTGTTAAGGTTGAAAATAGCCTGTGTCTCATCAGCTAAAAGGTATTACCGCGACTGGGTTGAGTTCTATCACATTGACTATGTATGACTTTTCGGGCCAAAGAAAGCTTCTTGTGAAAGGAACATAAACATACATAATTAATACTTAACAAAATGGAAGCGAGTGCTCGCCATTCGCCTGTTGCGACCCCCTGAAGCTTCAGATAATGAATTGTGATCTCGTTCCAATTAAAACGAGAAATAATTGGAAGTCGAAATTCATTTGTTTATTGAATCAAGACTTTATGTTTTTTTGGAATCAAAAATTATATTAATTAAACACTCTGTAGGAGACATCAAATCTGGAAAAGTAATATTTAAATTGTGTCTGCTGTGTTTGTTCTTAATTATGTTAGTATTGCTAGCCCTTTAACAGGCAGAGCACGTTGAATATAATCATTGGTTTTCCACCTTAAGTTAACCGCATAAGGTTCAATTTATGGTGGTCATATATTGACCACTGCCTGGTTTACCAGCCCTTTAGGGCTAGAGAGAGTTTTGTCTTCTGTTCTTTAGAATCTTGTGACTGCAGAACATAATTGTTTTAATATTAGGTATTTTATTGTAACTGGCGGGAGAAAAACCAAACTTGACGATTTTCTTGCCCTTTCTTTTACGATCAAGCTCCCGCCCGCAGTGAATGGGCGCGTTAGTTTATAAGTATGACATTCATAAGAGCTCTATGGCTCAACAGATAGAATAGAACTAGAATAGAACTTGAATAAATGACTGTTGAATTTGAATTTAACTTTTTACAATGCGCTCGTAGCTTTGCGATACTATATGGGGAAACGCGTTAATCAAATAAAGCAGTATTCATAGAGGTCATTCCTTGGATGTGTATATTTTGGCATTTCATATCGAGAGTTTCCTTGCTTCTGAATGCACGTTGAGGTATTAGTTCAAATTACCATTGCCTTAAGCCAAGTTAGAGGTCGTATTTAAAATTCTAACAGCGGGCCACCTGACCACTGCGTTATGAAAGCGATTCAGGTGGTTAAAACCTGAATCTTAGCTTGTGAGGGGTCCGTGTCCATCTCAACACTCGTAAATGATGAAAGCACTTACTCCATCCAGAAATCATTGAAATTTTAATGTTAAAAATCAAAATCTGGTTAGTTACTTAAAATTTACTCGTTGATATCAATAGCACTATGCAATACTACCATAACCTAGGCTTTATCTATTTAAGATAACGTAGTAAATCAATACCAATCAGTCCCCCTCACCTTTATTCCAGAGAAGACCAATTCTCAAGAGTGAGCTGAAATGTTGATGAAAAAACCAATAAAAATAAGACTCATTCTACAAGAATAAGGGGTAAACATACATTCTTCTACACATACCTATTGCTCGCTACACCTTTAAAGCTCCTAATAATGCACTGTGTACCTCCCCACATAAACCCACAAATATCTTTATAATAACCTGTCGGGGTATAGAAGCGAAGCAATTTCGCAGTCCGGGAACGGGCAGGAAACGGTTATTGGAGCCAGAGTTCGATTCGGCTTCATTTGCGACTCGAAAATACGGCTATTGTGTGTATGGATAAGAATTAACGATTTCCAATGGCATAATTGCTGTTCCACATACATAATTCCACGTAAATAATAACATATCCTAGTTGGGATTTGGTAATTTTATTTGTCCTGATTTGTGTTTACGAGGAGACATAGATGATACACATAATTACAAACCTATATCGCCTTCCTGGTCTTTTCTTTCCTTGAAGTATCAGTCAGATTCAGTCAATCAGAGTATTTGCCGGTGTCGAGTAATTATAGTAGATATTAAAAATAATTCAAGTTATTTGCAACAATGTGCAGCGCTTTCGTCATTTAATGACAGTTAACGTCATGTCAAGAAAAACAGTCAAAGTCAAAGTCCTACCCCAGTAAAGTAGTGGAGATTTTTCTAGAAGTTTCTATGGAGTTTTGGAATTAACTCGGAAAATGAGAGTTCACTGCAATTTTCCAAGTGTAGTAGTTTTTGCAAGTGTAGGAAAGTAGTATACTTTCCTCACTTGTCTACGTTGCTGAAGAAGGTATGTCTAAAATCCATTATATTTACACATAAAAACCTAAATTTACACTAGTTTTGGAAAATAAAACATTGCCACGATGTATCTTTTTCTGCGTTGGCGCTAAAACTTCCTTCTTGGGTTCAGCAGAAACCTTGCTACACCTTTTTTGAAAGAAATTTATATATTTCGCATTCTTAAAGGAACATCGACCCATTAACAGATAGGTCAGGTATGAGTTACGTGCTTATACAGTCTTTTTATTTCTTACTGAGATCGAATCAATGTTATTTAAATGTCCAAAACACAAGCAGAATTACTAAATAATAAATCAGTATCAATTTAATGCGCTTGCAAGTAGGACAAGAATTCTTTAGAAGGTCTTCTTTTGTGATGTCTTAAAAATAGTCTTTTTGCATACATAATGTCACTCCTCTTTCCCGTAGGGGTAGGCAGATATCACATCCTTCCACTTGCTACGATCTTGGCACACACTTTTAGCTTCATTCACACTCATTAACCTCCTGATACACGCCCGTCGGCTTAGGGTACTTTTGACCTGCCCTTTCTCCAAAATTTTTGAATTTGGTCATATGGAAGGTCTTACGTGGTCTTCCCCTCCCAACACTTCCAATCACTTGTCCATCATAAATCACTTTCGTTAATCTACTTTCATTCATCCTCTCAACATGATCAAACCATCTAAGCATACCTTCCTCAATTCTTGTCACTATATCTTCTTTTACACTTTTTAGTCTTTTTGAGTTATGTCTTTATTCCATTAAGCATGCGATTTGTTGAAAAGTACCCTTTTAGTATAGAGATCTCTGGACGCAAGGTTCAAGGTGGCTCTTAGCCTACATTTACTTCATACGGGATCATTTCTTTCATAGTCTTTCACGACACTATTCCACTCACTATGCTAACTTAAGTCAAAAGTCAAAATTTATTTTTGTCATAAACTATTATACATAGTACATGAAAACGTCATAATCAAATATGAAAAAAAAACTATCGAAATATTATTACACTGAAAACACGAAGCTTAGATTCACTTATATGCAACAAAACAATTTACAAACAAAAATTAATTAATTGTAAGTTAATCTAAGTGCCAGTTCCGAGCCACCGCTTACTTTTCTTACTCGGCAGAGAATAAACATAATTGAATAGTTATTTCTTTTCATATATACTATAAATACAATACATAAAAAATATCCAATACAAATATCCTTCTCTGTTCATGCTTACACATATTTGGCCCGTGTACTTATTTCGTTAAAGACGTTAAATATCACTAGAATACCAATCTACTCTGTCAATAAAATCACGCTCTTCCATGCCTATTATCACAACTACTGGCGCCCTATGTGGGGCTTCATATTGTACAAAGAAAATATTGTAGAAAGTCTGTATAGTGTTTAAGGTATTTCATTAGAAAATATTTATTACATAATTTGACGATATCTGTTTACCTGAATAGAAAGAAAATAAAATTATAAAGGTTTAGTAACGGTACAAATTTTCTCCCAGAAATTTTATTAGAATAATTCAAAATCTTGGTAAGGTCTATAATCTATTTTAGGCAGCTTTATTTCTAATTTTAAAGGCACTTTCCTTATCTTACCTTGTTTACTTAATGTTTAAGCTGATAGGATTATTTCCAGTTTTAAAATTTCCTTGTAAATTATTGTTGGCCTAAAATAAATCTGTGTGCCGGTATTCATAGATTAAACTCAAGATAGGGAACGCACTGTAGTCGTCACGTAATTAGTTATTAAATATAGCCTTCGTTCGTTTACTCTCAAAAATTGTGGTATCACTAGAACAAATACAAAATCATATTTATTTCGAAATTGTACTGTCTCACATAATTACTCTATTTTTTGTATGTCACGTCATAATGACTACATCCTGCCTGATGGTAGGCAGTCGATGCAGTCCAAAAAATATAAGGCGCTTTATACCGTGAAATGAGCACGGTGTATAGTTAGGTAGACTGTCGCTGCTGATCCATCAATATGTACATAATTAAAGGGAATGGATCTGAGTGACGCTAGCTATTACAACTATGTTGACATAGCGCCGTCAACGCCTTTAATTTAATTTCATACAACCTGACATGTCAGCGCCGAAATAATGTGTCTGTATGTAATGTCGAAATTAAGTATTTTATTGAATGTTTCTAAAAGTAATACGGCCTTACGACTTAGGCCGGATTATTCATGGCAAAGAACTGATGCTATAATGCCCAACTTAAGCTACTTATAAACCCAAAACATAACAAAGCATAGGGGCCCTCCGTTATTTTTTAACTAATGTAAAATCATAAAAGAAAAAACTTACATCTCCTTTTGATTTAATCCCGTGTAGGGATCCTACAAAGACCTAAGGAGCCCAAGCCAACCTCACCTGCAAGTGGTGCACCTGCCGATCAACGGACGAGGCTCTGGCGAACATAATAGTAAGCGGTAATAGGTTTGCCACCTATTACGTGGGACCAATTATATAATTGGCGAAGTGTGGGCATGTAATATACCTCCGCATACCCCTTGGGGGAAACAGGCGTGAATGTATGTATGTGTGTATATGATTTAATCTCAGATAATTTTTGCTAAGATAAAATCATAAAATGACAATATTTGTATCCTCTTTCTTTTGTCAAATAGCATCAACGATTTCCGTAACGTCAAAGAACATTCTCGAAGCACAAGGGACATTTCCTTGCTACTCGAAAACAGCGTGTCATGTCATAACATGAATTTGATGTCGGAGCCCATTGTCGGCAAGGAGGGCGGTGATCGCTCCCCGGGGACTCCCTTCAAACATTCGACCCTTCGCAGAAATACTTGTGACATGAACTGGTGATGGTGAGTCGACGGAATTTTGAACGAGTTTACTGTTTTCTTCTTGATAACTTCATATTCTTTATCAACGATATTTTTAAACGTGTTATGAGGGTGCAGAATGTTTTGGGCATGCAAAGTATAGCGCTGTTAGGTTTGATACTGGACTCTAGGTGACCAGATGGTCGAGTTAAATGTGTCGGCAAGGTATACTCAGTAGCATCAACAGAGATTTTTAGTAGGGTATGTAGTGTGTGTGTACCACTCGTATGACTAGATTATTAAGCTAAATATTGTAGATCGGAGTTTTATTTAGCTACTTTTGGGGTATGCAATAGCGGGATAATAGTAGATAGGAGGGTAGTTGTAGCGGCGAAAGTCCAGTTGCGAGTCTCCTAGCCTTCAAATTCAGAGGGTCTTGATTTCAAACCTTGGTGGAACCCCTATGACTTTTCAAAGTTATGTGCGTAATTATCGCTTGCTTCGTGCCTCGGAAAGCACGTTAAGCCGGTGGTCCCAGCTGTCGTGGGCGTATATGGCAGTCGTTACTCGGAAGTCAGTGCGTACTAATATACTGAAAGCTACTTTAACCATAGTTTTATGTTTCTCTCAGACGGCTGGCGTTTTTTGTAATAACTGAAATTCAGCCAAAATCTGGTTAAATCGGCAAGAATTCTCTGGGCTCTAAGCTCAAGTCTAGGGCAACCGGGATAAACCTACTATATGATGAGGGTATGCAATGCTTTTTCATATATATTTATTGTAGCTTATTATTTTTTAACACACTATGCTACTTTAAGTATAAATTATAACAGTATTTAAGTTGTTAAATTTTATTTGTTTTTGAACAGACTTTTAACACCATTTAATGCGTTTTTTGAAGTTTCATGCTGTAATCCGTCTTCGTCAAGGAGTTCATTCTACAACCTAAGCGTAAGCTTCAAAAAGGAAAATAAATTACTTAAATGTTTTAGATTGGTTTATAAAGAGACATCTCTACTTGCTATCAATATTGTTATTTACGAACGCAAATACCAAAAATTTGCATGATGGAATATATTAAAAACCAACAACATTATATGACAAGCTTAATATTCTGTGTCTCCAACATCAAACAAAATGCGCATCCCCTATATTTTTATCTTGTAAGGAATAAATAAATGATAAACACGAAGAGTCAGCAGGCGAGGGGTCCACACAAAGGCCCCTCCAGATGTTAATTAAACTACACCTATAGAGGACGAGTGCTGATTGCTTTCAAAATAAAACAATTACAAGTTGTGAGCTTTTGAAAGCGTTGATTCAGAGAAAAATATCTAGACACTTCCATTAGGAACTGATATAATATGCGCGCTTAGTGTGCCGTGTGGTACCGGCCTAGAATAGTGCTACCCCCTCATCTCACGAGGAGTCGTAAGAGTCGACTAAGAGGAATTCTACTGGATGATGGTAAGGAGCGTCATATTGCGTACTGGCTTGAACTGCGGTCACCAACCAAGAATGAAATCTATTAATCAGTGAAAATCTATTCAAATATGTTCAGCAGTGGACTTTATAAGGCTGGAATGATAGTAAAACGCGCGCATCGTGATTAGGAAGCGCTTGAAACTCTGCGGTGGTCGGTATCGATCACCGAAGTGGCTAGGAACTGGCACTTAGATTCACTTACACTAAATTATTTTTTGTTTTTGAATTGTTTTGTTGCATATAAGTGAATCTAAGCATTTGACGTTTTCAAGTACTATGTATAATAGATTCTGAAATAAAAAAAATTTGATTTTGAAGTAAAGTTCACAGAGGTACATGCGATACGATTCAACGCGCTAGTGATGACATACCCTTGATATTTCAAGCGTCCATAGGCTACAATGCACTCTTGACATCAGGTGTCAGGTCACTTCAAGTCACCATGTGGTATGAATAAGACCTGTCTCTTCCTCTATCGGACACATCCCGAATTGTATCAAAAAGAGCGTAGAGATACAAGTAGGTATCCAAATAAGCTGACTCTGCCAATCATGTTTATTGCATCTTATGCGAAGAACAGCTATGTCATGTCTATTAAAGTCTATAATAGGCTCGACAATAACCTTAAGCTCATGACATTGAACAAATTTAAAGTTCATTAAAAAAAATGGCTTTTTGATGAGTGTTTTTATTTACAGAGAGAATATTTGGAGAATAAATGTATGATTGTGGTATTAGAATCCTCTCATTATATTTTTACGTACCAGTTACTGGTAAAATATGCGGACTGTGTCAAGACCACTTACATACCATATCTCATGTGAAATAAAAAGTTTTTGTCTTTGCCTTATAATTATTCTCTCTCTCTCTCTCTCTCTCTCTCTCTCTCTCTGTCTTTATAAATATTTATGAATACATTTTCACAACTATACTAAATAACGCCGAGTCCAGCAATTAAATTAGATAGCCACTATCTCACCACTATTTACCATAAATTAAACTTAGAAAATCACACCTTTATTTTCAGGATGGAAAATTATAAAATGACATACTCCCGCGTTGGACGTCTCAAATATTGTATCTAGTTCGCGAGTGATATGCCTAGGGCTAGTCACCCACCACCAGTCTTTTGCAAATAGTGGATGTGAATAGATATGACGTAGGGTATAAAAAAAGTGTCACTGTGAGGTTTGAACTCGGTACGAACCGCCTGACAAGCTACGACTGCTTCTAAGTTAAGTTACAGCAAGAAGTAAAAATGACATTACTTCCTTTTCACAATAAATTGAACCATATAAATAAACCCATAATAAAGGGCAGAGAATCGTAAAACAGTTTTATGTAAGTACAGCGTAATAGAAATTTTCGCCCAATCAGAGCAATCTATCAAAGATGGCGGATGGACGAAAATATCAAAGACCACAGCGAATTTTAAGGAGGAACAGTAAAAATTTGATGTCCGCTATAAAATTCATATAAAGCGGATCTCTCCAGTTGGAAATTGGTCGCTGGTGAAGTTGGCAAGTCTGTGAGTGTAAAATTGCTCTCAAACGGCATAGCAATAGAAAACATGAAGCCGGTTACGTGTATTTCGATAACGTCGATATTATTAAGTGGGGAATCTTGAATCTATGGCATTGCTTTTAGCAGTTATTTGTTGAATGATGTCTGTAATAATGTGCAATGTACTTTTACTAGTTTTAAAAAATGTTAAACAGCGGTTCAATAAAAATACATACATACATACATTAACGCCTGTTTCCCCAAAGGTGTAGGCAGAGGCATATTATACGCCCACACTTCGCCAATTATATTGTTGATCCCACGTAATAGGTGGCGAGCCTATTGCCGCTTATCGGGAACTTTTGTGTTCGCCAGAGCCTCGTCCGTTGATGGGCAGATGCACTACTTGCAGGTGAGGTTGGCTTGGGCTCCTTAGGTCTTAGTAGGATCCCGATACACCAAATCAATAAAAAATATTTAAGAAAACAGATTTTACGGATTTAATATACTAACTTCATTTGGACATTTAGAATATATACAATTATTTGTGGTCACTGAGGACTTAGATGGCTTGATAAACAAAGTAAGTCCGATTTATCGGAAATAGCCACGCTAAAATATTTTATAAGTCTTGTATGATTTGTTTTCTCACTTAAAGTAAACTTCTATGTTTTCTGGAGAAGTCCACATTTTGAAACTATACATAACTACCGTAACAATTACATACACATTTTTTTATTAGAATGTACATATAACATATATGTAAAATATCCATGTTTCTAAAATAAACATGCCCTAGAATTAACAGCATCAAAGCTTTTTTACCCTTTTGTCGCTCCAAACTCAATTAACTGCACGTGACAGTCTGACTACTTGAGTTCGAAGCCAATGGCACTATTCTGAAACTCGACTCGAAACGTACTACTCACTTAACTCGATTGATATCATTCAAGTAACCAGATGTGATAATGATGTAAACTATTTAAGCCCAAAGTAACCTATTTAAGCACATACATACTTGTTTTTTTATTACACGCTCATATATCCCATTTAGGGTGGGCAGAAACTCCGCTGTTATGGCATACATACATACATACTATCACGTCTGTTCCTGAAGGGGTAGGCAGAGGCATATTGTATGCCCACATTTTGCCAATTATATTATTGACCCCACGTAATAGGGGGCGAGTCTATTGCTACTTATCGGGAACTTTTGTGTTCGTCAGAGCCTCGTCCGTTGTTCGGCAGGTGCACCACTTGCAGGTTGGCTTGGGCTCCTCAGATCTTAGTAGGATCCCTAGACAACCTCGCCACAAGTATTTAAATATTGATAAAGTTAATATTGTTGGAGCAAAGTTTATTTTCTAACACAGACATGCTCTCCATACCTTCACTCTCTAGTAAACGTCTACGACGCCCGCAGGCAGGACATGGGCTGGAAGTATTCTCTGGAGGTGGCACTATTTACAAGTACGACTCATATGCTTCCAGAATTATGGCCTATATACTGACAAACAATATGTAAAGTTTACGCGAACATGTCAATTAAAATATAGAAATACGCTTTGATAACGCAAAATGGTTAAGCCTTGCCTAGACAGGTCTGAATATAGATTCTTTTATAAATTTTCTTTTACACTGACCTCTGTAGCCTGAAAAATTGTAGTACGTAATTACGACAATACACGCCTGGTATCCCCGAGAAGATAATAGTGTAACGCCAATCAGGATCTTTCTTATAAGACACTGTAAACATTGATCACAAGCGATTCATCTCTCTCAAAATTTGAAAAGATTTAGTTAAAGCAAACGAGATTCGTAATAATACTCTTAATTCCACGGCGGTTGGTTACCGGCGATTTGTTTTGCTTATTCCCCCTGCGTCGAGGAGATAAGGGGTGACTCCTATTTCATTGCTAATAGCTTAATAACCCTCGCGGGAAACATACGACCACCGTTGCCTCTTTTCGCTATAGACTGAGAGTTTAAAACAGCTTGCGAGGGAGGTGATTTGCTGGAAAATCAAGTGTGCTTTCCCTTAAGCACATTTAAGGCTTTATATTATCTGGCAGAGACAAACCTCTTTAAATTTCAGGGCACGATAAAGGTAAATTTACAAATTTTTCATTTGATTTTGGTAAACAAATTTAAAAAGTATGCTTATGGAATATAAAGAAGAAAGAAAAATATGCTAAGATGGTTTTGCTTATATTTAGAGGATACATGAGAGTAGATTAACAAAAGCAACTTACAATGGACAAGCAAATGAAAATGTTAGAAGGTAAAGATCGCGTAAAACATTCCATGACCAAATCCAGAAAGTATTGGAGAAAGGTAGTTCAATAGTATCTACACCAAATAGATAGGCGTGTTCTAATAGAAGCAGCGCGAATGAAGCAAAATCCCTCAGGGAAAAAGATGTGATTAAACAGTCGACAATATGTTGCGAGAGTTACTTGGTTTTGGAATGGAATTAAATTAGGTTAGCATTTTTTACAAAGCTCGTGACGTGTTATTAAGCAATAGAAGAAACCCCCCCCCCTCCTCCCCCGCCGATTGCTTCATGCGCCACGTGATGTTACTCAAAAAGGATGCAAAACGTGAGTGAGAGAACGACGTTTTTCCTCATCCAGTCTGTAAGGGTAAAAAGGCATGGTACGGTATAATCATCTTGTTGCTAATTAGCGATTTGGTTGAGATATTTCGTCGATGCGATTATGGATTTTTACCAATGGGTTGTATGCTTGTATTTAGTTGTCTGATAGGGACTGCTCAACTCAGTTCGTTCCCATCAAGTTTTTTTAAGGGGTGTAGATAGAATTCGTACTCTAGGCGAACTGTCATCGTAGGTGTTGTGGTAGGTAAAGATTAATCCAGTTCCCTAAGACACATTTACTACGATGATACAGGAAATAGAATTTAGAATAGGTACAGCATTCTCTGTCATTAACAAATGTTTGGCATAATTGCCTTGCCGATGGAAGCAATTTATGTGTCAAGGTCGAAGATAATTAAGAATGCAAGCGACCAGACCGAAAATTTAGGTCAAAGAAAATATTGATTGACTTGAAGAACGGGGTAAGATAATTAAATTTTTTGAAGTGACATATGAAATGAAAAAATTATATTACTGACAGACTAAAGAAGACTAAAGGACAGCAGAACTAACCATAATCATCATTACCTCAGTCTCTTAAGTCCCCGGTATCACGGGAGTATTTGACGTGGTGGCGAGTATATCCGCACTCCTCTCCTGGGGTCGTGGGTTCAATTCGCATCCAGGACAAACCTTTTTGAGCATGATCAAACTATGCACACAAAAATACTGAATATATGTTCTGGTCTGGGTGTTTTTCTATGTATGTTTATCCGTTATTTAGTATCCAAAACAAAAGTTCTGATACTTATCTTGGCACTAAATAATTTGTGTAATTGTCAGGAAATATTCAATTTAATAATATGCATGCCACACAAAAAATCCAATGACGTCAGTGAATTGTGCTGAAATATTGAAGTTTGCTATCAAGTATCGCAGATCTACGCTCTCTAATAGCTTCTTAACGATTTATCAATGACGCAGAAACCCATAAATTTCTACCCGCACAACAGCCAGGAGCAATGTAAAACACAATAACCCCAAACCAATAAAGGAAATGAAAAATATGATAATAACCGCAACCGAATCGTATCCCGCAGCAATTACATCTACTTCCAAATCCAAGGGAAATAAATAAAAGATTTTTCGTACAAATATCCCCAATTCGTGAAATATTGTTGATCGAAAATCACTTTTGCATAAATCTTGGAGGCAATTTCGCTTAAAGATATCCCTGTTTTCCTTAACTTAAAGTAGAAACCCTAATGAAAGTGACGGTAAAGTTGTTTATTGAGGTCGTAATTTGATTTAAGGAACAACTGGGTAAATACTGGGTCCTGTGTGGTACCGGCCTAGAATAGTGCCACCCCCTCTCATCTCATGGGGAGTCGTAAGAGTCGACGAAGATAAATCCTACCGGACGATGGGCAGAAGCATCATCTTGCGTACTTGAAGTGGGACAACCGACCCGCCTGCCAAGCGTGGTGATTATGGGCAAACTCCCGATACAGTGTAATCTATTGGGGAGGCTAATGTTCAGCAGTTGATTTTACAAGGCTGATATTTTTTTTTTCTAGTTTTATTTTTATCGTGTCGTGGTTACACGGTGGCAAAGATGTCATATATAATCTACGTTCCTATATCCCATTTGGGTCGACAGTAACGCGTGCCCCAACTATATACATACATACATTCGCGCCTGTTTCCCCGAAAGGGTAGGCAGAAGCATATTATACGCCCACACTTCGCCAATTATATAGTTGGTGCCACGTAATAAGTGTCGAGACTATCGCCGCTTACCGGGCACTCGTCCGTTGATCGGCAGGTGCACCACTTGCAGGTGAGGTTGGCTTGGGCTCCTTAGGACTTGGTAGGAACCCTTTGCACTATAAAAGGGATCTATATAGTTGAATATCTATAGATGAGATTATATTCCCTTAGTCGCTTTCTACGCAATTCTCGGTTAAAATACGAGGTTGTAGAATGATTTGATGTAATTTGGTGGATGACAATGTATCTTGAAATATTTGTAACGAAGTTCTGTTCGAAATTATAAGACAGGTGCATTTTCCACATCCAAATTTCATACAATTCTTTTCCAAAAACATAAAATCTTGTCAAAACATAACTTCCTCTAAAATATTACACAGTCATTGCTTCTTATGGACTACCTACTCCGAATATGAGCCGTCACGGACCTGAATATTCCATAACACTCTAATAAAACGCCGTAAAAAGGGAATTCATTCATTTATGCCATTTCCTCTTCGAGATAAGCCGTTCTCGGTTTCATTTATTTATATTACTGCTCGTATGTTTCTTTTCACATTCACAAGTGAAGTGAAATTGTCATTTATGTTATTTTACATTGTGAAGTGAAATTGTAACTGTGGTAGGTATTTTTTTTTTTTTTGGCCCCTCCCCGACTGGTCTCCACCTTGTCGTGGTGGGGGGGCTGAGTACCTCCCGGTAGGGCGCAGGAGGCGCTAGGGAAAAGGCAACACCCAGAGACCGACGACTCTGGGTGCCCTTAGTACTGACTACCGGGGGGGAAACTAAGAGGGACCTATGGAGGGCGCAGTGGGCGGGCCAGGAGGGCCCGCTCAGCAGCGCCAGGAGGGTCTAGGCAGTGGGGGCAGGGGGCCCCTGCTGTCTAACCATGGACCCTCCGGGAAGTCGGCCACACACGCTATGGTCGCAAGGGGAGGTAGGAGGGGCGCGTCCACTGCGCCTCTCTGAGGAGGTCCTCCCGGTTTTGGTCCGGGGGACGTTGGCCGCAGGCGGGGTGTCAGAAGCTGCAACCCAGGTACTGGCCCTCGCCTCTTTCTCAACAAGCGGCGGGCGTCGTCGGAAGATTTTTAGTGGGTATTACTTGGCGGTCGTGTCTGCCGGTGGTGAGTCCCACACCCCCTTTCGGTCCCCCTTTGGCCGGAAGGCAGTGCGTAAATGCATTTTGTTATCGACGAAAAAAAAAAAAAAAAAAAAAGGTATTTTTTGGCCATTTGGAGATAACAGTTGAAATGATGATAATTCTATTAAAACAAAACAGATTTAGGTTTTTTGTGATTTAAGTTCTATAGATTTATAGGGGATTTTTACAAAACAAGATCTAAATTTAAACCGGGCTTAACTAGTGCTGTCACTTTTATTTCATAAAATATAGTGACAGTTTTTTTTTTTGAAATAATGGCTTTGTGCGTTTAGCACATTTAGCCAGTGTCAAGTAAGAAATATATTAATAACATATAAATATATGGAAATGAGTCGTGATAAAGATGATAAATGGTAAATGAGGTGCCCTCTCCTAAGTCCCTTGAGTCCTCAGTAAAGATGTGGGACTATATTGAGATCTCACATGGATTTTTTGATAGAATTTGAAAGGTGATGTCGCACTGTTTTGTTTGATTTACCAACACTCATGTACGTTCACAAACACTTAACGGTTAATAATCCACCGTTATTACATATTAATTGTCAAAATATCACATGATTAGGAAATAAAACAAAACTGCAGACATTACGCTTCACTTTCCCGCCAAGAAAGCCAAACTTTGAATCTTGTTTTGTAGAAAGCCCTATAATATTTTCATAAATATGGTTTTTAAACGCAATGGACTGGCCTATTAACATCTGCCTTTAAGAGTCAACAATAACTTTAAAACTCAAGGAACAACTTGTCAGAAATTCTTAGACTGAAAGAAACTATAATTATTCCAATTATTTTATAAACACATGTTCTGCATTTTATTTCAATGAATCAAAACTGTTTTAAAATGTTTACGTAGCAGAAATTGAGTAACTTCTTTAAAAACAACAGCTAGTTGTTATAGGCTAGCGTATAAAAACGTTAATTATCATAGAGCGATAAGACACAGACTTTAAAACCTAATTTCACCTAGAAATACTTTTGAATCGCAAGAATCCATTCGATCAAAGAAGCGAGTGCCTCCAGTTGTGCCAAGTCCGGGCCATAATTAAACGACATTTCGTGCTGCATACTTGCCAAACTCTCCCTCGGTCCCTCGGAATATCTTACCTGCAAAAAGAGGAAATCTAATTAAAATGTGTACTCATTTACCATTCTATGAGCACCCCTCATTCTCACCCGAGCCCAGTCCAAAATCAAAAATTATTTATTTCATAAACTATTACATAGTACTTGAATACGTCAAAATTAAATATAAAAACAATCGAAATATTATTACACTGAAATCACGAAGCTTAGATTAACTTATATGCAACAAAACAATTTAAAAACTAAAAATAATTAAGTGTAAGTGCATCTAAGTGCCAGTTTCGAGCCACCGCACCGCTCTGATTCACCGCGCTCGTTTATTTATATTGGGTCACACTCCACCACGCGGACCCAGTGCGGATTGGCGGAGGCAGGTGTATGGCGTCCAGCTACAAGATTTTTTCCAGCCGCCCAATTAGGCCTCTAACATGGCTTATAGACTACCACATTTAGTGATGACCGGGCCCAACTGCTTAACGTGCCTTCCGAAGCACGGCACGGAATTCCTACCTCTCACAAACAAATAAAAAATACGTATAGGTAATTTTATAAAACAGACATAAATAAAACCTTTTCAAAGTAATTCTAGTTGAGACGGCAATAGATGTGTGAGTGAGCACTTGTATATAATATCGGAAAATTCCCAGTGATAGGACTGATAGGTAATATCCTTAACAATACGTAACATTAACAAAATACCTACTTCTGTGATTCGTGAGCCGTTATGTAAAATAAAGAAATATCGTCGACTTTGCGCACCTTCGTATAAAGCTAGCTTTTCACTACGGAATGTAATATAATTTACATCTCATGATATAATTTTTCATCGTTTACCATAATTTTGAATGGAATCAGTTACACTTAGATATAATATATAGTCTGCTGGGATCCTATCAAGATCTTAGGAGCCTAAGCCAACCACATCTGGAAATGGTGTTCCTGCCTATCAACAGACGAGGCTCTGGAAAACATAAAAGTTCCCAGTAAGCGGCAATGGGCTCGCCACCTATTACGTGGGACTAACAATATAATTGACTAAGTTTATGCGTATAATATGCCTCTGCCTACCCCTTAGGGGAAATAGGCGTGATAGTAGGTTTGATATTATATATTACATCTTAAGCAAAAGTATGTGGGCTATTGGCGGGATATACTATATTTTATGTCTCATAGTGAAAACCGGCTTAAAAGAGAAATAACAACGCGGATTCAAAGCCGCCAATATCCCGGTGTACCCTCGGAAACATTCAGAAATTGTTATTAGTGGCTTTATGAAATGAGGCTTCTGCCAACAAAGCGAGATTTCTTCATGAAGCCAACGCGGCGGAGTGGAGAAGTGTCTTTTTCCAAGCACTTTAGCTCTGCAAAGAGGCGACGCAACTCGGTTGGGTGCCTGAGATGTTTTTATTCATTTTCCGCAGCCAACTTAAGGCAGTGAGGCTCCGTTGCGGAGTCAGAAACGATGAAACCCTCTTTGTAATGTCGGGGGATTATAACTTTTTTACTTGAAACGAAGTTTGTGTGTAACATTGCTATTGCACCCGGCTTCGTTTGCGTTATGAAAATAAAACGTGTGGACAAGTATGATCCTAATTTTTATTAATCTAAGATCTTAAAAATCTTGATCTTAATTTTGATCTTATGAACCGAATCTGTTTAAGCTTAGTATACAAAATAAAATATTGCGGTGTATAAACACCAGGGGCATAACTAGCGCGTTAAAGACATTTAAAACCGTAACAATATTTAAAGAGTCTTATGCTGTACTTTTTCTATATTGTACCATAAAGTGGCAATCAAGCTTCTGGCCCACCTGATCGACGCGATGGATCATCTGGTCAAGACGGCAGGAAGCCGGTGGATGCAGACGGTTCAACATTCGACGTGGATAACATTGAAGAGGTCTAAGGGTTCTTTACCCACGAACATTGACGACAGTGGAGGCCACTGCAGTCGACGTCACCTGTCGACTTGTCGACAGCTTTCTGAAGAGGGCGGCTAGCTGTTGCCAGCACGCGCCAGACACGCACAGCACGTCGACGGTCTGTCGACAGCTAGCCGCAACTTCCCAATGTTGATTGCAGTGATATACGTCGATAGCAAACTGCTCTCAATGTCCAGTAGTGAAGTTCCAGTAGCATAGATGATGATGAAATAAAATATTAGGTCGGGGAAAAAGTCTTTTCGCATAACGTAGGTATAAACTAATTATAAATTTTTTTTGACTGTACTATTTGTGTCTGGCTGGTTTTGGTAACATTAAAAAGGTTCCATTATAAAGAAAAGAAAAAAATAAAAAAAAGTTGTTTCCCGCTATTTTTCATTTGTTTTTCTCTCCGTAAAAATGAGTGAATCTAATGAAGAAATTCGATACATTTTAAAATTTTATTATAAAAAAGGCAAAAATGCAACTCAAGCAGTGAAAAAAATTTGTGATGTTTATGGACCTGATGCAGTGTCAGTAAGAGTAGCACAAATTTGGTTCAAACGTTTTCAGTCCGGAAATTTTGATGTTAAAGATGCACCTCGCTCTGGTCGCCCTGTTACGAATAAAATGGACGCCATTTTTGAAAGAGTGGAGCAAGATCGGCATATTAGTAGTTACGATGTAGCTGAAGAACTGGGAATTGACCACAAAACAGTTTTGACCCATTTGAAGAAAGCTGGTTATACAAAAAAGCTCGATATTTGGGTGCCACACGAGCTCACTCAAAGAAACTTAATGAACCGTGTACTCATTTGCGATTCATTATTGAGACGTAATGAAACCGAGCCGTTTTTGAAGAGATTGATAACTGGCGATGAAAAGTGGATCACGTACGACAAGAACGTGCGAAAAAGGTCGTGGTCGAAAGTTGGCCAGGCTTCACAGACTGTGGCCAAACCTGGCCTAACACGAAATAAGGTGATGCTGTGTGTATGGTGGGATTGGAAGGGCATTGTTTATTATGAGCTGTTACCGCCCGGCAAAACCATCGATTCTGATCTTTACTGCCAGCAACTGATGAGATTAAAGGAAGCAGTCGAGAGAAAACGGCCGGAATTGATCAACAGGAAGGGTGTGGTCTTTCATCACGATAACGCTAGACCACACACATCTTTAGCCACTCAGCAAAAATGAAGAGAGTTCGACTGGGAGGTCCTAGTGCATCCACCATATAGCCCTGACCTTGCGCCTTCAGATTTACACCTGTTTTGGTCTCTGCAGAATTCTTTAGGTTCTGTAAGGTTGACCTCAAGAGAGGACTGCCAAAACTATTTGTCCCGTTTTTTTGATCAGAAGTCCCAAAGTTTCTACAGTAACGGGATAATGTCTCTGCCCACAAAATGGCAGAAAGTTATTCAACAAAACGGTACATATATATTGTAAATAAATGTAAATAAACTTTGAAAAAAATGTCTTGACTTTTCATACAAAAATACGAAAAGACTTTTTCCCCAACCTATTATATCAATATCTAAAAACCCAATATCGTTTGTTTCTCAAAACATCACACTTTGTCAAATATAAATTAGATCAGCACTGCCTATTCCGAGCACATGCGATAAAAAATATTACCATACCCGGGCTTCGCTCCGCCATATTTTATGATCAAATAACACAACACGCTCGCAAACTTTAACGTACAATATAGAAAAATGGCTGCACAAATGTCGACTTTATTGGCTAAGCAACTATGTTTGAAAAGCTCCGCAAATGCTCTGCAAAGAAGATAACTCTTGAGCCTTTGATATAAGGTCTATAATGAGCGACAGCCTAATATCAGAGTGATCGATTACAAATTGTTTCATTATGTACCTAATTACAGAAGCTACGAGTAGATTTAACGTTGTTCCTTGACAACAACGTTAAAGCTTCGTTAAACTGAATCTTATTGCTTTGTCGATAAGGTTGGGGTGTGAAGAAGGCCTTCTTCCGCCCGGGTGGTAGGAGGCTGTGGGCACCCATAGCTAGGCTTGCCAGGCAGCCGGGAAATTCAGGATTGTCCCGGAATTATGTGTGTTGTACTAGAATTATTTGTCTTGTCCCGTGTACATAAATTACGCTTTAAAGTACGCGGATTTCGAATATTTACCACTAATTTATGATTTATTATGTAAAGAGTAGGTGCGATTTATCATTTTCGACCTCTTTGATGTCTGTTTTAATGAATAATCATGATTATCGCAGACTTCAATCTTCAAAATATGGGTACTACACAACAATAAATAGTTTATTTGACAATTCTTGGAACAGAAAGAATGCAAATAAAATAAAATCATTGATTGCATGTCACATTAATAATATTTGGAATATAATAAACTAAACCTCTAAAAAAAGCTTTTTTGATCATCAAAAATACTAAGTGAGCATCTAATAGGTGATTAGGTGCTCAATCAGTATTTTTGATGTACAAAAAGGTTAGGTTAGGTTGGCAATTTATTAATTTTGAAGACACGTTAAATAACACCCATAATATTTGTCTAATGTGAAATATTGCTGTCAATTCCATATTGGTTGTCAAATTATGTGAGCATGGTATGTACCTACGTATGTGTGACATTATAAATAGCTATTTACAAAAAGAACTGTCTACATACAGACAGTCACGCCTGTTTCTCAGAAGGGGTAGGCAGAGGCACTTTATACGCCACACTTTGCGCAGTTACATTTTTGGTCCCACGTAAGGTGGTGAGCTTATAAAAATAAAAAAAAAAATAAAAATAAAATAAAAAATAAAAATGTTTATTATCGGACAACTAAAAATCCATTTTGTTAGTAAACTTATATCTATTTGTGTTAGTACTTATATTCTACTAGTGAGCGAGTTATTTTAATTAAATGGCCAACAAACGGACAATCCCCGCTATCGGCTATCACCCTCAGAACACCGTTGCCGCTCCCTCGTATCCGGCGCAATAGTGAAGCCGCTTTTTTACGTAAGATGGCGCCAAAGCTATCCACTCCTGCATGTGCAAACATAGCTGAGGCGCTACAAAAACGAGGCAGCCTCAACAGTGCTCTGAAGGCATTATTGTATTGGATTCGCAGGGCGCTGAACGATTTCTTTGTGTAGCTGGCCCACAGACTACTCGAGTAGAGCGATGTGCAGTATGCTTTGAACAGTGTTATCTTTACTGTGCTCGAGCACCGCGCAAATCTGCGTGCCAACATGTTCGCTCTAACCGACAGCGCCCTGCGTTCCCTCTCCATATCGACATCATCTTTTAGGTCTTCGGTAACAAAATGCCCAAGGTATTTAAATTGTTTCACTCTCTTAAGAGGTTTACCGTTAAGTTTTAATGGAGGTACAACTTTTGGACACCTGTTACCAGCTTTAAAAACCATGTACTCACTCTTCGCATCATTGTACAGGAGACCATGTAAACCAGCATAAGACTCACAGATTTTAAGGAGTTTTCTGAGTGCACTAACCGAAGGAGCCAGCAGCACCATGTCGTCTGCGTAACTAATATTATTGACGCACACATTACCAATGTGACATCCGACACGCGTGCTGCTTAGCTCCTCGATCAGCTCATTTACATACAGGCTGAAGAGGTTGGGAGAGCTCAGCCCGCCCTGCCTCACACCGCACTCCATCCTGTAGGGCTCAGAGAATTCATCCGCCCATCTTACGAGGTTCACCTGACTCCCATACCAATACTTGAGCAAATCCAGCGAATCTCTTGACAAACCAGCTCTTTCCAACTTATCCCAGAGGAGGTCATACGAGACAAGATCGAAAGCCTTCGATAGGTCCAGGAAACAGGCGTACACAGGGGTACGCCTGTCCGTGTAGTACCTGACCGTGTGCTTTAAACTCAGTATCGCGCTCTCCGTAGATAATCCGCGCTTAAATCCATGCTGTCCATCATGTAGATTTAGAACATTTTCTAACTGAGAATTAAGCACACGGTCAAGCACTCTCGCGATAACCGTAGCTAGAGATATTGGCCTATAATTCGACCTGTCCGATATGTCTCCCGTCCTATTTTTAAGTATTGGAACCACGATAGTTTTCGTCATTTCTGCAGGTAAGTAGGCATGAACTAAGCACATATTAAATAACAGTGCCAGCACTCTAGGAAGATGGAAACCAGCATGCTTTAGGTGCTCGATGCTGAGACCATCATGACCTGGCGACCTACCTCTGCTCATGCTTTTTATAATGCGATCAATATATTTAGCTTTAACACACGTAGTAAGATGGCCTGTTCGCGCGGCCCCAGCACCGAACACCCTTCCAGAAGCACTCAAAGGAGATTTCACCGTAAACTGGTTTTTGAAGAGACTCGCTATGGCCTTGGAATTACTGACGCCTTCAACACTCACAGGGAGGCCAGGCCTAATATTCATATTATTTGTGGATTTCCAAAAACGACCAAAATCCCCCCTGGAATGAAGTGAAGCTAGGGCGTCCATTTGAATTTGATCCTGATTGTTTTGACACCACTTGAGCCGCCCCTTAAAAACCTTTCGACTATTAACCATCTCATCATATACAGGACCATTTTTAGGTCGACCGTACCATGTCCACATAAGAAATTTAGACCTGGCCTCCATGTGCGCATCTTTAACATATTTATTCCATCCAGTAACCGTGTTTTTACGTCGCTTATTAACTGGGTACGTCTCACTGGCAGCCGACGCCAATAAGGATATAACATCGTTATAGAATGTATCTATTACAGCTCTATGAGAAACATCATCACAAACATCAAAACAACATTGAGTAAACGTTTCAGGAAAATCTAACAATTTTAAGCGTTGGTTACATAACTCCATATAGCTACTTATTTGCTCAGCCGATCTCACCCCCCACTTTACACTATTTAATTTATTACTTTTAGGCATCACCTTTGATTAACTTACATTTAATTTACAAGTAGTTACAAGTGGAAAGTGATCCGACCAGTACATGTCAAGCAACACTTTGGAATCCACAATTAAATCCCATGCCGCTTCTGTGACCAGACAGTGGTCCAACCATCTTTTACTCCCATTTACCTCACTAATATAACTATATGTCCCAGAATCTAATCCTAACTTTCTAATGTCACTACAAATCCAACTTTGCTCAACACTGAAGTCCGTTAGTTCATTGTAAAATAACTCACCCGGATGTGCATTAAAATCTCCCAATAGGAAGACCGGTTCCACCTCATTCTCCTCCACAATAGCACTCAATGCACCGAGACAATCCGTGAACTCAGAGAGGTTTTCAGGCTTATCGCAAGGCATATACACACTACAGACTATGAAAGACCTACCGCCTAGAAGTATTTTGATAGCACATATTCTAGGATTATCACATGGTATCACTGAAACACATTGGAATACGCTCTTCCTCCATAACAGTGCCACACCCCCGTATGGTCTGCCAATCAGCATGCCTGCTGATGTGTCCACAGCCGATGTACCAGTACTCCCAAATTCCGGATGAACAGTCAATAGATAAGGCAAATCATGTGGTAAGAGCCATGTTTCCTGTAGTGCCAAAATATCGGATATTTTACACAATTCTCTAATGTCTTCAATTGATCTTTTAATTGATTTACAATTGAAAGTAACTAATGTGTTACTTATTGGTATATCATTATTATTACGAGTATCCATTATTGTTTTTTAGGTGCAGCATTTTGTCCTCTGTCAACGTTATAGTGAATAAAACGTCGAAAACGCTTATTGCCGCCTACCGGGATCTGTTACGTTCGCCAGAGCCTCGTCTGTATAAGTCATAATTTTTTTTTAAATTACCTACAGACCAAATTTGTAGCCATGAAAATATCCTGGAAATTAAATGTATCTGGCAACTCTACCCACAACCCGTGTAAGGTCGAGTGTAAACCTCACCTTCACCCTGGAACAACTGTAGTGCGCCATTTTATCGTGGCACATAAAAACTATTTTAATTACCTACGTGAGAGGATCAACAAAGGAAACCTACAAGAGGGCTAGTACTAGTGAGGCTTCGTTAATATAGGACTTATCAGTAAGGTATAAAACTTATTTTAGCAATTAAAGTTGTTTTATATTAGGCCGACTACAACAAGTTTCTGCAATAATGCTGTTTAACTGTCAGCAAACATGTCTGATAAATGTTAGGAATTTCTAACATTCTGACAGAAATTGTTAAATTGTATGAGACGATATTAGATTATATTAGATATTGTTACATTCTGTTAGAAATTGTTAGCAGTTGTAGAATGTTTGTAACTCATTCATGGGTACATTTTTATATATTATAACAAAAATTACATATTTTTATTTTTTGATAAACAATAAAGTAATTCATTCAATAATTAATTAATTCATTGAATCATTTATTTAGGTAAACCAAATTACAAAAATATTCTACCAAGCGAATTCTTAACCCCCACAACCCATGTAAAGTCTAGTGGAAACCTCGCCTGGAACAACTGTAGTTCGCCATTTTATCGTGAAACATACAAACTATTTTAATTACCCACGTGTGAGAATTAACAAAAGGATCCTACAAGAGGGCTAGAGCCAGTGAGGCTTATTGCACCTGGGTATAAAGTTTTTTTTTTAAACTGGCACACAGTTTTAGCAGCACCTAGCAATCCTGCTGTTAACAATTTTTTTATTACAAAACATTTACTCATCATTTCAATCTTTTTGTATTAATCTACAATATACCTGGGACCTCAGCGTAAGTCTAGTCGTAGTCTGCTAGGTTAACGGAGTATAAATATAACCCTATTAATCCTACTAATATTAAAAACGTGAAAGTTTGTATGTGTGGATGGATGTTTGTTACTCTTTCACGCAAAGACTACTGGAGCGACTACTAGAGCGATTGTGATGAAACTTTGTACGTGTATAGCTGCAGTCCTAGACTAACATATAGGACACTCTTTATCCTGATATTTTCTTGGGAACGGGGACCATGCGGGGAAAAGGGCGCTGCTAGTATTACATATGTCTTTCACGCAAGAGCTACAAAACTTTATGACCCGCTACTCGCACAGAAACATGGACGATGTGTGCAGGGCGCTGTTAGTGTTCAATATAAATCAGTACAAATATAATACATTCATACATACATAATATCGACGCTGGAAAGGCAAACTTGCTTATGCGCCAAATTTGCGATAATTAGTTAGGTATATAATAGGTTGGGGAAAAAGTCTTTTCGTATTTTTGTATGAAAAGTCAAGACATTTTTTTCAAAGTTTATTTACATTTATTTACAATATATATGTACCGTTTTGTTGAATAACTTTCTGCCATTTTGTGGGCAGAGACATTATCCCGTTACTGTAGAAACTTTGGGACTTCTGATCAAAAAAACGGGACAAATAGTTTTGGCAGTCCTCTCTTGAGGTCAACCTTACAGAACCTAAAGAATTCTGCAGAGACCGAAACAGGTGAAAATCTGAAGGCGCAAGGTCAGGGCTATATGGTGGATGCACTAGGACCTCCCAGTCGAACTCTCTTAATTTTTGCTGAGTGGCTAAAGATGTGTGTGGTCTAGCGTTATCGTGATGAAAGACCACACCCTTCCTGTTGATCAATTCCGGCCGTTTTCTCTCGACTGCTTCCTTTAATCTCATCAGTTGCTGGCAGTAAAGATCAGAATCGATGGTTTTGCCGGGCGGTAAAAGCTCATAATAAACAATGCCCTTCCAATCCCACCATACACACAGCATCACCTTATTTCGTGTTAGGCCAGGTTTGGCCACAGTCTGTGAAGCCTGGCCAACTTTCGACCACGACCTTTTTAGCACGTTCTTGTCGTACGTGATCCACTTTTCATCGCCAGTTATCAATCTCTTCAAAAACGGCTCGGTTTCATTACGTCTCAATAATGAATCGCAAATGAGTACACGGTTCATTAAGTTTCTTTGAGTGAGCTCGTGTGGCACCCAAATATCGAGCTTTTTTGTATAACCAGCTTTCTTCAAATGGGTCAAAACTGTTTTGTGGTCAATTCCCAGTTCTTCAGCTACATCGTAACTACTAATATGCCGATCTTGCTCCACTCTTTCAAAAATGGCGTCCATTTTATTCGTAACAGGGCGACCAGAGCGAGGTGCATCTTTAACATCAAAATTTCCGGACTGAAAACGTTTGAACCAAATTTGTGCTACTCTTACTGACACTGCATCAGGTCCATAAACATCACAAATTTTTTTCACTGCTTGAGTTGCATTTTTGCCTTTTTTATAATAAAATTTTAAAATGTATCGAATTTCTTCATTAGATTCACTCATTTTTACGGAGAGAAAAACAAATGAAAAATAGCGGGAAACAACTTTTTTTTATTTTTTTCTTTTCTTTATAATGGAGCCTTTTTAATGTTACCAAAACCAGCCAGACACAAATAGTACAGTCAAAAAAAATTTATAATAAGTTTATACCTACGTTATGCGAAAAGACTTTTTCCCCTACCTAATATCATTAGAGTCGCCTGATTTTTTTCTATCTGCAGATCTCGGTTTCATCCAATTCTGACATTCATTTTTGACATTCATTTGACTGAGATTCTGACAAAAAACAAATTTATTTATATTTATTTTCGAAGTTGTCATTCCTTGAATTGCTCTCCTGTAAAGTAGCCAAATGGTGCATAAGCAAGGTTGCCTTTCCAGCGTCGATCACGTCTGTTTCCACGAAGGGACAGACCGAGGCATATTAGACGCCCACATTTTGCCTATTAGATATATTGTTGGTCCCACGTAATAGGTGGCGAGTCTATTGCCGCTTTTCAGGAACTTTTATATTCGTCCGTTGTTTAGCAGGTGCACCACTTGCAGATGAGGTTAGGTTGGGCTCCTCAGATCTTAGTAGGATCTCTATACACCCAAATATAATCTCGTCCATAAATTAGGAATCGAATAACCTTCATCTTTAGCTTGCTTTGATCACGGTAATTCAATTCATTACCACCATTAGATATCTAGGCCCACTGAACATAGGCGCTCCACTGAACACTCGGCCGTCTGCTTATTAAGTCGGCTACAGTAATTTTGATATTCATATTGGCTTACGTACAAATGAATAGACTCAGCCCAGCTCATAGAAACACTCAAGTTAATCTAATAGCTGAAGTTAAGTGGAGTCAACAAAAGGTAAGTTACTATTGATGTGGCATTTGACATCGAGCGCTTCCATGCTTCGAAATGCACTCTAAGCCGTTGTTGCTGTAAGTGTTGGGTGCGACCCACTTAAAAATATGGGCAGACCAAAAGTGAAGGGACTCATGTTTCACACACACACATACACGCACACACGCACACTAACACACACACACACGCACACAAACACACACACACACACACACACACACACACACACACACACACACACACACACACACACACACACACACACACACACACACACACAAACACGCGCGCACACGCGCACACGCACATCACAAAAAAAGTTAAAAATAGATATTCATATGATATATGAAAATTAAAACTGTCATGTTTACCTAGAAAGAGCGAGGTGTTCAATACACAAGTGTCTTTTGACTACTTTTTGGGAAGCCCCGGCAACTTGAACCTGTATGAAATATGTTTATTTTTTATTTTTATGTATAAACTACCATGTCATATACATATACATATTACCATGCGGGCCTGTGTGCACCACCACATAAAAACTACCTCAACTTAAAATATAGGCGTCACGCTGTTAGATTTTTCAAGATTAGGCCTCTAATTGGGCTTAATGACTACAATATTTATTAAGAACTGAAACGAACTGCTAACAATGCCTACCAAAGTAACACTCGTTATATCATTCCACACACAAGATTACCTCTCCAAATGCTATCCTCAATAAACTCTGATTAGCTTCAGTGATCAACTCACGGAACTATGGGCGTTTCGAGCCTTTAATCAATCAAATCAGAAACCCACATCTCGATTGTATGAATACATTCCCATAGTTGTCATCATCATATTGGGGTACTGGGTCATACTCCACCCCGCTGACCCAATGCGGATTGGCGGAGGCAGGTGTATGGCGTCTTGCTGTTAAAACTTTTCAAGCTGTACAATTAGGCCTCTAACATGGCTTAACGACTACCGCATTTAGTGATAAACGGGACCAACGGCTTAACGTGCCTTCCGAAGCACGGAAGCGGTCGATATCAAATGCCACACAAACGGTCACCCATCCAAGGACTGACCTCTGTAAACTCTGCTTTACTTCGGTGATCGTTCCCGACCACCGAGCATCGCGGAGCTACGAGCGCTTCAGTTGTAGTATTGATTAAATAATTTCTCCAAAGTTCATCAGGTTTTCAAGCAATTCCCGCCGCGATCAATGATTGATTCAATTGACGATCTCGCGTTTCCACTCCAATGTATTCCCGGACTTTGAAATGGGTTTTACCTATTTCGCATTTGCGGCTCTTTTATTCGTCAATCAATACCACAAAGGCATGGAACAAAGCGATTTCAGGGACGAAAACTTCCACTGTGTTGTAAAAACTCGCGGGAACGGCCCTTTTTGACGGTTGTTTTGGCTTCTATAGATCCTTTATCAGTTTCTGATGGCAACAATTTAGACCTTATTGCTATTGTCTTTTTATAATGCTGGTCGCTTGCCGTCAGGGTCAGGGACCACACGTGAAGGTTTTGAGCTACTTTTTCTAATATTGCGTAAGTAGTTACCGTTAAAAAGTAAAGAAATATTATATTTTAATTGTAAGCGCTGCCGTGTGATACCGGCCTAAAATAGTGCCAACACCAACAAGTGTGGTAAATTTCGGGAAAACCCCCAACATAATAAACTATTGGGAAGGGCAACGATCAATAGTGGGCTTTTTATGGCTGAAATGATGATGATCGTGGTTTATATAAGCGTTCGATACTAGGTAGTTGGGAACTATCATTGATGTGAAGCACAGTTCACTAGATGTGGTAGCTAAACTTGTTAGACGTCCTATTGAGCGCCTTATTGTGTTATAACAACAAGACGCCGCACAAATGCCTTCGCCAATCCGCATTCGCTCGTTTGGTGCAACAACGTCGTAACTACATATATTTTTTAAAATGAGTAAAATATGTCATTATGTTCGAAAAGTATATTTACACCCGGAGAAACATTGACCGAAACATTGCGTTAAAATGTAATTATGCCATTGTTGCACCAAATGACCAAATATGGTGCGCGTGGTGAAGCAAATAGTGTGATCTTAATTCCTATCACATTTATTGGTGAGAGCAATCCCGTGCTCTATATTGGGATGGTTATGAAGGTGCTTATTGTTTTCATTTCTTCTTAAAATTAATCAATCACTTGCCTGTTCTATAATATAAGTATTGGATTCTGTTCTTGGGTCGCCATTGCATCTGAGGTTAAAATCCTAATCATTTAAAAAATTGCAAGCAACTTGACTTTGACAACTGTACATCAACCATTGAATCTTTGGTACAAATATACATAAACACTTCTTCAAATAAATCCAGCAATGGTAATCAAACTTAAGGCGATCGTAGATTTTGAGTTACATGATAAGGGGGCAGTGCTGCTTTCGAGGAGAGGTTAACGACTTCGACGTTATTTGCAAAGGCTCAAGCGGATGCATTATCGATCTGCCGGTGTAATGCTTGCAAACAGAACCAGGCACGTGCAAGTCTAGATTTAGAATATCACAGATTTACTGAACGTTATACGGTGTTCAAGGAACAACTTGACCAGAACGAAAATAGGGATTTCTTGTTATTGATTTAGGCGTTATTTTGCGGATATTCATTAGAAGCAAAGTACATACGAAATTAATATTTATAAATAGCAAGCCTAATAAACCAAACATCCCTTAAAGAGAACAAAAATTTTGCTCTAAATGAAATCAGACAAATGGTGAAAGATAGCTAGCTCTTCGCCCTCATTGACACTAAGCGACATCCCATTCGCCACAAATGTATTTAGGTATTACATTTCCAAATTCTTACAATTTAGCTAATTGTAAAATTAGCACAAAAGGATTTAATCATCTACTGATTGACTTGAGGACCGATATTGCGTGGACCTGTACTACACTCCAGATGTCGTGGGTTGATTCCCACACAGGACAAATCTTTGTGTGCATGAACTTGATTATATGTTCTGGTCTTAAGTGTGTATTTACAAAAAAAAAACAATAAAGGTATTTAAGTATGTTTATCCGTTCTTTCGTATCCATAACACAAGTTCTTAGTGATCCTTATCTTGGAACTAAATAATTGATGTGATTTTAAGAGAATATTTATTTATTATGTATGTATTACTCTGTATCTGCTTGCTACTGAATACCGAAAATAAAGAGGGAAATACTCGTAGCCACAAACTAACAGGCGAATAAAACCTACCGCGTTTAATAGATTAAGTTTGAACGAGTGAAACCAGTACTTTGTACGAACGTACTTCAATTAAGAGTACAAAGTAGGGTGAAACCAGTACTTTGTACGAACGGACTTCAATTAAGAGTACAAAGTAGGGTTCCGTAAATTAGGACATCTAATTCAGTATCTAATTCATCAGGCTGATTGACGGGTAAAATGAAATAACGCGTAATTTAGTTAAATTTTATTTTGAAATTTGCTTTTTTATTAATATAATACCAAACTTTTTTGAATGTCACTAAACTCCAAAGCAGGATGGATGAAGGGTAGATGAAGGATGGATTTTTGGGAATAATTAGTGTGTTTTTTCAAGTAGGTTGTTTTCGAAATCTAGAACAACATCTGTCGAGCTAAATCATTATTTATAAATGATAATAGATAAATTAGTTATAAAGGTAATAATGATAACCCTTATCCTTCCCCGTCTAATTTTCTGCTCTATTTTTGTAAATATGTAATTCAAAAATAAATTTAGATCTACAAAAACTACTTTTTATCCCGTATGCTTCAACAGCTAGTACCTAAACGATAAATAGGGGGTCTCGTGGAAAGCTATAGTATATGAAATTTCTTCATTTGTCAACCAAGATATAACGCGAGGCAACCATATAATCTTTAATTAAAACTTTTTACTGGAAGCCCCTGTACCGTAACCACGGCAGGGGAGACCGAAAAAACTTTCATAACGAAATACTGGTTCAGGGAAAGCTAAGCTAGGATCTACTAAATCCGTCGGCAAATTAACTTCGACGCGAACGTGGCTTGAAAACACGTGAAAAATTCAAGTCTCTTTAATTCGGGCCCATTACGAGCCCCGAATTAATGGGAGCTCGAGAGGCGTTTTCGCGTGCACGATGCTCTAGAGTTGGGGTGATATTCGCATTGAGAAAGTACTTATCGAGTAATGCGATATTTTATTTACGATTAATTAAAAAACGTCAAGCCAGTGACGTTTTTTATAATAAATCACTTTACACTCAAGTATTAAAAACGTTGTAGTTGGGATGAAATACTACAAATTATCATGGTTTCATACCTTATGAAGTGTGACTTTATTATCAGGATGTGATAACGTTTTTTAGCTTTTAGTTAAAAACCAGTTCGTCTGTTCGCGGTCAAAAAGAGGAAAAAAAAACTTTGACTCTATACCAAATAGGTAAGTCTTACTATCATCATCGCTTTGCCGAAACTAATGAGTTTCTGGAAACATTTCTACGAAACAACGGATAAAGGATTTAAAAATGTTAGTGAAATTTCTACAAAGTTTTCCCTGATTTTAATACATGTAACTTTATATTCAAGTACTATGTTTCTCTTCCATATCTCGGTTTTATGTTAATGTTTAGCTTAATAAAGCTTACCACTGATATGAAAGTCACCTCGAAACAAACACGCAATCTATGAACTGAGTTAGCCTTGACAAGACCTACGTAACATTAAATTACCAACGAAATAATTTTGTAAAATCCTTCTTCAATTTCAATAATTTTTATGACAAATCGACCAAGCTTACACGTTATATTACTCAGGATGATAGGATCTTCTCAAAGGAATACTTTGGTAAAACAGTTTTTGATTCGTATCGACTGAGCTTTTCATTTGTGTGATATATTTTATCGACTATCGATGTTGAGAGAAGCGCCGCTCTAACACTGACACGTAAGTACTGCAGGAATTTCTCATTAAACAAGAGCCTCTATGCATCTTGAAGCAAAAAGAACATGAGAACAAGCATTGCAATGTCACATAAAGCGGTCAATGAGGGCCTATCAGATGAGTGTTCGACTTAAAGATGTCCTGAGTTCAAATCTTGCTTAACTATATAATTAATGTGAATGTAAAATAATTCCTTCCTTGTTACGCTTTCACATCTAAGCCATGGCATCTATTTTGTTGAAATTTGTTACGAAAAAAGCTCAAGCTAGGGATTGACAAAAACTATTATTTTTTCAAAAAAAAGTGTTCTCTGTAAGTCACGATAAAATTCAGGTCACGTGGTAGATGCCGATAATGGTTTTCAGTATTCAGAAATTTTTATGTTAGAAAGTTATTTGGTATTCAGAAAATTTTCTCTACTTTTTTTTTACTTTCTTGATCAAAAATAACAAAATGATATTTGAAGCCTAATACTTTGTATTTATGCAGCCATAAAACCCATTTTTTCAAAAGATAACCATCGTGTTGTAATCCTAGCCGATTATGACCACTTTAAAGTTACAACGGTTTCTCGTAATTTTTTAGACATTTACATGAATCAATTCCTTATCTCAAACTTGATAAAACATATCGGTACTTTACATTAAAGTGCTTTACATAAGAGACTTGCTAAAATTCAATTACCTACACGTACGTAGAATAAAAATATTTAACAAGAACCAATTTGTTATATCGCACTGAAAAGAATTCATCGCCTTAGATTTACGCTTGACATAAGACACTTGATAAAATAAAATATCAACACGTACGCGGAACGGCAATTCTCAACTGAAATATATCTAATACTCAATGCGAAATACAAACAGTACATAATCAAATTCACCCAATCGGAGCGGAACGTGACTCGGCGAGATTAGGTGAGAATACTCGAGTGCTCGAACGCTCCGAAATACTCGTACTACCGAGGAACGACAAGGAAGTCGGAATGTTCGCAGCGAGATACATTTGAAACTTCGCTCTTCGAGTTAGATTAAATCGACCTAGTCAAGTTTCTCGAGAGCAGTCGATAGGTAATGAAAATAAGAAAAAATTGCTGGGAATAGTTTAGAGTACGAACAGCCTTAAAATATCCTTGTTAGTTATTTTAATTTGATTCCTATGAAAACTTTAGCGACCAAAATGGCGTGGAGGCGTTCACGTTCGATTTCCACACAGGACAAATTATTGTGTGCATTAAAAAAAATTACTGGTCTGAGTGTTTTCCTATGTATATAAAGTATATATTTACAAAACAAAAGTATTTAGTATGTCTATCCGTTGTTTAGTATCCATAACATAACTTCTTACTGACACTTATCTTGGAACTAAATAATTGGTGTAATCAAGTTTTGGGGCAACTGGGACAATGCTATAAACAAATAAACCTAGAACAAATGATAGAGATTGAATGTCTTATTAGAGTTTAAATGGTTTTGTAAACTCTGTTTTACGTATTCGTTCGTTTTAGAGGTAATTGTCGTAACCTGTAACTCGTTCTTGAGCGTTCCGGAAACTGTCGGTCACACTATGACGTGATTAATTCTAATTAGGACCTACTATGAAGTACTCTAAATTATTTTGTATATTTCCAAGTATCAAAATTGCTTTGTTATTTTTTAATGTTTGAAAGCAAGCACACATTGTAACACTTAGGTATAATCATTTAATTAAATTTTATCTATTTACAAAAAATATACTTATATAAGGTCGGCTTTGATCAATATCGAAGGAGCCCAAGACAACCTCACCTTTAATTGGTGTACCTGCTGATCAACAGATGAGGCTCTGGAGAACATATAAGTGCCCAGCAAGCGGCAATGGGCTCGCCACCAATTACGTGGGACCAACAATATAACTGGCTACAAGTGGGCGTGTAATATGCCTTTGCCTACCCCTTCGGGAAAACAGGCGTGATATTATTCATTCAATTTCTCATTTCATAACATTTATAAAAAAATACAATAAAGAGATCATCCATCGCATTTATTGAGTAAAACCATACGTTCTGTTCTGTGTATGACAGCATCAGATTTATGTTGACAGCCCCCACTTGATATACTCGTCGCAGTTCCGTGTCACGGTGACGTAAAGGCTTCCGTATGTGGCCGCTGCCTGTGACAGGTTATGGCACATCAGTTTTGGGAGACGCAGCCGGGCTATTTACGAGTTTTATTTATGAACGAAGCTTTTTTATTGGAGGCCATATATAGTCAGGTAAATTTGTAAAGCCAGTTCAATAATAATTACTCATTTAAGCAAGTGATGGATTAAAAATATCTTTGTAACAATTCCCGCGTTACTATAAGTTCCTGAAAATCGAGAAACTATTTAACACGACACGTGTCTCGCACTTACACAGGGCATCTTCAGGTAAGATTGGAGCCTCAGAACAACGATGTCTTCACGACCAACGCTGAAACGAGAGGCGAACCACGTGTCGTGTTGAATAGTTTCTCGATTCTCCGGGAAATTATAGTAGCGCGGGAATTGTTACAAAGATATTTTTAATCCATCACTTGCTTACAATGGATTTCCACAAAGTAACGCCTGAAACAATAAATTATTTAATAATTACTAATTTACTTCTTATTATGCTGTCTTCATCATCATTGTTCGGGATGACCTCTTGAACTGCCCAGGGTCTAAACAATATGCATGGTGCATGATGTATAGTGCCACCCCCTTACATCTCACGAGGAGTCGTAAGAGACGACAAAGAGAAATCCTAAGGATTGTGGGCAGCAGCGCCATACTGCGTACTAGCTGGAACTGCGATCACCAACCCCCCTGCCTAGCGTGTTGATTATTGGCACATACCCCAATAGAATGTAATCTATTTGGGGCTGAAATAGTGATGATATACTAATTACTACCAGATAACAGTCCTTCACTAAATACTGGACTGATATGCTTTCATTTGTCTTTCAACTGCGACTGAAAAATTATATAATTTGCTTCTGCGTGGGGTTCGGGGAAATAGGCGTGATTTTGTATATGTGTGTGGTTTGATATAGAATAATGAACTGCTTTCAACTACATGTTTACTGGTTTGATATACTAGCAATGTTTTGAGTACTAGCGAAAGGTAAAAGTTTGTTATCTACATAAGTAAATATAATTTTTGAGAAATGGTTACGAAGGAGTTGAAACGGTCCGTAACCTGAAAGTATAATCATATTTTATAGACAAAACTACGCTCGGCTTGAACAGTAAAATTTTATGAGTTAAAGTCTAGACGAAGACGCTATAAATTATATAATTTTACGTTCAAGGGATGCTAACACAAAATAATATTCTATTGTCAGTGTTTATGCATAATAATATAATAAAAGTGTACATAATATTTTAAAATAAATCCTTATAAAATATTTTTGTACATACATTATTTTATATTCATATAATGTCACAGATGATTAAATAAATAAATATTTTTTAACAAATACACCAATTATTTAGTTCCAAGATAAGTATAATTTAGAAATTGTTTAATGGGTACAATTTACGTCGGTAACAAAATGCCCTTACGCACTGCCTCCGGCCAAAGGGGGACCGAGAGGGGAGTGTGGGGCTCACTGCGGCATACGCAACCGCCAGCAGCCCTACCCACTTAAAATCTTCCGACGACGCCCACCGCTGTTAAAAAGGGGCGTGGGGCCATTGCCAAAGTATAAAGCTTCTGACACCTCGCCCGCGGCCATCGTCCCCCGGATCAGAACTGGGAGGACCTCTTTAGAGAGGCGCAGTGTGTCGCTCTCCCCCTACCTCCTTATGCGACCATATGCGTATGTATTCGACTTCGCGGGGGGTCTATAGTTAGACGGTTGGGGCCCCCTGAAGCCAACCTCACCTGCAAGTGAGGCACCTGTCGCTCAACGGTCGAGACTCTGGCAAACATACGAGTTCCCGGTAAGCGGCAATAGGCTCGCCTCCTATTACGTGTGACCAACAATATAAATGGCGAAATGTAGGCGTATAATATGTCTCCGCCTACCCCTAAACAGGCGTGATTGTATGTTTTAGCCTGTTATTGTAACTAACTTTTTTAAAGTTATTACACATTTTAGAAATTATTATATGTTTGAAACTATATAAAAACCACTTGACGGATTTTCTTTACTTAACTTATATTTCTTAACTTCGTCCGAGTAATTTACAGGTAAGTACTTTGTATTTTTATGGTTAACAAGTAGTCTAAGTAAACTAGTATCTAAAAGCACCATCAAAATTGGTTCAGCTATTCTGACAAATGGACAGCAGGGAGACAAATTTTGCCTTAAATACTATGATATCACAGGAAATCTTACCTAACCTAAATTCACCCTATCTTAGTTTCTAAATAGCCCCCAGCTGTAAGCCCTTAATAGTTGGCCAAGATAGTGAAAAACGTAGGTAACTATATTTTATCTGTTGCGTGGCTAAAACAAACGAGCGGGAAAACGTATCTCGACAACAGGATTCGACGCAACAACGCGGGAAAAATAAAAAGAAAAAACAATATGAAAAACGTTCCCCGCTCTGAGGCACGGGTAGCAGAATGTGCAGCCTATGTCTCGCCGGACGGGTGCCGCGGAGTGGTCGGGTGAAAAAAATGTTCTGTCAAGTTTTTTTTGTGCACAGAAAACAATTTTCTCGTGTAGATTGTCGGATTATTCAAATAGTTTTTGAAACGAATACTTTTTGTTAGTATTTTTGCCTAATTATATTACATACTACGAGGATATTCCTAAAACATTCACACCATTTCACACATAAAACAATGTTATAAGTTTTTATGGTTTTAATATTAAGTATTTTTATTGTAGCTGGCGGGAGAAAAAACCAACTTTGACGATTTTCTTGCCCGTTCTTTTACGATTAAGCTCCGGCCAGCAGTAAATGTGCGCCTTAGTTTTTAAGTATGGCTTTTATAAGAGCTCTATGAAGCCTAACTTGAATAAATGATTTGATTTGAAAAATATATTATTGAAATAGTTTCTATTGTTGATGCTTTTTGTTAAAATTTGCCTAGCTAATACGCATAATTAACAAGCTATTGTACGCCACTTCGCTCACTTATTCAAAAGAAAATATAGTCTGTAATGACTAATCTAATCATGGTCAATGTAACTTTGCAGTAGTGAATGAATTTTAAAAATCGAAACGGGGCCCTACTGCCCAATTCGATGAATTTCAGCTATTTCATCTAGATCTAAATGTTCTGAGTTTCATCAAGCCGTACCGGGGAATCTGCCGAAAGCCATAGATTATTCATGACCTTGGCAGACTACTGAAGTGACTAATTATGTAAATTATTATTTGCGTTTCGATGACACATTTTTATCTACGTATCTTAATAATTTATAATATAACTTTAAAAAATCACAGATAGAGCCTGTCAAATATTACATTAATCCTTCAAAATTTGTGTCTAAATGGAGAACGCCATCTTGTATCGAGTTCCATGTGTTCGGCGGTACGACAGAATCAATTCGAAATCGATTTTGCCCAATAATCGATTACCAGCAAGTTCGGCGGTAGGCCCCTTGTAAGATATTATGTATTATAAAATTAAAAAGAAACAAACAAGTATTTTATCATCTTTTAAGCCCGTAAACGTCCCACTACAGACCACGGTCCTACTCTTACAATCCTAGGTGAGACAGACTCAGGTCATTCCACCACGCAAACCCAGATCGCAAAAAAATGTAATTAAAACTTCTAAAATCAATAAACTTGCATCGGTACTCGATCACCACGAGACCTTTCATATCGTCGAGCAAATTGAAACGTCCACGGGATAGCACATAACCAATTGGGACGCAATCGCGCCAGACGGATAGGAGAGTATCCCGAGATAGCGACACAGGAAGCCGGTGGGAAGGTCCTTGAGATAAGCTGGGACGCCAGACGCTGCCGCAAGTATAAAGTGTCTCGCCTTTTCTATTTATATTCAAAAGCCCTTCTAAACTGTCGTTTAAAAAAGCTGCCAATTCGGAAAATCGTAGACAGGGCTTTTGTCATTTAAACTAGAAATAGTAAGTAAAGAATTTCTGGTGCATCTAATTTTAGAAATATGTTTTCTAAATATATAATTCAGAAAGAAGAAAATTAACTTCTCCTCAGACCTCACTATCCGTTGTTTCAGCTACTGAATCAAGCAAACACAGCAAATGTATAAGAGTGTGTGAAAGATCCTTCAGACAAGGTGGGACGCCAGACGCTGCCGCAAGACAAGAGTGTCTCGCCTTTTCTATTTATATTCAACAGTCCTTGCAAAAAAATCGTTTAAAATAGCACCCAATTTGTAAAATCTACTTAAGGTTATTCACCATTATAGCTATTCAGCTATAGTAAAGATAGGATTTTCGTTAATTTAATTAGTTAATTTAAAATATATATTTCTCTCTGTCTGTGCAAATAATTAAAACGAACTCTCAAAAATAGATACATTCCATTGCGCTTGTCACCCGAACACCAAAGGAGGTCCAAGACATACTCATACTCACATTGAAAACCACAATCAAGTGTTAGCATACATTAAAATAAAATCACGGATACTTTTTAATTTGAAGTCTCCTTTGACTTGATCCGCCGGAGTTTGATCCACTTTCTGGCGCTTCCTTAATGAATACCTACCTACAATCTTAATCACGCTGCCCTTTTCCTACGTAAATATTTAATTAGGCCACTAGGCGCTCGTAGCTTTAATAGCTTAATTGCTGAAATATAGCCATTTTACTATGCTGCTTGGCAAAGGAGCATAGTCAAATAACTTGTAAAATAGTTTAGTGCATATTGTAAGCAACACTGAATGAATTACTTGTTAAGTTATTTGCTGCTGTGTAACATTTATTCATTTGCTAATAAACAGAGATTTACAAAGATCTAGACAAATGAAATTAAATGAATTTTGATTTGATTTGTTACTTATAAATAAATTTCAGGACTGACCTTTGAACTTGGCACCCATTTAAATCTCAGTTCTTTTGTCGTTGAAGTCAACAACCAAGGCATGATACTGAACTTGGCTCTCATTTCACATTTATGTTTTTGAGAACTAGAGTGACCGACATAGCGAAGCAAGTTGGCACGACCGATGGGGCGTTAAGGCTTTTGAATAGCGGCCACGTATCAGCAAACGTAGTATAGGGCGGCCCCCAACGCGATAGACCGATGATCTCGTCAACGGCGGCGGGGAGCTGGTGGATGCAGGTGGCACAGGATCGATGAATGTGAAAAGCAATTGGGTAGGCCTATGTTGAGCAGTGGACTTCAAATGGCTTAAATAATGATACTTAAAAACGAGCATAACTCAACATAGAGATGATTATAAGAATACCAAATAGACATAGACTCAAATAAGTTAATATATGAATTACTTCATGACATCATGTCAATACTTTGTCAAGGGATATGTGAAGACCATTTAAGGCGCATAGGTAGATAGGTAGATAGGTAGGTATATAGTTCAGAGTCTAGAACGAGAACATTTCAATTGTATACATGTATACCATGTTGAATTGTATACACTAAGGGTTTCTGATGATACCACCAACCTTATTTGTATAATGTGTTTTTGCGAAAAGTCAATATAATGACATATTTTCTGTATTGATAGTGTGTCAACTACTGTAGTAAATAACAAAAAACACTAGTAACCCTTGTTGGTAAACTGTTTTCGATCTTGTTTTAAGCTTGTTTTAATAAAAGAAAATAAAATATTTTAGTTACCTTAAATCAAAACATACAAATGTTAGTACAAGATTGTAGGGCACTTAATTCGGTATTACTCGTTTCAAATCATTTTTCAATCGGAAGCTTTGAGGACAAATTAATATTTAAGGCAGCCATTAAAAGTTAAGAAAACAAAGATAATTGAGAAAAGTTTGTATTTAGGTAAAGGTATATCATTTTATATTTATTTGCAAATACAGGTGATAACCCCCCTGTGTTCTCAACATGCATAACATTAGCGCCGTTCCATATATTATTATAGCCTCATGACATGCAAATAATTATACAATACACAAAGGTCATACTTAATCATAACTGATTAATCATTACACTGACAATTAAAATTATTATGTTTTATTTATTCATAAAATCTGCCAACCATAAATTACACATTTTTATCCATATAAAAATCCTTAATATTGTAATAGGCCTTTTCGAATAAAGTGCGAGTGATTAAAAGAGAATGAAATAAAAGAAGCACCAATGCGTACTAATAAACTTAATTCGAATGAATTGACCTTTAAGGTCATAATAGATCTTAATTCGAATTAGTTTTTTTTCTTAGTTATGATAGTAGTGGAACTTTTTAGTAATATAAAAATAATAGAGATACTCACTAGAAAAATACTCAGTAGCTTAAAAATGCCACCAGGTTCAAAGATTGTTTTTGATATATGAAATAAATTACTATGAAGCGATGTCAGTGTGCCAAGGCCTCTCCCAAGAGTGTACGATGAGAGCCTTTTAACGAGGACTGGGGCGACATACTCGTTTTAACCTCCTTTAAAAATACCAGCAAAAAGTCTTAAACCTGGGGACTGAGATTTTGCATGAATGCTTCTGAATTAATCAGATTTAGTGTGAGGTGGGGTATTTTAAAAGCAATCTGACATAATTATTACGATGTCTTCATCAACAACTACCTACAGATTCATCATTTTAGTCTATGAACCTCTCACCACTAAGGACGGCCTCCTATTATAGGTACAGCAAGTGAAGGATTCAGATCGTATTTCACCAATCAAACCCAGTACGCATTGGCGCAGGATTTGCAGAGAGTTTGTTTCTTATAATAATGCGTACTTTAGCCACGGAGAAAATACAAAGAGCAGGTATTGTATGAATGTTAAGTTAGATTAAATGTGTGGGAAGACGGGGCCGAAGGATCCCGCAATGGGCCAATAAATTATTGGTCCACTCTCAGCCGGTCCCGCCCACTGCAACTTTCTTAAGTAGTTTAGAATGCTGACGCTAGATGTCGTTAGTTCATGAACGTATTGGAGAGATTAGTATTTTCTTTACGGTCAGTGATATTTTAATCCTACTTTAGCTTCAGGGTGAATGTGAAGTTGAATTAAAATGATTGTTGCGCCCTAGACTTAAGTTTCTGAGTCGTCTTAAGGGTCTGCTCACTGATCCAATCAGATTCGGCTGAGTTTCAGTTATCACACGTAGCGACTGCCGTATGAGATCTGCAACCTAGAGGGAAATATAATTCTATGAATAAACCAGCTGACAGAATATTAAAAGGCTTAACGTGCTTTCGAGGCAAGCAATATTAATAACACATATAATTTCGGAAAGTCTTACAGAACAGTAGTTAAAATGTTTGTTGTTAAATACAATATCATTTCCCTGTTTATTAGCATGAATAGACCTTTAGATCAATTATGTAGTAGAAGCTAAATAATTTTTACCTTTATTATCTTTTGGCATCATGAAGGCTCACTAAGTACCCTGATTCGAAGCTCAATCAATGGCTCCATTCAGTCGGTAATCATTTATAATACATAGTTGTTATAAGTATGTTTCCTTTATACTGTATGTATTTCGTTCGTGTTCAAAGTGTACCTTATTTTATTACGAAAAATAAGTAAGCATATTTTATTTTTTTTCTACTTTTTGTTGTACTTTGTGGATGTGGGTATTCTGAGAAAATGTTTTTCTTATGTCGATAGACTGTATTGATGTACTCTAAAGGGGATGCAACTTGAACGATTGTCTCACAAAGAATTCAATTTCATTGTGGATATTTAGTTCAGGCACAAGCCTTAAAAGTATTAGAATATACGTAGTTACTTTCGCGTTCATAAAAATAAGTATACTTAGATATTATCAAGGACATATGGCATTAAGAAAATTGTGTAGTTATTTTTAATATTTTGTATTCATCATCATCACAGCCCATTAACGTCCCACTACTGAGCACGAGCCTCCTCTCACATATCAAGGTGTGAGGGTATTGGGTCATACTCCACCACGCTGACCCAGTGCGGATTGGCGGAGGCAGGTGTGTGGCGTCCTGCTGTTAGAATTTTTCAAGCCGCCCATTAGGCCTCTAACATGGCTTAACGACTACCACATTTGGTGATAACCGGGACCAACGGCTTAACGTGCCTTCCGAAGCACGGAAGCGCTCGATATCAAATACCACACAAACGGTCACCCATTCAAGGACTGACCTCTGTAAACTCTGCTGTACTTCGGTGATCATTTCCAACCACCGAGCACCGCAGAGCTACGAGCGCTTCAATTATTAAAAGGCTACAATCGTATTTTTAAGCCCATAACTGTAATCTACCTATGTGAAAAGGGCAGCCATGCATAAAACAGATGGAGAGAAGAGAACATTTCGCGCTAACCGTGCCGAACGATGATAAATCTGCATCCGAAACGTCGGCCGATCCTCGACAATATTTGAAACATATGAAACAGTCATGAAATGTTCAAACACTCAATACAAGTTTAAAAACACTACATATAACTAAATTGATGTACTTAAAAAATATTGTAAATGCTGCATGACATGGTGGCTTTACACGATAATATCATTTTTGATACAAATGATGTCAAATAGTAATTATACATAGTTACTTAAGTTTTCATTGAAAGTTTGTCCTATTTTTTATTAATTATTTTATTTTATTATTCATATTTATTTTTTTCAATTAAATTATTTCAGTTTAGCGATGCATAAAACAGAAACCAGAAAAATTCGCACTAACCGTGCCGAACGATGATAAATCCGCATCTGAAAACGTCGGCCGATCCCCGACAATATTTGTAACATATGAAACAGCTTCACGTTACGCCAGTCGCCAACTTGTCATGAAATGTATAAACTCTCACAACTTTATTGTTTGAAAATATTCTTTGTAACTAGTGCCACGTATATAAGTTTGTTTTGGTGTCGAATTAGCTATCAAAAATTTAATATTTTGGGTTACATTATAAGAGATTTCGTGGAATCTCTAATTTAAATCGCTTAATTAATTTGTTACTCGCAAAGACTGTAACTTTTTATAGGTAAATAATCTTTCCGATCGGTCCAGTTGTTTTGGAGCCTTTGCAATGCAAACAAACAATCAATTCTTTTTATTAGACACAGCTTTGTGTCACGCTAACTTGTCATGACATGTTGAAGCTCTCATAATAAGTTTATTGTTTCAAATTATTCTTCGATTTCGCTTTGTATTTATTTAGACATTCGTTATTTCTTTGATACATGTTTTGTTTGATTGTTATTTTACGAAGAGCTTATCAGACTTGTAAATGTTATAGATATTTAATTACACAAACTTGAACAAGCGTTTATTTTGGGTTATATCATTGGAGTTTTCGTGGGGATCTCTAATTTAAATCGCTTAAGTAATAGCCCATACTACTCATTAGGAATGTAGATATCTATTAGTAAAAGAATTTGAAAACAAACAATCAAATCTTTCATATTTCTATTAATATGATATACTAAACAGCTTTGGGTCACGCTAACTTGTCATGAAATGTTGAAACTCTCACAACAAGTTTATTGTTTCAAATTAATCTTCGACTTTGCTTCGTATTTCTTTTTGACATTCGTTATTTCTCTGATACCTACGTACTTTTGTGTTTCATCCTATTTTTGATAATGTCTTTCCATATTTTCTCGAGATTCGTTTGTGTTGGTCGTTTAGGAATTTGTTAGTTTAAAGAAAAATGTGTTGTATAAACTTTACATTTTGACTCAAGTCATTTACGGCCCGCTGCTCGTTAAAGATTACAAACCTGTGTGTCTTTCTATTTTGATAAAAAGCTTGCGTATAGATAATAATCTATTTGTCTTTTAATTGGTCTTAGAGAATTATAAATATTTTTATATGAAGACAATTCACAATATAACATTGGCTCGAATATTAACGGTCGGGTACTGGGTCTTCTCTTATAAATCGAGTAGAAAGGGAGTTAGGTTATATACTCTACCACGCAAACTCAGTACCGATTGACGAAAGACCACCCTCATAATTCAAACTAATCAATATGAAAAAGAACTTTTCACAATATAATAAAGAAAAAAAGATTTATGTAACAAGTTTCACATTTATAAGGTTTGATATTGCTTGCTTATACCTAACTTCAAAATGTGACTTTAAGTTGAATAAATAATGAGGGAACTGCAAGACATTAATACAAATAATACGTTTAACAAACAAGTTGGGAAGAAATATCTAGCGGAAACCGACTGAGTTTTAACGGCATGTCGTGTCTGTCGCGTAGTTCCGATTTATTTGTAAAGTTTAATCGTAAACCTAACTAAACATGGCGGGACCCACGGTGAGTCGCAACAATGTCGACAGGCCACAGACGATGAAGAACAGCTTTCACAACTTTAGCTACATTATATAAGTCTAAGTCTTAGTATATGATATTGCAAGCACCTTCAATCCTAAAATTATTTTGTTTTATAACACTCCGTAAGTTTACATCAGGTGTGAAATAACATCAAACCGTTCCACAGCTATCGCAGCGAGTACTATAAATTTTTAATATAGTATACATTCACATATAATTGGTTATAGAGACGATTTCGTATATAGGTATTCTAATGTTTTCGTTATGAATATAAACACTATTGTTTTTTCAACAAAAAAAAAAAAGAATTTGTAGCGATAACTTTGAACTTAAATAACAAAAAATGTATTTTTATAGTGTTCATTATTGTCTGGAGAAGATTTATATTACAGGTAAAATGAGGGCGTATATTATGCCTCTGCCTACCTCTTCGGGGAAACAGCCGTGTTGTAAGATTTATATAAAAGAAAAATATGGCAGTATGAAGTTTGCCGGGTCAACTGATAATACATATAATCATTTCTAGTCATGCTTTGATACTGCTTAGTGAACAAGCTGTTGCTTATAGCTTAGCAGCTGGTTGTCAGAGCGGCAAATTGGACCTCCGCAGGAGATTACCCGCGGCATAATGCGGCCGAAGTTTGCCCAACTCGAACTGACGGGAACAACTCCTCGCATTCACATGGTAATCTTCATTTCCATACTGGGTTCACCTACAAAGTACACCCAATAGGGGTCAATCGATAAGGTAATATATTAAATATACTCTTTCACACTTATAGGCCTAATAGGGGTTTGCGGGACTATTCGAAAGGGTTCCCGGGGCTTCGTGATATATCAGTCAGTAGAAGCGAGTCATGTGATAATTTGACATTCAAAAAATTAAGAGGCCTTAGATAGATAGATAAAACATTTATTTCCTTTAAATAATACAAGTTACATAAAAACATATCCCACAAAACCGTTTGACTGGTTTGTCGGTGGGTCCTGTGACTGACTGAAGAGACTGTTCTCTTTTATACTAATTACAACTAATTTTATAAATAAATAAATTTCAATTTTCCACTTACACTTATACTATACACTTACACTTATATATTGTGTTTTTTTTAAATTTGTTTTGTACTTATTTTTGTTTGTTTCCATTCTAATGGCTTAACAGTTCATGCTTTCTTATAGGGAGGCGTTTATAGGTTTCTCTTGAAGCCTGAAATTGTGAAAGGAATAGTCGTAAGCGCTGTTTTATTGCCACGCAGGTGTTTAAAATTAGTCTTATAAGGTTTGTTAGAAGGTAATTTAGTTATGTTGGTACTTAAAGGGCTGTGCCGTTTTCTTGTTCGAATTGAGAAATATCTTCTAGATTATGTAAACTAATCTATGAGTGTTTACTAAAAAAACAATAAGACATCGTTTTCATATATCTTTTTAAGTCAAATAATAAATACTATACTTATTACTATAAGTACTTCTTGTGTTCATTATTCGTTAAAATATTCTGTGCTACGTTTTATGCAAATACATTTTAATATGTTAAACGCTGCTGGCAAATAAATTAAGGAATGATCTTTGTAGTAAGGTGTATTCAAGCATTAAAAGTATATTACTTCTAAACGCCTCCTTGTTAGGATCTCTTTCACAATATCAAAGAAAATTCTAAATTAATGGTATACTTTGTCTGCAGGACTGGCTTACATTATAATAATAATAATAATAATAATTTATTTCAAAACTTTGGTTTACATTCTCTGAACAGTGACCGAAGTCACATTCCTTAACTTTAGAACCTTTACTTTATTTAGGCGCGGGTAGTCGTAAATATTTTACTACTACATTTAACTCTTTTTGAATAACATTCAAGTTAAACACTATTAAACAGTGAGAGCTCTCAAGAAGCATTTTACTATTTCCCTGCATTAAATTACCCAGACCAATTGAAATTTATTAATACACAAATATTTGTTTTGCATAAGAATCGAACCTACCACCTAAGAAGAAAAGAGCTATAAATACGGATACCCTCTTAATATATCTTTATTTTTAATTAGTACTACAATGTATCATCATGTTTAGACATTTGAATGATGAACGAAGTTCAATTACTTCTACTTTATTTTGCTTGAATTAAAAAAATATCGTTAAATCGATCATGCTAATCGTAATAAATACGACTAGTTGATCACTAAACGATCTTTAAAAGATACAATCGTTAAAACAAAATTGTGATCAAAAATAATATACTTTTATACATTTACTTCTAGCCGCCCTACAGTACCTGCCAGTGGATCCATTACATGGGTCATTAATGTCATTATAAAGGTCTCTGGGCGCGAAGTTTTAATGAGAAGAGCCGAGGCGTCATCAGAGATAAGAGGCCCGGCATAATCCCCACCTAATTGATTTGCAAAGCGCCCAGTCAGACCGGGATGAAGGTCAGATTCGCCGATAAGCGGTTATTAGAATATTCAAATCATTATTTTAAGAAGAAGAATATTTGAGCTATGTTAAGCAATAATGTGTTAACCCACAAAAAAACAAAGTTCCTGTTAATGACATCAAGTAACCCGGGACAGACAGTACGGGAAAGTCCTTGATTTCCGCCGAAAGCCGCACTTGTATGTACCGTTTTGGTAATTTTTTCGAGCGTTGCATAGTACTGTCCCGGGATATGTCAACAACAGGAACTTTGTTTTTTTGTGGAATAACACGTTATTGCTTAACATAGCTCATTTATTTGGTCAAATAAGAATATTTAAACCTGTTAAAAAAATATTTATTTTAGTAAAACTTTACTATGATATAACATTGTATAAGTTGTGTGAAGATACTTTTGTGTTGTTAGTGTGTAAATACCTAAATAGTTTAATGAATATACTGTATAAAATAATGAATTACTCTGGTACCAATGATAATACTTTTTAAAGTAATATTTTGTCGAACTAACTAAAACAAAGTAATTGATAATAAAGTTACATATTTTCAAAAAATTTAGCTGAATCCTTGATAAAATTTTATCAATTTTTATGATGTAGAGTTGATTAAAGTGATCGCATCGATACGTTACTGATAAATCGAAAACGTTTAGTTTCACGGGACCAGCGTAGTCGGTATCATCCGAACAAATGACATTTTCTTCCAATCGAACGATCCAATATTTCCGCGTGTCTGTGAAACAAAGGCTTGTCCCAAAACTAACTAATGGATATCTTTTTTTGTATACCTGCTCTTTGTATCTAAACATGCTCAAAAAGTATCGGCTTTTACTGTAGTCAACATGAAATACACGAATTGTAGTTCTTTTTAGGTCTCAAGTATTGGAATAATTCGTACACAGATTCTCGAAATTTTTATGTTCCCGCTGCAACTAGTACGTGCAAATACGGCATTGCTAATGGCGTCGTGCTAGACGTGTTTTCAGCAGTTCTCCAGGTTTTATTTCCCCGTTTTATTTGCAATGCGCTTCTTGCCGAGTCCTGTTTTTGCATTGTAGTTTTCGGTGCATTTTACGTCACATTATGCGAGGCATCTGCTTTGCAAGCGTTGATATCCTACCCGGTAATATGGTAATGTTTTATTCTATTTGGCTAACAAGACTCGTTGGCAATTGCGGGTCTTTTAGAAATGTTTTATATAATAAATACATAAATAAATATTTTCGAACAATTACTCCAATTACTTAGTTCCAAGATAAGTATCATTAAGAACTTGTGTTATGGATACTAAAAAACGGATAAACATACTTAAATACTTTTTTTTTTTGTAAATACATAGGAAAACACCCAGACCAGAACAAATATTCATGTTCATGCACACAAAGATTTGTCCTGTGTGGGAATCGAACCCACGACCTCTGGAGTGAAGTGTAGATATACTGACCTCCACGCCATATCGGTCGTCAATTATATATATCTCAACATTGTTTTTAAGGTTTAATACTCTTGACTCTCTGTCTCTTTCTCAAGTTTATTAATAGAGGTTTGATACAACTACCCTTAAAATATCAAAGAAACATAAATGTATATTTACCAGGCCACAACACTTTAAGAATTGCTTATTTTATTCTTTTATTAATGTCTTCTATCTAATTATGTAAATTTCGTCAAGGTCGAGTGAAGATAATTTATATCAAGTAATGAATTCGGCTCTCGGGTATCACGCAGCCGCCATTACAGCCGAGGTTGAAATCTATTACTTATTTTAATTTCGCAAATGTTTTTAATCGCGTCGAGAGGTTGTTTCAGCTTTAACGGAACGGATCATAAACCACGTATGCCAATAGACAGGAATTTGCCAAAACTGCTTAACCGACGTGCCTGTCGAGCAATTGAAGTGAGTGAGTGTCACGGGTCATCGAGACAAACATAACCGATATTTTTTATTTACAAATATATTTTAAACAATGACTAACTAGTATTAAGTGTTTGTGAAGAACTAATAATAATAAAAACTGTTTCTAATAAAAGAATTCTGTCACATTGTTTTTTTAATACGAATGGTTAGTTGTAACTTATTACGTGACTGACTTTAAAACATTAGAATAACATATACAAAAGTTAAACACAAGATAATATATTATTAAAATTAATGATGTCAATCTAGCCTAAACTTCACTTTAAAAATACTTACTCAGACCCCAAAGTCGCCATTATCTTAATTAAATCTTTTATATCCATATTGAAAGGACACTTTCGAAATGTACATGTATGTAGATACGTATGCAAAACGAAGTAGCACACACACACACGCACGCGCACACATTATTATTATTATTTTAAACATTTGAGTTGAGTGAAAATTACCAATTTCCATGCCTGAGCAGAAAATTAACTCTTGGTATTAGTCAGACACGTCTATTAGGTTAGTAGGTCTATGGGGCGGACGGACAGATCACGTAACACTCGGAGTTGAACTTAATACCCAGGATAGCAGTATGAGCTGTGCCCTGATGACAAAAACCCTTTGAATACCAATGAAGCTTGGCACCGCCCATATAACTGATGACTTGATGAGTAATGGGGACACACTTTTTTGGTAGGTAGTTTATTGGTAGTAAGTTTGATTATGATAGCATTTTTATTTATACATACATAAATAAATTCACGCCTGTTTCCCCAAAGGGGTAGGCAGAGAAATATTATCCGCCCACACTTCACCAATTTTATACTTGGTCCCACGTAATTGGTGGCGAGCCTATTGCCGCATACCGGACAATATTATGTTCGCCAGAGCCTCGTCCGTTGATCGGCAGGTGCACCACTTGCTCCTTAGGTCTTGGTAGGAACCCTATGCACCTTTATTAATAAAACGCATTTTTATTAATAAGACGACAAGCAACTAACTTCTAGTTTTCCGACCAGGCAATACGAAGAATACTAGAAAATATCTTATATCTAAATTATTTAACCACATACCAAGTAAAGTTGTTTGCTGCAGCACAGCAGTATATAAAAAAAGGTTTCAAAACCTATGTAAAAAATAGCGATATGGCTGCCAAGCAGTGAACATGAACATAACAGCAACAATAAGTAACACAATCATAGATTTCTTACATAGTGGAGAAGCCGTAATAGATATATCTAAATATACTAGCTGGAGAAAATCTAGGCAGGTCCTCTTCTTAACTCTTCTCCACTCAAATTTCTGTCAATGTTTTATTCGGCACTCGTTGTCCTTCACATGTTTAATATTATTTAATGTACTTTTTTTTGTAATGACTGTTTGTGCCAGAATAAATAAAAATAAATAAATGCCAAAGTTTAATAAAGCATATTTTACTTACTCTTTAAGTAGATGGTTTGGTCATGTTAAGAGGATGAATGAAAGTAGACTAACGAAAGTGATTTATGATGGACAAGTGATTGGAAGTGTTGGGAGGGGAAGACCACGTAAGACCTTCCATGACCAAATTCAGAAAATTTTGGAGTAAGGGCAGGTCAAACTGGTCTCCACCTTGTCGTGGTGGGGGGGCTGAGTACCTCCCGGTAGGGCGCAGGAGGCGCTAGGGAAAAGGTAACACCCAGAGACCGACGACTCTGGGTGCCCTTAGTACTGACTACCGGGGGGGAAACTAAGAGGGACCTATGGAGGGCGCTGCGGGTAGGCCAGGAGGGCCCGCTCAGCAGCGCCAGGAGGGTCTAGGCAGCGGGGGCAGGGGGCCCCTGCTGTCTAACCATGGACCCTCCGGGAAGTCGGCCACACACGCTATGGTCGCAGGGGGAGGTAGGAGGGGCGCGTCCACTGCGCCTCTCTGAGGAGGTCCTCCCGGTTTTGGTCCGGGGGACGTTGGCCGCAGGCGGGGTGTCAGAAGCTGCAACCCAGGTACTGGCCCCCGCCTCTTTCTCAACAAGCGGCGGGCGTCGTCGAAAGATTTTTAGTGGGTATTGCTGCCGGCGGTCGTGTCTGCTGGTGGTGAGTCCCACACCCCCTTTCTGTCCCCCTTTGGCCGGAAGGCAGTGCGTAAATGCATTTTGTTACCGACGTAAAACAAAAAAAAAAAAAGGTCAAAAGTACCCTAAGCCAACGGGCGTGTATGAGGAGGTTAATGAGTGTGAATGCTAAAAGTGTGTGCCAAGATCGTAACAAGTGGAAGGATGTGATCTCTGCCTACCCCTACGGGAAAGAGGCGTGACATTATTAATGATGTAGGTATATCTTTGAAAATATTAATGAAATCACTATTAGTTAAGTAAGTAGGTAAGTAAGTTTAACGTAAAATCAAATATTCAGTATTACTATTATAGCTTAAACGATAAAGCCGAATTGTAATAACAGACCGTGCTGATAATGGAGCTTAAGGAATGCTAATGAAGCCGAGTTGACCCGGCACAGTCCGGGGTCCGGCTAAGTACACCACAGATTGTTACAGCAGCTAGCCTGTTGCTTCTGCTTTATGCTACCCATTATAACTCCAGACTTGTTGGCGGGAAAGTGAAGCGTCGTGTCTGCAGTTTTGTTTTATTTTTTAAAATTTGTGAAATTTTGAACATTATTGTGTAATTACGGTGGATTATTAACCGTTAAGTGTTTGTGAACGTCCATGAGTGTTGGTAAATGAAACAAAATAGTGCAACATCACTTTTCAAATTCTCTCAAGAAGTTCATGTGAGATCTCAGTATAGTCCCACATCTTTACTGTTCATTTACCATTTATCATCTTTACCGCCACTCATTCTCATTTACTATAATTTATATGTTATTAATATATCTCTTACTTGACACTGGCTAAATGTGCTAAACGCACGAAGCCATTATATAAAACAAAAAACAAAAAAGTTAAGTTTAAAAGAAAAAACAGAAAGCCACTGATAAGGACAAATTCAAATAATATTAGTAATAGAGCGTGCTGATAATAGAGTTTAGGAAATACTGATGAAGTAAAGTTGACCCGGCACAGTCCGGGGTAAGTAAACCACAAATTGTTACAGCACCCAGCCTGTTGCTTCTGCTTTATGCAACCTATTATAACTCCAACACTTCTCTTTCAAACAAAAGGTATATAGCTATAACAAGCTAACCACAAATAATAGGGAACATGACTTATTCAACAAATGGAAATATATTCATAGGACTTTATTGTGAACCAAATGGGTTTTGGGTACAGATGTCATTAAAATTTTTATATATATGTAAAGAAATAATATTTCTTTAATTTTGAATTTGGCCGCGCTTACTACATTACCAACGACATTGACAACTGACAGGTGCTAGAGTCTGTGGCATCCTTGGTCTGAAGTCAATAGTCAGTTGAGAGGTTATGAAAAAATAGCATTGTAAAAGAAACTTATTGTGATAGATTTGTTAATTAAAATAGATAAATAAGAATAATTGGTGGAAGAATAGACTTTAATTGTCGTTTCTTCGTTTTCAGGTAAAGTTGTAATAATAGTGTAGTTAAATAAGTTACCTATCGTATTTGTAAGAAACTAACGAAATAAAACTTCGTTTTCAGAAGCAACGCATGAGTTTATTTTTAACCTAAATTTGAGGGATAACTGTTATATATAATTTCACTCTGTCGAAAAATCCAAATAACAAATTCAAATGTATAATTTAATAACAAAAATTACATCACACAATTAAAAATATAGTCAAATTAATTTATATTTTCAGTAAACTTACTGTTTAAAAGAAAGAGAGAACGGATAGAGTTTGTTCAAAAAGCAGTACAACATAAACACTTCATAAAAAGGAAACATTTAAAATAATAAAACAATTTATTTTTTTATTTCTAATAAAAAATATATAATTTTATGCAGTAAGATGCCAACATAAACTCTTTCAAATTGCTCTTTCAAGAGTTTTAACTCATAAAATTGGTGAATAAGTAAATATTAGATATTATTGGTACTCTGAACTGAACCACATTATGTCTAGTAATTCTTGTCAAACCAGTTTGACGACCGAAATGTCGTGGAAGTCAGAATAGCCCTCCGGTTCGATTCCCACAAAGGACAAATATTTGTGTGTATAAATATGAATATTTGTACTGGTCTGGGTGTTATTAAGTATGTGTTTACAAAAAAAAAAGTATTTATGTATGTTCATCCGTTATTTAGTATCCATAACACAAGTTCCTAATGATACTTATCTTGGGACTGAATAGTTGGTGTAATTGTTAGAATTTATTTATTTATAGTATTTTTCAAAACACAACTTTAAAATCTCTTAAAATCTTTTCAATACCAATAGATATTCTTCACACAGATACTGTTATACGTATTAAAGCCCAAAGCGATTAAACAAATAGCTTGTATAAACAGCGATAAAACCTGTATAAAACTCAGATGCTAAAAATAAACATAACAGCGGCAGCAAAAACAAATCCTACGCAAACGAGACGTTTCTTTGTAATATAAATCGTTCACAATTTGCCAATATACCTACAAAAATAATACGAAAAATAGTGGATAGAGGGCTCTCCCTCAGCTCGGAGCAGTCTGATTTATATCCGGGTCGCATCATTGGAGTAATATCCGGAGGCATACCCGGCCCGCCGGCAGCGAGTGTGTTAAGGGAAATAAAATTATTTTTCATTTTCTCACCTGATCAATTTGTTACATGCGTTGTATTATGGAAAAAATCAATAACTAGAAGTGAACGTTCAGATATAAGTCATTGTTAAACATTAAGATTTATTGTATTAATGTAATAAAGTTTCTGGAACGATCATCGAAGTAAGCAGAGTATATAAAGGTAATTTCTTGGATGGGTGACCGGTTGTGAGTGCTTTCGTGCTTTGGAAAGCATGTCGTTGGTCCTGGTGACTACTTCATAGATGACCAGTATCTAACCAACTGAGTGTTTTATTATAGCCATATAAATACATTATCAATAATTATATCGTATTAATGAAATTAAATGGAATTTATTTGGAATTATTATCATTACTTTATTTATTTTTAATGTGGCACGCCACATGCAAGTCAGTCGATGCAGTCCTAAAAATTAAATAGCTGTGAAATATATATGTTATTTACTATATTATACTATATACAGTAGAAGGAGTTCTGTAAAATGAAAGAGAATAAGCAAGTTCATAAGTGGTAGTCGTTAAAACAAGCAAGATAGTCTATAAGCCTTGAAAAAATCTTAAGCACGACGCCTTAATTCTGCAAGCAGTTGTAAGTTTTTTTTTATATATTATAGCCTTCATGTTGGATTTCCCACTTTACGGTACAGAAAAAAGTATTTATTTACTTTATTTTTGTCTAGGAATTTAAGATACAAACCCATAACTATACCATGCCAGATGTGTAATACGCAGCCCAATAAACTTATTAAATAGGGTCACGCCTCCGCTTTATGGGGTAATAAAGGGTAAAACAACACGTCCATCTCACAGATGAGATCTGGAACGAGGATCTTGCAAGGAGGTCTCGGCACGGAATATTTACGGGACTCATGCATTTTTAACAGTACTTGTGGGGACAGTGTTTGACATTTCACTGAGAAGCATAAAACCTTCATTCGGAGATAGAAACGCGGTTCATTCTTAAAAGCAATGTTTGTAATGTTGTATGCATATAAGGAAAATTATCTTCCCACCCACTCGCTTCCACGATATTAAGCGATCTTATTTATTTGAAAGCATTGCTTTTTGGCTGGCCATTCGGCAAGCAGGATGTAGTCGTAATGATCAGACACATTTTACAAAAAAGATTGTGGATTTAAAAATAAATTAAGATATTTGCGTGTATTTAAGATTAGATGACATGTAAGGTAAGTGATGGATTAAAAATATGTTTGTAACAATTCCCGCGCTACAAAGTTTGTTACAAAGATATTTTTAATCCATCACTTGCTTACAATGGATTTCCGCAAAGTAACGCCAGAATCAATAAACTATTAAATATGTAAGGTACTTAGTTTATTTAAGATAAGTAATGTGCAAAATTTTATAATAATTTTTCCTGTTTACGCATTTTTCGAAGACACATTTTACGGATTTAAAACGCAGTCCCTACGTACCTTTACAACCAGATTATTTATAGATCTTATGGACGTCAACTTTAAAACTAACGAATACTTTTAAAATAAAATATAAAATTTGACTAATGTAGACTAAGAGACAGAATTTAAAATATTATTAATATAACTTATGTTTCCATACCTGTCTACCGCCAAGCCCTTACAAATGATACTCTCGGCAAGCAGCCGAGAAGCCGGTTGAAGCAGGCTCAATATTAATTGACGCGCGACATGGATATTACGGAGGCCTGTGATCAACTTTGATATTAACATTACTAATCAAAATAATTTATTGATCTAGGCGTTACTTTGCGGAAATCCATTGTAAGCAACTGATGGATTGACAATTCCCGCGCAACTATAATCTCCCGAAAAATCGAGAAACAATTTAACACGTGTTTCGACACAGGGCATCTTCAGTTAAGATAATGAGCCTCAGAACAAAGATGTCTTCACGACCAACGCTGAAACGAGAGTAACTATTACTAATCAAGTAGCATTAAAGCTTACTAGATAAACAAGTGTTAAAAGACGATTGCAAAAGCGAAAGTAAATTTACAAAAGCGTCACAGAAAAGAGTAAGTGATATTAAATTTGTCCAAGGAATAAGTTGTTAGCATCGCATCCCACAAGGCTCATTACAGTAAATTGGGTTAGAGTGTCTCTAGAAAAATAATGGTAGAATCTCTTCATCGGATGAATATTCAACAAGATGGCTGACACGGGCTTTGCGTCGCGGGGGTAATTAAAAATAATTATTAAAACCCGACCCGTCTGAGAATACCACACTGAATAAGTAATCCTGACGTTTGTACAGTTCTAAAACAGACAGTTTTCTTGAAGAAAGTTCTCTGAAGTATTTTCACTTGGTGTGTAGATGTGATATGACTTAAAATTCTTTAGGATTTTACACCCTGTGCCAGATCATCTGCCACTAAATATTTGTGCCTTTTTTACATGGTGTATAATGTCTGTAAGAAAGAAGATACTTAGGCTTTTGTCACCGCAGTGGCCAGTGCCAGATTTGCTTACAAAGGGCTGTGAGTGCCATTACATTTGAACCCATAATCACAACCTTGAACTGATGGGTCGATGATCTGTTCAAGACGACGGGAAGCCGGGTAATGCAAGTGGCATAAAATCGATATACGCGGAAAACAGTTGGGAAGGCCTATGTTCAGCAGTGGACTTCAAAGGGCTGAAATTATGCTGATGATGATGATGAAAGGGTTGTGCCTTTTAACGTGGTGTATGTGTGCCAAAAGTTGCTCACGATGGTAACACTTCAGTATCAGATAATCTGTCACCATATAGTTGTGCCTTCTTTATTAGTGAGAGGTTCTAACTTCAGGTTCTAACAAAATATATTCGCCCTATAGGGCGGTGCAGAAACACCAGCGCTGCAGTATTATTAGATGCGGCAGCATTATGGTGATGTGTCGCCCTTTTGACAGGTTTGCAGATTACTTATGTTGATAAGTTATTTGTGTTTTCATATTTTTGTTTTTGTGGATGTGATGTTGTTTGATTTAATTGTTTGTATTTTGTTATATTTGTCAATAACAATACATACATACATACACAATATCACGCCTGTTTCCCCGAAAGGGTAGGCATTTATATTGTTGGGCCCACGTAATAGGTGGCGACCCTATTGCCACTTTCCAGGAACTTTTATGTTCGCCAGAGCTTCGTTCGTTGATCGACAGGTGCACCACTTGCAGGTGAGGTTGGCTTGGGCTTCTCAGACCATAGTAGGAGCCCTATATACCCAATATTAATATTCTTCTTATTCTTATAGTATCACTGCTACTAGTTGTGGCCTACTGATGTTGCCGCTTCACCACCTAAGCCCATTAACGTCCAACTACTGAGCGGTCCACTTACTCAAGAATCAAGATGAGAGCGTCATACTCTAACCAGATGGAAGCAGCGGGGATTGGCGGGGGCAGATGTGACGTCTTGCTGTTAGAATTTGTCAAGGCTTACCGACTACCACATTATAGAGATCGCTGCTTGCTTACAGTAAACCTCGGAGCCCTAAAAGCACCTCAATTTGCTTAAAGTAACACCAAAGAACGTACCTGAAACAAAAATAAAATAGTTGTAGTGTTTTTAGATTGTTATATTAGCTTAACCTAGCCCGCACTAATCGCGTCTCGCATTAAGTATAATATTTTTTTAAGTTCTGGCCCTTACTTGAGTATGTAACTATGTTTCATACGAACGTTTAACCCCCCTTTCACAGCGAGGAATAATGTTCAGGATAAAACTATACCATCTCCTTTCCAGGGTCACTAACATCGCTTACTATCTCCATACCAAATTTCACTTTAAACAAATAAATAAAATAAATATTCTCTTACAATCACACCAATTATTTAGTTCCAAGTTAAGTATCATTAAGAACTTGTGTTATGGATACTAAACAACGGAAAAACATACTTAAATACTTTTTTTTTTTGTAAATACATACTTAATATACATAGGAAAACACCCAGACCAGAACAAATATTCATGTTCATGCACACAAAGATTTGTCCTGTGTGGGAATCGAACCCACGACCTCTGGAGTGAAGTGCAGGCATACTGACCGCCACGCCATATCGGTCGTCAATAGTTATAAGTATTATACAGGTTAGGCTTGAAGCAACGTCTGTTAAAGACCGAGTCACTTTTGCATTATTAATATTTATTTTCATATTGTAAAGCTGCAGAATTCTTCGAAAGTCACTGTAAGTCAGGTACATACAGCCCTCGTTATCCAAGCTACCCTAAGCTGCGCTTGACCGCTTATGGACATGTGCATCACTTTCTTATATTCTAGTATAACATACATACATACATTCACGCCTGTTTCCCCAAAGGGGTAGGCAGAGGCAAATTTAACTCCCACTTTTCACCAATTAAATAGTTGGTCCCATGTAATAGGTGGCGAGCCTATTGCCGCTTACCGGGCACTGTTATGTTCGCCAGAGCTTCGTTCGTTAATCGGCAGGTGCACCTATTGCAGATGTGGTTGGCTTGGGCTCCTCAGGTCTTTGTAGGATCCTTATACACCCTAGTATCACGTAAATATTAATAACGTTTTAATTAATTTAGTTGGCATCGTCGATCTCATACAAAATATACCAAAATTATTTCAAATGTCTACTAAAAGCTAAAATTGCTCGAAAACTTAAGCGAAGCGTAAATCACCGAAGACACAAAGTCTTTTGTTGGTGTGAATTCAATCTCGATACATTAAGTACAACGTATGCGAAGGCGCGGCAGAGATACAACATTTTTACTTTTTCACTCCGAAACAAAATGGCCTGTTTCCGGCAAATATGCGACAAAACGCGGCAACTATCCAAATTTATAGAGCTTTGCTTGTAGATATAGATAGAGAAACTAAAAAGAAAATAGGTGATTATCGGGCTTTCTGAAACACTTTTTATTACCTCCAGTGATCTTACTGCCATTCTGTCACTGTCGCAAAAGCGATCCAAAATACCTATTGGTCATTAGGCATTCAAGGTTTTTGACCAATGATAACCTTTTTGTTGGTTTGAGATCAATCTCCTATATCAATCTGTTAACGTTTTTTTGCGCGTGCTTTTAATAACAATATTTTTGCGTTTTCACGCGGAAACAAAAAATACAGGAAAAGGCAAGTATGCAATTTCAAATTCGGTCAAATCTGATTAGACCAGTGAGCAGACCCTGGGCCCTAAGCTTAAGTGACCGGTAACCGGAATAATGCAAGGATATGATAAGACTTTAAGTTGTAGGCATGTGAAAACTTATAGACAAAATAGCATGTCAAACTAGGCCAATGACACGAATTCAATTGAGTATTTAAATATTTTTCTCAGTATTGTTACAGTACAAACTTCCTACTCTCTCTCAATCAATCAAACAGCCAATTACCGTCCCCCGTCTTAATATACAAGCATGTTCAATAGCAGATTGAGAAAAAGATACCAAGTGAAAAAATAATCTACTAAAAACTAGAAGTATGATCAAGTAAAGTAGGACGCGCGGACACTAACTTCTGAAGTCAGTTGTCCTACATTCCACTGCCAAGCCTGCTGGAGTTCTGCCAAGGATCCGCCGGGATGCAGACCCCGACAGACTATAACCTTGCCAATTTAAATATGCCGCATTTTGTGGGACTTCACTGCGGTAACTAAAGATTTGGACACGCTTGTACGCAAGCAGTATTGGCATAGCTGCAAAAGAGGATTTGTCGGTTAATCTTTTTCAGCTAATTTCTGTGGCATCTGGGGCCCTACCGCCTAATATTGATGAATTTCAGCTATTTCATCTAGATCTAAATTTTCTGAGGTTCATCAATCCGTACCGGGGAATCGGCCGAAAGCCACAGATTATTCATGACCTTCAATCCGTGACACACCACCAGGCAGACTAGTGAAGCGATTAATTGAATAAATGATTATATTTTGCGTTCCTATTACACATTTTTACGTAAATATTAATAATTTGTAATATAATAAAAATAAAAACACAGATAGTAACTGTCAAATATTACGTCAATCCTTAAAAAAATGTGTCTAAACGAGAACGATATATTTTATTGATTTTCATCTGTTCAATCAGAATCAATTCGAGATTTGTTTTGCGTAATAATCGATAACCAGCAAGTTCATTGAAGTCCGAGAGCTGATAGACATTATTAGGTAGGATTAATACCTACCTGGTAAGACAAGCTAAAATATCCTTAAAGCAATTTCAAAGTTATATAACTTTAACTAATAAACCTTAGAAGCAAGCAGAGAGAGATTGCTTATAAGTCACAAGACTTTTTTTTTTGCTTTAATTATACCCCCCTCACTGTGCAGGTTTACAGTTTTGTGTTAGGATAGGTAGCATATGATATTAAAAAACCTACAACTTTGGAATAAAACTATCCTATAACTATTAACATTCTAATAAAATACGTATTAAAAAAAGAAATTACTCAAATTTTTCCCCAAACCTAAAATATATTAGCAAAAGACATCGAATTTAATGAACAACCCAACAAAGGGGAAGTATAAAATTACGTTTTAAATATCGTCTCAGCGTTGAATACAATTTTTCCTTTACTTATTGGCCAGCTGGGCTTCCGTCGTTGGACCGGAAATGAGTTTTGCCGTCTTCCTCCCCCCCCCCTTCTCAACCACACCCCCCACCAAGGGACAAGGAAACCCACCTCATTATCAGTCTGTCGGAAAATCCATTTGACCCTATTCTTCTTTAGAAAACTTGAACTTGACTTTTGTGTGACTGTGTGTTTGAGTGACTGTCATTGACTTTTTTAATATTCCAATTTTGTTTATTATATATAATCAATCATATCATCAAATCAAAAAAATGCTTTATGGGATTTGGATTCCAATGGAATATGAATTTTAAGATCCATATACAGTATAAAACCAAGTCGCTTTCCGCTGTCTGTCCGTATGTATGCTGAGATCTTTAATTACGCAACGGATTTTAATGTAATTTTATTGATAGATACAATGATTCAAGAGAAAGGTTTTTTTGTAAGTAATAATAATAATAAGTTCATTCAAAGTCCACTTATATTTATTTACACATTTCAGTGACAACCACACTAGGCGCAGCCTGTATCGTGGTTATCAAGCTGACGTGTTTAAGGACATAGAAACAAAATATGTATTGTTACGAAAAAAACAAATAACAGAAAATAATTAAAACCTTAACTAATCTAGTGTTTTCATAATATTAATTTGTATATGTGTGTGTGCGTGTGTGTGTGTGTTCGTGTGTGGGTGCGTGTGTGTGTGTGCGTGTGTGTGTGTGCGTGTGTGTGTGTGCGTGTGTGTGTGTGCGTGTGTGTGTTTACTGTGTGGATGCGGTGGATGCGGAAGTCACGTGGACAAAGTCGCGGGCGGCTGTTAGTAACTTCCAAATTAACGCGCCCATTCACTGCGAGCAGGAGACTGTTATGTGCATATAGCATATTTAAAAAATATTACACAATCTTCTGTAAATTTAATCGTTTCTTTTCTTCTTATCGAACTAAGCTAACTGTGGCGTAGATGGCACTGTACGAAACGTTTTAAACATATTGCAGAACCGTTTGATGGGCGGGACGAATCGTTTACCAGCAGGTATGGTAATGTCTATTCAGATGTATAAGTGTGCAACTTAAATTATCCCCTATAAAGTTGGACAAGGTTGAAATTAAAAAATTGAATTATTTACAATTAGCAAATTTATAATTATTTTAGAACTTAAAATTTGAAAGTTACTAATCATATTTAAATAAGCTCAGAAGCAACTTCAAATTTCTTATAAAAGACGATGAAAAGGTATATGGAGGTACAAGCCAATACCAGGCGAACATAATGCAGGAAGAGGCGCGGCAGAATGCAAGACAAAACGCTGGCGCACGAGCCCTTGAGTCGCGTGCCGTCGAGAGCCGGCAGTGATTAGTGCGCGCTAACAAAGCGCCGAGGGCCCTTAACCTACATGCTCCGTTTCACAGCGGCGGCGCCTGTGACACCCCTAGCAACCGCTGCAAGCCTGGTACCCGCCTACTTGCCCACTAATCTCAAGCTTACTTCCTGCTTTACATAATCTTGAGTTTAAGAACAAAACCAAGACTTTCTATAAATAGCTCAAATAACAATTAGCTGGCACTGCCTGACGGCGAATATATTGTTTAAGAACACAACCAAGGCAAGGCACTTCCTTATCTCAGCCATTAGAAGTCCACTGTTTAATATAGGCCTCTCAATCGTTTTCCATGTCGATTGATCTCGAGCCGCCTGCATCCACCGGTTTCCTGTCGCCTTGACCAAATCAGCGGTCCATCAGGTGGGTAAAACAAGATGCAAGTCTAGTCCCATTCTGTTAATAACATCATAATGTTTTTTTCGAGCCACCAGTTATCATCATCTCAGCCCATTAACGTCTCATTGCTGAGCACGCATCTCCTCTCAAGAACCAAGGTGAGTGGGGTTCAGATCCTGCTCCACGCGGACCCATTGTGAATTGACTAGGGCAGATTTTTTCAAGCTGCCCAATAAGGCCACTGCCATAACTTAATGACACACACAATACCACATGTCCTGCCATCTAAACACGGAAGCGCTGGTTATTCATTGCTTCACCATTTTTTTTAACGTGGGTAAAAAAAATGATATTTACGCACTGTCTCCCGGCCAACTTCCCCCGGGTCAGCACATTCTCAGAGAGGCGCAGTGTGTCGCCCCCCCCCCCTACCTCCTTGTGCGGCCATGGCGTGACTGGTCGACTTCTGGGGGGGATTCAATGCTTTACCAACGCTTACTCGTCCAAGGGCTGACCTCAGTGAACTCTATTTTACTTCGGTGATCGTTTCCGGCCGCATAGTACAGCGGAGCTACGAGCACTTTCAGCTACGATTACCCGGACACAACTGTGATTGTAACGTGTCCTGCTTCACAGCAAACATTCAGTACAGACCCGCCAGATCACAGTACAGGCACAACTCGACGAGATTTATGCCCTATTATTATTAGTGGAAGTTTTAGTTTTTAAGTTGACGGTCATACGAACTTTGTTGAGCCAAACTGAAATAAACATTATCGATTTTGGCTTTAAGAACAACACAATAGGTACTATCTTCATTCAAAGCAGTAAAACAAAAATGGTTCTCCGTACGTTCCGCAGACAGCTAAACATAAAGTCTAGGAGCGAATACATAAAACCGCAGACAATGCAGCGGTTTTAAGATTGTAGATCTTCTACAGAATATAATCCGTGAAACAAGGTAGTAGGAGGAAGTTTTCTTTATGAGCAGATATATTATAGATAGGTTGCACTGCTGCTATCAGAGATAATAACAATAATTTATTTATATATACTTACATAATATCACGCCTGATTCCCCGAAGGGGTAGACAGAGGCCTATTATATGCCCACATTTCGCCAATTATATTGTTGGTCCTACGTAATAGGTGGCGAGCCTAATGCCGCTTATTTATAGGGCAGAGCCTCGTTCGTTGCTCGGCAGGTGCACCACTTGCAGGTGAGTTTAACTTGGGCTCCTCAGATCTTAGTAGGATTCCTATACACCCTACAATGGATAGAATTTTTTGCAGTATCGGTTTTTATATATTTTTGGATTGTTATCGAGAATTACTTTTGATTAAGTTGATACTTGTACTGTAAATCCTCTTCTGATATTCTGCCGCGAAATACGAGTATAGGCGTTTCACGCGATACTATATTGCAATTTGGAGAGTATTGTAAATACTGAAACTAGTGAGATGTCCCACTGGGGTTAGGGAATACTGCAGTTAAGTTTAGGTTTAAAGATACTTAATGACTGGTTTACTAAATTGAGAGGAGCAAAAATATGCTAATTAGAAACCTTACTTAAAATATGCACTGTATTGTTATGGACTTAAGCTTTATAATAAAAAATCAACCAACAAATGTCTCATTCTGTTTGAGCAAACAACACACTGTCTTCAATGCACGGTAGCGGTTACCTTAAGCGAGCTTTATGTAGTCAAACTAAGAAAGATGACACTTTGGTATCGATTTTCACGGGTCGTTTTAACATATTCTCGAGAACCGCGTTATTGATACTTGGGCGCTTTCGAGATCGCTGGCAGGTCGTCAAGTAATAAAGCGGTTATCTTGGCTCGTTTGCGCCAAGCCAGCCCAGTGATATGCTCTATAGTCGGCAGTAAAAAGGCGTGTGCTCACAGGAGCATTCGAGCAAATGCCACGGTAATTAGACGAGAACTTAGAAGGCACGAGACTTTATGCTCGTAATTTGTTCCTAAACTTGGGTAATGCTCCCCCCGACAAGATAAATTCATTAAACGTACCTGTTTCGAGCGCTTCCTTACAGTATAGACGAATCGACGGCACATTCCTTTAACGACGCCGTCAAAATGAAGTGCTTAGATATTGGGACTTTACGTTCCTATTCATTTTGCTTCCACCATTCCCATGAATATAGAATTTTCAATTAGGCTGTGCAGTTCCATTGTATGCAATGTTAAATTAATTTTATTATAACATAAATTAAAGTGAGAGTGTTTTGTTTTACGCCTGTTCCTTTTTATTTTGCTTCCACCATTTCCATGATTATAGAATTTTCTATTAAATTGTGCAATTTAATTGTATGGAAATGAAAGAAAAAACTCGTTTGTTTAACACATGAAAGGCATTATTGCTTTTTAGCTTTGAAAATATGAGGCGCTATTTTTATCTTAGCTTTAGTCCTGTGTGGGAATCAAACCCACGACCTCTGGATTTGGATTCTGGAGTTTTGGGCAGGTCAAAAGTACTCTAAACCGACGGGCGTGTATGATAAGGTTAATAAGTAAGAATAAAGCTAAGAGTGTGTGCCAAGATCGTAGCGAGTGGAAGCATGTGATCTCTGCCTATAGGAAAGAGGCGTCACATTATGTGTGTATGTATAAATTTAGCCTGTGACCTTTTGTAGGAGGTAGCTATTTTCTTACCAAATTGTTGGAATCAACCCAGATTCTCAGAAATTAATACGTTACAAACTCATTAATAATACTAAAAAGGATTTCATGGGAAAGTTTTCTGTTTTCTTCATCGCCATTATAATACAACAAATAACGATTAAAATGGGAGATGAAGTTTTGTGGCTTCTGTTCATATTTTCCAGACTTAGCCTATTCAGTTATGTGAGTTTGGACCCTATGGGGCTTATTATGAAACGATATCTAAAGTAAGGCCAGGCCTAAATCTAGTGCTGTCACTGTCTTCCTCTTATCAAATGAAAGTGACAGCACTCGTTTTAAACCTGGTCTAACTTTAGATCTCATTTTGTAATCCCCTATACCTCAATATTGTCTTATGTCATCTAAGTTCTGCAACAACTCCTTCAACGTTCAAAAAGCACCTTTGTTCATATACTTACATCCCGTATTCACGCTCCGTACGTTTTATCCCTGATGGGAATAAGGAATTAAAGCTTCAACGCCATTATCACAGAAATATGGATAATCGCACTGCTATAATTATGCCATCAAGCGGACATCGTCACGCAAAGCTGAATTAAATCTTTAGATACTTCGGATGCCATTTACTTCTACCATATAACTTGCTGCAAGAAATATCTTTGGGAATAATCAGGGCTATTGTACACTATTGTTAAAGTCCACTTCATAGTGTGCCATTTCAATACATGATCTTTAATCTAAGTAAATACCCTATACAACATGAAAACACACTACAGTTTTCTATTTATTCTTATGAATATTACATATCAGCTCCCGCTCGCAGTTTATCGCGTGAAAAGGTAAAAACTTAAAAAGTAAATACCACATTTTAATCGCGATATAATATGCCATTTTTAACCGATGACGTTTTAAACACATGATAGAAATTCGTGTTTACGAAGAGACTAATATGACATAGTACAAATGAACCGTGATTTCAATTCGTAAAATGTGTTTTGTTTGTTTGGACTCTGCTTAATCGTTTCACCCACCTGATATCACGAAACGACCAATGCTTGAGTAAAAAAATTGGTTACGGGACTGTTCGAAAAGGTTACCGCGGCCCCGTGACATAGCAGGTTCAGGAAGTAATATGGATGGGTTTTAGTCAGTAAAAGTCTGACACACCTTTCCGCTCCATCCGTAGCGAGAGACAGTTATTAATGATTTTCCAGCAGAAAAATAGAATGTATCAAAAAAAAAAAGTAATAAAAGTTCAATTGAGATGGTACATAACAACGCTTTTAGCAGTAAAACTGAATTAAAATCCAAAACTCAAGAGAAATGCAAGTAAGTAGATACTAGCAAGCTACAAAAGGAAGATGTAAAATATCAAAAACGATTAAAGTATTACCGGGAGAAATGGACCCTGCCGCCCGAGTGGTCTCTACTCCAGTGGTCCTTATAAATAAAGCATTTCTGTTATAGTAATGCAGGCTGCCATCAAATAAACGTTTTATTGCAATCGTAAAAATATCAACGTCAAAACGACGGTCCGGGGATGAATTGTAATGACCGTTTGCTGTATATTGTTGTGCAGCTAAATATTAAGTGGGTTCGTAGCTTTGGGAGGCTGTTTGGTTGGAAACTATCACAGAACTAAGCACAGTTTAGAGAGGTCAGTTTTAGAATGAGTGACCATTTGTGAAGCATTAATGTGTTCAATTATCCGAACCAAAGAAATTTAAGTATATAAAGTATATTACTTTAAAGGATACTATATTACGTAACTGCGAAAATTACTCGGTCTGAGACGTTTCACGCCACACCGATTAATATTAAGTTTTTTATAAGGATAGTTGGACATAAGATAGTTCTTTTTTCCCGTGAATCAACAATTGAGGGGGTGAAAAGAGGCGTAGAATGTTTGAAAAGGACTCAATCATTTCTCAACTATGGATATACAACTGGATTCTGTAATGTACAATAAACTAAGTGATACTAATATTTGTGGAGATTTTTAAATGGCAATAGGATTAAGTATATATTGTAAACCAATTGGAAATTAGACTGTAAATCTTCCTAAGAGAAAATAAATAAATAAATACTGTCCTAATCCACTATTTTAATTAATCTCAAAAAACAAAACATTTAAACAACGAAAATGAAGCGTGGTCTATTATGCTGCCCAGTATCCCCTGCACGCCAGCACGATTTCCCTGTCTAGACTCACCAATTTGTATTATCTACTTTAATATTTACTCTGAGTAAGTACACAATCGCATTGACAATCTGCCACTCGGCCAGTTTATTTGAACAGTGGCTATTCTATATATTTATATATAGTCCTAGATAAAGATTATTGAAATATAATAATAATAATAGCCTGTTTCACGCTGAAATGTTATGGTATCGGTAACATTTATAGGGGAGGCCTATGTTCAGTTCCGGATGATGGGCAGCAGCGTCATCCTGAGTACTGGCTTTAATAGCGATCACCAACTTGCCCGCCCAGGCGTGGTGATTATGGCCAAATAACCCCAATAGACAGTAATTATAAAAGTGAGTATTCAATGTTTTGTATTTTGGTTTCAATATATTACTAAATCAGTGCAAGTCTATGGTTTTAAGATTTTATATAGACTTTGCACTGATTCAGAACCAAAAAACAAAAGATTTAATACTTGTTACTATCATAATAATTTATCAGCCTAAGAAATTTCCTTAGGACTTCAAGTGCTGAATAGCATCTTCATTATAATATCAGCCCTATAAAGTCCACTGCCTAATACCAATGACCTCCCTACTAGTATGCTATACTAGGGGTATAAGCCCGTGTTCACCACGCTGGGCAGGCAGGTTGGTGATAGCGGTTCACCACAGTACGCAGGATGACGCTGTTACCCATCATACGGTATGATTACATCAACTCTTACGAGAGGGTGACACTATTTCAACTTCGGTGACAGATTCCGTTAGTCTAGCGAAGCTACGAGCGCTTCGATAAGATATAAAAGAAAAGCGTATAATTAATAAAGAATTAAAAATCTTATACATTACCATAGCAAATATGCAGTATTTTCGCCTATTCACGAACCGGCCCAATACACGTATACAAGAAGCAATTTGTCCTATTTACAACACAGAACAGATCTGGTGACCTCCCGCAACATATTTAATGAGGTTCAAGGGATAATGAATGTAAATATATACAAGGTCTCCTATTATACTCGGTAGGTACTTCAAAGGTTGGGTCGTGTACAGGCTGGAGCATCGAGGGTTAGAGGATATTTTGAGAATTAATAATAAAACAGTCTGGAGACAGACTTCAGTCATACATACTTTAAATTAATGAACACATCTTGGTGTGCCGTTTTGAGTGCTAGCGCTAAAATCTATAGGCCGTCAGAATTTTAGTTATGACGACCGATATGGCGTGGAAGTCAGTATACCTGCACTTTAATCCAGAGGTCCCACACAGGACAAATCTTAGTGTGCATGAACATGAATATTTCTTCTGGTCTGGGTGTTTTTCTATGTATATTAAGTATGTATTAACAAAAAAAGCTATTTAAGTATGTTTATTAATTTCTTATCCATAACACAAGTTCTGAGTGATACTTTTCTTGGAACTAAATAATTGGTGTGATTGTAAGAGAGTATTTTATTTGTATTTATATAAATGAGTATCAAACTCTTTACTTACGTCTTTCTGTCATCATATCCTAACATTATCCCGTTTGCTCCCTGTTGCACTGGTTTAACCAGATCAGTTATTAGATGGAGCAACTGCCGCCTGACCTCCGCAACCGTGAAGGTAACATCATTCTATGGTGAAACCAGCTGTCAGGACATTAGAAGGCAGTTATTTTTATTTGTGATGGCTGAACGCGGAAGCTTCTCGACAGTCTGTCTTAGATTTTCGGTAGCCCATATTATAACGCAATTCATCAAATCGAATACAACCTTAAAACTTCCAATTTATTCAGCGATTAACAAAATAGACCCATCAATTTGTCAAAGAGTAAAAATTTTTAGGAAAGAATCGACATTTGTAATCGTGTCCGTGATAGCACTTTTATCAGAAATCATTGTACTTTTTTAGTTGCACTATAAATCTTATTTTATGTAACACAAAGTTGAAGTCAAATCATTGTCATCTATAATAAATTAATCGCTTTACTTTGATTTATTTAGAAAGTTCTTGTTGAAAATCTTTATACCTATAAGAATGTAAGTTTAAACCAAACTGGGAGCAATTGAGCGACTTCAAAAATCCTTACAGAAAGATCACAATTCCTTGGCGAACTATTTGGTGCCTGTCCGTGTGTTATGGACCTTGGTTTGTGAATGAAGTCATGACCCCAGTTAAAATTGGACATTAAAAGTCTAAAATTATGATTCATTGTAGACACAATTGTCTAACCTATTTAATAGAAATCGCAAAACGACTTAAAATTCATAGGGGTTTATATTAATGTCAGAACATACAACAGTAAAACAACATTGAATACGAGCTCCGCGATGCACAATGCAATTTCTACAATAACGTTGAACGGGCAAGTTATGTCACGTCTATTTAATGCATGCCAGCTCATAAGCTGCGGTTTGCTGGTCAGAAACTAACACGGAAATATGTCCCGTTTCAACTCGCTTTGAAATTATGTGACGCGTTGTTTTACCGCTATATTATTAATATTACTGTTTACACCAGCTTTACAGTGATATAATAGTCTATATTTATCTAGAATTTTATAGCTTTCTGTGGGTGCAGGAATTTATAGAAGCGAAGCGTTTTCGGAGTTACAATAGATAAAATAAAGCTGGTTTTTCCGAAGGAGTAGAAAAAGGTATATTATACGCCCACATTTTGCCAATCATCTTGCTCCACCAGCATACAACGTGGGACGGTAGACGAGTGTAAAATAAGCAGACCCTGGGCTTTAAGCTAGGTTATAAGCTTATGATGGGTTAGTGTAAGTCCTCATATAAAAATTGCAAATCCAACTTTCAACTAAAATTACACATGGCAGATTTTGAATGCGCAAACAACAACACAAATCATAACTTTTGTTTCAACGTTCCTTTGTTTTCGCTAAAGTGACACGCAAAACACACATCTAAGAACACTAAATCAAACAAAGAAAAAACCCTTTGTACAATTTATGAACAGTTATAAAGCTATGCACGCCCGATCCGTGAGTAGGTAATGCACATAAGCTCCACGCTGAGCGTATGCGGAATTTGCCGGCGGGCGGTGTGGCAGTGCGGTGACGTGAAATTATCGCACAGGCGGTAAGCGCCGCGATAAATAATCCCGGATCATAGCGGACCGTCTGCACGCCGCCTACAAATCTAAAACACCAGGTAAAGGATTCTCATTGCCTTTCATACAATATTGCATACATACATTCACGCCTGTGTCCCCAAAGGGGTAGGCAGAGGCATGGTATACGCCCACACTTCGCCAATTATATAGTTGGTCCCACGTAATAGTTGGCGAGCCTATTGCCGCTTACCGGGCACTGTTATGTTCGCCAGAGTCTCGTCCATTGATCGGCAGGTGCACCACTTGCAGGTGAGGTTGACTTGGGCTCCTTAGGTCTTAGTAGGATCCCTAACCCGGGGAGTCTTAGGCGGCGGGGGCAGGGGGCCCCTTCCGTCTAGCTATAGACCCCCCCAGAAGTCGGCCAGTCACGTCATGGCCGCGGAAGGAGGTAGGAGGGGCGCGACACACGGCGCCTCTCTGAGGAGGTCCTCCCGGTTTTGATCCGGGGGACGGGGATGCCAGAAACTACAACCTAGGCACTGGCGCCTCGCCCCTTTTTCAACAGCGGCGGGCGTCGTCGGAAGATTTTTAGTGGGTAGGACTGCGGGGGTCGCGTCTGCCGCAGTGAGACCCACACCCCCTCCCGGTCTCCCCCCTTTGGCCGGGGAGTCAACGCATTTTGTTACTAACGTAAATCAAAAAAAAAATGGTAGGATCCCTATACACCCTACTTTGTTAAATTGAAGTCTCACAAAATTTTCTTGTTTTATCTGTGTTATAATTAATTTTTACATGCTAAAGTGTGTCTATCATCATCTTAGTCACAAAATGTTCGCGGGTCAGCTGGAAGATATTTCTTTTTGGAATATGCAGTGCCCTGTACCGCCTGCACGCCCGCCTACAAATTAACAACAAAAGGTAAAGGTTTCTCATTTTATTTTAAAATACTTACACAATATTGCCGTGTTAAATATTTTGAGCCTTAGAATTTCTTATTTTACTTTTTGTTTACTTTCTATATGATTAAAAATATTTCATTGTCATCATCTCATATATTATAAATAAACTGTTTAACATAGGCCTCAAAAATTGGGTAAATCATACAGCATGGAAGTAAATCTATAAAACTGGCGGCAAAGCAAGACAAGTTTCTGATTCTTCTCTACGCAAGCTCGAAGTCTTTAAGTTGAGCTTTACTAAGCCTATTTCAAATAAACTGCTTTGACTTTAACCTTTCTTGTATATATTTCGTAGTTTACATTTTCAAAGACAACATCTCATCTCATCAAGCGCCCGAGGAATATTAAAGACTAAAGCATTCGCATAATTATATACCTGGATTCTAAGCTAATACCCAGAAAAGAGATCTTTACACTGTCTTATCACCTCAAAGTCTCAACATCTCGTCTGATTTTGTACAGGAGAGATTCTAAAGACGTTGAAGCACTAATTACAATTGTAACTAGGTTGTAAGTAAGTTCCGGTAATTCCATGGAAAGATGTGTTTAGACTGTCATGTTACCTCAAAGTCGTACACCTCGTCTGAGTCTATTGCAGGAGGAATTCTAAATATGTTCAAGCAATATGTTCTAAATTAATACCAATAACTCCAAGAAAAGATGATGAAGATGATGATTACACAGTCATGTTAACTCAAAATCAGTACATCTTATCTGATGCCGATTGTAAAGACGTCGGATGAAATGTTTTTAAGCCAAGAAATTTGGTATTTTCACTGTTTTCTTACCTTTAAATATACATCTCATCTGATGCCATCTTGAAATTCTAAAGAGGTCGGCAATAACTTACGTTAGATCAAAGTTAGTGCCAATAATTTTGAAAAATGAGTTACGTACACTGTATTGTTAACTTTAAATCAATACATCTCGTCAAATGTTAGAACCAGAACAAATCTAAAGACTTTCGAACAATAACATACGTAACCAGGTATTGAAATAATGCTGTTATTTCCAAGCACAATGTAAACTTTCGTGTCATCTCAGAATCAATACATCTCGTCTTGTGTAAGCACTAGAATAAAGCCAAAGACATTAAAGCAATACCATACGTAACTAGGTTCTAAGCTAATGCTATTATTCCCAGAACAGTGTAAACTGTCGTATCATCTTCAAATTACTACATCTCGTTTGATGTTAGCACAAGAAGGAACCTAGACTTTGGGGCAATGCAATAACATACTTGACTTTAAGCTAATACCGATAATTCCAAGAAGACATCCGGAACACGGCACAAACAAGATCGAGAACACAGAGCCGAGTGATGTAGGTACGTATTTCAGCACACCGCAGCTCAGTCTCTTTGAACCGAGCGCAAGTTTAAAGCATGTTAATCTCTGTAGCTTCCAAATGATACTATTCGTCTCATGTCCGAAATTTACTTGCCGCCGGTAAAAAGGTTTATCTAGTTTATAGTATTTATTTTCGCTGAGAGAATTAAGAGCGTTTCGGGCGATTTGAGAGGACTTTTATTTAACTGTCGTTCCGCTTTGGGCGAAGCTGATTCGGATTTAGATATTTGTTTAAAGATAACTGGTTTGGATTTAGATATTCGTTAGTCTTTACAAGATCAGTCTGACTGCATAAATTTGGTAAATTTTTTTTTATCAAGTGACGCAAATAACGAGACTTTTTATGGTATAGACTATCTATTATTTGTACAATGACATTTCGGGGAGTCTTGATTGCACGTTGCTCTGTCACTCAAGTGAGATACTAGCAAGACTATTATTTTAATGTCTATTAATTAAACTTCGTTAAAACTGGAAGATGTAATAATGCCTTCATACAGTGCTTTTTTGCTCTAAACTAAATGGTTCTACAAGACGAATACACATAATATAATAACATTGATTGGTGATTGTAACACTTATAAAATACTCAAACCAATTTCTAATGCACAAACTTATTTATATTGCTTGGAAGTCAAACTTTATAAAAATAAAAAACGTATATGTCAACCTCCTCGCTTTCTATTGAGTACATTTTAACAGAAATATTTTTGCTTAAATATAAATTGGTAATTACCCACAAGATCTGTTTAGTCTTGAGTAAAACTGTGTTATATGAAATTTCCTACAAAATTATTATTAATAGTAGATACAATACTCAGTTAAGCATTCCATTTGAACTGTCTAATATAATATTAAGGTATGCGAAGATCTGTGAGCTTGTGTCAACGCGCATGTGTGTATCGATGTAAATATATGTGTGTGTATGTGTGGGTTCAGTCGCTTCTTATAACGAGTGTCGTTAGCCGCGTAAGAAACGTTCTGTATACATTGTTCAATAAACAGTAAATACTTGATTAGAACATGTGTATTAATTGATGCCCTAACATATAATATACAGTTTGTCCGAGTAATTATCCGAATGCTCGTTCATGGCCCGCCACACAACTACAAACCGCCTACTGCGACTCACTCATATCCATTACACAGCTGATGGATGAGCTGCATTAATCGATTATGCATAACTCGGTAGTTTCAGAAACCCATCTCAATCAGCAAGACAAACTGATTGGATGCCCGCATAGTCCGAATATCTTTCAGATGGTATGTGCCACTTGGGTTTATATGAAAACGTTTATCCGTCTCCAAGTGATGTCAGGGCTATACTACGCTGGTCCATTCTATTTGTAGTATTTATTATAGATCATCACTTTATTAACATATTTTCTTTGAAGTATTATATTATATATATTTTGTCATCCATCTTTTTAATGTTATCTGGATTGTTCAAATTAATTTCTACTAAATAAATGATATTATCAATATACTTAGTTTGTGTGTATATATAAACAACAAACTAACCAATTTGTGGTTTGTTTCCATATGGAACAATGTTATCTACTGTTAAGTAATGAATTATTCTATCAAATCCTTGATGCTTATGATAATGTTATACGAGATAATTTTCACTAAGGAGTTTGTACTTACATATTCACAATATAGTATATTCACAAATATATTCAACAATGAATGCCCGTGGTGGTCCCTCAAAAATTTGTGACGAAATCTTTCGGCGGTACGCAATGAATCTATATTGGACACCAATATACCCGTTTTATTTCAAGTAATTTAATTACAAAAAATATTACTTTTAGTTTTATATGGGATTTGACTTCAATTCTATTAATATTCGTAATCATAATTAATATCGCTTGCACCGTGCCTCGAAAAGCACGTTAAGCCGTTAGTCCCGGCTGTCATGAACATCTATGGCAGTCGTTATTAGGAAGTCAGTGCCTTCTAACATCCTGATAGCTGGTTTAACCATAGAATGATGTTTCCCTCTAGGTTGCGGAGGTCAGACGGCAGTCGCTCCACGTAATAACTGAAATTCAGTCAAATCTGGTTGAACCAGTGAGCAGACCCTCCCCCCCGACTGGTCTCCACCTTGTCGTGGTGGGGGGGCTGAGTACCTCCCGGTAGGGCGCAGGAGGCGCTAGGGAAAAGGTAACACCCAGAGACCGACGACTCTGGGTGCCCTTAGTACTGACTACCGGGGGGGAAACTAAGAGGGACCTATGGAGGGCGCTGCGGGTAGGCCAGGAGGGCCCGCTCAGCAGCTCCAGGAGGGTCTTGGCAGCGGGGGCAGGGGGCCCCTGCTGTCTAACCATGGACCCTCCGGGAAGTCGGCCACACACGCTATGGTCGCAGGGGGAAGTAGGAGGGGCGCGTCCACTGCGCCTCTCTGAGGAGGTCCTTCCGGTTTTGGTCCGGGGGACGTTGGCCGCAGGCGGGGTGTCAGAAGCTGCAACCCAGGTACTGGCCCCCGCCTCTTTCTCAACAAGCGGCGGGCGTCGTCGGAAGATTTTTACTGGGTATTGCTGCCGGCGGTCGTGTCTGCCGGTGGTGAGTCCCACACCCCCTTTCGGTCCCCCTTTGGCCGGAAGGCAGTGCGTAAATGCATTTTGTTACCGACGTAAAACAAAAAAAAAAAAAAAAGAAGTGAGCAGACCCTGGGCGCTAAGCTTAAGTCTAGGGCAACCGGGATAATGCTAGGGTATGATGATGATGACTATTAATATTCGTAATATTATTTTATTCCCATTGATTGTTCATCACCATAAACAAAAGAAAATCTGCATTTCGGCTATATGTAAACAAGATTATTATTTTCCTTCATTGAGAAAGCAAATATAGCAATAAGATTTGAACCGTTATGTGCACCCCAATAATACGCTTTGTGCTAGTTTGACATGACGTAATGGCCGGCTGCAGTCGCAGGCCCGCTTTCGTTGACAGAAGCAATCTACTGAAGCCCCTATAGGAAATTAGCTAGCACTTTTCAATATCATGTCATTTTGCAAGGCATTTGGAAAACTTGAATGCAATGCAACGAATTCTAACTTATAATATATAAACATACATAATGTCACGCCTCTTTCGGGTAATGAAAATGTAATGAAAGTCGAGAAATATACTTCAATCCTGGCAAGCTTAGTCTTGTGCGGAATACGTATAGTATTGTATTGCGTTCCACTAAAATGTATCCTATGTTTTAAACTAGGTCATGTTCGATCTGTGTACCGGATTTTCAGAGACTTTCACTTAAGCTTTAATGTCATTGAAGAACAAACATTCGAACTCAGAAAGACACAAACTTTTACTTGATCCCAAAATACATTAATCTATATTACTTTACAGAACTTTAGCGAGCAACTGTCTGTCAGTGAAGGGTGCCGTAAGGACGTACCCTACCTTAAATGATGAAGGCTCATATCGACTAAGATTGATGAGGAAGAATGGAGTATTGTTACTGCCACGCCCAATCGCCTCCACATTCGTTTATTAAGCCCATTTTAGGCCGACAATGGGCTCTATGCAAACATCCAGCGCGCATTCAATTCACAATAGTTAAATCTATTATTCAATCCCTATTTTATTAATAAGAGCTAACTATTCTCCGTTTGCAATTGTCTTTACCCGGCCCCGGAGGAATTGAGTTACGATTGGTTATTAAAATTTGATCGCTGGTAGTTCGACAATAGTTGGGTAATTCAATACGGATTGCGTAGGGGTTAACCCGAGGGAAACAACGTCGTACTATGTTACCTCGATTATCAAAAGCATTTATACACAAATAAACATTATCATTTCAGACCACATAATTCATATAGTGTTGTTTCCCGGCATGGCAATCGTCTGTTGCCCGACAGATCAAAGGATACATTTAACTATAAGATTGGTTATTGCGACACAGATCTGTGAGCCTAGTGTATGAACCATTTCTCTGTTCTATGCTATAATGGTAAATAAACGATTATTATAGTACTATTATTATGAAAACGATTTTGTTGATAACATAATATTACACAGTCTTTTTCGTTCCCGTCTACACAAAAGTATCAAATCAAATCAAATACTTTTTATTTCATAAACTATTACATAGTACTTGAAAACGTCAAAATTATAAAAAATAACCAAAACAAATAAATATAATTATACTAAAATCACGAAGCTTAGATTCACTTGCAACCAAACAATTTAAAAAAACAAAAAATATTTAAGTGTAAGTGAATCTAAGTGCCAGTTCCGAGCCACCGCTCTGTAAGAAGAACTGGCAAGAAACTCACAGGCTATGCTCTTTTAAATTATCGATTGGTTAGTTACAAGTACTCAATGGGTTTCATACGGGTTGGACTAATAGATGTGATTGTCGATAAAGCTGTATATTTCCTAATTTTTTTATTCGTCATTACATTGTAGGATCACAAATCATTTCGAAACCACCCATATTGTTATTTTTTAAGTCAGGTTTTTGTACTATATGAAAAGATACCCAGATTATTGTCAAATCCGGAACAACTGCACTCGGTTTTTTGTTTGGGATTTTCGTTTAAACCCAATTCGGATTCGGTCGGGTCAGATGGGTGATAATAAAATCCAATGGGAAATTGAATCGGACGCACTCGGAGCCAGTCTGCTGACAAAGACTGGGATATCGGGACGACCGATATGGCGTGGTGGCGAGTATATCCGCTCTCCGCTCCATGGTCGTGGGTTCGATTTCCTCACAGGACAAATATTAGTGTGCATGAACACGAATATTTGTTCTGGTCTGGGTGTTTCCCTATGTATATTAAGTATTTATTTACAAAAAAAGTAGTACTTATGTATGTTTATCCGTTATTTAGTATCCATAACACAAGTTCTTAATGATACTTATCTTGGAACTAAATAATTGGTGTAATTGTTAGAAAATATGTTAGAAAATATTATAAATAAATATTCTTGGACATCTCATACAGTTTATTTAGCTCCAAATTAAGCAGAGCTTATGGGTACTAGACGACTAATATAAATTTAGTACATAGGAAACATCGAGTTCAAGTTCAATATTCATATCATGGACAAAATCATTAAAGTCCTGTTTGGGATTTGACTTCAAGGCCATATAATAATACTAATAAGTAATGACCTACATACATACATGCATACATACATTCACGCATTTTTCCCCGAAGGGATAGGCAGAGCCAATTATATAGTTGTTCCCACGTAATAGGTGACGAGCCTATTGCCGCTTTCCGGGCACTTTTATATTCGCCAGACCTAATCGTTATATAATCCATGGCGACTCTGTCCATAGTGCCAGGAAATGATTTTTTATAATGACTCAAATCCCAGCTGTAAAGAAAACATTATTTACAGGCAATTCCGGCACTTCTTCCCTTTGAAAGGTCTCAGAAATAGCTTCAAATTCATTATCTATTTTTTGTTTTATAATTGATTAAGCTATTCATCGTATCCTAGCATTATCCCGGTTGCCCTAGACTTAAGCTTAGCGCCCAGGTTCTGCTGTCTTACCTCCGCAACCCAGAGGGAAACATCATTCTATGGTTAAACCAGCTGTCAGTCTGTTCGAAGACACTGACTTCCTAATAACGACTGCCATAGATGTTCATGTCAGCCGGGACCAACGGCTTAACATGCTTTCCGAAGCACTGAGCAAGCGATAAAGACAATTAATTAAGATTGCTTGAACTAAATCATTAAAACTATGAATTTTATTTTACATTAAAGTATGTAGAAATATATACTTTTTTATAAGACCGTGCCCCAAGATAACAAGCTCAAAGAGTGCCATTTTGAAATTCAATCGAGTGAGCAAAGTGTTGAATAATGTAGCCTTCGTTAGCTCGCCTTGAAGAACCGCTGCTGTCAAATTCATTTTTCACAGCAGCAGGGCGTTGAAATAAAACGGACGAGATTAGTTTATCCTCGGCAAGGGTCGGGTTATCAGTGTTTAGGTCCGTTGCTATGGCAACTGGGGCAGAAGGGCCTATTTGCCGCTTCATTGGGCATTTTGTGCCTCCGACTGAGATCCGCAGCGCGGTATAATAGTATTATAATCGAGCTTCTAAGTGTAGGTTTACATGGAAAGTTTATATATTTATAGGATGCTAGCTTTCTACGGCGTGACCTACAGTGGAGTCCCAAAGGATATGCGAATTTAATTGGGATATAAAGTAGTCTTTAACCTTTCCTAGGGTTTAAGTAAATTTCGTATCAAAGTCAAAGTCAAAATACTTTTTATTTCATAAACTATTACATAGTACCTGAAAACGTCAAAATTATAAAAAAAAAATAACAAAAAACAAATAAAATATAATTATACTAAAATCACGGAGCCTAAATTCACTTGCAACCAAACAATTTAAAAAACAAAAAATATTTAAGTGTAAGTGAATCTAAGTGCCAGTTCCGAGCCACCGCTCTGTAAGAAGAACTGGCAAGAAACTCACAGGCTATGCTCTTTTAAATTATCGATTGGTTAGTTACAATCTTCACTTGTCTGTGACGCTATACAATGCAACATAATATAACAATATTCATGCTTTAAGTCATTCATATTAGAATAGTCTGTATGAAACGGCGGTTTAATCCCAAGCATTTTTATCAGCCATATAGTATTTAATAGAATAGTATCCCTTTAAAGACAGCTTGCGTTTTATTGTTAATTTAAATTTATTATATTATTATTTATTATCATTAATTGTATGTCTTCTTTTGTATAATTAAGCTATTTTAAAATCAAGGCTTCGTACCAGTTTATTGTGAAATGTGAGAGCCAATGTATTGATATAACATCGTATGTCTCGCACCTCCCAGCTCCGGTGCGAAACAGTCTTTTCTGCAAATAATGTTATCTTCCAGGAGAAGCGTTTCTAAATTAAATATCCTGGTGTAAAATATAGCTCTTCTTAATTGAAGAAATTAACTAGTTATATTTAAGCCTCTTTTTCAGACTTCATTTCAAAGTAGAACGAAACATCTTACAATTTGGTACATTAGCATTTTTTCTCATAATCACATCAATTTCGACAAAATTGCATAAGTGACGTTGTAGCATCGTAGGTGCGGTCTGTCTATTCGAATAAAAATAATTTGAATTTAAATTCACCAGTAGTTTAGACATAAAAGCGTTACAATCTCTTTTTCACATTTTAACATCAAAGCACCTATTGGTTAATAGGCTTCTGCAATCCGACAGGAACGGTGAATTTTTTTATTGGTATCCTTCGACATATCACATATCTAGCCCTCATAATTAGCATTGTTATTCTATGAGCACTACTAATGATTGGTTGATATCTGAGGCTTCCACAAAAACATCGCAAAATTTTAATTAATAATATTTACCTATACTTACTTACCTATGTTAAACTAAGCTTCATAACTAAAGTTGATATATAAACAAAACCTTGACAAATTCTGACAAAGAACCCATTTGCTTTTATTTCTTTACTAGCTTGAGCTTTAGCTTGAGTATATCACGCTCACTTATATGTTTCCGCGGTGGTAGCGTCATGCGTCGGGTCGTTACGTTACGTCGGTCCTAAAATATGGTTGAGCGTAACGCGTCTGCTCATGTCTACTATGTTTATCCGTAATTATATTAATATTGCTAAAAAAAGTTTTGTTTTCTTTTTTTTTTTCAAATCTTTTGACTGCAGAACACAATTGTTTTAATATTATGTATTTTAATTGTAACTGGCGGGAGAAAAAACCAACCTTGACGATTTTCTTGCCTGTTCTTTTACGATCAAGCTCCCGCCCGCAGTGAATGGGCGCGTTAGTTTATAAGTATGTCATTCATAAGAGCTCTATTGAGCCAAACTTGAATAAATGAATTTTTAATTTAATTTAATTTAATATAGTACCGCTCATATCTCTTTCATTGTTGTTAAATAAAAATATCGAGTTTCCATTTTGTGTGTGAATATTTGACGAATCTAAATGATCATGTTGATCTTTAAGACAATTATATTTTTCATTATTCAGTTTATCGACAAGGTATCTTGCAATGCTTGACTCCATAGATCCACTATAATCAAGTAAGGGTATCTTATAATTCTTATACCAGTTACCGTCACAAATAGTAAAAGACTTTTCGTATGACAGGTGGACGATCTTCGTGAGACCCAACAATTATGTCGTTTACCAACAGACAGTTTTATAGGGTTGCCACTTATTTCATACAAAAAAGTAGGTATGTGAAATAATAAAATTCAAACTTCAAACTTCAAATATTCATATATTTATATATAATAATAAATATATAAATAATTTCTAACAATTACACCAATTATTTAGTCCCAAGATAATTATCATTAAAAACTTGTGTTATGGATACTAAAAACGAATGAACATACGTAAAAACATATTTTTTGTAAATACCTACTTAATAAACAAAGATAATAACCAGACCAGAACAAATATTCATGTTCATGCACACAAAGATTTGTCCTGTGTGTGAATCGAACCCACCACATCAGGAGCGGAGTGCTAGTGTACTGACCTCCACGCCATATCGGTTGTCAATAAAATTAGATTAAGCTCATAGTCTTCTTTGTAAACCCTTAAAAATTACTATTTTTAGGTGTGGGATCATAAAGTTGAACTAAACTTGTAAGGATAAACCAGTTCTGCACTTGGAATGCATTCAGTAACATCAACGGAGCACTTATTTACGGAGTACTTGTTCTTAAACAAACGTCAAGGACAAATTGGAAAAACTGCTTTTTATTGTGTCACTTATTTAGCAAATCATGTTGCAATAATAAACGCAATGTCTAAGAATTCTATGTATGTTTGAAAAGCAGTTCTGAGTTAAAATTAAGTCTCAGATGGATGCTGTCTGATGACTTATATGAAGACTTAAGTCAAGAATGAACTCTATGTAAAAAATCATATATTTACATACATTTCATCATCATCATCATCATCATCATATCAGCCATTTGAAGTCCACTGCTAAACATAGGCCTCCCCAATTGCTTTCCACGTAGATCGATCCTTTGCAGCCTGCATCCACCGGCTCCCCGCCGCCTGACCAGGTCATCGCGTGGGGGGCCGCCCTCTACTACGCTTGCTGATTCGCTTATTGCTTGCTTACTACATATAGTTACCCAAAATAAAATTCAAAAGACCTAAGCAAATTTGTAAAGTTTGTAAACATTAAATATATACATAATCTTACGCCCATGTGTTTCTCTCTGGGTTGCGGAGGTCAGACGGCAGTCGCTCCACGAAATTACTGAAATTCAGTCAAATCTGGTTGAACCAGTGAGCAGACCCTCAGCTTAAGTCTAGGGCAACCGGGATAATGTCAGGATATGATATAATAGAGTATTGTTCCCATCTTTCGGACGGTTCTGCTAAATACCTCCTCGACGCACTTGAAAGACTACAACGGCGAGCGCATTATAGGGGATGCTGTGATAACAGCCTCACTCGAGGATCTACAGCTGCGTAGAGACATTGCATGTCTACCGGAACTACTATGGCAAGTGTTCTGAGGAGCTTATCAATCTCATCCCGCCCTCTCCTTTCCTCTCCCGAACAACACTTGCTGGTCTTAGAAACCATCCTCATACTGTGCAGACTATCAGCACTCGAAACAAGAAATTTGGGAGATCGTTTCTGAGCAAGATCTGGAAGCTAAGACCGGAAGCCTGGAAGACGACTTAATTCTGGAATTCGCTGCCGGCTCATGTGTTTCCTATTTCCTATGATCCCGGGTCTTTTAAGCGGGGCTTGAAACGGCATTTTAGCAGGCCGTCATGAGTGAATGCGCATTGTACCGTGCTTATTCCGCGGTTTGAAGCGCTTTCATTTTTTATTGGACTGCATCGGCTGCTTACCATTAGGCAGGATGTAGTCATTACGATATGTAACATTTACATTAAAAAAAAATTATAAAAAAAAATGATGATGATTTTTTCGCCCATGCACCTCTATTAGGATGTGCAGAAGGCTTGCTATAGCAAAATAAAAGCGATCCGTATAGTTGAAGCTTTTCGCCCAGAGATCTCTAGGTGAAACATGTTAATTCGTAAAAGATGACGAGCTCTTTGCTTACATTAATAAACACAATATATAATACGGTTTTATAATTAACCCCAAACGAAATATATATGTGTATTTTTATGTAGATCGGCGTACTATTTTATGTAAGTATATCATAACTATAAATATTATCTCTTACTCGCACCGCCTTTAATGTCTCTGCTAACCCCAAGGTTGACTGGTAGAGAATGCCTAATGGCATTAGGTTCGCCTTTTGTACATTGTATTTTTATGTGTGTGCAATAAAGATTAAATGAAAGAAAATAAATAAATAAAATAAAATAAATAAAATAAATAAATAAAATAAAATAAATACATAAAATAAATAAAATAAATAAAATACATAAAATACATAAAATAAATAAAATACATAAAATAAATAAAATAAATAAATAAAGTAAATAAAGATATATTTCTGTTGCCGACCATTTACAAACCGTTTCAAGCCATTTTCTAAACTATGGAGCAGTTTAAAAATGGCATGGAACGGCTTTTGAGTAGTCGGCAATCTGGGCGGCTGTAATCTTTTGAAAAAACGTCGACAAACAATTCATTTTACAACCCAAAGACGCGTTAGAAAGACTGTATCATCTTAATATCAAACAGGCTTATGTCGTCGACGCATATTAAAAAGCATATTATTACTTTTTTTTTTTAATAATGACTACGTGCCGTTAGCACATTTAGCCAGTGTCAAGTAAAAGATATATTAATAATATATAAATCGTAATACATGAGAATGAGTGGTGATAATGGTGATAAATGGTAAATGAGATGCCCACCCCTAAACCCCTTGAGTCCTCAGTAAAGATGTGGGACTATACTGAGATCTCACACGGACATCTTGAGAGAATTTGAAAAGTGATGTTGAACAATATATACGTTCACAAACACTTAAAGGTTAATAATCCACCGTTATTACACATTAATGTTCAAAATATCACAAATTTTAGAAAATAAAACAAAACTGCAAACATGACTCTTTACTTTCCCGCCAAGAAGTCCTAAAGCAATATTAAAAATAGTTCAGCTTCACTATGCATTTTTGTTCTCTAGTTTGACCTTAAATATTAGGAAGTGCTTCGTTTCGATATCTTCACAACACATTGAACTCTGCTTTTACAAAGTTATAATAAATAAATAAATAAATATTCTCTTACAATCACACCAATTATTTAGTTCCAAGATAAGTATCATTAAGAACTTGTGTTATGGATACTAAACAACGGATAAACATACATAAATACTTTTTTTTTTTTTGTAAATGTATACTTAAGATACATAGGAGAACACCCAGACCAGAACAAATATTCATGTTCATGCACACAAAGATTTGTCCTGTGTGGGAATCGAACCCACGACCTCTCGAGTGAAGTGTAGGTATACTGACCTCCACGCCATATCGGTCGTCAAGATAAAGATGCAAAAAGGTGAATTAAATTTGGTAAACTTGGTAAATGTTAAGAAAGAATTACTAGGGAAATATTAAAAATAGTTCATCAAGTACTAAGTGACGTCCGTAAGGCGAGGCGCGGTTCAGCATCACTAGGCTCCCTAACAAAAGACTACCACAGACACGCGGCCTTGTGGAAATGCTTTAAGCCAAAAACCAGCGCCGTGCTAGTAAAGTGCTATTAAAAATGCATCATTGTTTCCTAGTCTGACCTTGAAAGTTAATTAGTGCTAAGCATCAGTATATATGTCACCGTAACATTGTAAATAACGTTAAATTATAATCTATCCCGCGATATTGTAATCTGTCGAAAAATTGTGATCCGTAACAAACTGCTCACAATTTAACGCATTATTTTTCGATATATTACAATCTATCGAAGACAAACCGTTAAATCACAATCTGTCGCTCGTTAAATTGTCAACTGTTAAAGCCTGCCCATCATTGGCTGGTCTTGCCATCAAGACTCAAACATAGGTATCAGTCAAAAAAAATATTTAATTGCACTTCTTTAGGTTATCACAGGTCCGTTAACTTACACTCTCTACAACTTATTATAATACAATGCGTTATTATTATTAACACGAAATCTGTTTTAAATCACCAAAACACTGTTTGTTTACATTTCACAACAAATGAATTTGACTAATAACAACCGAAGATGGCGACGACGGGCGGCTGAGCGGGGAACATGAAGTTCAACCATTCAGAGCGCGAGGTGCGTTCTGTCGCATGCCATTTTACAATCTGACGGTTTGTCTTCGATAGATTATAATCTATCGAAAAATAATGTGTTAAATTGTGAGCAGTTTGTTACGGATCACAATTTTTCGACAGATTACAATATCGCGGGATAGATTATAATTTAACGTTATTTACAATTTTACGGTGACATATATATGATGAGCTCTACTTTTATAAGGTTATAATAAAAGATTTCAAATGCTGTATTAATTTTGATCAAGGCAAGTCAAAATCTTGTATTCAAGTTTGGCTCAATAAAGCTCTCATGAATGTGAACTTAAAAAGTAACCATTCACTGCGGGCGGGAGCTTGAACGTATAATAAATAGGTAACAAACTTGTCAAGTTTGATTTCGTCCCCCGTCAAAAACTAATTTATATCTATATAAATAAAAACGAGTAGTAAATATTTAGAAAGAATTCCTAAGGAAATATTAAAATAGTTATCAAGTACCTAGTGATGTCCGTGAGCGAGGCGCGGTTCAGCTTCCCTTTTCTCCCTAACAAAAGATCACATACCCGCGGCCTTGTGGAAATTCTTTGAGCCAAAAACCAGCGCCGTGTGAGTAAAGTGCTATTAGAATTTACATCTTTCTCTGCTAGCTAAGCCATGGAACTTAAGGGGTGATATAAATCAGTGGACTCTACTTTAATATAAGATTAACATTAAAAAAAATAATGTATTCAATTTGATCAAAAATTCATTTATTCATATGAAAAAAAAATAGATCTGTTCCTAAGGCAATGTAATATAGGTAATTACGATGAGATGAACATTTGTATGTGTATTGCTATGTTTCGTTACTCAAACAAAAGGAAAGAAAAGGAAGTACCTTTTAAAAATAGTTCATCAAGTAGTTCTTGCCTAGTGGTGTCCGTGAGTCGAGCGCTGTTTAGCTTGATTAGATTATTCTCCCTAACAAAAGACTACCATATACACGCGGCCTTGTGGAAATGCTTTGAGCCATAAAACCAACGGCGCAGTAAAGTGCTATTAAAAATGCATTTTTCTTTTATAGTTTGACCTTGAAACTTTGTGTAGGCGTAGCAAACATACTGACTCCGAAATGTTGTTTTTATATTACGTAAAGAAAATACCTATAAAGAAATAAAACTTTTTGTCTGTCTAATAGACAATATATACTATTATGATAAAAGCAAAGTCGGAAATAGATTTTAAAAAGAATGATATGTATCCGTGTATTCTCAATTATCTCTACTTTTAAAAGGTTAAAGTGAAAATACAATAAATAGCTTACTTTAATTTTGGGTCCAAAAAAGCACTTATGAATGTCAATATAACTTAGTATTAGTACTAGATTATATTGCTCTCGCCCTCAATAAAAGCCTTGCTTGCTTTAATCCATCTGTTGCTACTTTATTTCTATTTTATAATCATTACTCTTAAGTCTACTGCTGTCCACAGCTTTCAGTTTCAGCTAGATCAGTGAAGCCGGTAAAGCGAGATAAAAAAACAAAGATTAAACTTTCATATCTATTATATTCTAAAGATTGGCTTCACCTAATTAACATTCCAAACGCAATTATAATAAAAATGTACCTGAAGAACTTTTACGTAGGTATTTTATTAATAAGTAAAAGTCTGAGCTAAGGAAACTTTATATAAGAAAGAAGCAATGTATGAAAGGCGACTCGGCGCGGTCCCTGCCTTACTAGGCTCCCATTATTCCTAACAAAAGACTGCCATATACACAGTTCCTAGTGCATCTAGGTAACGTACTTTGACCTCAGGCCTTAAAACTAGCGACTAAGAAAGACTAATGCTTTATTTTGACATAACAATAAATGGTTCGTATTTTCACCTATTGTACGAATAAAATGTCCGAAAGTAGTATTAGGTTGAGTTTAAGTTTGTTGATATACAGAAAATTTGTTCCATCACGTCACCAATAGATGGCGCGGAACTCTTTTATATCACGGCCATCTAGATTAACGTTCTTCTTTTGTTAAATTATACAAGCCATGACCAACTTATTCTACTTCATTTTCGTTCTCTGCTTGGATGGCTGATCAAGTTTCTAATAATACTTTATATCTTGGAACTAATTAATTTGTGTAAATGTATGAGAATTATATAAATATGTTTTTATTTACAGAGAAATATAATATTTGACATGTCTGTGTTTAATGTTTAAATAAGAGCGTATTATTAAGTGCAAAACTATATTAAAGTCCTCCTGCAGAGCATGGGTCTTCTCGCGCGGACCAAGGTAAGAAAGGATATGGTATAACGGTATATATAACAAAAAAAACAGGCCTGAATGCGCAGTATGTATGTATGTAACAAAAAAAACAAATGTTCTAACATTAATGTTATTCTATCTGTCAGCTAATTTTATGATTAAACCAAAATATTTTTAATAAGAAAAATTGGTTTGCATGTTGAACATTTCGCCTGTCGTGTGGCTCGACTTAAGGTCTAAGGAGTCTAGATGCAGGTAGCGAAGACGCCCGCCATCTTGCCGACGTCGGATTAAACTTTAAAGCTTTTTCCAATAAAATATACTTTAATAAGCTCTGTTTGCATGCGATGTAATATAGAATTTATTAATAAAAACCTGATTCTTTAAAAATGTCTTGTTTGCACACAAAAAAACTGATTGGGCATCAAAAAGGGGATCAGATGGCTGAGTTAGCATTTCTGATGTGCAATAAGGTTAGGTTAGGAATTTATTAAATTCGATTACAGGTTAACATAGCTTTAAACCCCCGTTTTATTAAACTTGATGACAGGTTAAATCTAAGCCTTAAAACCCCGTTGAGATAACTAGCTTCTCTCGTCGACCTAATCTGCATAGACGTCTGAATTCATCAAAAATAATAAATGAGTCGTATAATTACAGAGATAAAAAATTTGGCGCCAACATGGCAAAATTACACATCAAGCAGTGTTTTATTTCCTAAAACTGATGCACTTTTGAGTCTTTATGTGTAAATAGAGTGGGATTTTCAACATATCATCTTCGACAAAGTCTACAAGTAAAGAAAAGTGGTGTATTAAAACCGTGAATTGTGATTTTCCGTGTTGATTGAAAATTCATCGAAATACTCGTACATCTAATACTTTACTGGGATAGTCTTTAAGTCTTAGACGTTCTTAATAAGTAGATCTGTGACTAAAAAACTAAGATACTGCATGTTGTTGAATTAATATGCTAGTAACTGGATAAATCAATAAATGAAGCGCTCGTAGCTCTGCGGCGTAGGTGGTCGGAAACGATCACCGAAGTACAGCAGAGTTTACAGAGGTCAGTCCTTGGATGGGTGACCGTTTGTGTGGCATTTGATATCGAGCGCTTCCGTGCTTCGGAAAGCACGTTAAGCCGTTGGTCCCGGTTATCACTAAATGTGGTAGTCGTTAAGCCATGTTAGAGGCCTAATAGGCGGCTTGATAAATTCTAACAGCAGGACGCCATATACCTGCCTCCGCCAATCCGCACTGGTGCGTGGTGGAGTATGACCCAATACCCTGACATCTTGATATGTGAGAGGAGGCTCGTGCTTAGTAGTGGGACGTTAATGGGCTGAGATGATGAACTGGATAAATTAAACTACTTGACCCCTACGCATACCCAGCCGGTCGGGGGACCAGACAACGGTTATGTGGGTTTCCTGGACGAACTTTTCAGCCTACCCACTAAAATACTGACGACACCCGTCACTAGTTGACAAAAAGGCGGGACCATGGTCTTTCATCAGCCTCATGATAGAAAGGTAGCATACCTCCTCAGAGGGGTTAAGTAACGGTACCCACTCCTACCTCTCAGGCGCAGCACTAATGAAGTGCATCGACCTCTTTGGAGAGTCATAGGTACTGCACCTACCCCATGGGAAAACTATTTGACCCCTAGCAAATACTGCAAACGAGTGAGTCTATATATAAAAAACATATGACGACCGATATGGCGTGGAGATCAATATACATGCACCTCACTCCAGAGGTTGTGGGTTCGATTCCCACACAGGACAAATCTTTGTGAGCATGAACATGAATATTTGTTCTGGTCTGGGTGTTCTTCTATGTATATTAAGTATGTATTTACAAAAAAAAAAAGTATTTAAGTATGTTTATCCGTTCTTTAGTATCCATAACACAAGTTCTTAGTGATACTCTTGGAACTAAATAATTGGTGTGATTGTAAGAGATTTTTTTTTTAATTTTTATATTTATACGCAAATAGCGACAGTTTTGTAAAATAAAACAAGAAATTGTGGCAGTTAAAAATGCCGTATTGAGGGGAACACTTTCGACCGATTTCGAAGTTCACCATTAACAGCCGTACATAAATTTAGAGGCACATTAACATTCGATAGGCCCTTATTTTACAGTATTACAAAAGTTTCAATGAAACTTCCGAGAGACAAAGTTATTACCGCAAAATTATGAAGAAGATTATATATTATTCAGTTAAAAAGAAATTCGAGGAGAAACGATAGTAAATTAATTTTAACTTTTAAATTGTGATAAGAAACTTTTATTTTACGACTTATTATTTGTAGTAAAGGTTATTTATATTATACATAATTGTATTATTTCATTTTATACTTTGGTATTCTTTGTATGAATGTTTATTATTGTTATATTTATAAGATGTTTCAATAATTAAAATTTTCTACTAGTTTCGTTTGATTAATGAGGAATTAACAATATACTTAAAGATATCACATAGAGAACCTTTTTTAGAAGTCAGTTAAAAATAAATCTATGTCGTCTACATTTAGTCATTTAACGACCATTTTTTCTGAAAAAGTGAAGCGTCATGTCAGGAGTTTTTGTTAAATTTTCTATAATTTGTGATATTTCGAACGTTGCTGTGTGGATTATTAACCGCGAAGTGTTGGTGAACGTACATGATCTTTATTGAAGACTCAAGGGGCATAGGGGGAGGGCACCTCATTTACCATTTATCGTCTTTATCACTACTTATTCTCATTTACTATAAATGATATATTATTAATCACTGGTTAAATGTGCTAACCGTACGAAGCCATTATTTCAAAATAAAGACAAAATTAATGTACAGGTGTGAATAGGGATCTTACCAAGACCTAAGAAGCCCAAGCCATCCTCACCTGCAAGTGCAACCTCACGATCAACGGACGAGGCTCTAGCGAACATAACAGTGCCCGGTAAGCGGCATTAGGCTCGCCACCTATTACGTGGGACTAACTATATAATTGGCGAAGTGTGAGCGTAGATTATGCCTCTGCCTACCCCTTTGGGGAAACAGGCGTGATTTTATATATGTAAATATTTGATGGCACAACTACACACTACATTTACTGAAGTTATTATTGACTTATAGAGTAACTTTTATTAGTTGGCAGTCTAGATGACAAAGATAGTGACATAATTACAGTCACGTCTTTTTCGCGTAGACAGGGGAAGGGGTAGGCAGAGGCATATTACAAAGGGATAGTATCGCCACCCGATAGCTACTATCTCACTAGCTAACACTTTAAAATTTAACAGAATCAGACAGATTATTGAATGTTGATGTTTTAATGAGATGTTTCATTTTATTTTTAATCATTATTGTACATCAAGATGTACCCTTCTGTGTCCTTAACTTTTCTGTACATTTAAGGTTGCCTGGAAGAAATTGCTTTAAGCGATAAGGCCGCCCATTTTATATACCTACCTGGTTAATTTTCTTTGTTTTTATTTGTAATCTTTATAATGGTGTGCCAACAATAAAGAGTAAATTATTAATTATATTATTACTGAAGTTGCTTAAGGTATATATACTCTATATGGTTGCCTAGGTGCTAGTCTAGATGATAAAGATTCCTTGTATGATTTTTTTGAATTTTATACCGTACCTATGCTCTAACAAGCATACTCAGTCATAAAGACACTTTCTACCTAGAATAGTCATCTATTAGATGTAGTTAAAATGCAAAATTCAGCGAAATATCACTGGGTTGCACTATGCCTGTTCCATTATATCCAGTCCAACGGGTCCATTGATAACCACGGCCCGAGTCACAGTAACTTGTTTATCGAGAACTGCGCAACTTCGCCATCACGGGCTTTCAGGAAGTTCACTCCACTGGTTCAACATCATCAACCGGCTTATATTGTGTTTTGTAAAGGTTTGTATTGTTTTCAATGGTTCTGTGCTACAATTGAAGCTAATTAATTATAAGTTTCTTTACACAATGTTACTTGGTAGTAATTGTATTTGTATAATATTAAATATGTAATTACTGCTGTACTGTGTGTATAATTCTGAAATAATGTTACCTTTAATGAGTCACTGTTTCGAATGTGTAAATATTGTAATGAAAACTTTAGTGCAGATTTAACGTCATTGCCCATTTTATAGCCTCCGTTCCGATACGGAAAAAAATATATAATGCAAATATAGGCCGTAATTATCGCTTCCTACAATAATGTCTAATGTTTAGTATAAACTTAACATTGGCAATATAACTACTAACGAGAAAATTTATATTGTCAATATCAAATATATCTTCTTTAAGACCTTTACGATTTTTCCTCCAAGTTTAGGGTTTGAAGTAATATAAGTTTACGCATTCCTGGTCTAGACTAGCAAATGTCACTCTATTAGGCCTTCTTAGTTAATATATACTTTCCGGGTAAAATTTACATAAAACAATTTTCCACTTTCCATTAAGTATTTACTTAACGTAAAATTGTATAACAACAAGATTAATTTAGCCTTATTCAATAAGGCTTAGCTGAGAAAATCCGAAGCTGAAAAACTCGATGCGAACTTAAAAATAGCTATAGCGGGCTTAAATCAGGAGCAAAAACAGTGGAGCTTTAACGGGTAAAGCGCTTACAACTAGCTCATTTCTGTTATTACCTTCGTTGAATTGCATTTTTAGTAAAGAAAAACGCTTATTCCATGAACAATATTATGCCGTTTCTGAAATAAGCGTATACTTAACTAACATTTTAGAGTTTGCTTTTAAGTCGATATTTTACTAAAACTTATTTTAAGAGAATAATCTTTAAAAAAAAAGTTATATCTTAAGCATTTTATGCCTATATTTTTTTTAAACTCATTTTACATTACATTTTTTAATAGAATAATCTTTTAAAAAAAAAATATATCTTAAAAATGTCTGCCGACCACTTTGCACTAGGCTCCTGGTGGACCCTCGATAGGGAGCTCAGTCTACAACGCAAGGACGCGTTTTAGCTCTTTCAAGCCTATAGAAAATATAACCTAGTTCTAGAGAAAAAGTCTTGTAAACCACATTAAAAATATACATATTTACATTAATATCCGAAATAACAAGAGACTTTTATAGCGCTCTCGAGCCCAAATAAAATATATCAGAAGGTGTCCTAGGTGTTAAGGGATCCTACCGTCATCTTAGGACCCCAAACCAACCTCACCTGCAAGTGGTACACCTGAAGATTAACAGACGAGATTCTGGCAACCATAAAAGTTCCCGGTAAGCGGCAATAGGCTTGCCACATCATGACATCGATTTAGGACTAACAAAACAATATGCTTCTGCCTACCCCTTCGGGAAAACAGGCGTGATTGTATTGAAATATCGCATTAAAAATTTACCAAAGCTTACTTACAAAAGCAGTAGCATTGACGCTTTGAATCAACTTTTAGGGCTCTCTAACCTACATAACATATAATAGTAAATTAAAAAATGTTAAATTAAAGTAAATAAAAAAACTTCAAAATCGCATTCAGAGTCTTTATGTTGGTACGACAATTTACTGTAGACTTATAGCCAGATAAAATATAATCTAGTTGCAGTATAAAAAGGCCCCTAATCACACGTTCCTCCACACAAAAGGGTACTCCGCAGCAAACAATGGCACCCGTTCTATTCCAAATCCTTTAAAGGCGAAGGCAGTACAAAAGGCGGATTGTTACAATCTTGTGCAATAAATATAAATAAGTACCACCACAATTGAGTTGACTCTAGAATAAGTGTTGTAAAAAAATATTTTGCTACAAAGGAAATTATTTTTATACAGTGTCTAAGTGGCCACTATCGAAACTGCGTCTAGTGGAAATGTTTTAACAGAAATTGTGCCATACTTTTCATATAAAATTAAATTAAATTTATCAATGTAAAGTAATAGGCTTCCATTAAAAAATCTCTTCGGTAATTATTAGAATTTCATGAAGTATTATATAAAAAACTACAATTTTCTTTGTGTTTTATGAACATGTCAAAAAATTGTTTATATTTTTCAGTCAATTGGTTTTGTACAGTTAAAATTTACATGTACAATGTTTTGTTTATTTTGTGCAATGTAGGATTATTATTATAATAAAATTAATTAAATATCAAACCTATGCGGTGTATAAAGTTTAAAGAAGGTCAATAATTACATTAAACAGCATTCGAAAAACAAATTTAAAAGTGAAAGATGACAGTTTTAACATTGCTCGGTATTTGTTCAAAACTGTGTTGTAAATATATTTAGTACAAATATTAGTTCGTAAGTTTGACAATAGATGACAGTGAAAGTTGTAAGATCGCGCAAGCGGTTATTGATTTCGGACCGATGTAAGTGCATTTCTATATTGCTTTCGATTCAATATAAAAAATAGAAGGTTGTAAATCCTTCCTGGTCTCTTCATTTGATATCAAGGTTTGTTCAGAATTGGAACGTTAATTGGTTTGGATGATGCAAGCGCTCTTATGTAATGTAATTCAAACAATATGGGACATTGTTAGTACAAAAGACGGTAAAACTAAAATATGTGTAACGTTAAAAGACTGGTTGTCGCGAGATCAACACACGCACCGATGTCACAATACGTTTGATATCAAATGAAGCGTAACGCCGCTTATTTGTGTCACGCCCAATAATTCTATAAGAAGTACTACGAGTTTCGTCACTAAGTGACAGTCTATGTTAAGTTTAGTCCGTCATAGTCAAGGCAAGTCAGAGACTCGCCCCTGTGAAACAGTAAAGACTTTAACTAGAGGCTCCTAGGCTTTTTCACATTTCGATACTTCCTACGTATAATATGTTAACTAAAGAATTAAATTTTTTGCTTTTTTCCGAAAAAAAAAAAACCCTTTTTTTTAATATTATCAAATTATTAAAAATAGGTAAAAAGCAAAGATGCTATTTTCTTATTTAACATATTATACGTAAAGAGGTATTTTTATGGAAAAATGCCATTTCCTTACTTCACAATTTATACGTAGTAGGTATCGATTTGTTTGCGTTCCGGAGAAGTGTATCTAAAATCCACTTTATAAAAAAACTCAAATTTACACTAGTTTTAGAAAATAAAATAAAGTCGCGATGAATCTTTTTCGCGTTGGCGCCAAAACCCCACTAGTTATTTACAATAATAAGAAGAGAATTTCATTGATAAAGTAACAGAACACGTAAACAAAACAATGACGAAATTAAATAAAATCACGCAACACAAAAAAAAGCAAAGAATATACCACAATTTGTCTAATTACAAATTATGTATAATAAGAAGAGTTTTTTTTTATATAATAAAGAACACTAAACAAAACAAAGACCATAATTTAAAAAAAATATGCAACACAACAAAAAAGCAAAGAATTATGAATGTTATGTTATTTGTGAAAAGGGCGATTGAATTCTTGGCGGGAATGTGAAGCGTCATGTCTGCAGTTTTTTTTATTTTCTAAAATTTGTGATATTTCAAACTTTAATGTGTAATAACGGTGGAATATTAAGTGTTTGTGAACGTACATGAGTGTTGGTAAATGAAACAAAACAGTGCAAAATCACTTTTAAAATTTTCTCAAAGAGTCCATGTAAGATCTCAGTATAGTCCTACATCTTTACTGAGGACTCGAGGGGCTTAGGGGAGCGTATCTCATTTACCATTTATCATCTTTATCACCACTCATTCTCATTTACTATGATTATAATTATGTTATTAATATATCTCTTGCTAGGAACTGGCTAAATGTGCTAAACGCTCGAAGCCATTATTTAAAAGAAAGAAGAAGAAAAGGGCGATTTAACACAACAGTTATAATAAAACAGTCATTAATACACTTATCTAGAATCTAAATTAACCATCATATCTAAGTTTATGTAGTCTAGACTAGTCCAAGTCTAGACGCCCTAAGTAAAACTTTATCCCAAAAGAATTTATAATGGAAATTTAAGAGGAACTGTGTCTTGAATTTTTTTTTACTTCAGGTTCATTGTTTGAAGTCTAAGTTAAATGCTGCAAGTGTTGCTATGACTAATAATTGTTATTTACTAAGTTTTTACTCCTTAGCTACACTATTTACTTTATTGTACATACGTAAAAACTCCTCGGTTATATTTCCTGTGTGAGAATCGAATCTACCACCTTCGTAGTGAGAAGCGCGTACACATACAACCACCGTATATCGTCCGTTAAAATGAGTATAAATAATAATTACAATTATTGTGCATTTAAAAAAATAACTCGACTTTAACTCGCTGAACACCATTGTTTCCAGACCAAATAAAAAATTGTTTGTCGGTCATTTGTACCACGACTGTTTAATACTTATACTTAAGAAACTGCAATATTTATTTACTAAGCCTTCATAATTCGACAGATTAATATATGTATTTAATTCTGGATTAAACTAAACAAATAACAATACTTTAAGTGGATTAACTAGGTTTTTAAAAAATGACGCAAAAATGTAAATAACAAACCTTAAACTGAGAAATCAGACTAATCATGGGAACTAGAATCCTGCTTTCTCCAGATCCTCGTTCGTCCAAAAAAAGCTTACACAAAACATTTAAAAATCTAACGACCACATCTTAAACCAAAAGATCAGATTAATCATGGGAACTGTACAATTCTGCTTTCTCTCTAATATGCCGTGGAGTTATAAGAATACATGATGTGAAACATTATTCCACTGCATTGTACAACCTAGTATAACTCCAGACTATAAACATTGCTGAGTTAAGTCCCACAAGTCGTACTTAGGTACGAAACACGATGTCGTGTACTGGAATCTAAGTTACAACTTGGAAAAAGCTGGCGATACCTTATACTATAACTTGAAATCCCATAGTACTTATTACTAACTTAACCAGTCAGTTCTTAACTGTTGTGTAACTCGTCTTATGTTACTTTTAGAATATTTGTTCGTTTGTAATAAATTACATACAAAAAAGTAGCATATTAAGTGAAGTGGAATGGTCGTGAAAGGGATAACACACTTTATATATCATCTTGGTTTTATAAAATCATTTATGCACATATACTTCAAAACACAATATTGTATTGTATATTCCCCTATGAATCGTTTACGTTCGACCAAACACTAGTTCTTTTAAATTTTAATATAATAGCAATAGGCTCGAGACCCAAATATAATTGGCAAAGTGTGGGCGAATTATGCCTCTGCCTACCCCTTCGTGAAAACAGGCGTTATTGTATGTATGTAAATTTTATTCGTATCACTCAATAGCCATGTAAATGTATCTCCTATCAAACTAAAAAAATCAGTTAAAGATAATATTAACTGTCTTACACGTCATTCTTTAAGCCCATTAACTCCCACATCTGGGCGGGCCTCCTCTCAAAAAACGAAGTGAAAAAGATTTATATTACACTCTATCACGTAAACCAATCAGCGCTCTTTATGAAATCCGAACGAGCGGACTCCCTCCTCAGGAATAAACTTCCGACACCTACGACTTACAAGGGTTTCTTACACTTAGTAGCTTATAAACATTTATGAAGGGATTTGTACATTAGGCTGTAGGCATAGCTCTTATGCCTTGCAAAAATATCATTGCATTTCAGTCATTTGTTTGAAGTTGAGAGGGACAGAAAGATGAATTAAATAGATTTAACACTAAACAGGATTAGTGACCGTTGTGCAAGACAGCCTTAGTCGTATTCTCTATCCAGTGTCAAAAGCTCGCGTGACGAATGTAATTACTGGGATTTTACTTCCATTACAGCGGGCACAGTTGCGTGTGATTGTCGGGCTACTGGGCAACTTATTCGTAATTTATCCGTATATACTATGTTCACAAAGATAGCAAAAACGTATACTGCTTCAGTCGTTATTTTTTATTAACACAAATGTAAGTCTCCCAAATTACAGAGGACTTTTGCCCTGTCACCATTTGGGCGTGTTTCACAATGTCCAAGTTAGTTTCTTTAGTCTTTATTTGACAGATAGCCGGTACACAATTGACATTTTAACTGACGCATATTACTAGTCAAATAATGTAAAGAAGGCCTGTAAAATAAATAAGTAATATAAAAGTAATAGTAGAGTTGGACTTCTTGGCGGGAAAGTGATGCGTCATGTCTGCAGTTTTGTTTTATTTTCTAAAATTTGTGATATTTCTAACATTAATGTGTAATAACGGTGGATTATTAACCGTTAAGTGTTTGTGAACATATATGAGTGTTGGTAAATCAAACAAAACAGTGCAACATCACTTTTAAAATTTTCTCTCAAGTAGTCCATGTGAGATCTCAGTATAGTCCCACATCTTTACTGAGGACTCAAGGGGCTTAAGGGAGGGTATCTCATTTACCATTTATCATCTTTATCACCACTCATACTCATTTACTATAATTTATATGATATTAATATATCTCTAACTTGACACTGGCTAAATGTGCAAACCGCACGAAGCCATTATTTAAAAGAAGAACAAGTAATAGTAGAGTTAAATTAAATGTAATTATGTAACTCTGCCCTTAGATTTATTTTATTAACAGACAGCAAAAGCACCAGTTTTAAATCTTTAGATCTTGCTTTACAAAGCAATAAGCCCCAATATGTCTAAGATTGACTTATTCGCGATATGACCTACTAACGATGTCGATTCGAAATTAAATCAATTATGTTTTAGGATTTCTTCGTAACAATTTAAATCAGCCATTCCTAGACTTAACTGTTTACTCTTCATTTGATAACATGCCAAAGCCAGTAGCCGTAGTTACTTACAGATTCTACTTTATTGAAATGATTTATTGAATCAATGCGCAATGGCTTTATACTGGCTTTTTCTTTATTCTATTATATCGCACCCCTAGATGAAAACGTCACTAACTCAAAAAAATACTTAATCTGAATTAGTGGCATTTTCGGAATAAGTCAGAATAAGTTTTTTTTGAGTTAGTGACATTTTCTTCTAGGGGTGCGATATATTAATCACTATTACTAATTTAAACATGCATACATTCCCCAGAAGGCTAACGCAGAGGCATATTATACGCCCAAATTTCGCCAATTATATTATTGGTCCCACGTAATAGCTGGCGAGCCTATTGCCGCTTACTGGGAATCCCTATACACATTCAAACATAATACAAAAATCTTTTTTTTTACTTTTTTTTCTAAATCAATACAAGAACGTCTGAAATAGGAACTTTTAAAAATCAAGGCCTGTACCTCATTACTTATTTAGGTCCGGACTCAACTTTGAGGACGCTCTTGGAGTCGTGTGCTGTTGAACTAAAACTGAAGTACTTTATTTTTGATTCAGTTTTACTGTCATTTTATTATTTTCATAAGTTGAGCTCTACTACTAAATTTCAAACGAATACGAATTTATTTAAGTATACAATTTTTAGTCTTGACATATGGAATTTTTTAGACATATTATAGCGAAGGCTTATGTCAAATCCATACATTTTATACTTATCGAATTTCTTCTTCTATTTCCAAATAAAACTTTGTCTTAGACCCCTATACCAGTTCTTCTCCTACGTTGTAGACAGAAGTGATGACAGAAGCAAGCATCGCGTCGCATAGCATGATTACCGAAGTAAAGTAGGGTTCAGAAAAGTCATTGGACGGGTGACCGTTTGTGTGAAGTTATCTAGCGCTTCCGTGCCTCAATAGACGTAGAGAAGAAACCTTAATGACGTCAGATGAAGGAAGTATCTGATAGGACAGTCAGTTTGCTTCTTTTGCATAAGAAATAAAACCTCTTTCACATTTTATTCGTCTTTTCTTTAAGTCAGCTTGGTTCTTTTGCAGAAGAAATAAAACCTCTTTCATATTTTATTCCTCTTTTCTTTAATAAATAACTTTTGAAGTCGTTTGACATGGGTTAATCAACATATAACGTACTAACCTATGTAGAGCCGATGGACAAACTTTCAACGTATAACGAAATGTCATAAGAAATACTTAAATTTGTATTGCACAATATTAAAAAAATAAGAAGATCATAATGTCACTTATGACATCATCCTATCCTGGCATTGTCCTGGTTGCCCTAGACTTAAGCCCAGGGCCCAGGGTCTGTTTAACTCAAACAGGGTCTGGTCTAACCAGATTTGGCTGAACTTCGGTAATTACATGGAGCGACTACCATCTCAGCTCCACAACCCAAAGGGAAATATCATTTTATGGTTAAGCCAGTTGTTAGAATATTAGAAGGCACTGACTTTCTAATAACGACTGCCATAGATGTTCATGACAGCCGGGACCAACGTCTTGACTTGCTTTTCGAGGCCAGAGTAAGCGATAATTATTAATGAATTTTATCGCTTATGACAAAAGGTCTTAATAATCCCTGCCAATTGATCTCTGCGTTTAAGTCTCTGAGTCTCAGGGCAGAACATGTTTAAGGTTTTAGTTCCTAAGAATAACGGTCTTGTAAATATGATATGAAGATAACAATTGTAAAATTTAATTTGAAGGGTCGTATTTATAAGAAGAAAAATTCTTCTAATGTAATGCAATTTTACGAACTACATATAGGAATATATCTGGTATAGATTAAGTAAAAAGTTTAATATAAGAAAAACATATTTGTACAATTTATATTCGGAGTATTTTAATTATTAACCGTAAAGTTAATAATTACGCTTCCATCTTTTATGTAAGTTGAATCAATTCAAAATGGAATCGATAAGTAATAGTCTTATCGAAAGTCATCAATTTATTACATAAATTCCATTATAGTTATTAAAGGAAGCACATGTTTAGACATGCCACCAAACTCTACTTTCATTTACCATTTGTTTGAAACAGGCAATTACTTATAGGAATAAATATCGATCGCTCGATTCTGTGAAACCAATGAAATGTCTTTAATCTTTGGACGGCTTTTAATGTAACTGGATACGTCATTACGAATTTATTATTATATTTAACACCCTATTGTTCCTCTTTAGGATATTATATACTTAAGGAAAATATATAATGAAAGGTAAAAAAAGTATACGGTAATATGGACTCAAATATAGCACTAATATACGTTTTCTACCTTAAAAAAGTGCTGTACATATGGCCTGGTACATATTACGCAATAACACACAGAGCCTGCTGAAAAACCCCTGATTTCTTACGTAAAAAAAATATTTACGTCCTCGTTTGGACAAAACGGTTCCTTTCTCCGTCGAGCACTTTACACCCGCCGCGAAAACATTAGCCACAGACGACTTCAATCGATTTTCGACTTAGTGGCCGTGGCCGGCTCACTCCGCCGTACTCACGCCAAACTATATAAGTACAGAGAATAAAGGAAAAACTTACCTGTCCAGCGGAGATGACGTCCGAAAACATCGCTAAAACACTTAAAAAAAGCACGACACGCGACATTTTAGCGGTCGCGATGCTTCTCGGAGTCCAACTTGCGTCTACTGACGTTCACACGAAACGCAACAAACCTGCGTACTAGCTACACGGTACGCCACCGACCACCGTAGTCGTAGCTATCGTGGTATAGATCGAACCCCGGGAGTGAACGGGACGGCGACAACGCGCCGGTATGAGAGAGCGAGATGCAAGTGGGAGGATGACGCATGCGCGGTATAGTTATGAGGTAGGACGCAATAAGGACGTATGTGATTGTTTCCAGCCCTCCCCGTCTGGGTTTTCCGATGATGCATCGGTTTGGTTGTCAACCGTACCTCACACGTCTTTAATTATCTATCTAAGCTTTCTTCACTCCAGTTTTTCTCATGTCTTGCAGGAATAGAAAGGATTTTCAATTGGAATACAACAGTATTTTGTGAAATAAATGTAGGAAAAGCTGTGCTATTGTCATTTGTAGGATTGTTAAGCGTTATTGACTTTTGGTTCTATCATTTTGTTTTATATATTGGGAGCCCAGCATATAGTGTAGAAGGACATTTTCCTAACAATAGACTTTTGGAAAAATGGTAGTAAGCATAGTTTAAGCATAGTTTTTTTTTGTCTTTAGTAACTGAAATAAGCGCGTAACAATTAAGATTGAAAGAAACAGAAGGCTTGTTACTGCGCAAGGTATAGTAAGAATAAAAACTGCATTACTTGAGTGGAAAAAGTCTTTTTATTCACTCCCTTCCTTAAGAAGGTAAGAAAGGATATCTGGAAAAAGGTTAAAACAGGTGGTCGCTTATATTTCACCAAAATCTCAAAAATAATGACTCATATTTCTTTAGCTTCCCATTATAAAATTATCAAAATAATTTTTGTGGTTGTTTGTTTTCTTCATAAAATGTTACTAAATAAGAGGTTTTAGTTACGAACTAAAAATAAAATATGAGTCTATATAAGCAGAATAAATGGCGGGAAAGTAAAGCGTAATTAATTTCTGCAGATTTATTTTATTTTCTAAAGTTTGTGATATTTTGAACATTAATGTGTAATAACGGTGGATTATTATTCTTTAAGTGTTTGTGAACGTACATAAGTGTTGGTAAACAAAACAAAACAAAACAGTGCAACATCACTTTTCAAATTCTCTCAAGAAGTCCATTTGAGATCTCAGTATAGTCCCACATCTTTACTGAGAACACAAGGGATTTAGAGGAAAGCATCTCATTTACCATTTATCATCTTTATCAAATTCAAATTCAAATTCATATTCATTTATTCAAGTTTGGCTCAAAAGAGCTCTTATGAACGTCAAAACTTAAAAACTAGCGCGCCCATTCACTGCGGGCGGGAGCTTGATCGTAAAAGAACGGGCAAGAAAATCGTCAAGGTTAGTTTTTTCTCCCGCCTGTTACAAGAATATGTACTTAGTAGTAAAACAATTTGACAAATCTACAAAAACATGTGTTCTGCAGTCACATGATTTATAATAAAAGAAGAAAATAACTTTTTATTTTAAGTTATACGAGTATGAGTACGAATAAACATAGTAGACATGAGCAGACCAGTCCTCACTGGTGGCACCCGTTCACGAGTATGACGCATGAACCAGCCATCGTTTCGCTCAACCATATTTTAGGGAACGCAACGACCCGACGCATGACGCCACCACCGCAAAGACATTTGAGTGAGCATGACATACTCAAGCTACAGGATAAACAAATTTTAACAAAAATAACATTATATTAATTAAATGTGCTGCAAACCACAAATATATATGGTCTTATGAAAGATATCATTTACAGCAATTCAGTCTTAATATCTATATAATCATTTGAACAATACTATGCGTTCCTAATCAAAAACATCATTTAGGAGAATGATAGGACAACAAAAATTGTGTGTGCAGCTATCAGATTAAAAATAATATTAACTTTTCTCAGTTAGCTAAATCTTTAATTACAAATAAAAATAGTAGACAAGAGCAGACCAGTCCCCACAAGCAGCACTCGTTCACGAGTATGACGAATGAACCAGCCATCGTTTCACTCAACCATATTTTAGGGAATGTAACGACCCGACGCATAACGCCGCCACCCCAGAGACATTTAAGTGTGCATGACATACTCAAGCCACAAAATAAAAAGATTTGTACACATTTGTACTATTAAAGTAGCAGAAATAACAATAATATTATAAAAATCAAACAGCCGCAGACCACAAAATTGTTTGTTCTATGATAGATACAATTTACAGCCATGCCGTCTTATCATTTATATAATCTTGCGTACAATAGTATGCTTTCTTAATCAATGTTTCTTTAATAGCTACTTTAAATTTGTTTAAGGGCAAATCCAATATATCATGCGGAATTTTGTTGTAGTATTTCATACCTTGCCCCATAAAAGACTTCCGAATTTTTTGGAGTCTTAGAAAAGGATTTAACAGTTTATTTTTATTTCGTGTGTTAAAGCTGTGACGTTCACAGCGCTTAGAATAATTATTTATATTTTTCCGCACAAACAAAATACAGTTAAAGATAAACTGCGAGGCAGTAGTTAAAATACCAATTTCCCGAAACAACTCTCTAAGGGATGATCTAGACCGTAGTTTATAAATAAAACGTATAGCTCGTTTCTGTAAAATGAAAATAGTCTCAATTTCAGCGGCAGATCCCCACAATAAAATACCGTAGGACATCAAACTGTGAAAATAGCTAAAATAAACAATTCTAGCAGTTTCGACATCCGTTATCTCACGAATTTTTCGAATCGCATATGCGGCAGAACTCAGTTTACCAGAAAGGCTTTCGATATGTGGGCCCCATTGAAGGTGTTTATCTAGTGTTACACCTAGAAATAAGGTTGAATCGACCATTTTCAACCTCTGACCATTCAATTCTATATTGGTTTCAACATCTCTTACATTGGGTAGTGAAAAATTAACACATTTAGTTTTTTTAGCATTCAACTGAAGATTATTAACAGTAAACCAGTGAAGCAACTCTGAAAGTGCACTATTTACATCGTCATAATTATTTTTATTTCTGTTAGTTTTAAATATTATTGATGTGTCATCTGCAAATAACACCATTTCACACTTTCTACTAATAAAGAAAGGAAGATCATTTATATACACCAGAAACAAAAATGGGCCTAAGATTGAGCCTTGAGGAACGCCCATCTGTATACACGAACCAGATGATTCAGCGCCATTAATATCTACTTTTTGAAATCTAGATGTAAGATATGAAACTATCAACTTCTGAGCCAAATCACACACGCCATAGAAATTAAGCTTAAGAATAAGGGTACCGTGGTCAACGCAGTCAAAAGCCTTCGATAAGTCACAAAACACTCCTATGGCGTTTTGCGACCTCTCCCAGGCATCATAAATATGCTGTAGTAACGCAGCACCAGCATCAGCTGTAGAACGACCCTTCATGAAACCATATTGTTGACTGTGCAAAAGTTCATTTACATAAAAGTATGCAGATAACTGATCTAAGATAATTTTTTCAAAAACTTTACTTAAAGTTGGTAAAATTGAAATTGGTCTATAGTTACTTTTATCCTCCTTTGAGCCAGTCTTAAACAGAGGTATGACTTTACTAAGTTTCATAAGATCGGGGAAAGTCCCTTCATCGACGCACTTGTTAAATAATTCTGCTAGATAAGGAGCAATAGAATCCAAGATAGTCTTAATAACTCTAACAGACATATCCCACAGATCGCCAGTATTCTTTAACTTAATAGATCCAAAAGTTTTAATTATGTCTAATTGATGAATATGATGGAACTTAAATGTGGAACTATAATTAGGCAAGGATTTCTCAAGCACAGCTAAGGCAGTGGACGGTGAAGATTTTAGCTCAAAAGTGGTCAGTGCAGGAATCTTAGCAAAGTATTCATCAAATATGTTATCATCACTCATTCTCATTTACTATGAATTAACTATATATTATATCTTTTACTTGACACTGGCAAAATGTGCAAACAGCACGAAGCCATTATTTAAAAAAAACCCAGCGACATACTAGTGGAGAAATATCCTTCGACACTTGTCGCCGGACATCGGGTGAAGTGGGGCGTAATTGCCGACTTCATTTAACATTTCTGGCAACATAGCGCGACTACAACTTTGCCTGATCTCGCTACGAACTTAAGTCGATGTCGCCAGACATGTAAGCGACGTCATCCGACTTCGCTTGACATGTCAATACGCATATCGTGTGAAATTTGCCCACTAATTTATCCGTCGCTTTATAATCTCCTCTTTTATGATACCCTAACACAAAACTGCAGGCCTGGATGGGAAGTATTGAGGGTTTAATGGCATTTTTATGCTATAATACTTACTTATACCTCCTTATGAATTTTTCTCGACAAATTTAGCGTGTCCGTCGGAGTCCTGGTCGCTCAGTAGTTAGAGCAGTGGACACGTTATCCAAAGGTCGTGAGTTCGATTCTTACTCGGGCCATCGCAGATAAGTTATTTTTTTGTAGTAAAAATTTATAAGTATAGGGATCCTTTTTTTTTTTGATTTACGTCGGTAACAAAATGCATTTACGCACTGTCTTCCGGCCAAAGGGGGACCGAGAGAGGTGTGTGGGACTCACCACCGGCAGATACGACCGCCAGCAGTAATACCCACTAAAAATCTTCCGACGACGCCCGCCGCTTGTTGAGAAAGAGGCGGGGCGCCAGTACCTGGGTTGCAGCTCTGACACCCCGCCCGCGTCCAACGTCCCCCAGACCACAACCGGGAGGACCTCCTCAGAGAGACGCAGTGGACGCGCCCCTCCTACCTCCTCGTGCGACCATAGCGTGTGTTGCCGACTTCTCGGAGGGTCCATGGTAAGACAGCAGGGGCCCCCTGCCCCCGCTGCCTAAGAGACCCTCCTGGCGCTACTCGACGGGCCCTCCTGGCCCACCCGCTGCACCCTCCACAGGTCCCTCTTAGTTTCCCCCCCGGTAGTCAGTACTAAGGGCACCCAGAGTCGCCAATCTCTGGGTTTTACCTTTTCCCTAGCGCCCTACCGGGAGGTACTCAGCCCCCCCACCACGACAAGGTGGAGACCAGTCGGGGTGGATGTATAGGGATCCTACCAAGACCTAAGAAGCCCAAGCCAACCTCACCTGCAAGTGCACCTGCCGATCAACGCACGAGGCTCTGGCGAACATAACAGTGCCCGGTAAGCGGCACTAGGCTCGCCACCTATTACGTGGGACCAACTATATAATTGGCGAAGTGTGGGCGTAAAATATGCTTCTGCCTACCCCTTCAAATACTCAAATACTCATTTATTGGTAATACAACATTACACGTCACAGAAAAGAAAACATACATAATTATTAGAATTATATAAATTAAATTAAATTACAATATCATGAGGAATCAATAATGTCAGAATAAAAAATGTCAATAACAAATGAATCAAGAAATATAAATGCAATTAATAAAAATAAACGGTCAATAATTATGAAAATTAAAATAAAACAACATGTAATTACTTCATAAAGTCATTAATGTCATAGAACGTTTGCTCAAGAAGATATTTTTTTAACCCCCCTTTGAAGGCGGGCAGGCTAGGAGCCGCCAACACGGCCCGAGGCAATTTATTGTACACAGACGGTCCCATGATGTGCGTGAGTTTGTCAGACCTCGTCAAGCGTCTGGAAAATTCTCCCAGCAAGTTAGCGTGTCGAGTGTTATACCCATGCACATCACCGCGCCTTATAAATGTATGCTCGTTAAGTCTTACACAAATCGCGACCTGCATTATCACGATACTAGGCAACGTTAGGATACCGAGCGACTTGAACAGTGGCCTGGCCGAATCGTCCTGTGCTGCCCCGACGATCGCACGGATGGCGCGTTTTTGCATCCGAAAGGCACGCTTCCATTCTGCAGCCCTTCCCCACAACTCTGCACCATACTGCAGCAGCGAGTGCACCGTCGCGAAATAGCACGCCCGAGCCACGTTCCGAGGAACTACCTTCGCCACGCGATACAGCGCGTAGCACGCACTACCCAGCCTTCCACAAAGCCTGTCAATATGTCCCGACCATGTGAGGGACCTGTCTATAACAAATCCTAATAAATTCAATGTTAGTACTTCCTGCATCTTGGTACCACCAACCACTATTGAAATAGGATTTGTAGAATGGCCGGTCAATGAGAACCGGACGAGATGCGTCTTACCCAAGTTTAATGCGAGACCATTTAATTGAAACCAAGTGGCCAGTTGACCAGCTACAAGGTTCAACTTCCTCGAGTAACTCATGGGTAGACGCAGTAACAAATATTCGCTGCTGTAACCCACTCGGGAAGATCGTTAAGCATGAGGGAGAAAAGGATATTTGAAACGGACGACCCCTGCGCTACGTCCATCGTCGACATTAACGGATCAGACTTCTCTCTGCCTCCTCCACCAACCACCACTTGTAAACGATCGCTCATGAGGTCAACCAGCAGGTGAAACAAGCGTGATTGTATGTATGATGTATGTATGTAAAAAAATCTATCTTATAATAGAGTCGTTTTCTAATGTAATAAAAAAACGGATATTTAGTAAAAAAAAAATTATTTAGTAAAGTTATTTTTTTTTTTAGTTTTGTTTAAAAATTTCAATTTACAATAGTTTTGTGTTAAGATATTATAGAAAAGTTATATGCCAAGTTCAACTTGCCTCAAAAACCTACCAAAAAGTGCTACCATCTCTCCTACTAATACGGAATAATGCAAGGGGAACTATCCGCTTTGAGACCATTTGAGTCGTCGTTATCTCCCCCTATGAAGATCGCACGTCATTTTTCTTTGTGCTTTTGTTCTTTCATGTTCTATGTTCTTTACCTTCAAAACTTTCTTGGCAATTATGTTTTTTTTGGATTTTTTTTTCAAAATTTTGGTAGATTTTATTTTTTATTCTATCATTGCATTTTTCCGACCCCTCAAAGCTATGTAAGCTAAAGCTATTTCTTTACTGTTTATTTTATATAAACACAGTAAATATTAAGTTATTGTAATTATGTAGATATATGGGTGATCAATAAATAAAATATATATGATTCGGAGCTATCGTGGATTAACGAAACGAGTGAGAAAACATTATTTACTTGACTTTTTAATAATTTAAAAATCTAACAGCACTTTTAAATATTCATGGGACATATTTATATATCTTGACTCGAATAAAGGTTAAAATGTGTTATATAATATGTGTCTATAAAAAAAAATACTGAGATTATGATTTAAATCAGAAAATCAGTGGCTTACAAAGATTCTGTGAAGCAATTTCGTTTCATAAGAACCGCGTCAGTCACGTCTCCCGTGCTACCTCCGCTGAATTCAGATGTCCCACATGAGGGTCACGACTTTTATTAGGCGAGACAGTATTTGTCAGCGGGACACATACGAATACTGCACTAGAATCACGAGGGTGAACTTTGAGTTTGAATAATTAGATGAGCTTACTATTTTTAATTAAAATCATTACTAGCGTGCACACGTTACACGCAAATAAGCACTGCATACATTATCCAAAACGCACGAAGCACGGAAGAACTCGATTTCAAACGCACACATGAATGATGAGAATGTATCGTGGTATATCAAGAAAAGTACACTGCACTGGAATCAGGAAAGTGAACTGTAGATTTAAAATTTTTATGTTATGTGACTTGTCATAATTACCATATCCTACCTGACATATGCGCCGACAAAGAATTCTATAATCGAATGAGCTGCTGAATTGCTAGAGCAAAGGCACGACAACTTAACATTCCGAAATATATTTCGCTTGTTAATTTTTTGACGACCGATATGGTATGGTGGTCTGTATATCTGCACTCCACTCCTGGAACCCATTCCAACGCAGGACAAATAATTGAGTGCATTATCATGAACATTTGTTCTTTTCTGGGTGTTGTCTATGTATTTCAAATAAAATAAGTTTAAACATACCAAAATTTTGTACAATTTCTGCTTAGCTGTGTGAGATGTCTTGGAATATTTATACATATTTAATCATAGTGCATATCTCATCGATGCAATTACAGCACTATGAGAGTCTACTAGAAACGATGAAAGTAGAAAGAACTAACAAGTATTAAGATAGTCCTAATTCGCTGCTTGCGCGAAAGTTCATACGAAAAATAAACCTATTTGAACATATTTTCTTAGTTGGTGACCAGTACTTCCTCAGCCATCAATACATCAGTTTTTCTTATCGCATACCTATGCGACTACCTAGTATGACTACCTAGTCATACGAGCCGACGAAGAGAAATCCTACCGGTTGATGGGCAGCAGCGTCATCTTGCGTACCGGCTTAAACTGCGATCACCCACCAACCTGCAAGCGTGGTGATTATCGGCAAATATATCCAATAGAATGATATGATGATGATACATACATACATACATACATAAAATATCACGCCTGTTTCCCCGAATTGGTAGGCAGAGGCATTATACGCCCATACTTCGCTTTTTATATTGTTGGCCCCTCGTAATAGGTGGCGAGCCTATTGCCGCTTTCTGGGCACTTTTATGATGATGATGACGAACCAATATTTCTTTTTTCAATCAATTATGAAATTGTTCGATTTTAACTCGGTAACTATCATACACAGTGTTACCAGCTGTGATAGTTTTCCTTTTAAATGAGTTATTTACACATACTTCTGCCGTGATTCTTGGAAACAACAGTTCAACAAGAAAGGGGGACACTTGACACTAACAAAAAATTTAACATATCTGAATATTAAAATCACTGAATCAGAAAATGTACATAAAATAATAATGAAACAACATACTTTACGGCCAATCCAACGACATCTCTAATGATGGGGTTCATCATACTACTGCCATTTGATAGACTCTTAACTAACTGTGTTCTAAAGTAGCTACTGTCAGTGGAAATAAAACAAAACCACAACAACGTAACTTAAAGTTAAAAGGGTGGAATTAATATATTTAAAAGAATACTTTACATTATAACAAAATATGCTTGCGCGATGTAATAACATACAGTGCCATCTATTGATGAAATTAATAACTAAACATTGCATGGAGACTTATATGTTCTTTCTTTATTTTAAATAATGGCTTCGTGCGTCTAGCACATTTAGCCAGTGTCAAGTAAGTGATATATTAATAATAAATAATTCATAGTAAATGAGAATGAGTTGTGTTAGAGATGATAAATGGAAATGAGATACCCCCCCTAAGCCCCTTGAGTCCTCAGTAAAGATGTGGGACTATACTGAGATCTCACATGGACTCCTTGAGAGAAAATTTGAAAAGTGATGTTGCACTGTTTTGTGTGATTTACCAACACTCATGTATGTTCACAAACACTTAACGGTTAATAATCCACCGTTATTACACATTAATGTTAGAAATATCACAAATTTTAGAAAATAAAACAAAACTGCAGACATGACGCTTCACTTTCCCGCCAAGAAGTCGACTTATATGTTCCGATAACTCAAACGCTTGCGCGATGTAAATTCGTAGAGGTACAGCGACATCTAGTTTCAACCACTTTATTAAAGTGGTCACAAACAGCATTTAAGGTTACATAAAAGAAGCTAATTTTATCGGTTGAATATCTGAGAATGTAGTAGTATCAAGTAGTTTTCTAGCTCAAAGAGAACTACAACCCAGTTCCTGTGGCTTCAGCAGAAAAGGGTGCGGGCGGCCGCTTGTATGTAAATACGATTTAATGTAAATGAAAGCACTCGCCATGATGAGTTAGAGATCTTCTGACGCAACCCTTGCGGATCTATCCCTTGTCACGTCACTCACCGCTGCCGGGAACATTCCTGGGAATCACCTACTTTCACTCGCTTGTTTAATTCACCATAGCAAAAAAATAATCACAATACGATATTCGTGGAAAAATATTAGAGAGGATGTGTGAAGGTGTTGATGAAGTAATGCACCTGATGGCAATGAGAATAGTAAGCTTAGCCTAATATTATTGGCATCCAATGACGCATAGGCTTCATTATACCTGCCCTCTGTTCGTGTATTCACGAATCTTGCTCATGAATATTGGTCATTATATCTATAACCGACGGTTGGTGCGCTGCGTAGTCAAGGGTTATCCTGAGGCTGTCTAGAATAATTTACCCGTCTCAGTTGTTAAGCATTAAACTAGTCCAGTTCCGGTTGTTTAAAAGACTACTGTTTTATTGTTGTTTGCAAATGTTACGATTGATATAGTTAACCGGCTAGCCGCATCTAAGATAGCTATACTAGGTGACACCAGACACTTAGAAGTACCTTTCTCTGAGTAAAAATTCGCTTGAGGCCAGGTTTGGCCAGCTCCCATGGGATCTCACACTCGACACGATCCATTTTTCAACACAACGATACGATTCAGAGCCCCTAAATAAAGCGATATTTTAACCATATTGTGAAACAAACGATGTCAATTGGAAATAAATTGGCGCAAAAACAAACGAATCAGTAAATTGGAAACACACATACAGAAGCCTAAATTTGAATTTGGGATTCCTAACCGCACGCCAAATATTTGTAATCAAAGCGGCCAGTTCGACAAAACACCAATTTTATATTTATGGGCCATCTATTATTATGTCAAATATGTATTGTATGTGGTAACATATTTATGTAAGTTGTTAAAATATGGAACACAACAAAAAAATATCCTCTATAAAAATGTTGCATCGAAATTACTAGCTAGTTATGCATTTAGGATGAAGATATGGAGTCTTTCATGAAATGATAAGATTTGAACACAAGTTTAATTCCGTTAATTAGTTTCCACTGTTTATTTATATTCTTCATCATTTGCAGATTTTCGTCGAACGCTGGACATATGTCTCTCCAATTACACGCTAATGAGCTCGATCTTCAGCTTTCTGCCACGAGCATTAGTTTTTATTTATTGATCAATAACGCTTACCCACAATCGTGTAAAATCGCTGGCAGAAGCAAGATTCCACTCAATGACGTAACAATACTAGTCTCCGACTTAACAGGCTAAAAGAACTAGGTCAATAATAGACAGTGCGCGCCAAAAAAGGTACAGAGATTTGGAACGAGTTCAAAAGGAAGGTTCCCCTTGTACCCGGGTGTATTAACACGGTCTATATTCAACCCTAACATTATGGCACCTTACATTACCGTGTCCGGCCAGTCCGGTCTGTCCGGACCTGCGATCATTGCGGCTCCCATCTCGGACACGTTGGACGTCCGGATTGCGATTGCCCAATATTGATCACACAATCCGGGGCCAGCCCGACAAATGGACGTGATGTAACCGGTTTGATGGTGCTTTTTTCTCTTTTGGCGTTCCTATGTAAATTTTAATGTATTTGACAAAAGATATGGGGCGGGCAGTAGGTAATGAAACCCCGTTCTTGCGCTTAAAATTATTGGCTTATTTACCTGCAGGACAAATATTTAATAATATTTTTACATGAACGTAACTAAACAAATAAAAACTATAAGTAAATAAAATCACTTAAAGTCCAGCTTCACACTATATCGCACTGCTATTACAAGACTGTATCAAATTAGAATCGAGTCAATATTAGATACTTAATTCATTTTTCTAACGTAAAATTAAATTATCTAAACGACAATAAAACCGTGGCGTACATAGTACTAAAATCCATTAAGAGATGGCGACATAGTCGTTTATCCACGTTAAAGGTCATACCTACTGGGTGGCTTGAAAAGTTCTTATTACAGGGCACTACACTCCTGGCTTCGTCAATTCGCAGTGGGTCTGCGTGCTGAAGTAAATCCTGAAAACCATTTGCCATCAATTGTGAGATTAGGGCTAAGCTCATTCAACATCATCATCATCTCAGCCATATGAAGACCGCTGCTGAACATTAGCCTCCCCAATAGTGTCAATTATATGGGCAGCAGCGTCATGAGTACGCCAGATGACGCTGCTTCGTCGGCTCTTACCTCCCCATGACATGAGAGGGGTGGTTCAGTAGCTCAGTAAAGGCACGTTAACAGACTTAATACTAATTTGTGATATTTAATACAAAATTAACAGCGGCGGTAGCTTCAGATTCAAAGGGTCTCGGGTTCTAACCCTGGTACGCACCTATTACTTTTTGGAGTTATGTGCGTACTTATCGCTTGCTCCGTGCCTCGGAAAGCACGATAAGCCGTTGGTCCCGGCTGTCATGAACATCAATGGCAGTCGATATTAGGAAGTCAGTGCCTTCTAACACTCTGACAGCTGGTTTAACCATAGAATGAGGTTTCCCTCTGGGTTACGGGGGTCAGACGGCAGTCGCTCCACGTAATAACTGAAATTCAGCTAAATCTGTTTGAACCAGTGAGCAGACCGTGGGCCCTAAGCTTAAGTATAGGGCAACCGGGACAATGCTAGGATATAATGAAGTGATTTTTAATAAATTCTATTTTTAATTTGTATCTATAAACTAAAATATAGAAACAATTTTATAAGTGCTGCGCTAAGCAACGTTGCTCTTGGCACGAGCTTGCAACGTTCGGATCGGGGGCGCGATGTTAGTATTCTACGTGAGACTTGGTTATATAACACCAGATAACTTTAAGCCCAGTCGTACCCTAAAGCTCCGGGACTTATTTCTTCATTCAATTTTTCTTTTTAGTAGTCATTTAGATCTAAAACATAGATCATGCAATTAGTATTTTTTGTAACAATAACACCTAAAGTCGCTGTTTTCTGAAAACCGTCAAACCATGTGGCGAAAATTTTATTTCTGGCCATGGCACCTCCACCCTGAGGCAGATTGGGCAGGCCGAAAAGACTATTGCTATTTTTAAAATAAATTAAATGTTGAAAAGCGAAAATGTTGGAAAGAGGGGCTATGCTATTAATATATACACTATGGGCCAGTAAGGGTCTACTGGGATAACGCCTAGAAATTTCTTTTAAATACGTCCCTTTAACAGGTAATGGTTAGGGGTATCTGGTATATATATATATATATATATATCTGTATTGGTGATCTATCTATGTACGTGGGCTATTTACCAAATACCAGACGAAATCCCATTCCCGTAAATAGCCTATACGAGTATGATGATAGTGAATTTGTTAATACGAGAACACAAACCCTTAAGAAAACAAGCGTCAAATGAGTCTTAAATTTAGAAACATTCATCATCATCATCTCAGCCATCTGACGTCCACTGCTGAACATAGGCCTCCCCAATAGATTTCCACATAGAGCGATCCTGAGTCGCCTGCATCCATCGGCTTCCCGCCGCCTTGACCAGATCATCGGTCCATCGCATGGCAGGCCGTCCTCTACTACGTTTGCCGGTTCGCGGTCGCCATTGCAGAACCTTGACGCCCCATCGGTTGTCGGTTCTTCGAGCTATGTGCCCCGTTCATTGCCACTTAAGCCTGCAAACTCGCCTCGCTATGTCGGTCACTCCAGTCCTCCTACGGATTTCCTCATTTCTGATTCGATCACGTAGGGACACTCCGAGCATAGCTCTCTCCATTGCACGCTGAGCGACTTTGAGCTTTCTAATGAGGCCCATAGTCAGGCACCAAGTCTCAGTACCGTACGTCATCACTGGCAACACACACTGGTTAAAGACTTTCGTCTTAAGACACTGAGGTATTTTTGACGAGAAGATATCAAGATAACATTACACAATAAATAATTTAATATCAATGCAACTGGATTCATCGTTTCAGTTTTCAGCGAGCTGTTACACTCAATGTTTTGTATAGAAGAATAGGTAATTTACATAAGTCTTAAATGCAAAGTTAAAACTTTACACAATAATAAAGCTTTTGGTTTGGTGTGCACTGAAACTACTAAACTTTACGTCTGAAACTTTGCCAAGTTACGCTCCTGAAGAGTGATAGCATAATGCCCTGTATCCAAAAGTCAACGTATACAAATTCTACAATATAAGATTATATCGGATTTGGTCAGGTCATTAAAATTTAATGTAATATGTCAATTGACGCACGATTAGGCTTGCAGCTCAGTATACCCGTTATTAAAAAAGTACGTATTCCGAAAAATATGAACAACATCATACTCATCGGCGACTGAGAACCTACCCCCAAAACACACAACATTTCTTGCCACACACCTGCCCCCACCAATTACATTGGTTCAGCGTGGATAGATATCACTATATGCGTCCTAATAATGCGCGACGCGACGGTTCGAATATTCTATTGTAGAACCTATAAAAACAATACACCCAGACCAAAACAAATTCGTTTACATGCATACAATGTTTTGTCCTGGAAATCAGAATCCAGCGCCCTCGAAATCGGTTTCAGACAAGTGTGATCTTAGCTGTGAATAGTTTGTATCTGAAATGTTTCCAAACTAAATCTACCCATAAAACCCATAAAAATCTTAATAGTAAGACACTAGAAATTGTATGTGTCGCATTAAAAAAACTATTGGAACAAATGTCACCAATTTGTAATTTTAGTTCGAGATTGACGTTGCTGTCATTCACTACGGACTAGTTATTCTTGTACACAGTACATTGATTGTTTGTTGTGAGGTACGATTCAGATATAACGAACGCAATTGACAATGTATTTAATAGTTCTTAATGCACTGGTGCTATACGATACATGCCAGTGATTTTACGCGCGCACTGCACTTCTGTTTTAAATTGTTAAGATTTCTATGACATACCTACATACATATCACGGTTGTTTCCCCGAAGGGGTAGGCAGAGGCATATTGAATGCCCACATTTCGACAATTAAATTGTTGGTTTCACGTAATAGGTGGCGAGCCTATTGCCGCTTTATTTCTCTATTTCTGAATATAACCGATATTTAAAAAACTGGCCCCGAATTCCGGCCAATTTGATAAATATCATATTTAATATAGGCTTTTTATAGGCACGGAAGATCCGACACCCAAAACACCCTACATCTTGCCAGCGCCCACACCAAATAGATTTTAGTCAAATTGTGTATAATTTTAATTCAGTAAGCTGTATGTAGTTGTGAATTGTTTGGTTCTCAAATGTTTTCATATGAAATCTTTTTCTCATGACAATATTATATGCAATAATAATTCATCACATTGAAAAATTACGTCGGCGTGGCACTAGCCTTAACAGTGGCCGGCAAGTGTGAACAGAGGCAACAACATACACTTTTCAAATTCGTAGCCGACAGATAACTAATGGGAATAAGCTGTAAGTAGGTATAAATCTTCCGACGACGCCCCCCGCTTGTTGAGTAAAAGGCGGGGGCCAGTACCTGGGTTGCAGCGTCTGACACCCCGCCTGTGGCCAACATCTCCGGACCAAAGACCGGAAGGATCTCCTCAGAGAGGTGCAGTGGACGCGCGCCTCCTACCTCCTTATGCGACCATAGCGTGTGTGGCCGACTCCCCGGAGGGTCAGACAGCAGGGGCCCACTGCGCCGCTGCCAAAGACCCTCCTGCCGCAGCTGGATGGGGCCTCCTGGCCCGCCCTCTGCGCCCTCCACAGGTCTCTCTGAGTTCCGGGAGGTACTTAGCCCTCCCACTAAGGTGAGACCAGTCAGGGGGAAAAAGGGTCTGCTTACTTTTTTTTCTTGATTTACGTCGGTAACAAAATGCATTTACGCACTGTCTCCCGGCCAAAGGGGGAGACCGGGAGGGGGTGTGGGACTCTATGCGGCAGACGCGACCGCCGCATTCCTACCCACTAAAAAACTTACGACGACGCCCACCGCTATTGAAAAAGGGGCGAGAGGTCAGTACCAGGGGATTTGTAGTTTCTGGCACCCCACCCGCGGCCAACGTCCCTCGGATCAGAACCGGGAGGACCTCCTCAGAGAGGCGCGGTGTGTCGCGCCCCCCTTACCTCCTTGTGCGGCCATGGCGTGACTGGCCGACTTCTGGGGGGGTCTATAGCTAGACGGAAGAGGCCCCCTGCCCCCGCCGCCTTAGACCCCCGGGCGCGGCCGGACGGGCCCTCCTGGCCCGCCCGCTGCGCCAACGGCGTAGCCGGAGAGAGACCGGATCCCGCTCCCTCTCACGCTCCGCGGCCTCCTTCTGCGACATCACCACTTCGCAGAAGGAGGCCATTGCCTCCCACGCCGTCTCGCTGCCGACCATCATTCGCATGATGGTCGGCAGCGAGAGAGCGACTCCACCTAGGGCCGCGGTTAGCGTCGCCCGCGGTCCTGAGGGTCTGCTTACTTTTTTTTTTTGTTTTACGTCGGTAACAAAATGCATTTACGCACTGCCTTCCGGCCAAAGGGGGACCGAAAGGGGGTGTGGGACTCACCACCGGCAGACACGACCGCCGGCAGCAATACCCACTAAAAATCTTCCGACGACGCCCGCCGCTTGTTGAGAAAGAGGCGGGGGCCAGTACCTGGGTTGCAGCTTCTGACACCCCGCCTGCGGCCAACGTCCCCCGGACCAAAACCGGGAGGACCTCCTCAGAGAGGCGCAGTGGACGCGCCCCTCCTACCTCCCCCTGCGACCATAGCGTGTGTGGCCGACTTCCCGGAGGGTCCATGGTTAGACAGCAGGGGCCCCCTGCCCCCGCTGCCTAGACCCTCCTGGCGCTGCTGAGCGGGCCCTCCTGGCCTACCCGCAGCGCCCTCCATAGGTCTCTCTTAGTTTCCCCCCCGGTAGTCAGTACTAAGGGCACCCAGAGTCGTCGGTCTCTGGGTGTTACCTTTTCCCTAGCGCCTCCTGCGCCCTACCGGGCGTACAGGAGGGCCCGTCCGGCCGCGCCCGGGGGTCTAAGGCGGCGGGGGCAGGGGGCCTCTTCCGTCTAGCTATAGACCCCCCCAGAAGTCGGCCAGTCACGCCATGGCCGCACAAGGAGGTAAGGGGGGCGCGACACCACGACAAGGTGGAGACCAGTCGGGGGGGGAGGGTCTGCTTACTGGTCTAACTAAGTTTGACTGAATTTCAGTTATTACGTGGAGCGACTGCCGTCTGACCTCCGCAACCTAGAGGGAAACATCATTCTATGGTTAAACCAGCTGTCAGGATATTATTATAAGGCACTGCATTGCTAATAACGACTTCCATAGATGTTCATGACAGCCGGTACCAACGGCTTAACGTGCTGTCTGAGGCTCAAATAAGTAGGTATAATATATTGTATTAATTACTGCACTGTGCCTCTAAGCATCCATATCCACATGTACCTCTACAATCTACAGTCGAAATCTTAATAATATGTAACAGAAATTCCAACTTCCCCCTATGCGTATGCCAAATTTCTGCGTCTACAGAGGGGGAATTGTTCGCTGAGTGTACCCACTGCAGTAATAACTTACATTAATCTACGCTGCAGAGCCGCATATTTAGCGGGCTCGTCTAAAATGGATGAGATAGCATCCAAATCGCATTTTCAATAGAGACGGCCATTACGGAATCTGCAGCTAGGATGCTTTGTGCCACCACTTCGCTGTACAGTTGAAGTTGAAGAAGGTTGGGTTCATACATAGCGGTGACCTTTTTGGTACAGTCCAGTTAGTATATAAGTTTAGTTGGTAATTGTGAATTGTTTGTGTACCAAATAAATATATTTTCTTTCTTCTTTCTTTCTAAACAAAGGTTTACACAAATAATTGCTCGGATTTCTCATATATGGATTATCGAGCCCCTATCTACTAAGCAAAGCTTAAGTATCATGAATTGGCACGTATTTAGGTACCTACTAGACAATAAATAATTAATAAATAAATATTTTCCAACAATTATACCAATTATTTACTTTTATGATAAGTATCACAAGAACTTGTGTTACGATTAAGTTCAGAATGGATAAAGATATATGAAAACTTTTTTTTGAAAATACATACGTAATATACATAGGAAAACACCCAGGCCAGAACAAATATTTATGTTTATGCGCACAACGATTTGTCCTGTGTGGGAATTGAACACACGACTTCAGGAGCAGAATGCGGGGATGTATCGGGACCTACCACCGCATGGTCCGATAGTGGACTATGACCTAAATCTAGTCTTGGTTTGTAAGGTATAGGTATCGATAGGTACTTGGGTATTAATACCACAGAAAATATTGTTGAGTAATTGAAACACATATCATGTGTTTAGGCCACATCTTTTGAAGCAAAATTAATAAATAAAAAAAATTTGACATTTTACACGGATTTTAAAACAAGTATGAATTTATGTTTAACCTTTACATTGTACTCAAAGTACAAGTCCTATGAACCAAAACCTTAGGAATCTAGGCCTGAGGAGCTCTAGAACCAGTAAAGGACTGAGGTTTACGGCAATGTCAAAAAATCAAAACAAGTAAATGCCTGTGCAATGTTGTATTTATGCTTGTTATATCTTTTTATTTTTTGAGTATTTATCCCTATAATTTTATCTACTCCTGCTGGCTGGTAGAATTTTCTTCTGGAGATAAGTCTACCTTTATACATTTTGTATTATGTACTTTTTGTAACATGTATTTTTTTATTGTGCAATAAAGGGTGTATAGGGATCCTACCACGATCTGAGGAGCCCAACCCAAGTCAACCTCACCTGCAAGTGGTGCACCTGCAGAACAACGGACAACAAAAATTTGGCGAAATATTGGCGTAAAATATGCTTCTGTCTACCCCTTCGAGTAAACAGGCGTAATACTATATGTATGTATGTTGTAACATGTTATTTTTTATTGTGCAATAAAGGATTATTAAACACGATCTGCAATGAAACAATACAGTGTATCGTTAATCTAGAACCGACCTTCTGTACCAATTACGTAATAGAATATTCTGGAATGTAGACGTCAAGGGCATTTGCGTGTAAGTCAGATGACGTCACGTCTCCCACCCCGGGACTTGAAGAACCCACTTATATAAAAGCTTCATCTAATTGGTTCGCCTCTTCAAGTAAACAAATTTAGTTTCTAAGCATCAAGTACCAAAGGGTATTGAAATATTTGCTCGGCTGTAGTTACCGGGCTAAATATATTATATATGATTTGCAACTTGTACATGTTCTTAAGTAAATATTTAACTGTGTCTTTGGTAATATTAATATTTATTTAGGAGTAGGGGGTTCCTACCGACATTATGGGACCACAAGCTAACCTCACCTAGAAGCCACCTGCCGATCAACGGACGAGACTATTGCAATCATAAGTTCCCGATAAACGGCAATAGGCTTGCCCCCTAACCCACCAACAGTAAAATTGGCGAAGTGTGGGCTTATAATATGCCTGATAGTATGCCATCGTTATTATCTCAGCCATATAACGTCCACTGCTGAACATAGGTCACCCCAATAGATTTCCACACTGAGTAATACTGAGTCGCCTGCATCCACCGGCTTCCTGCCGCCTCGATCTTCGATCCATCGCATGGTAGGCCATCCTCTACTACGTTTGCCTCTTCGCGGTCGCCGTTGACGAACCTTAACGCCCTATCAGCCGCGGGTTCTTTAACCTATGTATATATTCAAAATTTTTACGAACATCTTGTGAATTCGACGACCGATATGGCGTGGTGGTCAGTATACCTACACTTCACTCCAGATATCGTGGGTTCGATTCCCACACAGGACAAATATTTGTGTGCATGAACATGAATATTTGTTGTGGTCTGGATGTTTTCCTATTTATATTAAGTATGTATTTACAAAAAAAATAAGTATTTAAGTAGGTTTATCCGTTGTTTAGTATCCATAACACAAGTTCTTAATGATACTTATCTTGGAACTAAATAATTGGTGTAATTGTCAGAAAATATTTATTTATTTTAATTCAACTCGCTTTTACCCGGAAATAAAATAACTAAATTGACCTTATTCTTTATTAGTTTTATTACTTAGCAGCTTACCACCCACTTGTAAGATGTTCGCAGCATTCATAGAGGTCAGCCTTCAATGGTTGTCGCTTAAGCTGCTTTTAATATCAAGCGCTTCCGGGCATCAGAGGACATGTTAAATCGAAGTTTAATAATAATTGCATTTGTATTTTGTGCTTTAAATTATGAAAAACCCGATTTATAATCGCTTAAAAGTATTTATTAGTTGTTATTGCTAAATATTATCGAGTGAAGAGTCCCAACTCGAGTCCAATGGGATGTCAACTAGATTGCCAAGCACGGTGAATAATCCTCTGTAATGTGACATCTCAAGAAACATTTGAAGATCAAACTGCTGTTATGTGTCATTACACATAACAGCAGTTTGATCTAGTTGATAATAAAACCTACATACACACATAATGTCACGCCTCTTTCCCGTAGGGGTAGGCAGAGATCACATCCTTCCACTTGCTACGATCTTGGCACACACTTAGCTTTATTCACACTTGTTAACCTTCTCTTACACGCCCGTTGGTTAAGGGTACTTTTAATCTGCTCTTTCTCCAAAATCTTTTAGATTTGGTCATAGAAGGTCTTACGTGGTACCTCCCAATACTTCCATTTACTTGTCCATCATAAATCAGTTTCTTTAGACTACTTTCATTCATCCTCTCGACATGACCCTTCGGCCCTTGTTACTTCATTTCTAATCCTATTTTACTATCACAACTAGAATACTTCTGAGTGCTCTCATCTCTACTGCATCAATCTTCCTTTCATGTTTCTTCTACCATAACCAGCATTCGCTTTCATACGTTAGTGTAGGTACCAACATTAATCCCCCCTGTCTGGTCTCCACCTTGTCGTGGTGGGGGGGCTGAGTACCTCCCGGTAGGGCGCAGGAGGCGCTATGAAAAGGTTACACCCAGAGACCGACGCGCTAGGAGGGTTTTAGGCTCCCCCCCGGATAGGTCCGGTCAGGACCTTGGCGTGGTGGGGGTTGAGTACCTCACCTCACGGAAGCCGGGAAAAGGTAACACCCAGAGACCGACGACTCTGGGTGCCCTTAGTACTGACTACCGGGGGGGAAACTAAGAGGGACCTGTGGAGGGCGCAGCGGGCGGGCCAGGAGGGCCCGTCAAGCAGCGCAGCGGGGGCGAGGGCCCTTGATGTCTAACCATAGACCCTCCGAGAAGTCGGCCACACACGATAAGGTCGCACAAGGAGGTAGGAGGGGCGCGTCCGCTGCGCCTCTCGGAGGAGGTCCTCCCGGTTTTGGTTCGGGGGACGTTGGCCGCGGGCGGGGTGTCAGATCTGCAACCCTGGTACTGGCCCCCACTTTCTCAACAAGCGGCGGGCGTCGTCGGAAGATTTTTAGTGGGTATTACTGCTGGTAGTTGCGTCTGCCGGTGGTGAGTCCCACACCCCCTTTCGGTCACCCTTTGGCCGGAAGGCAGTGCGTAAATGCATTTTGTTACCGACGTAAAACAAAAAAAAAAAGGTACCGTAAAGGTAGGTAGGTAGGTAGGTAAGGTAGGTAAGGTAAAGGTAGGAGGTGATCAACGGCCAGACGTGTCCTTTCGGACACTTTCTGACTGTTCATAAAGGCGTGAAGTGCCCTATTCATCATGTTTCCAGCATTCACTCTTCTATCGACGTCGCTTTCACACTTTCCATCTCTCGTAAATTTCGATACCAAATACACAAACTCATTAACTTTTTCTACTTTCTCACATCCGATCAAAATTTCACAATCTGTCACTTCGTCTTCTCTTTCAAAAACCATAACTTAAATCTTACTAATGTTTACTTTCATTCCTTACGCTATTAAATACTCCTGAACTATCGTCACCATCTCCTGCAACTACTTAGCTGACGACGTAAGCAAAACTTGGTCATCAGCATATAGAAGGCATTTGATGAGCGACTCGTTCATTCTCAGCACTTTAGTACAATCTTTCATACCAGTAAGGCAATAAGGGGATGTTTTAAGGGAGGCTGTAATCTCAGAATCTCCATGTTGAGCTTGCATTAGTAACTCAAGGTATACCCATCTTATTCTTAATGCGCATGTTCACTTCGGAACAGTAGCATGTTAAGACTAGCAGATTTTCAATATATAAAATAAATGATTAAATATGTAATCGAGTGGTAGTTTATTAACCCTTATAGTTGACAGCGAGGCTAACGATATCACGCACCGACCCCAAATGTTGGAAGCCGCTTACTTATAGAAGCTCTGTAGAAATTCACGACGATCAATGAACTGGATTATCTGGGTCAATTATGCCCAAGAAAGCACGTGAGTTAATTTCCGTCGAGAGCAGCTATTTTTAACTCCTGGGAAAGCTAATGGCGGTTGTATATTTTACTGTTACGTTTTCTGGTGTCTGGCTGTTAATATAGCTTATGTAAAATTGATAACTATATTATGAGAACATAGGTACATTAGGGCTTGGTCTGTCCACCTGGTTCTGGCCCGGGGGACGTTGGCGACAGCCTCTTTCTCAACAAGCGGTGGGTGTCGTCGCGTCGATAGATTTTTAGTGGGCAGTCCTAGCTGGCGATCGCGTCTGCCGCAGTGAGTGCCACACTCCCCTCTCAGTCCCCCTTTGGCCAGAAAGCAGTGCGTAATAGCATTTTGTTACCGACGTAAATGATAATAAAATAAAAAAAGGAATCCTACACACCACACCTTTTAATAACATTTGTCAATTAGGAAATCATTTAGTTATTTTTTAATATTTGTATGTTTTCTGTGTCTCGAATGGGTGAATGGAAAACTTAACAATCAGGCTATGACATAAAACAGTATTATGTAGGTATGTAGATTTAACTTGCTACCTACATTTGTCTAATCTTCATTAAATTCGCATGGAACCTTTGAAACGTGAGTAGCCTCCTTCAATTCAAGTACATTTTACAATAGCGAGGGAAACCTTATCAAAAGATTACCCAGAGCCGCATGCGAGTAGAGGATGAGGCTTGCGAATAACGACTTTGTATTTATGTATAATAAGAACCAATACAGCCTGTAACGCTGGATATATGGAATCATATATCAATTACGTAGTGACGAAAATAGCTGAAGTGAGTAGAAACTCTTTAGTTGTAGCATAGTTCGCTTTTCGCAAGGAGATCTCTAGATTGAACGTTTCAAATAGTGAGAGGTGACTAGACACTAGACGAGGACTTCTTGGCGGGAAAATGAAGCGTCATGTCTGCAGTTTTGTTTTATTTTCTAAAATTTGTGATATTTCGTACATTAATGTGTAATAACTGTGGATTATTAACCGTTAACTGTTTGTGAACGTACATGAGTGTTGGTAAATGAAACAAAACAGTGCAACATAACTTTTGAAATTTTCTCAAGAACTCCAAGTAAGATCTCAGTATAGTCCCACATCTTTACTGATGACTCAAGGGGTTTAGGGGGAGGGCATCTCATTTATCATCATTATCACCACTCATTCTTATTTACTATGAATTATATATTACTAATATATCTCTTACTTGACTCTGACTAAATGTGGCAAACGCACGAAGCCATTATATAAAAGAAAAAAAAACATATAGTGACAATCTCAAAAGCGCGGGAGATGTCAACGCAAAACTTCCCAGTTTATAGAGCGCAAACTGCAGAACCGAATGATAAGCTTTATTTGCCTTTTACATGTTCCTTGTCGAGTGAAACGAAGTGCGATATAAAATAACGCATGCTTATCTCTTTTTCCCAGACAGCAAGTGATATTTTGCACTCCGCACATTTCAAATGGAATGTGTATGTAACACATAATATCTCATATCTGCTTTATAATAATAACAATAAAATCATTTATTTTAGACTTAGTCCATAATAACACATTAAAAAGAAATTACATTATATTAAATTACAAATTACACAAAATAATACAAATTAATAATAAAAAGTGAAGGAGAATAATCAGATAAATACATTTAAAATTTACTTTGAACGTACTACTTTTTTTATTAATCTATACCTTTTTAATGTTTCGTTGGACTTTAAATCAATCATATCATATCCTCGCACTAAAGTCAAAGTCAAAGTATTTATTGCCAAAACTATGTTGTATATACAGATGTTTTATAAAAGGTATCAAACATAGACCCGGATAGGACACAGCAAAATAAATAAATTATTATCAACAAATTGAATTAAATTAAATTTTAAATTTTAAAAAATAGAGAAAAAAATATATAACAAAATTAAGAAATTATAAATGTCATGCAATTAAAATAATCTAATATAAATCAAAACAAATTATCTTTTTTCTGAAAAGTAATATTTTACTGAAAATATATATTTTACTAAAAAAACTCTTGAAATATATTTTGAATTAATTGTTCTCTTAGATTAGACTAGGGCATAGGGCCCAGGGCGTGCTAACTGGTTTAACCAGTTTTTGGCTAAATTTCAGTTATTATATGGAGCAACTGCCGTCTGACCTCCGGAACTCAGAGGAAAACATAATTAATCCAGCTGTCAGGATGTAAGAAGGCACTAAATTCCTGATAACGACTGCCGTAGATGTCCATGACAGCCGGCATCAACAGCTAACGTGCTTTCCGAGGCACGGAGTAGGCGAGGTTTGAACCTGAGGCCCCATTGAGTTTGTAAAATGCTTTATTCAAACTGTGACCTGATGGAGCACGTTGATGTCGATATAACTTATTACTAAAGCACCCTTGCAAAGAAATAGTCGAAAATGATAACTGAAGTTCAGCAAATTTAACAAAAGTCGGTCGCTGGATAGGTGACGCTATGTGTGATATTAAATATCGGGTGCTTTCTTGTTTCAAATGGTTAAGCCGTTGGTCCAAGTTAATAATATTGGTGGTTGGATACTTGGGTTCTTACTTCAATAAAATGTTTATGTAAAATTACTGACATAACACAATCATTATTGTAAATAAATATTTAACACAGGTTTGCGTTGCGCAGTCGGTTAAAAATTGAAATAAATTTTCTCTAAGTCAAAATCATTTAATCAAGTTTGCCTCAATAGAGCTTTAATGAAAGTCAAAACTCAAATTTAAAACTTTTAAAATTGCGCACCCATTACTGCATTGATTGTAAAGAACGGGCAGGAAAATCGTCAAGGTTAGTTTTTTCTCTCGCCAGTTACAAGAAAATGTGCTTAATAGAAAAACAATGCTGCAAGTGTAATAAAAACTGTGTTGAAGTCACAAGATTTAAAATAAAATAAGAAAATATTTTTTAACTTATATTACTAATATCAGAAATGCGAATATATAAAAGTAAGTTTGATATCAAAAATTGTTGGAATGTGCAGATCTTACGTTGTTTAAACAGGTTTACGTGGGTGATGTTGTAGGTGGAAGCCACTTATTGAAGAAACAGGATAAGATATCTTTAGTAACATTGGTTGCGAATATTATACGATATTAAGTCCTATACTATAAACATAGTAATGAATAATAAACTGTGATAGCACTTATTATACTTTGTTTATATACAAGAAACTCATTTACGGGTGTATAGGGATCCTACCAAGACCTAAGGAGCCCAAGCCAACCACACCTGCAAGTGGCAAACATAACAGTGCCGGTAAGCGGCAATAGGCTTACCACCTATTACGTGGAACTACTATATAATTGGCGAAGTGTGGGCCTCTGCCTACCCCTTCGGCGAAACAGGCGTGAATGTATGTATGTATTTAAGTCCACTATTGAACATAGGCCCCAGTGGTTTACTAAGTGAATCTATGTCAAAAATATTTGATTCAACTTAAGTTATCCTCAATGTAAAGCTCTTTTGATCGTCAACTTAAAAACCATGTAATACAGGAAGGGCTTGGGTAAAGAAGAAGGATTGGTTAAAAAACCGAATATTAACCGCTCTACACTTAATAAAATTCCTTTGCATTACACTTGCTTCACTTCACCCTATCCCCAGTAAATGAATAAATATTTTTGGGACTAGTTATCCAAAGGTCCTGGATTCAAATCCCACTCAGGTACAAAAATTTTAACTAGAAAAAATTAAGCCATCCGCGGTAGGCATCATGTTAAAATAACATAACATAGGTATCTAGTAAAAATTTCGTCTTATATCAAAATTCTTGTCTTCAATAACATCAACTATATTTTTTTCATGTATCGATAAGGCCTACCTTCGCTTCGCTTGACCTTCGGAAAGAGCGACAAGTATCTGAGAGTGTAGCAATCAGCTCCCCATTTGACATTTGGCTATAAGGTCACGGTCAACGCCGCCTGTGTATTTTCGTAAACCCTACACCCCAACCTAGAGTGGAACGACGCAAAATAAGCGATTACACCGCCGATACATATTTCCAATTGAACACAATTTTATATTGTGAATTACTTGTATTTGTACGCTAATTGGTGAAACATGGTTGGACTTTACTCTTAATAATAACTTCATCTCATCTGTGTACTACAAATAAATAATTTGAATTTGAATTTTCTACAGTAAAAGCGAAGTTAAAATGTTGGTCCCGATTATTACTATATGTGGTTGTCGTTAAACTAGGTTAGAGCCACAGATATATACAATAGATAACGCAAATTTATGTGATTTGCGTGTGTGCTTCGTAAGGCACGTTAAGCCGTTGGTCCCGGTTATCACAAAATGTGGTAGTCGTTAAGCCATGTTAGAGGCCTAATGGACGGCTTGAAAAATTCTAACAGCAGGACGCCATACACCTGCCTCCGCCAATCCGCACTGGGTCAGCGTGGTGGAGTATGACCCAATACCCTCACACCTTGATATGTGAGAGGAGGCTCGTGCTCAGTAGTGGGACGTTAATGGGCTGAGATGATGATGATGATGCGTGTCCAAGCCCCGACCAATTAGCTACTTACAATAAAAATTAATTACAACAAATTAAATACTGTAACATGAACGATTTCACATTATGAAATATTTATTCTCAGCGGCATCAGTGCCGATAAATCTTCAGTTTAATCTCAGTTTCTCAGTGGGTTTCTCAGTAGATTTCTCGTCACTAAATATCGGCATTGACTTTACATTAGGTCTCAAAAGTCGGCACGCTTGATTTTAATACAAATCGTGATCAAGTGATGGATTAAAAATATCTTTGTAACAATTCCCGCGCTACTATAATTTCCCGAAAAATCGAGAAACTATTCAACACAACACGTGTTTCGCCCTTACACAGGGCATCTTCTGGTAAGATAGGAGCCTCAGAACAACGATGTCTTCACGACCCACGCTGAAACGAGAGAATTGAGAGAATTGTTGCGCGGGAATTGTTACAAAGATATTTTTAATCCATCACTTGCTTACAATGGATTTCCGCAAAGTAACGCCTGAATCAATAAATTATTTAAAAATCGTGATACTTGCGTTATCTATCGTATATCTATATCTGTATTTAGAGCCCTTATGAGCAGTAATACGGTATGCTGCAGTACCCAGCGGTTAATGCACCCTCTCCTTACGAGGAATCAGGCGTGATTGTATGTACGTATCTATATTTTCTTTTAACGTCTATCTGTTTGAAGTGTGTCCGGACCGCTAGTTTTAAATAATATAATTCAGAATACTAATACATAAAGATATACAAATAGATATTCATCTAGTTGCGTTTTAAATGAATATCTTGGAGAAAAGCCATCGAACGGAGGCACGGACGTGACTCCGGGTACCATTTTGTACAAAAAAGAACCGCGACCTCAGCGGGCTAGTCGTCTTTTTACAGATGCAATTATCGGGGAACTGAGGTATTTGCTGGGAGGTATTCAGAATAGGTACTATATAGGATATAAATTAGATTTGTAATATTCCCTCATCGTCATCACTGATCGCGGGCCTCTTCTCATAAACCGAGGTGAGATGGTATTGGATCATACCTCACCACGCGGACCCAGTACGGGTTAACGGGGGCAGGTGTGTGGCGTCCTGCTATTAGAATCTTTCAAGCCGCTTCTATCATGGCTTGAGGACAGTAACGGCTTATGTAGTGATAACTGAAACCAACAACTTAACGTGTCTTAAGAAGCGCTCCTTATTGAATGCCACACAAACGGTCACCCATTCAAGGACTAACTTCTGTAAACTCTACTTAACTTTGTAGATCGAGCACCACGGGAATACGACCGGTTATTTATGGTATACCTAATCTTAAGGGACCTATTCTGGAATTTACTAAAGTTACTCTAGGAAAGATTCAGGTTAGATGTGTAAAGTATTACCGTTTTCATAAGAATTTTGTGTTTTTAGTGTAAACATTAAGTTTTATCATCGTCATCATCATCATAACAGCCTTATAAGGTCCACTGATGAACATTAGCGTCCCCAATAGATTACTTCCATTAGGGGTATTAGCCCATAATCACCACGCTGGGTTTCCGACCACCGAGCACCGCGGAGCTACGAGCGCTTCACTTGAAAACGTCAAAAATTAATATAAAACAATCAAGATATGATTACACTAACATCACGATGCTTAGATTCACTAGCATGCAACGACACAATTAAAAAACAAAAAAATATCAAAGTTTAAGTGAAACTAGATACGTTGTTGGGCTAATGCAAAACCTTATTATGTCATTATGTTATTATTATGTTATTTTATTTTATTCGTTTAATTATATTAGTGTTATAACAGTTTCATGTTCTTTAATTACCACATAACTGCCAGAATTACCAGGAGTTATTAGCACTACACAGCAACTGCCTCTGTTATATTTTTATTACTTGTAATAATTTCTTTGTTTACCACTCACATTATTTGTTATATTAAGGGAAATCTGTTATTGGCCATACTAGCTTTAAGTACTTATATTAATTGTTTTACTGGATACGCTATTGGTTTTCTCAATAAATAAATAAATGTCATTATATGAGATCAATGGGCCTTACCAGGTTAACTAAAGATAATTTATCCCTGACTCCACTCCTGTTTAAGAGAAGAAACCATGATTTTTTTTTGTCGTTGTCGTAGAAGTCTATTGCTTTTTAATCATTACCTTACATGTTATAAAGCTGAGGACAAAATTCTTCTCTCTAAGATAAAAGTTATCTCTTTTATTGTACGAGGTGAAAGGCGACCTCCAGGTCACCTCGTAGCCAATTTTAGTCTAAAGTATATTCCATAAGGGATATCCGCACTTAAAAATAGTCCCTTCACCGAATAGTATGCACTATGGATCCCACACTTATTATTGCCGGAACACTGCAAGCGCTATAAGTTACTTCATAGATATTAGGTTATAGAGTAAGGCGCTCTTACTAAGGAACTTGAAAATTTTTAAAAAAAAAATCGGTATCGCGCTGTTTGTGCCCCTGGTGTCGCAAGAGTCTATTGACCGGTGACCACTTTACATCAAGAAGGCCGCATGCGTTCGTGTCAACTGATGGTATTAAAATATATATAGGTAAATAAGTATGCAGGTGGACTTCTTGGCGGGAAAGTGAAGCGTCATGTCTGCAGTTTTGTTTTATTTTCTAAAATTTGTGACATTTTTAACATTAATGTGTAATAACGGTGGATTATTTACCGTTAAGTGTTTGTGAACGTCCATGAGTTCTTAAGAAGTCCATGTGAGATCTCAGTATAGTCCCACACCTTTACTGAGGACTCAAGGGGTTTAGTGGAAGGGCATCTCATTTACCATTTATCATCTTTATCACCACTTATTCTGATTTACTATAATTTATATGTTATTAATATATATCTTACTTGACACTGGCTAATTGAGCTGAACGCACGAAGCCATTATTTAAAAGAAAAAAAAAATAAGAAAGTATGCAGGGGATTTCAAGCCAAAGAACTAATAGGTCCTATAACCCACAAAACTAGATACAGGATTCGATCCCGCTATATTCTGGTTTTAAGAGTAATAGCGCAGATAACTAGGTACACCAGATATAACAATGTTTGCTTAATCAAAAACATATTTTCAGCAGTTAAAACTACATAACGATCTATAACTCTTTATAACTCACAGAACTTGACAAGTTAATGTTGCTAAAAGTAGAACAATTAGTGATCTGAAGGTTTCATCGCAAGAGTGCCAAATGGTTATGCGCATTCTAGTATATTTACTTACTGAACCCGAATCTAGGTGACCTAAAACAATGCCAAGTGCCATAAAACATTCTCGTAAGTGACAAACAAGCGAATTGGGGTATTAGTCAACAGTTTACCCGCATACATCAGAGATCAAACGCACAAAGAAAGTTTTGACGTGACAACGTCTTAAATTAGGTTGCGGCTGGGAGTCACTTATGAAAAAGTGTAACGCTCGGTAACGTTACGATGAGTCACCGAACGAGAGAGAGGCCCGGCGAATGCCTTGCGTCTCTCTCCCACTCAACTATGATCGGTCTGCCGCGCGCGCAGCACTAGTGTACAATGTTTTAGTAAACAAAATATATTTCTATAGTTAAAATTTGTGCAATTCTTATTTTCATTCAATTCCTTGTTCCTATTGTGCAATTTAATTATATTCATATCAATAAATATTCTACCGAGAAAAAGACGTTGTCACGTAAAATCTTCGCCCGTAAAAACGACTTTACAGGCAACCATTTTTTTAATGTAATCCGTAAATTAATACTTTATAATTAATCTACCATAGAAGCACACCATGACTCATATTGTTAAAAGTAACCTCCTACTAAATAGGTACTATTAATCAAATAAAATAATGTATTTCTTTGTTAGCACGAATTACATTCTATTGGGGATATTTGCCCATAACCACCACGCTGGGCAGGCGGGTAGGCGATCGCAGTGAAGCATTATCCGGTTGGATTTCTCTTCATCGCTTCTTACGACTACCCGTGAGATGAGAGGGGTAGATATTTAAGCAAAGCTAAATGAATTGTCTATAACCCTACAGGCTAACTGTATGTACAGTTTTATGGAACACTTAATGTTTTAGATTATATTATTATAAGATTAGAATTATCATCACCTTTGCACTTATACTGATTGTAGGTATCCTAGATTTACGCTAAGTATAAGCTATACCCTTACTTTTCAGGAATAGCAAAAAACTTAATAACTTTTTTTCTAATGTATGTGCTTAGTAATTAGTATTTTTTTTAAGGTATTTTACCTATAATTAAAAATAAATGAGCTTGTTTATATCAATAAAATTCCAAAATATTGACGTAATAAAAAAAATTCATTTTTTTATACGCCCCTCTGGCTTGAAGCCCGCGACATGGTCTTCTTACTTGTCTTACCAGAGTTGGCTGATTGCAGTTGTTACATGCAGTGACTGCCGTCTGACCTCCGAAAGATCCGAAGGCACTTTCTATAATGAATGCCATAGATGTTTATGACAATACGGCATGACAATAGAGACACGGAGCAAGCGATCATTCCGTTCATATCTCCTTTGCATTGCACTCTACTGGTCTTGCCTCTGGGCTGTCGCTGCAAAAATAACCTATTTGTTACAGATTTTGGGCAAGATAAACGGGTTTCAGTATAGATTTTTAGCTGGAACACTGCAGGCTTGGGGATACGTCACGGAGGTGCCGCAGTGCGCGACGATCAGGGACGGGATTCAAGGCTGATTTGATGTCATAAATCTCTTTAGAAAATCGGACGGCGAATAAACATTTCTTGCGTGAAGTAGGTAAATATTTTTGGCATAAAGTGTGTTATGATTTTGTAATAATGGAGTATCCACCTGCCTATTTATAATATTTTTATTTTATCTATACTATATATTATTCTAAAGCTGAAGTGTTTGTTTGTTTGAACGCGCTAATCTCAGGAACTACTGGTTGGAATTTAAAAAAAAAATTGTGTTGAATAGACCATTTATCGAGGAAGGCTTCAGGCATGGCATTGACATCGACCAGGACTTAAACCCTGCCCCCCGACTGGTCTCCACCTTGTCGTGGTGGGGGGCTGAGTACCTCCCGGTAGGGCGCAGGGGCGCTAGGGAAAACCGGCGCTCTGCCGGTGGTGAGTCCCACACACCTCTCTCGGTCCCCTTTTGGCCGGGAGACAGTGCGTAAATGCATTTTGTTACCGACGTAGATCAAAAAAAAAAAAAGTGTGCCCCTGCTGTCTTACCATGGACCTTTCGAGAAGTCGGCCACACACGCTGTGGTCGCCGTGGGAGATAGGAGGGGCGCGTCCACTGCGTCTCTCTGAGGAGGTCCTCCCGGTTTTGGTCCGGGGAACGTTGGCCGCGGGCTGTCAGAGCTGCAACCCAGGTAGTGGCCCCCGCCTCTTTCCCAACAGGCGGCTTACTATTACTGCTGGCGGTCGTGTCTGCCGGTGGTGAGTCCCACACACCTCTCTTGGACCCGTAATCTGTTTTTAATGTATTACAAGTTTTTATTTACAAAAATATTAGTACCCATATATGTGGCGACCGATCTGGCGTGGAGGTCATTATACCTGCACTTCACTCCAGAGGTCGCGGGTTCGATTCCCTCACAGGACAAATCTTTGTGTGCATGAACATTAATATTTGTTCTGGTCTGGGGGTTTTCCTATGTACATCATGGGGCTACAGTTCCTGGCGGCTCTGCTATTCCATATCGTGGTATCTTTCCTGACGGCTGGCAGGGGGTGCGAAACTCTCAGAAAGATATCTGTCTATCACTCTGTTATATATTAGGTCGGGGAAAAAGTCTTTTCGCATAACGTAGGTATAAACTTATTATAAAATTTTTTTGACTGTACTATTTGTGTCTGGCTGGTTTTGGTAACATTAAAAAGGTTCCATTATAAAGAAAAGAAAAAAATAAAAAAAAGTTGTTTCTCGCTATTTTTCATTTGTTTTTCTCTCCGTAAAAATGAGTGAATCCAATGAAGAAATTCGATACATTTTAAAATGTTATTATAAAAAAGGCAAAAATGCAACTCAAGCAGTGAAAAAAATTTGTGATGTTTATGGACCTGATGCAGTGTCAGTAAGAGTAGCACAAATTTGGTTCAAACGTTTTCAGTCCGGAAATTTTGATGTTAAAGATGCACTTCGCTCTGGTCGCCCTGTTACGAATAAAATGGACGCCATTTTTGAAAGAGTAGAGCAAGATCGGCATATTAATAGTTACGATGCAGCTGAAGAACTGGGAATTGACCACAAAACAGTTTTGACCCATTTGAAGAAAGCTGGTTATACAAAAAAGCTCGATATTTGGGTGCCACACGAGCCCACTCAAAGAAACTTAATGAACCGTGTACTCATTTGCGATTCATTATTGAGACGTAATGAAACCGAGCCGTTTTTGAAGAGATTGATAACTGGCGATGAAAAGTGGATCACGTACGACAAGAACGTGCGAAAAAGGTCGTGGTCGAAAGTTGGCCAGGCTTCACAGACTGTGGCCAAACCTGGCCTAACACGAAATAAGGTGATGCTGTGTGTATGGTGGGATTGGAAGGGCATTGTTTATTATGAGCTTTTACCGCCCGGCAAAACCATCGATTCTGATCTTTACTGCCAGCAACTGATGAGATTAAAGGAAGCAGTCGAGAGAAAACGGCCGGAATTGATCAACAGGAAGGGTGTGGTCTTTCATCACGATAACGCTAGACCACACACATCTTTAGCCACTCAGCAAAAATTAAGAGAGTTCGACTGGGAGGTCCTAGTGCATCCACCATATAGCCCTGACCTTGCGCCTTCAGATTTTCACCAGTTTCGGTCTCTGCAGAATTCTTTAGGTTCTGTAAGGTTGACCTCAAGAGAGGACTGCCAAAACTATTTGTCCCGTTTTTTTGATCAGAAGTCCCATAGTTTCTACAGTAACGGGATAATGTCTCTGCCCATAAAATGGCAGAAAGTTATTCAACAAAACGGTACATATATATTGTAAATAAATGTAAATAAACTTTGAAAAAAATGTCTTGACTTTTCATACAAAAATACGAAAAGACTTTTTCCCCAACCTATTATACGCATGTGTGCGGGCTGCGTTCCCGCTCGGGTTGACCGCAATAAAGCAGTGTGCAATTAACTAGCGTGTTTGACTGACGTACTCACATCCTGTCACTATCTCAAGAACATAACAATTGGCGACGTTCGGACCTAAAACAAATATTAAAATGTCCACTGGAGTGTCTTTTGGCGTTCTATCCACCTTCGACCACCTTTCAAATGAATGGAACAGCTATAAATCCCGAATAAATCAATGGTTTATAGCAAATGAAATCAACTCAGAGACGGACAAATCGACAATCAAAAGGAGGGCGATTTTATTAACTTCTTTAAGTGAGTCAACGTTTAAACTTGCAAGTGACTTGGCGTTACCCGCAAAGGTTGAAGAATTGGGATACGGGGAGATTGTGAAACTCCTCGATGACCATTTCACACCTAAAAGGTGCGGGTTTGCAGAAAAATCGGTATTTTATTCTGCAACACAACGACCAGGAGAAGGTCACACTCAATGGGCGGCCAGGATCAGAGGACTGGCAGCTCACTGTGCGTTTAAGAACTTGGAGGAGGCCTTGTTGGATAAATTTATCATGTGCATGGCAGCAGGACACGAGCGGGACAAGCTGTTCGCGCAGGATCAACGTGAGTTGACCCTTGCGAAAGCCATCGATCTAGCAGAGAGCGTGCGCTGTGCGCGCCAGGTTTCGTCGCTGGGAGCACCGGGGGCGAGCGGCCTCGGCGCAGCTGGCCCGGACTCCGTGTTCAATATCTCAAAAAGGGAAAAGTGCAGTGTGTGCGGGTTTACCAATCATAAAGCTCATCAGTGTCGTTACAAGCAGTATAAGTGCAAAAAGTATAATATCAAAGGTCATTTACGAAAAATGTGTCCTAACGAGGGCAAAGTAAAATTCGTAAGTGATGAAGGTACCGTCGACGACGGTGACGACGGTGAGTCTTTTTATAATATTCGATGCCAAAAGGGGAAACCGATGACTGAGCGAGTAACTGTTAGTGGTTTAATTTTAGAGTTCGAAATAGATAGTGGTTCAGCAGTAAGCGTAATTTCTAAAAATACTTACAATTTAAATTTTAAACGATTACCATTATCACCCACCAACAAAAAGTTATTTAGTTATACCGGCGAAAATATCGAAACGATCGGTGTTGTTCAGTTGCCTATATGTTATAGCGGACGCACACACACATTGAGCGTGTACGTGGTGCGCGCCGACGACGGGCCGCCGCTGCTCGGTCGCGACTTCATTCACCACTTCGGGCTAGAGCTGGCGCCCGCGCCTGCGCCCGTGCCCGTGCACGCGGTGCGCGTTGCTAAGCACTTAAGCGAATGCAACCGACCTATAGATGAGCAACTGATTATCATGTTTCCTAAAGTTTTCTCAGGAAATCTCGGATCTTTTAACAAATTTAAGGTTAAGGTTTAATTAATTTAAGGTTAAAGCCGGACGCTAAACCGATTTTTTTAAAGCAAGACCGGTACCGTACGCTCTTAAAGAAAAAATTGAAAAGGAACTCGATCGATTATTGTCGCTTGGTATATTGAAACCAGTCGAGCATGCGGAATACGCATCGCCCATCGTGCCTGTTTTTAAAAAGAACGGTACCATTAGACTTTGTGCAGATTATTCAGTATCTATAAATAAACAGTTAATTATTGATCAATATCCTTTACCTACGGTTAATGACCTGTTAAGTAAATTGCATGGAGGCGTACAATTCAGCAAAATAGATTTGTCTATGGCGTATAATCAATTTAATTTAAATGAGGAATCACAAAGCTTACTTTCGTCAACACACATCGCGGCCTGTTTAAGTTTACCCGTTTAGTGTTCGGGTTGTCGAGCGCGCCGGCTATTTTTCAACGGTCGATGGAATGCTTACTTTCGGGCATAGAGGGCATCATATTCCTATTGGATGATATCCTCGTAACTGGGTCTACTAAGGAACTGCACAGACAAAGACTGATCGCGGTATTGCAACGCTTAGACGATGCCGGCTTGACAGTACAGATGAGTAAATGCGAGTTTTTTAAAGATACGATATCATACCTCGGGCATGTTATAGACAAACACGGAGTTCGAAAGTCAACCGATAAAGTTAAGGCTATTTTACAAGCAACTAAACCCATTAATGTTTTACAATTGCAATCTTTCCTAGGTCTTATTAACTATTACCGAAATTTTGTACCGAACGCATCCTCCATATTAAGTCCGTTATATAATTTATTAAATAAAAATGTCAAGTGGGAATGGACATGTGCACATGATGACGCGTTTAATCGAATTAAAGGAATGTTGGCTTCTGATAAGGTATTAACGCATTTCGACCCAAAAGCCGAATTGATATTAACTGTAGACGCGTCACCGACAGGGTTAGGCGCCGTACTGTCTCAAAAAGGGGCCGACAGATTAGAAAGGCCGATCGCATATGCTTCTCGGACGCTGACTTCGGCCGAAAAGAATTATGCACAGATTCAAAAAGAGGCAACGGCAATTATATTTGGGATTAGACGATTTCACCAATATCTGTACGGTCGGTCCGAGCCCTTCGTGCTCCGAACGGACCACAAGCCTCTGTTATCTATATTCGGGCCACATAAGGGTATTCCCGAGGTCTCCGCGAATCGCCTTCAGCGGTATGCTATATTTCTTGCAGCATATAATTATACAATCGAGTACATAAGCAGTGAACAAAACAGCGCGGACTATTTATCGCGGGCATGCGAAGACATTGGAGAAGCGGGGGCGGAGGGGACATGCGAGGAGCTCGCGGAGGGCGAGGAGCGAGCGGCCTACGTCAACTTCGTGTTAGAAGGCGCCCTGCCGGCCACGGTAGCCCACGTGCGGCGAGAGACGGCCGCCGACCCCGTCTTGAGTATAGTCAGGCGATATGTATTAAACGGATGGCCTAGAAAAATAAATAGCATAGAATTAAAACCTTTCTTCAATTGCCGAACGCAACTATCTTACGAAAATGGTATTTTAATGAGAGGACATAAGGTCGTAATTCCATCAACCTTACAACTCATCATATGTAAGGAATTGCATAGTTCTCATTTCGGGGTGGTCAAAATGAAAGCGGACGCGCGCAGGAGGCTATGGTTCCCGGGCGTGGACGCGGCGCTGGAGCGGCTGGCGCGCGCGTGCGTCGTGTGCAGCGCGCTGCGCCCCGCCCCGCCGCACGCGCCGCTGGCTGCCTGGCCGCCGCCGCGCAGCCCTTTTTGCCGCATACACGTAGATTTTTTGGGCCCGTTTCACAATTTTATGTTTTTAATTATAGTAGACGCTTACAGTAAGTGGGTTGAATGTTATGACGTATCTTCGACTTATAGTTCGAAAGCAGTATTAAATAAACTATGTGATTTTATTTCGCGTTTCGGTATCCCAGAAACGTTGGTGAGTGATAATGGGACATCTTTTACTTCGCAAGAGTTTGAGATATTTTGTAATCTAAATGGTATAAAACATTTATTATCTCCCGCATATCATCCGGCTAGCAACGGGCAGGCGGAAAGCTATGTAAAAATTATAAAAAAGGGACTCAAAGCTATTATTATGGAAAATTGTAATAAAAAAAATATTCAGGAGAAAATCGCAAAATTTTTATTTGACTATAGGAACTCTAAAAATAGCACTACAGGTCGATCCCCCTCGGAACTAGTATTCGGACGTTCTTTACGTTCACGGCTTGATCTGATAGGCCCCGTTGTGTCGTCACCTTCATCCACGGACCTCACTCGAACGGTCGAATTGAATCAGTCCTTACAGGCTAAATATTATAAAGGAACGGAGAGAGCAGCCTTCAAAAATAATGATTTAGTTTGGACAATGAAACATGTAAACATTAATAAATTTTGCTGGATTGAAGGAGTAGTTATAAAAAAACTCGGGCGAGTAATGTACGTCATTTACGTACCACAGCTAAAATGCGAATTTAAAAGACACATTGATCAGATTAGGCCGAGATGTAGCCCAACGCCTGCTTATGGGCATGACTGGAACCCTGACGCCGTTTCCGACGTGCTTCCGTCTGACGCCGCGGCTGTCTCGCAAGCTGGAGGAGGAGAAGACCCGACCAGAGATCTGAGCCAGGAGACTACCGCGTCGCACAGCCCACCAGTCAGCGCTTCACCGCCCACTCCACCGCGCACTATGACACATGTGCCACGAAGACGTCGAGCTATAAGTCCAATTTTCTCGACCCCAACATATGATCAGGATAATTAAGACGTAGTTAAATGTTAAGATTAATATAGTGTAGTGTATGTGAGCTTAAAGGGAGGGATTGTTATATATACGCATGTGTGCGGGCTGCGTTCCCGCTCGGGTTGACCGCAATAAGCAATGTGCAATTAACTAGCGTGTTTGACTGACGTACTCACATCCTGTCACTATCTCAAGAACATAACACACTCCAAACGGACTGATTCCTATTCGATGGACCGATGCTCTGGTCAAACGGCGAATATTCTTTAGATGCAGGCGGCTCGAGAACGCTCTACGTGGAAACCATTTAGGGAGGCCTATGTTTAGAACTGGAAAGCTAAGTGCAAAGATAATTATTATGATGAGCCTGTTCATTTATATTTTTATGTTTTTATTTGTATTTTTATATTTACATATACATAATTATGATATCTTTAACGGTTCTCTGGCCTCCGCAAAAAAATGTATTAATGGCATAATTTCTAAACAGGTTATATAATTCTTAAAGGTTTATGTTTTTTTCAATTGTAACTTACTGCAGATTTAGTATAAGTAATTGTCGAATATTAGAATATAATTATTGCATGCTGTGCTTATAACTAGTAGGGGCAATTTAAAGTACGTGTTATAAATTAAACTCACACAAATGTATGTAACTAATTGTACCCAGTTTTATAAGCCAAATAAAAAAAATAAAAAAAAATAAAAAAATACATTTACGATTTATGGTTCAACTACAGAAGTTTACCACTTGAAAGTTCTAACTGAAAATTAGAACTTGCCTTAATGTAACTCGTCAAAACGAGTACGCTCTTGACTCGACGATATAATCTACTAAAACGAGAGTGGATTATTCATATAAACTATATATTTATTTGAATGGTAAATCATCAACTGGCCGTCTCCTGGTATGGGTCGAGCAGGAGGGTGTGTCAGACTTTTACTGACTAAACCCATACATGTTCCTTCTGAGCCTGCTATATCCCGGGGCCGCGATAACCCCTTCGAACGGTCCCGCAACCCCGGCAGGATTGGTTCCCTCCCCGGGGGTCCGTCAGTATGCTGACAGCTTATCTGCCTGCATAATTTTTGTGGATGCGCTGTTATCCTGCTAGTGGTATAGAGCGCTCTCACTTTTCCGGACTTTTTTTTTATTTTTTTATTTTTATTATCGTCTGTAAAAAAATGCTGCTTACGCGGCCCCGGCCAAAAGGGGGAGACCGGGAGGGGGTGTGGGGTTCACTGCGGCCGACGCGACCACCACAGTCCTACCCACTAAAAAACTTCAGACGACGCCCACCGCTGTTGAAAAGGGGCGAGGCACCAGTGCCCGGGTTTGTAGCTTCTGGTACCCCGCCCGCGGCCAACGTCCCCCGGATCAGAACCGGGGAGACCTCCTCAGGAAGGCGCAATTTGCAGCGCCCCCCCTACCTCTATGTGCGGCCATGGCGTAACTATAGACGACGGAAGGGGCCCCCTGCCCCCGCCGCCTAAGACCCCCCGGGCGCTGCCTGACGGGCCCTCCTGGCCCGCCCGCTGCGCCAACGGCGTAGCCGGAGAGAGAGCGGATCCCGCTCCCTCTCCCGCTCCGCGGCCTCCTTCTGCGACATCACCACTTCGCAGAAGGAGGCCATCGCCTCCCACGCCGTCTCGCTGTCGACCATCTTTTGCATGATGGTCGGCAGCGAGAGAGCCACTCCACCCAGGGCCGCGGCTAACGTCGACCGCGGCCCCGCCCACGCAGGGCACGCCACCAAAGTGTGCTGCGCGGTGTCTTCCGCGCAGTCACAGTGGTGGCAACACCGGGTCGACTCCCCCCCGGCGACGTCACACAGATTCACTTTTCCGGACTGCATCAACTGCTTTCAATCAGTCCTGGTGGACATTATGACGTGTCACATAAAAAAAAATATAGTGCTAATAAAATGTTGCAATGAAAACATAATTCTTACAATGGGTCTTGTCCATAGAAATCTTAATAATATAACAATAGTAGCGCTGTGCGGGCGTGAAATCGCTGCCGCTCTGATGTATCGTATGGCACCAGTGCAAAATTTGACGTTTAGTCGCACACGGACAGTTAAGCAGACCTTTTTAATATATTGCCGCTTGAGTTTGTTATATCTCAATCGTAAGGCACTGTAAAAAATCACTGTACTGTGTTCGAGAATAATTGTCGTTCGTAGTGAATGTCAACGTCATTTTCGAACTCTTAGTTGTACAGCCGAGCACTAGCGTAAGTAAAATCGGCGAACACATTTTCAAAAAAAAGGGGACTTGCGTTCCGATAGTTTGGCGTAGCACAAACCATTTCTATTGCCTTATTATTAAGATTTCTATGCAGCTTCATGAGCTTTCGAGGACAGGCGCGAGCTCAATATTATATCAGTGACATTTGACGACCGATATGGCATGGTGACGAGTATACCCGCACTCCACTGCTGAGGTCGTGGGTTCGATTCCCACACAGGACAAATATTTGTGTGTATAAATATGAATATTTGTTCCGGTCTGGGTGTTTTCCTATGTATATTAAGTATTTATTTACAAAAAAAAAAAAAAATGTTTGTTTATCCGTTATTTAGTATCCATAACACAAGTTTTTAATGATACTTATCTTGGAACTAAATAATTGGTGTAAGTGTTAGAAATATTTATTTATTATTAATTTAAATTCTCGGCTCTCGATTGGCTAGGTTGACTCGACAATCGGACCCATCCCCACCGTAAGTGTGCTTGGAGAGAATTAAATTATTCCCATACAAAGTTTTCGTCTTATCTCGCCTCGCGTTGAAGAGCAGCTTCCACTAAAGGTCTATATCTAAAGGGCTAAAGGTTGCATAACATGATGAGCAATTGGCAATAGTTGGATAGGGCTCACAGAATCTTAAATAAGGAACATCAAAGAGAAAGCAGGTTTATGGTGAGTTATCGGTTAACTATCCTAAACCTTTTATGTCTCTTAGAGGAGGAGAGTTTTACAATGTCCAAGTAAGTGTCCATTAGCGTTTACTTGGCAGTTAATCTCCACAGAACTGTCGTTTCGTCTGTCAAATGCTTAAGCAGTCGTGGGTTTGGTTCCCACACAGGCCATCTTTATGTGCATAAACATGTATATTTGTTCTGGGCTGGGTGTTTTCTTATGTATATTAAGTATGTATTTAAAAAAGATAAAGTATTTATGTATGTTTATCCGTTATGTAGTATGATAAGTTCTTAATAATACTTATCTAAAACTAACCTATTTATTTATCTGCCAAATATCTCCTAAGTAGACATTGTGAAACAGACCCGTAGTTGTAGACAAATTCTCGGAACTCACTGAAAGATAAATAAGATTAATAATAAAACCAAAATATCTTTAAAACCATTTATACAAATTTAAACATTGAAAAAGGAATAGAAAAATATTAATCTTACACATAAGTAAATTTGTTAACTAAGCAAAATTCTGCGAATCGTGATATCTCTTTTTAATATATTATTAACACATTTTGTTTACACACTTTTGACAAAAAAGCATTACCCAAAATACTAGCAGTATTATTAGATAATAAATATAAATCAATTATTTTATATACAATTTTTTTCTTATTTTATCACAGTCATCTTTTTGGACTTAGAAATGGGAATCTCTCTAATTAATTACACTTAATAAGTAATTACATTATTTTCAATAATGCATTAATATAATGTTTAGTAGTTTTAATATAGACCACAAACTTTGTTTGCTGGAATGGCTTTGTCTGTAACAAAAAAAAAAAAATTAATAATCAAAACCAAGCAGCAACTACCTCGTTATCCCAGCATTTTACCAGTTGCCCTTGACTTAACTTAGGGCCCAGGGTCACGAGGTCACGCGCGTCTCATAGAGATGTCAGCACACTGAGGGGCCCCTGGGCAGGGGCCCAAGCCTGCCGGGGTTGCGGGACTGTTCGAATGGGTTACCGCGGCCTTGTAGTCAGTAAAAGTTTGACACACCCTTCCGCTTCACCCACAGCGGAAGACGGTCATTCGACGATTCTTCCATGCGGAAAAAAAACCCAAGGTTTGCTCATTGATCTAACCAGATTCAGCTGAATTGCAGTTATAACATAGAGCGACTGCCGTCTGACTTCCGCAACCCAAAAGGAAATATATGGTAAAACCAGCTTCCAGGATATAAAGAGGCACTGACTTCCTAATAAAGACTGCTATAGATGGTTATAACAGCCGGGATTAGCAGCTTAACCCTTTTACCAGGCTGTGGTCCATATATTGCCACCATAAAATCTTATGGGGTTGAGTTAAGGTAGAAAAGAAATCCCCCCCAACTGGTCTCCACCTCGTCGTGGTGGGGGGGCTGAGTACCTCACGGTAGGTTGCAGAAGGCGTAAGACCCAGAGATTGGCGACTCTGGGTGCCCTTAGTACTGCCTACCGGGGGGGAAACTAAGAGGGACCTGTGGAGGGCGCAGCGGGCGGGCCAGCAAGCAAAGCAAGCAGCGCCAGGAGGGCCCGTCAAGCAGCGCCAGGAGGGTTTTAGGCAGCGGGGGCAGGAGGACCCTGCTTTCTAATCATAGACCCTCCGAGAAGTCGGCCACACACGCTATGGTCGCACAAGGAGGTGGGAGGGGCGCGTCTACTGCGTCTCTCTGACCCTCCCGGTTTTGGTTGGATTTTTAGTGGGTAGGACTGCGGTGGTCGCGTCTGCCGCAGTGAGCCCCACACCCCCTCCCGGTCTCCCCCTTTGGCCGGGAGACAGTGCGTAAATGCATTTTGTTACCGACGTAAATAAACAATTAAAAAAAAAGTGAGCAGACCCTGGGCCCTAAGCTTAAGTCTAGGGCAACCGGGATAATGCTAGGATATGATATATGGGAATAAATGTATCCCAAAAAAAGTGTTACTATTAAAAAAGTGTTACTATTAAAAGTAAAAAAGAACAAAATAGAAAGCAAATCTCTTACATGCTAATAATATATACATACATACAACTTATGCTAACATTATTGTAAGAGAACGAATGAAACCTCGCCTTGAAACAGTTGTTGTCTTGGTGAGAAGCTCCGAGTTGCTTTGATGGCCACACCAATCTTTTTGGGAGCCAGCTTTTACTTATGCTCTAAGTGACTGCGGAATTTAATGTCGTTGAAGATGCGAGCATTATTATAATATAAGGAAGAATGTCAGACCATAGGCAAATAATTGAACCTTGTGGAACTTCGGAGATGCCAGCATTAATTATAATAGACGGAAAGAATTAATATCAATAGGCTAAAGGAATTCTTACCAATCATGTTAGGGTAGGGCAGATTTAAATTGTCCATGATTTTGATAAACTCCGCTAGAGGGCGTGTCAATCGCGGATTGTATCGCGTTTCCTCAGCGACAGTGGTAGCGGTTTGCCCTTTGTAGTCGTGGGCTGGGTACAGCTGATAGTGCTGGGGTAGGGAGAAGATCTTCTTATGCACGGAGTGGTATAGGACCTCCGCACTGCCTTCTTGGAAGTCAGTTCTGCCGCAACCTCGGATTAATAGCGCGTCGCCTGTGAACGCCATGCTCTGAAAACTACGATCCATTAAAAAAGTCGAGCGCGTCAGATTAATACAAGGTAAGTTAACCAGATGGTCCGAATAAATTTGTTTAACAGATATGTATAAATCTGACAGTTTAACTTTAGTATATACATACTAAAGTTAAACTGTTAGTCTACCCTCTACGAGAACTAAGTATACTGGCAATACGTTTTTGTTCAGATCTTGTAATGAATATAATATAAAGTTCACGTCAATTGATATGTTCAATCTTTCTCTTTATCAGTGGAAAAATTGTATTCACGAGTTAGTAATTAATATTGGTAAATAGTTAAGGGGGTTATTTAGTAAACATCTTCTTTTTTTTTTTTTAAACGATTTGTGTCTGTTACTTGTGTGTGTTATGTAATGGTGGAAACTTTATTGATATATGTATTGTATTCTAAGATAAGCATAGATAAGTAATAATACATTGTATGTTTCCCAAATAATAAATAAATAAATAAATAAAATAAATAAATACATTCACGCCTGTCTGAAAGGGTAGGCAGAGGCATATTATACGCCCACACTTCGCCGATTATATAGTTGGTCTCACGTAATAGGTGGCGAGCCTATTGCCGCTTACCGGGCACTGTTATGTTCGCCAGAGCCTCGTCCGTTGATCGGCAGGTGCACCACTTGCAGGTGAGGGTAAGTAAAGTAGAGGAGCTAGGATTGGAATATCTCCGTCACCCACCATAGTCCCCGGACCTTGCTCCAGCTAACTACCACTTTTTTCCGACTTTTTCAGCAAAGGAATCAATGAACTCAATGAAAATAACGGTACATTGTTATAGAGTATAAATTTTTCCTTTTTCCATGTAAAACATCAATTTCATATGTAGGGACATAAAATATATATATATTAGGTCGGGGAAAAAGTCTTTTCGCATAACGTAGGTATAAACTTATTATAAAATTTTTTTGACTGTACTATTTGTGTCTGGCTGGTTTTGGTAACATTAAAAAGGTTCCATTATAAAGAAAAGAAAAAAATAAAAAAAAGTTGTTTCCCGCTATTTTTCATTTGTTTTTCTCTCCGTAAAAATGAGTGAATCTAATGAAGAAATTCGATACATTTTAAAATTTTATTATAAAAAAGGCAAAAATGCAACTCAAGCAGTGAAAAAAATTTGTGATGTTTATGGACCTGATGCAGTGTCAGTAAGAGTAGCACAAATTTGGTTCAAACGTTTTCAGTCCGGAAATTTTGATGTTAAAGATGCACCTCGCTCTGGTCGCCCTGTTACGAATAAAATGGACGCCATTTTTGAAAGAGTGGAGCAAGATCGGCATATTAGTAGTTACGATGTAGCTGAAGAACTGGGAATTGACCACAAAACAGTTTTGACCCATTTGAAGAAAGCTGGTTATACAAAAAAGCTCGATATTTGGGTGCCACACGAGCTCACTCAAAGAAACTTAATGAACCGTGTACTCATTTGCGATTCATTATTGAGACGTAATGAAACCGAGCCGTTTTTGAAGAGATTGATAACTGGCGATGAAAAGTGGATCACGTACGACAAGAACGTGCGAAAAAGGTCGTGGTCGAAAGTTGGCCAGGCTTCACAGACTGTGGCCAAACCTGGCCTAACACGAAATAAGGTGATGCTGTGTGTATGGTGGGATTGGAAGGGCATTGTTTATTATGAGCTTTTACCGCCCGGCAAAACCATCGATTCTGATCTTTACTGCCAGCAACTGATGAGATTAAAGGAAGCAGTCGAGAGAAAACGGCCGGAATTGATCAACAGGAAGGGTGTGGTCTTTCATCACGATAACGCTAGACCACACACATCTTTAGCCACTCAGCAAAAATTAAGAGAGTTCGACTGGGAGGTCCTAGTGCATCCACCATATAGCCCTGACCTTGCGCCTTCAGATTTTCACCTGTTTCGGTCTCTGCAGAATTCTTTAGGTTCTGTAAGGTTGACCTCAAGAGAGGACTGCCAAAACTATTTGTCCCGTTTTTTTGATCAGAAGTCCCAAAGTTTCTACAGTAACGGGATAATGTCTCTGCCCACAAAATGGCAGAAAGTTATTCAACAAAACGGTACATATATATTGTAAATAAATGTAAATAAACTTTGAAAAAAATGTCTTGACTTTTCATACAAAAATACGAAAAGACTTTTTCCCCAACCTATTATATATATACAGTTGAACAACAAATATCGATTATCAATTATTTATCTTTGTAATACCCTTATCACAATCATGTTAATGACCTAAATTATGATGAATGCAACTGTACCGGCGTAACTAAAAGTGCATTTTCATTGTAGTTCCATTTGTCTGTTGTCTTTATTTATTAGTGCGGACGTTGATAGGTTATCGATGTGTTTCTTATCGATATTAATCCGTTTTGAAGTACGTGGGTACTCACTATAATAGTTCTTTATAAACACTAGCTAATATTCAAAGTCGAATATTATAAATCTAGGTTATAGATACGAGACTGGGAAGTCGAAATAATCCCAAGGTTATGCAAAGCTTTAATTGCAAACCGTTTCTTTGGCACTGAATGTTAAGCAAATATGCAGGTCGAAAAATTTCTAATAGCAGTACACACCTATCTCTCATCTCTTCGCTCTCGGTCAGCATATTGAAGTATGACCAGAATTTTATTCCTTTCAGCGGTCTGCTTTTTTTTATCATAATAACTACATCCTGCCTCATGGTAAGCAGTCGATGCAGTCCAAAAAAGAAATGAATGCGATTCATACCGTGAAATAAGCACGGTACAAAGCGCAATTGCCGAATGACCATACGGATGCTAGCCTTCCGCACGTCGAGCGACCGCAGCACGGCACGTACATCACACTGCCTGATACGCTTCTGCTAGACACTGCCTCAGCTATTCATGCTTTTACTAAAATTTTTAGAGAATGACCTGATCGTGCCAAGAAATAAAATGCCTGGGAGTGGCCACCGCCAGTATTTTATAATTCACAAACGTAATGATGTCAGCTACTGCTATACACAAGAATCCTTAAACACTGACCTGATCTTGCCACACATAAAGCATCAATTCGTATATCCATGAGCAGCTACCGCCAGTATTTCATAGTACCCAAACTGAACAATGACGTCTACTTTAATAGATTCTTCAATCATTTAATAGGTACTGACCTGATCATGCCAGACGTAAGTAAAGCATCCATTAGTATGTCCCGGAGTGGCCAGCGCCAGTACTTCGTAGTCCCCAAACTTGATGACGTCACCCTCAACAAGGTAGCAGTCAGCCTGTGCGCCTGATGCTTTGCCGATCACGCTCTTCGTGCCTGGCAGCAGTGTCTTCAGTTTACCTGTGCCCGTTATGTGATCTGCATGCATGTGGGTGTTTACTGGAATTTAGAAACGGTATATTTTTATTGACTTGTATTTAACGTGTCATTAAAATTAATGAATCATTAATTAATTAATTAATCTGCAAGTGGTGCCCCTGCCGATCAACGGCAATAGGCTCGCCACCTGTTACGTGGGACCAACTATATAATTGGCAAAGTGTGAGCGTATTAATATGCCTCTGCCTACCCCTTCTGGGAAACAGGCGTGAATTTATGTATGTATGCAAAATTAATAAATTGCCTACCTTATTGCACATCTGAAATGCTGACTCAGCCGTCTAGTCTCATATTAGATGATCGAACGGGATTTTTGATGTGCAAAAATGACAATTTTGCGGATCATTTTCTAATATAATTTTAAATTATATAAATAGATTGTGACTAACAGTTTCGTATGTACACTGTTAACCATTGAGGAGTTCCTCATCGGTTGCCAATTCGTCGTGTAGATAAAATACATGAATTCCATAGACATTCCCATGGCTCTAAAGACGCCATTTTGGGAGATTTCTTACTAAACATTACTTGCAAACATTAACTTTAAGTAAGGTATGTATTTAATGAACTGTGCTTTATGCGGGATGAGCGCAGAACGCTAGGCTAGACTAAGTAAGCCTATATTGGTGTCAGCAAAGTCTAGTTGAGAATCATAGTGTACAGTAAAGTTACTCAAGAGTATATTTTCATTATATTTGCTAAACCAACTAAAATAAATAAGCCACACCCACATTGAAGACGTCAAAGTCTATAGTCCGGCAAATCTCGTGCACGACCGTCCCGCGGGGTGACAGACGGAGGCGGGACGAGGTAGCGTGTCATTCTAGCACACGGCTACACACGAAGAGAAGTTCCCTCTTCCCCGCTACCCCACCCGCTACCCGCTGACATCTTGTTTACCTCGTCCCCGCCACCACCTGTAACCCCGCGGGAAAGTCGCGCATGAGATTGCCGGACTATAGTTAAAAATCACAGTGCATAGTTACTTAGATCATCTAAAAATAATTTATTGATTAAGGCGTTACTTTGCGGAATTGTAACCAAGTGGTGGATTAAAAATATCTTTGTAACAATTCCTGCGCTACTATAATTTTGCCGAAAAGTTGAGAAACTATTCAACACGTCACGTGTTTTGCCCTTCCACAGCGCATCTTTAGGTAAGATATCAAGCAGCATCAGAACAACGATGTCTTCACGATCAACGCTATAACGAGAGTGCACACAATTGTTAAGTTACACTCAATTGATTTGTAACACTTACTTGCAAATATCGGAGCGGTTAATAGCCCAGTGGCGAGACCCCTTGCCTTTAAATTCAGAGGGTCTCGGGTTCAAACCCTGGCGCACCTATGACTTTTCGAAGTTATGTGCGTAATTATCGATTGCTCCGTGCCTCGAAAAGCACGTTAAGCCGTTGGTCCCGACTGTTATGGACATCTATTGCAGTCGTTATTAGAAAGTCAGTGCCTTCTATCATCCTGATAGCTGGTTAACCAAAGAATGATGTTTACCTCTGGGTTGCGGAGGTCAGACGGCAGTGACCCCACGTAATAACTGAAATTCAGTCAAATCTGGTTAAACCAGTGAGCAGACCCTGGGCGCTAAGCTTAAGTCTAGGGCAACCGGGATAGTGCTAGGATTAGTGATGATGACTTACTTGCAAATATCAACTTGAAGTCTAGGTCTTTGACGAGCTGTGCATCGCGCTCGGCCTGTTCCAACACTGGGTCGATGATAACGGCCTCTTTCGTCTTGTTGTCTGCTAGTAGGTACGTGTATGTACTGCTCTTACTGTCGAATAGCTATAACAAAATATTCATATATTGTAGACGATATTGACACAGAGATGAGTGCAAAGGACATTGCCTTAGCTCACGCAGTACTTTTAGATATTAACTAGCGATAAACTGCGCGTTTTATCATTAATCCTGCGTCGCGTTTTGAGCAAATTGCTTTGCTTCATTGTTTAAGTAAATTAAAGCATTATTAATTGTCCTGTTAAACCCTTGTTAATAATTGGCTTGTTTACAAGTGGGTTTCAGATTCGTAGTATATCAGCGTGGTTTGAACTCGGTACCGTTGAGTTTATCAACCGCACGCTCAACCGACTACGAGCCCACTACATCATTTCCGTTGTCGCTATACAATAAACTCACAAATAGACAGCTCCTTATTGCATTATGATCAGATTAATAAACGATTACTACATAATACCATTCTATCATTTAGGCCGTGTCCCCAGTAGGTAAACTGTTAGCGGCTGTCTGAGTTGCAAGACTGAGAGACCGACGCTGCAAACTGCGTATAGTGAGCGCAAAACTAGCAGACTGTGGCCACTCCATTTCAAATATATGAAAGGGCGTACTAAATCGGTACGCCGCTAACTCAGTCGGCCGCTAACAGTTTGCCTACTGGGGACACAGCCTTACGTTGACCTTTGCTACTAATTACATCTACAAAGGCAAATTTTACTACGAAGGTCGAGCTGCGGTATTTCAATCGGTATCAAAAGACAAAAAAAGACAAACACTGTTTATTTCACATGAAATATGGTACATAAATGGTCTTAAAATTTATTAAAGTCCGCATATTTCACCAGTAACTGGTAGGCAAAAATATAATCAGAGGATTCTAATATCACAATCATAAATTTATTCTTAAAAATATTCACTCTGTCAATATAAACACTCATCAACAAGCAATTTTTTAAATGAACTTTAGATTTGTTCAAAGGCTTTAGGTTATTGTCGAGCCTATTATAGACTTTAATAGACATGACATAGCTGTTCTTCGCATAAGATGCAGCGTCAGCTGGCAAATCGGCAAAGTCAGCGTCATTTCTATTAACTCAAATCATTACAATTAGCTTCCATAATTACGCCGTGACCTACCGAAACAAATCATATTGGAAACTTTTTGAAAATAAAATGACTCGTACTCGTCACAAGCTAAGGAAGATAAGTGAATCTAAGCTTCGTGATTTCAGGGTTGATATTAAAAAAAAAATTTTTTCATGTATATTTTGTTTTGACGTTTTCAAGTGCTATGTAATAGTTTATGAAATAAAGAACTTTTTACTTTACTTTTACTTTACTTTATTGAACACTTTAAAAAGGAAACCTAAAAATGTCCATTGATAGACGTGACAAAGATTTTTTTTATGAGATAGCCGCTTAAACTTTTCATGACGAAATCAAGAAATTTTGGGGAAGGGACTGGTCATCATTATGAGCGCGGATTAAGCTAAATGTGCACCAGGATCTTGGAAAGTGGAAGTATGTGATCTCTGCCTGGTCCAATGATAACAAGGTGTGGCTTTTATGACTCGACATAATGCCTAAATCTTATCTGATAGTAAGCCGTCGATGCAGTCAAAAAAAAATTAAAGCGCTGCATACCGCGGAATAAGCACGGTAACAAGCACTGTAATTCAGCCAAATATGGTTAGACCAGTGCAGACCCTAGGCTCTAAGCTAAAGTTAAGCCGGGATAAAGTTAGGATATGGAAGCAGACCATTTACCTTCCCTACACTTACATTACAACCTGCATATATGCCTGTTCATAAGACCCACAAGAAATCACCGTGGTGACAAGGAGAACCTAAACATTTTAAATTAAATATCATCATTATCAGCCTATACTAGTCCACTGCTGGACCTTCCCCAAATCGCGCCATTTTCCCTTGTCTTCGGCTTGCCGCATCCAGCATCTGCCAGCGACCGCTCGCAAATCGTCACCACACCTGGCGAGTGGACGTCCTACACTACGTTTGCCAAGTCGCGGTCTCCACTCAAGAACTCGTTTACCGCATCGGTATATCATATACTATATATAAATATAATTAACTAAATATAAAATGTTTTGACTAACCTCCTTTTTGCCGTGACACATATTTAAGTTTTATACCAATAGGTGCAAAATCTTTTTTATATTTTTTCGACTCATCTCCTTTTTCCTTGACACCAAAAATATGTATGTAATAATTACAATTCAAACTTACCTGCCTAAAGAAGAAATTGGAGGAGTTCCCTGCAGCGGAAGCCATCAGTCTGACTTGCGCGAACTTATATACCCTCGATGCATCGCAGGCGCTAGCCAGCTTACAACTGGCTGTAGACAACGTCCGCAACATCCTAAATGATATATTTCACAATGAATAACTCTCGTTACGCTCGCACACACGTTTCAAGGACAATATTTGCAAAAACTTATCATAATATCCACCATTGCATAGCATTGTCTCTCCTCAAACATAATATTTTATTTAAACATCTGTTAAAGCTGTTTAGTGTTCTATATTTTTTTATTACATACATACATTCAAGCCTGTTTCCCCGAAGGGGTAGCAGAGGCATATTATACTCCCACACTTCGCCATTATATGAACTTGAGAAAGTAACAGTCACAAACCAGCAGCAAGCTACGCTGGACAGAGTGGTATTTCACTCCCCTTGTACTCCAGTATATACACATCTAATTCGCAGTAGAATTATAATATTTAAATCTTGTCGATATATTGAAGTAATCTTAATTGTAGAACTAAAACATTTATAATATAATATAGGGTGTATAGGGTTCCTACCAAGATCTAAGGAGCCCAAGCCAACCTTACCTGCCGACCAACGGACGTGGTTCTGGCGGACATAAAAGTGCCCGGTAAGCGGTAATAGGTGGCGTTACGTGGGACCAAAAATAGAACTGGCGAAATGTGGGCGTATAATATGCCTCTGCCTACCCCTTCAGGAAAACAGGCGTGATATTATGTATGAATAAAAAAAGTTTTATAAAGAACTTTCAATTAGACTTCATTTGTGATACCAAAAAAAACAGCTATTTTGGTACTTCATTTTCTAACTCTTCTTATTTTACTCACCCACCCAACCTAGTTGCAAAATTTTTGTCTCGCAGGCATTCGAGAAGCTCGATGATAACTAATTATATTTGTTAGTTATTAGTTGAAGAATGTTCAAGTGTGTGTGAAATGTAACCTCAATATTCGCCACAACTGTTCAGGCCATACATACATAATGTCACGCCTCTTTCCCGTAGCGGTAGGCAGAGATCACATCCTTCCACTTGCTACGATTTTGGCACACACTTTTAGCCTCATTCACACTCATTAACCTTCTCATACAAGCCAGTTGGTTAAGAGAACTTTGGCCCTTTCTCTGAATCTTATGGATTTGGTCATGGAAGGTCTTACATGGTCTTCCCCTCCCAACACTTCCATTCACTTGTCCATCATAAATCACTTTCATTAGTCTACTTTCATTCATCCTCTCACCATGACCAAACCATCTTAGCATACCATTATAGTGACAACAATTGAGAACAATTGAGAAGAGATATTATCTTCTTTTACACCACTTCGGCCCTTATGTTGGGCCCTGAGTTTGTGGGTTCGAATCCCACACAGAACAAATCTTTGAGTGCATACACATGAATCTTTGTTCTGGTATGGGTGTTTTCCTATGTATTTGATTTATATACATATTTACAAAAAAAATATATTTATGTACGTTTATCCTTTATATGATATCCATAACACAAGTTCTTAGCGATACTCATCTTGAAACTAAGTAATTCGTGAATATTTTTTTTTTGAATTGTCTGAAAATATTTATATAGATATATTTGTTTATTTGACTTCTTTCACCTAGAGAACTCTGTGTGCAGCAAGGATTTTGTCCACAACTTATGGGATATATATGCATGGGCTTATGTAGATCTGTATATTTCAAAGGAGTGTATGAAACCTATAGATAGAATCTTTACATATATTTAAACAAAACTTATGTAAATTGTTATATATATATTTCAAACTGCTTTTTGGGCAAAGTATTATCTTTATATGGATATGACATGAGTATTTAACATGACTTTAATCAGATAGCATGACAGAAAAGATTGTATAGATAAGTATATAGATCTAGAAATAATTAAGTCTTACATTTCATTTGTCAACTCTTAATATTTACAATCCACACTGGGCAGTGTGGTGAAGATTAACATACCTCTCACCTTGGTCTTTGAATTAGACCCATGCTTAGTAGTGACTTTAATGGGCTGAGATTATAATAATAATAATAATAAAAATTTATTTCATTAAAAAGTTATGGTTACAATGATTAGTGGCCGGAGTCTCCCTTTAAGCAAATTATGCCTGTATCGAGGGACTTCGCTCTTCTGAATATTACATATGAACAATCTTATAGTAAACGTGTGTATAATTTTTTTATAGAAGTACCTCCATTAATTTATATGCGTGTGAGTGTGTGTGTGTGTGTGTGTGTGTGTGTGTGTGTGTAAATTATAGTGATGACTATTGCCAAAAATATTTGCCAATATTGCAAAATATATTTATAAAAAAAAACAGGTATACACTGCCACATATTATTTTAAAATAATTATTTTAATTGTTGGCCTGGGAACCAGAGCAACTCAAAAGCATGCACAAAGACTTGGGATACTATTTACAATTAATTGACCTATTTATGCTTAAAGTGTGGAACTAATTAAAATATAATTTTGAATGGAGATTTTTTAAAGCCTGGTAAAAAGGGAAATATGATGGTAAATGGATATAAAACATATCAGTATTAGGCCGTGTTCTGTCAAAAGCTATCAGTCCACACCAACCTAGTTCCGAGATATATGAGATTAAAGTTTGACATAAGATAAGTTTATTCATAGTATCAAGTGGTTCCTGACTTCATTTCTTCATTTTTAACTTAGGTTCTATATTTCAGATGTAAATGAAACTTAGCCAAATGCTTGTAGACATTTTGTCCAAGTTGCAGATGGGTATTATTTTTCACAACACAATCTAATATAACAATTGGATTGGATTGCATTTACTACTAATGATGTATAGGGATCCTCCCAAAAAGTCAGGAGCCCAAGCCAACCTCACTTGCAAGTAGTGCCCCTGCTGATCAAAGGACTTGGCTATATCAAACATAATATTTATATGTTTAACCTATAAGTTCCAGGAAGTGGTCCTTTTGATGTACACTTTTTGCTTCGAATTTACAAGAAAAAGCAATCACTTTTTAATAAGGCAGGGATTCTTAATCACATAATCTTAACACAGTAAAACCTATTAACACCAGGAAGCGAATATAAGGTCCTTTTATTTATTTGATTGGTTTAATTAAGGTAACGAAGAGTATAAAATTGCAACGCAGTTTGTTAGCCAACAATATAATGTTTCATGCAAATAATTCCAATACGAACCTTAATATTTTATCTAACTTCTTCAAAAATATTTTTGTTTGTTCAGTTATTCTCATACATAACATAAACTGCAGTTATAAATATTTTAAACAAAAGTGCTTTCTACAGTAGTACCTTTAAATTAGAAGTTATCGAGAAAATGATGGATAAAATAAAGTTATTTATCAAACTTTGTCGCACCGCAAGTTTACGTTTTTATCAATACTCGAGTCTAGCTTGTGCATTAATTAAACTGCATTATCTCTGACCACTTTGACATTCTTTTTCCATTTAAATAATGGCTTCGTGCGTCTAGCACATTTAGCCAGTGTCAAGTAAGTGATATATTAATTATAAATATAATTTATATTAAATGAGAATGAGTGGTGATCAAGATGATAAATCGAAGATGAAATTGCCTCCCCTAAACCCCTTGAGTCCTCTGTAAAGATGTGGGACTATACTGAGATCTCACGTGGACTCCTTGAGAGAAAATTTGAAAAGTAATGTTGCACTGTTTTGTTTGATTTACCAACACTCATATATATTTTATTTACACTTATATATATTCGATTTACAAACACTTGACGGTTAATAATCCACCGTTATTACACATTAATGTTAGAAATATTACAAATTTTAAAAAAAAACAAAACTGCAGACATGACGCTTCACTTTCCCGCCAAGAAGTCCCGTGTCAATTTTTGACAATAGACAATCCGACCGGTGACAATTCTTTTTTTAAATAGACCGCTAAACTCTGAGGCTAAACTCGAGACTAAATTATTTTTTTAAGTCTATTAATTCTCGGTTCATAAATGTTCAACATGTATTATTATGTTAATTCTTAAAACTTAGAATTAAAGTCAGTTTAACTAATACTTTAGCATATCAGTCAATCCTTGACGCTTTTATTCTCATGAATAAGGTTTAATAAAAATACATGCAAAGCAACTCATGCAATCTGAGATTAAAGCCTGAGTTGAATCGAGAGCTCAAAATATGTATGGACATAGGCAAATGAAATAAATAAATATAATCTACCGAAATCTTATACGAAATGCTCAAATTTATGAAAAAAGCGAAATAGCTTCATTAACTAATTACATTAACATACAAATTTAATGGCTCTCTAACAAAACCGGTCCAAAAATTTCTTTGCATCCAACCAGAATGCAATTAATTTCCTTAAATTTTTTATTCGTTTGTAATTGGTCATAAATATAGTTTAATTGGTAATTCATAAACATCTTTTTTACCTTTTTGACATAAATTGACAAATAACAACGTGACAACAAGAAAGTAGTGTTCCGTCAATGAAATAGAAATAATTCGTTTTTTCAAAAATGTAAATTTATTTACATCGAAAAAAATAGTAAATTCATTGTTTTAAATGAACGCAAAGTTGATCAATCGCAGAAACGCAATAAAATATAGTTAAAGTGGTTCCAGTTTTGCTAAATCAAAATGTATTTATGAATCTGCTGACCATTTTGTAGCTTTTTCAATGTTGATAGATATAGAAGTTTCCAAGAAATACGCACGTTAATTAAATTATGAAGTACGTTGTTTAGAAATGTTATATTATTTCAGATAAATGTCTCTTAAAATATTGATATCTTATAAAAAGAGATACCATGCTAGTGCAGTTTCTGGGTATTCCTGAATACTCTTAAGTAAAAAATCAAATGTATTATGTTACTAATTTTAAATCGTCTCTCAGTAACTGCTATAAGAAAACTTTGATTCATGCCAAGTCGTCCGCCAGGGTGGACTGGAACACGAAAAAATCCCTTTAATTAAGGACTAATTCGATGTTTTTTATAAAAATAATAAAAATATAACAATCGCTCAAAAATAATAATCGCTAAAATCAAAAAAATCATCGCTCAAGGCACACTTATTGACGGAAAAATACGAAGTTGCCAATCCAAATAATTATATAGTTGTGATTGAAAAAGAGGATGGTCATCATTAAATTTACTAAAAATAATTTTTGTTATTACTTTAATATCAATGATTAAAATATGCACCAAATAGTATAATGTTTCAAAGAGTGCTACGGTAAAATTGTTATGTCACCGGTCACGCCGTCTTTCGACATACACGAAATTATTTGAAGTCGATGTTATTGCCAAAACGACGCGCCAATAAATGTTTTAAATCTTCGATTTTCTTATTCTATTGTTTGTATTTCTTTCTCAGTCTTTCTTACGTCATTTCCTAATACGACGTCATTGACCCCTTTCATAATTTATCCCCACTTTGAATCCTGCCCGTCTGTCCAATGGCCATACAGTGTGTAGCTACAGCCGTGCAAGTCAGCCAGTCAATATTTGGGTTTCATGGAACTGTAGTATTTACTATTTAGTCGTATTAACAATCGCATCGCGTAGTCGTGCGCGTGAAACTGCGACTGTGCAGTGCAATGCAATGTATTGATGTAAACATTCTCTTGTAATAGATAAAATTAATCTAACTTGTGATTGTGAATGCATATGTACAGTCAGAAATTACATTTATATAAAAACTGCTGCAACATTCAACAGCTGTTAAGATAAACAAAAGTTTTTTATGAATGAAAATAGAGAACATCAAGTATTTCCCTTGTTATTGTGGACTTAAATACGATGAAAACTTGTTGAAAAACAGTGTTGTGTGGTTGTAAAGTGATCAAGTCTGGATTTTTTCTTTTGTCCCTGGCTTTGTTACAAAAAGTGAGTTTTAGTTCTATTATTTACAACTAATACGAGTATTTCATACGCTTTACTAGACGTGTATAGTGTATACATATTTTTAATCATAAATTAACATTAGTTTTGATTATAAAACAAAAGTTTTTATTGTTCAACCTACAACTAAACTAAGCACTACCTCATGAAAAACCTGTTTTATCTATCGTATGTTGTGGTCGTATTGTGACGACACACTACACAAACGAAACAACTTCCTTGTCTGTGATTTGAAATAGATATAATATATCTTTTACAATTTAAACTGCATAAATTCTTAGTTATAATAATAATATGAAACTTTTATGCGTTTTCCCTCCACTCCAGTGTTTTACAGTTGACTGATTTTGATGAGATGTTTTTAGTATTTGTAAGAAATTTAAGACAATAATAACAACTCAATGTTAGTAAGCTAGTCCTTGCCCAGGCATGTATTGTATGTAATAATAATTATTTGAAATCTATGACAAACACTTAAATCTCACCAAATATTGCTAGCTTTGTTTATAAAGTCTTTTTGTACTGATAATGATGATCTTTGCTAGTACTGAAGTAAAGTTATATTTTTAAGATTCTGCTGTTGTAATCCAACCTTCTTTATTATTTATTTATGTTATCACTACTCAAATTATCTAAGAGTTGCTATTGAATTTGCCATATTTCATTTTGCTCTGATAGGGAACTTATGCATATAAATTGTAAACTTTCTTTCTTAGTAAAACTATTGAAATATTGCAGTAAAACTTTGACTAGTTTCTACTCTCTATCTCTTTTTTCATTTATATATTTCAGTTAACAGAGAGGTTCCAACACACTTACTTTTTCATATCTTTCATCTTTTCATACACTTATATATCTTTTTAAGAAGTCTTCTGCGAATATACCAGTTTTAATATAGCTTCTTTCAACTGCAATATTTGTTAATGAATGCGGTTATTTAAACATTGTATTAATTGTAGTTTTGAGTAGTAATCTCAAATAGCAAAAACTATAGAGCTTTGGAATGTATGGCTAGTAATATTGGTTTATTCTCAAGAATAATAGAAAATATCTAGCTTTGGTTGTTAGTCATAAAATAACGAATTATTTTATTTACCTGAAAGAGAGCCTAGACCTTTTAGGGCGCTATCCAAGCAGGTACACTCTGCTTGGATAGTGCCCTAAAAGTCTACTCTTTTTTTTCTTTTTAATCAGACATAAGAAATAATTACACATAGTAGGTATAATATCAGTAAAATTCAGCCATTTCTGGTTAAACCAGTGAGCACATCCTGGGCCCTGGGCTTGAGTCTGGGGAAACCGGGATAATGCTAGGATGCGACATAGTATACAATAATGTTTCAAGCAAAAAATAAAAGCACAAAGGTAGACTTATTTCCAGAAAAGATCCATAACAGCCTACCTTAGCAGTTGTAAACTAAATTCTTTGGGATAAATTTGGTCAAAGAAAATTGGAAAGAATAGATAGGCTACACAACTAAGGATACTTTAGGAAATAGAGTGTACTTTTTATCCTGTAAATAATCTGTAAGAGCAATTATTTCTCTAGTAATAAATAATATAAATAAAACTTATTACATATATATATAGATTTTCATTGAAAAAAATTGTCAGTCTAAATAAATATGATTACCTACTATTATTAGATTTAGGGTTTGTTTCATGTTGCGGGACTGTTCGAAAGGGTTACCGCGGCCTTGGTGTTACAGGCAAGAAGAAACATGAATGGTTTTAAGCCAGTAAAATTCTGACACACCCTTCCGCTTCACCCACAACGGAAGACAGTCATTTGATGATTTTCCATCCGAAAAAAAAAGGGTTTTTTTTAGTGTCTGATTACGAGATACTCAAAGTAAATTACTGTTTTATATGGATATCTAACAAGTAAATGCATAACTTGTTTGTGAAAAAGGCCTTTAACCCTTTAACAGGCAGAGCACGTTATTATTCATTGGTTTTCCACCTTAAGTTAACTGCATAAAGTTCAATTTATGGTGGTCATATATTGACCTCTGCCTGGTAAACAATCTGCTTGCCTGTCTTCTAAGTAACTAGCTTAAAGTTAGTAAAATATTATAACATCATATATAGATTAGTTCATTATTTTACCTGCTTAATTCTAATAACATTGTAGTGTTTAGTGCCACTCGCGCTTGTGCGACCTTCAACGCACATTACCGCGGCTAACAATGGCAATAACAAGAACTACAGTTTTATCATGTGTTCATTCAAATTTAAATCTAGTTAGACAGGATACCCCTGGAATGTGTGAAACTTTATACAGTACTTACCTGCCAGCTAGTTCTGTATATATTTTTAAATTTAAGTATAACTCACAGTAGTAGTAAAATAATTAATTTATATATCTAGTTTACGTAATAACTTGCATGATGTATAGGTAGTATGTGTAAATTAAATAACTAAATAAATATTTTTTAACAATTACACCAATTATTTAGTTCCACGATAAGTATCATTATAAACTTGTGTTATGTATACTAAATCATGGATAAACATACATTTATTTTTGTAAATACATACTTAATATACATAGGTAAACACCTAGACAAGAACAAATATTTATGTTATAAGGACACAAAGATTTGTCCTGTGTGGAAATCAAACCCACCGCCGCCGCCACCGACGGGCGTGTATGTGCGTGAGTGTGATGTGATGATGCTAAGAGTGTGTGCCAAGAGCCGTTACAAGGGGAAGGATGTGATTTCTGCCTACCCCTATGGGAAAGAGGCGTTACATTATGTATGTATGTCTATACTTCTATACTAATATTATAAAGAGGAAAGATTTGTTTGTTTGTTTGTTTGTTTGTAATGAATAGGCTCCGAAACTACTGGACCGATTTCAAAAATTCTTTCACCTTTGGAAAGCTACATTATCCCCGAGTAACATAGGCTATATTATATTTTAAAAAAAATTAGGGATCCTTACTAAAAATCCAATAATGTAACCCAAGGTGTAAAAAAATTACCTGAAAAATTCCTTACATAGCGTGCGCAGCGAAAACTATTGATGATAGAACAAAATTATGTACTACGACTTTGCAGTACTCATCATTATCTACAAAAAGTGTCGCGACAGCATATGTCTAAATATTATAGTTACGACACAGTAAGCGGTTTTTTATTCTAAAAAATTAATTTATATGCCGCCGCTTGAAAAGGCTCTATATTTGTACCTTGATATTAATCCTTATCAAAAAAAATTACTTTGTATTCAAGGCGGCTTCCATACCTTTTTATAACTTTTTGAATTATTTAATTCGGACATTTCATTCGGAAGATATCACGAGTTTAAAAATGCAAGTATTAGAAAAAAGTCGCGTGGTTGCCGCTCACCGCGCTCAGCTAGCCAGCATGCGATGTAGGCTCCATGTAAGCGTCACTGGGGTGGTACGGGGGGGGGGGGGTCAATGTAATCTATACTAATATTATAAAGAGGAAAGATTTGTATTTTTGTATGTAACGAATAAACTTAAAAATTACTGGACCGATATTAATAATTCTTTTTTCAATAGAAAGCTCCATTATCACTGAGTAACATAGGCTATATTATAATTTCGAAAAAAATAGGGTTCCGTAAAATATTTGGGTTTTTCGAACACAAAGTGAAAATCAACCAGAACAGTTGCGTACGCTGCCTAAACTATAAAAGATAGAACCACAAAATGTATGAATGAATTAAAGATCTTATACCACCTACTAAAAAGTCCGCGACACACTATACCTATATATGGCGAGTGAGGCACAACAACCCTTTTTTTTATTTAAAAATCTTGATTTTTTTTTGTACTATATTTATACGCATTTATTTTACTTATGCTATTAATCCCTATCAAAATTAATTATTTCATCACTAAGTGCAGTTTATGTAGATAATATTTGGTCTTGGAATGATCAAAATTGGACGTTTGTTTTTGAAGTTATGGCGAACTTAAATTATTACGATTTCTGCTGCACAGCGCCTTATCACGGGTCGGGGCTCCCGACCATCAGTTTATTTTGTCACCTAAAAATAATTTAATGTCAAATGTTGTTTATGGGGAAGATTTACAATAATCGCTTTAGTTATCTATCCCAAAACAACAGGTTGCTCTCCGGGACTGCCGGTAAAAGTAAAAACTAAGTATTAATTAGATTTAAATATTTTCATCATTAACAACTTCAACATCCACATAAAGACAATCTATGCAGCCTGCGGATAATGACTGCGTCGTCGATGTTAGTGTCCGTGTCTGTGAATTGATCTGGAAATCATTTTGCTGACCGTGTCTTTTCTGGGTAGGCATTTTACAGCGGTAGCCGACATCCACGCGGGCGGAGCCGCGGGCAACTGCTAGTAATAAATAAAAGTGAACTTTACATACCTACTTTGTAGCAGCACTAAGAACTTTTATAAGTATAGTTTGGAACGAGATGGCCTGTAGTAAATTTGCAGAATTTGAAGAACGACTTCCAAGCGTGCATAAGAAAGCTATCGCGGAATTCTTTCACCCTCTTCAGGGTTGGAGGCACACCCGTCTGGCTGTCTGACTTTAGGGCACCGACCTTGACGGTGTTCCTAGTGTTCACGAGCACAAAGTATTTTACATTAGTCTCAGTCACTTGTGTATAAGTAGAAAATCAATAATGTCCAACAGCTAGCTAGTGTAGTGCCTTAGAATGCTATCGCAGACTATTTTCACCCTCTCCAGGGATGGGGGCACTCCCGTCTGACTTCAGGGCACCGACCCTGATGGTCTACTTAATGTTCACGATAACAGTCTTAGTCACTTGTGTGTTAATTCTCACCTATGTCATTTCAAATGAAAACAATAATGTACATTAGTTAACAGAAGCCAGCTAGTGCTTGTGCATTAAATTTGCCACCCCAGTGTATTCCGGCAACACATGGGCGGGAGTTTTGGAAGTCAATACTCAATACTTTATTGCGTTCCACAATGGTTTATAAGGAGGTGAATATTACAATTTGGTACATTTGTGGACCCTGTCGGGCACAGCATAGTGTAGGAGAGAGGAGGAAGAACGCCGTATAATTCAATGAAAAAGAAAATTTATCTTCAAGGAGTATTCTCTTGATAAAGTGTCAAGCGTGTACCTACATCTACCAGTCTTTAAGAGTACTGGGATTCTTTGAGGCCACAGTTCAGGTCTGAAACGTCTGTAATAAATAAAAACATCTGTTTATTCACAGTTCCGTGTTATGTTACTGCGCTTGTAAACAAGTCTAGGCTTGCCGCCCCACAGTGTTCTAGCAAGAATAGGCGGCAGTTTCTTTAGAGTCCATGCTCGATCTACATATGTAAGACTGCCTGTAATAAGTATAACATATGTGTTAACTGAAAGTTCCCTCTCCTGATAAGCTAAAGACATTCACGGTCCTAAAACTCGGCTAAACGATACGATATCCAAAAATTTACCGTGTCCCACTCATGGCCACCCCAGTTATAAAACTGTAAATGTCGACTTATAAAGCGCAGCTGCAGTCTTTGGAGTAGCGTAATTATAATTTTCCTAGAAGGCCTCCTCGTTCTCTAATAAGTCTAATAACTTGAATAAATATTTTGTTAAATCTATTAGCCTAAATTTTTTTTTAATGTAAATAAAAAGATATTGTATGCACTTATAAAAGTAAAATCCAAGCGAAACCCTGATAATTTTACAAGATATAAATAAAAGGAAGAGTTTCCTACTATCAATCAATTTTAGATTAAAAGTTATTTCTGAAGGATCTTACATGACTTATCTAACTTGAAATGTAATGCTAAAACATAAGTATACGATAATGTGTGTGATTGCGCAGTTGGTGATGTTTTTACGCGTTAAAATTAGCAATCAGTTTTTGTTTTGTGAATTGCTAAGGACGTTCCAGTCATTTAGAAACGAGTCAAACGTGTGTTCATTGTTTCATGGTCAAGTTCAATGATTAGATTATACAAATGATATATGAACGCTATTCATCAAAATATTGAAATTGATCTACAGTTATACATGTTGGAGTAAAGACTGGATGGTTCATCCTAAATTAAAATAAAAACATACAATAACGCCTGTTTCCACGAAGGGGTAGGCAGAGGCATATCATACGCCCACGCTTCACCAATGTTCTTGTTGGTCCCACGTAATAGGTGGCGAGCCTATTGCCGCTTACCGGGAACTTCTTTGTTTGCCAGAGCCTCGCGCGTTATTAGGCAGGTGAATTTGGCTTAGGCTCTAAAGAAGATGGTTGGATCGCCTGTTCACTGTATATTAAAATAACTTTCATTAAAGGTTTACAAGAGCATGCAGTGTGAGAAAAAGAAGATACTTTTATCCGTGAACCTTCGGGTTGTAGAATAAGCTTCCTGACGAAGTTTTCCTTGGAGTTTACAGCATTACAGTATCTTCTAAATAGGCGGAAAATGATTTTTATGTTTTCGGCTAGTGATACCTTTGGTGTTTCTAGTGTCCATATGATGCTCATTTTCCTTGTCAAACACTGAAATATACAAACAAAATGATGAGAGACAAAGATTTATTATTCCTAGAAATACTTCGAATAAAATGGACACGGTTAATAGATTAAATAAAATAAAAAAACATTCTCTTACAATCACACCAATTATTTAGTTCCATGATAAGTATCACTATAAACTTGTGTTATGGATACTAAAGAACGGATAAACATTCTTAAATACTTTTTTTTTGTAAATACATACTTAATGTACATAGGAAAACACCCAGACCAGAACACATATTCATGTACACAATGATATGTCCTGTGTAGGAATCGAACCCACGACCTCTGGAGTAAAGTGCAGGTATACTGACCTCCAGCCATATCGGTCGTCAGATGGTATTATGAATAGCCATCAAGGTCGGTGCCCTGAAGTCCAGACGCTTAGACGGGTGTGCCTGAAGAGGGTAAATGAATTCTTGTTAGCTAATGTACATTATTGTTTTCCTTTGAAATTAGTTGAGAATTTATACACAAGGGACTAAGGCTGTGATCGTAAACATTAAGTAGAGCATCAGGGTCGGTGCCCTGAAGTCAGACGGGAGTGCCTCCATCCCTGAAGAGGGTGAAAGAAGTCTGTGATAGCTTTCTAAGACACTACACTAGCTAGCTGTTGGACATTATTGATTTTCTACTTATACACAAGTGACTAAGACTGATGTAAAATACTTTGTGCTCGTGAACACTAGGAAAACCATCAAGGTCGGTGCCCTAAAGTCAGACTGCCAGACGGTTGTGCCTCTAACCCTGAAGAGGGTGAAAGAATTCCGCGATAGCTTTCTTATGCACGCTTTGAAATTGTTTGAGAATTTATGCACAAAGAGTAAAGAACGAAATATCTGGCATTCAAAACTCCTAATTTTCGCTATCAATCAAATCAAATCAATCAAATTTCATTTATTCAAGTTTGGCTCAATAGAGCTCTTATGAATGTCATACTTATAAACTAACGCGACCATTCACTGCGGGCGGGAGCTTGATCGTAAAAGGGCAAGAAAATCGTCAAGGTTGGTTTTTTCTCCCGCCAGTTACAATTTAAATACATAATATTAAAACAATTGAGTTCTGCAGTCACAAGATTTAAAAGAAAGGAAGACAAAACTCTTTTTAGCAATATTAACATAATTACGGATAAACATAGTAGACATGAGCAGACGCGTTACTTTAGGGAGCGTAACGACCCGACGCATGATGCTACCACCGCGGAAACATAAGTGAGCGTGATATATTCAAGCTGGATAAAAGGATTTTAGTAAAAATAACATTAATATTAGAAGACTGAATTAAATGTGCTGATATCGCATCACATATACCGAACGCGCTAAAATTCCAACTAATGTCCTTGGGGATCGCCGCAAAATGCTGGACCTGATGTTTTTGTATAAGTTGACTAGTGGTGTAATGGATTGTCATGATATTCTTTGCACTGTTGGACTCAACGTGCCAAGGCCCAACTCACATAGGAAGGTAATGAATACATAATTATATTGTACCTCAAAAGCGAACTAACCTCGGTAGACATGCCCCATTGCCGAGAATGCTTAGCCATTACAACAAAGAGAATAGCTAAAGCGATTTAGAATTTATCAAAATCTTAAATACAGTCATCCTGTCACTGAAACAGTTTTTAGGTTTTCGTTGTATGCGTCTTTGTTTGTTATTTGTCTTTAATTTTATATTTCATTCTTTTCTGTTATCTTTTATTTTAATGTTGTGTTCACCTGTAATTGGGTTTCGTGCTAGGTAAACTCTTATAATGTATAATATTAAATCTAAACATGTGATCTGTTGGTGTACCAAATAAATAAATAAAATAAAAAAAGACTGAAGTAAAATACTTTGTGCTTGCTATAATTTGTAGACTAACATAGGTTATACATAACTACTGTTTATTGTGTTGTACTTGTACTAGTGTAGTATTAGTAATACAGTTATCTATAGAAACAAATATAATTAAAGTATTTGTTTCTATTGTCAAAATTATCGCTTTTTAGTATAAACGTATGAAATTATTACAATTTTACAGAAAACTAAATTAAAAATGGTTGTTTACTATATACTATATTGTGCCTTGTTGTTGTCGGTGATCTTCGAAATTTCTAGACAGAGTTTACACTGGCTTTTTTTTTAACTAAAAAAAAAATAACATTCCTACTCACAGACCACGCGGACAAAGCGAGCGGCCTCTAAATTCCCTATAAAAATGCATTGCATCATTCAAACAATTGTAACAAACAAATAAGAAAAAATCGCTTGATTCCAAATAAGAAGGTACAAAAAATGTTTGTTCTCAAACTACGAAAGAATTGTTTCACAACACCAAGTGCAGTGAATTATCGTAATTATAACTAAAAAGAGCATAACTTACTCGATTTAGCCGGCTTTAACCTTGAGACTCACTTTCGGAACAAACGTCCTTAGCAACGCGATGTTTAGCTGAACCGCTAAAAAACCTTTCAATTTGCTGTTAGCGCTCGAAGCTCCGCGGTGCTAAATAGTAGCAAAAGATGGTGGAAAACTGGACGGCTTAATAAAATCTAACAACAGGAGACAACACCACCTTGGTGGAGTATGACACAATACTCTCCTTTTACCTCGGTTTGTGAGAGGAGATTCGTCCTTAGTAGTTAATGTGATAAGAAGATGATGACTACATAGAAAGATTATGTCAACTAGTATAAAACCCGCACAAAGGAGCTAACTTAAAAATTTTGACAATTTTTTTGACTTTTCCATACAAAATCACACCACAACTATAATTTTGTGTCGACCCAACTGATAAGAACAATTAAAAAATTAATTGACTATGTAGAAACCATTGCCAGTATTCCATTTCCGTTAAAGTTTTTAATCTAGTTAGCGTTTAGAGTTTATCAATTGGCAAATCTATTACTATGAGGATCTGTAAAGACACTTTTGCCTAAAATATTTTGTACAGTTAATATCAATAATAAATAAATAAATATTTTATGACAGTTACACCAATTATTTACTACCAAGATAAGTATATGAAGAACTTGTGTTATGCATACTAAATAACGAATACACATACATAAATAAATAATTTTATTTTTTTAAATACATACATGGGAAAACACCCCGACCAGAATAAATATTCATGTCCAGCACACAAAGATTTGTCTTGTGTGGGAATCAACCCGAAGTGCGAGTAAATACGCCAACACGCCATATGGGTCGTCAAATCAGCATCATTTTACCCTATTAAAATTCTACTACTGAGCTCCTTTCACGAACTAAGGTAAGATGGAATCCAGTGATTATTGGCGGGTATTGTTAAAAATTTTCAAGCCGCACATTATCTTAAAGACATTGTTAAGGTGATAACCGGGGCTAACATCTTAACATCTCTACTGAAACACGGAAGCACTTTATAGTAAATGCTCCGTAAACGGTAACCCATCCATGGACTGACCACTGAGAACTCTGCTTTACTTCAGTACTCGTTTTCGATCCCAAAATTCGTTACGTACGGTTCGGTTTAAAGATTGAATTAATTACCGCATTATACATTCAGTTCTACGTCTTGATGATGAGAGTTTGCACAATGAACATGAAACGTTGCTAAACTGTGCCATGCAGCCATGTGCAATAACATTACGCGCTATTTCAAATCTAGAACGGGATTTTATGTAGCTTTTACGCATGCACGTCAGATATAAGAATAATTTATCTGGCTTTTACGCATGCATGGAAGATATGAGAATTATTTATTGTCGGTAGACTTTTAGAAGATGTATCTGTAAGTAAGTAAATGGTCCTACGCTTTTTTTATTACAGCTTTCATAAGAAATATTTATTGTTTATCTAGCCACTTATTATAGCACATTATTTAAGGAGGTATTACGCAAAGTTACAAAAAATTTGCTTTAGGCACATGTTTTCTGTAAAGAATGTTTGTCATACTTTGACAATTTATCTATTTGTTTGTTAAACGGCGCCTTCTATCTTTCGGCGTCTAGAGAAAATCAACTATTAGTCCCGAAACCAATATCAAATTATCCAAACTTCATATACAATATATTATTTTTCTGTCATACTTAAGCCATCCATTATCTCTGCGACCTTCTCCAAGTCACGAGCCACGACATAGTCCATCACTAATTGAAGTCTCGACATTTCTAATTGTGAAACCTTTTACGCCCTTCTAACTTTCCATGTCAGAGGCGGCCTTTAATGCTTCGATATAACTGGATTGAAGTTATCATAAATTCGTGTTTGGTAACCAATTTTTAACGTACATCGATCGATAGGGTATCGTTTCGACACGCATCCGCTTCACTGAACGCAGCTGGTGTTGGGTTTAAGTTTAACTGATTAATCGTATGTTTGATATCCAGTTTTTTTCCTTTTAAATAATGGCTTCGTGCTGTTTGTACATTTAGCCAGTGTCAAGTAAGAAATATATTAATAACATATAAATAACAGTAAATGAGAATGAGTAGTGATGAAGATGATAAATGTTAATGAGATGTTCTCCCCCTAAACCCCTTGAGTCTTCAGTAAAGATGTGGGACTATACTGAGATCTCACATGGACTTCTTGGGAGAATTTGAAACGTGATGTTGCACTGTTTTTTTCAAAACCAACACTCATACGTTAACAAACACTTAACGGTTAATAATCCACCGTTATTACAAATTAATGTTCGAAATATCACAAATTTTAGAAAATAAAACAAAACTGCAGACATAATGTTTCACTTTCCCGCCAAGAAGTCCTTCCAGTTATTTGAATAGTGCGTGAATTTTTTTTTATATAAAAGGCTTGAAACATATAAATGCAATGTCTATAATTAGCAGCGCGCGCCGAAGATGATTGACGTTTGAATTCGTTCAAAGAGCATTGAAAGATTGAATTTTGAAAGCGACTGTGTAATATAATTTTAATGAAAAATGCCCTCACCGCAAAGTCTCCGTCTCGACACGAGTCCTTGTAAACAGTATTCCGCTCTATTGCGTAGTTAACACTCGGTTTGCGCTCATTTCAACCGTTACGCGCGCAGTCAGCTGCGGGAATGGCCATTGCGATTAGTGATTCATCAGGTTACAAAATGCATTTTTTTCTCGAATAGTATGAAAGTACTTAATATTGCTTTCGCTCGTAGCTCTACGATACTAGGAGGTCAGAAACTACCACAGAAGTAAAGCAGATTTCACAAAAGTTTGTCCTTGGTTGTGTGTATGTCTCCGCCAATCCACGCGGTCCACCTCATATGGGCTGAATCCATCTCAACTTAGATTATGAAAGGAGGCCCACGTTAATGGATTTACCAATAATTTGTATTATTTTACAAATATATAGGTTTTCATTTGCTCCAAACTTTTGAATGATACCGTTGCTTTCAGTTAGTTCTACTGGAGCGGAATCATCCAAATTAGTGCAATGCACTGTTTTACACGACATAGCACATGGTTAACAAGAACTGTATGATAAAATCGCTATTAAAATTGCCGAAATTAGACAAACATAACAATAGCCTAAAAACTGTTCCAAAAATACTGCTCTAAAGATTTTTTAATAGTTTAAGAATGCGTGTTAGATAGCGCAACCGTTGTTGTTATATTGCACATTGACCACATTGTACAAAAAAATGGCGGCGTTGAAGAGCATTTAAATTTTAAATCGCTCTTCTTTTCAATTTAAATAACGGCAGTTCTGACTTTGTAGTACTATTTAGTTGCGATATGTTTACAAAAGTGGCTTTTACACATTGTAGTAAAATGGAACAGTTATAGAAAATACGATACAGGGAAGTCGATAAGATTCTGCATTCTCACCATCACATTCAGATCCGTAACCAATTCTTTCGTAATCATATTAACCAAAATGCTGCTAAAATTCTTAATGAATACATATCAGTTACGGTATCTGGACATTATCATGTAATGTGAAATATCCTCAATGAAATAGACTGTAACTACTCTCAGGTGTACTACATATAAATTATCTTATTGTAGCAAAAAAAGTTTAGAAAGCATTTGTTTCAATGAACTGTCGTAGTTTAGATTAATGCTGCAGATTAAATAAATCTACTTTTTATTTTTGCAGATAAAATGCCGACGCTACTTGATGCCCTAGAGCGGAAGTATGGTGCTAAAGGAGAGGTTAATCCTTGCATAGACGACATGCCAGTAGCCATCTTTGTGCCGAAACGCTCTCCGCGGTTGAGCGTGCCCACCCTCCTGGTGCTGAACGACTGCGAAATAGACTGCGCAGGAGAAGCACGTGGACTTGCCGATAAGTGCGCTGATGTCGTCGAACTTGACCTCGCGAACAACAAACTCACAGAATGGAAAGAGGTAAATAAAAACGCAATTCTCAGTCAATTGTCACGATATTTTTTTTGTTTATACGGAGCAACATTTTATTGACTGAGTTACTTTTGTTGTTTCAGATATTTGCGATATTAGAACATACGCCACGCGTTCGTTTCTTGAATCTAAGTTTTAATCGTCTTTCGGCACAAATACAAGCCGCACAAGCTCTCCATCCAAAATGGGACAGTCTAAGTCACCTCGTATTGAACTCCACTTACGCCTGCTGGCCCAGTGTGTGCTCCTTACTGAAGGCTCTGCCAGCTCTTGAGGAACTGCATCTGAGCCTAAATGAATATTCGTACATAGACTTTAGTGGAAAAGAAGCCAATGAAAAAGATAAATGTGCGGACTGCTCCCGTCTCAATGTAGAAGTAACTGAACCTGTTCATGAGCAATTGAAGAAGCTACATTTTTCCGGAAATCCTATTAGTAGTTGGCGTGAAATATCAAAGCTAGGCTATGCCTTCCCAAACCTAGAAACCTTGCTGGTCAACGACTGTCCTATAACATCATTAGCTCCGGATCCTTGCGAAAAATGTTGTGACAGCAATGGAAATAAGAAGAGTCACGATGCTTTTCCGTAAGTGTCAAGCGTTTTTCAACTTTTTAATGAATCTGTTTCCATCGAGCAAGACCCTCATTAATCATATAATAAAACCGACAGCCAAAATCGTCAGGAACGTAAGTGAACTAGAGGCAATTATTCCTTGTGTATTGATAAAGCTAGATAATATCAGTTATCGCCGCGCAATGTTTAAATTTACGTTCATTATTATCTTTGCCGGCTGTTGTCATTGACCCACTGAACTGCTATTCGATGGCATTGAAATTCCGTATGGACCTACGTTTTATAGATCAGTTGTGTTTGACTGGATATTCATTGCCATTTCAGCTGTCTCCGATTTTTGAACCTAAACAACACAGAGTTATCCACGTGGGATGATGTGGATCTTCTAGCAAAATTCCCAGCACTGAAAAGTTTGCGAGCCCAGGTGAGTACATTTTTTAGTTTATGGTAATGTTGTTATGGTGCTTATTGTAAATGATACGTCTACCTTTTTTATGTAATTTCTACTCTTAAATTCATATGCATTACAGTTTCATTTAAATAATTCTTAACTCCGATCTTCGCCCCAAGACACTTGTTCGCAGTTGTAAACAATTAATTACGATGTTACCTAATAATTTCCAATCTCATCATTTCCAGTCGTCCAAATCCAACCAAAACACTACCAAGAGTAGTTTTCGATTATTATATAACTATAACCTATTAGGTTGATTGAATATTCGTGAATAAATATTTATTATAAAACGCCAACGACACTGTTCATGTAATTCAAACTTTAATATATATCATTTAATATGATGGGTATTACAATTTTATTGATATCAATTTATTTTGGAATCTAACGGGCATAGTAAGAAGTCTCGGCGCAAGCTGATATTTATTATCAGATAAATGTCGCTATTCCTTCATATAAAGAAAATGGTTTGTTGGTTACAAATTTATTTAAAATAAAAAGCGGTCATCAGAAAGGCGGTGGTCAATAAATTAATAATGCTATATCTAGTATCTACTGTTAAGGAAATTGGCAAGCGGCTGTTGCTAAATCAGTACTGACCATAATCATTAGTTTCAATGTCGTCGTTGACCAAAACTTCATTGTGTCGACAGAGGTGAGACATGTTTGTAGAGGCGAACGGTATCATAAATAAAGGATCCAAATACAGCTTTGTATATTTTGTCTTCAAGATAAAAGTTGTTTAGAACTCCTTGTTTAATATAGTGCACGTAGGTTATACTTGCACTCAAAAAAATCGGGGCCGATGTAAAGATCTCCGAATCTAGTCAAAATTATAATGGAGTAAGTTTAATTTCTTGGGGGAATTAATTTATAATAAATAAATAATTTATGTTCGTATTATTCGCACATTTCTTTACAATAGATATTATACAACCAAAATAAATACAGACAACTTCGAGAAATAAAAACTCAATGAAAAAGTTCAAGTTAACTGTGAATTTATAGAAAACACAATATAGCTGTAATGCATATGCATTTCAATCTGAAGGAATTCAATACAGTACCGATCAGCATTTGTGGTGGAGTGTTAACTAGCCCTTAACGAGCCGATAATATGATGATGCTTGTCATTGAATTGGTCGTGCACCAACCAGATGGAACGATCAAGTGAAAGACTCATCGTCCTCCAAATTCTACGCGGTCGTGAAAGACGCGCTAGATCGGAACCAGTGAAAGCAGATCATCCGCTCCAGATGTTACTCCGATGCTAACCACGATCCTCAGACATGAGGGACCGACTATAGAGAGAGTCATTGAATTTCCTTTGCGTTATCAATTTCCCTGTGATTCCTTTCGTGGCTTTTATATTTTTAACTATCCCCGGCTTGGCAATGCATGATACTTCATTGAAAACGCAATAACGATTTAAATCCTAATCTTCCAATTGTCTATTTTAAACGTAGGTACCGGATTGATAATAATACATCTACTTCCTGCATAGAGGCACACGTAATACCTAGTTACAGTTCCATTATAAAGCTGTTTGCCAATAAATGCATTCTCTCGCCTGTGCCAATTTGCGAAATCACCTTCTAATTCCGTGGAGCATAGATATCGGATGTGTATAAACTGTATGTTTGGTTGATCGCATTTTTAACCCGTATCAACTGCTGCATTGATTAATTACTTCATTTTAAATTTATTGATTTAAAGTAGGTATATGTCATGTCCTTCATTGTTTCATATAAATATATAATGACGTTTTGCATGAATCTTTTTGATTTATTTTGACTATAATATTTTGTTATTCTGATTCTACTAGTTTTAAAGAACTTAAATTATTCAACAGAGGCGCAAATTTATTGCTTTATCTTTTATAGGTTGTTTCGGAAACTTGCATTTCTTAATTTAACTCTGTTATTGCTTGCGTCTTGGTATAAATAAATATCTTCTTACAATTACACAAATTATTTAGCTCCAAGATAAGTACAATAAAGAACTTGTGTTATTGATTCTAAATAACGGATAAACATACTTTGTAAATATTCATAAGAAAACACCCGAACACAGAAAGAAATTTAGATAAAGGTGTAATATACGGAAAAATATATATAATTTTTTTTTTAAATACATACTTAATATACATAGAAAACACCTAGACCAGTACAAAAACTCATGTTTAAGCATCCAAAGCTTTGTCTTCTGTGGGAATCGAACCCACGGCTTTAGAAGCGAAGTGCAGGTATATATACTGACCTCCACGCGATATCGGTCATCGAAATAAGCTGCGGTGACCACTTTCCACCAACAGGGCCGTATGCAAAAGTTCCGCCTTGTAGTATAAATATCTTTGAATTTTATTGAGCTCTTACAAAAGATCCTATAGGGAAAATAACAAAATCACTACGCGTTTCATCTAGCCACGTCCACGTATCGCTACGCAACGCAGCGCCCCTCGGGATCTCGTAATGCGGGTGAAGGCCTTCCCGATTTAGCGGCCTACTTGATGCCGTTAGTTACACAATGGTGCCAATGGCGCCGCAGCTAAATCTACCACTGATCTTGTCATGTCAGTTTTACTGCTGGCCTTGTATTGAACTGAAATAAAATATTACGTTTCTATTTTCGAGGAACTCTTGATGTTTCAACCTAAAAAGTTGATAATAAGAATAACAAATAGAGTAATTTGTATAAATAATCAGCAAGATGAACCGATGACTTGCGAAAGGTAGCTGGTACCGGATAGATGTGTTTTGCAGAAGACCATAATGGTTGGTGCCTAAACTCTGCCACCTCATCTACACTACTTCCGAAGTTAGACGAATAGGATAGTGTAGAGATGCACTTAGGCTTACCTCGTCAAACTTTACTGCGTCTCTGGTGACTTCCATGTGTTGTCGGTTTTTGGTACCGAGTCAAAGGGACCGAAGTTGCCGCCTTATAGCGAATAAGCTCATCGCGAAGTTGAACGAGTGTGTAGTGTCGCACTTCGGACTGTTTCCGAAGTATCTCGAGTACTTTGCCGAGGAACTTCGCGAGTAGAGTAGAGGAGGCTTACAGGTGGACGGCAATTGAGAGACCGATTAATTGAAGCAGTTGAGAAAGTCCATGATTAAATTTTAGACGACCGATATGGCGTTGTGACGAGTATACTCGCATTTCACTCCTGAGGTCGTGGGTTCGATTCCCACACAGGACAAATATTTGTGTGTATTATTAATACAATACATATTTATATATTTTTTTATAAACACCCAGACCAGAAAAATAAACATTTATTTGTTCTGGTCTGGGTGTTTTTCTATGTATATTAAGTATATATTTACAAAAAAAATATTTATGTATGTTTATTCGTTCTTTAGTATCCATAACACAAGTTCTTTATGATACTTATCTTGAAACTAAATAAATGGTGTAAGTATCAAAAAAAAAAAAATTGAGATCTGAAATTAGTAAGGCTTTTTAAACAAATTTGCGCAAAAAATTGCTGTAGATGATGGTCAAACGTAGGTAGATACTGCGTAACGTCAAAGTCGACGTACATTTACCTAGTGCAATTTGTGACGTAACCGCAGCACCGTTCGATATCTGTGACAGTTACGTTACTAATGTGATGAGAAACAATGCTACTCCTTCGTAAATCCATGGCGTTGTTTGAAAGCTGATTGGATCGATTAAGAAAACTGTATCTTCACATTTTATCTAGAACTGATACCGTATTCGACAGTAGGAAACATTTTTATATGGTATAATAATAGACTAAGAAGAATTTTCATTATGTGTGACGAGTATACTCTAGTCCCCCAACAGAGGGTTATGTCCTGACTCCTGGGTCCGCGTGGTGGATTTGATACTGTCACCTTGGTTTTATAAGAGGACTCAGGATTCCTCTTATAAACCAACGCGTCGCAAACCCCAGTATTGTGACGTTGATAACTTCATACGACGATATTGTGCTATATATTGGATGACATCTAATGGAACTAAAAGGAGAAAACAGATATTTATATGATCAGAATAACAACAGCAATATTTCAGTGAATCATTCTTTGGTTCAAATATAAGTGAATTCACTTATTTATGCGTTGCACCCAGGTCGTTCACATTTACGGCTGAATTACCTGCCGACCTCGCTGTCTAAATGTCGGACGTTTTTTTTGGAAACCTACCTTTAATTGACATTGAATTGTGATCGAAGTTATTACAATCCAATTGACACTGAAGTATAATCAAAAATTATTGTTGATAAATTATATAAAATTTACATCAAAATAAAATATACTTTATTGGCTCTAAGATCAACAGGATCATTTAGATTCGTAAATTTTTTTACTAACAAACTTGAAGTTCAATAAATTTTTTAGCAACAATGAAAGCTGTACCATAATCAAGAAATAAAAGCAAAATATATTCTTTGCCAGAAATTGGTTAAGGTTTGGCGTGTAAGAGGCTGCTTCCTGAAGCCAATTTTACATTTCAGTTATCGGTAGAAACTCATATTTAATGTTTATGTAATTTAACATTTTTGGTTATAATAGAAAAAAATTTTTTGTACAAAAAATTTCACATATTGTTTTTTGTTGTTGCAAAGATTTCACTTCAAAAAATAGTTTTTAATAACATTGTAAAATATGTATGCAAAATTAATCTACTTATACTTAAATTTTACCATGCACGTAATCATCATTAGAGAATTTACTTACTTGATTACTAGTAGAGCAACAAAAGTGCTAAACAACAAAAAAATATTTATCAGTGTCTCGTTTGTTATCGTTTATCTTTAACATTATTATTGTCAGAGATGAAAAAATCTAGTTCCAATTACATATTATTGCTTTCCGTGTTTCTTCAATATCCTTGTTGTTAACCTAATTCAATCCAATTCAAATTTGAAGGAAGTATGTATCTTTTGTTAAATTACCTGATATATGAATCTTAAACATGATTCATAACAATGAACTCGTGTCTTTAAGTGTTAGTTTGCTCGACCCACGCCTTCTGCGCGCTTTGCTTGAATATGAAACATTCTGTTAGTATTGAAAACTGTTAATATCACTTGTATTTTACCGTGCATATCTCTTTGATTGCTTCGTGTCAGCAGTAAGAAGTAGCTCCGTAATTCATTCTTGCAGTCTGGCTTTGATGATAAAAACTTAATCTTAGTCTTATTCAAGTTTGGCTCAATAAAGTTCTTATTAACGACGACTTTCAACTAACGCACCCGTTCACAGTGAGCAGGAGCTTGAGAATGAGAATCATCATCATCTGAGCGTTATTGAGTTGAGGCCGCACGGGCCCAGGGCCCGAGAATAAGAGGAAAAGACAAGAAACTAGTTAAGTTTCCGTCAATTATTTAATATTAAACACAATAAAGATTTGAGTTTTGACAAGTTTGTAATAAGATATGTTCTGCAGTCATTTGTTAAAATGAGAAAACATTACTTAAAACATAAATGCCGTGGCCTCTCATCTCAAGAAGAGTCTTAAGACATACCAAGTGACCCGCCTGCCTAGCGTGGTGATAATGGGAAAATAGCCCCAATAAAATGTTAGAAAGCTTTCTGATATGATGATGAAGACGAAATATCAATCATATAGACATAGTAGACATTAGCAGACTATAAAAAGGTTGCAGCAATAAGAAGTTCCATTTCTTTTAAATCTTGTGACTGCAGAACACAATTTTTTGCAATTTTTTTTTCAATATTAATTACTTTTATTGTAATGGGAGAAAAAAACCAACCTTGATAATATTCTTGCTCGTTCTTTTACGATCAAGCTCCATCCCGCAGTAAATAATTTGTAAGTATGACTTTTATAAGAGCTGTATTGAGACAAACTTCAATGAATTAATTTGAATTTGACTTAACTTCAGAGTTTTACACAGGTTACACTTGACCTGTGTCCGATTGTTCAATATTAACAATCACCTAACAGTCAGAAAATATTGATTTGATCGTTGTTTGTGGGTGGAAGGAATCTTGTTTTCTTTGAAACTTGGATATTCAAGCGTGGTTCGACTAGGTCATATCGATTTTAGTCGTCAATATAGCTTATGAATTTAGGCGTATACATTATTGCTAGTGAATTCAAGTGGGTCCATAGAGTTGTAAAACAATTGGATAGGCCTTTTTTACCACCACTTCTGGACATAGGCCTTCCTTATTGCATTAAAAGACCCGACTTGTGACTATGATAATGCTAATGCTTCACTATTGTAAAACGACTGATATATTACAAAAATCGTGTGCTTAAGCATTTATCTAGACACCACAACAGTAGGTAATATACTTTTTATTTGGTCTGGGTATTTTGTATGTAGGTTTAATAAGTACGTATTACGTACAAATAAGTATCTATAATACAAAAAAACTCGTTATTTTGAGCAATATGACTTGGTAGAAGATGTCCGACAACATATATTTTTTGATATATAATCTAAACTGATGTAAAAGACAACTGCCAAGATTGACTTATCTAAAGATCTCTACAAGCCATCAGATCTATAGATCTTTATAAAAGCAACTGAATGCTTCTGTGAGAATGTTAATGTTGTATTGAAAAGGATGTAGTTGGAACCTTCAAAACCAAGCATAGAGGTTTTTATTACCTTTCTATCATTGTTAGAAACCTTATGTTTATTGGGATTAGGCAGTTTTTGCTTGACAATTTGTTTGCCGTCGCGTGATTTGGTTATGCTCTCAGTTTCTAAGTATTTCCAGTAATAATTTGCTGCGTAATAGTCTAACAACAAACATAGTAATAATAGGTTTTATATCGTATTTCTAAATAAAATCTGATTGTGTCCAAAGATAAAATCTCCTATAATCCCGAGTCTTTTAAGCGGGGCATGAAATGGCATTTTTTTAGGACTTTATAGTGGGTGCGCTGGTTACCGTTCATTTAATTGACTGCTACTGCTTTTCTATGCAGATGTAAAATAACACAGCTGAAATATAATTTTATTTAGACATAACACATGAGAACAGAAAACATTACAGTAGACAATATTCGCAATTACATACATTCACGCCTGTTTCCCCGAAGGTGTAGGCAGAGGCATATTATACACTTTGCCAATTATATAGTTGGTTCCACGTAATAGGTGGCGAGCCTGTTGCCGCTCACCGGGTATTGTTATGTTCGCCAGAGCCTCGTCCGTTGGTCGGCAGGTGCACCACTTGCAGGTGAGGTTGGCTTGGGCTCCTTGAATGTTTGTAGGATTCCTATACACCCGTCTACACATCTCATTTAGTTTAACTAAAAGTTATTTGTTAGGGAGGGAACACGGTACGAAGCGCTTCAACTTTTTTTAATTGCACTTGTCACTCCATAGTGTTTTATGATTGCCCAGTCCTGTATAAGTCCTTGTTTTCGTTAGGAGTATTACGTGAAGCAATATTTAGTAGGGGTAGTTCTTACCTTGGCGTCTGCGTTCTCAGTCGCAAAGAGCACTACGAAAAACTTAGTATGAAATAGTACCTAATATTGACGAATTTATCAAGGGCCCCCAGTCCTGAATAATGTGAAAAGTCTATTAATTTTGGTTGGGAACAGAATACAGGGGGCCTACCGCCGAGTTCGATGGCAATCGATTATAAGGCAAAATGGATTTCGAATTAATTCTGTCGTACCGACGAACTCATGGAAATCGAAACAAAATGGCGTTCTCCATTTACTATTGGTCTGTCACGGACTGAAGGTCATGAATGAGAGGTGGCTGTCGGCAGATTCCCTGGTACGGATTAATGAACGCAAAACAAAGTTTGATCTAGATGGATTACCGGTAATCCATCGAATTCGGCGGTAGGCCCCCTGGGTACTGCGGTGGTACTTAACCGTCCTTTGTCACATGGAGAATTTCCACTCACTACATAGTACGTAGTATGCTAGCCCTTTTGTTGGCTATCTGTATTACTTCTACGTTTATTTTATTTATTTATTTATTTCATATAAAAAGTATATATAATTTTATGCAGTAAGCAACATAAACTCTTTCATGTTTTACCGGGCATCAGTGTTGTCGTGAAGCACTATTTGGTAGGGAATAAAATACTTGGCACGGCGGTGGATCGAAAATTCTTATCTAGGCGTCCTTTGTCATAAAGATAACTTTCACTAGCTACACAGAACATACAATGACATCATACCAGCCTTATGAGTCCACTGCTGAACATAGGCTCCCCAATTGATTACATTCTATTGGGGGTATTTTCCCATAATCACCACGGGTTGGTGGTCGCAGTTCCAGCCAGTACGCAGGATAACTCTGCCCATCATCCGATTGGATTTCTCTGCGTCGACTCTTACGACACCCCGTGAGATGAAAGGGGAGGGCACTATTCTGGAGCTACTATTCTATCACACAGCACAGAGTATGAAATATTACATAATTTTGACGAATTGTTCAATGGCCATTTGTTTGATTGCCGTGGTCATGGTCTCCGGTTTGTAAGTAAGTATTACGAGTAAATTGCTGCGTGATGGTGCAACTACAAAATATTACTAACTATAGTTATTGTTGCATCAATGTTGTTTTCCAAATGTGTTCAGATTTTTTTCAATAATTTTGTTGGTATATAGGATCCTACTGCAATAACATACATAAAATCACGCCTGTTTCCCCGAAAGGGTTGGCAGAGGCGGCATATTATACGCCTACAATTGGCCAATTATATTGTTGGTCCCACATAACAAGTTGCGAGCCTATTGCCGCTTACCGGGAACTTTTATCGCATGCTTAATGGAATGGTGACTTTACTCAAAAAATACGATTTTTGGGACATCGCAAAAGAAGATCTTTTAAAGAATACTTGGCCTACTTGTAAGCGCATTAAATTGATACTGATTTATTTATTAGTAATTCTGCTTGTGTTTTAAACGTTCGATTAACATTGACTCGATCTCAGTAAGAAATAGAAAGACTGTATAAGTACGTAACTCAAACCTGACCTATCTATTAATGGGTCGATGTTCCTTTAAATATGCGTTATGTTCGCCGGTTTCGTTCGTTGTTTAGCAGGTGCACCACTTGCAGTTAAGGTTGGTTTGGGCTCCTCAGATCTTAGTAGGGTCCCTATACACAAAATATAGTAACAGCAACAAAACTAATAACAATATACCTTATAAGTTTTCGTAAGAAGTACAGTATTGTATTGTAGAACATTTTGTTTCCTTGATTTCTTTGTTCTTCTAAGGATTAAAAACAACGTAACATCGTATAAGAAGGCAGCGATTGTCGTGTAAACAAACATAACATGTAAATAACGTTTGAATTCTTACAATAATTTATGGCGATAAGTATTAGGAAGTCATGACTACTTACGTCATTCTGTCATATATGTCTTCGCATGGTTTCTTGAACATAGAGCTAAGGAGGCAATAGATCTACCTAACGTGCAATTGTGCATTAATATAACAGCATGATTCATACAAAGACTTCATTAATTAGTGCTAATAGTAATTACCTTGTAGAAATTGATATATGGTGAACAGTTAATTATACGGATAGGAAGTCTAATACTAGAAAATGATGCACAAAACGAAATAAAAGAATACATAAAACAGTTATATTTTATTTGCACAATATACCTACGTCGGAAAGTTATTATAACATAGAACCTGAACCGGATATAACTATGGGGAACCGTTAAATATATATATATGGGAATCCGAATAGGATGTCTTAATAATATCTCCTGATATTTCTCCTGCATGGGAATCGAAGCCACGACCTTAGAAACAAAGTGCAGATATGACCTCTACGCCATATTGGTCTTCAATCGGAGTGTAAGTGCAATAAAAAATACATATACATTTATGTATGTACGGAGAAAGCTAACCAAAGTAACTTAAGTGTACCTTCGTTTGACCTCTTTAGCTTAATTAATTTACTGTAAGGCAGTGTATTGGTGCAATGAAGGTAAGATAAACATACATGTCACTGGCTAAATGGAACATAGGCCCATTAGTAGGCAAGTCAGATTTAAGTTACACCCAGACAGTATTTTTATTTTTCACTGAGATCTCACAAATTTTATTCAAACGTTCAAAAGACAAGAAGCATGATTTAATAGTATATCGCTTTTGCATGTTATGCTTCAACAAATATGATAAGTCCTTATAACAAGATCTTCTTAGCTGCAAATCAGTGATTTGTTGTTGCCGTTCTGCAGCGCTGCGACCTACGACACACATGCACACTTTGCGAATATTTTATTTTTGTTCTATATATCTTTTAAGCTATTGCATAGCTTCTATCGCGGGCATTGAGCGTGGAGACCGAATCCAGATATTTCGTAACGAAAAAAAACCTAACACCCCCTACTCCGAACGGCACAGCGGTGATACTTTATAGTTTTTCCATCTATCGATAAATAGCAGCACTTTTAATGAATATCACGCTTGTCTCTTTAGTTCAGCTCAGAGAAAGTATATATGATATTATATCTATATAAATGTACATAAAAATAAACAATTATAATTGCATAAGTTGATAAAAAATGCTATGCAATAGCTTTACCGCGGCAGTCTCTGAGTGCCACACGTCTTTTTTATTATTGTAATTTTGTTTTTGTTGTTTTATATGTATGTGTCTTTTGTTGCAATAAATAGATTATCTATATATCTTCTTTTATGATGTCCCAAAATCATCTCTTCGAGCTGAGCCAGTATTCCATAAAGCCAGCGATGTATATTTGGAGAAATCTACCCATAGTAAATGCAAATGTAGTTAAATTTACCTTTGTCGGGAGTTTCATATATGGCGCGGTAGGGCCGGTAGGCCGGGTACGTACGTGGTCGTGACGTGACCTATGAATGCAATTACCATAATGCATGTCCGCCTTGAGTGCGGGACACGATTGTGGGTCAACAGTCGGACGATTAATCCCTCTCTAGTCTCTATTCAGTGCGTGTATCATATGGCATTATTTCACTGTTTTTATCAATAAGAGTTTTTGTTAACATATATATATATATATATATATATATATATAAATTCACGCCTGTTTCCCTGAAGGGATAGGCAGAAGCAGGAGGTTATTGTTAAAGATACGAGTATCACTCTGAATGTTTTGAAGAATTTTAATTGTCGAAAGATTGTTCCCTCTTTATATAGTATTTATTAACTGGCTTCAGAAATTAATGTACCATATGGCATTATTTCACTCTTTTTCTATCAAAGGGACTTTTTATTTATTTATTAAACGGTGTACATGCCAACCAAAACGAAAGCATGCTAAGATAAACTAACAATGTCAAATTTATAACAATATTAATAAATTATAGTCTACATTATATCTTGTTTATTGTTATTTATATATTGCCTTGCATTAATGAAAAGACCATGCTCACTGTCAAAACAACCATAACATCAAACTTAATTTTTTATTCAAAACGTTTTTTTATTGTGTACCGTAAACACTTGCATCTAGTGTAGGTTTTATCTATGGTTCACTGGCGATCAGACAATAAGGATTGATTGAAATAATTGATGTATTGTTAGTCTTGTCTTTTCACCTAAGGCAAACTGGCAGCTAAGAATCAAGATTGTTTCCTTTAAAGAAAAATAAATAATTTTATATGAATTGTATGAAAAAAGTGGACTTCTTGGCGGAAGGTGAAGCGTCATGTCTGCAGTTTTGTTTTATTTTCTAAAATTTGTGGTATTTCTTACATTAATGTGGAAAAAGGGTGGATTATTAACCGTTAAGTGTTTGTGAACATACATGAGTATTGGTAAATCAAACAAAGCAGTGCAACATCACTTTTCAAATTCTCTCAAGGAGTCCATGTGAGATCTCTGTATAGTCCCACATCTTTACGGAGGACTCAAGGGGCTTAGGAGGGATCTCATTTACCATTAATCATCACTCATTCTCATTTACTATGAATTATATATTATTAATATATCACTTACTTGACACTGGCTAGATGTGCTATGTGTTAGACGCACGAAGCCATTATTTAAAAGAAGAAGAAGAGAGAAATATGAAAAAAGTATGTATATGAATCATGGGTAGGTACTTTGTTTTTCTTCCTTAGTAAAAAGTACATAAATAATACTTTTTCAAGGTAAATTGGGCAGGTCAAAAGTGCTGTAGACCGATGGCAGTATATGGGATGCTTAATGAACGTAAATAAAGCTAAAATTGTGTGCCAGGTTCGGGACAAGTGAAAGGATGTTATCTCCGCATACCCTAAAGTGTGACAATATATATGTAATAAGGGGCTATCCACGGAACAGAAAAAACTAGTGGAAGTGCTAAGTAGGCGTATCGCGCGTGTCACAAGTAGGCGCTGTTACGCTTACTTCATTGAGTCAAGCCGCAGTTGTGTTCTGACATCACGTCGAGTTGGTAGTCGTTGCGTTCCCTTGATTTTAAAAAATATGCCGTATTGTTCCATTTTATGGTGCAAAAATGATAGATGGAGAAAAAATCTTATAAATGGAGGTGTTTCGTACCATCGGTAAGTAATATTTTAATTGTATTCTAAGAAAATTATGTAATTTCAGTTTACACGTTATTTAATTGAACGACTAGCTAAAATAAACCTTAATGTATTTAAATAAAGTCTATTTTGGCTTAACTGTATTAGGCAAGTCCATGTCGAATGTTCTTCGCTACATAGTTAATGATGTAGTCAGGTGAAATACTGATATTATCGATAAATGAAAATAATGTATTACGATATATCGATATATATATATATATATATATATTTCCTGCGTCCAATCATGTCACTGATTTGATGAAAGCAATTGTCGAAAAATATATAAATGTTCGCATACATCATTTATTAAAATTAAAAATAAAACTTTCAAAACGTCAGTTTTTAAATAAATATGTTTTATTTCAAGGACAATAAAATAAATTTTAAATAAACGTGTTTTTCATTCTATTCTATTTTCGATGTAGGTATAATAAAAGTTATTACAAATTTCTCAAAAACTTCATGTTTTTATCGAACGTATCTATCGATATCGCTTTCTACTGCAACAATCAAAGCGACACCCTGCACTGGCAGACTAGCAGTAGAATCTACGTCTGTGGCGGTAATGACAACCTTATTGCGATTTTAATAAGGGTTATAATTGCTTCAACAAACAACAACACCATCTAGCGATACTTTCTCAACAATCATAGGTAGTTTGAATTTAGTTTAAAAAATGTTTTAAGTATTTTTCTTTTAAGCAAATTAAATCTTATTATAGTGGATGAATGTATATTTTCCGGTGTAGAACAATTGACTTAAGCTAATTTTGACTAAAATAAAAATGACCAATTACGCTCATTGTTTATCTGTAGTGTAATATACGGTCAATGGTTTATTTGTGTGAGTTTGGCGACAACGGTCTTCATACTAATTTTGTCACTTACCATTTCCACTAGTTTTTTCTGTTCCGTGGGGCTATCCATAAATAGTCACGCTTTAAGGGGATGGGAGGGATTTGAAAAAGTGTGACAAGGGGATAGAAGGTATATTTCCTGACGTCACGTTTTAAAATCCAGATACTATGAAAATTTTGGAATTGCTGTTTTGCTGTATTTTTTTTTGATATTATTCGTGTGACGTAATTTATGGACGACCCCTTATTTGAATTACATAGTAACAAAATAGTCTTTTGAAAAAACACTATAAGAAATAATGCAGTTTATGCAAATAGCAAAATAAAAAAACCATAACATTTCCTATTTCTATTAAAAATCAGCTGTCATTTATTGATTAAAAAAAAAGTATAATGCGCATTTAAATTGAACACGTTATTTATTGCGTTTCCACGTTATTATTATACTTTGATAGTGAAACTATTGATTCAGAACGGATATGTTACCGAGTGGAACGGGGTTCGACGGAATATTTTATACTAGCTTATACTACCGCTGGCAACGACTTTGTTTACTTGACCCTGATGAAAACTGATTGTTTTTCGGGATGAAAGGGCGCGCTTTATCCTTCCTAGGGTTGCATCCAGTATTATATATAACATAACAGAGATTAACAAATGGGTTCGATTAACACACAGGATAATTGTTTTGACAAATAATAACAATTGTTAGTACGTGTATAATATGTATTTACAAAAAAAAAAGTATTTACATTCATCGATTAATTTATATTTATTTATTTAAATAGACACACCAACAAGCTGAAATGCATACTTAACATTTAGAAAAGGTGTAGGTTCTGGACTCATATGAAAACCGATTACAGGCGTACACAAAATTGTCGATACAGAACACTCATTAAATGAAAAATTTAATAAAATAAATGAAATGAGAGGAAAAAATTTAATCATTAAATTCAACGGAATTGATTACAGTTTATACAAAACAAAAAAAGAAAAAAAAGATATATATCTATAATTGTTAATTACTTGTTCCAGCACTTTGTTCTTGCATTATTCCAAATTATCCTTAAATATATCGATTACAGCCACCTTATTTATGGTGTCAGATGTGGAATAGATTCTAGAAAGCGGTTGGTGCAGGCCCAAGTTAGTAACTGCTAGGAATATGAAATATCGCAGTGCACGCAACTCGCGAATATTTGTGAGGAACCCTGATCTGATGCATATTTGTTGAACAGATTACAGCATTTTGTTCGACCGCTGATAACTTTGTGAAAAAACAGCAAGTCCGACCCAAAGCGTTATATAACATAACTAAATAATTCCTCTATAAGACCATTCGATTTTGGAATTCTCTGTCGCCGCTTAGTTTCCATACTCCTGTAGTCCCGGGTCTTTTAAGCGGGGCGTGAAACGGTATTATAGCAGGCCGTCATGAGTGGGTTGTTACCGTGCTTTTTCCACGATATGGAGCGTTCCTACTTTGCTACTCGATATGGACTATTATTAAATACTATTAATATATCTATAATTTGACACTGGCTAAATGTGCCAAACGCACGAAGTCATTATTTAAAAGAAAGAAAAAACAATGTCAAATGCTTCAACCTTTCTTAGTAAAACAGTCCAAATCTTCAGTGATCGCTTCTGTCAATAAATATTTTGCAAATTTTATCGTTTCATGAATAATTCAAAATTTATTTTAAATTATTATAAACATTTAGCTCTGATTTTTTTTCATATTGACCAAGCCTTTATTTTAATTTAATATACTGATGAATATAATGACGTCCACTCGACCAGGTTGCCCTACTTGGAAACTTGAATCACGAAGATCCTTGAGGCGGATAAAAAACTAATCGATTTGTTACTTTTTAGGGTTCCGTAGCCAGATAGTGCCAACATGTATTTTTTACTAGGCCTCCACTGTCTGTCAGAACACGAAGGCGTACACGTAAACCGGTATAATAGGTTGGGGAAAAAGTCTTTTCGTATTTTTGTATGAAAAGTCAAGACATTTTTTTCAAAGTTTATTTACATTTATTTACAATATATATGTACAGTTTTGTTGAATAACTTTCTGCCATTTTGTGGGCAGAGACATTATCCCGTTACTGTAGAAACTTTGGGACGTCTGATAAAAAAAACGGGACAAATAGTTTTGGCAGTCCTCTCTTGAGGTCAACCTTACAGAACCTAAAGAATTCTGCAGAGACCGAAACAGGTGAAAATCTGAAGGCGCAAGGTCAGGGCTATATGGTGGATGCACTAGGACCTCCCAGTCGAACTCTCTTAATTTTTGCTGAGTGGCTAAAGATGTGTGTGGTCTAGCGTTATCGTGATGAAAGACCACACCCTTCCTGTTGATCAATTCCGGCCGTTTTCTCTCGACTGCTTCCTTTAATCTCATCAGTTGCTGGCAGTAAAGATCAGAATCGATGGTTTTGCCGGGCGGTAAAAGCTCATAATAAACAATGCCCTTCCAATCCCACCATACACACAGCATCACCTTATTTCGTGTTAGGCCAGGTTTGGCCACAGTCTGTGAAGCCTGGCCAACTTTCGACCACGACCTTTTTCGCACGTTCTTGTCGTACGTGATCCACTTTTCATCGCCAGTTATCAATCTCTTCAAAAACGGCTCGGTTTCATTACGTCTCAATAATGAATCGCAAATGAGTACACGGTTCATTAAGTTTCTTTGAGTGAGCTCGTGTGGCACCCAAATATCGAGCTTTTTTGTATAACCAGCTTTCTTCAAATGGGTCAAAACTGTTTTGTGGTCAATTCCCAGTTCTTCAGCTACATCGGAACTACTAATATGCCGATCTTGCTCCACTTTTTCAAAAATGGCGTCCATTTTATTCGTAACAGGGCGACCAGAGCGAGGTGCATCTTTAACATCAAAATTTCCGGACTGAAAACGTTTGAACCAAATTTGTGCTACTCTTACTGACACTGCATCAGGTCCATAAACATCACAAATTTTTTTCACTGCTTGAGTTGCATTTTTGCCTTTTTTATAATAAAATTTTAAAATGTATCGAATTTCTTCATTAGATTCACTCATTTTAACGGAGAGAAAAACAAATGAAAAATAGCGGGAAACAACTTTTTTTTATTTTTTGCTTTTCTTTATAATGGAACCTTTTTAATGTTACCAAAACAAGCCAGACACAAATAGTACAGTCAAAAAAAAATTATAACAAGTTTATACCTACGTTATGCGAAAAGACTTTTTCCCCGACCTAATATATTTGCCTCAATATATACCTTCAAAGAATTCTGACACCCCCATTTCTTGAGGATATCGCAGAAAGGTGAAGTTGAATTATAAGTGAAGGTTGATCGAGAAAAGAATGGGTCGATGACGAATAACCAAGTGGCAGGAAAAAACATACGGCACCGCAATTTGCAACCTACATAATTATCAATAAATATCAAAAATCACGTTTTGTTTTGCGGCTTCGTCTGGTACGGAACCTTTAGTATTAAAGTCCAACTAGTGCTTGGCAGTTTTTTTGTTCGAATCCTGGTGCAGTCGAACAAAAACATCCTTTTGTTAATCCCTTTTTGTAGAGCGCGTGACTCACTCCTTAACTCATTTCGACGCAATATACGCATTAACTGTTTTACTACATATTCAGTTGAAGTTTTACTAACTAAACGTAAACAAAGAGTTCAATATTGACGACGGATATAGCGTGGATTATTGTCCTTATGTATACCTGCACTTGCTTCTGATATGGTTGGTTCGAAAATATATAGTAGAGATAAGGAAATAAGGAAATTCTGATTAGATTCAAAACTCATTACTTTCCGATCCGCTGAAGGACACCACTAGGAAAACCTTAAAATCTTTTATTTACCTTTTAGCGCTATGGTATTCTGTACTTGTGGTAGCAAATAGAAAACAGATGTCTGTGTTTAATAAGTCAGGTCATGTGAGTTATCACGTAACGGTGGCTGAATTGTTTACGTTTGATTAGGATCTTTGTTAACTGCTTTTGCGGTCATGCCATAAATGCATATCGGTCACAAGGGGTTGTTTCAAGTTAATAGACTAACTTCAAGTTATAATTAACTTCTTAATAAAATTTTGTTAATAATATTAAAACTTATTTTTTGGTTTGTCATTATCTGTTTTTAAGTTTAAAACATTCTTACGTAATCTCAGGCCCATAGGTATAATATATATTTAATTTAACCTTGCTACAAACTATTTCAAAGGGATCTATTTTTTTAGAAAAGTTCGCTAATAATAATAATCCTTTATTGCACATAAAACATATATAGATTACAAAAGGTATTTAAAAACTTAAATTACAAATGTGGACTTATCTCTAGAAGAGATCTCTACCAGCCAACCATAGAAGTTGTGTATAAATTAGTAGTATTGTGTAGCGCAGTGCTAGGACACTGGACAGGACAGCATTTTCTTACTCGCCACCTACGACACTCTCGAGCAAGAACTCTTTAGCACGTGCAATATTTACAAAAAGACGTATGTAAACTAACCCAAGACTTTTATACGACAGGGTTGGCCCCTGTGGGAGCGATGCGAGTCGACCGAGCACGAGCGGCGTCAGCTCCTAGTGGCGCGGCTGCCGATCGTGAGGACGCTCAACGGGGGCGGCGCCGTGCCTCCCGACGAGCGAGACGCGGCCGAGCGCGCCTTCATCAGGCACTACATGGACAAACCTGAGGCTGAACGTCCCGCCAGGTAATTACAACTACATATGTGACTAGCCTTATAAACTAAATGAGATGGTGATTTGGCCGCGTCTTCATCCCAAGCCTAGTAGAAAGAACGAAGAAATGTAAAACAGCTCCGCCAGGTAACAACAACCCCAATGTGACCACGTTCTTATCCTACACTATATCGATTAGCCTGAAACAAACCGTCTCACTAGATTATTACGTAACTGTCTATCCCAAGTTGGTTATTTTTGCTGGCAATCCCTAAGCGGCGTCAGCTGCTGGTGGCTCGGCTGCCGCTGTTTAGGACGCGCAATGGGCGGCGCCGTGCCTCCTTCGAGCGCACCTTCATCCGGCACTACATGGGCAAGCCTGAGGCTGAACGCCCCGTAAGTGAGTTACTTCGGAAAAACTCCAGCTGGCGATCCCAAGGCTGATCAGGGGTCCTACCGCCGAGTTCGATATCAATCGATTATAAGGCAAAATGGATTTCGAATAGATTCTGTCGTACCGCCGAACTCATGGAAATCGAAACAAAATGGCGTTCTCCATTTACCTATTGGTCTGTCACGGACTGAAGGTCATGAATGAGAGGTGGCTGTCGGCAGATTCCCTGGTACGGATTAATGAACGCAAAACAAAGTTTGATCTAGATGGATTACCGGTAATCCATCGAATTCGGCGGTAGGCCCCCTGACCTATCTATTAATGGGTCGCTGTTCCTTTAAGCATGCCCTGATGACATCATCGGCCGGCGATGTAGCCAAGCCTAAGCAGAATGCATCACTAAGTCATAACTTGGCTTCGGCTGATATTCCCTAAGAGGATAAGCATCGGCTAGAATGACATGGAGTGACGATCCCAAGCTTTGAATGGCAATGCGGCAATAGAAAGAAAGAAAATAATTTATTCCGTGACAAATAATACATTACTTTACAAAAATGACACATGTGGCACCGAAAAGGCTTATACTCAGCATATGCCGAGGGGTCACTATGGCACAATACCACTTCATGTACCAGTATATCTGAAGCAAATAGCCTTTTTAAGTAATAACATAATTATGCAGGCGTTCCCAATCCCGGCCAGGCAAATAATATCCGTTGACAATGTAGCAACGTCTTCACCCCAAGCTTTAAAGCATATCACTCTGCTAAAAAGGCTTACTAAAATGCACACATGTGTAAAAATACTCATTATATCAGCATTTACACACTTACTCGCAGCCTTCATTGTCACATATCAATTAATTTTACGACAACCACACGCAGTCAATCCAAAAGGTCAATAGTTAATTAAGATCAACTTTGTTAAAGTTATGACTCGGTATATAACGTAAATATAGTGTAATGTCGTTCAGGAAACCAATATTCATTGATAACAGGATTTGTTTATCTCGCAAAAGCGGCACCGATGCCCAATGTCCTACCTTATGCTGACATTTTTTTAAGTATAGGGATAGCCAACCTCACCTGCAAGTGGTGCGCCTGCCGATCAACGGACGAGGCTCTGGCGAACATAACAGTGCCCGGTAAGCGGCAATAGGCTCGCCACCTATTACGTGGGACCATCTATATAATTGGCGAAGTGTGGGCGTATAATATGCCTCTGCCTACCCCTTCGGGGGAAAAGGCGTAACTGTATGTATGTACTAGTTGGATCGGTAAAAACGGACACAAAGCAATCAGCCAATTGCCGCCCACTACTAAACATAGCCTTTCCCCAAAGAGCGCCAACAATCCGGGTCCTCTCTATCTCGCAACCATTTGGCACCAATCATTAGAGAGACCGGTGGCTGGTACATAGAACTTGTGTTATCTTAAGTTATCTTCATTTATATAAAGCTATTTGTGCATATTTTCAGGTACTGGGAGCTGGTACGCGAGCACGGAGAGTTGCAGCCGCTGGTTGCTGTAGACCTGCGACCAGCCACGCGCGTGAGAATCACCTTCACATGCGGCACAGCGAGACACGAGCGGACAGTCGACGTCTATAGGTAACTGATTCATCATCACTATCTCAGCCCATTAACGTCCTACTACTGAGCACGAGCCTCCTCTCACATACCAAGGTGCGAGGGTATTGGGTTATACTCCACCACTCTCATTTCATATTGTTCGTGGACACAAATATATGGAAATCGAACCCATGACCTCAGGAGCGGGGGGCATATATACTGACTCTCCGCCATTTCATTCGTCAACAGCTTCGAGATTATTTTGGGTTATTTTATTTTTACCCACACTTTCTCATGTGTTATAAATAGTTATAATATGCTGTAGATTCAAGTCTATTTTTTCATGTTTTATCCGTACAAGATGACAAGGAAAATTGAAATTGAAAAAGCCCAATTTTAGCGATCAAACGTCACTCCCCACCTTAGGGGTAATACTTAAATCGATACATTTAGTTACAAGTCGTTCTTCACATTTTGTTCCAGAACTGTGTCGGACCTGAAATCCCGCCTGGAGACGTTGGCTGGTTTCCCTGCGTCCAAAATGAGGCTGTTTTATGTAGACCAAGAATTACAACACACTGAGGTAAACTATTTAACATTAATAATTAAATTGATCCCTATTGACTCTGCTAAACTTGGTGGTCGCATACGATCACCGAAGTTAAGTAGAGATTTTATTTATATAATATCGAGAGCTTCTGTGCTTAGCTCGGTGATAGTTCAATGTCGAGACCAATAAGCCTTCAAATTTCAGAGGGTCTCGGGTTCAAACCCTGGTGGCACACATAAGACTTTTTGAAGTTATGTTTGTAATTATCGGTTGCTCCGTGCCTCGGAAAGCATTTCAAGCCGTTAGTCTCGACTGTCATGAATATCTATGGTGGCCGTTATTAGGAAGTCAGCGCCTTCTAACATCCTGACAGCTGGTTTAACTATACAATGATTTTTCCCTCTGAGTTGCGGGAGTACAAGCGGCAGTCGTTCCATGTAAAAAGTGAAATTCAGTCATAATCTGGTTAGACCAGTAAGCAGACCCTGGGCCAGGATATGATGATGAGCGCTTCTGTGCTTCGAAGATCCTGGTTTTGACTATATGTGATTGTGGTGCTGGTTTTGGTTCTCGTTATCACATATGTATGTGTGTTAGGCGGCTTGCAAGTTTCTAACACCAGTACGGCACATACTAACCAACCAGAGATCACTTGCTACGATCCTGCACACAATTTGACCTTTTTTTGCTCTCATTTAACTTTTCAGACTCCCGTCGTTTTCTTTATATAATTTTGAGCAGCCTTTTCTCCAAAACCTTATGGATTTAATCTTGAAAGATCTGACGCGGTCTTCCACTGCATCGCATTATTTCTACAATTCTCACCGTTTATTAATTACCAAAAAATCTTTAATTTACAGCTGTTTCCTGGTCCAGAAGAGATGAAAATCCCAACAAAACAGTTGTACTCATACAACATAAGGTCAGGTGACGAGATCATCATCGAATCCAAGTTGCAGCATTCGATATCGGTGAACTCGAGTGCGTGAGACGCGGGCCGCCGTCGGCTCGGCCGGGCGCACGGCGGTTGCATTTCCACCTTACAATACCGATCTAAGTCTAAATAATACTTTTCACAGGGCCCTAAGTCTTAATAATGCCTTAGTATGCCGATCGAAGTCTAAATAATACCTTTAACAGGGGCCTAATTCTAAATAACACCTGTCACAGGGCCCTAATTCCAAATAATACCTTTCACAGCGGCCTAAGTCTAAATGATGCCTTACAACACCTAGAAGGCAATCCTTACCTCTACCCTCCAAAACGTTAACTTAAGGGCCTGTGCTCAGTGACATTACAGCATACGCAAATATATTGAATCTTATTTACATTCATTAAGCATTCAAATTTATGAGTCATCCCGGGATATCTTATACGATATGAACACCCCTAAAGGAGTGTTAATATTGTTCAGAGTTAAGATTAGTTTTCGTTTACCAAATCCCCCGTTGCGCATGCTGTCAATGGGCGAAGGCCCTTATTTCCTTGCAATAAAGATAAATACGAGTGTAACCAAAAGAGCGTCTTATTCCTGTCTTCGTAACGATTTTTAGCAAGTGCCGTGCCAAAATATATATGGTAATATTATTTGACTTTGTAACATAAGACATGAAGGTATATGCCCCTAGTACCAGATTCTAAATTTATGGCAAGATACTAAATATAAAATGGCAGCAAATTGCTCGTAGTTCACTTGGATGAAACTACCGTCAGCGAGATTTACTTAATAAAGGGTGAATTATGAAATACTATCAGATGTATTGGTTCACCGAAAGAGGTACTGGTAACATCCAATGCGCCATTAAGTTCCACACTCATATCTATTGTTAGCGACATGGGCGTGTTTCGAAATATAGTTATGGCTAGGGTGGTACTATTTGTCGCTGTACCAGACTTCCTAATCGTAATCAGATACAAGATGTAACAACAATTTGCTCGTAGTTCACCCAGAGGTACAAGGTAGACCAATAATACCATAAGATGTATTGGTTCACCTGAAGAGGTACCTTCAATGGCTGAAGTCATACCATCAGGTATGTCTGTAGTACGCCAATTGAAGATGCATTAAGATATTTTTCAACAGCAATTTTAATCTATGTTTCCATCAACAACTTAATACTTTGAATCTAATTCTTAAAATCCTTAGGAGCCACCATTCCCCAATTTTTGACATATATTATGACGCAATACGTCACTATATGTCAAGGGGATCTTGGTTCCCTGGCTGGTGCATTTGGCAGAATGTCCAACTGTCTAGATTAAGAAAATTTAATAAAAATATGAAAGAAAACCCAAGTAGGTTAAGGTTTTTTATTTTATAACAAAGTTGATATAATTTACAAGTTTATTTTCTTATAAAAAATTTAAAATAGACAAGTTTTCTTATACTGGACATTTTGTGATTTAAACATTCTGTGACTAAATGTACCTTTAAAATATGTTTTTTTTAATTATGTGGGAATGCCAATGAAATGCAACCAACGATGGCCCCTTTTCTTCACTACCTGCCTGTTAATGCCATTTGAAATGTCAGTCAAGTGAATTTCTATACATACATAGTGTACCTTTCACTTAATTTGTTTTTCTATGTACCTACTAACCATAAGTGTTTTTTTTTCTTTTTATAGAAAATGTAATGTTCTGTTTTAAATGTACTCTGTGTACGCGCTATATTTCGGATCATCTAATATGAAAAACGATTAGTTTATAAGTTTGTCAGAAGCTAAAAGCTTTTTTTATATAAAATAATATAAATATAAAATGTATCTTTTAAGCGTACCAAAACGGTACAATTTTTCGCTTTTGTGACAAGAAATTATTAAAATAATTCATCAATATTCTTAATACAAAATAATGTTATATAAACATAATGTGGGCGTTGTTTTTTTTTATTTGCAATAAGCAACTGTGATAATAAATTATAAAATAAAGTGACTAAATCAAAATTACATGTACATTATTGTTTTATGCATCAAATGTCTGATAGGACTCGCATTTTGCGAGATAGCATCCCCGCACTAGTTTGAATGACCAAACTGTTGTAATGGTTTTAATTATATAAAATGTAAAGTGATAAAAACTGCCATTTTACGAAATATACATACATACAGTTTGTCTTTAGAATTAGAATAATACAATAATTTCTGAAGGTAATAACTAAATCTGAAACTATGTCATATCATTAATTTACCTTTCTTTCTGTGTCTATTTTTTAATGAGAACTTTTTTAATTTTTAGTATGAAAACGATTTTTGACTAGAATTATGATTTATGACTTTGTTTTTTTTAACTGGTTAAAATCTGTGAATATTTGTCATATCTACACTGCCCTACTAAGCGCAAAAGCGGTATCTCAAAAAAATCCGTAAATTTGATTTTTATGGCATCGGATAACTCAGAAAAATACGCTTCTATTGAACTAAGTCTTATAGCGGTATGTTATTTATAAGGTATAAAAAAACGTTAAGAAAGTTTTCTCTATCTCAGTTTTACCTTAAATTACTAAGGAGATTAGAGGTATATCAATTTAACGTAGGCAACCAGCCGTATAGTTGAATACCGCCAAATATACCTAATAATATATATAAATTACGTTTAATAAAAAAAAATAACAATCTGTACATTAACGAAAAAACTAATTTTACATAATGTCAATTATCTCGAAACTAGCTTTCACTGAGATACCGCTTTTGTGCTTAGTAGGGCAGTACAGGAAACTTAAGGCGGACTTAATTAAATGGGACCTCATTTAGTACGATTGATCAATAGATGATGTAAGTAGAATGTTAAAATAGTATTGCTTCTGTTTATTTTTAAAATTGTATGTAAGTCGGTCTTAAGATTCTTATATTTATTGCTATGTCACATAGTTTTGGGTTCAGAACTTAAAAATACACCTATATTGTAAAGTCAACCAGAGTAAATATTATCTGATATCAATAAAATACTTGTATTCAAGAATATTATTCTCATTTCAAATAAGCAAATTTTTCCTTTCAGTTCTCTGTTCACGCGATATAAATTGGCCTGAGATCAAAAACAAGATCCTAAACTAGGCTATTCAAATTATGTTATATTTCTAGAAAATTCCGCTCTTGACAATTTCTATGTTCTCATTCTTTCTATGTACTTAGTTCACTTTTGATATTACTTTTGCTTAAGAGCGCAATTGCTGTTTGTAATAAGCAAAGCAAAGCTCTTTAAACCCCGACTATTCTTGATCCAAATTATCTTAATGAGAAACATAGTCCGGTCATATTCATCAGCCCACTAATGTTTAATGAACAATAAGCCTTCTTAAAATCTGACTTCTTAAATTGCTTTGTGAATCAGTGACGGCAATCTTTAAACTTCAAATTATTACTAGTTAGAAACTTAGTTTATACTGAAATAATCAACTCAAAATTCTTGAATACCGATATTTCTATAACTTTACTCTGGTTGACATTCATTATTTTAACATTTAATAAGAATTATGGATAATTATGTAACAACTAGTATATGCTGTGCTGTTAGCTCCCTTTAGGTACTGCTGTAGTTGCCAAATACGATTGGCAATAAAAATAGATTGTTTCTGTTAGATTTATTATTTGATGAAGTCCGAAATTATTAAAGTGGAAACGATACTTCTACAGTAACTTAGAACGGAAATCAATAACACTTACTTTCGAATCTTAGAAATAAAAACAAAATGATAAATAATAAAAGAAATGTATGAATAATCAATTGTTTTAATAATTCACATACAATCTTTTCCCATAAACAGCTATCATTGCATTCTGCACATTGTCTAGTATATGTTCAAAGACTTTAGACCAACTTGAACTGTCAATTTTACTAATCGTTCTACTCAAAAAGTTTGTGAGAAAATACAAGTCTTCAATTTTTCTATTGATAACCTTCATGCGCATATATTCTGTAACCATATTGATATCACAGGACAAAGGATTTTGGCCACTATCTACCCATGCACTGAGTAAATCTCTAACTTTTTCCCATGGCAGTCCTATTAATCCTGAATGTTCATTTGGTTTCATAAATTCCTTGTCTATTGTTTCTAAGGGTTGTGGATTTGAAATGAAAGGAGATATAAATGGCACTTTATTAAATGAATTAGATTGGCCTTGAAGAAATTTATTCATTAGGTTCCGGGAAGGGATGGTTGTAGTCTTGTTTATTTTAGCTGGTCTGCCCCTCCGTTTGAAGGGTGATTTATTTGTCCCTAATACAGGGGACTTTTGCTTTGTGGATGTAGTAAGAACCGTAAGTTTCTTAGGTGACAAAAATGTACTTAGTTTGACGGCAGCAAGTGTAGCATTGCCCTCTTTTGAACTATTGTCTGTAACATTAGGTTTACTGGGTACAAGTTTATTTGATGACAAATATTTGCTTATTGCACCTTTGCTAGGTTTTGTATTGCTATTTTCCAGTTTGGATATTTGAATGCCTATGCCTCTCATTTCTTTTGGATCTATTTTGTGTTTCTTGCATAAAGTAATCACTTCTCTTGTTATGATTTCAGCATCATTTGTAGCATTTGCCAAAGATGTTGACTTATTTATTGTATTGCAAAATCCGTGACCCATGAACTTAGCTGTTTCGACTGGAGCTTCCTCGTCTCTAACCATCAGCTTTAAAGTTATAGATTTTCCTAACACTTTATACTGTAACATTCTTAGGTGTACTTCATTAGAAAGTTGTTTTAAAAACTCGTAACATTGCTCATTATTTTCAAATCTAATGCCATAGTTAACTTCTGCTGAAACTGACTTCCTAACAGTATAATATGATAAAGGATTTGGGTCACGACCTCTGCACTGATCATATAATTGAGCTCCAGTTTTATTTCCTAAATGATGTTGCAGAGTATCTAATGACAAACTTTGTAAGGACCCACATGTAACATGACCTAATATCTGTAGTTTCTGTGCAGTTTGTTTTCCAACACCTGGTAAATCCTTCAATTCTATTTGTTCCATAAAATCTTGAACTAAATTTTCTGATAAGAAAAACTGACCATCTGGTTTGGCTTTTTTTGTTGCAAGTCTCGCTTGTAAGCGATTCCCACCAAACCCTGTGGAACAAGGACATCCAGTTTTCTCCTTGATTTCAGATCTCAAAGCAGTTGCAAAGTCTTGTACTGAAATGTTAGTATTAATGAGGAGTTCCGTACAATCAACATACATTTCATCGCATGATACAGCTTCTATATCTAAAGTATATTGTGCAACAGTGTTGTATAAAATGTAGGCAACCTCTTTATAGCCATCAAAATCGTAAGGAATGGTTTGTAAATCTGGACATAATTTTAAAGCAGGACCCATGAACATGCCATTGGTGATACCCTTGGCTCTAGCTTCATATGAGCAGGAAGATATTTCACTTAGAGAACCAAACTTGTCCCCTTCATCACTAACATTCTTCAATCTACTATCAAAGTCCATGTCTTCTTCAGGTATTCCATTGACTTTACTTAGTTTCCTTTTATAGAGATTTATTTCAGCATTTATATTGACACCGGGTCGTTTGGTTTGCACCTGGCCTCCTTTCGAATGAGTGACGGCAACAGGTCTGCCACGTAGTTCGGGTCTCTTGCACAAGCCAACTGACACAAAAAAGCAGTCCATATCTATGTGCATTATCACTTTGTTATTTTCAAATTTCAATTGTGAGTATTTAAATGGTCTGTCTATAAAATTAACTTTTTCTTTTAAATTTTTCCAAGCTGGAAATTCATATTTACTGGTATCTCGAAGATCATTTATGTATTGCTTAAAACTAGCTCCTAGCTGTGAAATGTGGTGTAATCTAGAATTATTATAAAATTCTGAAATAAAATTAGGATCTACTGCAGTCCTGGCATTTCTTACAGTATTCATTTGTTCTTTTTTATCATTATGGAGATTTAAATTGTTAATAATAGAACTATCTGGAACTTTCATCTTACTATCAGGAGGAATAGTTTTACTTTCATCTGTATTTAAATTAATATGTGGCAATGTGTTTCTAGTTTTTGCATTAGTTATAGATGTAGTGTCAAATGACATTGTGTGACTTTCTACATTCGTTTTATTATCCTCTGGTCTTTCTGTTTTTGGAAAACACAATTGTGGTTGAGTTCTGGAGTTTCTATAGAGTAAATAGTTTTTATAATCAAGAAGTTTATGAGCTTCAATGCTTTCAGTTATCCATTCGGGCTTCACGACTCTTGATAAAGACATGTTTTTAACTTTGGTATCAGGTAGATTAGAGGCAATAATAAAATCTTCCTGCCTCCGATAAGTATGATAGACTCCTCCATGCTTGTACATAAGTTCTTTAAGCTCATCAGCAGAAGGGGATGTGAATCCATTCACGTAAATGCTAACGCCGTCAAAAATATTTGAAAGTTTATGTGACCTATCAGCTTTTGAAGTAAACTGTTCTTCTAATTTTGTAATTTTTGCCTGCATATAACCACCCCAAGCTTCGAACCCATTATCTGGAAATTTTTCGTCTCCCCTAAACATAGTAATAGTTATTACTTACGTAAATAGGTACTGCACTACAATGAGATGTCCATTAAATTTCACCAAAAAAGAAAATTTACATACACCGACACCGCCCTTTAGAAAATGTTTTAGAACTCATGCCTTCGAACGAAACTTGTTGTTGTTTTGACTTCTGACATTGCTATTTTTTTATTTGCAAAACTAATTAGATTCCAACAATGTCATGTAATGTGATGTAATTTTATTATACTATAACGAGACTGTGTGCCTTTCAAAAGATCGAGAAAACATGTATAAAAGAACTAAAATTTATATAAATCTATCAATGATCAATCAATGATATCAATATCAATGATCAATGAAAATAAACATTACTATTATTGAGAAATTTAAGGCTAGGCAGTATTTTTTATGTAAGGATTTAAAAACTGCCAGAATTGTTGTGACAGGTTGGAATTGACATTTGTATTTGTTTGCTTGGCCGTTGCTCGTGCAGTGAGTCGTGCTGTAGATTTAAAAATTAATTATCCAACAGTGAAGTTCTTGTAAACAGATTGAATAAAATGTCGGCTATCGAAGAAGAATTGGTCATTACCCCTTGGATAGGACAAACTACTTGCAAAAACTCATTGACCGTTATCGTACTGTCCTCCAATGTGGATATCATTGAAAAAATTGCTGAAGCGCTCATCGAAGTTCACACGAAAGGAAATTTTCGCTGGAAATTGATAGTCCTCCGTTCTTTTCAGTTAGAAGATGTTGTAAAACAGTCAGATTACACTGGAAAAATTTCCATCGACTTTGTGATATTAGCATTGGACACTAGCAGAATATTTTGTTTGGAATGGGCGAAGAATGTGCTTAGTCAAGTTCACCCTGATCTCAGGAAGAGAAGAGTTGTGTTAGTGAATGCTAGTGGATTACCAATTAATAGTATGTCCATAAGTGCCAGTGATATTATTAGTTTTTGCAATGAATCTAAATTAGACATGCTCACAGCTAACACATACAAACTAGACGATGCTGTTTTTTTGGCAAGAAAACTTTTAAAATATTTAGAAGTGACTATAGGAGTAAAAACTGGAATTCCTAACTTAAATGTATGATAGATACTGTTAGTTAGATTAAGAGATTTGTAACAGGGGAAATTTTAAACAGTGCCTTAATCCATTACATAGAAATCTATAATTCAATACTTCAGTTTTTGGCATCAACTGATGGCTGGCTCTTTTGTCACACTAATGGGTGGAACTGATGATGAAAGTACCAATATTTTTAAGCACATATTTAATGTAACATTTGTGTATTAAAAAGTTATTTTCAGTCAGTCTGAATTATTTAGGAGTTATACAGCACCAATCTAAGTCTAAACAAGGTTTTATTGTCATGCTAATTGTTGGCACTAACTTTATTAAATTGATATTTGTCTGCACTGTTTATTACTGTATTGATTAACTTTCCTTGTCTTGCTATTGATCAAAATTATCATGTACCTACTGTCCTTTAGTAGCATTGTTCATGTGATGAAGACTAGATAAATTTTAAAATACACTAAATACTCAAGATGACATCTGGATTTTTAATACCTCAATAATGGCAATCAGTGTACTAGTGCACCATAATATCCAGTCTACTTACTCTACTAAGTGATATTTTTTTAAGTAGTTTCTGGCAGTGGAACCAATCTAAATGACATATATTTACAAAATTCCTACCTATGAGTGTATGACTTCTGTCTGTACTTTTTCAAGGTCTTGTTGTACTTTCAGTATATTAACCCTTTGCAAGACAGTGCTTAACATATTCCCACCAAAAGATGAAACCTTATTAAGTTAAACCAATTAATATTTTCTGCCTGTTAAAAATATACTTATTGGCTGGATTTTGTTATGACTTTTGTTTTATGATTTCAATGACATACCTGGGTTACATAAAAAATAAAACCAATGATTACACATTTCCAAATTATTTAATTTTATACTTTGATTGTACTACAAAATAATAGGAAGATTTCTACAGTATTACATTATATATTACATATATATGGAAAGATAGAATGTCTTTCTCTATGGTTGCATTATACTTTACTTGATTCGATTTAAAAAACTGTATTTAATAGATAAACATAATAGGTACCTAAAAATGTGCCAATATGATATAAAAACAACTTATCTCTAATTGAAATACTGCTTGTTTGTAAACATTTATTTATAACTATAAAATAACATAAAAACATAAAATCTATGAATTCTTAAAATAAATATACCATCTATAAAAATTGGATATATTTTATAGACACTTAACTAAAATTTCAAGCCTTAAAATGCAATATTCTCAGGTGTCACTGGTTGGTATATAAATTAATCTAAAATTAAACTAAAATTGCTGCATCCTAATTAAAGTCACACTAGTGACTGAATTAAAAATAAACGTATACGAAAATTTAATATTAGGCATATCACAACTAAAAATCACCTGCAAATAATCAGGGAAATAAATATGTATTCACATTATGCAATAATTATGTCCACACCTATTATATTGTATAGATTATAATTGTGAAATGTAGTTATTTACCTAAGAAACGACATTTATTGCATATTATGAGTTTATACTAAGCAATATCCGTACAACTAATGATATTGTTAATAAAAAGGTACAAGAAAATTATGTTCGATGTAAGCCCATGACGTAAACTGTAACTTTTGACAATAACCATAATAATATTAATTTAAATAATTTCCCAAAATATTCAGAATATGAAATAGTAACTAGTTAAAATCACTTTTTACACAATTAAGACAAAAATCATTAAAAGATATAGGGCTCTGTATAGTGATGTTATCAACAAAGTGATGTCATGTAATTAATAAAATGATAATATATATTAATATGTGATTATGTAGATAATTATTTATTTCGACTAACCATTGGTCATCATTATTATTATTCTAAAGCCAATCATAATATATGTCAAAAATAATGTATTTCAGAAGAACCATGAATATAGTTATATTGGTGTTTCCCTTTACATCTACAGCGTTATCTTAAATATCACTATACTGTTAAAGTATTATATAATGTTGGGTGCATATGACAGTGCAGTGGGTTATTAACATATATGGTGGCCGGTGATGCGGCTTCGAAAGGTAGAATTTAGATACATTATTGACAATAGCGGGGAGACCATTAATCAAATCAAGTTTTAATTAAGTCTTTAATTTGAATCGAAAAAAAAACCTATCCCTAGTGGTTTTGCAGAATATTACTAAAAATTAAAAGCACATGTTATCAAATAGTACAGAGACTAACTGCTATATATATTTTGAATATGAAGCATAAGCATCAGTTTTTGAAGTCTTACATAATCATGAAAACCACTTTTTTATAGTTATTTGGTACATAGTTCCAATTTTGTCTGGCATTAATGATAAAATAAAACCAGAAATTTTTATACAACCTTCAGACAATAGTTACACATAAATTTGACCAATTGGGATAATTTTAATTCTTAATTTACCTTTATACGCAACCTCACCGGCCTCTCGCTAGTTTGATCATACAATGTAACACAGAAATCGTCTAACTACTCACATTTATAACATACCTTACTCCTAAGTTCCTGTACTGAGATATATTTAAGATTAGCTGCTGACACTCAATAAAGTACACCTTGCTTATTAAAGGCATGCTAATGTATTTGACACATGGTTATATAATTTCGTGTCAAATAAAGTTAAAATACATGACATGTGCTTACATGTAGAATAAGAATTTACAACACTTTAATGCTGATACAAAAAATCACAACATAGGACATATATATAGTTTGAAATTAGGAACATTCAGAGTGTTAGATAGCCGAATGTCTACCAATTTGCACAAGTGTCACACTTTAAGTTTGAGCGGGATTATACCTTCAAGCATTTAATTAATCTCAAAATATGACCCAAGTTGTGCTAATATTGACAGAAAAACTAATTATACGCCTCGGTTTGCTCTTCCCTCAATTGGAGAACCAACAAAATGTGCAAGGAATTCCAAGGAATAAATGTTCTCTACATTCTCTCAACAGAAATCTTAAACAAAATAGTGTACTTTGATGAGACAACGAAAACTAATTGTACGTTTAATGTTTGAGATTCTTGATATGTGGATTCATCCGGAGTATGAGTGGTAAGCAAAGCAACTAACGAGCAAAACTTGATAAAAATTCAAATATAAGTATTAACTTTGTAATTATCATCATCATACTCTAGCATGCCCCAGACTCGAGCCCAGGTGCCAAGTTCTGGTGACTGGTTTCACCAGATATAGCTGAATTTCAGTTATTACAGAGTATTAACTTTGTGATATTGCATGCTTAATGGAATACAGACTAAAAAAGAGATTTTTTGGGAAATTACAAAATATGTTCTTAAGAGGATTTATCCTACTTGATGACGCATAAAAATAAAACTGATGCTGAAAGAGCTGAACATTGATGAGAACTCAGTAAAAAATATAAAGACTATATATATATGTAAGTATATGTACGCAACTCGAATCTGTCTATTGGGTTTATTCCACTAAGCATACGATTATACTGCTGATTTTCTTTTAAGTTTGTAAGAGCATATAGTATGTAAATTGTATGAGTTTGGAAACAGACCAAGACCACTCATACTAGAGACGTTATAGCGCAAGCCTCGGGCGAAGTCTCCTCGGCGCCAGTCCGCCTCGCTCCAACTACACGAAGCACCCATTATATCATTTACTGTACACTTCCTTCACTATTCATGACGCTACCTGAAACCATAGAGATTAATTAACTATTATTCTATTTATTAATTACTGCTAACACAAACTGAGCAGAAATGGTACTATGGGTACTAGAAATAAAGCCAAAAATTCCAACCGAGACAAAAATTCTATAATTAAAATCAATGATTTCGTATTTACAAACTGATTTTCATTCCAAAACCAATGTATACTGAGAAAGTGCTAAAATGCGCTACCATAGACACTCTCCGTGATTATAATTTATATATTTTGACTGTAACAAAACAACATATTATTTTTTAATGTATAATCATAGTTTATGGTGTATATTGATCCTTCAGTCACGTAGTAGTTGTAGGTCATTTTTTTGAACTTATATATAATACAATATACTTTGTTAATAAATATAATAAATCAGTAAATCTTCGAAATTAAACAAATTTTAAAGGATAAAGCCCGAACTGAGTAACTTTCTTTTATTATTTCATAAATTTAGTAAATCCCAGTTTTGACTCGCCGCCGGTCGCCTATAGAAGCCGGACGGCCTGGACGGAAGAGATGTCAGCACAATGAGGGCCCCCCAGGAAGGAGTCAAGCCTGCCGGGCCTGCGGGCCTGTCCGAAAGGGTTACCGCGGCCTCTGGACGTAGCAGGCACAATAAAAAACATGGATGGTTTTTAGTCCGTAAAGTTTTACACACCCTCCCGCTCCACCCACAGCGGGAGAAAGTCATTAGATGATTTTCCATCCGAAAAAAAAAGTACTCCATGAGGGGTCTGATTGGTGATTAATTATTAATAACGAATTCAATGACTGACTGTAATTCGAGCTTTTACAGTAACATAGGCAAGTGTATGCCTACTTTGTCACCCTTACCTAGTCCGAGTCGACGACGGTGACAACGTCGGTGGAGACACGCTGCAAGGGGGGCCGGCCGCGGGGCCTGCCCGCGCCCTGCCCCCCCGGCGCGGCGCCCGCCCCCGCGCCGCCCCCTCCCGACGCCCGCTCCGCCATGATCTCGCGTGCACGTTGCTGCTGCAGCGCCATCGCTACCGGGTCGCGGCTGCCCAGACCACCAGCGTAGTACTTCGCACCCAACTGGAATTTTTGAAATTTTGGAATTCACTAGAACTCATACCATGTTTTTAGTTGCTCTCTGAGTGAGCTCACAAGGGCTGCTTTATATGTTATTAGTTATCGTTCAAGGTTATAAATTGATGTAATTAATGTTTATCGTATTAGGTATGCAACACCTGTAAAGATAGATATAAGTCTTAAGTTTAAGTATACGGTACAAAAATAAATAAATAAACATATCTTCAATCTGTCTTCGAATGCACACTTTAGAGGCATATCGTTAACACATGAATTTTAAAAATAATCACTTAAAGGACACAATTTTAGGACAAAAATCCTTGACTCATCACCAGGCCTCTCAGACTATCAGGCCAAGTTGTAAGCAATATGTATGTGATCTTACGCTCTGATGCTGCATGAGCTGCTGTAGCCGCATTTGCTGCTGCTGTTGTTGCTGCCGCTGCCATGGCGGTTCATATTGCAGCCCACTAGATCCGCCGCTTCCTGTACAATCATATATTGTGATGTCACTACATTATCATCATATCAGCCCATTGCTGGACACCGGACTCCTTTCACAAACGAAGGTGCAAATTAGAGCTTATAAGAAAGTAAAATGAATAAAAGACTAAATTAATTTTTCAAGTTTCAATCTCTTATGAACTTCACCTTACAAAAGAAAGCTTAATCGTAAATGAAAGGACAAGAAAATTGTTAAGGTTAGTTTGATCTCCCGCCATTTAAGAGAAAATGCGCTTATTATTATTTTAATATTAAATTAAAATCTCGAATCGAATCGGTGCTTATGACAAAACAAGATCGAAGGTTAAACCAGGTTTTAAACTCATGCTGTCTTCATTTTATCAAATAATAATAATAATATTCTCTTACAATCACACCAATTCTTCAGTTCCAAGATAAGTATCACTAAGAACTTGTGTTATGGATACTAAAGAACGGATAAACATACTTAAATACTTTTTTTTTGTAAATACATACTTAATATACATAGGAAAACACCCAGACCAGAACAAATATTCATGTTCATGCACACAAAGATTTGTCCTGTGTGGGAATCGAACCCACGACCTCTGGAGTGAAGTGCAGGTATACTGACCTCCACGCCATATCGGTCGTCAATCGGATCGGTAATGTATATAATATAATAAATAAAAGTGACATTATACATACATTTACGCCTGTTTCCCCGAAGGGGTAGGCAGAGGCATATTATACGCCCACACTTCGCCAATTATATAGTTGGTCCCACACAATAGGTGGCGAGCCTATTGCCGCTTACCGGGCACTGTTATGTTCGCCAAAGCCTCGTCCGTTGATCGGCAGGTGCACCACTTGCAGGTGAGGGTTGGCTTAGACTCCTTAGGTCTTGGTAGGATCCGTATATATCCGATAGGTAGTGACAGCACTAGTTTAAAACTTGGTCTAACTTTAGTGCTTGTTTTGTAGTAACGCTCTATATGTTTAAAACGGCGACTTAAAAATATACTAATAATACTAAAATACATAATGATTACTAGTACTTAATACGATCAGTTCAATAATAAATTCTTGAGCTACTTTAGTATAAATTTAATAGCTTTATAGCATCAGACACCCGTAATGTAAGTCCATACGTCTACAGGACTAAATTAAAATTTTAATTTGGAGCTACTAATTGTTGTAACTCTTACAGATACGTAATTAACATGTGCCGATACCACTATCGGCCTAGAATAGTGTCACTTCGTCTTGTCTGAAGGGAAGAGTGCACGAAAATAAATTCTATCGGATGATGGGCAGCAGCGTCATCCTGCGTACTGGCTGGAACTACGATCACCTACCCTGCCCAGCGTGGTGATTATGGGAGAAAACCGGCAATATAATGCAATCTATTAGGGAGGCCAATGTTCAGCAGTGGACTTTGTAAAGCTGATATGATAATGATACGGAGCCATCCATAAATTACGTCACACGAATTTCGTTATCTTCTGACCTGCCCCTCCGTCCTTGTCACAGCTGGTCACACTTGTGAGACTCCCTCCTCCTCCTAAGTGTAATGTCACATTTTTTGCAATTGTACAGTAAGAAACAATTACATTAAAACAGCAGTTACAAAATTTTCATAGGACCTGGATTTTGAAATGTGACGCCACAAAATTTAGGATCCCTCCCATCCTCTTGTCACACCATGTCACACTTCGTCAACCCCCTTAACGAGTGACGTAATTTATGGATAGCCCCTACGTGATTCCTAATAAAGTTTGACTTACCCGGATTCATCACAGGATTCATCATCCCCGGGTTCATCATGGCCCCCCCGGGTGGCGCGTACTTGTATATATCACTCATTTTCTGCATCAGCTGCGACCAAAGAGACCAGTGTTAGGGTGAAGCTTTAATTCAACTGGGACGCATGCACCCAGCGAATGTACGGACAGGAAAACAAAGTGCATGCTAAATAAACAATAAATATTGTATTTGATCCGATTTACAAGTTCAGTAATGTAGACAGACTAGTTTGAAACAGAGCTTCTGCCATTTCTACTTCTACCATCCCATGTTATGCCCAAGAGTGTCGTAGGCTGCGACTAATTGAATAGGATCTCGTCAATGTCAGTGTCAATGGGGCGAAGGCTAGCCACCTCTCACTATTTGACAACTTCTGTAGCAAAGATCTACAGGTGAAAGTTGTTCTAAAATTGAACTTAGCTAGAACTATAAGATCATTTTAAAAAGTTGTAGCTGCTTGATACAACTTTTTGCTTGCTGTACGATGTGCAAAGGTATTTCTATTACATATTGCTTCAAGCCAACCCCAGCAAAACGTCTCCGAGAATACTTAATTTGACCTCAAACAAAACTAATTTGGTTTGGCTGCCAACATTATGATTATTATATAGCTTGACCGCAAGCGTTGTACCGTGGACCGTTGACGAAGATTGATCTCTGCGTGTGTAAAATGGACTTTTACAGAACCTCAATTGGCTGAGATTGTCGTATTATGTGCAAGGGAATAATGTGCCACTTCAACATGGCTCAATCCTGTGACTAGGTCATTCAAAGTCTTTCTTATTAGCTCAGCGGTACAGCGCTAGCGATCTATAAGCCCAAGCCAGTGAGTAAATAGGCTTCAAATTTGAAAAAGGGATAACAATTATGTCATTTTACATTTCGGTCCACACCCTGATGGCATTATCTACCTTTGACATTTCAAAGTTATCTGCGTAATTATAGCATGCTTTGTGCTTCGGAAAGCACGTTACGCCGTAAAGTCTATATTAGGAAGTCAGTGCCTTCTATTTCCTTTGGGTTGTGAAGGTCAGATGTCAGTCGCTCCATGTAATAACTGAAGTTCAGCCAAATCTGGTTAGACCAGTGAGCAGACTGGGCCCTGGGCTTAAGTCTGGGGCAACCAGGATAATGCTAGGATATGATGATATGACATACGGGTTCCTTTACAGTTAAATATAGTAAGAGGTGACTATTTCTTTGCCCACAAAAGTAGGCAGGTTAGTAGGCATTTCCGATGTTTAAGAATAATTAGCAAATTTGTTTCTAAATTCATATAATTAATAGAACTTATAAATTGGATCCACTTAACTACATACGATTAATTTTGTTCATTTGACGGAAACAAGGGGAAAATAACATTGATAATTATCTACATAGTTATAAACTTACACCAAAGTCATATCCACCGAACATCTAAACAAATAAATTTAATACTTTATTATCATGATTTTTATAATGCTTCAGTTATTCGTTTATGTAATATACATTTATAGTTTCATTTATACCACAACATGGAATTCAGGCATGGGGCCCACCTGATAGAAAGTGGTCGCCGCAGCCTATTAAAAAACCTTTAAAAATCGTTTCACGCCCTTTTTGCAATAAACAATTTTATACAACACATTTTACAGACTTTAATCGCGGTTAATGGTAATATTTTCAAATACATTATAGTGATTCGTGCTTGCTGGGATAACAGGTATGTTCATAAACTTGATACTACCGTCCCTAATATTTGAATGATTACACTTGTGGGAAATTAGCGACCTTACTGCGTCTAGAGATCTTACACTGGTTAGTTTAACTTTAATAATGTCTCTTAGTTATTACACAACAATTATTTAGTTTCACGATAAGTATCATAAGGATCTTGAGTAATGAATACTAAATAACGGATAAACATACCCAAACATTTTTTTAATGTAAATATGTATTTAATTTAGGAAACACCCAGACCAGAACAAACATTTATGTTCATGCACACAAACATTTGTCCTGTGTAGGAATCAAACGCACGACCTTAGGAGCCGAGTGCAGGTATACCTCCACGCCTTATCGGTCATACTTTGAAGTGTAATACTTGATTATTAATATGTAGCACATTTCAAACATCTTCTCTATTAGACTTAATTTGTAGGATGAACAATGCTTCCTTTTTGATATGGCCCAGTCCCAGTACTTAACAAACTCGCAAAGTTTGGCAAGTATTTATTTAATCCTTCAATTCAGTTGCTTAACAAAATCTACAGCTCAATGAACAAAATAAATAATGAATGAACGACACTCATATCTGATGGCATGTCTTACGCCCATAATACTGACTGAAGTATGGCCAACCAGAAGGAATACAAAGATATCGAAAAGAAACAAAATCCAGATCTTGTACTTTACACGTTAACCACCTACCTTAATAGACGTGTTATAAAAATTACTCAACATCATTCGTCCATATTGGGCCATGTTAGCCGCGAAAAAACTGACATAAATCATGACGTCATCTACATCCTTGCATTCTTTGTTTACATTTGTTATCTCTTATTATTGGAACTTTAGTACAGTATCGAGCTTCTACTCAGAAAATGTATCTTTTTGGTCAAATTTTCTGATGAACCGAGCTACTACATTACTTGACAAATGTATAATTATAATTAACAATACTCACGGCCGGATTAGCGTTGTATATAAGAGGCAGCATGTCCCGGATCTGATTGTCGTTGATGCTGGGCATATCTTTCCGAAGCATCGCTGCCAGCGCGGCATATGCCAACTGCTGCTGTTGCTGCGCCAATAAGCCCGGCACTGGAAAGAAATCATTGAATGATTTTGAGTACAATATCCTAATATGTCAAGTATAATACATGTGATAAATAGCCAAAATCGACTAATACTTAAGCCTATAGACTAGGTCATATCATCATATCCTAGCATTATCCCGGTTGCCCTAGACTTTAGCTTAGGGCCCAGGGTCTGCTCACTAGTTCAACCAGATTTGAATGAATTTCAGTTATTACGTGTTTAAATTCAAGCCTATAGGCAAGGTAATTAAGAATTATGTAAATATTTTTAAAATTTTAGTCTATTTAACTGATTTATATTGTCAGGCAGAAAACTAAACAAGAAATGTGTCTCTATCTACTGTGCGCAACTTGGTTTAAGGCACCTCGAGTTTATAATTCGGTCTATTTACATTAAATTGACGAAATGTGGTCATATAATAAGCCTCTGCCTACCCCTTCGGGGAAACAGGCGGGATATTATGTATGTATCTCATCATCATCATCTCAACCCATTGACGTCTAACTACTGAGCACGAGTCTCCTCTCACATATCAAGGTGTGGCGTCCTGCTGTTAGAATTTATCAAGCCGCCCAGTAGGCCTCTAACATAGCTTAACGACTACCACATTTAGTGATACCCGGGACCAACGGCTTAACGTTCCTTCCGAAGCACGGAAGTGCTCGATATCAAATGCCACACAAACGGTCACTACTGCTGTACCTACTTCGGTGATCGTTTCCGACCACCTAGCACCGCAGAGCTACGAGCGCGCTGTATGTATTTACTAAAACAAATTTAATCCAGGCCTGGCATCTTAAAACAAATGTTCATTGGTTTTCTACGGTAACTCAACTCTAGGGTATGTTGGCGCCAAAGCGGAAAAACACATCGCGGCAGTATTTTATTTTCTTTTTATTTATTTTCCAAAACTAGTATAAATTCGAGTTTTTCAGTGTAAATATAGTGGATTTTTATGTCTAAAAATGTAAGAAAGTGATATATTTCAGTGAATTGTGATTTTCCGTGTTAATACTGGGGTATAACTCTGACTAAATTTTAATATACTTTGGCTGTACTGAATAACGGAAATGATGCATTTATGGTAATAACTTGATTAATTATATTACTTGACACTGGCAAATACTCTTAAACGATTGAGTCCATATTGAAGTGCAAAAAAATACTCAACTCCTTAAGATCAATTCCAATTACAAAATATATTTTTTTAAAAGAACACTTAATAAGTATTTTTTTGCACACTGAACTTAAAATGTTAGTTTTTATTTTGTAAGTTAGAGACTCGTGTCGTGATCCCATAGACAAACTATGCAAATAGTTTTGTGTCAATACTGTATTTTTAATGCTGAACCCGCTGTTTGTTTAATAAATAATAACTAACTAACAACTTCAGGTAACTCACTCATTCCGTTATGCATGGGCCAGGCGGTGGGGAAGGGCGCGGGTGGCGGGCGATTCTTCTCGTTCTCGAAGTCATCCCACGCGGCCTTACGTTCTTCTTCACTCAGGGTCTCCTCTTCTTTGTTTTCTAATAGAGAGTCGTGTTCGTGGTATTTGTAAATCTGTAATCAATTGCGTTTAGTTTTATTCACAAATTTTACACGTTGCATACATACGATCACATCTGTTTCCCCGACGGTGTAAGCAGAAGCATTATATTGTTGGTCCCACGCAATAGGTGGCGAGCCTATTGCCGCTTACCGGGACATTTTATGTTCGCCAGAGCCTCGGGAGGTGCACCACTTGTAGGTAAGGTTGGCTTGGGCTCCTAAGGTGTTGGCAGGATCCCCATTATTGCACTATGTAGGCTACAATTAGTGCAATAACTATTGTTTTTAACACTGGCAAGTCAAGTTCGCACGCAATGATATAAGATATAACACTAAGTAAATTTTTATTACAAAAGAAGCACTATATTACATATTTTTGGTACCTTTCAATTTACATTTAGTTTTAATTACTGATTTTATTTCTTTATAATGTTTTCAACCCTAGAAACCTATTTATACTTTGTGTGCCAGTACTAGAGAGATTTTCATAGTTTTGTGAACTTAATTTTGATAAGATGTCGACTCTTAAGAATTAGGATGCAGGAAAAATAGACGTCACCTGTGCCTCGTGTTCCCGCAGCATTTCAGCGAAAAGCCTGTCCTTGGGCAGCGGCGGTATGGGTCTGGAAGGCAATGCGCAAGTCAGTTACATTATTTATCAGATCCTCGTTTTAGCTTATTAACATCTACTTCAGGGACTACTAGGGATCATGATCGGTGCGGATCGGCCAAAAACTAAAAGTAGTATTCTGCTGGCTTTCGACCAGATAATCTCCAAAAACTGTTAAAAGGCCGGACTCTATTAAAAAAGTTTTATTTTTACTCAGTGCTTCTAGCTTCTGCAATAGATATTAGACAACGAATAAACATTTTTTTGTAGTTAATTTCAAGGTAATTACTATTCTACCACAAATCAGATATAGCGATATTAATTTGTCGTCTGAATCTAACCCACAACTTGAGAAGACAAATACAGGTACAGGTCGCCTCACTTAAAAATAACGCTAGGTGCCAACTTGCGCAGTAGAAGAATTTAAGGTCAATTGGGCGGTATGAGGTGAGGGTTCGTCTTGGGCACTCGTAGATCTTCTCTTCCATTGTGCCCTGCGTGAGTTATTGCTAAGTAATAATCTTTGTTATTCTATTATCAAATTATTATACAAGTTACTAAGACGACAATACTTTAGAGTATATATATACACGACAACACGGCTCCGTAAACGCCAGTAACGCCCTCCAGCTAGGTTCGCCAGTCGACTTTTGCTTCCACCATCCCCGTCGAGCGTTCTTTTTACGTGACGCTACCTGCATACTGCTTTTCTCTCTTATATGTATAGGTCATCACTGATACAAAAACAAGCTTTTTAATCTGATACAGTTTGGAATAAATAAAGCTTTACTCGATTTGGCCTTCAATGGAGCGCTCTTAAGAATGTCGGCATCACCTAAAGAACTTAACAACAGGCAGAAACTTGCGTAGATAAGAATCAGGCAAGAAACTCGTGAAAATTGTTCTCCTGCCAGCATTTACTTTTAAAGTAAAATGTAAGCCATACCTAGGAGTAGGTGGCTCGGCCTCAAATTTGTAGAGCTCCGCCAGATCGTTCTCCGCGTAATGTCGGTCGATCTGCTGTTCGTCAATGACGCGTTTGGAAATCGCCTGCTTCGTCACTTGGCGCTCGTAGATCTTCTCTTCCATTGTGCCCTGGGTGAGTTAATGTAACATAATTATAATTTATACGAGGGCTGCACTAAACGTATCGGGAATGGAATATTTCCACTGTTCCTGTCATATTAAAATCTGTTTAATTGAAAACTATTTGGTTTTAAATATCGAATACCATTTATTTATTTAAAAAAAAGAACCTCGGTCTTGCCAAACTTTTTTAGTCGTTGAGAAAATGCAATTGACTCGAGAAAATTCAAGAGCGATGATTTATTATGACTTTCGAAGTGGTTTAACACAAAAACAGTGTATTGACCGGATGATTTCTGCATTTGGTGATGAAGCCCCATCCAAAACCACAATTTATAATGAATTTGAACGTGGACGTGTCAAGCTCAGTGATAATCCCCGTCAAAGTCGTCCAAAAACTGCAGTCACCCAAGAAAACGTTGATGCTGTGCGTAAGCTGATTGAGGAAGATCGGCATGTGATATACCGCGAAATTCAGACAACTTTAGACATTGGCATGAGTCAAATACAAATAATCTTGTATGAACAATTACGTGTAAAAAAGTTATTTTCCTGATGGATACCGCATCGTATCAGGTGACGAATCCTGGATATACGCGTACAAACCCGAAACAAATAATCAGTCACAAGTTTGGGTGTTCGAAAATGAGTTAAAGCCAACAAAAATTGTTCGTTCACGGAGTGTGGCAAAAAAAAATGGTGCCCACGTTTGTCTTCAAAACCGGCCATGTTGCGACTATTCCTCTTGAGGGACAATGAACGGTTAATGCAGAATGGTATGCTACCCCCCTGACTGGTCTCCACCTTTTCGTGGTGGGGGGGCTGAGTACCACCCGGTAGGGCGCAAGAGGCGCTAAGGAAAAGGTAACACCCAGAGATTGGCGACTCTGGGTGCCCTTAGTACTGACTACCGGGGGAGAAACTAAGAGGGACCTGTGGAGGGCGCAGCGGGCGGGCCAGGAGGGCCCGTTAAGCAGTCATCCGTTTAAACCCCACATAACAAAGATGACAATTATGGCATAGATACTATCGCGCCTGTTTTCGCAAAAGGGTAGGCAGAGGCCACAAATATAAGTTCAGAATAAACACATAAAAAAAATAAGCATATGCTCAGCAATGCAATTAACAATGGCAATAAAAAGAAAAACGAATAGGCGATTTACATTGATATGCTCCTATTATTATCAGCCAAATATTGATGCAACCCCACATTATCAATGCACAGATTAATGTTTTTATTTTAAATTATATTGGATTTAAGCCTTTTCATTGTATGTGTTACACATATTACACAGTAACATCTTTCTTTCTGTAATAAATAAAAATGACTGCAATTTTCGCTGGAATCGTACACTGAATGATTGATTAAATTTGTATGAGAAATGCATATATTATTAGACATATCAAGCATGATCATTTCTTCCGGAACAAGGCAGATTTGGGCTACAATTAAGTAACAACGAAAATGCATATTCATACAGGTTTAAGTTTTTTAATTACTACTATCTCACTGCTATAAAAAACTCGAGAATATCCATGTTAAAATGTATCTTCAGTGTGGAAATCGAACTATCGAACTGGGAAGCGCAGAGGCGTTGTCACTGTATTAATAATATTTTACCTAGAACTGTGTTTAAACATATTTATAATTAAATTCTTACCATAGCCAAAAAGCGGTAGACATAACAAGGTTTCTTCTGCCCAAATCTGTAGACTCGAAATATGCTCTGAACATCATGAGACGGGTTCCAAGACACGTCGAATATGACTACGCGATTCGCTGCCACCAAGTTGATACCCAGACCGCCCGCTCGCGTCGAAATCAGGAACAATCTAATTAAAAAACAAACATTAATTTCTCCGAAGCAACAATTATTGCACTATACGTAGGCAGAAGCATATTTAACGCCCACATTTCACCAATTTGTGCGTCCCACAGAATAGGTGGCGAGCCTATTGCCGCTTACGAGGAACTTTAATATTCGCCGTTGGCCTCTCCAAAAGATTACATTATATTGGGGGTATTTGCCCATAATCACCACACTAGGCAGGCGGGTTGGTGATTTCAATTCAGTACGCAGGATGACGCTGCTGCCCATCATCCGGTAGAATTTCTCTTAGTCGACTTTTGAGACTCCCCGTGAGATGAGAAGGGGTGGCACTATTCTAGGCCGGTACTACACGGCATTGCTTTAATAAGACGTTAATACATACTAAAATACAAACATTGGAAATATTACTTTAAACAATATACAAATAAATTTAACCGAACCGACAAACGACAGAGACTAACGAAACGAACAAAGAGAGAAAACCGGCAGAGGACGGCCTCCCACGCGATGGGCTGATGATCTGGTCATGGCGGCGGGAAGCCGATGGATGCAAGCGACTCAGGATAGCTCAATGTGGAAATCTATTGTGGAGGCCTATGTTCAGCAGTGGACGTCATATGGCTGAGATGATGATAATAAATAAATTTTATAAAAAATTAAAAAAAAGAAAAAATCATGAAAATAAGTAACAAGCCCTATTACTATGTTGGCATCTATCAGGAATGGAACCTTGAACAAGACAAGTTGAATACCACTTCAATAATGTTCTATACGAATAACATATAATTTACACCGTCTTTAACCGGCAAATATTAAGTAGATTTTTATATAATAACTGCCGTCCATTACCTAAAATGCGGCTAACTTAAGTAGGTAATTTTTGGGATTCACACGTTTCTGTAATGCAATAGAGTTTATATTTCAGAAATTATTATCTGACAGAGGCTTTCTAGCCAAAGGACGGCAGGTAAGGAAAATAAGACATATAACATACCTCGCCCGTGGATTGTCCTCTCGGTTGAAGTTCTTGCACCAGATAGATCGGTTCTCACATGATGTGGACCCGTCCAGCCTAAAGTAGTCTACACCTGGAGACCACGAACCTATAAACCACCATTTTATTCATTATCAATTCATTTTAGCTAATTTTATGCCATTTTGTATAGGATGTCCATGTAAGACAAACACATGTGATGGTCTAATGCATAAATGCTATAAGAAAAGTAGAGCATAAATATTTTTAATAACTATTGGTTTTTATTAGTTTAGAATTTGAAAAGTGATGTTGCACTGTTTTGTTTGATTTACTAAAACTCATAAACGTTCACAAATACTCAGCGGTTAAGATATCACTATACTGAGATCTCACATGGACTTCTTGAGAGAATTTGAATTTGAATAATCCACCATTATTAGGGGTTGCATCGATACGCCTTTTTGCCGATACGATACCGATAAAGATACTCTTAAAAAAATATCGTCGATACCGATACCAAAACAAACGCTTAGAGAATTGAAAATTAAATTAAGGTATAATATATAAAACACAAGTTTGGTTAAAGTTTTTAATTTCTATTAAATAATGTCACAGACTTTTAATAAGATTAAAGGAAAAGAAATTAAGAATTAAGGTAATAAAATAAAATCAATAACTTTTAATAATTAAAATTAACATTAATAAGATTTTGTTTAAAAATCAGAGCATTCTCAAGTTTTGCGGAGAAAGCCGATTTCGCAAGTCTGCATGTATGAGACCTGCGGTGGAAAATAATCTCTCAGATGCGACAGAACTCATTTGGAAACTGAAGTACTCCTGCGCCATTTTTTTAAAATTTGGGTACAATACGTCGTTAAGCCAGAATACAAACGGATCAGCGTCTCTCGATATATTAGGAGATCTTAGGTGTCTCTCAACTTCCTCTTTGAGAGAATTACAACTCAGACTACACAGGGGCTCATCCTCCTCTCCGCTTCTCTAATAATATTTTTACAAACGCCCCAAAGCCCACCACTAGTAGTCCGTGCCTCGTTTGCAACGAACTGGATCAAACAAGATGCGCGTTTACATTACTTTTTTAAAGCGTGAAATTTGAGTATCATTGTATCGTCAATAAAAATATCGCCGATGCCGATATATCGGCAAACCCAAAGTATCGCCGATATATCGGTATCGGCATCGGTATAGGATGCATCAGTAGTTATTACACAATAATGTTCAAAAGATCACAAATTTTTGAAAATTAAACAAAACTGCAGACACGTCGCTTCACTTTCCTAACAAGAAGTCCACCGGAGCTTATAAGTATTTGTATTTTTTTTTTATTATTTTAAATGCTATCTTAAATGCCATTAATCAAAATGTTGTATTAACGTAAAATATAACTTTTCTCATATTATATCATTTTATTTCTCATGCAATTTTCTCATGCAATATTATATCATTTCATAAAAGTATATTTCCTTACCAACATGCCCTCCTAACTTTTCGTCAATGCGACCCTCTTGCGTCGCCTCGTCCACTTTGCCTAGAAAATGTTCTATGAGATCCAATGAGTATAATGATTGCGAGAACACCAGTCTGAAAGTAAACAAAACATTTATAACCAAATGCACACATTGATGACATGGGAAAAAATATTTTTTCTTTGGGGAACTTAAAGAGGCTATTGTTTAATTTCAAATTATTTCATTCGGGATAAACAAAATTATAATAATTATTCCAAAACTATAAACATTACCTAATCTGTAACATAAGGTCCACTGTGTAAATCTATGTAATATGTAAGTAGCGGACCTCATGACACAATGGTATTGAATTTACTGCTATCGTCCCTGTGTTCTTCTGATTTTTATGAAACACATATATCACGGCAAAAAGACACATCATTTCACTTCCTACAAGCCATATACTTTTAGCTTCATAAAAAGAATATTAGGTTATTTTTGACCTGTCCATTTTCCAAACTTTTTTTTTTGGAAAAAGGTTTTCCAAATACCTTATGGTTATGGAGAGTCCCATGCGATCTACCCTAATCTACTTTCAATCATCCTCTCAACGTGTTCAAAGCATCGCAATATCCACTCTTACTTATGAAAACCGGCAGTGAAGCAAAACGCGCGAATTGATATGTTACCGGTAAATGCTTACAAAATTGGAATTAAAATAATAATATGTCTTATTCAATCTTTTCTCAATCGTCACCATCTTCTTTCACATATTTTATAATGTCATCATATTAAACTTACAGCTTATCCCCAATAGCCTCGCACTGCCGCAGTATATCGAACAGCAGCACCAGCTTGTGTGAATGCTTCAGATCATCCAGCTCGTCGTCGGTCACCAGCTTGATCCACCACTCGGTGGGGTTCTCCGTTTTTATCTCCACCACTTCGGCTACAGCATCGTCGTCCAGCAGTTCTACTATAACATTTTTAGAATTTGAAATATTTGCAATGTGATATTTAGTAATAATATGAAATTTTTACTAGAAAAAACTGTTCGCAGTGGCCCGTGTGAGAATAGAAGCCATGACCTTCGGATAACCGGTAAATTTCTTTAATTTTAACTACTATACAAACCTTGTCTCGACATTAACGAATACAATAATATTCAAAACGGAATATTCAATTAGATGCTGTCGTTTGAAAGTTATGCGCGTACATACATACATTTCAGCGAAAGTTATGCGCGTACATACATACATACATTTCAGCGATCTATTTTTCTTGATATAAGTTGTATAATGTATGTAAATAAGTATATTTTATTTACAATGTACGTTAATAGAGAACTGAATTTACAAATATTTTAAATATGTTGACGAAAAAGTATCGTGTGGTAGCGGCACATCCAAAAAATTCTAACAGCACATGTCTTGCCCGATATGGTGTTGTCACAGATATATATATACAATAGATAACGCAAGTATCACGATTTGTATTGTATTGTAGTGACGGGAAATCCAAACTAATCAATTGACACTGATGATGCTGACGATACGATGATTTCATACGTGAAATCGTTCATGTTACAGTATTTAATAAACAACAACAGACGCGCGCGGACTGAAAGTAACGGCGGCCATTCCCGACTATTGGCCGGGGTTCGGACACGCGAATCATATGCATTTGCGTTATCTATTGTATGTAAATATTTATCTCAATACTGAATGTCTTTATTGCACTCCATTTGTTACAAAGATGTTATTTATAATATCACAGATACAATATGGACCCTGTCATCATCATCATCATCATCTCAGCCATCTGACGTCCACTGCTGAACATAGGCCTCCCCAATAGATTTCCACATTGAGCGATCCTGAGTCGCCTGCATCCATCGGCTTCCCGCCGCCTTGACCAGATCATCGGTCCATCGCGTGGGAGGCCGTCCTCTACTACGTTTACCGGTTCGCGGTCGCCATTGCAGAACCTTGACGCCCCATCGGTCGTCGGTTCTTCGAGCTATGTGCCCCGCCCATTGCCACTTCAGCCTGCAAACTCGCCTCGCTATGTCGGCCACTCCAGTCCTCCTACGGATTTCCTCATTTCTGATTCGATCACGTAGGGACACTCCGAGCATAGCTCTCTCCATTGCACGCTGAGCGACTTTGAGCTTTCTAATGAGGCCCATAGTCAGGCACCAAGTCTCAGTACCGTACGTCATCACTGGCAACACACACTGGTTAAAGACTTTTGTCTTAAGACACTGAGGTATTTTTGACGAGAAGATATAGCGCAGTTTCCCGAACGCAGCCCAACCGAGCTGGATTCGACGATTGACCTCTTTCTCGAAGTTGGACCTACCCATTTGGACTTTTTGTCCCAGGTATACATATTCGTCGACAACTTCGAGAGCCGAGCCTCCAATAATTATTGGGGTAGGCTTAACATGGACATTCGACATAATTCTCGTCTTGTCCATGTTCATTTTGAGACCTACCCTTTGGGAAGCTCTGTCGAGGTCTTCGAGCATTGTGCCCAGATCCACAAGTGACTCCGCTATGACCACTATATCGTCGGCAAATCGAAGGTGAGACATATACTCGCCATTTATGTTGATGCCGTAGTTTCCCCAGTCCAGCATTTTGAAAACATCCTCCAGGGCAGCAGTGAACAGTTTCGGAGATATGACATCTCCCTGTCTCACGCCCTTCCGCAGGAGGATAGGATTCGTGTGCTGGTCTAGTACGCGTACGGACATGGTGGCGTTTTTGTATAAACTTCTCAACACTTCAATATACCGATGGTCGATGCGGCATCGCTGCAGGGACTGAAACACTGCCCAAGTCTCGATCGAATCGAAGGCCTTTTCATAGTCCACAAACGCTAAGCAAAGTGGCTGGTTATACTCCTCGGTCTTCTGTATAACCTGCCGCAGCGTATGTATGTGGTCCATGGTTGAAAAGCCTTTTCGGAAACCGGCTTGTTCGGGAGGCTGGAAGTCGTCAAACCTACGACCCTATGGACCCTGTAGGGTATGGCAACTTAGAAGAGAGGAGGATGCTAGCTTTTTATATTTAGATTGGTTTAAATTTAGATTATTGTATTCGGTTTATTAGACAGTAATATTTATATGGAAAATTTAATTAATTAAAATTAATGAAAATTAAAATAATAGGTATTACCTATAAAAATAAATGTATATTATATTGTATTGTAAATATTATATTATTTGTAAATAATGCTTTAGCATGCTATTGTATTAAATATGTAATTATTATATAATAATTTGTGTTATATTTATTTCAATATATGTTATTTTTGTTTTAGGTCTTTATCATCTAGATATTCTTTAATACTATAATAAGTTTTGTTTATTAGTATTTGTTTTAACTTATTTATAAATTTTTTATAACTTGGTTCTTCTATAAGGGCTTCTGGAAGTTTATTATATATTTTTATTGCCATTGCATATGGGCTTTTGGAATGAAGGGTCAAATTAGAAGTAGGTAGTATTAGTCGGTCTTCTGTGGGAGTTGTAGAAAGCGACTAAGGGAATCCGTCTAGTGTCAATGTGGGCGCTAGCCATATCTCATAATTTGCCACGTTTGATCCAGTGATCGCATTTATTTAATTGTAGAAAGGTTTTTGCCCACTCCAAATGGGCGTGCGATTTTGTATGTTGATAGGAAATTGGAAACGATTTTAAAGGGTTTTAATTGCAGGCTCGGTGTCTGCTTATATTTAGGCGAACCGTAAACCTGAGTGGCTAAAAATTTGCAACTAAACTACATATCCGGCACGAAATTTTAACATTAATGGCAGGTAAAGAAGGAATTATAAAGAGCGCGATTCCTGTGCACTAATTATACCAGAATATTATTTATCAATCAGTGAAATAACATACCAGGGTTAGCCCGTGTGCCCCGTCGCGTAGATCCCTTGGAATCCTTAGCTTTGCCTTTTTTGGGAGACTTTTTCTTCTTACTTTTCTTTCGACTATCGTCGCTGACATCAGACATATCGTCAGACGATTCTTCAGAAGTAGATTCCTGAAAGTGTGTTGAATGAAATAAAAAAAATATTAGTTATTAACAAGACGTTCACGAGTGCTTATCTTTATTACCTTCTACTTACTATCAAAAAGAATTTTGTCGTATATTTTTAGAACAAGTATATATATATATAGTGTCAAAGTTATAATTTTATTTTTCTTTTACATAATGACTTCGTGCGTTTTAGATATATTAATAATATTTAATACATTTTAAATAAGATGATAAATGAGATGCCCTCCCCTAAACCCCTTGAGTCCTCAGTAAAGATTTGGGACTATACTGAGATCTCACATGGACTTTTTGAGAGAATTTAAAAAATGATGTTACACTGTTTTGTTTGATTTACCAATACTCATGTTTGTTCAAAATCCGCCGTTATTAAACATTATTGTTCAAAACATCCCAAATATTAGAAAATTTATCAAAACTGCAAACATGACGCTTCACTTTCCCGCCAAGAAGTCCTCAAGTTAAATTTAAAATACTTGAGTACAGTACAGCCAACAAGGAACACGCCGTAAGGAATATTACTTACATTTGGCGTGGATTCGTCATCAATGAAATCGACCAAAGATCCCTCTGAATCTTCTTCCTCTTCTCTCTCCCTCTGAAATGATAATATAACTTTATACAAGCTTTACTATCGAAATAAATCTTTTGTGATCTAATATCGAGCGCTTCCGTGCTTACGAAGGCAAGCAAAGCAGTTGGTCCCAGTTATATGACTATAACAACCGGTTATATGACTATACCAACCGGTTATATGACTATAACAACCGGTTAAATGACTATAACAACCGATTATTTGACTATAGTCTATAAAGTGAATCTAAGCTTTGTGATTTCAGTGTATTTGTTGATATTTAGTTGTTTTTTTATATATATTTTCTTTTGATTTTTTCAAGTACTATGTAATAGTTTATGAAATAAAGAACTTTTTTACTTTTGACTTTATAACAATCGGTTATATCGGTGCTGCGCGGTATCGGCCTAAAATAGGGCCTTTCATCTCACCAAATGTCGATAAAAAGAAAACTTACCAGATGACGGGCAGCAGCGTCATCTTGCGTACTGGCTGGAACTGCGATCACCAACCGCCTGCTCAGCGTGGTGATAATGTAATGCAGCGGTGGACTGATAAGGCTAATATGCCTTTTTATGATATGACTATTTGACAACCGATATGGCGAGGTGACGAGTTTACGCGCGTTTCGCTCCTGAGGTTGTAAGTTCGATTTCCACGCGGACAAATCTTTGTGTTTGCACAAGATGAAAACTTGTTATGGTCTGAGTGTTTCCTATATATATAACGTATGTATTTACAAAAAAAAAGTATTTATATGTTTATCCGTTATTTAGTATCCATAATACAAGTTCAAAATGATGCTAAGCTTACAACTAAATAATTGGTGTAATTGTCAGAAAATATTTATTTGTATGTTGATGATAAACCAGTTATATGTTATCTGACTATATGTGGTAGTCGTTAAGCCAGTATAGAGGCTCTATTGGGCGGCTTATAAAAATATAACAGCCTGACCAAACACACCAGCTCTCGCTAATACGCACTGGGTCCGCTTGGTGGAGTATGACCCGAATCCATCTCACATGTGGGACCAATACAATTCTCCATAAGTACAAGGTATCATTCTATCATTTCATCGGTTATTAGGAGGAAAATAATTTATGTTTTAAATTACGTAACGGTATTTTAAATTTAAAGTTACCTTTTTCTGCTGCATGATCTCGTATCTTTCTGAATTGTACTTGAGTACTAGCGGATGAGTCCATATCCTCTGAAGAGATTGGAAGTCTGGAAACAGGAACCCTGAAGACTTGCCTGCCAGGGGTCTGAGAAAAAACAAATAGTTTAGTTAAATTTGGCTATTCTACAGAGGCTTTAAGGTGATCACGGAAGTTGAACTCCGTCAATAATTTGGTGAGTATCAGTTATATGGAAATTGATGAATACCTTGGTGGTCAACAGTTAATGCCAGGCTTATTGATGTCGAGAGCTTCCGTAAAAACGTTAACCCGTCGGCCCTGGTTGTCAATACTAAGAGTTAAAAGCAACGCTACACTCCTGCCTCTACCAAAACGCGTCGTGTGATAAATTCCGAATATCAATCACCTTGGTTTCTAAGAGGATGCCCAGCTTCAGCAGTGAGCGATAGTACTTTATGAGGTAGTCGTTAAAAAAAGTTTTAATAGGTGGCTTGATAATTTGTTATATCAGGTGTGTGCACACCTGGCTCTGCAATATGATAGGTCCAAGTACACTACTTATCATCTTGATTTTTAAGAACATACATAATTTCACGCCTCTTTCCCGTAGGAGTAAGCAGAGATCACATCCTTCCACAAGCTACGATCTTGGCACATACTCTTAGCTTCATTCACACTGATTAACATTCTCAAATATGACTGTCTGTTTAGGGTACTTTTATCCTGCCCTTTCTCCAAAATCTTCTGGATTTGGTCATGGAAGCATTTACGTGATCTTTCCCTCCCATCACTTTCAATCACTTGTCCATCATAAATCACTTTCGTTAGTCTACTTTACTTCATCCTCTCAACATGACCAAACCATCGAAGCTAAATCTCTATAGTAAAAGTGATAAAATAGTACTTACCGCCTTGAATAGTTATCTAAGTAGAATTGGTACAATTTTATCTGCACTTCTGTTAGAGTTATGAAAATGACATATTCGTGCTTCGGAGGTAAAAATGGTGCTAATACTCCATAATCTCTTCTCTGAAAACAAAAGTATATTTATTTAATATAATTTATTGTAAAAATTAAATAGAAAGATTTGTAACTAAACATTTAATTTCAAACATGTAACTTTATAAAATTATATATCATATCAATGTATACACTTCGTTTGCTTATTGACAACTCATATAACGTGGAGGTAACACTATATCTGAACTGCTCCAGAGGTCGTGGGTTTGTTTCCCAGACTTGGCAAAATGTTGTGTGCATGTATATGAATATTTGTTTTTGTTTGAATGTTGTATATGTATATTACATTTGTGTTTACAAAAAAAAAATATTTACCTATGTTTATCTGTTATTTATTATACAAGTAACAAATATTTAATAACACATATCTTGAAACGAACTAAATTGTGTAAATTAAGAAAATTATTGATTGATATGATTTTATATTGTGGGGGTGTATAAATAGGGATCCTAACAAGACCTGCCGATTAACGGACGAGGCTCTGGCGAACGTTACAGTGCCCGGTAAGCGGCAATAGGCTCGCCACCTATTACGTGGGACCAACAATATGATTGGCGAAGTGTCGGCGTATAATATGCCTCTGTCTACCCCTTCGGGTAAACAGGCGTGAATGTATGTATGTATGATATGATTTTAAATATATTATGAAAATCAAGATATGATATCAAAAAAAGGTAAAATACATTACCTGAACAGCGCCATCCAACATCTTATGAAGCACGTGGGACCGGCGCTTCATGATCCTAATGTCATGTTCAGTGGAATCTGTATATTGGCCGTTGGTGATGGGGTTCACGAATCTGTTTAAGTACTCGTTGTACTTTCCCAGAAGATTTGGCTTCACGAATTGAACCATGCAGTAGTCTGTGAAGTGAAATGCAAGGAAAAGAAGTGTAATTAAATGTTTTCATTTGTTGTGTATAAGGCACATTTACCATTTTTGGCTTAAAAAATTTCCTTATACAATGGAAGCGCCTATTTTTTTTTTATACTACAAGGGGGCCTTTTTTAGGGAATGTAGATGCGCTTATAAAATACACTAATACAATACCCCAGAATACGCAGTAGTTAGAACGCTTTTGGTGTATTCAAGAGAGAAATGTTGGCCGCCGGCACGCTCTTATATTAAAACGAGCATAAAAACTCAAAGTAGGTAATCTGAAAGAGCACATGACTACCATGACGTACATGCGTCGACGATGTAACGAACCTTACGCAACGAGCACGGTACAATTATTTTTATATTTCTATAACCAGATAACGGCGTTACATATACAAATAACCTTTATGAGAGGTTTTGCTCGATTATGTGTAAACGTTTTGTGCTTAACTGCAATCAGGCGACAGCATATGAAGTATAAAGTTTTTGTTTCTTTTGTAATTCAAGGGAGAAATATTAAAAATAAATTGAATAAGTACACTTACATTCTTTAAGGTTGTTCTGTAGCGGTGTACCGGTGAGTACGATACGTCGCCTTGTCCGAACCCTGTTCATTGACTGAGAGAGACTTGTCTTCTCGTTCTTCAGCAAGTGACCCTCGTCGCATACCACCAAGTCCGGCCCTACAAAGAAAGGTCAGGATTATATTTTATTTTAAGCCTAAACATTCTTTAGAATGTTTATTTTAGGTACCGTAAAATAAATTTTGAATAGACATATATAATAGGCTGTTTCACAATGTTTGATTAGAAGATACTACGCAGTAAACATTACCTACAATTATGTATAGACTATTTCAACATTGTGAGCATGATTGGCATAGTATAAAAACGTATATTAATATTCAACATTCAGACCGTAGATTATGATATAATCCCTCGCACCTTGTTTGCTGAAAGGAGGGCCATGCTCAGAAGTTCAGATGTTCTAAATAGGTTCAGATGTTTATAGTTCTTTATTTGCCTCATGTTGTACATAAAGATCTAAATGTTATAAATATTGGTTCTACAACATGAACCCTGCATAAAATTCTACATTACAATTTAACTAACACACAACATTATATAAAAATCACATTATAATTATAATGATGATAATAATTAACGCTCACCGGGTTCGACGAGAGCCTCTTGGAAGTTCTTGAGCATTTTCTTCTTGAACTTCTTGTTATTGTCTGCGGAGAGGTTCCGGAACATCTCATATCCGAGAACGCACACGCCGCCGTTTTCAAACCACTGCTGGAGCTGGTATGCTCGCTCCGAGTTTTGTTTATACCTGAAACAGTTTTTATCTTAGTATGCTAGCGAACCAGCAAACGTGGTAGAGGATGGCCCAAAGAACCAATGATCTGTTCAAGACGGCGGGTAGTCTGTAGATGCAGACGGCTCAAGATCGCTTTGGGGATACCTATGTTTAGCAGGTCGTCAAAAATATCTCGATGTCTCAAGACGTAGTAGAGGCCGCGATCGATCGATGATCTGGTCTGGCGGCGGGAAGCCGACGGATGCAGGCGACTCCGGACCGCTCAATGTGGAAATCTATCGGGGAGGCCTATGTTCAGCAGTTCGTCATATGGCTAAGATGATAACGACTATGCTAGTGAAGCGCAATTCTACAAGACTATCTGATTCGGAGCGATCACCGTTTATATTGCATTGGATATCAAGCGCTGTCGTGTTTCAAAGAACACGTTAAGTCGTTTCAAAAAGCAGGACGCCACACACCTGCCTTCGCCAATTTGCACTGGGTCTGCGTGGTGGCCTATTGTTTTGAGTGTAGGTCCGAACCCAGTAGAAAAACCAAGGCTGTGGCGACGGCCGCTTACGCGTTTAACCTGTTTTAACGACCGATATGATTCGTGTTCTGGTCTTTGTATTTTCTATGTATATTACATATGTTTACGAAAAAAATTTTAAGTATTAGGTATCCATTACACAAGTTCCTAATGACACTTATCTTGAAACTAAATAATTGGTGTCATTGTTAGAAATTATTTAACCTACCAATAAAGGCTACTGCTAGCAATTTTCTCGATGGACGGAATGATTGATAGCGACATTATGTCGATCAAAAGTGGAACGATCTAACTTAATCTTATTTTTCAATGATTTTTCATACATATACATGCACAGTAATCTATATCGACCCAGGAAAAATCCTTCAGACCGAAAGGACTTGATCTCATGACCTCCTTCCTAATGCAAAAGCAAGCTCTCAACCTATTGGTCGAACAAATATAGTCACCTCCACGGCAAACTTACGAATCTGCAGTTTTGTAAATTTGACATTTTTATTTAAAAATGCACCTTATGTTGTACTAGATAGGTGTTAAAATATTCAAACTTTTATAGACTTAGGTGTAAGAATATTTTCACACCTATGCAGTACAACATAAGGTGCATTTTTAAAAAAACTGCAGATTCGTAAGTTTGCCGTGGAGGTGACGGTATGATACAAACAACTTTAAAATTGGCTTACCTAGAGAGTTCATACACATCAACGTCATATTCAGTCTCCGAGTGTTTGAGCCACATCTTGAATTCATTCACCCAATTGAGCACCGTCGACAAGGGACACACAACCAACACCCGGTTCACTGATGTCAGGTCTCCGTGAATTAGCAGAGTGTGTGTCAAAGATACCACCTACACGAAAAAAAATACATTAAAAATGTTGATAATGAAGTTTATTCACATGATGCTATTAACTGATTTTGTAACGTAAGTATAAATATCGATCGACCCAAAAAGTTAATAATAAACAATGTGGCTCATTTATAGACAATTAGTTTCAATAATAGTTTTAAAGTATTGAAATATCTTGTGACTGAAATATTAAAATAAATATTGTATGACACTCACTTAGCCAAACATCTACTTTCACTCACACAAAAAAACACACACGCACACATAAACTCACTCAATCAACATACTCCTTTTCTCTGCACTGTTTTTTTCTTTTTAAGAAATTTTATCAAATTGAATATATGTAATTAGGTGTAAGGATAATATATTATGTTTTCATTATTGTTTTATAACACCTGTGGATTATAAAATAAACCTTAATTCCCAAACCAGCTCACAACTTCACATTCGGCGAAAACATTTTTAAGAATCAAATAGTTGGCAACAGTGATTCTGTATAATTTGCAAAAACAATATCTCCAAAAAAAGTCACAATTATTTATTTTTCTTTACAACAACGGTAAATGTAGATTTTTTTATAATGAATATACAAAAAATATAAAATTTTTTGTGTGTCCTGAAAAAATTATTATTGAGTTAGAGTATGCGATTTAAGGTATCGATAAATAAGAATAAGTTAAAAATTTACAAATTTTTAGAGGTCAACTCTAGGGTTGATTGAAAACAGACTGAAAACCAGGGCCTGGTCCACCCTATGTGCCCTGCATTTGCTGAAGCTGGCACCCATTGCCAACACCTAACAATATTTCTTTTTTTTATATATCTCTCGATGTTATTTATTTTTGGTTAGTGTGGCAATAAATGTATTTTTATTTTTTTGATCTACATTTATTAACTTTTTAAAAAATTTCTAAAATATATAATGTGCTGCTGGTCTTAGCACTTAGAAGTAACAGTATACATAATCTTAAAGCTTGTTGTCGTACAGCTCGACTTAATTTATAAGCATTTCTATATTTAATGAACACAAGAAAAGAACTTGCTTTTTTTAAAAGGTAAGATTTAATAAATTGCTTTTATATTAAATAAAACTTACTTGTAGTGTTTTCCCGAGACCCATACAGTGCGCCAATATGCAACCGGAACCTTTGTCTTTTTTTATACGTTTCACACTTTCAAAGCAAGCGTTCCACATAAACTTGATACCATTCGCCTGTGGACAAACATTTGATCAAATAAATAAACAAATATTATTTTACAATAACACCAATTATTTAGTTCCAAGATAAGTATCATTAAGAACTTGTGTTATGGATACTAAATAACGGATAAACATACATAAATACTTTTATTTTGGAAACTCATACTTAATATAAGAAAACACCCAGACCAAGTATTCATGTTCATGCACACAAAGATTTGTCCTGTATGGGAATCGAACCCACGACCTCTGGAGTGAAGTGCAGGTATTATGGCCTCCACGCCATATCGGTCGTCAAATGTATATTTAAAAAAAAAAACATTTTACAGGCAGGTTCTTTTTAATGTGACTTGCTAAAATTACTAAGAATCATTATTAAAACTAAAGAACAGCCGCAAATAATGATTTTTTGCTACAGACAGATACCATATTAAACTATTAATGCTATTTTTTGTCATATTGAACATATACTTCAATAGTTCTATCTATTTAGATATATGTACTATACATATTGTTTACTATCAGATGACTTTACAGTTCTTCTATTCTCTTAGGATGAGTGTGTAAAGTTGAGCTGAGTTTGGCTGGCTCATGATAGGTTTTAGCATGGCTATCCACAAACATGCTCTATTCTGCGTTTACATGTATAAGTCCTCGAAGAACTGACCGTTGAAACTTCTAGACCAATGGACAATTCGGTATTGTATCTGGTTCCAACATCGAGCAAGAATAATAGACATTTGAATCGAACATTTTGGTAGGCTTCAAAGCATTAGTCTTGAGTTTTGTATTTACTAGAAGTCAGGCAATTATTTTATCGAGAATGTGCGTACTTCTGTATCAACCATTAATCGTAATTTTTTTATAAAAAACCTTATGATGAAATAAGTTACCTTATGATGAAATAAGTTACCTTATGATGAAATAAGTTACCTTATGATGAAATAAGTTACCTTATAATGAAATAAGTTACCTGATGAGGTTTAAGCTTCCTAACAAGTCCTCTGTCGACTTCGATAAGGGGCTCCTTAGTCTCCGGATCGAAATCTAGAATCACTTTATCTAACACCACCTCGTCGGGTTTGCCAGATTCGTCAAACTCCAAGTTGTTATACTGTGAAACATACAATCAATTCGTTAGCGCGTTAGTTTTCAAGTTGACTTTCATAAGAGCTCTATTGAGCCAAACTTTAATAAGTGATTTTGACTTTAATTATAACTCATTTCTGTATTATATTAGTAAACTAATGAGTTACCATTGAGTGTTAAATACGAGAGTTGAGTCCAATGAGTTGTTGAATAGCTTAAAACACTGACACATGCGAAACTAGATCCTATTTGGTGGTTAACTGGTTGTTAGCGCCTTACTGTTTTTATATTTACTTTTTTATTTATAGTGTTAAGGTTCTTTTGTTTTATGTATCTCAGTTGTATCAAAATAAATATTTTTGATTTGGCTAACAGTAACAGTATATTTATTTTAGTCGGGCACGGTAATATTTAGGAGAGACAACATATTTATTATAAGAGGACAGCTGACGCTGATTTATATGACGATACATAAATTTAATAATATTATTTGTGTTTTATTTCCCATTACTAATTAATTTTTATGTAGCGAACTATAAAACAGGGACCGATAGCCTCTATATTATGAATGTATACATGCATTATATACTTTAAAAACACCCAACCAGAACAAATGTTCCTATTGATTAATAAATAAATATACAAAGATTTGTCCTGTGTGGGAGCCCACGACCGCAGGAGCGGACAGCAGGTTTACTGACCACGACGCCATATCGGTCGTCAAAAGAAAATAATATTATGAATTAAGTAAAAAACTACTGGACGAAATTCGATTATTTTACCATCATCCCTGAGTAACATAGGCTATATTAGCTACTCGACAAAATAACGTACATAATGGTAACTGTTTCGTGATACCCATCTTATGGTAATGAAGTCCAAAAAAATTATATGATTATACTAAATATTTTTTAAAGAAATTATTGTAAATATTAGGGAAAAGGAAGTTTAAATTGTTCCGTAAAAATAGGCATTTTATACTTTAAATATATCATATAGATGATACCGGCCACTTACCAATTTTTGTCTTTCAGATATTCGAGCAATTCTTTCTTTTTCCTCGCGTGCTGCCTTCTTGGTAGCTTCTTCCAATTGATTTTTACCCATCACCTATAAAAAAACAAACATTATTAAAGACAATTATTTGAATGTTGCCTACGTTAATTTGCAAGGAGTCCGTGTAGTGTAGTTGCACCAACCTTACGAATGTTCTTCCTTCCATGCTTATTCCGTCCTTCGTTTTCCGTGTCGGATCCAGACCCATCGCTGTCATTTAACTGCTTTATGCGACGGCGTTTCTTTTTGCTGAAAAAAAGACTGCAAATAATAACTTGTACTACGGTTTTTAACAAACGGTTCAATATGTCGTGCTAAAAGATGGATCTCTGGACCTATAATTAAGGACGACCCCGCGTTACTTCTTTCCATCAATACTTCTTATCAAATCAATCTTCATCTTGATCTACCCTTGTTTGAAGATTAGTTGCTGAAAAGACCTTAACAACTGTTCCGGATTGTTCTGTATTCTTTGCAGTCTTTAAACTTGACATCAAAAAAAATACCTATGCTTTCGACCTCCTTCTGTGAGGTCCGTAGGAGAAATCACTTCACTCAGCCTTTATACTATGATGTGGTATATGCAGGCGACCCAGAGTCGCTCAATGTGGAAATCTATTGGGGAAGCCTATGTTCAGCAGTGGGCGTCATATAACTGAAATGATGATATTATTTTGAAAAGCCGAAAAAATTACCTTCCGCTTGAGGAAGACCCAGCTGACGCGTCACTGTCAATGTCCTTCTTCCGTTTCCCCTTCTTCCTAGACTCTGATGTTTCATCGTCGGAGTCTTCGAAGTCACTCAGCTTCACATCCCGATCTTTCTTGCGAGACGACCCCACTTCCGAGTCTGATGATATGGCATGTGCTTTGCGTCTTTTCGATTTTGGACTGCAAATACATACAAATGAGTACGGCATATCTCGTTAAAACACGCTTCTATCACAAATACAGATTGCACAGAAAACGGTTATGCCAATTTGTTTATATTCGTAAGAATTCAAGTAATGAGACTAATAATGTTAGTGCGCACAAAAAGGCCGCAACTAGTCGCGTCTATGTAAGTATACTTCCGTATAAACTACATATATCCAATTTGCACTTTCTAAAAAGACCTAGTACTTGACGAGAACGCTTGGTCTCAACAGGGTCATGACTGATCACTGGATTACTGATTTGCTACAAGAAGTGCAAATTACCAGGTAAATAGATAGCTGAGCTGACGAATTGGATGGTGATATAAACTATTCAGCCAAATTGATACCTTTAATCAGTATCTTATCTACCTTGTTTAACATTTTGGTTAATGTACAGTACATTAACCAGCCCATTTTCGGCCCTCCTCTCCTGAGGTCGTGGGTTCGATTCCCACACAGGACAAATCTTTGCATGAACATGAATATTTGTTCTGGTCTGGGTGTTTTCTATATATATTTATTATAGTAAGTATTTACAAAAAAAAAAGTATTTAAGTATGTTTATCCGTTATTTAGTAACCATAACACAAGTTCTTAATGATATTATTTTAAACGAAAGCAGCAGCGTCATCTTGCGTACTGGCTTGAACTGCGACCACCAACCCGCCTGCTCAGCGTGATGATTATAGGCAGACACCCCCAATAGAATTTAATATTTTGGGAGGTTAATGTTCAGCAGAGGACTTTATTTAGCTGGTATGACGACAACACTGAAGTGCCGTCACTGTAGTTGCATGCATCGCGATCAGTATGCTACGAACACAAACACAACTGCTAGCCTCATAAGGAATGCTGATGGCGAGAGGAGATAATTTCGCTGTTTTTCAAAGGTCAGACTGGATTAAACACATAAAACTTATCTGTAGGAGATATTTTATCTCTACGTAGCTATGGCATCTTTTTATTAAAATAAATTTGATCACTTACTTTTGATCTTCCTCTGAATCATTTTTGCTTCCCTGCAATAAAAAGAAAATCATCAAAACTGTGATTAGACTGAAGCATTTGAATGCATTTATTGAATTGGTTAAATATGTGTCATTGAATTTGTTTGACATTGATCAGGTGGCACCACGAAAAAGTAATTGAAGAGAGACAAATCGTATTCAAGATTCCATCAAGTGCCAAAAACAAACAAATGTTTTAGTAAGAAGGAGCCTCTTGAAGTGAGCTCTTTTGATGCTTCTAAATTTAGTGACGTTGACAAGTGCACGGAAATAAAACAAAGCTTAAATAAATGAATATTGAAATAAAGTTGAGTTCATACCTCGTCCTTTTCATTGTGAGTTGAAGAAGAATCACTTTCATCGAGTAAATCATCTTTTGCTAGGTGGTCAATTCCTGATCCATTTAATCCAGATATTGATACTTGTGGTAAATCTGCAAAAATAATAAAACTACTCTAAAGACTGCTTCATTTGTCATCATCATCATCCTAGATTATTGGGGTTGCTCTAGACTTAAGCTTAGGAACCAGGGTCCACTCACTGATCTAACCAGATTTGGATCAGTCTTAGTTATTACACGGAGCGACTGCCGTCTGACTTTAGCAACCAGAGGAAAACATCATTCCACGGTTAAAATTTGCATTCAACGACTTCCCAATAACGAGTGCCTTAATGTTCATGACAGCCGGGACAAACGGCTTGACATGCTTCCCAGGAACGCTAAGACGCTAAGCTAATAATGATATAAATTCAACTCCGCCTGGAACAGATGTTGGAGGTATATACCTTCTTCCACCACGTCGCTTTCAGCCCCAGATGCAGCCTCCGAACTGCTATCCGACTTCAGCATGTTTTCTTCGCTGATTAACGGAGCTTTAGCCATGGTTCTGCTCGTCTGCTTTGCGGAGGACGAGTCTGTGGTTTCACTCGTCTTTGAAATACGACGTCGACGTTTCTTCATAAGACTGTTGAGATTCGTCAGCCTGTAACCAAAATTCATATAGTTATTTAAACGCCAAATAAGGTTTTCTTTTGTGTCTGGGACTGATGGCATGCAACGTGCGCTTGTGAGAATCTTTAGAGTTTTAGATCAGTTAAGCCAACATGTACTTTAAACCAGTGTGTTTAGGGACTCCATTTTGAAATGAAATTAAATAAAATTTTATTTAGACATAAAAACAGAGACCAGACAAAATAACAGTTAACAATTTTCACGAATAAGTTTATTAGTTTATTAGTTTTATTAAGAATGTCTTAAAAGGACTCCACTCAGCATGTGCGGCAGTGGAGAACCACAACAGCGCTGGTTTGGGTTAATCCGTTCCAACTGATCAATTCACAATTGAGATAAAAGTACTGAGTCTGAAGTCCGTGAATTGCCAGCTTATTTTTTTTGATTTAGACCTTGCGTGGTCATTGTGATTGTATAAAACCTGAGAATGTCTTTTAAAATTGGCGAAAAATATTTCAAATGACATAAAATCTATCCGTAATTATTACAAATTAGACAGAACAGAAGCTATCCCTATAAGAATAATAAAAATATTTATTGTTGCACCATACAATTAAAAATTTAAACTAAAAATAATTTATGAATGTTTATATGATGCACCAAAATGACCCAACTCAGCATATGCTAGTCTAGTGTTCTAGCGCTGGATTTTAGTTGGGCCAGAACTTCTGTATACCCGTAGTTGTTTAAATATTTTTCACTTTTTCGGACCCTTAGATATCATTTGTAAAAGATCGTTTCAAACACATTGTAAAAATTCGAACCCTAAAATCCCGGTAAACGGCAATAGGCTCGCCACCTATAACGTATATAATTGTAAATATGTACGCTTAAGAACAAAATTAAGTTTTTTTTAGTTTCCGCGTTACCTTATGTTTTCATTAATTTTTATTATTTAGTATTTTTTATATATATATTACTATTTATTTTTCCCAGCCCATCCCCCAGACCACATCAAGGAATATTAAAACTGTATAGAAACTGCCTCTTTTTGTTTTTCAATAGTTTCTATGTTCACCAATTACATGTTAGTACATTAGGGAAACCTGTTATTTCCCATAGCTAGTATAAATATCAAATTTTTTTGTCAAGTGTTTACTGCAGATATGTATACGCTGTTAGTTTTCTAAATATGTAAAGAAATTTATAGGGATCTCTATTTCAAACCGCTTTATAATATAGCTTATATGTTACTCACAAATCATGAAGATTTCTATTAGTTATAAATAGACTATTAAATTTCAGTGCACACAAACAATCATTGGTTTCCATTTTTGTATTAACCTCTTTTAGTATGACCATTATATCGCTGGTTAAATGCCAAAGGGCCACATGACGAAAAAACAAAATTTTACGGGAGAGCCCAATAAAGTGTTTACCCTGATATTTTCACTATTTTTACGAATCTAGTGTGTATCTAGTAAGTGCATCTACATCTATGTTTTATATATCATTCGATGCGTATTTCAAAGCTTTATTCATTTATTACTAACAAATATCAGCAACTTCTATCTAAATAAGTATAATATCACATAAGTCTCGCTCTGAAATGGGTCACCAAATCACGGAATGCGAAAGAGGCGGCCGTCTGATTGGTCCATTTATGACGCTAGAATCATGGGGTGACTTTTTCGAATATAACAGTTTCAATGATTTAGATAGGTACCATTTTTGGAATAAAAAGAGTTTTATTTTTTTCTGGCTTGTGGCCCTTTGGCATTTAATCAGTGATATTTCTACGCTTCACGTTAACCTCAGGTAGTGAATGAAGGCATTTTAAATGCTAGGATATAGATGTGAGAATAGACGGTTCTTTTAGACTCGCTTTAGTGCCAATAATAACGTCTGTTATACCAATTTGCAAAGTTGAACAGAAAGCTTAGCTTAAGGATCTGATTTAAAACGTTTAATTGTGAATACTACACAGTAAAAACTACAATGCATTATGGACTATTTGTCAAATATACGCTATAGGCACAGACAGCTGAATTTTGTCTATGGATGTTCTTTACTTCTAAAAGCGTTAAGTTGAAACTGTATCTCAGTTAATACACGCGAAAATTTTAAACTCAATATTCATTAAAATATAGATCATACACATTCTAGATCGGACCAGAAGTCCGCCGTTTGTGTTTGCCTTGATGGGAACTATTCGGACATTTAGGAGCAGATCCTTAAAGTACGTATGGAATAACATACACATTACAACTCGTACGAATTAACTGTGCACCTCGCACTGTGACGTAATTTGGACGTACGTACCCTACGCTAGCAAAAAAAAAGAGAATTATATTAAAAAAATAAAATTATCATTTTTTAATATGTCATGCGTCACAATACTAGGTCATTTTACTTTTGACGTTTCGCTATAAAATAGATACATATGGATTGATATATTATAATAAAATAAATAAATAAATATTTCCTGACAATTACACCAATTTTTTAGTTCCAAGATAAGTATCATTAAGAACTTGTGTTATGGATACTAAACAACGGATAAACATACTTATATACAATTTTTTTGTAAATACATACTTAATATAAATAGGAAAACACCCAGACCAGAACAAATATTCATGTTCATGCACACAAAGATTTGTCCTGTGTGGGAATCGAACCCACGACCTCTGGAGTGAAGTGTAGGTATACTGACCTCCACGCCATATCGTTCGTCAAATACATAATATAATAACAGCTAATCGTATACCATAATCGTATACGTCGTATAATAACAGCTTGACAAAAATGAGGGCACTAGATTTTTCATTGCGGTGACATTTTTAATATTTTATTTCAGAAGCATGCAATCGTTAGATGTTATCGCTGCTGAGCGCTTACGGCGAATGCGGGGCGTTGCGCAGGAAAGCGGGAGAGGGGTCGCATTCCAGCGGGATGCACAGTTGATTCGTGCGAGTTGTAAATAACTTATCTCAATTTGTAAGTCTCAGATGTAATACATACATTGATTATAACAAAATACAAGACGTCAACGGCAATCATCATAAATATTATATGTACTATATACAGCTGTGAGCTATGTACAAGTAAAAAGATTGAGATTTAAGCACTCACATGCTCGAATTTCGCATGTGCACAACGAAAGACAAAAAGACCAACGGTCGCAGACACCTGTACTGAATCCGACCATACCGTCACCTCCACGGCAAACTTTCGAATCTGCAGTTTTTGTAAATTTGACATTTATTTTAAATAATGCACCTTATTTTTAAATTTCTATAAAATTGAATATTTTCACACCTATGTAGAACAACATAAGGTGCATTTTGAAATAGAAATGTCAAATTTACAAAAAATGCAAATTCGTAGTTTGCCCTGGAGGTGACGATACTCTTTATCTGACCAAAGAAAAGAATGTGCCCATTTAGTTTAGTGAGAACAATAACTATTTAAAAGAACTATAAAATTGCTCTTGTTAGTTCTGCTATCCAATCTATCTGTTCATTACTTTACAATAATAATTCATCTTCAGATTTTAATAATTGAGTATTTATTATCTAACAGCAGGATCCTCGACACCAGGCTCCAACAAATCCGCTGTGTTTGCTGGTGCAGTATCTGAAACCCTCTCACCTTGGAGAAGGCCCACACTCATAATCATTAGTGATTGAGTAGTCTAGAGGCATTCAGGCGCGGATTGACGAAGGCAGATGTGGGCATCCTTTTTATAACAGATTTTATTTTGACATAAATGAAATTTAAGCAAAATGTACTCTATTTCAAAAGTATAAGAGTTTGAGCTTGTAACTCCGCGGTGCTAGGTAGTGGGAAACGATCACCGAAGTAAAGCAGAATTCACAGAGGTCATCCTGTGGATTAGTGACTATTAGTGTGACATTTAATATCACACTAATGGTCCGTTCCGTGCTTCGAAGGACACGTTTAGCCGTGGTTCCGTTTGTCACTTAATGTGGTAGTTTAAGCCATGTTAGAGGCTTAATAGGGCGGCTGAATAAATTTTAACAGCAGGACGCCACACACCTGCCTCCACCAATTCCAATTCCGCTGTATCTACTGGTGGAGTGTTACCTTCCCTTTCATTTTGGTTTGTCAGAGAAGGCTTGTGCTCAGTCGGAAGTTAGGTGAGATGATGACGTTCTTGGATCCCTCTATCTGTATACTTACAACCGGTTGTCATTTTGCGAAGTTGGCATTATGAGATGAGACTCCCTCTATTACATAATAAAGTCATTTTTAGAGGATCTGAAAGCCCACTTTTATTTATCAAAAAACTAAACTTCAATCCTTTTTTAGATTATAATATACCTAGAGAGTGAAAGAGATAGGAATAATGAATTTTCATTGAATTAGAGTAGGGCCTCATTCTATTATATTCCGTTATTAACTGCCTTACTTCTGGCAACGTTGATTTAACAAATCCTACGTTCCATTTCAGCCAATAAAGTCCATTTCTGAGCAACAAGAAATAGGATGTTATTGGGTTGATATGACGAAGCTAGGCTTGAAAAATTATAACTGCAGGACGCCCGCCATTGTCTGACGCAGGTTCTAACCAGGCATGGATGCTTCTGTAGATTCCTGCACAGAATCAGGTGGAAGGACACGCGGGGCTCCACTGTGAGGATCGGCCGGAAGACACGGTGGAGCAAACCACCGTGGTCTGCCCCGCTGGGCGGAGAACCGACGAGTCCTTGTAGCGGCAATCGGCGGCGGCATTTTCTTGCGTTCGACCCTGGTGAAGGCCAAGATCCGAAGCGAGAGGGAATGAGGTGCTGTTGCCTCCTTTTGCGAAGCATTCATGATAGCAAAGAAGACGGCGAAACGAGAGAGGCAGTGTCTCTCGTCACGGTCACAGCCGCCGCGGTGGACGCCCCAGATGACACCGTAGGCGCTGGCTTGTAGGTGGTGAGTAATGGGTAACTCTCCGCCCGTCCGCGTTAGCACAGTAACGGGCCCCCAGGGGGGGAGAGGGGTCAATCCTGCCGGAGCTGCAGGACTGTTCGAAAGGGTTACCGCAGCCTCGGAACGTAGCAGGCTCAAGAAGGAACATGGTTGGTTTTTATGATCCTCACCTTGGTTTGTGAGTACATACACTTAGTTCACTAATCGAAAATTTATGAATTCGATCCACTGACAGTTTGTTAAGGTAAGGCGGTTCAAATTGGGGGGTGACAAGCATATTGTCTTCATTAGCAATTTGCATAATTATCAGAACTATACATTATATTAAAATGGATTATAAAATATAATACATATTTAATTTCAGTTGCCATTAGTTTAGTTGCATATAGATTTTGATATAACTTATTATGACGTGTATAATATGCTTTTTATCTATTGTTGCTTCAGCAATCTACTTAAAAACCCCGTTTATTTTAGCAAATCAGTGTTAAACAAATTTACAAATTTTATTGTTAACTTTAATGATGCTTCAAGTTACATGCCAACACAAAAATACTGTTAAGCAATCAGAGAGGCAATGAAACGGTGGTAAGCCAGAAAATCAATAACTATTATTATTGAAATCACAAATTTTCGTAAGGTCATATGCAGTGTGTTCTAGGGACATTTTCGAGAAGATGCCAGGGGCGCCCTCTTCCTATTATCGCAACCCTACCCCTACATCATCTACCTACATCTGCAGGAAGATCATCCCAACACCCAAGAAATAACAGGAACGCATATGATACGATTCAAAAAAAATTTTCAGCATAACTTTGTGAAATGAGCTTCCTGGGGAGATTTTACTAAGATATTGCATGCTGCTTGGGGCTCTAAAGCATAAAACTGTTTTTAAGGGATCGGCAACGAGCTAGTGATGCCTCTTGCTGCTTTGACTACTTTCTATCGGGGTTGCGATAGAGTGCCACTTTGCAATATTTAAAAAATGCTAACTTTTTGAAAAGTCATAAGTTTTTGCTAAGTCGACAGCTTTCTAGAAGAAAACATTTTCACACTTATTTAGTGAAATGTTCTCCTAAATCCCTGGCCTTTCAATATTTACCCATCAATAGCTTTTGCTTCCTGGCTGTCTGAATTTTGGCCGCTACCACCGTGCCGAGCCCTAGACCGCCCCATCTGTAATTAGTTTTTTATACTATTTAATAATTTACCCATAGCCCATTACATGCCTCAACTTTGTTGCTTCATTGTTAAATATTGAAACTCTTTCTTAAAAACTTAATAAATTATTTATTTTGTTCTCAAATAATGTTAAAAAACGAAAAAAGAATATTTATTATAAAAGAAAACACCACTAAAACATGAAATCATATATTGCAATCAAATTTTTACCATCGATACTTACAACCAATTTGTGTACTTATTGTAAAAGTTTACATGTGGTACTTATTATATAATTGTAAATTTTTAAATGCATTACAATTCCTATCACTACATAAATTAAATAACCTTATTCTTAGAACCTAACCTTTTTACGAGATGAATTTGATTTCTGGTCTTCTGTTGATTCATCACACTTGCTTCGTTTTTCTGGATTATCTTCATTTGATACAGTTTTGTCCTTGTCAGAACTCTTAGATAATTTTCTCTTTCGTCTTGACTTCTTGAAGGTTCCTTCGTCAGATTCAGAGTGAGAGGGTTTCTCACTATTCTTCTTGGGAGTGTTTTCATCTTCTGAAGAAACAACTTTCAGTAATGATTTTTTTATAGCATTTAAAGCATTTCTTATTTTTTCATCTTCGGAATCAGAACTGGATGAATATGTCAGCAACATTTTCTTAGCCTGCATACTTTCCATCATACGTTTCTTTCTTGATTTTGGTGTTTTATCTTTTGGTGTCTTTTCACCTTTTGGAGGAGTTTTAGAATGAGTATTTTCATTTTTGTTGTCTAAATTGGTTTCTTTAATAGGTGAAAACCCTCTTAGTGGTGATATTTCATTGTCTGTTGTTTTAGTTTTATCTAGATCTTTATCAGCTTCAGTAGTAGCACCTAAGTTTTCATTTTCTTGAAAACCAATATTAAGCGTTTCAACATTGCCTGCATCCTCATCCACCAATTTTTTTTGCTTTTCATTGACATCTAATGTATCTTTACTTCCATTTTCCATTGGTATTTCATCTGAATCAGATTCATAAAGCAATGCATTTTTGAATTCATCTATTTCCTTATTTTGGACAATATTATTATTCTTTGAGTCATTCTGTTGCACCTTCTTTTCATTATTTTTATCTCCTACATTATTCAAACAATTTTTGATTTTTTCTGCCATAGACTCAACCATAAGAGGCAATTCTTTCTCAACATCTAAAGATGTGGATTCAATATTACTAAGACCCACTTCACAAATTATATTAGTATTCTGAGTTATTCTTTTTAAGTTGTATGTATCTAAAAATTGTTTATTAAGTTTTGGCAATCTATTTACATTTACAGTAAAGCTTTTCGGTTTAAAAGCTTTGACCTCTTTTCTCTTTTCAGACCAGTACTCCTCATCCATACATTTTAACATATCTTTGTTTTTCTCTTCGATTTTATTATTGTGTTTTGAGCGACTCTCTTTGAGATCATACTTCTTAGCACCTTTATTTTTTTGCTTAATATTTTTATCCTGTACTCCTGTTTTTTGCAAGACATCTGCTTTAAGCAATTTATTTAAACTAACACATTTTATTAATGGTTTACTAGAGACACTAGCGAGTGACTCTGCAGTATTTTCATCACTAGACTTCTGCTCTACAATTTTATTAGTCTCTTCATCTGCTTTCAATTCTATAGTTTCAGGTAAAGGACTAGTATTTTCAGTAGAAGCTTTTGTAGTATCAGTGGACTCTGTAAATTGCATTACTGTCTCATTATTACTAGAACTGGAATCATCATCTATGACTTTTATATGCTTAAATCTTTTTTTAGCTGCAATTTCAGATGATTTATTAGTATGATTATCATTGCTTTTTATTTTGCTTTTGGAATGGACTGCAGTTTCATCACTATCTTCACTTAATCTTTTTGGAAATGTAGTTGAACCAGAGGTAGGTATTATATCTGCAATTTCAGTGCCATATGACACCTGTAGTTCAGAACATTCTTCACCGATTGGCTTTGCTGAACTATCATTATTTTTAGGAATGATGGAATTTTTAATATCATCTCCAGCTTCTGGACTAGCAACTTCAGTACATGACTTTTTGTCAATTGACGAGTCTCGCTTGGTTTCGCGTTTTCTGTGCCTGTATAATTTGCAATCATAATATACCGGATACTTATCTTGCTGAGCAACAGGCAAGGTTGGCGCCAAAACCTTAACAGACATAAAATGTTTTACTGGTACGTTTTTAGAAACTCTTAGTTTACGAGATTCGTAAGTAAAATATTTATAATTATCCATTCTAGACGGTCTTTTAGTACTAGTAGAACTTGTTGCATTACAGCTTGAGCTGTCCTGACTCTGGTTTACTAGAGAGATAACTTTACGTACGCCGCATTCTACATTTTCAAGAGATTTTTTAGATAACTCGCAAATCAATAACACTTTATCAGCTGCTTTTTGAACTGCGTGAGAATTCTTCAATTTGTCTTTTCTTATTCGTTTCTCCTTCAAACTAGCAGAACGAGAACGTAAATTCGATCCCAATTTCACTAAATACTCCATGGCTTCACACAATACATCACAAATAGGTACTTCGTCTGCCATTTTCGTGCACAATTCACTAAAACACTGTTTGTATTTTAAAACAGATTAAAAATTATAACGCAATTATGTATTGCAAATTTTGTCGGCACAGTACGAATTATTAAAACGCCACCAATCGCCATGGCACGGATAGGATGGAAATAAAAACCATAGAGTAGATGATATAAAACGTTCGGATTCAAGCAAAAAATCTCAAGCTGCAATACTTATAAAGTACAAAAAAATAATATTTATGAAATTCTAATAAACAAAATACATAATATGACATAATAACGAAAATTGCGAAATTGTTGGCTTACATACAGGTCAAATAGAAATAAAATATAGCATAATCAGTTAAATCGTACTTGAAAAGGAACGGATTCATGTTGTCATTTTAACTCAGCCGGGTTATACTGGCATATACAAATTTATCATACAAAATAGCGGCAAATAGATATATAAATGTGTAGCACAACGTATGAGTACAACAATGTATGAATAAAATTATGGTCTTATAACTGAAATCAACTAAAATGATGAGAAAAGAACACCACACAATATACAAAATTTACAATTTCTATTGGGAGTACAAACCTCGGCATTCCATAGAACATAAAAAAACAAGATGTACCAATTTTTTATACTTGCCTTTCATGTAAATGGCTGGATCAGTGTTATAGAGATTCCTCTATCGTTTAACGATTCACATATGTCTTTAACACATTATTACACTTCAAAATCAATATTGTCCATCCAATCCAATATTTCCAAATTCTTGTCGGAAAATTCGGCGAAATAAGCAAGGTAGGTAAACTATCCAAAACAGTCGTGAAAAAAGACTATAGACAACTGTAGAGCAGAGTGCGAGTGAAGTGAATAAATAATGAGAAATGTTTGCAGTCTATTTAAGTGTTTCAAAAATACAAACAACATCCTTCTTTATTCCATTTACACACGTTATAATAAATGCTTGAATTTGTCAAAAAAAATGGAATTTCTAAATTTATTATTGCAAAGAAGAAAAATATCGAAATAGATATTTTGGGACCTATTTTGAAAATTTAATTTAGTTAAAAATGAGAATACGCGGCAATATTTTATTTTACAAAATTAATATACTTTCGAGTTGTTATATGTAAATATGGTGGATTTTCAGGTGGTTTTTTTTTTCGGGTGGATTTTCATAAATTTTTCGGCTACGTACACAAATGTTGGAAAGTGGAAGTAAAGCCTCTGATAAACTATCCACTATTTTACTGAGGCATGACTTGACTCTGACTTAACTCGACTATAACGGACTTTACTTGACTTTGACTGTGCTGAATCACCAAATGCTGCCTTAATGCAAATAACTTGCATTGGCAAATTTTACTTGATCTGAGCTGGCAAATACTCTATAGACGTATAGCTAAAATTATAGGTTAAAAGTGTTGTATAGGGTCCGCAATTATAAAAAGGTACATGTAAGAGTTAAACTTAGTGAAACGTTAATATTATCGAAACTAGTTTTATGACAAGTTGGACCCTTTTAAGTTCGCACTGTATTTGTACACTTCGAGTTATGTACTAGTATACGCTATTAGTACTAGTAGTACTCAGGAATATAGCTTTTTGTGTCTGTACGAAAAAAACCCTTCTTAGACCTGAGAGCCGAGCTTCACACCCTACAAGTTATCACTACATAGTACAAAACAAAGTCGCTTTCTCTGTCCCTATGTCCCTTTGTATGCTTAAATCTTTGAAACTACGCAACGGATTTTAATGCGGTTTTTTTAAATAGATAGAGTAATTCTTAAGGAAGATTTATATGTATTATACATGCACAATATAGTAGTGAAACATTGTCAATTTTTGAGATTTCTAATGTGATGTCGTAAATCAACTCACTTTTTTGCGCTTATATTGCAAACGCTGGACAAACCCTACGAGGTTGGTCAAAATGATATACTACAGTATTGTACAACTTACAGAAATCTACAAAAAAGTCCGCTATGCTATATGTCAATCTCTCAAGAATAACTTACAATAAGTACAAAACAAATTTAAAAAAGCACTATATTGGTTTAAGTGAAAAATTGTAAGTTATTTATATATAAAATTAGTTGTAATGTATAAAATAGTATAAAAGAGACTGTGACCCACAGACAAACCAGTCAAACGGTTTTGTGGGATATGTTTTTATATAACTTGTATTATTTAAAGGAAATAAACGTTTTATCTATCTATCTAACCACTTTTATCTTTTACTTTTTACTAACAATAATGGCTTATTTACGAAGCCATTTTAAGCACGTATAACATTAATTCTTATCCAAATAAACATGTTAGTAAGCTTGGACATTAAACATAGATTAAATTTGTCTTTTACATCATGTTATTTCGATCAGTACTTTACAAGATATCAAACGTATAAACTTACGATAAATCGAAAAGTTATGGTTTCGGCGGCCTTTATAGACATTATGTAATAAAGGTAACTATTCATACTAGCATGCCACCCGTGCGAAGCTGGGGTGGGTCGCTAGTAGTATATATAGTACTAAGTTTATGGTGCTATGGTGGTTATTATTGATAGCTAGTTTTACTAGTACCATAGCGTTAGTTTTTAAGTTTTGACGTTCATAAGAGCTCTTTTGAGCCAAACTTGAATACATGAATATGAATTTGATATCTCTCATTGAGAGGCTGTACGACAATTAATTCATAAAAACTTAATGTGTTTTATATATTATTATTATATAGGATAGATAAATATATTTGTTAAATTGTGATATTATGAATTATTATATTTAATATATATGAAAAAGAAGAATATTTAAAATATTTTGTCCTGGACTTTAGCGATATTTTAATATCGATTGGTTTTCATAATGGTGCGTAATTATTAATGTCATGCTTCAACTGTCGGGATCGGGGAAAAAACCAAACGTGTAGGTACCATAGTGTTAGCTGTTGTGGTATGGTTGATTTGACATTGACAGACTTCGATTCATTCAGATTTACGTGTGTTGTGTAACACATAATAATTCTTTCTACTGTGCGACGCTACAAAATGATTTCAAGAGTTGCTTTTCAGAAAAATAAATTAACATGTCTACCTAGACTTTTCAGTGATATGTCAGGTCAGAATCAAACCCCGAGTAATCCTTCTGCATCGTCGTCAAGTGGAAAGTTTGATGTTCCCGGTCTTAGCAGTGCAGTTGTACATCCAGCGTCACAGCCGGTGGGTCCAGGGGTAGACCCCGACAAATCAGGAGCTTACAAAGTTCCCGAGTACTTCTGTTATGACAATATGAGCTTTTTTGAAGCAGAAATTGAAATGGCCAAGTTCAGACTGCCTCAACCATCAGCACTGAAGAAGTGAAGCTTGTTTTTATTTTTATTATATAATTAAAAGTTAGAAGTCATGTCCTAAATAAATAAAATAAATAGTTAACTCAAAAAATTCTGTGTGTAAATAGACTGCAACTTCTTTTCGTTCACTGATATAACATAATTAATTAAAAATTAAATAAATAAAATTTAGCAAATGGATTCATGAAGTTTTTATTATATATCAGATTCCCATACTTTCTAGAGACCTACAACTAAATAACACAAAATGCAGCTTTCCAGGTGGCACAGATAATAACATACTTGACATTTTTACACAGCTATGAAATGCTCGAAATACAATGACCCTAGATGACTATAGACGCAGCACCACTGATTATTGCAGCGGCTTCAAGCTCAGTGAGAGTGGTTGCTGCCTCCTCGCCTTCAACACACTCCACTGCGGCTAACTGTTACTTCTTCTTGGTGAGTTTCTCTGATAGATCGTCAAAGGTAGGATCCTGCAAGTTAATCATCAAGCTGTTGCCAGGGAGGAAGACTCTGTTCTGGGATTGAGCTATCATCCTTGAAATACTTTGGGCGGCTCTAATTTTACGTAGCTTTAAGTAACCTGGGTTCATGCCCATGGCTTTACCCAACATCTCAGCAGCTTCGGCTTCACCTTCAGCCTGGACTATTTTTTGTTGTCGTTCTTGTTTTGCTCTCTCCACCACAAAAGCAGCACGCTGTGCTTCTTGCTGGGCCACTTGTTTCGCTTCCACAGCAGCAGTATATTCCTTGCCAAAACTAAGCTCTGTGAGAGATACATCATCTAGAATTATATTGAAATCAGCCGCACGTTCTACTAACTCACGTCTTATCAACAAAGATACTTGTTGACGTTGTGTAATAAGCTGGGAAGCGTTGAATTTGGCTACAACAGATTTCAAAACTTCATTGCAAATAGATGGTAAAACTTTTTCATCATAATCAGTTCCAAGTTGACGATACATAGCGGGTAGGCTGATAGAGTCAGGTCGAGACAGAACTCTTAATGAGATGTTCACCATTTGTAAGTCCTTAGATCCAGTAGGTGATGAAATTTTGCGAGGACGCGATCGGATATCATAAATAATCGGGTACTGGAACCAAGGAATACGGAAGTGTAGTCCTTCCGTCATAACATGTTGTTGAATACCTCCGATTCTGTTGAACATAATCGCACGATGTCCACCTTCGACAGTAAATAGAGATTGTGAAATACCGTACGCTGCCGCACCGACTACTGCTGCGACTTTTAAACCAATACTCAGACCGGGTGGTCCCCCCTTCGCGAACTTTCCAGCCATATCATTTAACTTACTCTGCGCCATAGCGGTAAAAATATATAAAGAATATCAATAAATTTAGTCCCCGGGATTCAAAAGGACACTCCAAAGAAATCTAACCTCTACTAATGGAAGGAAACTTGGAATTGTGCAATGTTCGCCCATAGACAAGATACGAAAGGTAGGATGATAGATGGTCTTATTTTGTCACAGAGTATTTACCTCGTAACATTGTGTGAAGCAAATAATGCATAAATTTTTCTACGGTTTAAACATATAAATTATTTGAAATAGGTTGTATAGGGATTCTATACCGCGGCCTCGATACGTATTTGTTACATTTTTAGGCAGTAGAAGTCTGACACACCCACCCGCTCTATTCACACTTCACAGCGGGGGAAGGGACTGATAATTTTTATTCTGTGGTTTTCCTCTTTCCTGTCATAGAGTACAGACTACAGATGGTCTGTCTGTCATGTCACTTATATTGTCAGAGAAAGTCATAAACATTACACTGGACTTATTAATAAAAAAACGCGTCTAAATAAATAAATTTAAAACAGTCTTTGTTCTTCACCTGAAGTTTTAAATATATCTGTTTTTATATCAATCCAGGATCGTTGATTACCAAGTCATGGATTCATGTATTGGTGTTGAGCTCGATTTAGACAAAGCCATATCAAAATTTTGTTCTCTCAATGATCACACTCGTAAAGTATTACAAGATGTGATTGAGCAAGTGGAGAATTTGAAAAAAGAAATCGCTAAGCGTTAGTAAATCTTTGCTTTAAATACATTAGTTATCTTCGGAGTGACTTATCAGTTTATTACCAAGGGCTGTTATTGATCAAGGTTGTATGATTCGAAACACATATTTTTAGATTTGTGTTTACTTTTCAGAGGATCCAAACACTCCTGTGTCGGAAACTCAAGCTATGATAGTGAATGAGCTTGCAGCAAGGGTCAAACAAACTGTATTTCAAATGTCTACAGGTAATTATTTACTTAAATGTAGCTAATAATGTATGTTGCTATAGGTTGTATGACAAACTTCTCTAGCTTAGCAAATAATGGCTGTTTGACGATCGATTAAATTTACATAGTGAATTTATGTCTGAAATTACTATCAAATTATCTACATGGTGAATTCGTGTTTGAAATGGTCAAATATGTCATCTCATCATGTCAGGTCAGGTTAGCAAGTATCAAAATTAAATATTATTAGAAGTTTTTTGTATAGGTACTGTATCAACAAAATAAGCAAAGTTAAATAATAAATAAATATTTCTGACACTTACACCAATTATTTAGTTTCAAGATAAGTATCATTAAGAAACATAAATGCAGTGTTAGTGTTGTTGTTAGTGCTAAAATGTCTCTGAGGGTTACATGACATTTGATACACAGGAACTTGTGTTTTTCATCTGTGGGATTGAATAACTTAATGTGATATTTATTAGTATTAAATAATCTTGTATATTATTTATATTTTGCTAAATTGATTAAGAATATTTTCAGAACATCGTGAACTACATGCTACTGTCTCTCGAGTGGGAAAATCTATTGACAGGCACTTCATAGCAGACTATGGTTCTGTGGCACCTAAGGCTGAGTCATTTTGCAATGACAACAATAGACCTATCATGGAACAAGCAATAGCACAACATTTATATAGACAGGTAATCTATAAGAGGAATTATTAGCTATAAGGTGAAGCAATCTTAGCTTTCTGGCCATCATCAGCTCAGCCTTTTAACTGAGCTTGGGCCCACTCTGACAAGGTGTTTATATCAATCATACATTGTGGACCGATTTGGTGTGGTGGCGAGAATACCTGCTCTCCACTCCCAAGGTTGTTCCAACACAGGACAAATCTTTGTGTGAATGATCATGAATATTTGTTCTGGTCTGGGTGTTTTCCTATGTATATTAAGTATGTATTTACAAAAAAAAAAGAAGTATATATGTATTTTTATCCGTTGTTTAGTATCCATAACACAAGTAGCAAATAATTAATGTAATTGTTAGAAAATATTTATTTGTTATATTTTTGGGTCATATTTGGAGAAATATGACCCAAAAACCCTTACACCTTGTCAGAAATAATAAATCGAAATATCACAAGGTTAGTGGGCCAATCTTGATGAGATACATCAAGACCATTTGCCTTTAATTTACGAAATACCGAATAACGAAACCACCTTCAATCTTCCATCAACCAATTCCAGAAATTTCGGAGAAAGGGCAAGTTAAAAGTAAAAGGGCATGGCAAGTATTCAGTATGTGATCTCTGCCTACCCCTACAGAAAAGAGGAGTAACATTATGTATGTATAAATATAATAAATAAATATTTTCTGACAATTACACCAATTATTTAGTTCCAATATAAGTATCATTAAGAACTTGTGTTATGGATACTAAACAGCGGATAAACATACTTACATACTTTTTTTTTGTAAATACATACTTAATACGACGACCAATATGGCGTGGAGGTCAGTATACCTGCACTTCACTCGAGAGGTTGTGGGTTCGATTCCCACACAGGACAAATCTTTGTGTACATGAACATGATTATTTCTTCTGGTCTGGGTGTTCTCCTATGTATCTTAAGTATGTGTTAAAAAAATATCCGTATGTTTATCCGTTATTTAGTATCCATAACACAAGTTCTTAATGATACTTATCTTGAAACTAAATAATTGGTGTGATTGTAAGAGAATATTTATTTATTTATTTATTTAATATACATAGGAAAACACCCAGACCAGAACAAATATTCATATATGTATATGAGATAGATTCAAAAAATAAAAAAATGTGGCACTAAGCTAATAAGCTAACATAGAGCTGTATTTTGAGTAGTCATTACTACCCAATAATGCATAATTATAAATCTAGAAATAAAAAAATGAGGCACTAATCTTTATTCATAGTGCTGTATTTTGAGTAGTAATTATTACCCAATAATATTACATAAATAAATAAGACTGAATTCTCATGGTGAAGTGACAAGTATAGTGCTTTAAAGGTATTTTCTTAAGTAGTAACATTAGTATATAGTTGTATTTAATAAGCGACAGAAAACCACACTGTTTTTACAGTTTTAGGTTCAAGGGGCAATGACAATTATTTAAACATACTTTTCTTTGTAGGGTTTAGAGGACGTGGGCGACGTATTCGTGCAGGAAGCGGGCGTGGAAGGAGTTGAACGCGCGTGTACGTTCGCTCAGCTCCAACGTTGCTCGGCCGCGCTCGCTGACGGAGACCCGGCCCCGGCGCTAAGCTGGGCAGAGAAGAGGCTGCCGGATCTAGAACATTCTCCACTGCCGTTCACTTTGCACCGCATGCAAGCTTTGAAGGTATTGTTATTATGAATTACTATGTATTAATATATAAATAATGGCTTCATGCATTTAGCACATTTAGCCAGTGTCAAGTAAGAGATATATGAATAATATATAAATCATAGTTAGTGAGAATGAGTGGTGATAAAGATAATTGATGGGAAATGAGATGCCCTCCCCCTAAACCCATTGAACCCCCGAAAGTCTCGAAAAAATATTTGCTCTATTTCGTGGTATAAGTAGTGTAATAAGAGCATCTACTCATGACGTCCTGCATAAATGACGTTTCACATCCCGCTTCAAAGACCTGCGATGCCATAAAGTTTGCCTGATATTAATTGACGACAGATATGGCGTGGAAGTCAGTATACCTGCACTTTACTCCAGAGGTCGTTCGATTCTCACACAGGACAAATCTTTGTGTGCATGAACATGAATATTTGTTCTGGTCTGTTTGTTTTCCTATGTATATTAAGTATTAGGTCGGGGAAAAAGTCTTTTTCGCATAACGTAGGTATAAACTTATTATAAATTTTTTTTGACTGTACTATTTGTGTCTGGCTGGTTTTGGTAACATTAAAAAGGTTCCATTATAAAGAAAAGAAAAAAATAAAAAAAGTTGTTTCCCGCTATTTTTCATTTGTTTTTCTCTTCGTAAAAATGAGTGAATCTAATGAAGAAATTCGATACATTTTAAAATTTTATTATAAAAAAGGCAAAAATGCAACTCAAGCAGTGAAAAAAATTTGTAATGTTTATGGACCTGAGTGTCAGTAAGAGTAGCACAAATTTGGTTCAAACGTTTTCAGTCCGGAAATTTTGATGTTAAAGATGCACCTCGCTCTGGTCGCCCTGTTACGAATAAAATGGACGCCATTTTTGAAAGAGTGGAGCAAGATCGGCATATTAGTAGTTACGATGTAGCTGAAGAACTGGGAATTGACCACAAAACAGTTTTGACCCATTTGAAGAAAGCTGGTTATACAAAAAAGCTCGATATTTGGGTGCCACACGAGCTCACTCAAAGAAACTTAATGAACCGTGTACTCATTTGCGATTCATTATTGAGACGTAATGAAACCGAGCCGTTTTTGAAGAGATTGATAACTGGCGATGAAAAGTGGATCACGTACGACAAGAACGTGCGAAAAAGGTCGTGGTCGAAAGTTGGCCAGGCTTCACAGACTGTGGCCAAACCTGGCCTAACACGAAATAAGGTGATGCTGTGTGTATGGTGGGATTGGAAGGGCATTGTTTATTATGAGCTTTTACCGCCCGGCAAAACCATCGATTCTGATCTTTACTGCCAGCAACTGATGAGATTAAAGGAAGCAGTCGAAAGAAAACGGCCGGAATTGATCAACAGGAAGGGTGTGGTCTTTCATCACGATAACGCTAGACCACACACATATTTAGCCACTCAGCAAAAATTAAGAGAGTTCGACTGGGAGGTCCTAGTGCATCCACCATATAGCCCTGACCTTGCGCCTTCAGATTTTCACCTGTTTCGGTCTCTGCAGAATTCTTTAGGTTCTGTAAGGTTGACCTCGAGAGAGGACTGCCAAAACTATTTGTCCCGTTTTTTTGATCAGAAGTCCCAAAGTTTCTACAGTAACGGGATAATGTCTCTGCCAACAAAATGGCAGAAAGTTATTCAACAAAACGGTACATATATATTGTAAATAAATGTAAATAAACTTTAAAAAAAATGTCTTGACTTTTCATACAAAAATACGAAAAGACTTTTTCCCCAACCTATTATTAAGTATGTATTTACAAAAAAAATATATTTAAGTATGTTTATCCGTTCTTTAGTATCCATAACACAAGTTCTTAGTGATACTTATCTTGGAACTAAATAATTGGGGTGATTGTAAGAAAATATTTATTATTTAGAAAAGTTGAATATTTGTTCTGGTATGGGTGTTTTCCTATGTATATTAAGTATGTACTTACAAAAAATAGTATTTAAGTATGTTTGTCCGTTCTTTAGTATCCATAACACAAGTTCTTATTGATACTTTTTTTTTAAATTTATTAGGAACAAACAACAGTTACACAATATATATTACTAACAACACTTAAAACTAGTGTACAGCGTATGACTCAAGATGTATTAAATAATTGTATAACCAGTAACATTGTTCACATATTACTCTAAGCTTTAGAAGACTTATCTTGGAACCAAATAATTGGTGTGATTGTAAGAGAATATTTATTATTTAGAAAAGTTGAATATTTGTTCTGGTCTAGGTGTCTTCCTATGTTTATAAAGGTTGCCTGGAAGAAATTGCTGTTAGCAATAAGGCCGCCCATTGTACCAAATATTTTTTATGTGATTTTATTACTTTTTTATTTTTAGTGTACAATAAAGTGTTCATTCATTCATTTTATGTACTTACAAAAAAAAGTATTTAAGTATGTTTATCCGTTCTTTAGTATCCATAACACAAGTTCTTAGTGATACTTATCTTGGAACTAAATAATTGGTGTAATTGTCAGAAAATATTTATTTGTTATATTTTTGGGTCATATTCGGAGAAATATGACCCAAAAACCCTTACACCTTATCAGAAATAATTGTCGGATTATTTAGAAAAGTTTATACATATTTGTAGTTGGCCCGAGAGCAAGGCGTAGTAGCGGCGGTGGAGTACGCCCGCGCTCAGTTCCCGGCACACGCGGCGCGCCACGAGCGGCAACTGCAGGCCGCCGTCTGCGCACTCGCCTGGTGCGTGCGCGGCCAGGGCACGCCCGCGCCGCCGCACTACCGCCATCTGCTGGACCCGCGGGCACTAGGTGCGTGCATTACTACACTAAACAAACTAATACTCGCGTGTATTAGTTTGTTGTAGGTATATTTAAAAAAATCCTGATTCTTTATATATTAAGTATGTATTTACAAAAAAAAAGTATTTAAGTATGTTTGTTGTAGGAATATTTAAAAAAAATCCTGATTCTTTATATATTAATTATGTATTTACAAAAAAAAAGTATTTAAGTATGTTTGTTGTAGGAATATTTAAAAAAATCCTGATTCTTTATTCTTATTTTTTTTCCATGTATATTAAGTATGTATTTAAACAAAAAAAAAAGTATTTAAGTATGTTTATCCGTTCTTTATTTGCCATAATACAAGTTCTTCATGATACTTATCTTGGAACTAAATAATTGGTGTGATTGTAAGAGAATATTTATATTTATCTATCAAAGTTCTATCTATGTTATAAAACGCAAGCTGTCTTTAAAGGGACACTATTCTATTAAAGACTATATTAGGGCAGATAAAAATGCTTGGGATTAAACTGCCGTTTCATACAGGCTATTCTATTCTGTTATATTATATTGCATTGTATAGCTTCACAGACAAATGAAGATTGTTATTCAAGTACCTAACCAATGGATAAATTTAAAAGAGCATAGCCTGTGAGTTTCTTGCCAGTTCTTCTTACAGAGTGGTGGCTTGGAACTGGCACTTAGATTCACACTTATTTATTTTTTGGATTTTATATTGTTTTGTTGCATATAAGTGAATCTAAGCTTCGTGATTTCAGTGTAATATTTCGATGTTTTTTTTATATTTATATTTAATTTTGACGTTTTCAAGTACTATGTAATAGTTTATAAAATAAATAATTTTTGAGTTTGAGTTTATCAAGCGCTCGTAGCTCCGCGGTAATAGATAGTCAGAAACGATCACCCAAGTAAAGCAGACTTCACAGAACTCTGTCCTTGGATGGGTGATTGTTTCTGTAGCATTTAATATTTAAAGTTTTCGTGCACGTTACGTACGATGGAACGTTATGTCTTTGGGGCTTGGGCCCCGTTATCGATTACATGAACGTTGGTTTGTGAGAGGACGACCGTGCTCAGTAGTGGGACCTTAATGGCCAAAGATGATAATGAAATGAATTGGAATCGATTACTTGAAAGCATCTCAAAGCATCTCAAAGCCCAAAGCGATATTTTTGATTTTTTTGTTTCTGTCTTTTTTTACGGCATCAGGCAAACATTTCAAATCGGATTTTCACTATCGGGATATACAGCAGGATGTTACAAACATCTGCATCTGCATTAATCAGTGCGGATGTTTATGCGGATGCGAATATCATGCAATTAGGGTCAAACTATAATTGGGCAGGGCCCGGCGATTGGGACGCGTGCCAGTCGCACATGACAATGTCCAATGGGAGCAAAGAAATTAGTGACATGATTCGACACGTTACAAAAATAAGCACTTACGTTTGATTTAATAACAATAAACATATTAATAATTAAATTATCACTGTTTTAATTCTTCATTAATAGACTTTTTTTACATTATATCTTAAACATCCGCGGATGTGTGCCTTCAAAACTTCGCATCCGCGGATGTGAAACAATCAGCATTAAATTATCACTGTTTACAGCACTGTTATCAGCATTAAATTATCACTGTTTTAATTCTTCATTAATAGACTTTATTTACATTATATCTTAAACATCCGCGGATGTGTGCCTTCAAAACTCCGCATCCGCGGATGTGAAACAATCAGCATCCGCAACATCCCTGATATACAGTCAAATTGCGCGTGGCGCGTTGTGCGGCGTATTCTTATACTTTTGACGATATAGTGATCGTAAAATCGGGTGACAGGTGCGGAGGCTGCGGAGCTGTTCCTGCGCGAGTCTTGCGCGCTGCTGCGGCTGGCGGCGTTATCCCCACTGGCTAGTGGCGTGTTGGCGGGTGCTCGCGTTCTTCCCGCGCTCCTCGACGTGCGAGCCAAGATGACACATCCGCGCGTGCTGGCTGCTTGGGCTGGAGATGAACTGCCGCTGGAGGTAAGCTTACTCTTTTGCTATAAGTGTTATCATATGAGGCTTTTTAATCTAAAGTCTAAGTGCAACACTTAGATTTTCACATAATAATTTTACCTATAGTTTCTAGCCGTTAACATTTGATGAGATATGGCAGGGAGTCCAAACCACATATATACAATAGATAAAGCTAATAAATGATTAGATTTATTGATTAAACGCAAGTATCACGATTTTTATTGAAATCAAGCGTCTCGACCTTTTAACACCTAGTGTGACGTCACTGCCTATAACTAGTGACGGGAAATGTCCTTTCCTTTGGGGGCTCGAAATTTTTTTTAACAACGAGGCATAACTGAATTTTTCAAAGCCGTCCGGTTTCAACAAAATCGCGGACTGTAAGTAGCGGCGGTTAACCTCGACGATTGGTCGGGGTTGGGACACGCGAAGTACAGCATTTGCCTTATCTATTGTATATTAAATTTTATGTCTGTGGTTCAAACACTCGCAAGAATCTCTGCAACTAATAGTATTACTAAGAATAATACTAATGCATGTATTTTTTAGCATTATCTTTGACTGTATCCTATTGTATGTCTTCTATTAATAAATAAATCGAAATGAAATAAATCGACAAAGATTTCTGGCTACCATTTCGCTATCAATGATATAGAGAAACGAGGTTGTTCAGAAAAAAGTACTAAATGTTCGACCTAAAACTACTTTAAAATGTTCTAAAAAAAAGTGGAAGATATTTTAGATGTTTTTAATTTTCCAAATGACACTTCATAAATTGTTCTTGTATAATTTTAATTATCAGTTTTGAATACGTTGGGCTGCGTACCAAGAATTCAATTTGTAAGCCGCAAATTTTGTCTAGTTAATGTTCTAACAAACTGATTGTACTCTCAGGTTGATCTAGGAGAAGATGGTGGTAGCTATCACTCGGTGTTCGCGTGTCCGATCCTTCGGCAACAGGCGTCGGAGCAAAACCCGCCCATGCGGCTTCTGTGCGGCCACGTCATCTCTAGGGATGCTCTCAACAAGCTCGCCATGGGCGCCAAGTTAGTGTTTGTATTCCACTTAAACTTAGCTTCTTACGTAAATTTCGCAGAATCCTCATTTAATTACAATATTTGAGCTATGTTAACCGATTCATTGCGGATGACGCCAAATGACGTCTCAAAGAATTCCTCTGTAATTCTATGGAATGGCTATTTAGAGAGTCCAAACGAACAGAATTGCCATTATTTGTCACGTAGGTTAAGCCTGTATGAACCGTTTTAAGATTTATTGCCAATTTAAAAACTTCAGATGTTGCAAACCTTTTGTAAACAAATTTAATTTCTTTTACGAATGGCGTATGACGCCACATGGCGTCATGAAGGCTATTGGGGCAGAATAGTTCACGATTTTCATTTCACTAAAAACTCAGACGAAGATCTGCACTACTACAAAGATGCACAGACGACTTGATAAAGTTCGCAGGCATACACTGAATGCAATTTGCATTTAATTATGGTTTCTAGACCTAATAAACTAAATATAGGCACTTCTTTTACACCCTTTCGTAAACCTCTACTAAAAATACACAAAAGGTTTACAACAACTGATCCAATTAAATCACTTACCAGCCATTCCAGCGGAATCACGTAGATAAGTCACTTTGTAACAGTCTAAACGAATTAACAAAACCTTTACGTTTGACATCTGACGCCCACTGAATGTAAACACGCCAAAATCTTAACAAAAAACAAAATTTGTTCAACCATGGCTGAAGACGCCCAAGGGCGTCACTTTAATGGGTGGCGGCAGACGCACAGAGGCGTCACAGAAAATTTGTTAGCCGCCATGGACTAAAGTCCCTAAAAGTGGGATACGCAATGAATCGGTTAAGCAATAATGTGTTAACCTACAAAAAAATAAAGTTCCTGTTATAGTGTGACCATTAGTGCTGTGCACTCCCTGAGGTATGCACGGCGAGGTGGGGGGCGAAGAAAAAAGTGCGTGAGTTCACATGAGGTCGATACATGTCGGACACATCTTACGATATCAGTTTGCATTTCTAAGGCAAGACTTGTGGCGGGACGTTGCGTTGGTCGGAGGCTATCTATCTGTAATATATACTTACTTTGTTGATTAAAATGTAACCCAATTTATCCAATAAGATTATCTTTTCGTCTAGAGAAGAATTAATATAGTTTTGGGCTATGTTGTTTTTAATATCAGCCCAGACCAACTCAATGGGATTTAAATCTGGATGGTGGTCTGGAAACGCAGAACAGTGTGTCCACTGGCTTTCAGGAGTTCGTCAATTCTATACACGGGTTCTTTTTGTGTATTTTTGATAAGAAGTAGCAGTTGAGCCTTTGACATGGTTCCTGAAAATTCTACATTATGGCGTAGTAACCAGTTCTGCATTTCACTTTTGAGGCTTGATATAGTTGGTTTCTTCTCAATCTGAACGCTGTGGTAAGACGCGTTGTCCATTACAACCACAGAATTCGTTAGCAACTTATCTTTTAACTTTTCATCTACCCACTTATAAAAAGTAGGTCCGCTCATATCTCCATGATAGTCACCGGTTCTAGCATCTGATTTGAACATAGTCAATGCATCATCCACTAAGCCATTTCGACACCCAGCGTGGAGTATTACTAGTCGCCGTCCTTTCCCAATATCAGCATGAATACCGGGTTCTGACGATGATTGCCAACATTTGCTGGCATGGTGACTGGCGTTGATGTATGTTTCATCAAGAAAATATATGTTTCGGTTTTCCGTTCTGTAATTTCTGATTTGTGTAAGATATTTTTTCCGCCACACTGTGATATTAGGCTGCTCTATAAGGAGATGTCTCTTTGATTTGCATTTTTTGAAACGGTAGCCCATTTTGTGTAAAAGCTGTCTTAAATATTCCCGTCCACAATTCAATATGCCATCCTGTCTCAAACTTGATAGTAACTTACGGACACTTGGTATTTTTTTTCGACTTCGTAAAACTGATGAATTTTTCTTTTGATAACTCCAAGGTCAAAATCATCCACAACGTGTTTTTTCTTTAGAACTTTTGGTTTTTTTGGCGATTGAAATTTTAATTGGCTTGAATTTTCAATTGATAAATAACCCGCAGAAATCACATTATGTACGGTTCTTTTGCTGTATCCCGTAGCCTCCGCAACGATTTTAGCAATATTCACGTCATTTTTAAATTCAAAGCTTTCTTTGTCTGCTATTATTTTCTTAAAATATTCAGCCACCCTAAAAATGACAGTCTTCATATCACGAGATAACGCACGACCCATCTTTGAATATTTATCTCTTGTGCGTCTGACATAGACAATCCGATACAAATAACACTACCTGCCGTCACAAGCGTTGACGGGCGCACTGACAGCGCAGCAGCCGAATCTAACCCCCCGTCTCACCGCGCGCATACCTCAGGGAGTGCACAGCACTAATGGTCATACTATAGTGACATCTAGTAACCCGGGAAAGTACGGGGAAGTCCTTGATTCCCGAAATTTTCAGTGCCGCACTTGTCTGTACCGGTTTCGTAATTTTTCGAGCGTTGAGTAGTACAACTGTCCCGGGTTACTAGATGTCACTAACAGGAACGTTCTTTTGTGGTTTCACATTATTGCTTAACATAGCTCTTTTATTTGTGGCGGTCATTGGCTTTATTTTTGTAACTCTCCCTACCCCTTCGGTGGAAGCATGCTTAATGGAATATAGACATAACTCAAAAGACGACTTTTGGGAAATCACAAAAGATCTTCTAAACAATACTTGTCCTATTTGTAAGCGCATTAAATTAATACTGATTTATTAATTAGTAATTCTGCTTGTGTTTAGAGCGTTTGATTAACATTGATTCTATCACAGTAAGAAATAGAAAGACTGTATAAGTACGTAATTCAAACCTGACCTATCTAATTATGAGTCCATGTTTCTTTAAGCATGCGATATGTATGTATGTTTGTAAAGTCACATATTTCAGGTATTGGTCTTCCTAAAAACTTATAAACAAATAAAATTATGCAAGTCTTCGGTCGCCGATAATAGTCTACAAATACGCACCAAGTCCGCGCGCGTTGTGATGTATCACTTAATTCCCTAAACGTGGTGTGTAAGTGGAAGCCCGTGCTGATGAATATCTTTAGCTCTACGCAGTGCCGTAACTAGCCTTTTATGCACCCGGTGCGAGCTTTCAAAACTGCGCCCTTGATAAATGCTCTGACCAGGCTCTGAAAATACAGGCCAGGGGGCCTACCGCCGAATTCGATGGATTACCGGTAATCCATCTAGATCAAACTTTGTTTTGCGTTCATTAATCCGTACCGGGGAATCGGCCGACAGCCACCTCTCATTCATGACCTTCAGTCTGTGGCAGACCAATAGGTAAATGGAGAACGCCATTTTGTTTCGATTTCCATGAGTTCGGCGGTACGCCAGAATCAATTTGAAATCTATTATGCCTTATAATCGATTGCCATTGAACTCGGCGGTAGGCCCCCAGGTACAGTAGGGCGCGTCTATACCATGTTCGCAATAAAACGAAATGCACCTACTAGCTACCATGCATGAGATAAAACTAGATACTAGTCTGGTCATTTCTGCGCCCCTCCAGGGTCTGCGCCCCTCCAGGGTCTGCGCCCTGTGCTTGGGCACTGCTGGCACCGCCCTAGTTACGGCACTGTCTCTACGTCAGTGTTACCTATGTAAATCATGCTTAAGCGCATGTTCTGGAAGCGGTTGTAAGCCGCGATTTGCACCTTAGCTATCAGCAGAATCTGTATCGTAACACCTTAGCTATCAGCAGAATCTGTATCGTAAGCGAGCTCCGGGCTGAAAGTAATAGTAGAAACTTAAGAATCTCCAAAGATTTAGGCTGGAAAGTCAGAATCAATAACAATGATTTAAATCAGCCTCCCTTTTCTTTCAAACTCATCTTGAGGTTTCACTAAATTGATTAACATGAACTAGCTGTTAACTTTTTTAAATTTACGCCATATCACTCTAACATATAAATTTCATGTTACAGGTTGAAATGTCCCTACTGTCCCATGGAGCAGGCGCCCTCCGAAGCTCGGCAGATATATTTCTCTTGAAGATACCATGAAGGGTATTTGAAAATTATTATGTAAATACGATGTACTGACTCGCGTAAACCAAACGCTGTAATATCTATAGTATTTTTAATAGATGTTGAACTTATTATTATTTGTAAGATGAATAGTTAACGATTTGTATATTTTCTCCTATATGGCTAATCGTGTCACATTTTTGTTTTTATAAATAAAGTGATAGATTATTTATAGAAGACTTTTATTTATTTTATTTTTAAAGTAAAAGAGTTCTAGCTCAAAATGTCGCCTGTCGTAAAATAACAGATAGTTTTCATCATTACAGCGATAATTACTCTTTAATTTTCTGAAATTTTCACATAAAAACTAAACTAACGTACTGGGCTCCTTTAATATTTTTAGAAGTTATTGTGAACATTTTGCATTTTGCAAGTAAACAAAAACTAGTAGACACTTTATAACACAATAAAACAATTGATTCTCAGTACATAATTTATTTAATGGATATGTACAAGAGACAAAAAAATTTAGGACAAATAAAAATTTGCCAATAATTTTAACAACAGCGATATATTGGAGTCGTTCAAAAGTTCGCAACATAGATTTAAAAGAAAATATCAACAATAACAATAATTTTCACACTTAATCACATAGTTCGGAGATGCCTTATTAATAGGCATAGTTAAGCATTTTACAAGCAAGATCTTTCACTGAATCGTGTCCCTTGCAAATCTCAATTAGTGATGAAAACGTGATTTTAAGGCTATTTACTCATAATGCAACATTAATTTGAGCAGTATTAGCGAGTAGGTATCATAGCTGATCATTATTTAAACCTATAATTATTTAATATTTATTGCAATCATATTTAAAGCAATTTGTTTTATGTTTTTTATGTGATCACGCCTGTAGGTTAATACTCCGAGCCAATGAGTAGCAGGAAGTTTAACTGATGAGCTATGAACACAATTCATCATGAGGAAATAATCTTAAGTGGTACACAAATTATTTTTATTAGTATATTATAATAGTGTTTGCAAGAGATACCTTTTTATTGTAGCACTGCAAAGTTTAAAATGTATTACAGTACAAAGTTTATAATTATTTATGATTCATTTTGTTTTTTTCATATTTTTTCATTGCTAAAAAGTTTCAGTAAAAAGGCATGATTATTTGAGTTTAATCGACATTTTGACAGATTTTTACTTTCATCATGACTATGATACATTGTCGTGTCCTTAAATATTTTACATATCAATTATTTTTTTATTTAACAAGACTAAAAGTTTACCACTTGTGTGCTTCTACGCTGGTCACTTTGCTTCTTTTGTTTTGACTAATGTATGAAGGCCTAAAGTCAATATCCAGCTTGCATATTCCTGCATCCTGAACGGTATTTTTATAACATAGCCATTTATGTCAAAAGAATAATCTGTCAAATGTCGAAAAAGCGATAATTTTGTGGCCAAAAACACAGATTAAGAAAATATGGCTCTGTATAAGACATTTCATAAATTGCAGTAGTTTTCACATTTCTCGTGTTCACAAAGACAGAAAGCAAATCAAAATATGTATTTCGATCAATGTGGAAATAAATTAATTTGTTTTCAATATTATAATACAAACACGATTAAGACCCTAACTATAAATAATAACAGTATGATTATTCTAAAAAATAAATTAATTATTAAAAATATTCCCGACAGTACGTGAGCCCCAACAATTTTTATTTATAATATCATAATGATATATAACTTTATAAGCATTTTTTTTTGTATTCATAAAAACGAATAGCACATCTTATCTCTTTATTCTGATGTTTAAACAATTTTTTATGATTACAAAACTATTTTTAATACACAGCACTTAATAAATAAATTGCGAGTTTATCACACATAATATGTTTTTAGCATCTACCAGCGAAGTACTACAATTACGTACTAATTATTGCTGAAATTCATTACCTACATTCCTTATACCACCAAAAGAAAGGCTAGTCTACAGTGAAAGGGAAAATATCATGAGTACTTTTAAAAAAGTGTTATACGTTTATTTATTATTTTTAATAATAATAATAAAATTAATTTATATTTCAAACAGCGCCATCTAGCAGAGCACAATGGGCACTAGACAACAGTTTTTATAAATATATACTTTTATTATATAGAAATCACCAAGACCAAAACAAATATCAATGTTAATGCCAACTAATATTTGTTCTAAGTGGGAATCGAATCTACGACCATTGAAGTAATAGACGGGTGTACCGACCTGGCATCTCATCGGTCTACCTTATAGTCACTCACATTATTTTTTAAATATTTTACATACCTTTAAGTACAGCAAGAATAAATCAATTATATTGATTTGTACAGAACTTTGATTTTTTCCCTATCCACTGAATTAATCTAAGAGAAAAACAATACGAATAAGATGGAAGACGCTCCTAAATACAGCAAAAATGTATGTATTCCATAATTTAGCATTTATATTATAATATCACTTAAAACCTAATTACACCTAAAAGTTACATAATATTTTATTTATAATATAAATACACTCGTGTTACTATCTGAATCTGTAGGTAATATGTTTCCTAGTAACATTTGGCACACCTCAAAAATCTTTTACTTACTGGTAAACACGATAAAATGCATTTTTTTAAAAATAAAACAACCGTGGAATCGAGAATTACATTTAAAATAAATAATAAATCTCCAGTATTTTTTAGTCTTTAATTAAGCAGTGCTTGTACTTCGACAATACTTATTAGACACCAAATAAACATACATGAGTACATTATTTATTGTAATTACATATTTTGAATACATATGAAACATTCAGAGTAAGACAAATATTCGTATTCATGCACACACATATTTTTCCAGTGTGGGAATCAAACCGAAGACCTTAGTAGCGGCGAGAAGATTTACTGATCGCTTCTCCACATCAGTTGTCACATATATTTGCGAATCCAAGCATAAATCATAGCTTTTTTAAACTAAAAAATGTTATTCAATTAAAAAAATGCATTTATCATGTATTACCAGTAAGCAGAATATCCACAGCTTACATACGATGCAGAAACAACGAAAAAAAAATGAAATTCAATAGTTAAAGAGAATTATAAAACAATTCGTACTTTTAGTACAATTAAAGGGTAAGAAGTATACAAATTACATAACCACAACTACCATCAATTTACTAATATCAACTTTTCCTTATTAAATTATACAGTAAATATAATTTAACGCGGTACACATCGTGTATTGTTTACTTATTTACTTACTTATAACAATTAAAGTTAAATAAAACCAGACACGCCAGATGTACAAGTTAAACAATTGTGTATTCTAAACAAGCACAGCCACGAAGAAATTTGATGTATATTTCTTGTCAATATAACTTTGAATGTTGACTTTTACTAATGCTTTTTACGGCTAAAATAAATAAAATCTATTATTCATTTTTAAATTAACAGCTCTCGGTTAACATAAAATAAAATGTTATTAAGTTCGACGTTTTTACACCAGCTTTTTGGCGCATATATGTCTTATAAATCATGGATGAACATATCCTTTTTAATAGTATCACATAACTGCGCCAAAAATTACAACAAAATACATTGTTTATGATAAATTTCCACACAGTAAACAATAAATAAATAACAGTTAAAATTTAAAAAAAATAATGATAGCTAATTTTATTCTACAAAATGCACCCAACATAAAAGCAATTCACCAAAACTTCCATGCACTCAATAAAAGACAATCCATTCTTAGAATTTTTTAAAATTAAAAGTATTATATTTTTTTCACTATTAAATAATATTGCTTCATCACGAATCAGTCATCACCTCAGTCTAAATTAACGTTTAGTTTTACTGTGTAGTAACGTCTTATTTCATAATGTCAACTACTTAAAATGACTCGTTCACAAGTAAGCAGACCCTAAGCTAATGCTGGGAAGATAAAGAAGTCCTTAAATAAAAATGTTTTTTTTTTTAGATTTTTTGAAACATAACCTAGTAAAAAAGAAGTTCAGTTAATATAGTTTCTCTCTTTCTACCGAGACATTCAGAGCCCGAACCAACCTCACTTGCAAATGGCACCTGCCGATCAACAGACGAGGTTCTGGCAAACGTAACAGTTCCTGGTAAGCAAAGATTCGCCACCCGTTACGTGGGGCCAACTATATAATTGGCGAAACGTAGGCGTATTATATGACTTTGCCAATCCCTTCGAGGAAACAAGCGTATGTATCTATTCTTTTTTCGTTTCTTCGATTGAATGAAAGTTATAAGAGCGGTTGGCATTATGAGATAAGACTTACAGTATAACTATACTATGTAGAGCAGACCAAGCTACAGAGTAATACATTATAGTAGAGTAATATTTAATTCATTTACATAGACCACAGACAGCTTGTTTTAACTATCTATATTATAATATCTTTTTTTGGTAGTTTTTTTTAGCACTTAATAAAAAAAACAAAATTATTGTTATAAAAAACTGAGCAGAAAGTTTGTTCAGACGTTTTTGATATTAAATTATGTCACAAATAAGTATTGTAACTTTGGTATATTTCATTCAAGGTATTGATTACAAACAAAACTCATAACTGGTTCTTGACTAAAGTTGGTCACAATTAATTTATTATAGTACCGGCCTATATCACCCCCTTCTAATCTCAAGGGTCTTAAGAGTCGACGACAAGAAATCTTACTGGATGATAGGCAGCAGTGTCATCCTGACTTGAACTGCAATCACCAACCCGCCTGCCAAGTGTGGTGCTTATATCCCAATAGAATGTGATCTATAGGGGAGGCTAATGTTCAGCAATGGACTTTATAAGGCTGGTATGATGAAGAAGGGCATCAATAACCAATAATAATAGACAAGGTTTTTTTACCTTAAACTTTTTTCAGGTTAATTATTGGTTTTGACCGGCAACTTTATTCGAACTGGTTTCAACCAGTAATGAGTTTTGACTGTAACAAGATTACACATGAAGTACGCTAAATTGGTTGCCATAATTTGAACCCATCTGTGATGTGAAGAATTATTAAGTTACAGCCTGAACTGACAGCATAATCTTCTACTGTTTATTATCGGAACACAGCAAGTCGTTATGGCTACTTAGTATGAGTATTAACTATAAAGGAGTATTAACTGCAACAATCTGCATTTAATGGTTGAGCTCAAAAAATCGTTACCATAAATCATAGTCATTTTATATTTGTATGCCAATTGGCTGGACTACTATACTATATTAACCTCTGTATGTAATTCATTTAGATTTGTGGTGTGGCATATAAGGTTAAGTTAAAATTGGTATTGAACCCAAGTAAATGATTTAATTTAGATGTGTGGTTTAAGTCTGGATTTAAGGTTAAGCTGTAATTGATTTGTTCAACACTAGGAACTAACATGAAATGAGAAGAATCCTTATAAGCCACAATAGTTAAAGTTAGTGAGCTAGCAACAGTTTTCTCTTTACAGATCACGACGCAAATCTTGCTACTTGACGCAATACTTGCCCGTACGACAGTCCCTTTGATTATTAAATCTACTTAAAAGCTGATTAACCCTTAATTGGGTAGCAAAAGTTGTAAATTGTTATTTGTTTTGTAACTTAATAAATAATATGGTAAAGATCACAGATCACTACAGATAATGTTTTTGTTTTTGACGTGACAACGTCTTATAAATTGGTTTGCCGGGTGACACTTCTTGAAACTGCGTTACGCTCCGCTCACGTTATGCGCTCACAATGAGAGCGAGTGAGAGGCACGCGTCTCTTCCACTCGGGCATGGTTAGCCCGCCTAAGAGCGAGAGAGACAGACATAAATATAATTCTTTGTATAAATAAATGTTTTAAATTGTTACTATTATTTCATCCTTCTTCCTACTAAACGAATGAATATTCACATTAAAATTATTTTACCACTCAAAGTCGTTGTCACGTAAAACTTTCGCCCGTATACCGACTTTACAGGCAACCAATTTTTTAAATACTGTAACATGAACGATTTTACATTATGAAATATTAATCCTCAGCGGCATCAGTGCCGATGAATCAGTTTGGATTTCTCGTCACTAAATATCAATAGTCACGTCACATTAGATTTTCAAAAGTCGGCACGCTTGATTTTATCTGTGGTAAGACATAATCCCTATTACTCAATTAATGTTTAACCATCAGGTTGAAAAACAACTGGTGTCTTACCATAACTCAACTCCATAAGGTTCAATTTAAAGTGGTCCCGTATGGTACTTGGTTACAGGTTAAATGTATCGAGCTCGACAATATAGCAAGAATTACGCCGCATAACTTCGCATAAGTGGGCTTAATTACAGTATAGCATAGCAGTATCCTATTTGGTGTATCATTTTAAGTTCTCTCTTAAAGAGTAATCGAACTGATTCCTTGTGTACTTCTTATTCTAATTAACATTCCTCTCCCTCTTACTTGGTACTAGATAAGTTTAGAAAAGAAGAGGCACTTGAAAGAAGAACCACTTCGTACCGGCTCACTCACAGCCGAACTTATTTCTGAGTTACTTAGAGGTGTACCCGAAGTAGTACATTTATTAAGAGCTCTATTGCATAATTCCCAACTTCCTCATTGAGTATCTGACATAAGTATAGGTATGGCGGTTACATAAACACCAATAAGAGATAAAAGTATAATAATAATAAAATAAAAAATAAAGAGAGCGTAGACACTCCTACCTTTTATATATGGGTGATTTTATTTATGAATGTTTGTATAGCGTGTGTATGGCAATTATATCTGCGCCATCAAACAATATAAAAACACAGGCAATAATAGGGGCTGTTGAGCTCTCTTTTAGTATGTATCAAAATTATGTATGCATAGCCTGTGAGTTTAAGTGTCTAAACACACTATGCCGAGGATACGCGACGGAAGCTCGGCATGATTACGCCTGCAATGCCATTTGAATTACTGGCGACACATTGTGCCGAAATTACGTTGCGTTATAGCGTACAGCCGAACTTCAGTCGGGCGTAAGTTCAACGGAAATTCGGCGGCAACGTATTCTGTAGAACACACATTATACGCGATCACTTTATTTTGCATTTGTCTGTCCGGGTTTTTAGATAACACGACACGACGCCACGACAGCGCTCGAAACACTGAATATACACACAAAATTGCGCAACTGAATTTCTGCCGCGTAAGTTCGGCACTTATGGTGTGTCATATCAGCCGAATACGTTGGAACGTAAAATCAGCCGCGGAACTTCGGTCGCGTACGTTCGGCATAGTAGACACTAAACCCTTTAACAGGCAGAGCACGTTGAAAATATTCATTGGTTTTCCACCTTAAGTTAACGGAATAAGGTTCAATTTATGGTGGTTATCTATTGACCATTGCCTGGTAAAGGGTTTATTCTTCTAACAGAGCGGTGGCTCGGAACTGGCACTTAGATTTACTTACACTTAATTTTGAATTGCATGTAAGTGAATCTAAGCCTCGTGATTTCAGTGTAGTAATATTTATTTTTTTACATTAATGTATATATATATTTCATTTTGACGTTTTCAAGTGCTATGTAGTTTATGAAATAAAGAACTTTTTACTTTACTCTATCGCAATTATCCCCGCGCCATACCGGTTGTGACCAAAACAATATAGAAAGAGAGTCGTATGCTAATAGGGCTCTTAACAGATTGTTCATATTATACCAATGGCACAGCGATAAAATTACTGTAAATGTAGATATGCGTTGACGAGAAAGAAATTGAATAAACATTTTAACAACAAAAGGTAACTTCTTAATCGGAAGATTTCTTTACTTACAAATGACTTACCAATCATAAATTAATAATTTACTTACACCATATTAAATAAGGAAAAATATCACTAATTTCAAGTGAACTGATATAATCGTATTGAATTGGATTCACAACAAGACTTACTTTACAGTATTTTAGTAATCATAGAATAGTCTTAACAATAGTCGCTTGCAAGTTTATATTATCATATATCTATTTTATAAATAAAATTTCGTTACTTACGATATTGTAGGCGACAGTAAGAAGATCACTTGGTTTGAACACAAAATATAGTTTACTTATCACTATAGTATCTATATATTATAGCTAAATATTATATTATTGATTGATATACAATTTTATTATCTTTATTTATAATATATCACCTCTGAATGAAGGTAAGCTAGAAACGATACAGAAATATACCTTTAGTTTATCCCGCTAAACATTTGTTAAAGGTATTATTATTTACACATTAGACCAGTAATTGTTAATCCTAAACAGAGTTCATATTTAACTACTAGCATGACGTTTTGAAGATGTAAGAAGATTTCTGTTTTACTATCACATACTAATTATTTTTCTATTTATATTATGTAAAGAAATTTAAATTAAAAGAATAATTTACTAAACCTTAATTTTCAAAAACAGCAAAGGCAAGAAATAACATAAATCTAGTGAACATATACCTACACTCAACCTGTATAGTTCGCGGCACATAGGTTGAACAGTGACTTTGTATGCGTATACAGTAACGGATCTTAATCGAAGTGCGGTATGGGGGGGGGGGGGGGTGACGCATAACCATAGCAACGCGACGACGCATCGCTCGCACTTAGTCTCTCTTTAGCCCTTTCATTATATTGTTCACGATTGTACCTGCGCAGACAATTGCCATTTTGGTTAAACTTACGCGCCGCCGACTATACCATGGTTCGTCGCGATGGTTCGTAAGGGTCAGTATGGAACACGTATGCATACGTATGTCCGTACGTTCGATGCGTACGGTACGCACATTCGCTACCCTTATACGTCTTCACATACGAAACATGTAACAGTAAAAACATATTAAAGTATTCCTTAACTAGAAGTTCTCTTATTATGATAGACTGACTAACCGTAACTGGGAACCTAAATGCATGTAAGGAGTACTAATTTAACTAATTTACATATTTATAAACAATAAAATTTATATAGTATCACATCTATCACTATAAAGTCATTGTAGTACCTACAATTAAATATTACAATAATTTATATTTTGTCTATAATAGGCGATTCGTATCCATTTAGGATCGTACTGCACCTTAAGTGATGATAAATTACTATCGTATGACGCAACCTTGGTTGTCATATCATAGAAATTATTTTACTTAATATAGTAAGATATATGCAACTAATATAATTTCTTTAAACATTTGTATAAGTCACCGATATAGTGTGGATTTGTCTTTATTGGACTAGAGAAAGGTAAACATTTTTGTCTATTAAAATGCGATCATAGACATAATATTGGATTATTTAATAAATTTTGAAATCCATTGCTTGTGTTCTTGGAACATAATTATAATATGTCAACAAGTAAGGCTTTCGAAGTGTTGGCTTAAAATCCTGATATTGCTAATTAGATTCACACACGTAGTAACTTAATACTATTATCTTAAAAGTAACGGTTCGAGCAGAACAACGCAACATAGCTGAGATGGTTTCAATGTAACAAAAACAAGGTCATATATCACCGAATATCGTAATTTCCCAATTAAAGTTAGTGAAATTCCAATTCCCAATAAAAACATTTACATATAATTTGTATTTTGTACCTTAAATAATTTTCATTACAAGGTAATTTTGCAACAAAAGCGTACACGTATAAACACGTGTACGTATAAACACGTACACGTGTTTATACGTACCGGTGTCGTCTACGTACATGTTGTGTTTTGTCGCTTTCCGGGCGTCCGAATTCGATCGCATACCATACTGGTAAAAATTTACGATGCTCCAGTAAAGATAAAGATTACACAGACGCAGCCTGTGTTTGTGTAGGCGTAGCGTATTCGATCGCAACCTGCATATACCTTGATTTGCGAAGTACATTTAGAAGGAAACAATATTAGCGTAGTAACTCGTGTTAAGAGACATACAGGCTGCCTTTTAGATGTCTTTGTGTATTTACTCGCTACCTGCTTCATAACTTTGATTTTGAAAATACTTTAAGACAGCAAAAACATTGAAATGACCTACTTTTTCCCATCCAAAAATTGCGTAGTTCGCTCATGTTAAGAGACATACATGATCGCCTTTTGGTTGTCTTTGTGTAGTGTATTTGATCGAACATGCTTCATAACTTTGATTGGAAAATACTTATAGACAGAAGCATTTGATAAGCTGATTGTTTTTGTGTTGCTCGCTCGTTACAGGCTGCATTTTTATCGTATACGTCGGATATTCGTTCGCAACCTGCTTTATAACATTGATTAATAGACAGTAAATGTTGAAAAGCTATTTGCGTTGCTTGCTCTTGTTTAAGAGACATATAGGTTGCCCTTTGGTCGTCTTTGTGTTGTGTAGTGATCGCAACTTGCTTCATAACGTTGATTTAAAAAATACTTTTAAATAGAAATAATATTAGCGTAGTCACTTGTGTTAGGAGACAGAACCGCGGTCGGTTCGCTAGCTGGACGGCGCGATGCCAGCTAAATTGAGCAATGCCTCGGCAGTGCGACGTTCCTCGCAGCCTCCGCTGTATGAGTGCTCGTCTCGCGAGCAGCGGGAGATCACAAGGTGAGCCGCTGGGGGTAACTGGAACAATGTTTATATTTTGAAGTTTGTTCTGGAATTATATCGTTGCTTTGAAAGCTCATAGAGCTGCTAGACTGAAATGGTGACTAATTGAATACCAATTCATACTATGGTAGAAGTTGAATTATTATAATAGGTTGGGGAAAAAGTCTTTTCGTATTTTTGTATGAAAAGTCAAGACCTTTTTTTTAAAGTTTATTTACATTTATTTACAATATATATGTACCGTTTTGTTGAATAACTTTCTGCCATTTTGTGGGCAGAGACATTATCCCGTTACTGTAGAAACTTTGGGACTTCTGATCAAAAAACGGGACAAATAGTTTGGCAGTCCTCTTTTGAGGTCAACCTTACAGAACCTAAAGAATTCTGCAGAGACCGAAACAGGTGAAAATCTGAAGGCGCAAGGTCAGGGCTATATGGTGGATGCACTAGGACCTCCCAGTCGAACTCTCTTAATTTTTGCTGAGTGGCTAAAGATGTGTGTGGTCTAGCGTTATCGTGATGAAAGACCACACCCTTCCTGTTGATCAATTCCGGCCGTTTTCTCTCGACTGCTTCCTTTAATCTCATCAGTTGCTGGCAGTAAAGATCAGAATCGATGGTTTTGCCGGGCGGTAAAAGCTCATAATAAACAATGCCCTTCCAATCCCACCATACACACAGCGTCACCTTATTTCGTGTTAGGCCAGGTTTGGCCACAGTCTGTGAAGCCTGGCCAACTTTCGACCACGACCTTTTTCGCACGTTCTTGTCGTACGTGATCCACTTTTCATCGCCAGTTATCAATCTCTTCAAAAACGGCTCGGTTTCATTACGTCTCAATAATGAATCGCAAATGAGTACACGGTTCATTAAGTTTCTTTGAGTGAGCTCGTGTGGCACCCAAATATCGAGCTTTTTTGTATAAACAGCTTTCTTCAAATGGGTCAAAACTGTTTTGTGGTCAATTCCCAGTTCTTCAGCTACATCGTAACTACTAATATGCCGATCTTGCTCCACTCTTTCAAAAATGGCGTCCATTTTATTCGTAACAGGGCGACCAGAGCGAGGTGCATCTTTAACATCAAAATTTCCGGACTGAAAACGTTTGAACCAAATTTGTGTTACTCTTACTGACACTGCATCAGGTCCATAAACATCACAAATTTTTTTCACTGCTTGAGTTGCATTTTTGCCTTTTTTTATAATAAAATTTTAAAATGTATCGAATTTCTTCATTAGATTCACTCATTTTTACGGAGAGAAAAACAAATGAAAAATAGCGGGAAACAACTTTTTTTTATTTTTTTCTTTTCTTTATAATGGAACCTTTTTAATGTTACCAAAACCAGCCAGACACAAATAGTACAGTCAAAAAAATTTTATAATAAGTTTATACCTACGTTATGCGAAAAGACTTTTTCCCCGACCTAATATATAGGGATCAACGTATTGAGTGTAGTTACCTGATCGAGCACTGCAGGCCCGTACTTCATAGCGAGCACTGTAGCCGCCGCCAGATACTCATCAGCCCCGGGTGCAGGGGCTGCGGGGGACGCTGGGGACGCAGGGGAGGCGGGCGGCGGGGGGGTGGCCGCAAGTCGTCGCGCCAGGAACGGGAACAAAGACGGATCCGGCGCGTTCTTGGCCGCCGGTGGGGAATCCGGCGCCGCGGCCGGCAGCGGCTGGCGCCCGAATGCCTGCTGACAACAATTGTGATTTCAATGCAATCGTTTATTGCATACCTTTCCTTACCTTTTTTATTACTTGATTAAGTCACATTCAACATTGTTTTTACAAGATTAGCTAATAATTATCTTAGCAACGAATGTTTCCTTGATATTAATATTTACTTTATAGTTTTAGTTTTTGTAATGTATTTTAAGAACAAGTGTAATTTAAATTTAAACTTTACCTTCTTCGATCAGCTGGGATCAGATTCCATTTAGGGAGTACTCCTTAAATGGAATGGATACCATATACTTTTACAACGGTACCGTTGTACAAGTATATTGTAACTAACGTCTTTTGTCCCTTATTCTATGTTTCATACGTGCGTAAATTGTTAAATAAATAAAGAACTTTGTATAATTTTATAAATCTTATATTGCTTTTAACTCGTTGATTTCTTTTTTGTTTCTTAGTTTAACTGAAATGGAGTCAAGAATGAAAAGGAGTTTAAATGCTTCGAAACTATCACCATATGATCCAAAAAGCCTTTCTTATGTCAAATCTCTGAGAAGAATCAAGATGAAAGAATGTCGACTAACCTGTAACAATGAGGCCCGATGTTGAGGATCAACGGTCCACAGCGAACCTTTGCCAAGACCGGGAGCTGCTGCGACCTGCGAACATTATCAATATCCTTCATTAAATATACGTGCTCTTTATTGAGCTGGGCTGTTAGTTCTAAGTGCGAAATGCCAGTTTGTTCCCAGGTAAAAAAGAAATACGTACTCAAGCATGAATTGAGCTAATTTTACTACCCGGTAAAGATTTGCGATTAACGAAAGATGCTTTTGGCATCATTTTAAACAGCTGTTTAAAATGATGCCAAAGCCATGGGAAACTCTTCAAAACTCTATTATTATAAAAAACAGTGCGCTTAAAAAGAAAAATCTCTCTTTAAACTTAAGGAATTAGTACCACTTTGACAATAATGTGTTACAATATAAAGAGTGCTATTTGGCGCTATATTTTACAACCTGGCATTGTATGCCGTATGCTAAGTAAAATGAACTCTAAGATCACTCACCTTATGGAAGCATTTGTTCAACGAGAGGTTATGTCTGACGCTATTCTTCCATCCTTGAGGCGCGTGCTTGAAGTATGGGAAGTGAGAGACGATCCAAGCATATATCTCTTTAACGGGCAGAGCGCGGGCCGGCGCAGCTTCTATGGCCATAAATATAAGGCAGGAGAAGGAGTAGGGGGGTTTAGCGTGCGCGGGTGCGGGAGGGGAAGGGGGCGCTTTGCAAGGAGTGCGGGGAGGGGACGGCCCGCGGCTCGCTGGCGGCGTTCGAGAACATTCCGTCTGTGAAAAATACAGATTTTTTTTATAACCAGCTATAAGACTTAGAATAAATTTCTAGACCAGGGTTACTGCTAATCTCAGCAGCAGCAGATTTATCAGCTTTGTTTTTAATATCAGAACCAGTATCAGCAATATTCTATGCTGATTTTAATTGACTTGACCAAAGTGTTTAGCACATTAGCATTTGATAAACAAAAATTACGTTCGATAACTATAAAATGTTTCGAAGTTGTTGTTAAAGAACCAGATAATTTTCCAGAATTGTAAAAAAACACATATCTGTTGAACATTGATCCATATTCACACTTACAATACCTCAATACAGGAGATACTCAATAACTATTATACCTTGTCTTTTACTAAAAATATTACATCACATTTCATAACAATTTAAATTATGTTGGGTAATGTATCTTTTCATTAAATTATTAATATCAGCATTAGTATCAGATGTTGATCTGATATAAACCTATCTGTATCAGCAATCGCAAATCCGATTATCAACAACAACACTGGTCTAAACTTTAAAAAAAGCTTTCAGGAGAATCTGAGAATTAAGATTCACATTTTAAAAAAAAACTTTACTACTAAATTGCAGTCATCATATCAGCCATAAAAAGTCCACTGCTGAACATTGGCCTCCGCAATAGATTACATTCTATTGGAAGTGCCTGTAATCACCACGCTGGGCAGGTGGGTGATCGCAGTTCAAGCCAGTACCCAGGATGACGCTGCTGCCCATCATCCGGTAGGATTTCTCTTCATCGACCTTTATGTGATGATAGGGGGTGGAACTATTCTAGGTACCAAACGGCACCAAATTGCAGTAACAATTGTAAACTATAAACAAAATAACATCATATGAAATATGAACACATAGGACAGACCTCCACTTCTCTCCGGTGTTCGATTCCAACGATAGTCTCGCGGGGCCAAGCATGCTACCAACATTTAAGTAACAATTTAATAATAATAATCATTTATAACAGGCAATAATGTAGTGAACAAATATGTAAAGATTTTTTTTATACAAGTTTATCCCAAAATAGCTCTTATGAACAACTTAAAAACTAACGCGCCCATTTTTTGCGGGCAGGAGCTTGAGTAGAGATGAATAGGACAAGAAACCCAGTGAAAATTTGTCTTCCTGCCAGAAGAGTAATAGTTTCATAACAACAGGGGCCTATATAGAAAATACCCTTATTCACGAGTTACTAACATCATCATCATACCTAGCATTATCCCGATTCCTTTAGACTTAAGCTTAGGGCCCAGGGTCTGCTTACTAATCAACCAGATTTTTGGATGAATTTCAGTTATTACATGGAGCGACTGCCGTCTGACTTCCGCAAACCAGAGTGAAACCAACAGAGGTCAATATAATTCTATAGTTAACCCTTTGTAAGGCAATTGTAAATATATTCCCACCACAAATTGAACCTTATTAAGTTAAAATAAGGTAGAAAAGCAATGAAAAACTATTTTTAATATATCTCTTACTTGACACTGGCTAAATGTGCTTAATGCACAAAGCCTTTATTTAAAAGACAAAAAAAGTAATTATAATTACCTTATATTGTTGTATACGAGTTTTCACTGTAACTACCTATGCTCACTGTCTGGTCCGGTAAGGGTAACTTATACATTTATGTTTGTAAATAAGAAGATTATGTTAAATATCGACCTAAACACAAGTTACTTAGACGAGTTATTTGTTTAAATTAACTCAGACATAATGACATTGAATTCATTTTAACACTTGTATAAACTACAGAACGTAAAGACACCTAGTCTCTGTGTGGTTTTAATGTACATTAAATATATGTGGCTAGTGCATAATGTTATTAAAAAGATGGGTAGTTATTCATCGTTTATACATCACAATTAAGCCAGGATTAAAAAAAAATAAAAATGTGTTTTTTTACTCTTTAAGCTTTAGCAATAAAGTAAGGAGCATTTGATTTTCGAGTTCGCAATATCAACACAAACATTTGCAATATTTTCCTTACTATAACTAAATACATGTCGTCGCTGTAGAAAGATAACCTCGTATGTCCCGAAATTTAAACTTTACAGTAAACGAAAAATAATCGGTTAAAGTTTAAAATGTGTTTATGAACTTTTGTCTCATTTTTTGAATGATAAAAAGGACTTATTTATGCTATTAACCAATGCATTACTGAACTGGATTATGCCAGAGAAATGTCAGAGGGTTTTCTGTTCTCATATCTACGAAGTAACACTGAATTAAACTAAAAAAGATTTTTTATGAAGTATAATTAAATTAAATTTAGTTTTACCGTATTATAAAATAAGTGGAAATTTTACAAAAAAAAAGACGAGATTTTTACATACGAGGTATTAGTTCTACAGCGACGATATACAATATTATGTTTGTTTTCACTACAAATCTACAACAAATGGGCCTATATAACATTATAAAGATACGAATAAGACAAGTCTAACATTAATTATTCTGAATAATGAATAAGATCAACATATTTTTTATCACGCCCGCTTCAATCGATCTTGAGACCAAAATATTGACTATATTCGAAGGCCATCCTCTTTACACAAGAAAGTGTTTTTCGCTGTGTCACAACGTCCATTTGCGATTATTATTAAAATCAACATTGTACATGTTTGAATTAGTTACTTGTATTTACAGCGCTTTTTGCATAATATTCTAATAATACGTCAGTCGTTACTGGGTGGGTAAACTTTTGTTTATAAACAACATTTATTTTAGGTTCGATTCCCACACAGGACAAATATTTGTTTGCATGAATAAAAATGTTTAGTTTAGTTATGAATAAAAATGTTTTATCTCGTCTGGGTGATAACTATGTATTTACAAAAAAAATGAATTTTTACCTGTTATTTAGTATCCATAACACAAGTTCTTAATGATTCTAAATAATTGGTGTGATTGTAAGATCTATAATGGTACTAAATAATTGGTGTGATTGTAAGATCATTTTTAATTATTATTTTACCTTTTTTATAAATCTATATATATAAAAATCAATTGCTGTTCGTTAGTCTCGCTAAAACTCGAGAACTGCTGGACCGATTTGGCTAATTTTGGTCTTGAATTATTCGTGGAAGTCCAGAGAAGGTTTGTACGTAGAGAAAATAAAAAAAAATCTTGAAAAAGTGTAAAATCAACATATTTCTATACTCCCATATACAAACAATTTGTACTAATACTTAAAAGCCAATTTGAACCTTATCAAACAAATTTAATGTCAAAAGTGACGTTAGTTATACCAAAAAAATTTAATGTCATCATATGTCATTTCATTTTATCAGCGATAATTATTGCTTTGTTGTGTTTATATTTTCAAAAATATTGTTGTTATTGATTTGTGTTTATATTTTCCAAAATATTATTGAGTTGTTGAGTGAAGGTAAAATGCCATGAGCAAGACGACAAAACATAGGCCGGCGATTGCACGGCGATCAAGAATACGTCGTGCTGTTTTGGATGAAATGCTGCGTGCTGCTTTTAATTACAACAGTCAGGTTGATTATAGTATATACGGATACATTGGAATGATGAACGCAATATGTCCACATTGTGATGCAGCTAACTTTCGTGAATTGGATGAACGTTGGGCAATTGTTTTAAATACAAGACCATCCAAGGTTTTTCCATCAGCATAACGCATTAGTTCAATTGTTCAAAATTGCTCTCGATCGTATGCCATAATTATTGAACAAATATGAACATTATATGGCAGAAGACATTTTAATTCGTATGCGTCATCATAAAAGAAATCCCGATTTGTTGATTACCTTGGAAATGTACAACGAAGCTTTAATAATAATTGAAGATATGTGTCTAAAGATTTTAAATAAAGCATTAGCACAATTGGGTATGACCGCACCAAATCGTGAGATACATGATTTTTTTGATCGTGAATTGCAATATGAGCAGGAGTTCAATTCTAATGCAAAACTTTCGTTGTATCATTGATTTTAGCGACTATTCGATCGCAACAGAAAATTGCATTGCATCTTCGGGAATTGCTGCTACATTATTAGAAGGTGGTCGGACCGCACACTGCATTAAAATTGCCTTTGAATGTACAGGTGATTGAAACTCCAACATGCAATATTTCGAGAAATTCTGCTATGGCAAAAGTTCTGCGATTAACGTCAATCAGTTTATGGGATGAGTGCACAATGGCGAATAAAAATCAATAGAAGCATTTAATCGAACAATGCAAAATTTACGCGGTAATCAACAGCTTTTTGGTGGTGCTCTGATATTGCTGTCAGGGGACTTTCGTCAAACATTGCCTGTCATTTCTCGATCAACTCCTGCTGATGAAATAAACGCCTGTTTGAAGTCATCAGTTCTTTGGAGATATGTACGAAAATTTACAATGAACATCAATATGCGTATTCACCTACATAATGATGCAACTGCTCATGAGTTTTCAAAACAATTGTTAGAAATTGATGATGGCAAAATAACAATCGACAGTACCAACGGATTGATCACTTTACCAAACAATTTTTGTACAATTGCACAATCTATAGATGAGTTGATTAAATGTGTTTTTCCGAATATTCTTCAGAATTACAGAAATCATGATTGGTAGAGAGAACGCGCCATTTTAGCACCGAAAAACATTCATATCAATGCCATTAATTTTCAAATTCAAGCGAAGCTGCCAGGTGTAGTCACGACATATAAATCAATGGGTGTTATTTAACGTGTCTTCAAAATTAATAAATTGCCAACCTAACCTAACCTTTTTGTACATCAAAAATACTGATTGAGCACCTAATCACCTATTAGATGCTCACTCAGTATTTTTGATGATCAAAAAAGCTTTTTTTAGAGGTTTAGTTTATTATATTCCTAAATCAATTGACAGTGTTATGAATCAAGATGAGGCAATGAATTATCCAATTGAATTTTTAAATTTATTGGAACCGGCTGGTATACCACAGCATTGCTTGAATCTGAAAATTGGTTCTTCGATTATATTATTGCGAAATATTAATCCACCAAAACTTTTTCACTGCCAATCTGGTGCCACCAGATTGGCAGTGAAAAAGTTATTTCCAAATTTGATTCAAGCTACAATCTTAACTGGTAAATCAAAAGGAGAAGTGTGTTTGATACCGCGTATCCCTATGATCCCAACTTATATGCCATTTGAATTTAAAAGATTACAATATCCTGTGCGTTTATCATTTGCGATGTCCATAAATAAGGCCCAAGGGCAAACACTTCACGTTTGTGGTGTCAATTTGGAGGAATCATGTTTTTCACATGGCCAACTTTATGTTGCCTGTTCCAGAACCCCCCCAACTGTTTATTTATTCATGCTCAAAATGGGAAAACAAAAGTATTGTTTATCCAAATGTTTTAGACTAACCCACATAAACCCACCATAGTAAGAGAACCCAATTCTTTTTTATTTTTTACTCTTTGCTGATAAATATAATAAATAAACAATATATCATTTGGGTCATTTGAAATTTTAAAATATTTTTTTGTTTGAATAAATGAACTTAATAATCATTTTTTTTATTACTATGCCTTATACGTAGCGAAGCACGTACCGGGCCGCTAGTAAGTAATAAAAGCATCCACACTCCACAAACTTTTATATGAACTGGACACAGAAATATGTAAATAAACGTCTTGTGGAAGATCATAAGTTTTAATATGGAGCCATTCATTTTCATAGAATAGCTTTGAAGTCATTTATTGCCGCTAATTTATCTTTACTTAAGCGAACTTTAGCCAATATATAATATAGAATAATTTAGCATAAAATATTATTATAAATTTGTTAAAAATCCTACAACATATTAGGTCGGGGAAAAAGTCTTTTCGCATAACGTAGGTATAAACTTATTATAAAATTTTTTTGACTGTACTATTTGTGTCTGGCTGGTTTTGGTAACATTAAAAAGGTTCCATTATAAAGAAAAGAAAAAAATAAAAAAAAGTTGTTTCCTGCTATTTTTCATTTGTTTTTCTCTCCGTAAAAATGAGTGAATCTAATGAAGAAATTCGATACATTTTAAAATTTTATTATAAAAAAGGCAAAAATGCAACTCAAGCAGTGAAAAAAATTTGTGATTTTTATGGACCTGATGCAGTGTCAGTAAGAGTAGCACAAATTTGGTTCAAACGTTTTCAGTCCGGAAATTTTGATGTTAAAGATGCACCTCGCTCTGGTCGCCCTGTTACGAATAAAATGGACGCCATTTTTGAAAGAGTGGAGCAAGATCGGCATATTAGTAGTTACGATGTAGCTGAAGAACTGGGAATTGACCACAAAACAGTTTTGACCCATTTGAAGAAAGCTGGTTATACAAAAAAGCTCGATATTTGGGTGCCGCACGAGCTCACTCAAAGAAACTTAATGAACCGTGTACTCATTTGCGATTCATTATTGAGACGTAATGAAACCGAGCCGTTTTTGAAGAGATTGATAACTGGCGATGAAAAGTGGATCACGTACGACAAGAACGTGCGAAAAAGGTCGTGGTCGAAAGTTGGCCAGGCTTCACAGACTGTGGCCAAACCTGGCCTAACACGAAATAAGGTGATGCTGTGTGTATGGTGGGATTGGAAGGGCATTGTTTATTATGAGCTTTTACCGCCCGGCAAAACCATCGATTCTGATCTTTACTGCCAGCAACTGATGAGATTAAAGGAAGCAGTCGAGAGAAAACGGCCGGAATTGATCAACAGGAAGGGTGTGGTCTTTCATCACGATAACGCTAGACCACACACATCTCATCATCTCATCTTAAGAGAGTTCGACTGGGAGGTCCTAGTGCATCCACCATATAGCCCTGACCTTGCGCCTTCAGATTTTCACCTGTTTCGGTCTCTGCAGAATTCTTTACGTTCTGTAAGGTTGACCTCAAGAGAGGACTGCCAAAACTATTTGTCCCGTTTTTTTGATCAGAAGTCCCAAAGTTTCTACAGTAACGGGATAATGTCTCTGCCCACAAAATGGCAGAAAGTTATTCAACAAAACGGTACATATATATTGTAAATAAATGTAAATAAACTTTGAAAAAAATGTCTTGACTTTTCATACAAAAATACGAAAAGACTTTTTCCCCAACCTATTATATTTAGAGATATAATTTTTCGTCAGTCACCTATGGTACTAGAAATCCTCTAAAAAAATTAAGAAATTACTTTGACAACATTTCGAGTTTTTTTTTATGTTTCCTAACTATATATAAAAAAATCACTTTATTTAATCCTTAAAAGCTACAGTTTCTCTGTAACAACACCTTATAAATAGTCTACATTAGATGTCTATGATTATATTGTAATTTTCTAGTACTCTTAAAAGCCTTAATGGTTAGTAAAATAGCTTTTTCGGAGTACTGCTTAGCTAATCAATCACATCTGACCTCAGTATTAACTGCAAAAAATGCCACTTTATTTAGCCTCAAAATGCGACAGTAGTGTCTTTGGGCCGACGCCTTATAAAGAGACTATATTAGACGCCTATGGTTAAAAATAATCAAATAAATAAATATATAGCTAGTTTATTAGTATTATTAAAAGGCTTAGTGCTTCTTTTAATTAATCCACCTCTTAAGCTAGGCACTTTGCTTAATCTCCTCTGACCTCCACATTACCTGCATGGACTTAAGCCATAATCGCAATCCGAAATCCTATATCGATTTTAATTAAAACAACTTCCCGTAAGATCGGAATTCTGAACGGACCCTACCCACAGTCCACGTTCAGTAGTGTAAGCCAATCTTTTCCTAACAAAATTCACGGATTGTAAGAATATCTTTACTCATTGCCTTGCCAAAATTTTAAAGTTAAATTCATTGCCTATATTTAAATTTAAGTTACATTAGTTAATATTTTCACGACATAAAAATGCAAAAACAAAATGTATGTTACCTTTACTATAACTTGACTCCCAATCATTTTTGTGTCCTCTATATCGCCTTTAGTTAAATTTATGCCTGAAAAAAGAAAATTATGATTAATGCAACTATGATCCGAAATATCTACATACTCAGAAGATAGCACAATACAAGGATGTAACAGATTGAACAAAAAAATATTACAGTATCTAAGAGCATTCTAATGTTTATTAAACATTGTAGCACAGGACGTCAGGGTTTGCAGATGCCAAATATTCCTTTGCTGAATATTACTAACATATATACATACATTCACGCCTGTTTCCCTGAAGGGGTAGGCAGAGGCATATTATACGACCACACTTCGCCAATTATATTAAAGGTCCCACGTAATAGGTGGCGAGCCTATTGCCGCTTTACCGGGCCCTGTTATGTTCGCCAGAGCCTCCTCCGTTGAACGGCAGGTGCACCACTTGCAGGTGAGGTTGGCTTGGGCTCCCCAGGCCTTGGTAGGTTCCCTAAACACCCATGGAGTATCCCATATCCGTAGATTGGATACTCCTTGGGGTTTTATTAAGGGCACTTAGGCATCTGGCTTACCTGATGGAAAGTGATCACCGCAGCCTATAGAAGCTTGTAATACCTACTAGCGAATTGCCAACATAATGCCGCATATACATATTATTATGTATATGCAGCAGGAGGCAAAGCAGCTTGTCAGGCATTTAAGTACTCGCCTTATTGATGCCTCCGGTGACAAGGCTGGCAGCTACTTGTACCAGCGTATTAGCCTGGCAATACAAAGAGGAAATGTTGCCAGCGTTCTTGGCACCGTACCCATGGGCCCACAGTTGGAAGACATGTTTTATTAATAGTTTTAAGTTAAGGTAGTTTATTTAAGTTGTTCCTTTGTTTATTTTGTATGTCATAAATAAATTCCTTTTATTCTGTTGCCATATTATTCTGGGGTCTAACCATTAAAAAACTCACCTCTCAGTAAATTCCGGTCTTGCAACCAACTTAAGCTGGTGAGGTCATCGTCGTGTTCCGCTGGTGGCAGGTTGCCGGCGTTTCCTCCACAGGCAACCCTGTTGACAATATAACTTTTGTAGTTTACGAGTTTTTTTTTTTTAATGTGACACGTCATAATGACTACACCCTGCCTGATGGTAACCAGTCGATGCAGTCCCAATAAAAATGAAAGCGCTTTATAACGTGAAATAAGCACGGTATAAAGCGCATCCACTCATGACGGCCTGCTAAAATGCCGTTTCACACCCCGCTTAAAAGACCCGGGATCATAGGAAATATGAAACACATGAGCCGGCAGCGAATTCCAGAGCTTAGTGGTCTTGCTCAGAAACAACTTCCCAAATTTCTTGGTTCGAGTGCTGATAGTCTGCACAGTATGAGGATGGTTTCTAAGACCAGCACGTGTTGTTCGGGAGAGGAAAGGAGAGGAGTTCATCACTATATAAGTAAATAAATAAATATTTTCTGACAATTACACCACTTATTTAGTTCCAAGATAAGTATTATTCAGAACTTGTGTTATGGATACTAAACAACGGATAAACATACCTAAATACTTTTTTTTTTGTAAATACATACTTAATATATATATAGGAAAACAAATCGGTCGTCAAACATAATATATATATGTCATCAGCATCGGCCCAAGAACGTCTACTGCTGGACATCAATATACACTGGTGATCACAAAAATCAACCCACTGTTTTTTAGGTTCGTGTTAATCGCTTCTAAAATTTTGGGTTACACAATATTTAAACAAATCTTACACGTCAGCACGAACCTAAAAAACAGAGTTGGTACGTAATTTTTTTTATGTGGTTGTCGCTAAGCCACACTAAATGCACAGTGCGATTAGTTTCACTCCACTGAGTATGATCTTTGAGTTCTTGTAAAGAAGCCACTGATGAGTATGCGAGTTTATTACTAATTGATGTAGTCCTTAAGCCTAGCCTACTGTTAGAACTTTTAGAGCCGCCCCATTAGCCCTATTAGTAGTAGGACGCACGCACCTGCCTCCCCCAATCTGCAAAAGAAGTATCATCCGCTGCGTGTAAGTTGAACTTTGGATGTGGAGATATACCGTATTATCGGTCCTCATCTTAACAAGTAGCAACGTATTATTGTAGAAATCAATGATACCTGCCCAGCGTGGTGATTATAGGCATCCCCAATCTTCATAATAATAATAATTCTTTATTACGCATTAAAGTATTTACAGAAATAATTTACAATGACAACCGCACTACGCAAAGCCTGTATCGCGGCCATCAACAATAAAAGTATCCCCATTAGAATGGAATATATTGGGGAGGCTAAAATTCAGCAGTGTACTTTATAAGGCTGATATAATGATGAATGCATCATAGTTACGCTTGCCTTGACGCTGTAGTTGAATTTACCAAAAATTTGTTTGGTCAATGCGGTAGCTTCGTAATATTTGTGTACCAAGTGCCAACAGAAATCCGCTACGCGTCTATACAACTCGCGTTTCCACAATTTGTATGAAGATATAATGCTGAACGATATAATTACCGAGAGATAATAATAAATACGATAGAGTGGACCTCCATTCTCAGTAGTTGTAACAGGGATCTTATTAAAACCTTTGGAACCCAAGTCAACCTCACCTGCACCTGACGATCAACGGACGAGGCTTTGGCAAATATAACAGTTACCGGTAAGCGGGAATACACACTATTATTGGCGAAATGTGGGCTTATAATATGCATTTGCCTAATCCCATCGGGACAACAGGAATGATTTTATGTATGTATGTATAATTTTCAGAAAAAGATTTTTATCTGGATGTTTCAAGTTGCTAAATAGTCATATTCGTTCTTTATTTTCAGTGGCTAGTTTACGTTCGGCCATGATGAATCTATCAAATATTTTTCAAGTATAGATTAGGAGAAAAAAACTAACATTTTTACATAAATGATAATATTTATTTTAGCTTGGGTGTTATAAATATGTATTTACATAAATAATGATTTATGAATGTTTATTGTAGCGCGTGGTGTTATGAGGGCTGTCACATCTATCCATAGATAAATACGTTCTGTACGATGACCACGACTGCTCTGAGGAGACCGCTCCGAAGAGGAACAGATCAGTTGTCTATTTCCCATAGCACAAGCTTAGTTTGAGAAGCGCTGTGTGAGATGTCCAAGAATATTTCTATAGTCATCATTCATCAGGAAATTAATGATCCATGATCTCGAATAAAAATGAGTGGAAATCTGGGAATACTTCATGCGAACCCTGTGCAAAGGCAGGACTGTGGCGTCCTCTATTTTTGATGGATGGAAAATCATCAAACGACTGTCTCTCGGTGTAGGTATGTTAAACCTTTGCTGACTAAAAACCATCCATGTTCCTTTTAGAGCCCGTTTTGTTCGAGGGCCACGGTAACTTGGTCCCTACTTCTGGTTCAGTGGCGTCCTACTGTTAGGATTTTTGAAGCCGTCCAATAAAATTTATCATTTCATACAATATGAACGCTTGTAGCTCTGCGGTACTCGGTGGTCGAAAACGATCACCGAAGTACAGCAGAGTTTACAGAGGTTAGACCTTGGATGGGTGACCGTTTGTGTGGCATTTGATATCGAGCGCTTCCGTGCTTCGGAAGGCACGTCAAGCAGTTGGTCCCGGTTATCACTAAATGTGATAGTAGTTAAGCCATGTTACAGGCCTTATGGGCGGCTTAAAAAAATCTAACAGCAGGACGCCATACACCTGCCTCCGCCAATCCGCACTGGGTCGGCGTGGTGGAGTATGACCCAATACCCTCGCACCTTGGTATGTTGGAGGAGGCTAGTGCTCAGTAGTGGGACGTTAATGGGCTGAGAGGATGATGATGATGATGATGATGATGATGATGATGACAATATGACAATATCACGGGGAGTCGTAAGAGTCGACGAAGAGAAATCCTACCAGATGCCGGGCAGCAGCGTCATCCTGTGTACTGGCTTGAACTGCAATCACCAACCCGCCTGCCCAGCGTGGTGATTATGGACAAATACCCCCAATTGAATGTTATCTATTGGGGAGTCTAATGTTCAACAATGGACTTTATGTGGCTGATATGATGATATTGTATTCTGTGCATAAAATAAGCAATTCCAATTGTCATCACTAACTCAGCTAGTGACTGCAATGTCCAAAAATAACTACTGTCACCAAGTTAAAACGAAACGTGCAAAACGATATTATTTTCTGATAAAATATCGAGTTGTGCAGCAATACTTATCAGGTTTCTTATTTTTTTTATCATCAATTGTCTTACCTACTAACCTAGCGACTGATAAAATGTTACATAACAAAAAACTGAGTACATAATACTTGACTTACATTTGGTCAGCAAGTAAAAAGCAGCAATTATTATCGTACAAATGTGTCTAGTAATTGGTGCATTCTGGAACCCTTGACTTTCATAACAAATGACGTCACGCCTATATAGTGCCGTTTAGGCTGTGTCCCCAGTAGGCAAACTGTTAGCGGCCGACTAAGTTTGCGGCGTACCGATTTAGTACGCCCTTCCATATATTTGAAATGGAGTGTCCACAGTCTGCTAGTTTTGCGCTCACTATACGCAGTTTGCAGCGTCGGTCTATCAGTCTTGCAACTCAGTCGGCCGCTAACAGTTTGCCTACTGGGGACACGGCCTGAGACTTAACACAAACACTTATAAGCTTGAAAAGAGCGTTAAACAAGAATATGTATGACGAGTTAACAAACATTGTTATTACAATCGAAAATAATTAACAAGCAGTTGTACTAAGAAATGTATTTATATCGATAATTATTGCCACTGGAGATAATAGCTGAAATATTTACTCGTCTAATTGACCTTTTAGGTAGTACTTGATCCTAGATTTATTATATCAAACTTCTCAGGCTACTCTAATTCTATTCTAATATGAATGACTTAAAACATGAATATTGTTAATATTATATTGCATTGTATAGCTTCACAGACAAATGAAGATTGTACTTAACCAATTGATAATTTATAAGAGCATAGCCTGTGAGTTTCTTGCTAGTTCTTCTTACAGAGCGGTGGCTCGGAACTGGCACTTAGATTCACTTACACTTAAATATTATGTTTTTTTAATTGTTTGGTTGCAAGTGAATCTAAGCTTCGTGATTTCAGTAAATTATATTTTGATTGTTTTTTTTTATATTTGTTATAAATTTTGACGTTTTCAAGTACTATGTAATAGTTTATGAAATAAAAGTTTTGAAGTTTGAAGTTCGACTAAATCTTGCGAATCAAAAGTTTTAAAAGTACAATAATACCTTTTAACATAATTATGTATTATGAAACAGTTAACATATATTGTATAAACAAATTAGCTTTCCTCTGTCTGTCCTTATGTATTCTTAGATCTTAAAAACTACGCAACGGATTTTGATGCGGTTTTTATAATAGATAGAGTGATTCAAGAGAAAGGTTTATGTGTTGGTCTGACGGACAAAACCGCGGGTTGCCGGTTGACAAGTATATTTTAGTCCTCATCAACAGACACGATGTAATAAATAAATATATTCTGACAATTACACTAATTATTAGTTAAGAACTTGTGTTATGGATACTAAACAAATATTTTTTTTTTGTAAATACATACTTAATATACATAGGAAAACACCCAGCCCAGACCAAATATTTATGTTCTTGCACACAAAGATTTGTCCTGTGTGGGAATCGAACCCACGACCTCTGGAGTGAAGTGCAGGTATACTGACCTCCACGGTATATCGGTCGTCAAACGTAATGTATATATATGTATGTATATAACGGATGTAGTCTAAAGTAATGAAACAGTAAAGAACGTATCATCTAGTCAAGTCAACATAGTTGTAGACACGATCGACTGTCCAAAACCAAAACCTAGCAGGAGACATTTTTTTAAAACACGTTTTGTAATTACTACTCGTAATAATTTTGGAAGAATTGATTCTGGAAAACGGAAAACGTGTCTTAAAAAATATGTCTCTTGCTAGGTTTTGGTTTTGAACAGCCGCGATGTAGGCAAAGTTTTAATGACACGTTTCGATCGGCAGACGTTGCGTGACGAACAACCTAAACGTCCCTTGGACTTATCGATGACACGACTAGACTCCAGTTAGACTCCACTGGAAGAGCTATTATTCTAATCACCTTCTGTGCAAAGCCGAGTCTTGGAAGCTAATGCATGCAGACGGGTTGCTGGTCGTCAAGAGGATAATACGACCACAGCTTTCAAGCTAGCGCTCAATAGGATCCAAAAGTCTTCTAATAATAGGTTGGGGAAAAAGTCTTTTCGTATTTTTGTATGAAAAGTCAAGACATTTTTTTCAAAGTTTATTTACATTTATTTACAATATATATGTACCGTTTTGTTGAATAACTTTCTGCCATTTTGTTGGCAGAGACATTATCCCGTTACTGTAGAAACTTTGGGACTTCTGATCAAAAAAACGGGACAAATAGTTTTGGCAGTCCTCTCTTGAGGTCAACCTTACAGAACCTAAAGAATTCTGCAGAGACCGAAACAGGTGAAAATCTGAAGGCGCAAGGTCAGGGCTATATGGTGGATGCACTAGGACCTCCCAGTCGAACTCTCTTAATTTTTGCTGAGTGGCTAAAGATGTGTGTGGTCTAGCGTTATCGTGATGAAAGACCACACCCTTCCTGTTGATCAATTCCGGCCGTTTTCTCTCGACTGCTTCCTTTAATCTCATCAGTTGCTGGCAGTAAAGATCAGAATCGATGGTTTTGCCGGGCGGTAAAAGCTCATAATAAACAATGCCCTTTCAATCCCACCATACACACAGCATCACCTTATTTCGTGTTAGGCCAGGTTTGGCCACAGTCTGTGAAGCCTGGCCAACTTTCGACCACGACCTTTTTCGCACGTTCTGGTCGTACGTGATCCACTTTTCATCGCCAGTTATCAATCTCTTTAAAAACGGCTCGGTTTCATTACGTCTCAATAATGAATCGCAAATGAGTACACGGTTCATTAAGTTTCTTTGAGTGAGCTCGTGTGGCATCCAAATATCGAGCTTTTTTGTATAACCAGCTTTCTTCAAATGGGTCAAAACTGTTTTGTGGTCAATTCCCAGTTCTTCAGCTACATCGTAACTACTAATATGCCGATCTTGCTCCACTCTTTCAAAAATGGCGTCCATTTTATTCGTAACAGGGCGACCAGAGCGAGGTGCATCTTTAACATCAAAATTTCCGGACTGAAAACGTTTGAACCAAATTTGTGCTACTCTTACTGACACTGCATCAGGTCCATAAACATCACAAATTTTTTTCACTGCTTAAGTTGTATTTTTGCCTTTTTTATAATAAAATTTTAAAATGTATCGAATTTCTTCATTAGATTCACTCATTTTAACGGAGAGAAAAACAAATAAAAAATAGCGGGAAACAACTTTTTCTTATTTTTTTCTTTTCTTTATAATGGAACCTTTTTAATGTTACCAAAACCAGCCAGACACAAATAGTACAGTCAAAAAAAATGTATAATAAGTTTATACCTACGTTATGCGAAAAGACTTTTTCCCCGACCTAATATGTTAATGCCTTAGCAAATAATCTTACGCAGACTGCAGCGTCTTAAGATCGGTCGATTTCGTCGGTTGAAGTTATCGAAAAGTGCTCTGGAAAAGCGATATTTCTTACCCTTCGAGATAAGAGAAGTTTTAGGAGCCAACTCATGCAGGATTCAACCTCTCCAGATCCTCATAACTAGATAATATGATTTTAAGCGAGTGCCCGTAACTGTAATAAGGTGCCCACGGAAGATCAGCGTCGCGACATCTCTGTGATGTTCGACAATTTGCTGAGTGAGCACTATTTCAATACAAGTTCTTTCACTTGAGTTCTTATTGTTATTGATTTGTGTTTTTATTATTTTTTACTTATTTTTTGTTATTGTTTTTTTCTTGCAACTTGTATTGAATAAATATTTTTCTGTCTTTCTTTCTAATATATGAACATTCTGATCAGTTTCCTAACAAATAAAATGTGATCAAAAGAAGATAACTTACGCAGGCTGCAGCGTCTCCAGATCCTCGTCGTCAGAAGCGTCGCCGATGTCGTCAAAGTTGTCGATGATACGGCCAGACACCTCAAGCCGTCGCAGCGAGCGCCCGCTGGACGCCACGTGACGAGCAATCTGTCTGATCAGCCTCCGGGGTAAGGGGAGAGAGGCCCGCGCGCCTCGCGCTGGCGAACCGCCACGTTCACCCCGCATAGGCGCCATCTGAATTTAAGCAAGCAAACCATGTATGGGGATTCTGCACAAATAATTTTCTTAGTAAACAACATCTTTATTTTAGCTTCTTTGGCACCATTTAAATGAATACAAAGCAAATTATACAGAGCTTTGAACAAAATACCACTTTTTAGTCTTATTCACCATCATCACACCACCGCCATATGAAGTCGGCTGCTGAATACAGGCTTACCCAATGGCTTTCTACGTTAATCGATCTTGTGCCGCTTGCATACACCGGCTTTCTACCGCTCTAACCAGATAATCGGTTCATCGGGTAGGTAACGGTTCTCTACTACGTTCGCTGGTTCGGTCCCTATTGAAGAACCTTAACGTGTATAGGGATCCTACCAAGACCTAAGGAGCCCAAGCCAACGTCACCTGCAAGTGGTGCACCTGCCGATCAATGTTCAGTGCTCAGACGTGCCACCTATTACGCGGGACCGACAATGTAATTGGCGAAGTGTGGGTGTATATTATGCCTCTGCCTACCTTTTCGGGAAAACAGGCATGAGTGTATGTATGTTAACGTCACATGAATCGTCGGTTCTTAAAGCGTGCTCCGCCCACTGCCATTAAAGCTATGTAGGTCACTTCATTTCTTCTAGGAAATATCTCATTTTTATTTCTATCACGTAGGGGACACTTGAAGTAATAAAGTCACCCATCATGCCTTAAAAGCGGTTATACTGATATAAAATTAAGATAGTTACCGCTTTGTTTGAAGGATAACAGCCAAAAGGCTTAAAATTTATGGGTATGCTATATATGTATTTACGTACGTACGTTATACCTTTATTACACTAGTATCGAACCGAAATTATTCCAAGTACCGAAATAAACTCGGGGATGAAAGCTGTGCGCGCGCGAGGTTGCTAGCGGCGACGGGCTAAAGGGATTTATCTTTTATTCCATCATTTACTTATAAAGTAACCTCAGACATTATAATAATCTTTGAATGAACAGACTTATAACGATACCATTATTTACGCTGCCAAATTATTTCGGTAAATATTATGCTAGCAAATCAAAAAGTTGTATTTTCAGAAATGATCGTCATAGCGTTTGCCGATATATTTTTTCGGTAATGCAAGCCCTGGCTTAAAGCACGCGATGAGTAGATAAAGTGATAATAAGGAACCAGCCATTACGGCCTTGAGCTATTAAAAGTCGACGATGTATTCAGAAATAACAAATCAGCGTGTAAAGTAATGCGATTTTGTTTTTAAAATCAGAATGAGTTATAATTGCAACGATGACGCTATGCAACACTACTAGCCCGTGTCTTCGTCTGCTATCTTGTCTTTAGCATAAATAGTAGCTCTTTTCTCATTCACTTTTCGCAAACCGGTTGGGTTATAGCCCAAGTTACTTATTATAACATCCACTATCTGCCAGTGAAAGTTCCGTCAAAATCGGTACAACCGTTTCAGAGATTAGCCGTAACAAACGAACAGACAGTTCAAAATTGTAGCGTGTATCCATGCATGCATGCATTTAGCAAAAAGTTTATTTTATTGTTAAAAACAGACACACCAATTTTATTTCTCTGACTATTGTTGTTTACTAGAGTATAGATTTTCTTGGTTAAATAAAGGAGAAACCACCTGGCTCCGACACAATTTGTCGTGTCGCACCGACTGGTACAACAATCAGCTAATACTGTGCGACCTTGGAATATTGGACAACCGCTAATGGGTCGCGATACTCGCGATCACAGCACTATACAAAACGGTTTCATTACTTAATTTGCTTCTCAAAGATATTTACCTGTCTTAGGTTAGTAATTTTATCATACCAAGTTGATTGATTTTATATTTTATTTAACTATTTTGGCGCGTGATGTTTTTGGGGTTGACTAAACTTGACAAGCTCGTTCCTCATTGGTTTTCCACTCAAGCCCCCTTAACTGGGCTGAACATAGGCCTCCTGAGTAGCCTAGTCGCTCTCCGGAGTCGACTCAGGAAGGACCGACCTCTAAGGTTGTCCGAAGCTCTGACCCGCTACCTAGTGGCTGGAGTCGAAAAAGGATAGGACTGATCTCCTTAGATTGTCCGAATCCTTAGGCCTCCTGAGTAGCCTGCATTCATCGGCTACCCGCCGCCTTGACAAGATCATCGGTCCATCGCGTGGGAGATCGTCCTCCACTACGTACGATGGGACACCCTTGATCATTAATGGGTCTAGATTATGACCCGATCATCATGAATATATCCGAGTCTTAATTTAATGGATATCGTAGTTATAATTTATTTTAGAACCTTCGTTGGTGAAGAGTCTTAATCTATCAGATTCGGAGAGGTAAAGCCTGTTTGCGAAACCGAGTCATATTTACCTAACGCTTAAGGAATAATGACGAAAATGAGGTAGGACTGTAAGCAGGCTCGATGCCTCAGATTCTAGGCTTCCGCTCACGTAACCAAAATTCCGAATCGCTATCGTGATATAGCGCCTAGCGTTGATAAGAGTACGTGCCTATATCTATGCCTCCAGAGTAACGAATTTTATACCAACTATTTCTTAACCGACGGCACATGAACTGCCGCATCATCGCTTATTAGTAGACATGATAAACTTCAATCAGTTTAGTTACCACCTTAGTATCAGAATCTGGTGCCAATTACTAGAGCTTCGCAAAGTACTGTGGTCCGGTGTCTACAATGTTTAGTTAGCAAAACCAATAGCTTATACACTATATATACTACAAATATTGTACTACGGCCTCAAACTTTGAATAGGGACTAGCTAGGACAAACTTTAAGCTGAGTATTTTCTTCTTAAGCATCATACAAGTTTACTAAGCATATAACAAGTTTGCAAAGAGGAGCTATATCGAAATTCTTTGCTGTTTTGCGCCGTTGTAAAAGATCTTTGGTGTGAAAGTTTAACTTATGTGTCTGATTGTCTAAGTCATTACATATTGTTAAGTAATCAAATCAAATCGTTACTTTCATACTAAGTAGAATACATAACATATGTTATGATAAAACAGTACTTAAAAATTAGCTACCCCAGACAAGGCATCGCAAGAATTCAATCACCAACTATCTACATACAATTTGATTTCATAATTATTAATGACTTAATTATCAGACTTTCTTGGTTGCTATGAGTTGTAGCTAGTGTTATTAATATGATGATTAATATGTTAAGGATAATTAAATTCTCAAATACTATGCTAGGTTTAAATACTATCAAAAGCCCCTGTTGTATGAAAGCTAGCCTAGTATATGAGAATGTAATATTAATTAAGTCTCATATTACGTGGGTCCAACTATATTTTTGGCAAAGTGTAGGCATATAATATGCTTCTGCCTACCGTCTGCCTTATTATAAACCAGATATGATATCAACAATATTCTAACAGCCTGCTTGTTTGTGTTTAGTCTTCCTATGGTATTTGTTTTTTTAAATATTACTTAGGTAAACTTAAGCTTATCTAAGTCACATAATATACCTAAGATAAGCTTTATAAAAATATTAGATTTTCAAACGAATTGAGAACTCAATAAGAATGTGTATGAAATCTTTTGAATATCACTAATGTTGATAAGACATTATGTATTCTTTATGATAGCATAAAGTATGTTATAGCACAGTCAACTTATCATTTAGCTGATGATTAAAAGACCTTGATTCTAGATATGATATAGTGTTGTATCTCAAACAACTGTTCAGAATTTAAAAACCTTGAAGAATTAAATAACTACAAGCAAAAGCTTTTACATAAATATTGTCAAAAAAGAAGGCTATGTAAATCAATACTTTTAGGCACAAAATATCAATTAATGGCATGAAATAAGCCCCAAATCTAGAAAGTAGAGCATTGTCTCTGGGTGATAATTAAATTTAGAATTTGCTTCAGGAAGCATTAGGCCTGAAGTAGGTCACCCAAAGGTCTACATAACATACAATGTAAATGTCATGCATGTTGAAAAAGTATTTAAATGTAAATTTTTATCACTTCTTGCTCTAGAAGCAAGTTGAAAGCTTGAAATGCTACAGCTATTACCCCTATCAGATAATAATGTACACTCTTATTACATCTATAGCAAATTGTCAATAATATAAATCAAGCCTCAAAGAATACATATGCAATTAAAAATATTTGCTAAGGAATGATGTAACAACTGGGTATTCACCATGATTATGTTATTGTATTCAATCATTAGGTCAGCAGTGGCGTCAACATCGTGTTGCTAGGAAACTGGTGTTTAGGGCCGCGGGCCGACCGCGTGCGCGATTGCGTCGTGCGCTGAGCTTCCTACGTGGAAGCGCCCGCGTGCAATTCTCATGCACGTGCTGCGCGTTAAGCGACCAAAGGGCTATTACATAACTAAACCAGAGGGACGTAGGACGGCCGACGCGTGATGACGCGGAGGAGGACACCACCGTACATTAGCACCCGTTCCATATTTAGAAGGAGCGCACCCGAATGCGAATCGTCTTCCCTCATGCGCGTCTCGTCACATTTTTAGATCCGCATGTAAACGATACTCTATGCATGATCAGCTTCTTCAATTTTATGATATGTACAGTTAAATAGGATATATCCTTCAGGCTATCAGAGGAATCAAAATACAAAATACGTAGTAATCAAAATAAGAATCCGAGCTTTAATTAGGAATTCGTAATGAGGAAGATCCCTAAAAGCAACTAACGTTTACAGAATATACTGCTTACCTTTATCTAAAACTTGGTTTATTTTTAGAACTATTTAAAAATTTTAACAAACAGCATTCCACGACCTCCACAATAATTACAAATCAACACACGCAACAAACAAAACTTGTACCAACTCAAGTCTCAACACCCAATCAACCCATAAACTAAAGAGTAACCTACATAACATAAATAAACATATGATTTGATTGTTGTTCGAACGCCGCGCAGCTCGATGCTCTATTATTGTGTTCAATTCCAGCTCTACTACGCTGATCAAATTCGACTCTAAATAATCGACTATTATGCTCTAAAGTCTAGAGCCTGAACATACAGTACATAACAGTTTTCAAGAACGATTCAGTAACTAGGATTGAGGCAGATAAACGGGCAATTCATTAATTTGTGTTTTCTATAATCAAGTTCTTAAACGTTTCTCATATTTTCATTTTCCCGATATTGCAAAAGAGCCAGAATTTTATTGTCCTCAATTAATCAGTTTCGGTTTTATGGCTAATATTAGAACATTCAAACCAACTGGGGTAATAGGGCCACTAACTGCCGCAGAAACGGTCATCCACCCAATGACTGAACGGGGTGTCTTTACTAAAGCAATAATTAGATGTGCATATATGATGACTTGCAGAAACTTAAAATAAAATTTTCAATTCCATACTCCTTTTTTTAGATATTTCTGTAAATATTAATTAACTCGACTAATTTTGTAAGAAATCCATCTACAGGTTAAACATCCCTGCATACTCTATGGTTTTAAGTATAGTCGATTTTACATTATTTTGGCCAACTGTCACCTTTTGACCTGTATGCCCAAGTCCATCGGCTTCCCGCCCGCTGCGCTGTCCCCTGGCTCCTTAGCTTGCAAAGTCGTCTCTTTACGTCTCTCTATAGTTTTCATGCTCTTGTGTCTGATACTTTTTCGTAGGGCTATTCTAAACATAGCTCTTTCCGTTACTTCTTTGACTCTGATACTTTCTGTGAAACGCTGCCCAACCAATATACACAAGTTTACTTGTCAACAATATAGACAGAAAATAAGAACTTTGTCTTGCTATTTTTTCTTTCTTTCTTAATTTTAAATAATGGCTTCGTGCGTCTAGCACATTTAGCCAGTGTCAAGTAAGTGATATATTAATAATATGTAATTCATGGTAAATGAGAATGAGTAGTGGTAAAGATGATAAATGGTAAATGAGATACCCTCCCTTAAGCCCCTCGAGTCCTCAGTAAAGATGTGGGACTATACTGAGATCTCATATAGACTCCTTGAGAGAAAATTTGAAAAGTGATGTTGCACTGTTTTGTTTGATTTACCAACACTCGTGTATATTCACAAACACTTAACGGTTAATAATCCACCGTTATTACACATTATTGTTAGAAATATCACAAATTTTAGAAAATAAAACAAAACTGCAGACATGACGCTTCACTTTCCCGCCAAGAAGTCCTTGCTATTTTTTATACAAAGCCTTGTCCTGTGCTCTATGGAAGATTGTATGTTTATAATATAACACAGTTAGACAGACTAGAGTCAAAAAATATAAAATATTTTCATTGCCCTGTTTATATATCCTGGAAATATACAAATTTATCAAAAACTACTCTGAATTTTACAAAAGAAGGAATTAATTAATTGTTCAGTATACACTAAGACTCACTAATAGTCTAATACTTTCTACTTCCAACCTAAAAATACACAGGCCCCCTAGTAATGTTAATGAAAATATATTATAAATTGCCCGACCCAATAAAAACTATAAAAATTGAAAAATACTTTTGTACAAACTATTAAAAAATACTACTCCTTATAATAATTTTTACACGATAAAATCTTGATGATGATACTTATTATAAAATAAATATATTTTTGTGAATATCAGCGTAAGGTGACTCCTCGCCTCTCCTGCTTGCCGTGCCCTGCACTGTCCATATGTGTACTTTTTAGATTTTTACCATCATTGTAACTTACGGAGTGTAATAAACATAATATTATGAATATGACTTATGAACTTAGAGTATGGTATTAATAAATTAAAAAAATATATATAGAAACTAAATAAAAATTATGCATTTTAAAGGTCTCAAGAATTATTAAATGTACGGTGTTACTTAAATAAATTAGACATTATTCCCCCATTTAAAAAAAAAAATTGTACTTCAAAGAAAGGAACATGTGAATATGCTAAAACGTTTCAAATTAGTCAAATTTCAATGCAGAACTTATTAGCTAGGGTTTATTGAATTATTGCGTGTGAAAATGAAGTTGTACTAAAAAAATAAATAGTTGGTTCCATTTGCCAAAAAAAATTATTTGCGGACTAGGCAGTATATATTTTATTACAAGCCTATTTTGTAGGTGTTTAAATATTCAAAAGATTAAAACCAAGAAGAAGAAAACACGTTGAAATTGACGTGGACTTTATTGGCTGGCCCATTTTTTCGTAGAAATCGGACAGAAAATAGTGATTTTCTTGTAATTCAAGTCGACAAAGTTATTGCATATGAGCCTAGATGTGTTTTCTTTGAATTAAAATGGCTACAAATTTAGTAAGTGCATACTTTTTCACTGATCAATCAATGATTTAGCGACTTATTATTTGATTAGCTGATGTGTTAAAAGTTCTGTCTCTATCCCGGCTTTTTCTTTCGTTTCAGAAAATGTATGGGATTTTGTGTATAGTTTTGTTACCCATATTGTTTCTGAGACAAACTGATGCAGCGGCTGTGATATCAATCGATTTGGGATCAGAATGGATGAAAATCGGCATAGTTTCCCCTGGCGTTCCTATGGAGATCGTGCTCAATAAAGAGTCGAAGAGGAAAACTCCAGCGGTTGTGGCGATCAGAGACGGTGTTCGAACCTTTGGGGAAGATGCTGTTACAGTTGGCGTCAGGTTCCCTAAGAACTCTTATAAATATTTGTTGGAATTGCTGGGGAAACCATATGACCATCCTATGGTGCAAGCATACAGGTTAGTTTTCTTTCCTTGCCATATATTAGCATTTCTCCTGTAAGTAATGTTATTAAACCTGAAAAGCAACAAGTTTCCACATACTAGTGTGAATTTCTGTGCCCCAGTTGTGAATAGCTCAAAAATAATATTGTTCTGGTTAGAAAGGTATTAGAAGGATGCAGGCGGCAAAGGATTGATCTATGTAGAAAGCATTTGGGGAGGCCTATGTTGAGCAGTGGACTTCAAATGGCTGAAATGGTAATGATAATGAAATGTTTTTCATGTTATACTTAAATTTACAAATACTGTTATATATAAAGTATTGTAAAAATGTTTATTATATGACCAAAATTTTCATTTCATAAAAAAAATAGCTTGTATCAAAAGCCATTGAAAACACATTATAGTCAGCATTATGCCAGGGTGTTGCGAAGGATCCAAAATAATGGTCTTCCATGAATGCCATAAAAAAGAGAGAGCACTGGGGGCCTACCGCCGAGTTCGATGGCAATCGATTATAAGGCAAAATGGATTTCGAATTGATTCTGTCGTACCGCTGAACTCATGGAAATCGAAACAAAATGGTGTTCTCCATTTACCTATTGGTCTGTCACATACTGAAGGTAATGAATGAGAGGTGGCTGTCGGCAAATTCCCCGGATTAATGAATGTAAACAATGTTTGATCTAGATGGATTACCGGTAATCCATCAAATTCGGCAGTAGGCCCCCTGGTTACGGTTACAGATTATGATTATGGATTTATAAACTGATAAAAACTGTAGGAGAACAAAACTTCATGAGTTTCCTGGTGGATAATTTTCTACTCAAGCTGCCTATAGTCAATTGAGAGTTGGAAAATCAACATTCATAAGTTCTCCATCTTCAGGCATGCTAAATTAAAGAAATAACTTTTTTTACGTAGTGATATATATAGTTGATGATGGATGATGTATACATATTATTTTCGAAATTTGTTTTATAGTGAAGAAGTGTATATACATTGTAAAAGTATAATGTGACTGTTTTTTTTTTGGGAGCTACAACTGCCAACAAACTGTTTTACAGTTTGTTGGCAGATGTTAAGTATTTTTTGTCATGATTTAAATATTTAAATAAACACTTTGTCTTTTCTTTTTCATTTCTTATATTAAACTATAATAATTAAGAAAAACACAATTAAAAGTGTTACTTCATAATTTGATTTAACAGTTTATTGTCTAAGTTAGCCTTTCATTTCTTTAATCATTTGTTTTAGATTTCCATTGCTATCAAAAGGCTGAATCTAAGTAGCTTAAAGCATAGTTTATGATAGTAGCTCTAATCAGTGACTTTTTCATGAGACATCTCTTGTCCTGTTGGTGACCTATCTCTATTAATAATCAAATTATTATAGGTCATTATTATTCATATTGATTTCTGTGTGATTAAAAAAAGAATTTCTTTTATTCATTTTTTTAATTAGTTATTTTATAAAACAACATTTTTTAGAGTATTATAATATATTATTTTAAATACTAAGAATAAAAATTTTCATCAATTCATCTAAGTTGTTTATTGCAGAGAGAGGTTCCCTTATTATAATATTGTGCCCTCGGAACGTGGAACACCTGAGTTCATTCATGATGAAAACACACGGTTTTCACCAGAAGAGTTAGTGGCGCAGCTATTGGCTAAGGCTAAGGATTTTGCTGAAATTAGTCATGGTGAGTTCCAATAATAACCATGGATCCATGCATACATAACAACTGAATGCTCATCCTTGTTTAGTGTGTGTACATCACTTACATTTTCTAAAAGAAGTGTTATTTTATAAGTGCGTTGTACTAGTAGGTATTATTTTACTACTGTGCAGTGCAACGCTAAGCTAGATTAATTTCAATTGGCTCTATAGGAAAAATAAATAGAAGTCAGCTATTGTATCTTATTCAGGAATTACTCTAAACTCAAAAAAAGTATTCCATAATTGTAGTGCAAGAACTTTTTTTTATATTTTTATTTGACTTCAAAATAACATAACATTTTATTTAAACTTATTCTATCGCCAAACTATATAATAGTTGAATGGCGAATGTAACACCTTTTTTAAATACATATTATGTAACTATTAAAATCACAAGCATAATAATTAATCCTTCACAAGAGGTTAGGAACAGCCAGAATCAAAAACATCAATAACGTATTTTTTTAACCTGTTTTTATATACTGCTGTGCTGCAGCAAACAACTTCACTTGGTATGTGGTTAAATAATTTAGGTATATTTTCTAGTTCTCTTGCCATAATAATTGCGGGCAATAGTTTCCACGAACAATCTACGAGTTTAGTTCGGTTTAGTAACCCAACTGTGAATGCTGGTGCAGAGCAACTTTAAGAAAAAGAGTGTTAATATTAATAATATTTTTATAACTTTTTTAGGACCACCAATAACGGAATGTGTGATAAGTGTACCTGGGTACTTTAACCAAGTGGAGCGCAGAGCTATGAAAGAAGCAGCAGCACTTGCTGGACTAAATGTGTTACAACTAATTAATGATTATACAGCAATTGCCATTAATTATGGCATATTTAGGAGGAAGGTAATTTAAACATATATTTAACTAGCAATACCGAGATAAAAAGTATTGTATGTGTTATTCCAGGACCGCACCTATACATAGTCATCACAATCGGTCCAGTCGCATTTATAATATTAGTAGGATACTAAATAAAACACAACAGTTCAAACAGACTTTGTTGCAGTTGATTACATTATTATTTTCCAATAACAAATTAAAAAGTACTTCCACTTTAACGTTAATTATTACCTACAATTGGGTTCATACAATATGGGTATACTATGGCTTCAGCTCTTGCACTAGTTAGACCAGCTTTCACTAACTGTAATACTAGCTCCAAGCTAGTGGTACATTCCAACTATCTTCTCTACTAAGCCAATTAATTTTTTATCCAGCAATTTTTCTGCGCTGAAAATGACTAAGCAATTCAATCTTATTTTTAGGAAATAAATGAGACGGCGTGGCACACACTGTTCTTCGACATGGGAGCCGCATCCACTAAAGCAGCCCTTGTGGAATATAAGACTGTGAAGGTCAAGGAGAGGGGCTATGTTGAAACTGTTCCCCAATTGCAAATATTGGGTGTTGGATTTGATAGGTAAAGTATTCTAGAGCAGTGGTAATTTAACTGAGTTTATTTTAATAAGCTATGTAAATGTAGTGTCCTTATGTCAATGTCATAGTATATCTTCTGTAAACAACTACTTTGCAGCTATGATAACAAATTAAAAATATTTAAACATTAAAATTTACAATATAGTTTTAAAAATGAAAATATTCACATAGTAGATTCAATATATCTATTAGGAATAAATATTGATAGTAATATAAACTGGAAATCTATAAATGTATATATTCTGGCTAATACACATTCACATACGCTTCCCTTGCAGCTTATTACTGAAATGTCCACTTTAGGCTGTCGTATGGCATATTTCAGTGGGGCAATAGCACAGACGTAAATGTCATTTTCATAGCATAAAATGTTATGTTATATATAAGATCAAAATTAAATGACTTCTTGCAAACCGTATTATATACAGTATCGTACACTTACCTTAACCTGTATATACATACTAGAATCCTGTAAATTTAAAAAAACACGTATTGATAAATGAGTTTTTTGCATATAGGCAATAAAAAAAGTGTAATATTTTGCAATTCATTCAGTCTCAAGTTTATATATTATTTAAGTTATGTATTTATGTATTATGTAAAGCGCTCTCTCACCTAATATTTTGCGGTGCCTCTATGAGGTGTCATATTGATAAAGTGCCTTTGTCTTATTTATGTAATACCTGTAAGATACCATGTGACAAGCAAATGAATATAAATTAATCTTTAATTAAATTTTCTAAAAATAAAATATTTTAATAATTTTTTTATTAGTTTAATGGATAGCTATGGAAAAAGAAAAAAAAGATATGCCAGTTTGATACATGTTCAAGTTTTCTTGGGTCCTCCACTGCTGCAAACTGACACCTACACCATTATTTTCTGTGGACCCCTTAATGTGTCAAGCGGACAATACTGCCTAAGATTTTCTTAATCGTCATCTTTACTTAATCTCGACTTCTATTGCAGAACGCTGGGAGGCCACGAGATGACTCTTCGTTTACGCGAGCACTTGATCAAGGCTTGGGAAGCAAATGGTGGAGGCGATGTTCGTGCCTCTCCGCGTTCCATGGAGAAACTACTGAGAGAGGCTGAACGACTCAAAGTCATCCTATCTGCGAACACCGAACATTATGCTCAGATTGAGAGTCTGCTGGACGACAAGGATTTCAAGCACCGTGTTAGTACACTTATCATCCCAGTTTATTAATGTCCTAGTATGTTTATCAAAAATTTTATTCGGTACTGATTACTTTATTCCGTTCCGCCCTTATGTACTTTTAAAAACCTCTTTTTTTTTAAAGCTCGATGTGCTATATTTGCTGCTAGGTACTATAGTAGTAATTCTGAGTCTGACTGAAGTAAATATTGGGTCTTGTGTATTTTTTTTCAACAGTGTCTAAATTTTGTTTGTGTATTGATTAATTTTAGATACACGTCATGCAATCTTTTCGACTTAACTGTACATAACGATGTTCTGTGTTGTGTTAGGTGACTCGTGCGGAGTTCGAAGAGCTGTGCAGTGACCTTTGGGCTCGAGTAGCGGGCGTTGTGGAGCGAGCGGTGGCGGCGGCGGGGGGTGCGGGAGCGGGGGCGCGCCTTGTGTTAGCGGGGGGAGCCGCTAGAGCACCCGCCGTGTACGCAGCTCTTACTGCCACAGCCGGGCACGAGCCAGCACGATCTATCAATGCTGATGAGGCCGCTACTATGGGCGCTGTATACAGGTAAAAATTCATTATATTAGACAACAGTCGCCACTATGGAAGCTATATACAGATACTCATTCAATGTGTACAATAATATGTAGAGCTCGTAGCTTTGGGGGCGGGGCCTTGCTTTACGAGCTATAAGTACGCTAGCAGTCTGGCATGAGGCAGCACCTTCTATCAAGGCAAACGATGCTGGCACGTCAGCAGGTGTTATACTATATATGTATATATATATATAAACTCGTTGTATATATCATGTAGCGCTCGTAGCTCGGTGGGCGTGGCATCACGCTACGAGTACACCGCGCTCAATACCAACAGGATACGAGTCTACACTACTAGCGTCGACTGGGATACGTACAAAACAAACATCAAAACATCATCACCAAACTATAAATTAGTAAGGGGTTGTGAATACGCCCAGTGGTATAATTATTATTACCTTATTATACGATTATTATGTATCTCATTATAAGTGAACTTGTTGTTTTTATGAGAATAAATATTGTGGTATTAAAAGAATTTACCTCACCTCTCCAAAAAAGTATTTATGTACCGTTTGTATAAAATCCGCTTTCTTTCAGATAAGGTGACGCTTTGTAATACATGAAGATGATAATTCCAAACTCTTTATTGTAATTTACAGAGCGGCATCATTAGCTACCGGGTACAAGGTGGCTGCGTTGAACGTACGAGATGCGGTCTTGTTACCTGTCCAGGTGACATTCACAAGACATGTCGAAGGAACCGACAAATTAGTAAGTAATTTATTTAAACAGAACGTAAGATTGTATTGTTTCCGTCAATATTCTTTAGTCTTTACAGTGAATTGGTGATTTATATCGCTTTAGAGTGACGTTGACGACCGATATGGCGTGGAGGCAAGTATACCCGCACTCCACTCCTGAGGTCGTGGGTTTGATTCCCACACAGGACAAATATTTGTGTGTATAAATATGAATATATGTTCTGGTCTGGGTGTTTTTCTATGTATATTAAGTATGTATTTACAAAAAAAAAGTATGTATGTATGTTTATCCGTTATTTAGTATCCATAACACAAGTTCTTAATGATACTTATCTTGGGACTAAGTAATTGGTGTAAGTGTCAGAAATATTTATTTATTTATTTATATTTAGAGTAGTACCTAGTGAATAAAACGTAGTTCAATATATATTATGGTTTACTTCAAAAATTGCAGGAGCTGGAGTAAATTTTATTTTTGAAGACGATTTAGTGCTCGTATAGCTCGTTTCGTTAATGGAACGTTGTCAATTGGCATTAGATTCTCTGAAGAAAAATATTTTTTGTAAATATTTTCTCTTTAAATTCATTTTTAACGATATTTCTTGTATCTTTTAGGAAACGATGGGTATTTATAATATTTTTTTTGTATTAAGAGTTAGTCTCACATAGTTCAAATATTATTATTAGAAATTATCTACGTATATGTATTTATTTTAAAACTCATAACAATTGAGTAAATACTATAACGCTATTTCTTTATTACAGATCAGAAGAACGCTTTTCGGCCCAATGAATCCCTATCCACAGAAGAAGGTAATCACATTCAATAAGCATACTGATGATTTCAGTTTTGATGTTAACTATGCTGAGTTAGATCACATTCCTTCTAAGGAGCTTCTTTATATTGGTTCCTCAAATCTGACGCATGTTGTGTTGAGTGGAGTAGGTGCTGCGTTATCCAAGCACTCCGGTGAAAATATAGAGCACAAGGGAATAAAAGCACATTTCAATATGGACGATTCTGGTATACTTAACTTGGTTAATGTGGAATTTGTCGCTGAAAAAACCGTCACAGAAGATGAGGACAAAGATAGCACGTTGTCTAAAATTGGTAGCACAATTAGCAAACTATTCGGATCCGACTCTGAAACGCTTGAAAAGCCTGAAGAAAGTTCAGAAGAGAAATCACAGGAAGCAGAGAAAAATGAAACCCTCAAATCTAATGAAACTACAACTGACAAACAAAACGCTACAGAAACTGAAAAACCGAAGCCTAAAATCATTGTTCTAAAGGAACCTATCAAAACTGAGGAAGAAAATGTGAATCTTCAGCCTCTATCGCCGGAACAATTCAAGACCTCGAAATCTAAAATAATTGAACTAAACAGCATTGATTCAAAGCGAGTGGAAAGAGAAACTGCTCTGAATAATTTAGAAGCTTTTGTAGTAGATTCTCAAATGAAAGTCGATATGGAAGAATACGCAGAGTGTGGAACTCCGGAAGAGATTGAAGAGATCAAAAAAATATGCAGCGAAACTTCCGAATGGCTTTACGACGATGGTTATGAAGCAGCCACAGAACTGTTTGAGGAAAAACTTGCTGCGTTAAAGGAAAAAACCAACCCAATATTCTACAAACATTGGGAGCACAGAGAAAGGCCTGACGCTGTTGCCGCTATACGCAACATGCTAAACAGCTCCCAAGAATTCCTCAAGATGGCCAAAAACCTAACAAAAGAATCAAACAATGAACGCGACATATTCACCGAAGTGGAAATAGAAGTTCTTGAAAAGAAAATAGCCGAAACAGAAACTTGGCTTAACAAATCTATTGCAGACCAAGACGCCATAAAGAGAAACGAAGACATTAAATTGACTGTTGACAGTATAAGGGAGAAGATGTCTAACTTAGACAGGGAAGTGAAGTACCTGTTAAATAAAATGAAGATATGGCGTCCCAAAAAGCCAATTAAAAAGGATTCAGGTAATAAAACCGAAGAGACTGTTATTGAACCAGAGAAGGTAGACGAGAAAGCTGAGACTCAAGAAGAAACCCTTGAGGCAGTAGTGGTAGAAGATGATAAAGAATCCAGTGCAGATACGACTGAGCCGCCGCTGCAGATTGGGGACACCCAAGACGAACATTCCGAATTATAATATTATGGGCGGGAGTAACTTAATTTAGTCTAATTTATTTTTTACATTAAAAGCCAGTGTGAACTGTTCGCATTTCGCATTGCGCCTGCGGTGGAGGTGGAATGCTGAGTTCGTAATAAATAGTATATAGGTATTGTATACGTTTCAGTAAAAATTGTATCCTTTTAGAAAGTTCCCTACCTATAAGGGTATAAAGAGGGTTAAAGGTAAATTATGCTAAAAGTGAATCTTATTAAAGTGCACTGTGATTATGGCTGTCTTAAATTCCATATCGTTTGGTTACGTTTTTTGTAGACAATTAAATCACTTATAATAAAATTGGAAAGTAAACAAAAAGATAAAGGATTTTAAACATTTCCTTAACTTTTGAATTAGCGTGAGTTGCCTTACATCCTGTTGATAATATAGATGCCACAACTTCATCAGTACTTTATTAGATGGTTTTTGCAGTAGAACTAGTTCGTCTTAGGACCGTATTCTGAAAAAGTCGTTTAATTTGAGTTCAATTGATCATAACTTAAGTACAGAATCTCCACTTAAATGAATCGCTTATTCCAAAACGCCTTTCAAACAAGATTCACTCAAATCGAGAATCTAAGTACGTGTAAGTAGAGATTTCATTTAGTCAATGAAACAAGTTTGTTTTCGTTTACAAACATTATTGTGTTTTATTGTATTTACGTTTTACGCAGAAAATACAATTCCAAAGAAATAATATAAAAATTCTAAATGAAAGTACTGTGTGATGCGTAACGTATTTTTATGATAACTGTCACCACTAACAAATATGACACTATTTTAATCTCGAGTCATTATGAGACATGATTACAAGCAATTTCATTATTTTTTAAATCCATTATATATACATATATCAATCAATTAATTATTATAACGTCTATTGTAATCCTAGTTATTCTAATAACAACCTAAAAAGATTGCAAGATGGGTAATAATCTCTTATCAAGCGTGGTATTATGGAGATTTGCGTGATTACTGTTCGAATCTCGTTTTAAATATTGATTAGCGTTTCAGTGACATTTCAGAATACTCGTTAACTATGATCAACTATAATCTATGCTTAAGTGTTGTTCTAGAATAAGTACTTTATTTAAATCTGATTCCAATCGAGATTCACGCTCAAGCGTCGTTTCTAGAATACGGGCCTTTAAGTACTTTGTTAGTTTAAAAATATCTTGATTATTATAATATAATATACCTTTATTGCTACAAGTGTGTCTGTGCTCAATAGCGTGAACGCCATACGTGTAGGTAAGGAATGGGTATGCGTAGCCTAACCTAAAAAAAAATCGATACGTACTGTTTTCAACCACCACTGGTTTTATGGCACTAAGAGCGGTATTCTGAAAATTCGCTTGTGGCACTAAAGAGGATAAGGTCTTGACCAGTGGCACAAATTATTATAGGTAAATGATGATCGATAAACAGTGCGAGAAGCGAACATTCACATAATGACTATCTCAATTAGTAACGTGGCCGCTTTCCATTTTTTAATACTATCTTTATATTGCGTTTTTGATTAACAATCATTGCTCTTGTGAAGGCGGCTTCTTCCTTATATTTCTATGGTTTTACAGTGGCTTCAGATCCCAAGGACACGAGATATATTTATTATAGTTAAATATAATGTGATAATATGTATATGGCTATAAATTATTATGAGAGTATTTAGGACTTTATTTGCTATTGGTGTCGATCACGTATGCTATAGAGGCGGATACAAAGAGGATTCAGCGAACAATTATGTATGTCAATTTATGGTATAATATAGTGGAAACAATTCTGGTTTAATTTCGTAATAAGGTCACATTTATCGAAGTAAATAGGACATAAAAATCGCATATTTTTGATAGAAAAATGCGATGAAAGCCTCTGCGTCATGCTCGTTGAGTCGCTATTATGATACTTCAGTTTCCTAATTGCAATAAAGCACCGTCTCAATCTATTCTTAGTGATGTTGATGGACGTATAATCCGCGGCGCATAGGTTCAACAATGACCCTGAATGTGTAGTTACAATTTATCAAGTGTCAATCAAAGGGGACCCTTAGCTTAGTCACTGTCCACTTTTTTTTGTCTACGACTGTACCCATATAGACGCCATTTTTGTTAAACTTACGTGCCGCTGATTATATGAAGCTAATTTTGAATTTTTTAACGTAAGACCGCTCTCTGAATGTTTTCACATACTTAAGTGTACGAATATAGGAAATTTCAAACCTCTAAAGAATACGTGTTGGATAACTATTGGTAGTTGTTTGAATTCCATGAAAATTCCGGATCATTGTACGCAAGACTGCACATTGAGTACCTATAACAGCTCCAAGCTTAATTAATAAATGCTACAAAAGCAAAGTCCTTGAAAGGTACACAAGTGTTAAACTTTGTGCTGTCGACGTTATATTGTATAGGTCTTTTACCGAATACTGGCTTGTTACCCGTGTATGTACGGTTGCCATTTATTATACAACATAAAAAAAATATTGTAAACTACAATCATGCTTGTCTCTAAATACACGGATTGACTTTAACGAAACGTTAAGTTATATTTATTTGTAATCCAGAGATTAAAGCAGTTCGGATTTGGTCGGCCAACAAAATATTTCATTTAATATGTCTAATACCAGAACTAAGAAAGATATATGTATATAGGTTCTTGTACCTTTAAATTCCGTTCATTGTTGAAACCGGGACCGAGAATGATTTATGTTATTAAATTGTAATTGTTATTTGAATTAACGACCGATATGGAGTGTTGGCGAGTATACCCGCTTTCCACTCCTGAGGTCGTGGGTTCGATTCCCACACAGGTCAAATATTTGCGTGTATAAATATGAATATTTGTTCCGGTCTGGGTGTTTTTCTATGTATATTAAGAATTTACAAAAAAAAGAAGGTATTTATGTATATTTATCCGTTATTTAGTATCCATAACACAAGTTCTTAATGATACTTATCTTGGAACTAAATAATTGGTGTAAGTGTCAGAAATATTTATTTATTATTTAATTAAGAAGCCTAATAGAGTCCAATAGATTGATATTATATGCTGTGAGATGGCGTATGGTGTAGACACTAAACAAGATCGACCTGAGATCTTTCTGTGACTCACGTGTCAGAATTCATTAAAAGGCCTATACCAAATACAGGGATATAATTGTATTATGACAAAGTCGCAATCCCAATACAATAGTGTATTGGCGAGGTATGAATATGAGCTACGCTAGAGTCTTGTCTGTATTTAAAGCTCTAGCGAGCTATAGGAATTGCATATATGATTTTATTAGAAATGTCACGGATTGAGTGTATTATAATTTGTGTTGATCTGTAGTTACAGAGCACTAGTTAAATGTAACGTAATGTTTAAAGTGAGAAATGTTCAATACCAAATTCGCAAAGGAAATAAATTATACAATGAATTATATTTTTGTTTTAATTCATACTTATACTTTTCTAAAATAATATATAGCCTGAGACGTCTCACCGCAAGGTGGCGGGAAGACCTGATATTGGTGGAGCTTTTTTTATAAAATTATAAGTTTAATCAAACATTACGCATTATTATGGACACTGAGATGGTTTATAAGAAAGGAGAGCCAAGAACTTATATAATCCATAGAAATCTAATTAATAAGACATTTATGATTTCTATGGTAAAAATTTTTTTTATTTGTGATATAGACCAATGACAAATAAAATGACTTCTTCACTTTTTAAACTTTGACAGCGGTGCGACTAGTGTTGCAAAGGACTCGAGTCTTTTAGTCTTATTCGATAGACTCGACTCAATTTTCTAAGACTCAGTGAACTAACTGAACTCGGAGTCTTGAGTCGAGCCGAGTCTGAGTCCTATCATGAAGACTCGAGCGCCATTATTGAACTCGAAACCTTAAATAGAACTCGAGAGACTCGAGTCTTATAAAGAGCTTGAGTCTTAAAAGAGCTCGAGTCTTAAAAGAGCTCGAGTCTTCTTCAAACTGGTCTTCGAAATGCTGACAGTGATTTATTTAGAATAAATGTCTATACTTATATAATAAAGCTGAAGAGTTTATTTGTTTGGTAGTTTTGTTTAATTAATGTTTTCTTTTGTAATAATTTTCATGATCATAATTAATTAAACTGATTTTTTATGTTAATTAAAACTTTAATTCTTTCATTTATTTTTCGACATCTCCTTCTGGTTACACATGATTATATCTCACAAAAATAGCCTTTTATTGGCTGCTTTAAAAAGAATGACTCAGAGCGGAAAAGAACTCGAGCGCGACTCGGCGCGTAAAAATGACTCGAGCGCTAAAGAAGGCTCGAGTCTCGAGTCTCGCGTTCAAGAGCTCATATAGACTTGAGTTCTTTATTCTTAAGAGTCTTATTGTTATGAGTCGAGTCGTGTAATGCCGAGTCGAGCTCTAAATTTAGGACTCAAAGACTCGAGTTCTTTACAACACTAGGTGCGACTATCACCTCTTCTTTTCCGTCGGCATTGTTTAGTCCTCACTATATAGAAAGGACAAAAGCTCGTACGGTGCTCTCCAAAATAAACGTTTTGCCGCGTACACTTGAGTTGTAGATGGCAATGTTTCTTCGTAGAGATTACAGTATAAGGATCTTAAAAAAGGGCGTGAATCGTTTTTAATTGGCTTGTCAACGCACTAGTGATGCCTGCGCTACTTATTGCAAGTGTCCTAAGATTGCGTGCATTAGGTGGGCCGCACTTTTCATCATCCAATCGTCATCCCGGTGGTGGCTTTGCAGGCCCAGGGTGAGTGCCTGTCGACTTAGTGGTATAAAAGCATATCAATTTATTTCATAGCCCGGATAACCCCTCCATTAAAGCATTACATATTTATTAAAACAACCAAAATGTAAGCCCATGTATCCGTTTTGTACACGCGCTAATTTCTTATGTAAGCGTGCGTGTGGCGTGATTAGGGGCTCGATTGCCGAACATTGGTCAAGTTCATTAGTACTGAATAATTAATAGTTTCACTAGTAGGTATCTCATACGTAAATAATTAATAAAATACTGACAAAGGCGACTTGATACTCTCTGCAATACAAATGTTTGCTAACATGAAGACAAAATAAGTCTTGGGGTGTTTTCTCAGTTATTTATGTTCATCAGCTGTGTAATTAAGTACCTATGTTAGTCTGCTTTAGTGCAGTGTGATAGACGCTCAAAATCACGCCCGTTTCCCCGGTGTTGGCAAAGGCAAGCACGCCCAAATGTTGCCAGCAATTTGTTGGTCCCACGTACCTAATAGGTAGCGAGCCTTAACCGCTTACAGGTGCACCACTTGTAGGTGAGGTTGGCCTGGGCTTCACATTTCTTGGTAGGATCCCTAAACACTTCGTGTTAAAATTCAGTCCAAGCTGGTTAGTTCACATGACATAGCATTCGCTCAGTCGTTTTCACGAGGCGGACAAAACTAGATTCTAGGTTCAAGTTTGTAGCTTATCGGCGAGTATTGAACTCTGTGCTAATTGATTCTATTAATTAACCGAACGCTCATACGTTAGGCTATTTATCTTCTTCTTCGTCGTTACACTCTTGGCATAGTGGTTGTGGTCGTCACTTCAGTTGCAGTGACCCGCCTCACAACTTGCCGCCATACCTCTCTGATGTTGGCCTTCCTGGTACACACGTGTAGAGCACTGTCCACGGCTGCTTTGTTTTGGTCCGTCCATCTCATGGGTAATCTAACTCGTGCTAGGGTGCCTTCAACTTTGCCCTGTACTACTAGGCGCTCTATGGAATCCTCGTCACGTCGTGATACGTGCCCAAAGAAGGTAAGGATACGAGCTTGCACAATGTAGGTCAGACGCTGCTTGATACCGAATTCTTCAATAGCTATTTATACATTCCTTTAAATATTTTACATGTTGCAGCTCCACTCCAGTACAACCTAGTCACAACTGACACTTTGTAAATTACAACAAGTGAATTTCACAGTAAAATCAAATAATACAATAGGTACCTTATGTTACACAATTACTACCTCCGAATTCATCCCCAAACAAGTTGTGGCGACACAGTACAAGCGATCAATGAAACGTAAAGATGAATGAAATCCTGAATCGCGCAAACAGAATTCCCTAGGCCTCTCGATATAAATATGCAACACTCAACTATAGTCGGTTGGCAGCCGTGTGGTTTCCGGCTCAAGAATAAAACTGACCCAAAGCTCGGGTGTTTTAAGATGCAACTAATGTGGGTATTACCTTCTAATATACGCCACGTAGCATTCCGCTTAGTGCGCGCCGCGTCGGTTCCTCCCCATGTGCCGACCGCTTTAGATGTCGCCTTCACGGTAGAAATACTGAAGGCTAATTATTACAAGGAGAGGTTTAGTCGGTTCAAGTCCGACATAACCCATACACACTGGGTGTGTGGTATGCGGGGGTATTATCTCCCTCCTCCCACCGTGGGGGTAGTTCGAAGTAGGGTTGCTGTTGTATTTCTGGAACGCATAAAAAAAATCATCGGTTGGACCCCGGCCCCCGGGCACATCCATCCGCCCGGTAGATTATCTTCCCTTTGGTAGGGTAATTCACCACGCTCCCTACAGTGGTGACCGCGACGTAATATTACGCATCGCAAATTTATTGGCTTCCAAGTTTGGTTATAGACTAGTTATAGTATTATGTTATCTGTGGTTCCAGTAAATTCTATTCCATTTATATTATCAGAAATGTGAATATTAAGTCAATCAAGATTTATAGAGTATTACGCCGGATTAGTGGGTTTCAGTGCCATAATATCACGTATAGATTCCAATTTAGTTACGGATATGGGAATATCCGAGCGGATGTTGAAGTTTCGAACCTATTAAAGTCTCCGAGCTTTATTCTATACAATTCATATCTATGCATAATGTTAACTCATTTGGAAGATCCTTATTGGAAGTAATTTAACTTCGGTATGATTTCACAGCCCAGTTGTAGCATTAATGATCATTGTTTCCCCGGGTTGGGTCTGATTTTTGTAAGGAGTAGGTATTTATTTACCTTTAGACTAGAATCATTATGTAAAGAAAATAAAAATCTTTTAAAGTAAGCTTTTATCAAGAAATAACAACTTCCAATGTTAAACTGAAAGTTTAAAATAACGACAGTACTCACAAAGTACTTTGGTCAAAACAGATTAATATATATTAAGATGGAAGACTTATAATTGGTATAAAAAAAATACTTCGTACCTTTTTATAAAATAAAATTACAGCTGCGTGTAACAGAAATTCAGTCAAATTCTGGTTAGACCAGTGAGCATAAGTCTAGGGCACAAACCGATACATTCTAGGATGATGATGATGAAGGTTTCTGCCAACCCTACATGAAATAGATGGGCGTGATAACACATACAAAGCTATCTTGCACCGGCAAAAAGCTCCTAGGTCCATCGTACTGTTAAAAGAGTTGACAACAGGGGTTTGCTGATAGCAGGCCCTCTCAACCAACAGTAATTCAGCAAAAATCAGAAATCAATACCAGTAAGCATAAGTCTAAGGCACAACCTAATACATGCTAAGATGATGATAAAGATTTCTGCCAACCCTAAATGGCATAGAAGGGCGTGATAACATATACAAAGCTATCGCAAACTATCTTGCACCGGCAAAAAGCTCCTAGATCCATCGTACCGCTAAAAGAATAGACAACAGGGGTTCGCTAATTCGACTGGTCTCCACCTTGCCGTGGTGGGGGCGCTGAGTACCTACCTCCCGGGAGGGCGTAGAGGGCGCTAGGGAAAAGGTACCACCCAGAGATTGGCGACTCTGGGTGCCCTTAGTACTGACTACCGGGGGGGAAACTAAGAGGGACCTGTGGAGGCTGATGCGTCGTCGGAAGATTTTTAGTGGGTATTACTGCTGGCGGTCGGGTCTGCCAGTGGTAAGTCCCACACACCTCTCTCGGTCCCCCCTTTGGCCGGGAGACAGTGCGTAAATGCATTTTGTTTCCTAAAAAAAAGGATCCCTATGCACCCGGATAACAAAACATTGCCGCGATTTGTCTTTTTCCGCGTTGGCGCTAAAACTCACGAGTATTTTTTTTAAATAATGGCTTTGTGCTGTTAGCCCATTAAGCCAGTGTCAAGTAAAAGATATATATGAATCATATATAATTCATAGTAAATGAGAATGAGTGGAGATAAAGGTAATTGGAAAATGAGATGCCCTTCCCCTAAACCCCTTGAGTCCTCAGTAAAGATGTGGGACTATACTGAGATCTCCCATGGACTTCTTGAGAGAATTTACAAATGGATGTCGCAATGTTTTGTTTTATTTACCAACACTTATGTACGTTCACAAATACTTACGGTAAATAATATACATTTTTTTTCTTTTAAATAATGGCTTCGTGCGGTTTGCACATTTAGCCAGTGCCAAGTAAGATATATATTAATAACATATAAAGTATAATAAATGAGAAAGGTTAGTGATATAGATGATAAATGGTAAATGAGAAGCCCTCCCCCTAAACCCCTTAAGTCCTCAGTAAAGAAGTGGGACTATACTGAGATCTCACATGGACTTCTTGAGAGAATTTGAAAAGTGATGTTGCACTGTTTTGTTTGATTTACCAACACTCATGTATGTTCACAAACACTTAAGGGTTAATAATTCACCGTTATGAGTTCGGATGAGTGGTGTCATTACATGCAATAATGTGGACATGCCTTCTTTAATTATTACTGAAATAAACATGCCTTCTGAATAAAGTTTTTTTTTTAATTATATTTTTTTAATAAAATATCGGTTAGTTACGACTTATTATTGAAGTAAATTATCAATATTTTTTCTAAATTTTCATTGGTCAGTTTATTTACAGCTATGTGCCGTAAAACTCCTTTCGCAATCCACAGATGTTAGCGAAGCAAACTTTGGCATTTTAAAGGGAATATCGTTTTGCCAATATGATTCGGAGTCCATTTTCTCTCCAAGGCATTGTACAATTTTGAAATCTGGATTTTTGATTGCTTTCATTTTTTTTGTAATCGGATTTTTTTTGTTACAATTTTCGCCACGAGTTTACTTGAAAATTGGCGATATTCCTCTTGGGAAAACATAGTTTTATTTTATTATAGGAAACAAATTATTCTTTGATATCATGCGAAATGTTAGATAAGACAATTTAATTTAATTATAAAAGAGAAAACACAAAAAAGGTTCGAAAACGAAGACTTTACTCACGCTTTTCGTGATTTTCATATTTTGAACATAAGATTTTATTTAAGTAATAATTTAGGAAGGCATGTCCATATTATTGCATGTAATGAGACCCGCTCACCCGAACTCTTACACATTAACATTAATGTTAGAAATATCACAAAGTTTAGAAAACAAAACAGCAGACATGAGGCTTCACTTTCCCGCCAAGAAGTCCAAATAATACACATTAATGTTCGAAATATCACAATTATTTAAAAAATTAACTTAACTAACATGACGCCTCACTTTCCCGCCAATAAGTGAGTAAGCACCTTCCTTAACTCCTTCTGCAAAAAGTTTTTAATGTATGTAGGTATCTACATATACGAAATGGTCTTCGATTTTATTATACCCATAGATATGTCTACCTACATACATAAGTACCTACGATCATTTTAGATGCGACTTTTATAAGCGATGTTAATCTTACAGCAATTAACATTGATCATTAAAAAGGCAATAAGAAGACCACTAGTAGTGGATATAAAAAGTGCATAATATTGATTTAAACAGCAGCTGAATGGAGAGGCGGTGGTCCCAGGAATGTCGTCCGGGCTGATTAAAGCTGCACGTTGGACATTTATAGTGTAAGGGTTTTTGCTCAGCAATGGATATTACCTTGTCTTGACGGTTATATAAATAAATCTTTAATGATTAAGGAACAGGCAATGATATTTCAACAAAAAGAGATTATGTTAGTATTAGTTTTAATGCGAACTTTAATGACTAAGAAGTCGGCAATGATCTTCCATTCATATCTACAGATAAATAAAAATGGTGTGTCTGTAATATTAAAATAACTGCTACTTCCTAAATGAATATAATATAGATATATACAAACACGGTATTTATCCCAAAATAATAAAATTAATTGAAACCGCTGGGTCGTTTTTGAGGGACTTTCGCTGGCATAATCGTAACTTCGCCTAATTTTTAACTAAGAAAATAAAAAAGTAGGTACCTGTAGGTCACGCTGACAAAGTCGCGGATGGCCGCCAGGATTATAATGACTGACACTACAGGGTGCACTACAGAGTGCTAACACCATCGTTGTGTACGCAGGTTCCGCGCGTATCTCCCGCGTTTCGGCCTGTATAACCTAAGGGTTGAGTCGGGCCATGGGAAGGTTGGTGGGAATGACACTACAGGGTCATTAAAGGTATGAACTGTCATTTTTATCTATATGCCGACGATCTCCACTTCTGTCGCCATTTTCATTGCTGGAGAGCTCTACAGATATTGCCGCATGAAATGAGGATTTAGCTCGTATCCGTAGCTGGACAAAGGCCTCATAAGACAGGCGTATATTATTGGCAGTAGACATTTTATATCAGGGGAGATCGTTAGTTTTATCAATCCAATACATACATGGTACTTTCATATGATCTTTTTATAGTCGTTAAAAAAATGCTGTTTACGCACTGCCTCCCGCTCATTAGTGGGACCGACAGGGGAGTGTGGGGCTCACTGCGCCAGAAGCGACCGTCAGCAGTACTATCCACAAAAAAATTCCGACGACGCCCACCGCTGTAGAAAAAGGGGCAGGGGGCCAGTGCCAAAGTATAAAGCTTCTGACACCCCGCTCGCGGCCAACGTCCCCCGAATCAAGACCAGGAGGACCTCCTCAGAGAGGCGATAGTCGCGCCCCCCCTACTTCCATATGCGACCACCGACGTATGTGGCCGACTACGCGAGGGGTCTATGGTTAGACGGTACGGGGTCCCCTGCCTCCGCCCGTGCACCGGGCACCGGGCGTCGATTCCCCCCCGGCGACGTCACACTCACACCTGTGCCCGGAAAACACCTGCGCGAGTCGGAAGGTCATCGAACCCCACCAACGGCCGATCAATCGCTCTAAGATGCCTACCTTCATAGCCTACTCTAATACAGGTAATAAATCCTGGGGGTGATATTCGACTTAATATAAAATGGAAATCACATAGTAGCAAATGAGCTGCAAAATGAGCCGCACGGAAACCTTATTCTATGGTTAAATCAGCTGTAAGAATGTTAGAAGCCACTGACTTCCTAATAACGACATTCATGACAGCCGAGACCAATAGCTTAACGTGCTTTCCGAGGCACAGAGCAAGCGATAAATACTCACATAACTTCGAAAAGTCATAGGTGCGCCACCAGGGTTTGAACCCGAGACCTTCTGAATTTGAAGGCAAGGGTCTCACCACAAGGCTATCGCCGCAACCACCCTTACAATATGCAGTCCCTCAGCACACGACCCAAAAACATTGGCACGTCGTTCCAGTGCAAGACCTTTACTGACGTTAACTGCATACCATCAGGCAGTATGTGGTCATTCATGGTCAAAAATTAAAATTAAAAACTTGATCGTTTTGTATAGTATCTGCAAGATAGCATTTAACTAACTTAAGTGTAAGCAAGACACATACTGTCAACGTTTTCGCGAGACTTTGCATGGGTAGGCTAATTAGCTCAGTTATGTGGTGCCTGCCACTTTTTAGACAAGAGACAGTTCTACCTCTTTATTATATTATCATTAGAAGCCGGTAGATATTGCATTACATTAATTTTACTTACATAAACCAAATTATATAAATGTAATGTAATTTTTAAGAAAGTCACAGCCTTCTCATATTCTGACAGCTGGTTTAACAATATAATTATGATTACCTTTGGGTAAGGTGGCCAACTTTCTAAAACTAAATGCGGGACTTTTGGTGAATAGAGAGAGTTGGGGGGAGGGGGCAATTAGGGACAAATAGTCTCAAATGACAAGTCTTTTAAATCAAAGCAATTCCATTACACGTACGCCCCCTTCCCGCTCTTACGCCTAATGAGTTCAGTAGAGAGAAAGAAAACGAGATAGCGCAATACGCTTGTCGCTATTATTATCTGTGTTCCTGCGCTGAGGACCGTGCGTCCGTTGGTTGTGTTGAAGTGTGGTCTGTGATAGAAATGCGGGACATGCGGGACGCATAAAACGCTTTTCAGGATTATTTTACTAATAATTTCAAAGCGGGATTTCGTTTAGCATTACGGGACGGTCCAGCAGAATGCGGAACGGTTGGCCGCCTTACCTTTGGGAATGATGCGGAGATCAGACAGCAGTCGCTCCATGTAATAACTGCAATCAAACCAAATATATTTTTTATTTATTTACGTCGGTAACAAAATGCATTTACGCACTGTCTCGAGGGGGAGGAGAAAAGGGGGAGACCAGGAGCGGGTGTGGGGCTCAAATCAAATCTGGTTAGACCAGTAGCACCTAATTTAATATAATTTTAGTTTAGGGGTAATGCTAGGGAATTATGATATAAATGTAATTAAAAATTAAAGCCAGCTTTAAGCCAGATTAATGGGTTATATGTATCATAGTAAAATTATTTTGCAGTAAACATCAATTCATTGAGGTATTTTGCGGTTACCATGATTCAATCAGAGGTAAACTCTCATAATTAACACAGGCATAATATAATAATAATAATAATAAATATTTCTGACACTTACACCAATTATTTAGTTCCAAGATAAGTATCATTAAGAACTTGTGTTATGGATACTAAATAACGGATAAACATACATAAATCCATTTTTTTTTTGTAAATACATACTTAATATACATAGGAAAACACCCAGACCAGTACAAATATTCATGTTTATGCACACAAAGATTTGTCCTGTGTGGGAATCGAACCCACTACCTCATGAGTGGAGCGCGGGTATACTCGCCACCACGCCATATCGGTCGTCAAAAGGCATATGTATGACAAGATGTGTCTATATCGAATTTGTCAAGTTTATTCGGTAATTTGTTTTAAATACAAATAACGTAACCATAACTCCTAGCTTTATGCACGTCGAAGATATAGGGGGGGGGGGGGCGGCGAAACAGCCGCGTGCAATAGCAGTGGTTTAGAAATTTGTTTGTTTTAATGATATTCTGTAAAATGTAATAAAAAATTCCATGTACACATTGGGAAATATACAACATAACTAAGGATATTGGGTAAAACAATATTGCATTGTTAAAAACAGTTTTGTATTTATCCCAATGTTTTTAGTATTGGGTAATAGTCGTTAAAAAATATTTGTAAGTCATACAAACCTATGAATTAGTACAATGTTGTACAAAACTGCACAAACAGTTTGACTATACGATTAATAGCAGTAATAAGTTATTATATTTTACTATAGAGATTGAGAATATCGGGGAGAGCTTTTATGGCAGAGTAGTATCTTCTGTATTGTACTGATTAAGATAGTTTTGTTATAGATACTAATAAGATAGACGGTAATCCAAATATACCGTTGGAATCCTGGGTTTAATTTCGCGGTCTTTCTGAATACAATTTGAAGATAAACCATTTCGTAATTATTACTTTGTTCTAAATATCGTAATGATTTGCAAGCATTTGCAATGTAAGCGCCTAAAATTCTCGGTCTTCTTCTTAAGTTTGGCTATATAAAGGTCTTTTAAAAAACTTCGTCGAATTGCAATTAAAAAACTAACGCACCCATTCACTAAGGGCAGAAGTTTAAGTAAAGGAGCATAATATTTAAAAAAATCGAGTTTAGTGCTCCGGCCAATAGTAGAATGTGCCGCCATTGGGGACTAGCCTGCTTATTTCTACTATTTTTGTCCTTAATTATGTTCATCTTGCTAAGGAGAGAGACCTTCACATACTTATTTTTTTCTTTTCTTAAAATTTTGTGACTGCAAAAAACATGTTTTTGTTTGTAAACAAAATTTTTAATTTAAGTACATTTGTAACTGGCGGGAGAAAAAAACAAAACTTGCTCGTTCTATTACGATCAAGCTCCCGCCCGCAGTGAATGGGCGCGTTAAATTTTAAGTGAGACCTTCATAAGAGCTCTATTGAGCCCGACTTGAATAAATGATTCTAAGTTTGGCATGTATTATAATAATATGACAAAATATTCCGGAAGAAATTACTACACCGGAGTACAACTGTATTAAAATCCATTGCTTTAGAAAGAATTTAGATGAGACACTGTATACAATTTAAAGACAAATTTTTTTTTTAAATTGCGCTTAAACTTTTACGCATTTTTGAAACGTTACGGTCATTACATTTTTGACGTAGGATACGTTATTAAGGCCGATCGTAACACATATACTTGTATCAAGAAGACATTCTTACTTGCTAAAATATTAATATAAAGTTTGTGAGTGATCGATAGTTGTTATACTTTCAGAAAGTACTTGTTTATATAAAATTGGCGCCCAGGTAGTTTATAACCTACATTAACATTGTATTCCCACAGGAACAGAACCGCGGGGCGCTGGTAGTATTCAAAATAGCCTTTTACCGAGTCGGTATTTCGTTGAAGCTTTGAGCAGGCCTTCTCCTCTAAAATATTCTATAAGCAATAGAATATTTTATAAGGTTTAAGTTTAGCAGCGATGAAATCTGATGAATTCGCGTCGGACTAGTATAAGGTAGATTTCACTTTATACCCTGTTATGAATCTTATTAAAAATCTAATGTCTAACAACAAATATTTAATAAATTAACCATCTTTTGTAAATTAACGCAGTTGATAGTAATTGTTCAGGTTTTCACTTCTTGTTTCCTTGTTCTTCAAATGGAGTTTTGTTACACTTTTATAATACACTAGTGGCACGCCCTGCTTTGCTTGGGATGCTATTTATTAAATACTAGCTGATCTGGCAAACACATACCGCTTTTCTTTTAATTCTGACAATATAGAACACAATTAAAAAATACTTATCAAACTTTGTTTTTAGACGATCCATTTATATAGATTTTACACCTTGGGGTTACGATACTGAAGTTTAGGGATACGTAATTAAAGTCGTTTATTATGCCTATGTTACTCTCTTAATAAATATGTTGTTATGTACTGGCGAAATAATTTTTCAAGTATGCCTAGTAGTTTCGTAGCCTTTTCAATGAAAACAATAAAATTTTCCTATGTCACATTAGTATGACAAACGGCCTTCACAAAGGCCAAGGTTATTTTCTTTGAGCTCCGGAATTATCTTAGGCGCTCCATGGGACGTATGTGCTAAGACCCAATCATTTTGGTCCATACATACATACATACATAATTTCAAGCCTATTTCCCCGAAGGAGTAAGCAGAGGCATATTACACGCCCACTTTTATGTTCTTTGTATGTCCAGTGGCAGGTGCACCACTTGCTGCTGAGGTTGACTTAGAATCCTCAGATTTTGTTAGGATCTCTATGCAAAGTCAGTTCATTGGCTACCGTGATCGCAGCACTCTAGGTTGTAGCTGAAAATCAGCGTTTTGCTTGCTGAGCAATGCCACGTTGAGCTGACCTTTTATGCATTACTACAGCATAAAAGCCTATTCTAAAGTCTTTTAAAAAAAATGGGTAACATACGCTTATACGATGCTAAAGAACCATTGACACTCTTTTAAGTTACGTCTGAACAAAGACATTGATTTAAAAAAAAACAATTGTAGAAACTATTGACAGTCTTTATAAAGTTGAAAATAGATACGTTTGGGTCGAGAGCACCATTTATTGCGGATAAAGAGCGCCATTTATTGAGACGTGTCAGAGCCAGGCGCATTTACTCCGCTTGGTCCCACTTCTTATTGTAAAACAAGAAAGCTACTTTTGATAGTCTCTATTTTTATAAGAATTTTTCTTTATCATAAACTAGCTGACCCAACAGTTCGTTGTTCTGTAGTTTTCAAATTCATTCTGTCAATTGCGCTTACTATCAAATGACTGACAGCTATGTCAAACGCCATTTTTTCAACGAAAAGTTGACGCCATTTTGGATATTTCAAAGTTGTATTTTTATTAAATGGTATTAATTGATTATTAAAAAGAATATTTAATTTATTTCATTAACTACACCGTTAAATTCTACGTAATACCGCAGTGAATTTTAGTTTCCTGATCATTGTTTAATAGGCACTAATCTGTCATCCACTGGGAAACCATTGCAGAACCAGACGCCATTGAAATCCTATTATTTCATATCCCCGAGCTTTAGAGCATTCAACCTCCCAGCTACACTCTGGGCTTGCTATAGAATAAAATGTATTGTTGATGTGATTTCTTTTTCATAAATTTTTACCCACTCAATTTGGGTGCTCACTCAATTGCCAGTGTCAATAAATTTGGGTAATTTACCCAATTACATTATGCAGCGTTTTTTTTATTAATTTACATTCAAAGGAACATACATACATACAATCACGCCTGTTTCCCAGAAGGAGTAGGCAGAGGCATAATATACGCCCACACTTCGCTTTTGACGACCGATATGGCGTGGAGGTCAGTATACCTACACTTCACTCCAGAGGTTGTGGGTTCGATTCCCACACAGGACAAATCTTTGTGTGCATGAACATGAATATTTGTTTTGGTATAGGTGTTTTCCTATGTATATTAAGTATATATTCACAAAAAAAAGTATTTAAGTATGTTTATCAGTTGTTTAGTATCTTGTGTTATAAGTTCTTAATGATACTTATCTTGGAACTAAATAATTGTCAGAAAATATTGGCAGGTGAGGTTGGCTTGGGCTTCAACGATGATGGTAGGATCCCTGAACACCCTTTATTGGAGACGAAGACTTTACTGGAAGCTTCTATGTACTTTCGTAATTGACACGGAAAATCACATTCACAGTAATATAGCACCATACACACAGTACATATAGAAATCCACCATTTGGACGTAGTTATGCAAAATGGATCAACCCACAAAAACGTTTTTTTGGGATACATAAGTGTCTAACTTATTAAAAAAACACTAGACAGGAAGTAGATAACAATACCGAGTCTTTAACAGGAATTCGAAAACAAACTACAGTTGTCATATTATGCTATATCAAATTTACTAAAATTTCTGTTTTCTCAAAAGTAAGTTTTTGTAACTGGATCCATTTTGCATGACTACGTCCATTTTTAAACTTGAATTTACAATATTTATTGAAAATCAGACAATGCTTCTGCAGCGGCAAAAACTCTTTATAATGTGATGTTTATTTACTTAAAGTCACGTCTTAAAGTAGGTATAATTATTGACAGTCTTTGAACTTGAATATGTTAATATTTCAACTAATTGGTTACCTTAAATGTCACGGCTGAGCATTTTTTGTTTTTATCTACAAATAATAAATATCAGAGCTTTTTATCACATATCATGCACATAAAGTAATGTGGTACCTACTTATAACTTTTTTGTTTGTCTGTTTATTCAGGCTTTGAAGAAGGATAAGGCCTACTGAACCCGAAATATAACAACTACCTACTTGGTCATGAGGACCATTTCGCCGGCTGTCTTTAGGTGTACGGTTGTAAAAAAAGCCCTTGATCACAGCCAAAAGCAAATTTACACAATTTTACACATCGTAACAAGAGACTTTACCTATAAATTTATCATTGGGAAACGATTTTCATTGTTGGTAATAAAAAACCTGCAAATAAATAATAGCAGTAATACAATCGCGCGCAATAGTCTGCGTTGCTGTGTGGCTCAATTGTGCTGATGTTATTTTAAGAAAAGATCTTTAGAAATAACGCTTGAAATTTATTTGAATCAAAAAATAACGTCTTTCACCTCTAATTACTAAAAAGCTATTGATTTCCCAGGTATAGGTTGCGGGACTGTTCGCAAGGGTTACCGCTGCCCCGATACGTAGCAGGCTCAAAAAAAAGGAATATGGATGGTTTTTAGTCAGTAAAAGTCTGACACACCCTCCCGCTCCACCAACTGCGGGGGAAGGTCATATGATAATTTTCCATCTAAAAAAAAGGAATAGGCTCATAGAAATAAAATATTCGACTTCTTGGCAGGAAAGTGAAGCGTCATGTCTGCAGTTTTGTTTTATTTTCTAAAATTTGTGATAATTCTAACATTAATTTGTAATAACGGATTATTAACCGTTAAGTGTTTGTAAACATACATGAGTGTTGGTAAATCAAAAAAGCAGTGCAACATGACTTTTCAAATTCTCTCAAGAAGTCCATGTGAGATCTCAGTATAGTCCCACATCTTTGCTGAGGACTCAAGGGTGTTAGGGAAGGGCATCTCATTTACTATTTCTCATCTTTATCACCACTCATTCTCACTTACTATGAATTATATATTATTAATAAATCTCTTACTTGACACTGGCTAAATGTATAAACGCACAAAGCCATTATTTAAAAAAAAAACTGTTGCTGTCGGCTTTGATAAGGGTCTATTTACATCCTGTAAGTATATTCAATACATATTCAATCAATAAAACACATACATAAAACTATAATAAGTGAAACGGGTTACATCGGCAGTTTAGAAGTTTCAACCCTCGACCTTAAAGTTTTGCAAAAGCTTTTCAGTTTACAGGTATTTAGTACATAAACCTGAAAAACAGAGTGACAATACTGGCCTGTATTGTTTTGAGCAAATAGTACAGGTATTAGGATAGTTCTGAGTAAGTATGGGCAGACGTATTTTTCTTGTGTCTCGTCCATTGTGAATGCAGAACACAATTGTTTTTATATTATGTATTTTAATTGTAACTGACGGGAGAAAAAACCAACCTTGACGATTTTCTTGCCCGTTCTTTTACGATCAAGCTCCCGCCCGCAGTGAATGGGCGCGTTAGTTTATAAGTATGACATTCATAAGAGCTCTATTGAGCCAAACTTGAATAAATGAATTTTTAATTTAATTTTAATTTAATTTAATTTAACATTGGAATGGGGGAGGGGGGGGATTGGTCAGTACGCCAGTACTCCGTTTTAGGTCGCAAGGTTTTTCAATACACTGGCAGTGCATGCAAATGTACTTTATCAATGAATTAGATGTTTCCCTTCGTACGTCTCAAAAGTATATTTTACAAAATAGTAGTTAAGTAACTACTTATTTGAAACCTGTGTTGAGTAACTACTTACAATTCAAGTTCTGCTTAGTTGAGTTAAGACAAAAATATGATAACATAGAGATATCACTCACACATTAATTTATTACTTACTTATATGTAAAGAAACATGGACATGTAACATCTTATTGAAACTTCTCATTTAGTTTTAAATAAGACTTCTCAAGTTAAGACTGCAAGTGCATGTAGCTCGATGAGGCAGTGCCCCTAAACTGGTTTTGCGTCTGCCTTCTTTGAACATTTGACTTTGTAACTAAATAACTTTGGTGTAATACGTTTGTTTTCCATTAATAATAAACCTTTTTAGTTTATTAACATACAAACTTTTTTTAACTAAAGACAATTTGAAGTACAACAAAGTCTAATAATGAAATCAGTTGATGTTCTGTTTAAGGATGTATGCTGCAAAAAAGGGGCGCGATTATTTTTATTTATTCAAGAAGCTCAAAGGAAATTGCAGTGATAACTATGTAAGAAAAAATATAATCAAGCCCCAGAATGCAGAGCACTTACACGATTGTGAGCCGCAAAAACTGATCTTACCCGGTCAGAATTCCTATGCGGCTCGTTCTCAGTAATCATGCGTTCGTCTTGAATAAATGTTAAATCATACAATATCTTGACAGGCACCTAAAGCCCCATTACTGTAACTTGTTTCTAGAGAGCTTTTGTTTTTTTCAAGACCGAAGGAAGCCGGCCATCGGCGCCCGCGCTTACATGGCGCCTTTCTCCGAAAGAGCGAGCGGGATAGCGGCATTGTTTGTGAAGTTTGTATCGAGTCGAAAAGAGATGGAGCGGTGAATTCCGCGTCACACAGACGGACAAACCAAATGGATCCAGTTTGCCTGTCATGCGCCGGGTTTTCGGTTGTGTGTCGAACTAGTGGATTGTGTCCGACAATAATGTAAACATTTTAACATAAATACTTGGGTGTTATGTTGTTGGTTCGTTGTTGTGGTGTGATAAGTATGTGTTGATTGTGTGTTGAGGTGACATCCTCGTGGTTTTCATAGTGGATTTTCTTTTTGAACGGTAAGAATAACTAAGAATGCAACCCATTCCCTCCCGTCCCTCCGAGCTCCGTGAAGAATGCAGTGCACCTCGGCGGGCCCTGTGCTGCGCAGGCGCACCTTGCGGGTTCACTTTATCAAACATTTTGCTCTCATTTTGTTTGAAATATATATAAAACTACATGCATAGCAACGCATGTTTACTGTCGAGATAATTGCTAATGATACTTTTTTCTTGAATGTAGATACGGACAGATAATGTTTGTTTATTGTGTCTCGGCGATTTAAAGATGACTTGTTACAAGTTGACCTTAATGATCTGCTTTTAACTCTAAAAGTAAGTTGAAAATTCAGGGCTATCGAGACAGAATAAAAATGTTTGCCTCCAAACAATAATCCACTAAATCATATATTTATAATATTCGATTATTTATAAATAACTTTTTAAAGAAAATGTACCAAATTAGCAAAAAGGTATATAGTCATTATACTTAATTATTGTATAACTCAATAACTATTACTATTATTAAGTTTGGAAATATAAGTACAAAACACCAAGTGCCAACTAAAGTTAACTTTTATTTGAAAAAAGTGAAGACAGTGATTGCACTAGTTTTTAACTTTGTTTAACTTTAGATCCTCCCCCTCTAGTCTTCATTGAAAAGACATCAAAAATGAGAGAACAATAAACAGAACTAGTTTTTTTTGTTTAAACCAATCATTTAACCATATTGACTGATTTTCGAGACGGGACAGTAAGGGATACCTTGACTGCTTTGACTGCCAAACCATCATTATATATTTCAATTAATAAATTATTTCAGATGAAAAATTGTATTACATACATTAACGCCTGTTTCCCCGAAGAGGTAGACAGGGGCATATTATACGCCCACACTTCGCCAATTATATATGTAATTGGTCCCACGTAATAGGTGGCGGGCCTATTGCCACTTCCCGGGCACTGTTATGTTCGCTAGAGCCTCGTCCGTTGATCGGCTGGTGCACCACTTGCAGGTGAGGTTGGCTTGGGCTCCTCAGGTCTAGTAGGATCCCTAAATACCCACACCTAAAAATCGTATTCTCAGAAGGAATAAAATTTTAAATATGGTAATAAAAATCACTAATTCATAATGTCATTCGATCGTAATTGTATGGTAATCAGAATACTTTTTTCTGGCAGTCTATTTATAGTTTGAGCAATTAAAATTTTATGAATCGTCGAAAACTTTCTACATAAACTTTGATCAATTAAAATTTCTACATAAGAAAAACTTATACAAGCTAAGCTATATAAAGATTTTGCATTTTCTCTCTCTTAATATGACAAAATATTGATGGAAATGTAATAAAAAATCATTGCCATGATTTCGTCGTCCCGTGGATTGTTTATGTGTAAAGTTAGCTGTGAGTGACATATAAAAATCTAGAATTAAATAAAGAAATAACAATGCACTTAATAAATTAGTTATAACTTATGTTAAGCGTGAATTACGAAGCTGGTAGTCTTACAGACTAAGTCATTATAACTTTATCTACTAAGTACAAAAAGCAATGTACATTTTTTTTGTCCCAAATGAAATAGTCGAGATTTTTGCCAGTGAGTTAATTGATTTGCTTTCTTCAATAATCAGCGTCGATCAGAGGCGCGAGGCGACGGCCAAGTAATCAAAATAAAATGATAAAATATGATAACTAAGATGTGGTGGGAGCAGCGCTTGCTTACGCGGCTATTCAAATTCAAATGACGCACGTGCTCCGCGGAACTATGTAACACTTACGTATTTACAATAAATTCATAGTAATCTAGACACATATTCGGTTTTAGGACCGTAGGAGTTTAGTTGAACTCCTGCTCTCTTCTTTCGTCTTCCAGACTACACGTGCTGGTTTAAGCTTAGAGGCGTGCACAGAGATTTGAGATAGGGTAAGCATTTTGAATCACAATACAATGATAAAATATAATAACTAAGATGCATACGTGAGGTGCCTTGTGGCATAAAATGAAAAAATATCTGCACTACGCCAACTCATCGAAACTTTATGTACCTAAGCGTAGCGGGCCAGTATAGGTACATGTAGTGTTTGTTGGCGTGTATGGGATGCACGTCACCATCATACTGTGAAAACTCCTACCATTCAAACCAAAAAAAATTGGCAAGTCGTTCCTCTTTAATCCTCAGCTGTGGTTTTTTTTATACAATCACACCAGTTATTTAGTTCAAAGATAAGTATCACTAAGAACTTGTGTTATGGATACTAAAGGACGGATAAACATATTTAAATATTTTATTTTTGTAAATAAATACTTCATATAGATACATAAGAAAACACCCAGACCAGAACAAATATTCATGTTCATGCACACAAAGATTTGTCCAGTGTGGGAATCGAACCCACGACCTCTGGAGTGAAGTGCAGGTATACTGACCTACACACCATATCGGGCGTTAAAATCATCTGTTGGCTCTTGTTTCCTAGCTCCTTTAGTCCTGGGTATTTTATGCTGGCCGTGGGTGCTCTCGATACCGTCCTTATTCTCTTCAGTACTTAGCGTAGTGAATGGCCCTTGAGTATTAAGTAATTTCTGCAGTAATTATTCAGCACATTGAATATCACATACTTCATTTTCTTTTCCATAGAAAGGGGTCATTCATAAATTACGTCACACGAATTTCGTTATTTTTTTGACCCCCCCTCCGTCCTTGCCACACCATGTCACACTTCGTCAACCCCCTCCCACCCCCTTAACGTTTGACGTCATTTATCGATGGCCCCAAAGACGTAACCGAGTAAAACATTAATATGTATTATACCTTCACGTCAAAATGCGTTACTATAAAATTATTTTCAATTATTTCTTACTTTTTTCGCCTTCTCCATGCTGTGCGATGTCCTTGATCGATTGCATTGATAGTTCAATTAACCCTAAAACAGTCAGAGCAAGCTTAACACATACATTGGTTCTCTACATTATGTAAATTGCATAAGGTTCATTTTATTATTTTATTGTGGCAATATGTTGACCATTGTCCTAGTAAGGGTTAAAAGTTTAAAAGTAAGTGAATGTCATTTTACGATTTAGGGCTAAAAACCTTTTGAGCTATAAAGTGATAATTTTGGTTACTTGTAGGCAAATTTCATTATTTTCTCCTCTGCTGATATAAAATGAGAAATCTCAACGTCGTAGCAAATAGTACTTCATTAAGTTCTGTTAAAAAAATATTTGATATATTCAAAGAAAGACAGCGGACTAACGAAAGTGATTTATGATGGACAAGTGATTGGAAGTGTTGGCAGGGGAAGACCACGATGGACCTTCCATGACCAAATTCGAAAATGTATGAGAAAGGGCAGGTCAAAAGTACCCTAAACCGACGGGCGTGTATGAGGAGGTTAATGAGTGTAAATGAAGCTAAAAGTGTTTGCCAAGATCGTAGCAAGTGGAAGGATGTGATCTCTGCCTACCCCTACGGGAAAGTGGCATGACAATATGTATGTATGTTTTATTCTATGTTGTGAAATAAATATATAGATACTGGTAGTGTTATTACAGGTTCACACCCTGGCGGCGCATCTATGACTTTTCGAAGTTATGTAGGTAATTATCGCTTGCTCCGTGCCTCGGAAAGCACGAAAGTCCCGGCTGTCATGAACATCTATGGCAGTCGTTATTAAGAAGTCAGTGCTTTCTAACAGACTGACAGCTGGTTTAACCATAGAATGATGTTTCCCTCTGGGTTGTGGAGGTCAGACGGCAGTCGCTCCACGTAATAACTGAAATTCCGTCAAATCTGGTTGAACCAGTGAGCAGACCCTGAGCCCTAAGCTTAAGTCTAGAGCAACCGGGATAATGCTAGGATATGATGATACTGGTAGTATTATTCATACAGAACCACTGATTCCGCTGCTTTGAGAACACGATGGGATTAAATCAATGCATTAGTAGGTCTTGTAGCTTTCATCATGATAATGACAGACCGAATGTATCTATATATCTATTTGAAGACTTATAAGGCGTGGAAGTCAGTTTACCTGCACTCCACTGCACTTCGATTCCCATACAGGACAAATCGTAATAAATCAAATCAAATCATTTTGCACAAATGTGGGTATCATGAGTATTTTTTTTGTTCTGGATGTTTTCTATGTATATTAAGAATGTATTTACAAAAGCAATAAAAGCATTTTAGTATGTTTATCCGTTCTTTAGTATCCATAACACAAGTTCTTAGTGATACTTATCTTGGAACTAAATATTTGGTGTAATTGTTAGAAATTATTTGTTTATATGTAGATACTCTCAGAGCCCTACGTGGACTGATTTTCTCAACTATATTTCAACAGAGAACTTAAATAAGCTAAAAAGTCATGCCTTCTTTTAATCTTACTACAAGTTTTGTTTTAGAACATAAGGCTTATAACTGATGTAAGTCCAAAAAACTTATGTAAAGAGTGTGAAATTTTTCAAACTTTACACTCTTGGCCCATGGAGTCTTATTGGATTTATATCAGTGGATTTATCGAGTTTTAGAGACATTTTTATGACCGTGACTGACCACCTACAGGCTGCTTTTGCCCATAGATGTGACATTTTTTTCCTTTGTTTAAATAATACACACTTATATAGCCAGCAATAAAGTGTACAGATTTACATTTTATTTATCATCTTATATCAAAATTGGTCGAGCGTGTAGGCGAACATACGGGCAGACTTAAGTCACTTTTGCGTTTATATTAAGTAGGATAAATTAGCTATAAGATCTCTTTTGTAATGGCGGGTACAGACTGCTGCAACTTAAACTGCAATGTAACATGAGCCGTGGTCCATACAATATGAATACTGTTACATTACATGATACATTACGACATTAGAGACGGCAAATTCTTTAATTGCGTGTTATATTTCATAAGTCTGTACCCGCCTTTACACTTGACGCTTGAATTTAGTGCTAGTATAGTTTACTCGTATGGCTAAAACAGATACACTTAATAGAAAACTGTTACAAAACCACACTTTCTTTGATAGTGATATTGTTGAGTTCTTGACAAGTTCTCCAGTTAACCATTTACCAACAATATCCAGTTAATATCAGCAACATTTTTTAGTTTGGTAATAAATAAATAAATAAATATTTCTGACACTTACACCAATTATTTAGTTCCAAGATAAGTATCATTAAGAACTTGTCTTATGGATACTAAATAACGGATAAACATACATAAATACTTTTTTTTTTAAATACATACTTAATATACATAGAAAAACACCCAGACCAGAACAAATATGCATATTTATACTCACAAATATTGGTCCTGTGTGGGAATCGAACCCACGACCTCAGGAGTGGAATGCGGGTATACTCGCCACCACGCCATATCGGTCGTCAAATATCAATATATCAGCTTTAATTTGCGTTATACATCAGAAAAATTCCTCTCAGTTTCCATTAGGGAATAGTTAGTAGGATAAAGGTAGTAACAAAATTATTAGAGGAAGTAGGATAGAACTGCACACATGTAGTATGTTATTACAGCATTTGAAAGATTGTGTTTTTTTCACAATCACACGAAAATTGATAAATAGTTATGGATGAAATTTTTCAAAAAAACATAGAATGACCTGTAAGATAGATGATAGTGATTTAAGGTCAAAGTGCGCTACGAACAGTCTGTGGCCCCCGTGATAAGATAAGATAGACCTGTAAGATGGAATAACCTGTATTTGATTGATAGGTAACACTATTGTATCGCGTCGTTCCCGGCTCAAAGATTGTGACCTCTTGGAATGAAGTCAGAGATTAACTCGTAAAGTCCCTGAATTTTCTGTTATGACCAATATTGTGTTCACCTCTGCCTTTTGGTTATGACCTTGTGATGTAAGTTGAGCAACTTGAACATCCTTATTGCCTAAATAAATAGATTCTTATAACAATTTTTGTACCAAAAAATATAATAACAGTCAGGAAAGTAAAACAAACAATTCAGTGAAAACTACTTTTTCTGATGCAAAATATCTTCTTCCGGGGCCAAAACTAACTCGAACAAAATTATTTCCATACTTTTTATCGCGGCAAAACACTACATAAATTAAAACCAATTCTACGAAGGCGAAATAAAAATTATTTTCCAAATTCAGAGACGATCTTACTTAAGTAGAATCGAGAGTAAGGCCCGAAGGCTTGAAATATTTTCCGTGGATTTTTTTATCGCGAGTAAACACGTAGATATAACGCGGGATAACACAAAAACACAATTATTATATGAAGTATGAAAACAAATTATTTTCTAAAAATCCGACGAAAGTAATATCGAGAACAAAACTTTATGACTGGGTGCAGCATTTGAAAAGCGTTAACTAGCAAATAATGTTTTAATTAGCACAAAAGTAGTGTGAATATGTTTCACATGTTATAGAGAAAGAGTTATTTTTATTTTTATTTATTTATTTAGTACACACACAGAAATATATATATAGAAATATTAAAAAACTAAGAAACATTGGGTACAGGGCACAGCTTATTCCAAATAGAAATATCTGCCAGCTGGCCCGCGATAGGAAAAACTTAAGATAAAACAGGCTAGTCTGTGCGTTGTAATATAATAAACACAGAGAAAAAAAAAATACAAAATACATATACTAACGAAGACAAATACAAACAAAATAACAACAACAATAGTAACATAAAGTGTAAACAAAGAACAAAAACCTAACAACATGACAAAAAGTGAACTTTTAAATGTTTTTTAAAAGAAGCAACGCGTTATTTAGTTATTTAGTATACAAAGGACCGAGAGAGTCTGACAAACTTAGCAAAGTTGCCTAAGGGTGCAAAACAGATTAAATGACATAAATACATTTTTTACATACATACATACTTCTAATGTATATCCAAGACTGCAGTGTATACCTGTAAAAGCAGTTTACACTGACCTATGCACCATGAGATTTTTTTTTAATGTGACACGTCATAATAACTACACCCTGCCTGATGGTGAAGCAGTTGAAGCAGTCCAATAAAAAAAAATGAAAGCGCTTTATAACGTGAAATAAGCACGGTATAAAGCGCATCCACTCATGAAGGCTTGCTAAAATGCCGTTTCACGCCCCGCTTAAAAGACCCGGGATCATAGGAAATAGGAAACACATGATATTGTTTATCAATAATTTGTGAATCTGTTGATGGTGTATCTTATATTAAATAAATAAATAAGACAACTATTTATTTACATAGATATTAGTATATTAATTTTCAGACAAATATTAGTCCTGTTTGAAAACAGGGGGCCTACCGCCGAATTCGATGGATTACCGGTAATCCATCTAGATCAAACTTTGTTTACGTTCATTATTCCGTACCGGGGAATCTGCCGACAGCCACCTCTCATTCATAATCTTCAGTCCGTGACAGACCAATAGGTAAATGGAGAACGCCATTTCGTTTCAATTTCCATGAGTTCGGCGGTACGACAGAATCAATTCGAAATCCATTTTGCCTTATAATCGATTGCCATCGAACTCGGCGGTAGGCCCCCTGATAGAAAAGTGTAAGTGTAGTGTATAGAAAGTGTGTAGTGAAACAGATCCGACGCCCTCAGGAAGGGAGTGCAGATATTCTGATCTCCGCGTTATACCACCCTGTCGGAAGCTTAAAAACTGGTGCCAATGAAAGCACTTCCTACAACGTGGTGGGTCTGAGCACGTGGATGATAACTTCGGAACTATTCCCTTGACAATTGAATGACGCTCAACAATCTCATGAAGATATTCCATTGTTTCGAAATTGTAAAATGCTTATGTTAACAACATTTTTATGACCTTCGTTGGTGGTCCGGAACTGGATTAGGTAATTTAGCACGTGGCTGAAGGGGTTTCATGTTGAGAGCTTTTTAGTGATAATTTGAGTATAGCCAATGATTGAAATTATTATTATTAATATTAGAAACTGTCTCACCGTTGGATCTTTCCGTTGCAATTATAGGAAATATTTATTGAACAAACAGAAATGTCTATGAATATGTATGTGCTCGTCATCGGTTGTGCTGTCCTCTCACTTGTGCTACTCAGGTTCCCTGCAAGCTTATGTCTTATTTGTATGCTACTGTAACTGTATGTATGTATTGTATTTTACAATGTAAGGAATGAATGTGCAGTGAGCATGTGTAGCAGTGCTCTCACAACGGTATCTACGGAAGACCAGCGTCGAGGCATTTTCGTGACACCTCGGCTTTATGCTGAGTGGATACCTTTTCGGTGACACTCTTTAAGTAGTTACTTAAATATTATGTATCTAGTTTCTTTTGATGTTGTCACAGAATACATTATTTATCTTTCTTTCTTTCAATGGAGTGAGATATGCTAAGTGTCAACCTGGGTGATCGAATCTGAGGAGGTCCTCCTCTGAGGAGGTCCTCCCGGTTCTGATCCGGGGGACGTTGGCCGCGGGCGGGGTGCCAGAAGCTACAAACCCAGGCACTGGCCCCCTGCCCCCTTTTTCAACAGCGGTGGGCGTCGTCGGAAGTTTTTTAGTGGGTAGGACTGCGGTGGTCGTGTCTGAAGCAGTAAGCCCCACACTCCCCTCTCGGTCCCCCCATTGGCCGGGAGACAGTGCGTAGACAGCATTTTTCATTCATTGTCGACATAGCTCTCGATACACAAGAGTCACATATAGCTATTGTTTACTATAATAACATAGCGCAAAGGACTGATGGTCAGTTGGGCAAAAGGTTTCTTGTATTCTTGTATTATGACCATTTGCAGCGAAATGTAGATAGGCTCACAAGATGTACTGATGTCCTGGCAAAATTTCCAGAGTCGATCATTGTAGATAAATTTTATGGAACAACTTTTGTCAAGCTGTGGGTATCATCTTCGTCTGTAACGATAATGAGTAGTTTATCTCTAAACAGTACGTATTTATAACATTGCAATGATTGGTTACTGAATAATTGGAGGTAGAAACGTTAACTAAAGTAAGAATCATATTTATTTGTTGTAAAATTAAGTTTTTATTTGTAGTCTGAATGAGAATCACAATCACGACCTTAGGACAACTGGTCCATTATTATTTATTTGTCCTAAATAAATACATCTAACATTTAGATTTCTATTTATTTATTTAGTACACACACAGAAATATACAAACAGAAAAACTAAGAAACATTGGGTACAGGACAGAGCTTATTCCAAAAAGAAATATCTTCCAGGTGGCCTGCGAAAGGAAAATATTCTATTAATTACATACAAAATTACTCATTTCAGCGAATTCCAGTTTATTTGTCCTTTGCTAAGTTTACCATTATGCAATGTTTGTTATTGGAACAAAAAATGTTTAATTAAGCCGAATGTCGATTAAGAGTGCGAGTAAGTCGATATTCCTGTTCAGAGAATATGCTGACGAAGAAAATGAGCACTCACACCTGAAGAAAATTACGTATTTCAAGTGTGTTTACATTTAAATAATACATTACGACGTCTGCGGCACTTTTATAATAATTCTGTAGTGTTTTTGGGAGTATTCCGCCTATGAACATAACCGTAAACGTGACAAGATGGTTCCATAAAAGCGTGTTCTATGTATATGCTCGTATATGCTGTAGGTAATTTTTGCTGTCTTATTTTTATTTTTGCCCTTGTGTCCTCCCTTTACACCCATATGAGCTAAGCATAGCAGAATAAAAGTAGCCTATGGTTTTCTCTGAGTCCCATCTATTTCTAAATCAACAAAGTTTTTAAACAAGAACGTTTCTACCGCATGCCTATGAGTTGTGGAATCAGCTTAGTCGTAAGGTTTTCCCAAAAGATTACAGTATGAGCTTTTCAAAAAGTGCGTTTTAAGGTTATAATAGGTAGCTAGTCTGCGGTGACCACTTTCTAACCGGAACCGGAACCGGTAACACAAATGTTCGAGTGCCTCCTTGTGATATAGAAAAAAAGCAAAATTAGGTTAGCAATTGCCATGCAAATAACAGACATGAGACCTACGTAGAACGCTTGAAATTATGGTCTGTTATATCGATACACTTTTCAGAAGCATCAAGCGGAGCCTCTACTGTAGGTATTTTTTCTAACTCTCAGAACTTCCATCCATCCATCCAGAATCCAAAAATAGGCTCTTTGACAACGCGAAAAATAAAGTGTCAATTACTGTTAAAAGTATAAATTAAGATTTAAAAAAAAAAATTATTAACGTTAGTAATGAAAATAATCCTTAATTTATTTAAAAATCCGTAAATAAAAATTAATTTTTTCAAACGTTTGTCACGTGACACTAAATTTCGTGATTGGTCGAGTTTATCATGACGTCACCTGCTTGTAAACTTCGTTTGCCCACTTGTCAAATCAAGTCTAAGTGCCAGCTGTCACTGATCAGAATACAGGCAAGTGACGTCACGAACCTCATCGCAGCGCCATATTGTGAAAGTAGCGTTTTCGCGCACTATTTAAATATTGAATTTTTTATTTGATTTTTTTCAGCTAATATAATTCAGCTAATAATCAGAATTAAAAAAAACCACTTCTACTGGGTTCCTTAGACTCTACTACTTAATATAAAATGGATTTTGAAAACCTGTCAAATAGCCTATTGTATTTTTACAGTGATTGCTTAATCACCGTTAATATACACGTACTAATTGTGCACAAACCTAAACAGAGCCTAACTACTTTTTATGAACAAAGTAATAGTATAGACTAGTACGGATGAACCACAGCGGAAATATCACCATGATGAGTTCTCGGTACGCCGTATGTACTCCGGGAAATCAATACCAGAGGCCTGTTTATTTTGAAAGTGGACGCGACGACAGGCACCGACCCTCGCGAGAAGTTGAGACCGCTGACCACATACGGTCGTGCTCGAATTACGTTAGGGAAGCCTTATGTAGTATCGATAATAAATCATATATTCACACATTGTATTGTATTCTATTTAAAATTGTGTTTGTAAAATGTTAGAGGTAGTGTGAAAGTAGCATGATGTGACCGAAAAAAATAAAGAAATCCCTTTGTCATGGTACGGGCTTATTATAAGAAGAGAAAAGAGAGAACTATTCGACCTAACCCTGAAATCTTCCTTCCTCCTCCGTCCAACACATGCTAGTCTTAGGAACCACCCTCATACCTAGTTTTTATACATAGATTTTTAATAAGTTGTCCTTGAGTAAGACTAATCGGCTGTGGAATTCTCTGCAGGCGGCGCATGTATTCCAACTCCTACAATCCCGGGTATTATAAGCGGGGCGTGAAACGGCATTTCTGAAAGCCGTCATGAGTACAAGGTACGCTTGTTACACTTTTCTGGACTGCAACGACTGCTTTCAATCAGGCAGGATGTGGAGACTATGACGAGTCACATTAAAAAAAAAACGCCAAGAGCATGTGTCGGCGCAAAATAATCTTGATATAGCTGTTTCATTTTACATAGACTTGTCATTAACCCACTAAAAATAATAGAAATATAATAAACTGAACCTCTAAAAAATACTTTTTTGATCATCAAAAATACTGATCTAGCATCTAATAGGGGATTAGATGCTCCATCAGAATTTTTTGATGTACAAAAAGGTTAGGTTAGGTTGGTAATTTATTAATTTTGATGACACATTAAATATGAGCCAAAATAATATTACTAATGTGCCTAAATAAAAAGAAGTTATGATTAAGTAGATTAATTAGTGTCAGCACCAAAAATATAAGTTAGTCAGACTTTTGATCTGGGGGGGCGTTGTCTGGCGTCCCGCTCACATATCAGTAATTAATTATTATATTTACGCATGAAAACTCGATTTTACACTAGATTTCGAAAATAAAATATTGCCGCCAGTAAGTTTGTTACTGTCGATTATTAAACTTAAATTAAATTTAAAAAAAAAATAAAAAAAAATAATAAAAAAATTTAATAAAAAAAAGTAAATTAAAAATAAAAATTAAATTAAATTAAAAAAATTAAATTAAAAAAATTAAATTAAATTAAAAAACATTTATTCAAGTTTGGCTTAATAGAGCTCTTATGAATGTCATACTTATAAACTAACGCGCCCATTCACTGCGGGCGGGAGCTTGATCGTAAAAGAACGGGCAAGAAAATCGTCAAGGTTGGTTTTTTCTCCCGCCAGTTACAATTAAAATACATAATGTTAAAACAATTGTGTTCTGCAGTCATTATATTATATAGCATATTAACAAAGGTGTTATTTGTTTCGTTATAATTTTATTATTATTTTATCCACATTTCTTGTTATTGGCCGCGGAACCAAATTGTACGAATTTATGCTCACTTTAGTTTTTAGCCTGGATGAGTTACTAGATTGTCGAGCTAGATGTATACAACGGACGTATGTGGATCCTAGCAACATCTTAAAGGTCCGAGCTAACCTCACCTGCAAGGTGGTGCATCTGCCGATCAACGAGGCTCTGGCAATCACGAAAGTTCTCGGAAAGCTGCAATAGGCTCGCCACCTATTACGTGGAATTAACAATATGATTGGCGAAATGTGGTTGAATTTTTTGCTTTCGCCTACCCCTTCGGGGAAACAGGCGGGATAGTATATTATCATGTCAGCCCATTAACGTCCCACTACTGAGCACGAGCCTCCTCTCTCTCCTACCTTGATATGTAGGTGTGAGAGTATTGGGTCATACTCCACCCCTCTGACGCAATGCGTATTGGCGGAGACTGGTGTATGGCGTCTTGCTGTTAGAATTTATCAAGCCGCCTATTAGGCCTCTAAAACATTTAGTGATAACCGGGACGAACGACTTAACGTGTCTTCCGAAGCACTGGATATCAAATTAGCTGCTCTAGGAGTTTTTTGTGATCTGTCTAAGGCTTTTGACTGTGTTGACCACCAGACTCTAATTCTTAAATTAAAATACTATGGTATAGGAGGCTTAGCCCAAAAGTTATTGTCATCATATCTTTGTTCACGAATTCAGACGGTAGATATTAACGGAACTAGATCACCCGGGTCGTCTGTGCGTATGGGGGTCCCTCAGGGTTCAATTTTAGGACCATTTCTCTTTTTAGTTTATATAAATGATTTGCCATTTTTTATGAGTAGGCGTTGTGAGATGGTATTATTTGCTGATGATACTTCGTTAGTATTTAATATTGATCGACATAAAAAGGACTTTAGCGATGTAAACGATGCCCTTGCAGAGCTGCTTCGTTGGTTTACTGTTAACAACTTACAGCTAAATGCTAAAAAAACGAAATGTATTAAATTCACTGTTCCAAACGTAAGGAAACTCGAAACAAATATCATTATTGACGGTCAGAAACTAGATTTAGTAGATTCTACTGTTTTCTTGGGAATAACTATAGATGAAAAACTTCAGTGGGGTCTACATATTGATACTCTTGCTGGCAAACTTAGTTCCGCAGCTTATGCTATTCGCAAAATTCGCCAATTAACAGATGTTGATACGGCAAGAATGGTATACTTTAGTTACTTTCATAGCCTAATGTCTTATGGTATTCTTATGTGGGGACTAGCAGCAGATATAGAAACAATTTTTATTTTACAGAAACGGGCTGTAAGATCTATTTACGGACTAAGCTCACGGACAACTCTTAGAGAAAAGTTTAAAGAAATAGGTATCTTGACTGTTGCCTCTCAATACATTTATAATAGTATAATATTTATAAAACGAAACATAGAAACCTATAACAGGCGCTGTGATGATCACAGTTTTAATACTAGAAATAGAAATAAATTATTAAATCCATTTTTACGCCTGCATAAAATTCGAAAATCGTTTATGGGGCAGGGTATACAATATTATAACAAAATTCCAAAAGATATTTTAGATTTGCCTTTTGAAAAGTTTAAGCAAACCGTTAAGACATCACTTACCAAGAAAGGGTATTACACGGTTAATGATTACGTTAATGACAAAAACGCTTGGATGTAACATTTACAATGATAAAAGTTGTGTTCTGCGGCCCTCTTTACAATATAACGATTACTTACATACATTGTCTATGTAATTTTATAATTTTATAATTTTATTAGTTCTGTCTCCCTTTTTTTTTCAAATCTTGTGACTGCAGAACACAATTGTTTTAATATTATGTATTTTAATTGTAACTGGCGGGAGAAAAAACCAACCTTGACGATTTTCTTGCCCGTTCTTTTACGATCAAGCTCCCGCCCGCAGTGAATGGGCGCGTTAGTTTATAAGTATGACATTCATAAGAGCTCTATTGAGCCAAACTTGAATAAATGAATTTTTAATTTTAATTTAATTAAAATGCCACACAAACGGTCACCCATCCAAAGACTCTCCTCCTCTAATCCCATCCAAAGGCCTCTGGAAACTTTGCTGTACTTCGGTTGTCGTTTCCGACTACCGAGCACCGTGGAGCTACTAGCGCTAGTATATATATATATACAATTACTATAGGTGTACTGGGTACGAAAACGTCATTACATGCTGAACTGTTTACCCTAATCCCAGAGCATCGTATACATATCAGCCTTAGCCAAAGCAGTCATTTATATGCTAACATGGGTATAGCTCGTGGAAATAATAATAGCCTGGTAGGTTAATTAATTGGGACGTTGCAAAACGTTTACATTAAGTAGACGGAGACTACAAGTGCCTATTAGATATATTAAACTGAAATAAGTTTTTAAATTCTTAGCTTTATAAAATTCAGGAATAAATAAAAAACCGGCCAAGTGCGTGTCGGGCCACGCGCAATATAGGGTTCCGTAGTCACCCTTTGCCATAATGTCGCTATATGAACAGGTTCAGCTATTCCCCGATAGATATCACTACTACGGTATGAATGAAATTTTAATACATTTAATACAAAAATTTATTTGATTGTCGTCCATTACTCGAAAACCAGTAAAGCCTACTTAGCCGTGATAGTTTTCCTTTTAACTTCATTATATATACTACTATTGTGAATTTTTTCAGCCACTCTGAAAGTACCGTTTACCTGGTGGGGGGGGGGCGGATACTGAACTCTATCAATTTTTTCCACTTTAAAGCTTAATGTTTCGAAAACGGATCCCTAAATCGAAAAATGGTTTTAAGAAACTCGTATTACTTTTGAAAGACCTTTCTAACGATACCCAACATGATAAGATAGACTCGAAAAAAAAAATCATTCCTACTTTACGTGTAGGGGAGGTACGTTACAAAACAATAATTTTATAAATTTTATTCTACAGGTTTGTCGACGTGAATAATATGTATACCCACACCAATTTTCAGCTGTCTAATGTTAATAGTCTCTGCGCTAACCCGCGGACGGACGGACGGACGGACGGACGGACGGACGGACATGGCGAAACTATAAGGGTTCCTTGTTTACTACGGAACTCTAAAAACCAGCATACTGTTCACATTTAACAAGCAATAGCTTTGGTTCCAAGTTTTTAATATTATTTTTTCTGCTCTGAATCTATTGTCATATCTTCTTTCACAAAATAATTCGTTCAATTGTGAGCTGGATCTTTCGAAATAAATGATAATATAACGCTATTTACAATTTACGGTAGCATAAAGGTACTTTTGAATAAATTATTAACCCTTTTCATTCTGTACATATTTAAATAAATAAGCCGTATTTTACAAGTTAAAAAATGTTAGAAATATGAGTGTTTTATTCGTTCTGTTTGTTAGGACCCGCATACACATTACGCCACACACAAAACCAGAACCTATAACAAAGAGGCTGTTGTTCTACATTCCTTTGATCACTACTTTATTAGGGCTTTTTATGTCGCTGCTTATGACGCGTGAATCGCGAGATGTTGAACGCAGCCATTGTTGTTCAAGGGTTTTTAAATTACACGAGTATTTAGTTTTTTTTTCTCTCTGACATTTAAAATTGATGACAATTACATTATGCATAATGTTTTTTTATGTGCGTAGGTACTTTATTTATGATGCTTTAAGTCAAGAATTAATATTATGTTTTATTGTTTCTGCTCGTGATGCTACGCCAGGGTGAACCACAATTAATTGCGTTTTATAGGAACTAGTTTTACGAAATAAATATTTTCTAACAATTACACCAATTATTTTGTTCCAAGATAAGTAACTTTATGGGTACTAAATAACGAATAAATAATAAACATACATGAAATACTTATTTATTTTTGTAAAGATATACTTAATATACATACGAAAACACACAAATCAGAACAAATATTCATGTTTATGCACACAATGATTTGACCTGTGTGGGAATCGAGCCAACGACCCCAGGAGCGGGGTGAGGGTATACTCGCCTCCACGCCATATCGGTCGTCAAAAATATGATAATAAATCTTATAGTCTTTATTCATCATTTCAGCCCATTAACGTCCCACTACTGAGCACGATCCTCCTCTCACATACCATAGTGCGAGGGTATTGGGTCATACTCCACCACGCTGACCCAGTGCGGATTGGCAAAGGCATGTGTATGGCGTCCTGCTGTTAGAATTTTTCAAGACGCCCATATATAAGCCTCTAACATGGCTTAACGACTACCACATTTAGTGATAACCGGGACCAACGGCTTAACGTGCCTTCCGAAGCACGGAAGCGCTCGAAATCTATTGCCACACAAACGGTTACCCACCCAAGGACTGACCTCTGTAAACTCTGCTTTGCTTCGGTGATTGTTTCCGACCACCGTGCACCGCAGAGCTACGAGCGCTTCATTATTATCGTCAAAATAAATAAAATTAAACATCAGATCCGTCCACTTGCACAGACTAGCACACTTTTAAGTTTTAACTTCAATAACACAGATTTTTATATTAGAAGCGCCCCGCTCGTACCCGTAAAAATACCGGGATAAACTATCGCATGTGTTATTCCAGAACTATATATATTCGCATACCAAGTACCATTACAATCGGTTCAGTAGTTTTTGTGTGAAGAAGTAACAAACATACACTAGGATTACATCATATTTTTATAAAACTGACCCCTTCAAATTTATTGTCTCCGAAAAGGGAGCGTACCTACGTTGTTAGAATTTCTTTTTAAATAAATATTTAATCTAGGTGCCATCTAGTATTGCATATAACTACTATCACGAGCTAAAGTATAATAACGTTGGTTACGAACAAATTGAAAGAATTCACAAGCGATCTACGTCGAGCTTTGCCGGTTAACTCTGTCTTGTAGACAATATTTATGAGTAGCGTTCGACTAACTTACTACTGTTTTGTTTGTTGAAAGCTCTTTTACTGCTTCCGTATCACGCGAATCTTGCTATTACTGTTCCAGACTTGTTCTACGTCTAAATATCCTTTTATACAAGAACAATGTAGATACATACACATAACACGCCTGTTTCCCCGAAGGGGTAGGCAGAGGCATACTATACACCCACACTTCGCCATTTATATTGTTGGTCCCACGTAATAAGTGGCGAACCTATTGCCGTTTTCCGGGCACTTTTATGTTCGCCAGAGCCAGATGATCGGCAGGTGCAACACTTGCAGGTGAGGTTGGCTTGGGCTCCTCAGATCTTGGTAGGAGCCCTATACACCCAGAACAATGTAACAGCTTATAAGTAAAGCATTCAGTATTTGTTTCGGTCAAAAGTGAAAGCCTATGGTATGATGTTTAATGTAATAAGGATATAGTACTTATACAAATTGTTAAGAAGCAATAAATATTTATATATCGATAGTAGCAATTCACACTGTCGTAAGTTAAAAGTCGTTTCTTTTAACTTACGACATTGTTTAAAGTAATGGCTTCTCACTTACGACAATGTTAATTGCTACCGTCGATATATTATATACTTTAAAAAGTCTTTACTGTACTTTTAAAGTACTTTGAAAAACAAGATGTAAAGTTTGAAATGGTTTTAAATGGTTTGAAACTAGTGCTGTCTTCATTTTATCAAATAAAAGTGTATTGTAATGTTTCATTTACCAACACTCATATATGTTCACAAACACTTTACCGTTAATAATCCACCAATATAAAACATTTATGTTTAAAATATAACAAATTTTAGAAAATAAAACAAAAATATAGACATGACGTTTTACTTTTCTGCAAAGAACTGACCCATGTACATTTTAATATTTGTATGTCTAAAGATTTTTATTTACTCCTTTATTTCCTTTAAATTTTAGCTAAATTATTTGAGCATTATACCGATTGCGGGACCGGGGACCTCTAAATTTTAGCTAAAGTATTTATTTCTTTCGTTCTACATGTCAGGGTAACTATATCACATAACCTATGTACTTTCATTTTTAAAACGTGCGTCCTATTGTGTAAAGCATTATGGTACTTATGCTCATACCAAAATAAGGCTATAATTGTTTTAGAAAATAAATTCTATTCTGTTTCCAGTTGTTGACTGACCCGTAGTGAATGAAATATGTCTGCTTCTCTGAAATATTTGTTGAAATTTGAATAAATCAATGTTTGGAAACGACGTTCGTGACGTGCCACGGAAATGACAAGTCCATACAATAAGCAGTTGCAGCGACAATCGTCTATTGAAATGTTTACATTGAAGTATCCCTCAGAATGGTTCCCGTAATCTATTCGAAAAATCTCTCACAGTCGACTGTTTGCTCATCTTTAAAAATACGGTAACTTTTTTTAGATTTCCTTAGCGAAATGGGAACACACTAACATATTGAAGGGACTCTCTTAACAGCATTTGTCGTATAGACATCGTTGTTCTGAGACTGTCTGCTTTCAATTCAATTCAATTTATTTATTGCTATTTAAGTGTACATAAGGTCTTAAGTATATAAATGTGTCCCAACGTAGTTAGTTACCTTTATAGGTGCTGCAATATCTTATAGTCTAATTAATAGGTTAGTAATCACAAAAAAGTATTCATTTTTACAAAATTTTTCGTTCGGGTATTTAAAGTTATAATTTATGACATGCATTTGTATAATAAAATTATAGTTACTTAATATTAATCATTTATTATTTTATATACAATGTCATGAAATTTATATAATCTACCTGATTATATAAATTCCATGACATTGTCCGGACAGTTTTACCTGATGGTTCCGTGTAAGGGCTAACACGTGTCGTGTTAAGTAGTTTTCTCGATTTTTCGAGAAATTACATTTGCGCGGTAATTGTCACAAAGATATTTTCAACCATCACTTCATTATAGTGAAGAGGGTTTCGCATTAGTCTTTATAGTGTAGTCAATATTTAGCCAACTTACATTTAAAGAGAACTATTAGTAGAAAGTAAAAATTAAGTAAAAGTAGTAAAAGTAGAAAGTAAGTATTAGTAGCGCTCGTAGCTCTGCGGTGCTCGGTAGTCGCAAACGATCACCGAAGTACAGCAGAGTTTACAGAGGTCAGTCCTTGGATGGGTGACCGTATGTGTGGCATTTGATATCGAGCGCTTCCGTGCTTCGGAAGGCACGTTAAGCCGTTGGTCCCGGTTATCACTTAATGTGGTAGTCGTTAAGCCATGTTAGAGGCCTAATGGGCGGCTTGATAAATTCTAACAGCAGGACGCCATACACCTGCCTCCGCCAATCCGCACTGGGTCCGCGTGGTGGAGTATGACCCAATACCCTCACACCTTGGTATGTGAGAGGAGGCTCGTGCTCAGTAGTGGGACGTTTATGGGCTGAGATGATTAGTAGAAAACTAAACGCGGCTTGCACAACAGTTCTAAACTTGATTTCAGCTTAATTTTATTTTAAATGTCATTGCATTTTACTCATTTTTTAAAGTTGAGAGACACAAAGGTGTTTGAAATAAATTTTGCTCTAACCAGGATGAGTGACCGTTGTGCAAGTCCCTTTTAAAATTTCAACACGGTTCAACGATTTAAATTCTAACATTCTTACAGCTACAACAATAAAGAGGTATTAACTTTTGAACACTACAAAAATGTGTCCACTGTGTCGTCATGATTGAAGTGCTGCTCTCCGTGAACTGAATGTTTAATTAGCACATCTTACGTCGTCGTAAGTACGGACGCATGCTTGTTGCGCATAACAATTATAGAAACTGTATTTTATTTGACATTCATTACTATTACAAACAAGGTACTGGGAGATTATCTTGTATGTCAACGTCATTAATGTCAATTTGAGACGCTTTTGTGCCTACTGTTTCCTGTTTTTCCTTAGCTTCGGGTTGTCTCGAAGAGCTAGCAATAAGACCGACAGTATTGTTGTATATAATTATTTGTACCTGTAGTTGCAGGTTTAAGTTCTATTTTCTGTCAAACAATACTTCGAAACAAGTTGCTAAAAAAGACCATATATAAATACACACATATACCAATTATAACAACATACAAATGCGGAAACAGCATAGTCAGCTTATTATATATTATGCCTACACTTACTCATGACTAAAACATGAATTAATGTTATGGAGACACAGCACAAATGCAGATGTGCTTTTCATACTGCGAAAAAAATGTATTCATTTTACAGCCAACATAGAAAGCACACATAGCTGCAGACCCTTTTTTTGGATGGATAATCATCTAATTACCTTTCCCCGCTGTTTGTGCCAGACTTTTATTGACTAAATACCATCCATGTTCCTTCTTGAGCCTGCTCCGTCCCGAGCCCGCGCTAACCCTTTCGAACAGTCCCGCAGCAAGCTGCTGCTTTACGAAATATAGGGTTCTCAGATTACCATCAATATACATTCAGAACATTTTATAATTCGTACATAAAATAAAAACACGTTTATCCGAATTGTGTAAACACAAAACTTAACACAGAACATAAGTGTACCTAACACACGTCTAAAGGCGGGCTATATCTTTCCCCATCCAAAATTAAACTTAATAAAAGTCCAGAATATATGTGTTTAAAAATATATTACAACCTACCGATAGCTGTCAAAAATTAAAAAGATCGAACCACTTTAAAAAGCTCTAAACACACACCTTTATACATGAGATATATAAGTTTCATACACATACAATAATTTATTTCAAATTTTTGACATTTTCTTCATTTTTCTTTATGTGTGCGTGTATGTATAGTGCAATAAACGATTTGACTTTGACTTTACATAAGTAGATATATAATACTTAAGGAATATTAAAACCATTAAATTCAATCTACATACGCTAATCAACGTGAGCCTCACTAAACTTTAGTTCGCGTGCTAAATCCTTTTAAAACATTTCCAGGACAATCAAAATCCAATCATAAATGTTGATCATACTTTGACAATTTGGCGCGTCGTTCTTTCCAAAGTCATTTTGTAAAACCGCGCATTCTACAATCTGCCAGCGACATATGTGTACATGTACCTACGTATAGAGTAAGCAGTTAATAATCAAATCGAAATCCCGCAGGGGCCGGTTGTACGCCGGGTAATCTCACGTATAATAATAATATTTATATTCAAATGGGCTGCCGTAAATTTTATCAAGGGAACAGAAGCAATTTGATTTTTAGCACGTTATTCGTGTCACGGGTAACCTGTGGTTTGTATGTCTACCATGTGTTGTCGAAAGTTGGAATAAAACCCTGAATAAATTTAATTTTGATATTACATGGTGGTACTTTACCATTCGTTCGACCAGATGGAGTGTGGTCACCAACTGGACGCTTAACAGATTTGATTGACATGACTGACATCTTTTTTTAATGGTCCTTTCCTTCATCTAATCAGCCTTGTAAAGTCTACTGCTGAACATTACCCTTCCCAATAGATTACATTGTAATCGTAACGTGATCGAATCTATTGAGGAGATGCCCGTAATCACCCCGCTGAGCAGGCAGGTTCCAGCCAGTACGCAGAATATCGCTGCTGCCCTGCGTAGGATTTCTTATCGTCGACTCTTACGACTTCCCGTATGACTCAATAATCTTATAGTAATACAAGTAAGTTAATATTTATTTATTTTTGGATCTCCAACAAGAAATACACATTTATAATACATAAAATCAATCAAAATGTTAACCGGCCCCGTGTTTTCTCAGTTACAGGAAATGACATCACGCATTATTAATATTAATTTTACATTTTCCTTTTATTAAAACCTAGATTTACACCAAATATAATGACATGAAACAAAAATATTTTAAAAAATCTCAAAGACAATTATTTTACAATAAATTAGTAAGTTGAGTTAAAATTATGAAAATCACACCAAACAATTAAATTAAATAACACAATTAAATTGAAATAAAAAAAAACTATTACTAGCAAAACACAATACAAATTCAAGAAGACAATATAAATTATATTTCTGTTAGTTATGCTAAAAGTCAAACTATGGTAGACCCCTTGTATTTTCTCGTGTCTTGTTAGGAGAAGATGACTTTTTTCAACGTTTTATTTTAATAAATCTAAGTAGTGCACGATCCTACCATAATACTCTTTTTGTTTACGGATGGCAAATCATCAAAAGACACCCTTACGCTATGGTTGGACTGGAAGAGTTGTATTAACATGTATAACTATTTTATAACTGATGACCGTTATGACGTAGAGGTCGTGTGTTCGAGTCCCATACAGGTCAAATCTTTGTCTGCATAAACACGATTACATCAGCCTTATGATTCCACTGCTGAAAATTGGCGTCCCCAATAGTTTGCATTCTAATGGGGGTATTTGCTCTTAAGCACCACGCTGGGTGGTGTTCATAATTCAAGCCAGTAAGCAGGATGACGCTGCTGCCCATCATCCGGTATATAGTATATAATTATGTATGTTTATTCGTTAATTTGTGTCCATAGGCATGTCAAGTCAAAAATTATGAGAATAATTTGTTAACATACATGTATACAATCACGCCTGTTTCCCGGAAGGGGTAGACAAAGGCATAATTGTACGCCCACATATCGCCAATTATATTGTTGGTCCCACGTAGTAGGCCTATTGTCGCTTAACTTATTTGTTCGCCAGAGCCTCGTTCGTTGATCGATAGGTGCACCACTTGCAGTTTAGGTGGGCTTGGGCTCCTAAGATTTTGGTAGGAGCTCTATACACCTATATATTATTTATTTCATATGTACCAAAACATGCCTCGGCAGAGAATCCCAAAGCCGAAGAAAAAGGAGAACTTCACACTAGTTTTAACCAGATCTTAATTAAACTTAAGTTGGAGCCAAAAGCTTTCGACAAACAAACTTAAGTTATTTTAAACTCTCTATAAAACTCGTACACTATATTTGATATGCACTTGAACTAGCAAAAACCAAAAACAAACGATGAAGTCGAAGATATTTATATATTATTTTGTTTAATTTATAAAAAAAATATAGCACAAATTGAAATTGTGTTAAAGGCGAACTGTGTTACTAGGATTTATTTATAAGACGAAATTTGTAGTACATAAAAACAAGCGGTAGCCTGAATGGTATTAGAACCCACGAAATTTACTTAACCGGTCCACTGCTTTAACCACTGAGCTACCAGGAAGAAGTATTTTTTTACAAAAATGATAATTAAATTTATGTTTATTTATTCGTTACCGCTATATGCTAGAACGCCGCTAACTAATACGAACTTTATTGTATTACGGCAGCGTTTAAATTCCAAAAATAACTTACTAACAGTAAGCGGCTTGCTAGCTATAGCACGGCAGCAAAGCATTCCCTACCAGTTAACCCTTTAAATAACAGGTATGAGGCTTTAAGAACAGGGCAATATATAAACGTATATAGAATTGCATATTTATTATAAAAAAACTATATACATAAACTGATAAGGGTTAAAGCTGGTGTAAAAGAAGATATAGTGACAAGAATTGAGAAAGGTATGCTTAGATGGTTTGGTCATGTTGAGAGGATGAATGAAAGTAGATTAACGAAAGTGATTTATGATGGACAAGTGGATGGAAGTGTTGGGAGGGGAAGACCACGTAAGACCTTCCATGACCAAATACAAAAAATGTTAGAGAAAGGGCAGGTCAAAAGTACCCTAAACCGACGGGCGTGTATGAGGAGGTTAATGAGTGTGAATGAAGCTAAAAGTGTGTGCCAAGATCGTAGCAAGTGGAAGGATGTGATCTCTGCCTACCCCTACGGGAAAGAGGCGTGACATTATGTATGTATGTATGTATGTAATAGTAATTATAATGACTTTACAAGGAAGAAATAATTAAAACTAGTTTGCGCCAGTGGTTCACTTACTTTACCAACAGAACTTGGTTTGTTAGAGAAGATCTGAACTGATAAGTGGAACTTTATTAGGTTGAGAATTTGTGATGATAAAACATTCAGGCGCTTGTTGCAAAACAATATCTAAATAAATAAATATTTCAGACACTTACACCAATTATTTAGTTCCAAGATAAGTATCATTAAGAACTTGTGTTATGGATACTATATAACGGATAAACATACATAAATACTTTTTTTTTTGTAAATACATACTTAATATACATAGAAAAACACCCAGACCAGAACAAATATTCATATTTATGCACACAAATATTTGTCCTGTGTGGGAATCGAACCCACGACCTTAGGAGTGGAATGCGGGTATACTCGACACCACGCCATATCGGTCGTCATATCTAAAGTTAAACCAGGTCTAAAACTAGTGCTGTAACTGTCTTTATTTTATCAAATAAAAGTTACAGCACTAGTTTTAAACCTGGTGTAACTTTAGATATTGTTTTCAAATAAGCCCTTTAAACTGTGACACAAAAATCAGAACTCATGTTTTGAAATTTGAAACGCGTTACGTGCTCTTAATGGAGAACCATATTAATTTGTTTTGTACCGTTTCTGTTTCTGCTAGCTATTTAGAAGCCGTTGTTTATGAAGTTATTACATTGTATTGTAACTACAGCTAGAAAGGCAGTTTTCGTAATAAATTTTGTTTGCGAAATTAGGACGAAGAGAGCTTTCTCTACAATGTTCCGCTTATAATGAAATACTAATAAACTGATATAAGCTTTATCGAAGATATAAGCTTTATAGAAGCGCTCGTAGCGTTATTAGCTTTTTAAAAGCGCTCGTAGCTCTGCGGTGCTAGGTGGTCGGAAACGATCACTGGAGTACAGCAGAGTTTACAGAGATCAGTCCTTGGATGGGTGACCGTTTGTATGGCATTTGATATCGAGCGCTTCCGTGCTTCGGAAGGCACGTTAAGCCGTGGTCCCGGTTATCACTAAATGTAGTCGTTAAGCCATGTTAGAGGCCTAATGGGCGGATTGAAAAAAATCTAGCAGTAGGACGCAATACACCTGCCTCCACCAATCCGCACTGGGTCAGCGTGGAGTATGACCCAATACCCTCGCATCTTGGTATGTGAGAGGAGGCTTGTGCTCAGTAGTGGGACGTTAATGGGCTGAGATGATGATAATGATGAAGCTTTATAGTAAAAAGAGATTTAGTAATTCCTTACTAATATTTTAAATGCGTATGTTGTCATTTTACGATTAAACTGATTTACTGATTTGGATGAAATTGGATATCGATTTCGAGTTTAAGAAAAGGATAGGATTAGTTTTATTCCCGAAAATCAACTCTGGAGCAAAAGTTGTCCTAAAGAATAATTTGTATAGGGATTCTACTAATAATCTAAGGCGCCCAAACCAACCTCACCTGCAAGCGGGGCATCTGCTGAACAGCGAACGAGGCACTGGTGAACATAAAAGTTCCCGGTAAGTGCAAAAAGACTCGCCGCCTATGACCTTCAATTAAAACTTTTAAATTTAAATACAAACAATATTTACTGATTTCGCAAAAAGATTAATTATACCTGTGTTGTGTCATTCGTAGTTTATCACTGTCTTACTTTGATTTGGTTAAGTTATCTGCATTTCACTACTATTCGTTCTTCTTCTTTCTCATTATATTCGTATGTATACTCAATACTTTTATTTAAACTTTTTATTATAATATTCCCAAACTACTTTATAATTATATTTATGATAATTTATTTTTAATTTATTAAATAGATGCATTTCACAAATACTGCGCGTAGAAACACTTCATGCCTAGGTGTTCACGGAAAATCAGCGTCGTGGCATCCTATGGTGTCCGACAGTGTGCTGAGTGGACACCGTTTCAGTACATGGTTTAATGTTGTATTTTGCTTGTGTAAATTTAATCGTTGCTTTTTTGTGTACTTAATTTATATGTTTATGTTTCCATGTTTATTTGTACTGAATAAATTTATTTTCTTTCTTTCTTTCTTTACAATTTAACTGGCGAAATGTGGTATATGTGCCTCTGCCTACCCTTCCTACCCCTTTGGAGAAACAGGCGTGATTTTATGTATGTATGCATTTTTCTGTTAACTGATGTTTTGCTTACATACAATAATTTTCTTTTAGATAGATAGATAGAAAATTCTTTATTGTACACCAAATTAATAATAAAACAAGAAAACAGTTGCAAAAGAAAAGTGATACAATTGGCGGCCTTATCCCTTACAGCGATTTCTTCCAGGCAACCTTAGGATGGTGAGTGATATGATGGAGTGTTTTATTTATGGTTTAATATTTTATTCTGATAAAAAAAAACCTTAATTAATTGTATATCTTTTTGCTTCTGTAATATAGTTGTTAGACAAATATTGCTTAAGACGTTAGAACACTATAAAAAAGCAATTCCGAAACGAGATTTTGGTGTTTTCCAAAAAAATTAACTCTTACCGAACGAAGTTCGTACCAAAACAATTCAAGTTAGGAAGGGTAAAGTATTTGTCGCTGAACCAGGAAACGGGGTTAATGTTTCCGTTAATCCCTTAACTTTCAAACCTCAATGATGTTTCAGAGGGTCTAAAATGGGCTTGCGATTATCTACAACTACATGCGTTCAATATAGATGACTCAAGAAACAGCACAAGACAATAAAAACAATACTGTCCTTGTTTTTATTGTCTTGTGCTGTTTCTTCCGAAATTTTGTTATCAAGTCAAGAGTTCCGAAAATTGTTGCATTCGTATATAAAGTGACGGCGTTGAAAGTTATTAGTTAAATCTTTAAAACCCTCTCCTGTAATGCTTCATACTAAAGTAGTTATGACTTGATTGTACCTACTGATGTTTAATTTTAAGTAAAAGTGTAAACAGATACTGGTGATCCTAAATAAAATAATAAATGTAAAGCAAATCTTATAATGCAACCAAATCAAATCAAATACTTTTTATTTCATAAACTATTACATAGTACTTGAAAACTTCAAAATTATAAAAAAATAACAAAAACAATTAAAATATAATTATACTAAAATCACGAAGCTTAGATTCACTTGCAACCAAACAATTTAAAAAAAAACAAAAAATATTTAAGTGTAAGTGAATCTAAGTGCCAGTTCCGAGCCACCGCTCTGTAAAAAGAACTGGCAAGATACTCGCACCCTATTGTAAAGTTAACCAAAATAACATTTTATTCCTTATTAAAATAAAAAAGGGTGGTTGTCACTTTTCTTAATATAAGGTACACCCAAAAGATTTACCTTATGCTGCCTCTACATTGAAGTTACTATTTCTAAGATTAAGCGCTCGATATCAAATGACACACAAACGGTCACCCATCCAAGGACTGTAAACTCTGCTTTACTGCGGTGATCGTTTCCAACCATCGAGCATCGCAGAGCTACGAGCGGTTCAACTAGTAACTGAGCAGTACTATTAGAGTATTAGACAACGGCCCAGAATGAAAAGGACACGAAGCGTACTTTAAGTATGGGAACAGTCTGCATCGTCAGGTCACATCCAAGGCGCCAAAAAGATCATCACATGTCGCTGAGAAGAGAGCTGTCAAGAGCGGTAGGGTGTTCCGATATAGTTCTTTAGGTGCTATCAACAATTTGAAGCAGACTGTACTAACCATCAATAAAGCAGACGGTTGTTACCGATTACTCGATTATTTCGTATAGTTATTTTTTTTGTGTACGTTTTTTTGTAACTGTTTGATCTAATTATTTGTGTAATGTTATTTTTCAATAAAAAATATTCTTATTCTTATTACTATCATGTATCTTCACTGCCAACTTGATAAACTTCTCTCTATTGCTCTATTAAATACGACATCGGGAATTGTCGTCATATATTTTATTTAAGCTAATTATTATTTAACCCACTTCAAAAAAGGAGAAGGTTATATCGCACCTCAGGTAAGACAAGGGCATAATTGCAGTATTTGTAATTTTACAGAAGAGCCATTGTAAGATTTTTTTGCGCTCAATGCGATCTTGTTTAGTTAATATTACTCTAAAGTAATTCTTCTTTAGATGAAGTAAACTATACATTATGGTGTCTTTGTCCCACCAGTTAAAAATACATTTTTAAAACACTTTTGCATACCTAACAAATTTTCACAATTTTTGACAATATTTTTTTATTTATTTAACAATTTATGTACCTACACACAAAACATATAAAGTAAACAAAAATTATACAACAATGTAAAATGGAGCTGCTTATTCCAAAATGAATCTCTTCCAGGAAGGAATTATGTCCTTGTCTTACCGAATGTTTGATATATATTTGACTGTATGTTGTTTTTATTATAAAACGTTGTAACTGGCAATACTGTTTTATCTTTCCAGGTGGTCCGCCATGTCGTGGGCTCTGTGTCTGCAGCTGCTTTTGGCAATATTCGCACCGGCCATAGCAGGTATGTTCATTGTAGATGATTAAAGTATTGATTATTATTACCTAAGAGAACCTAAGCTCAGTTAAATATTAAATAGCTCTCTCCGTACTAGGCTAACATTTAATTCTGCTAAACATCTCTATAATCGAAGTACCCGCCGAGCTAGTTTCCTTGTGTTGCCCAAAGTAAGAACGAATTATTTTAGAGCTTTACAATACCCTCGAACATTAGAAATGTAAGCTCGTTTAATGTATTCAAACGAAAACTCGCCCAACATATTATTGATACTTACTCTTAACTATGAAATTGAATACATTGGATGGGCGAGCGTAATCTTTAAGTGACGCCGATGTAATTAATAATTATTTGTATGTTAATCTAAGTTCTTATTCAAGTGACTGTATATGTCTTTTTGAGAATAAATATCTTTAACTATTATATCTTTCTGCTGGGCTATGTTAGCCTAAATTTGAGAAACCTTTTTTTATATGACTCGCCATACTGATATCAGATGCAGGTAAGTCGACGTAATCCAAAAAAAGTAGATCGAAGATCATAAGGCCATCATGAGTGGGAGCGCCTAAACTTTTGAGCTGAACTGAGGAATTTGGATCAACCCCATCATGCAAACATTGCGTATTGGTGGAAACGATGTGAGGCATCTTCCTACTAGCATTTCTTTACAATTTCCACATATAGAGCTTACCTGAATCTTCAATGAGGCAGAACCATGCCGAGTTTCATCTAGAAGCAAGCTTTCATGCCGCACTTATCACTTTCTTCCATATAAAGTGCCGCTCCTAGATTTAAATGACAAATTTAAAATCATTTACTCAAGTTTAATAGAGCTCTTATGAAGGGCACCTTAAAAACTAACTAACTTAATTTGAATCAGTATTATATTGTACCATGTAATTCTGGTATAAAATGATAAATTTATCCAAGGAGTAACCTCCGCGATTTGTCCCGTGTCGTGTCGGACCAAAGACATTTAACTATTACTATATTAAATCTCTTTGTGTCGGACCCAAAGCCATTTCTTTAGAACCGAGTGTAGTAAAATAATAATAACAGTGCAATTCATTTAACAAAAAAAAATGATAACTAACAAAATGCGTAATAATCATATAAGAGATATGTCCGCTGAACTAGACTAGAATTTTCAGTCATATTTATAAAAAAGAGACTTCACTCCTACGCGCGTAAACTGGAATTTGTTTGCTCATTAAAACTAATCACCTACACAATTATCCACTATTTCATTCCCAGACAAATTGATGGGACCCGTACCTTTTATTGGCTGACAATATCTAGCCGAGCCATAAAAACAGTTACGTAAACTTTTCAAAATTGCATTTTATGCCCATAATCATAATGTTTCCTTTCGTGTGTTGTATCATTAGGCGTCCGAGTAGGGTGTTAAACGTCAATAGGAAGGTGTTTTTTCTTTATTTTGGAATTTTTAACTGGCGTGACGTGTATTCAGCTCCCGGATGCAGCAGGTAGTTACCCACACAAGCACACTAGGTTTATGTCTGTAAACAAAAAATAACTTTGTGTCGAGCCGTGCGCGTTCCTTGAACCGCTTACGAGTGTTTCGGCGCCCGCTGTCCGATACTTTTGTACAGGCTGCATCGTATAATTGGTTACATATCGTCGTTGTTCTGGGAAAACCCTGTAAATAGATGGTTACCTAATTTGAGTTATAGGCAAATAATAGTTCAGATAAAAATATTTTTATAAAAAACATATGAACTTAAGTTAATGTGTTTCGATATCATGCTATTGTATTTCGCAGACGATGAGCATGAAAAACTTAGTCGATTATTTGTGTTAACTCATTTTATGAAAAAAAGTTATTTACTGGGTTTTCCCAGAACAACGACGATATATTGTCACACTACATACTGTACATTTATTTATTTTAGTCTAATTCATACGGTATTAAGTGAATAACGCTTTTGATTACTTTATAAGTACATATTATGACTTATTTTAAAGCAAAAGTATTATATTGAAAAGTAATTGTTATTACTCCAAATAAATAAAACGTCCAAAGCGCCATAAAGGTCGACACGCGTCTCTATTGTCAACAGCGTTAGGGCGTGTTTCGATATTAATAGCGCTTTGGGTGCTACCAACTATTTGACGCTATCTGTAACAAAATGGCTGACACACTATAAATGTTTTTTCTCTCAACCTTTATTATTTATCTATGTAAAAACAACTATAATTCATTGTGTAACATTTGTATCATTGTTCAAATCAAAACTGTTTACAACCTTACTGAAATGGATGTCATGTCGTGTCGCGCTAGTCCCGTGGTTATTACATTGTATAATTTATTATTATCTGTGATGAATGGAGTGCAATATTACTTAACAGATAAGCAAGTAATATGGGCTGCACTTTATTTTTTAAATGTGAGAAACTTGCATAAACGTAAATCTATTTAGAATTAAAAAAAAAACCATTGTAAAGTTATTAATTTCTTGCCTTGTGTACCAAGAGCTAGTCAATACACAATGCGAACATATAAAGAAATCTATGTTGGTATTTATATGTAAATATGAAGTCACAAAGCTCATCACTACCTAAAATACAGTGTTGAAGGCTACAAGTGTTATTACAGTTAAAAAACCGCTTTTGTTTCAATTAAATGCACTGTACTAAGCTGGAAAAAACGTTCCTTCAAGCGTTAAATAGACGTGAAATGGCTGTGTAACAACAATTACACGCTATAATTGAACCCTCAATTCCAAATAAAATACACAAATATTGGCATGCGTTATTGAAAAAAAAAAAAAATGAAAATGAAAATGCTCGTATATTACACAGACAAAAACACATTAAAAATAAAATACTAGTTATCGAGTATAGCTAGAATGTAGTTCGTAATTAAGCAAACGAAAACAAGTTTGACAAATATTGAGAAAAGAAGTCGTTTTTACAAGCTTTTATTTTAAAGGATAAATCTTTATTTAAATCAATACCACATAAACAATGTTTACATTTTTCTGACTGCTACACTGTGAGACAGTTTGTCGGCAGTAGCTCTCGTGGTTATAAACTAATATTTGAGTAAACCAAATACATAAATACTCACACACACTAGTACACACTGTCATACATTTGAGAACATCAATGCGTTCAGAAACTTATAAACGTAGTCCTAAATTCACAAAACTTTATGGAACAATATATTAATATGCTGTGATCGCATTTTATATGCTCATATATTAGTTCAGAAGATCAACAGTTAAGCCCGTTAGGGATACATCTGCTAGAATATATTTTTTTTGCTTTCTGTTTTGGAACACTAGTACCGCCTGTCGTAAATCTACTAGAAGAAACACGGGTTGATTTTATCTTTGTTGTGGATTTACTCGTTTACAATATTTGCCAGTTAAGTAATTTGATAAATCAAGTCGTTAAGTCGTTCTTTACTTTGTGTTGTGGTGTCAGGGAACAAGAATGGCACATGAATACTTTTGTACTTTTAGAGTTTCAGCTGTCATAACTTTTCTCTATGGAATGATACGTTTGTGTTGTCTATGTTGTATTGTAAAAAGTTTATAAAAAACATTAAAAGTTAATTACTGAAAGCAACAATAAGAATCATTATTGCATTAAGTCAGTGTCAAGTAACGTCAGCTATAGTCAGATATAGCAGTGGAAACTATACCAGAGGTTTCTTGGGAGATCCTCCACTAATGCCGCAGGTGCACCACTTGCAGATGAGTTTGGCTTGGGCTTCTTGGTAGGATCTTTATACACCCTATTTAGAGTTTTGGAATCAATATAGAAAATCACAATTTACGGTTATTATCTTCTTATTATAATGTAAACGACTTAATGGTTTTTTTCTCGTCATAATGTCTACATCTTGTCTGATGGTAAGCAGTCGATGCAGTCCAAAAAATGAAAGCGCTTCATACCGTGAAATAAGCACGGTGGAAAGCGCACCAACTCAGGACGTCATGCAAAAAAACAAATCACAAATCCATTGCTTTTTAAAAATAAAAACTAGAATTTACACCAGTCTTAAGAGAAAAATAAATCGACGTGTCTATTTCCGCGTTGGCGCAAATACTGTTTCAATATTTCTTTCTGGAACACAACGAATATCATTTGTCAATTTGTCATCGATCTACATAAAGAGTTTATCCAATATGGATCAGTATTTATAGATTCCGCGTCGCACTCTTAGTGCTGACGAATCAGACAATTAACCAATCTATTTTTATCTTGCGTTTTCTTGACCTGTTTGGGTTTTGCGGTTATCTTCCATAAGAAATAAGTTAAGTTTGGCAGTTACTATCATTGTTATTGTGGTATCATTTTACAATACGAATTTTGTTTTCTCTTTTTCGGAAATGTCTTATGCTTTTATTTTAGTTTATCAATTATTTCTATTATTTAAACTTTCAACAACTTCTATTTCAATCGGGTTTTAACGTGGAAGTTATTGATGAGTGGTCATCTTACATTCATTGACACCTCAGCTCATTAACGTCCCATTACTAACTACGAGTCTCCTCTCATTAATAACAATGAGATTGAGCCAGGTCACTCTTCACTACGGCGCGGCGTCTCATTGCGGATTGCTGAAGGCAGATGAGTGGCAGCCTGCTTAATTTTCCTAACCACCCTATAGGGCTTCTAACTTCAACTAACACATAGTCTTCCTCCCACTTCCCATCCAAAACGTTTCTGTGTTACCAAACCCTTAATAATAATAAATATTTCTGACACTTACACCAATTATTTAGTCCCAAGATAATGATACCATTAAGAACTTGTGTTATGGATCTAAATAATGGATAAACATACATAAATACTTATTTTTGTAAATACATACTTAATATATATAGGAAAACACACAGACCAGAACATATATTCATATTTATGGACCACATGACCTACGACCTCAGGAGTGGAGTGCGGGCATACTCGCCTCCACGCCATATCGGTCGTCGTTAAGTATCAAAATTTTTAAAAACAACATTTTACAACAAAATTTTTTCGCAACTCTTTTTCGGCTCGTGCAGTGCGCATGTGTAATAATAAGTTGCCGTCCGACATTTCTAATAGCCTATCAGTAGCGTCTTCCAAACAGAAATTAAAGAATCGCTACCTGTTGCTTTTAGAACAGAGCCAACAATTATTTAGAATGTATTTATTTGTTGATATATTTATGTATATGTTTTTGTTTACTTTAGTTGTTACTATTATTATTCTTATTTATTTCCCCAATATTTATACATATTAGTTTATTATTTCTTACTGTGATCCCAACTAATCTCCGACACTTCTGCTAGGGTTGGCTGGCAGAGATTTCTTATAGAAATAAGCTCACCTTTGTACATGTTTTTTGTTACTGTGTTTTTTATGAATGTTTATATGCAATAAAGGATATATAAATAGTGTTAACCGGGAGCAACTTAATGTCCTTTTGAAGCACAGAATTCATATCTCTTCTCTCGATATTAAATGCCACACAAGGTCACGAGAATTAGACTGAAATCTTTGAACTCTACTAAATTATGGTGAACGTTTTCAACCATCTAGAACCATGTGTATTTTAGATGGTCATAGGATCTGGCCAAGGCGGTGGGAATCCGATGGATGCAGGCGACTCAGGATCACTCAATATGTAAATTTATTAGGAAGAACTATGTTCTTGTTCAGCAGTGGACGTTATCTGGCTGAGATGATGAGAACCATAGAGCTACGAGAGCTTTGACATGCATAAACGATTCAAGCTTGATATATAAGAGCTTTTTAAAGAATGAACTAAACTATTTGAAAAGGTTTGAAGCATAAACTTATTTATTTGAAAGAGCTTGAAAAGATTTTTGTGTAACAAATACCTTTGGTCAGCGATATTTTCTCGTGTTGGTATCGCCACAAGAAGCTGTAGAGTTTTATTGTAGTAAATTCTTACTTTGTGGTGTCAGGGAACAAGAATGTCACATGAATACCTTTGTACTTTTAAGAGTTTCAGCTGTCATAACTTTTCTCTGTGGAATGATACGTTTGTATTGTCTATGTTGTATTATAAAAAGTTTATACAAAACATCAAAATTATCACGTGCACATGTAAATTGTGTCTATAAGAGATCTCTACAATAAAACCTCAAAGGGTGCCATGTAATTTGAAAGAAAGATACGTTTATACATGATGAAAATAAAACAACTTATGTAATGTTATTAATTCAACTTAAACTTCCCCAAAAATAGCACCTGCCAAATTTTTTTTTTCTTTTAAATAATGGCTTCGTGCGTTGTGCACATTTAGCCAGTGTCAAGTAAAAGATATATTAGTAACACATTAATCATAGAAAATAAGAATGAATGGTGATAAAGATGATAAATAGTAAATGAAATACCCTTCCCTAAACCCCTTGAGTTCTCAGTAAAGATGGATTTTTTGAGAGAATATAAAAAGTGATGTCGCACTGTTTTGTTTAGTTTACTAAACACTCATGTTCGCTATTACACTATAATTGTTATAATATCACAAATTTTAGAAAATAAAACTAAACTGCAGAAATGACGCTTTACTTTCCCGCCAAGAAGTCCCACCTGCCTAATTATTTATACAAGTCATATATATTTCGTATAAAACATGACTCATGACTATAAAACCTATAAAAAAATACAAAAAAGGTTTAATATGATATCAGATACGAATCGCATAGTAAACGCAATTCTAAGAAGAATTCACAAGAAAATCTTTACTTTAACTTTTTTAAAACCTAATAAATATACAGCGGAATGATAATCCGCCTCTCTAAGAAATGTGACGAATTTATAAATAAATAAAATAATAAATATTTTCTGGCAATGACACCAATTATTTAGTTCCAAGATAAGTATTATTAAGAACTTGTGTTATGGATACTAAATAACGGATAAAGATACATAAACACTTTTTTTTTTGTAAATACATACTTAATATACATAGGAAAACACAAAGACCAGAACAAATATTCATGTTCATGCACACAACGATTTGTCCTGTGCGGGAATCGAACCCCCGAACTTAGGAGGAGAGAGCGGGTATTCGCGCCACCATGCCATAAAGGCCGTAGAGCTTCGAGCCCTTGGACGTGCATCGCAAAAACCTGTTTACTCATTTGAAAAGAAAAGGGGAGGATCTTAAGTGCACAGGTAGTGCAGTGCCCTCTGCCTGCGCGCAAGCTCTCGTCAGGATGGCGATTATTGTTAATATATATATTCTCTTAATATTCTCTTACAATCACACCAATTATTTAGTTCCAAGATAAGTATCACTAAGAAGACTTGTGTCATGAATACTAAAGAACAGATGAACATACTTTTTTTTTTGTAAATACATACTTTTTATGCATGGGAAAACACCCTGACCAGAATAAATATTCATATTCATGCACACAAAGATATGTCCTGTGTGGGAAATAACCCATATACTGAACCCGGTATACTGACCTCCACGCCATATCGGTCGTTAATACTATACCATACTAACTCATAATATATATCCAAGCGTGTGTTTATCATCATATCAGCCTCATAAATTCCATTGGCCTCCTCAATAGAAATAAATATTATATTTCACATTACTTAAATTGGGGACATGTTCCTATATTTTTTTTCACCTCCATACGAGTTACACTTTTAAAAGTGCTTGAACACACGTTCAATGTTTTTTCATCACATGCACCACTTGCATGTGCGGTTAGCTTGGGCTCCTTAGGTCTTGGGAGGATCCATATAAATACATTGTTTTGAGTATTATATACTTTAATAATTATGTTATATGATATTCATGTACAAAAATTTACTTGTATATTAATTAATCCACATAAGTGGGACAGAGCACACGTTTGTCCGTTCTATTTACTATTTAATTATTGGGAATATGAGACGGCCGTTCAATATGGATTTTCCTAATTAATTATGAGCACACAGAGGTATCAATTGGACGTCTCGTTCGTCTGATCATAAGATGAATTATACAACTGTTATTACATGCATACAAGACATAAAACTTTCTGCGACTATTGTGATTTATTTTTAGCAAAGTTCACTTTCTCAAGTTTCACATTTAGACAATTTAAACAATTTAACAGCTTTGAAGATTCGCGAAACGGATGAAATATATAATGAATGTTTTAGTTCCAGCATCAATATGTCAGTCAATATCAATATCTCCTTCAGTTTCTCACCACCCCAATTCCCAAGAAACGTTTATTAATAACGTTTTAGAAACTTGTCGAATAGATGTCGGGTTTACCATTGGGTGTGTAACAAGGGTGGAAATCAATAATACAGAACTCGATAGAATGTGATTTTGTGTCAGATAATGTATGAACTGTTTATTTGAATTCAAATAATGCCTGATTACTGTTTGTAAACAGCCAAACACTGCGGACTGTAATGACCCATTACTGTATTCAATTATTCGTACGGCTTTTAATGAATTTCATCATTTTATGCTGTTTCATATTTAAACATAATTCAAACATACATACATAATATCATGCATGTTTCTCCGAAGTGTTTGAGGCATATTATACGCCCACACTTCGCCAGTTATACTGTTGATCCCATGTAATAGGTGGCGAGCCTATTGCCGCTTACCGGGAACTTATACGTGCGGAACCCCGAGCCTCGTCCGTTGTTCGGCAGATGCACCACTTGCAGGTAAGGGTGGCTTGGGCTCCTTAGATCGTGGTCCTATACACACTATATATACAGAATTCAAAACATTACTTTATTGATTTCGTCAGAGTTACCAAGCAAGCTACACAAGCAATGTGTAAGTTTGATAAGTTTAAAATGTATGGACTTTTATTGTCGCGAGGCTTAGGTTAAGTCCATATATTTTAAACTTCGATCTTCCCCTTCATTTGTCAAATGCAACTTTGTATAACTTTGTGTTCTTCAAGGACTTCTTGGCGGGAAAGTGAAGCGTAATGTCTACAGATTTGTTTTATTTTCAAAAATTTGTGATATTTAGAACATTAATGTATAATACCGGTGGATTATTAACCGTTAAATGTTTGTGAACGTATATAAGTGTTGGTGAATGAAACAAAACAGTGCAACATCACTTTTCATAATTATCACCACTCGTTCTCATTAACTACGATTTATATAATATCATTAACATATCTCTTATTTGACACTGGCTAAACGTGCTTAACGCACGAAAACATTATTTAAAAAAAAAAATAAAAAAAAAACTATTTATGTCTGAAAATGTCAGTACGTCAACTGTCTCATAAAAGTTACTATCCTGGTTGCCACTTTTCGGGACCGAGGTCTGCTTTATTGCTTATTTGCTTCACTTCGCATGGTCTTCAGTATCATTAGTCTTTCATCTAAAGTAAATCAGTACGGAACTTGAATGCCTTCAAAATAGGCCTTGCCCACAAATTTGCTGTGCTCAGCACGTTAAAGAAAGGGCTAAGCTCGGAGATCCTCATAAGATTGAAATTTGTAATGATGTCATATAGAACCCAAGTCATTTATAAAGCCCAACGGATTAGCAAGCTAAAAATAGCAGCGGGCTGGCCATATTAGCCGTAGACCGAATAAACGATTTCTCGAGAGTGGAGACCTCAACTATTAATCGTTCGTTTTTATTTTAAATATTAAGTTAGATGTTTAATTGTTGTTATTATTTCATTTATCATACTTTTAAACATTTTAGTTAATTAATTAACCTATTAATTTACGCTAGTATTGGTATTGTAATTAAGTCGACAACACTGATGCCCGGTAAAACTGCATAAAATTATATATACTTTTTATATGAAATAAATAAAATAAAAATAAAAAAAATATTATTTAATATACATTTTTTATAACACCTTATAATGCACAACATAGTTTTAGCAATAAACATTTTGGCTGATTAAGGCAGCTTAACTTAGACCCAATATGTTCTTGGGGAGCTACCTGTCGGAGAGGGCGGTAGTCTTCCCAACGATGGGCGGAGGAGGCTGTCGTCGGCGTATGGTGTGCGGTGTTCCACAGGGGTCTGTCCTGGGACCACTCTTGTGGAACATCGGATATGATTACGTTCTGCGCTGTGTGAACTTGCACGGCGTGGACGTGATCTGTTACGCCGACGACACCCTCGTAACATCCCGGGGTTCTGACCCCCGGGATGCGAGAGTGTTGGCCACTGTCGGCGTCGCGGCGGTGGTCGAGAGGATACGGCGGCTGGGGCTCGAGGTGGCACTGCATAAATCCGGGGCCATTATTTTCCATGGTCCCCGGAGGCGGCCGCCTCTAGGCCTCAGTATCAAAAAAAAAAAAAAAAGACCCAATATGTTCGTGCTTAGGTCACCTGTTTGCGGTGTTGAAGGTAGGTTTTATGAGTGATGTAGCTAGCATATGAGGTTGAGAGTCAATGTCTCGGAGTTACATGCAGTAACAATAAGAATTTTCTGCAATGACACTGCAATAACTTGGATAAGAGCAAAGTCTTTTAAAATCTGTAATAGCTAGACGACATGTAAAGAACTGATTTCAGTGTAAAATGAATCGTGCCTGCCCAAAGTACCCCAGAGCGTCGAGTTTTGTCCTTTTTATGAAGCCGCAGATTTGCAGTGTATAAATAACACGTTGTTCGATTTATTTTCATAGTAACATTCAAACTGACTGGTCACATTCCATCTGACTCAGTGTTAAGACGAGATACCTTCGGAGCCCGACGGTCAATGACTGACTGCCCATTAATAAGTAAGTGCTTAAGCATTCGGCTTAAATTTTACACTATATCTGTGAGATTTAAGATTGGATTTTGCTTGTTTTCAAATGGGACATAGAGCCTTTTAATTAATCGAAAGTTATCCATGTTGTGTGGTAACTAAATACCAAGGCCGCCCAGACGTATCTTTGATATTTTGCTCTTTTAAATTTGAGAGATACATTCTGATATACCAGGAACTGATTTTTTGGAGATATGTGGACAATTGCATGGCAGTGTTCTTTACTTCGCTGTGCCTGTTACCGGGATAACACTGACAGTATTGAATCTAAGCTGAGATATTGTTTCCAGGGATAAACGTGACCTACGTAGCTGAAACGACAATGTCAAAGTTCACTTATGTACCAATGTATATTACGGCAATTATAATGTCATGACCAGACAAGAAAGACACCCTGCTGGCGTTAGAAATCTTATCTCAGTCCGACGCATTCGTGAATTAGCACTGGTCGTAGTAGAAAAACCTGAAACCCTAGGTTTGTGGGAGTAGGATTGTGCCCAGTAGAAGAACATTAATCGCCTGAAATGAACCAACCTATATGAGACTTTTTACTAGAAAAAATCAACTCGTCCTGTTAACCCGGTACCCCGGAGAGAAATCCATAGAATAATATATCATTGTAAATATAAAATATTCATAATAAAGCAACCGAATGAACTTTCTTTCTAAAATGCTACATAATTATTATCTACCAGCGACCCGCCCCAGCTTCGCACGGGTGGGGTATGCTAATATGAATAGTGACGTATAATACATAATTACAGAATGTCTCTATATAGGCCGCGAATACCTACCACCGCCGCAACCATAATTTTTCGATTTAGCGTAAGTTTATTCGTTTGATATCTTGTAAAGTACTGATCGAAATTACATGATGTAAAAGACAAATTTAATGTATGTTTAATGTCCAAGCTTACTAACATGTTTATTTAGATAAGAATTAATGTCATACATACTTAAAATGGCTTCGTTAATAAGCCATTATTTTTAGTAAAAAGTAAAAGATAAAATTGGTTATTGTGGGGTATTCTTGAGAGATAGACATATACCATCGCGGACTTTTTTGAAGAATTTTATAAGTTGTACAATATTGTAGTACATTATTTTGACTAATCTCGTAGGGTTTGGCCAGCGTTTGCAATATAAGCGCAAAAAAGTGAGTTGAATTAGGACATCACATCACAAATCTCACAAATTGACAGTGTTCCACTACTATATTATGCATGTATTATACATATAAACCTTCCTCTTGAATCACTCTATCTATTGGAAAAAACCACATCAAAATCCGTAGCGTAGTTTTAAAGATTTAAGCGCACATAGGGATATAGGGACAGAAAAGGCGACTTTGTTTTTATACTATGTAGTGATATTTTTAAATGCACTAATTACCAACACAATAAAAACCACGTCATAAGTAAAGTCTATTATCCTGTTTTCGATTTATGCTGTTATTTGTAAAAAATAATTCCATTTTATTTTATAACCGACACTATATTATTATGGGTGTATAGGGGATCCTATCCAGGCCTAAGGAGCGCAAGCCAACCTCACCTGCAAGTGGTGCACCTGCCGATCCACGGACGAGGCTCTGGCGGACATAATAGTGCCCGGTAAGCGGCAATAGGGTCGCCACCTATTACGTGGGCCCAACTATATAAGTGTCAGAAATATTTATTTATATGTGTTGATGTGGAAAGAGATGGGTTGAGTAAGTGCAGGATGATTTCTGATACCTGCTGATAGACTCCAGGTAAATTGGGAGTAGGCCAGGAGCGTGAAAATGACAATCATGCAGGTCGTCTTTTGTTGGTGCGCTTCTTATCGTGCTTATGATATGGTGCACTCTTACTGTTATGGACTGCATCGTTTATTTACATGCGTGATGTGACGTGACCAATATTAAAAAAACTGTTAAATTTTGCCTGTCAAATTTATTTTGAAATAATACTTTTCTCTCTTCCAGATATCAGAAAAGAATAAATGTATATTTCACTTATAAAAATATAAGTCATTTATTATTCCTCGCAGTGTGAATTGTGTTGCATATGCATATGCCCACGAACCAGTAAAAAAATGGCAAACTTTGGTTCTGGCCGTAACGTGAAAACGAAAATTTAAAAATGTATATTTCAGCCGTATTCTACCGTTGACATTCGAATAACTTTTTTGCATAAAATGGTGTTAATATTTGTGGAAAAGATTCTTAAAATAGGGAACTATTAAACCTATCTGTCGCATTATTAATGAGTAATCATAAATACATAAAAATAACAGATGATAATCATGACGTCGCTTCTGAGTAAATATTGAGAAAACTTCTCCATAAAAACCACTATTTCTTCGCCTCAATAATAGCCGTAGGACGATGAGTATTTTGCGGGACTGTTCCAAAGGGTTACCGCGGTTTTGATGCTGCAGGCTTAAGCAGGAGCATGGATGGTTTTTAGTCAGTAAAAGTCTGACACACTCTTCGGCTTGACCCACAGCGGAAGACAGTCATTTGATGAATTGCCATCCAAAAAAAAGGACAATGCGTATTGGCAGCAATAAAGAAAATGGAACATTATGATATGGCTCTGGGGTTTGTCGGTTTAGATATTGCGGATGATTATAGGTCCTTACTCTGATGCCATTTCCCACACAGGACCAGATTCGTCGCCGTCGCGAAAAAGCGACTAAGTATCTACTATAGGTCTAAACGTATTTTAAGTAAAGACGGTTTAAAGTTTTATAAAATAAAATGAAAACAAAACTTAGCTGGTATAATTCTTTATGGTTTGTCATATCTTTAATAATAATAATGTCGAGTTTTGGCGCCAACGCGTTAAAAGACACATCGCGGCAGTATTTTATTCTTTTAAATTCAAAACTAGTGTAAATTCGAGTTTTTATTGTAAATATAGTGGATATTTAGATATAACTACATTGGCAATAATTTATACACAAATGTAGAAAAGTAATATATTGCAGTGAGTGCCAGTGAGCTGGGATTTTCCGTGTTGATTTTAAAAACTTCCTAGAAGCCTTTAAGTAAAGTCTCCACTATTTTACTGGTATTTTACTGGGGTATGACTCTGACTTGACTCGACTATGACGGACTTTACTGTCAAGATTTAGTCAAAGTCATTTGACAGTGTGGAATAACAATAATGAAGATCACATATTTTTTTAATGTCCAAGGTTTTTAATTTACAATTTTTATAATTCTTTATCAAAATTAAAAGTGTTTTTCATTGCCTACGAACTTTTCATATTTACTTACAATATCTTCTCGTAAAGTTTTTTTGGAAGTTATAAAATTTTATTAGACATAATGATATCAAACTGAAATTTTTAACTAAACTTAACGTTAATTCTCTTTTAACGTTTAGCAAAGGTTTTCTTTTGTTTCTTTATTTTTATTCACATGTGAAGTCATCATACGAGTCTGGCTGAATTGTCGTCACTACCCTTGATGCCATTAATTTAAAAAAGAAAAAAAAGAACGATAATGTTGCATTTATGCAAATAACTTGATAAACTATATGAAGATTATACTTGAACCTGGAAAATGCTCTAAATGAGTAAGTACGTATTAAAGAGATGTAGAAGAATAGTAATGTCAACAAGATTGAAATTGAAACTTAGTAATTTTTTTGGTGTAATATAATAATATATATACAAAAATTAGTTCTTAAGTAGATATGTTCATTTCAATTGTTTCTCATTTTAAATATTTGTCTTTATGACAATCCTTGCACATGTAAACGTCACAAGCTTTACTTAATTTGGGGCAAGACGGCGCAAGGTGACATTATATACCATTCTAACTTATTGAGTTTCATAACAAATGTCAGTAAACAGCAAGAAACTATAGCTAAGATAGTTTTGTTTTATTTCCAAAATCAACTAGAATAAAGGTTTTACAAACCTCATTAACCGCTACAATGGGTCTCCGTTCATGTTATCGACAATGCTCGATTTGTTAGTAGGTACTGGTTTATTTTCAAGGCAATATCCAACGGACTCGTAATATTTTAGTTCACCTCAAACATTAATATCGCGATATCTCTAGCATTTTTCCTGACAGCCATCGTTTGAGACTCGCTCGACCCTAAAATAGATGAGTACGTGATCTTATATACGAATTACGATTGAATGTGAATGTTGGTCTAGTTCTAGCAGGCAGGTCTCCTAGTTTTAGCAGGTTAGGTAATCATAATCATAATTCTTTATTGTTTCATTTGGTGTACAATTAGGTCTTAAAAATAATATTTTGTCCTCAAATCAACCCTGCAAGGATATCACAATTTAAAATAGGAACACATTTCTTCCTAGAAGTTACATACTCGTACATTAAAAATAAAACAACCATAAAAATCAATCAACTATACCTACATACATTCATATTATACTATTATGTTTTTACTAATTAATAATAATAATAATAATAAATATTTCTAACACTTACACCAATTATTTAGTTCCAAGATAAGTATCATTAAGAACTTGTATTATGGATACTAAATAACGGATAAACATACATAAATACTTTTTTTTTTGTAAATACATACTTAATATACATAGGAACACACCCAGACCAGAACAAATATTCATATTTATATACACAAAGATTTGTCCTGTGTGGGAATCGAACCCACGACCTCAGGAGTGGAGTGTGGGTATACTCGCCACCACGCCATATCGGTCGTCAAAATGTTAAATGTATTCAACTATTCAATTATATATTATATGTTAAAGAATGTAGGTAGGTAGGTTTATATTTGTAACTTATACATACATACAATCACGCCTATGTCCCCAAAGGGTTAGGCATATTATAAACCTACATTTCGCCAATTTTGTTTTTGGTCCGACGTAATAGGTAGCGAGCCTATTCTCATCGGGATCTTTTATTTAGCCAGAGCCTCGTCCATTGATCGGCAGGTGCGCCACTTGTAGGTGAAGTTGGCTGGGTCTCCGAAGGTGTTGGAAGGATCGCTATATACTTGTAGGCACACTAATTGAGACCTGGTTACACATAAAAAGGTGTAATTCGATGACTGTTATAGCGAATGTTATATCTAATATATATCTGAAGGCCTACTCGAAAGAGATATGTATAACGAAGTATCTTTTTTGTTGGCCCTCTGATCTTGGCTCAGAAAATCGTTGTTTTGACTCCTTGGTATAGGCAGGATAATTGTTTCTGGTATTAATATATACTGGTATATAATGTATTTACTTATTGATCTGTGTATGTCTTTACCAGGTTTTGAACCCGAATGTTTTTATAGTATATATAGCAAGTATGTATTTTTATCATAACGTATTTAAGTGGGTTTATCCGTTGTCTCGTTGAAGCGCTCGTAGCTCTGCGGTTCTCGGTGGGCGGAAACGATCACCGAAGTACAGCAGAGTTTACAGAGGTCAGTTCTGGATGGTTGACCGTTTGTGTGGCATTTGAAATCGAGCGCTTCCGTGCTTCGGAAGGCACGTCAAGTCGTTGGTCCCGGTTATCACTAAACGTGGTAGTCGTTAAGCCATGTTAGAGGCCTAATGGGCGGCTTTAAAAATTCTAACAGCAGGACGCCATACACCTGCCTCCGCAAATCCGATCTAGGTCAGAGTGGTGGAGTATGACCCAATACCCTCACACCTTGATATGTGAGAGGAGGCTCATGCTCAGTAGTGGGATTATAATGGGCTGAGATGCTGATCCGTTGTCCAGTACAACCTCTACCTTGTTCGCGGTTAGGTGGCCCTGTGTGATATATATGGAATTTGAAGCGTAGTTAGTATTTTTAAGACGAGATTTTCCTAAGAGATTACAGCATTATCCCGGTTGCCCTAGACTTAAGCTTTGGATCCAAGGTCAGCTCCCTGGTCAAACCATATTTTGCTGGTTATCAGATATTACATATCTATACCAATACTTATTATAATAAACTAATAATACAATTAAAATAATTAATAAATTACTTTACTTCCAGATATAGGGATGAAGTTCAAGAAGTTTCCACAGTCGGTAGCCGCGCCAGTGGGTGATGAGGTGGCGTTCGAGTGCGTCGTTAACGTGCCGGGTGACCGGCTAGCGTGGCGGTGGCGACCAGTCGACGAGATCACGTGGAGAGACGCCAATGGAACCACCGACAAGACTTCAGCGAGGCTAGTCGTCACTGTCAAAGAGGATACACCTGTCTCCTTCTACCAGGTACGTCTTTGTTCCGGTACAGATCCCTATATTGGTGCCCAAGGATTGGTTAGCGTGGCGGTGGCGACCCGTCGACGACATCACGACGGATGTTGAAAGACGCCAATGGGACGCCACGGACAAGACCTCAGCGAGGCTAGTCGCCACTGCAAGGAGTCAAGCAAGGAGGATACATAATCTGTTTTTAGACAGAACAACTGCACTGAAAGCACGTGCAGTCCGTTTAATGTACATTTTTTAGGTTAAAAATACAATCTTTTTTTATTTCACACAAGACATTACAATAGTGCTTATAATGCAAAGTCCTGCTATTTTTTATCCCATAGTAGATTGCATAGAATGAATGTTAAAGAAAATTGATTTCGATATGTATGGTAGAGGCAATAGCATTCAGACAATAAAAAGCATTACAAATGTGATCAATCGTCACTCGTTAGCTCCTCTTTCATGTCTAGCAATGTATTTGATACAAAACTAACATCTTACTAATTTATTTATTTGCTTATATTTACGATAGGAGATAGAGACAATTTGTCTTGGAAACGGCCTTTTTTGGAACAATGAACTCAAACGGGATTTTATTTGATTAGACTTAAAAAGAACTTGTATAAAAATATGTGAGTATGGCAAAGGCTGTTTTTGCAAGAAAATTTACTTTAATCCCCTATGGGAATTTGGGCTATCAAAGATACCAAAATGTATCCTTGCCAGAGAAATGAGAAGAACTTTTCTGATCCCATGTGGTTTCTCGCCAGTCCCCCAAGAAAACTAAACGATAATGTTTTCATACAGTGTGTAGTATGGTACGGGTCCGTGAGTCTGGTGTCTGTACCAGCGCGGCTGTCAGTGGCTCGGTTGGACCTGAGCAACATGCGACCGATCACCAGGGTCATCAGCGCTCCCCTCCACAACACCCTAGTGCTGCACTGCAGGGAACCTGTCTCCGAACCGCCTGCGGTCATCACCTGGTGGAAAGAAAACCAGGTATAGTTTTCGGCAATTAAGTTGAACAAACATTACGGTTGTCTGTGCAGGTGCTATCGTAGACATTAGACAGAAAGGGACGGAAAGGGACGGAAAGTGACTAAGTGTATGCGTGAGAGGATAGCGTCACCGACGCGGAGTTAATCGAGCGATTGCATAGAAAGTGTGTCCAGTGATTCTAATCAAGATTACAAGGAACTACATCCTTGTGAGGCAGTCATAGATCATTCACACGTAGACACTTTAGTATTTTGTCACACTTACCGAAATCCTTCTTTTTCTAAGAACAACCTAGCAACATAGAGTAATATTTACATACCATATTACCCTAACAACATTATAGTATGTATTACTATTGCACTTTGACGACCGATATGGCGAGTATACCCACACTCCACTCTGAGGTCGTGGGTTCGATTCCCACACAGGACAAATCTTTGTGTATATAAATATGAATATTTGTTCTGGTCTGGGTGTTTTCCTATGTAGGTATATTAAGTATTTATTTACAAAAAGTATTTATGTATGTTTAAGTATCCATAACACAAGTTATTAATGATACTTATCTTGGAACTAAATAATTGGTGTAAGCGTCAGAAATATTTATTTATTTATTTATTACAGACAATGAGTGGGATTAACCAAGAAGGTCCTTGTTACTATTCTGTTCGTTGGCGGAGTAATTGTATAACTATCCGCGGCAAATAAGCTAAGCACCTCGCATAAGTAGTTATTGTTTAGCTTATCCTCCGCGGATTGTTAATAGAAATACTCCGCCATTGAACGGGTAACAAGAACTTTCTTAGTTCATCCCAGACATTGTCTATCTTTTGCAGTTTCATATTTTTTATCATGTCAACTATATTATAATTTTAACCCTAGTAAACGAAAGTTTCGCACGTAGCTCTGCGGTGCTCGGTGGTCGGAAAATCACCGAAGTACAGCAGAGTCTACAGAGGTCAGTCCTTGGATGGGTGACCGTTTGTGTGGCATTTGATATCGAGTGCTTCCGTGCTTCGAAAGGCACGTTAAGCCGTTGGTCCCGGTTATCACAAAATGTGGTAGTCGTTAAGCCATGTTAGAGACCTAATGGGCGGCTTTAAAAATTCTAACAGCAGGACGCCATACACCTGCCTCCGCCAATCCGCACTGGGTCAGCGTGGTGGAGTAAGACCCAATACTCTCACATCTTGATATGTGAGAGGAGGCTCGTTCTCAGTAGTGGGACGTTGATGGGCTGAGATGATGAGATGATGAAACGAAAGTTACAACTGAAAGGAAAGAAATCACGGCTGTACTAAAGTCAAAGTTGCTTAATTAATACCGTGCCTCGGGGTGACAATGTTTGTGCAGTACCAATCGGATTTTCCTTACAAGCCGTTGCATTGATTTATTAGGTGAAAGTTTTGATGACGAGTCGACATTTATTTGATTTGTTGTGTTAATAAAGCGAGTCTTATGCCAATTTCCTAACTAGAGTGCATTTAGTTAAAGCCTATAGATGTTAGCATACAAAAAACTATTTATTTGTCACATCAAACGGAATCTGAAATTAATACCAAACTGGAACGTTTGCAATTTAGGCCTGACAGGCAATCGAATCTGTGAACTTGAGTGTTCAAAAGTAGTTAGTATTCAGGGAACTGGAAAACGAGATTTTCGATAACATTGTTGCTACTATTTTCCACTTGCACAAAGTTGCATCATCATTTTAATTAAAGCTTTTACGTAAACAATTAAACTATTGGATATAAAGTGTGTCTACTGTCTTTAATAGTTTTAAGCCTAAAAAGTTTACAAGGAGTTAGTTCAAGGCTGTCATATATTATTTACACATACATACATACATTCACGCTTGTTTCCCCGAAAGCGTAGGCAGAGGCATATTATACGCCCACACTTCGCCAATAACATTGTCGGTCCCACGTAATAGGTGGTGAGCCTATTGCCGCTTACCGGACACTGTTATTTTCGCCAGAGCCTCGTCCGTTGACCGTAAGTCTGTAAGATCGTAAGTCTGTAACTTGGGAACAACATTTGTCACAGAACTAAAATACTTTTAAAGGCAACTACAACTGTGGTCAGTTTGATATTTTTATTGCAGCTATGTTGTACAGAATAGGTCTTAATAAATAATTAACTATTCAGTATCATGTACATATAAAATACATGATTTGGCAACAGGGTCAAAAGAGACCGCTCGAGACGCCCCATGGAGTTCTAGTCATTCACAATTCAACGACGCATGATACTGGCAATTATGGCTGTTCGGCGACAAATGAGCCCTCAGGGAAAACTGTGGATTTACCCGAAAAAATCCACATCACCATAGAAAGGGGCACAAGAAATGAAGTTAGGTGAGTACTAATTTTATCTAATTGCTCTCTTTTTATTGACTCATGTCAAGCGTTTGAATGCCTAAGTATAACGCCAAGCCCTCGTCTTAAATATACCTAAAAGAGTGCCGCAAGGCTCTGTTATTAGCCCACTGATATAATGTCTATATTCAGTATATAACCTGCATTCCGTAAGTGCAGTAAAATGTCAAAAAGATTTTTTTTTATTATAAAACACACAAAGCAACAAAAAAAAAAATAGGAGAACAACAATTTTGAAAAATGAAGCTATGAGAGAAATGTTAGAATTTGCTTGTTTTATTTAATTGCTCGATTGATTGATTCATATTAAGCGTTTGAATGACTAGGTTATATAATAAGGGCTATAAAGCTTACATCTTAGCCCTCTGCTATTTCATCCGTATATTCGTAATATAAACGTTTAGTATAGTGGGTAGGTCGACTCTTTTAACAATGAATGTCTTGGTGTGGTTAGCACAATATAGTGTTAAGTAGGATTTTCCTGTTATAAAATAAAATATCACACATATTAACTAATTATGGGCACTTAGTATCGAGGCTATATATACTATAACGAGGGTTCCGTGCTCAAACCCGATAAGTGACATTATCAGATACATAATTTCTGCCGCTTTTTCTTGTGATATTATCACATAAGTCGATTTCAGAAAAGAAGACTAAAAACTGAGGACTTCATAATCCAATAAGTAAACCTTTTAAGTTTCATTTTTTTTAATTAACTGATAAATTCTTTTAAGTACTGTTTTTAGCCCAAAAACGCAAATTTTGTCACTTATCGGGTTTGAGCACAGAACCTTATATACACTATGAATGTATTATAGACGCGAGTAACTTTTGTCTACAGATTTCTAGAACCAGAAGAGAACGTGGGCATCGTAGACAACAACGGAGTACTTACTGTATCCGTAAGGCCTAGAGGGACCCTGAGACTATGGTGCGGCATCGTCGGCAACCCGCCTCCTCGGGTCACGTGGTCAAGAGAGAGGGGGGCTATCCGTGGCATGTACAACCACACGCTTGTCATTGATCCCTTTACAGCTGAAGATGAGGTAAGAAGATCTGTAGTGTAATAACCTAATATTCGACCAAATCTAGTTAGACGAGTCAGCTACCCTAAGTCCTAAACCTTAAAATTAATTATAATTAATTTATGTGCTAATATTCACGAAGTACGAAATGCAACAAATAGTATAAGTAAAACAAATGTATCTTAATGTGCGTCAGCATGCAAAACACTCTTTTTAATACAATTCTATTTGCAAAATATTAATAAAATTTAGTGCAAAATAACCCATGTTGGCTTTGGTAATTTAGGTATTAGGTAATTATGAGGTAAAAAATTTGGTAAACGTACTTTTTTACATAAATAATGTGACAATCTAGCTTATTGAACACTTTCTATAAAAGTAAAAAGATATTTATTTCAGAAGAGATTAATTTGACTGTTGTATTATAGACAACAGAATTACCTTATACATTACTTAATATTAATCTTATACAAAATGTTAGTACTGTTACTAATAATAATTTTTTGACTTCTCCCATTTTAAACTGAGAGGCAAGACAAAGGCCAGGCCCTTGGACCTAAACATAATACACCAAAACATCCAGGGCCTGACTGGCAAAGACCTTGATTTTGAACTGTTTTTGGAATGTCAGGATACATCTGTCATTTGTATTACTGAGCACTGGCTTAAAAGCAGTGAATTAAATTTTAACATAAATAATTTTAAATTAATAAGCTTTTTTGTACGAAAAACCGCTATTCATGGAGGATCCATGATATTTGTCAAGAACAGTTTAAAATGTAAAGATCGATTAGACATTGTAAATCTTTCTATAGAGCGTAATATTGAATTGTCATGTGTGGAATTGGAAAAATTTGTTATAGTATGCGTGTACCGGCCACCATCTGGCAACTTTTCTACCTTTGAATTGGCTATGGAAGATGTATTAAAAAAATTAAAATCCAAAAGTAAACACATTATAGTTTGTGGCGACTTTAACGTTAATCTTCTTGAAAAAACAGTGACAACCACACGCTTAATTTCATTATTTCAAAGCTTTAATTTAAGAAATCAGTTTTTAGAGCCAACCAGGATAACAGCACATAGTGCAACTTGTCTAGACAACGTATTTTCGGAATGTAACCCGTCTTTTAAGGATCTATTGAGTTGCCTACCGTCTGACCATTGCGGGTTATTAGTGTCATTTAAATATAATCAGCCGGAAGTTCCTAAGTTAATAAAATATAGACCAATAACAAATAATCGTTTGGAGTACTATCAAAACAGTATAGATAAAAAAATAGGTTCAGTCCCATTTTCGCACAGCGATCCGGGTGTTCTTTATGCTAATGTTTTTGGCTTAATTAAAAATGAGTTTAATAATGTTTTTACCCTTAAGTCTACTAAACGTTTTGAGAAGCTTCAATTTTGTGAATGGGCTACAACAGGTATATATAGGAGTAGGCGGCGACTTTATGAATTGTACAACTTAAAGAATTGCAATCATAATCCAGGTTTTATTGAATATGTTAAAAGATATTCTAAGACATTTAAAAGGGTATGTATTGCAGCAAAATCCGATTTCATAAAAAATAAAATAAAGTCGTCGGATAGTAAGATCAAAACAACGTGGAATATTATAAACCGCGAATCTGGCAGGCGTGCGCCCAAAGATGATACCTTTGTCCTTAAAGATAATGATATAACTGTAGAATGTAAAGCAGAAGTAGCTAAAATATTTGGCGACTTCTTTGCGAAAATACCAATAGAGACAACTTCAAGTCTAAATTCGTCTCCTTTAGTTGCTGTATCACTTCTTTCGGAATATGTACCAGTCTGCAATTCCATCTTTGAATTTAGATATATCACATATGTAGATATTTTAAAATCCTTTAAAGAAGTAAAAATTAAAAATACGGGTTTTGGGATCTGTCCACTAAAGTAATTCAATCAATAATACATTCTATTGCCCCATACCTTGCGTTCATATTTAATGAATGTATTAATCAAGGGTCCTTTCCGGACTTAATGAAACTGAGTAAGGTTATTCCTTTACATAAATCCGGTTGCAAAGAGGACAAAAGTAACTATAGACCTATTTCAATCTTACCAGTTTTAAGTAAGGTCTTTGAAAAAATTATTCTTAATCAGTTAACATATTACTTTAATTCACAAGATCTTCTACATAAAAAGCAGTACGGTTTTAGAAAGAGCCGTTCTACGGCAGATGCTGGTGCAGCTTTAATGCAGCATATTTTTGAAGCTTGGAAGTTATCGCAGAATGCTCTAGGAGTTTTTTGTGATCTGTCTAAGGCTTTTGACTGTGTTGACCACCAGACTCTAATTCTTAAATTAAAATACTATGGTATAGGAGGCTTAGCCCAAAAGTTATTGTCATCATATCTTTGTTCACGAATTCAGACGGTAGATATTAACGGAACTAGATCACCCGGGTCGTCTGTGCGTATGGGGGTCCCTCAGGGTTCAATTTTAGGACCATTTCTCTTTTTAGTTTATATAAATGATTTGCCATTTTTTATGAGTAGGCGTTGTGAGATGGTATTATTTGCTGATGATACTTCTTTAGTATTTAATATTGATCGACATAAAAAGGACTTTAGCGATGTAAACGATGCCCTTGCAGAGCTGCTTCGTTGGTTTACTGTTAACAACTTACAGCTAAATGCTAAAAAAACGAAATGTATTAAATTCACTGTTCCAAACGTAAGGAAACTCGAAACAAATATCATTATTGACGGTCAGAAACTAGATTTAGTAGATTCTACTGTTTTCTTGGGAATAACTATAGATGAAAAACTTCAGTGGGGTCTACATATTGATACTCTTGCTGGCAAACTTAGTTCCGCAGCTTATGCTATTCGCAAAATTCGCCAATTAACAGATGTTGATACGGCAAGAATGGTATACTTTAGTTACTTTCATAGCCTAATGTCTTATGGTATTCTTATGTGGGGACTAGCAGCAGATATAGAAACAATTTTTATTTTACAGAAACGGGCTGTAAGATCTATTTACGGACTAAGCTCACGGACAACTCTTAGAGAAAAGTTTAAAGAAATAGGTATCTTGACTGTTGCCTCTCAATACATTTATAATAGTATAATATTTATAAAACGAAACATAGAAACCTATAACAGGCGCTGTGATGATCACAGTTTTAATACTAGAAATAGAAATAAATTATTAAATCCATTTTTACGCCTGCATAAAATTCGAAAATCGTTTATGGGGCAGGGTATACAATATTATAACAAAATTCCAAAAGATATTTTAGATTTGCCTTTTGAAAAGTTTAAGCAAACCGTTAAGACATCACTTACCAAGAAAGGGTATTACACGGTTAATGATTACGTTAATGACAAAAACGCTTGGATGTAACATTTACAATGATAAAAGTTGTGTTCTGCGGCCCTCTTTACAATATAACGATTACTTACATACATTGTCTATGTAATTTTATAATTTTATTAGTTCTGTCTCCCTTTTTTTTTCAAATCTTGTGACTGCAGAACACAATTGTTTTAATATTATGTATTTTAATTGTGACTGGCGGGAGAAAAAACCAACCTTGACGATTTTCTTGCCCGTTCTTTTACGATCAAGCTCCCGCCCGCAGTGAATGGGCGCGTTAGTTTATAAGTATGACATTCATAAGAGCTCTATTGAGCCAAACTTGAATAAATGAATTTTTAATTTTAATTTTAATTTTTTAATTTACCTTACTCAAATTAATTTAGACCTTGACTAATTCGATAAGCATGTAATTTATAATCGAAATTCATTCTAAAATGCCAACTTTTATTAGGACGTGTACACGTGTTCAAGCAAAGGCATTCGACGTTCATGGAAAGCGATCGCATTACAACCGCCTTATTGGGAAGGCTCTGCCACTAACGCGAACGCGACGGAAGGAGGCTCGGCGCGCGTGAAGTGCGGCACGGCGCGTGGCCAGCCGCGCCCTGACATCACGTGGCTGCTCAACTCGCAGCCAGTGCGCAGTGCCGACAACCATACAGTCCGTAAGTAAAAAAGAGAGAAGAGTACAACGAGGCGAGAGAGAGAAGACCAATCAAGAGGCACTCATTATCGTATCACTACTGAACACGCGCCTACTCTCACCAACCAAGGTGAGAGAGACGCAGGATCAAACCAAAAAATCCATTGCGGATTAGGGGAAACTGGATTGCACTGCCGCGTAATGGATGCGCGCAAATTCTCACAAGTGTGCTGGAAGTTTTTTTAAATTAATTTTATTTGGGACTATAAACCCTATATCATAAGACGCACCTACAAATAAAAGCAAAAAATAAGTTAAGTCTAGACACTTTGGATATTCTTTTGGTGCTCCAGTTGACTGCAACTATTTGACCGATGGCAAGGCATAGCTCTATACAGAACGGTATTTGTTTTCATTGAGACAAATATTTAATCAAAGAGGCTGGATAGACTATGGTGTGTTTCTGCTGTTTAATTCAGAATAATGTTCTTTTGCAGCGGAGACGGAGCTGCTGATAGCGCCTGCGCAGAAGAGGCACGCGGGCGTGGTGCAGTGCTTCGCGTGCAGCGTGCTCGGCTGTGCCTATGACACCGCGCTACTCACCATAGTACCAGTTCAGATCGCTGATGACTCGGTTAGTACCACATTACCTCGGTTTTCATTTCTTCATTTCATTATCATTATCATTTCAGCCATTTGAAGTCCACTGCTAAACATAGGCCTTCCCAATTGCTTTGCACGTAGATCGATTCCTTGCCGCCTGCATCCACAGGCTCCCCGCCGCCCTGACCAGATCATCGGTCCATCGAGGTGAGGGCCACCCTCTACTACGTTTGCTGATTCGTGGTCGCCATTCAAGAACCTTAACGCTCCATCGGTCGTCGGTTTTTCGTTCTTTTTCTTCATTTCAACTTGGACCTTAATCTGATGTCGTTGTATATGAAATCGTAAACCATTGGACTCCCATGAGGCAGCTAGTTCTAATCCTGTTTTCTAATACTAACGATAAACGATTTGATTCGGAACTTATAACAGCCTTCAACTCGGCTCAGGCCTTATCCCACAAATTCAAGGTTTTCTTTGATTCAGGTCTTTTAATATGTACTCTTAAAGCGGAACCAGCGTGAATTGGCGGGAAAAAGTGTGTTATGTTTAGTATTTATAATAGGGCTTCTTACTTGGCTGTGTACCAATAAAGTGCATAGGCAGTTCAGTTCAGTTCATCGCTTTAAGGTGACTTTTGAAGCACGGAAAGGTTAGTAGTCAAATTACAAACAAACGGTAACCCATTCCAGGTATGCCAATGTCATCTCTGTTTAACTTTGGTGATGTTTACCAACCACATAGTCTCACGGAGGTAGAAGTGCTCATATACCTTGATATTAGGGAACTTGGTACTCTTGTATATCTATTATTCTACCTTTACATTATATGAATGCCCATTAATTGTAAAAAAATACAAAAATAAATTAACTATGCCACAAGTTACCTTTTATGTAGAATAAATGTATATTGTCACGCTTGTTTCCCCGATGGGGTAGGAAGATGCAAATTATACGCCCGCACTTCGCCAATTGTTTTGTTGATCCCACGAAATAGATGGCGAGCCTATTGCCGCTTACCGGGAACTTTTATGTTCGCCAGATCCTCGTCCGTTGATCGGCAGGTGCACCATTTGCAAGTGAGGTTAGCGTGGGCTTCTTAGATGATGATAGAATCGCTGTATATGTAGGTGCATTAAGTTTTGTAATTTGACTATTGTCCGATAGAGAGCACCAAAATCCAAATCAAGTATGTTATCGTAGTAATGACAAAAAAATATCTTTAGACCGTTGGTAGAACGGTAAAATTGGCAAAATTGTGCTTACGTCTTTTAAGAACTAGACGTGCACTATGTCAAACCAAGCAATAATAATAATAATACTCGGTCTATGGCCACTGGCAGATATATAATTTCCATGATACACAATTACTATGGTGACAGGACGTTTAAAAAACGTGTGCCATATTTATTAATTAGTCTGCCAGAGGACATTACCTTTGTAGATAGTAAGTCTAAATTTAAGAGAAAAAAAAATAATACTATTTAGATTTAATATATTTTTTTACGTTAGCTACATAATTTTATTAATGTACAACTAAAAATTAAAACTAAAAATATAAACGAAAAATGTACGGAGAATCAGACCCCGCAGTTAAACCGTACTCACGGTTTTGTGGGACTATGTTATAAATAAGTTGTTATAATTTGTACTTACTGAATAAATAAATAAATAATAATAACAAGCAAGAGTTTAATTTGAGTCGCGTTCGTAATTAATTGCATTTATTTTGATTAGACTGCTCCATTATTTTATACTTCTGATAGCAATACGTTGCGCATTAGCGCATGCTCAGGTTATAATTTAATTATTGTTTCAGGATTATTCTGCCGAAGTTCCCAAGACATTGTACAGCGCTTCGCAGTCACCCAAAAGGCATTACAGGAAAAATCCAAGAAAACACAAAGGTAAGGTTTTAGACATACAGAATTATATCATCATCGTCACCTCAGCCCATTAACGTCCCACTACTGAGCACGAGCCTCCTCTCACATATTAAGGTGCGAGGGTATCGGGTCATACTCCACCACGCTGACCCAGTGCGGATTGCTGGAGGCAGGTGTATGACGTCCTGCTGTTAGATTTTTTCAGGTCGCCCAATCAGGCCTCTAAAATGGCTTAACGTCTGTACAGGTGAGTTTTAAATGTAAGCCGGAGCGTGTATGTTGCACATATGTGCAGGCTATGCACCAAGCTTACCTTACAGGTGTAACTGAGCAGGAAACCTGTCAGGTACACTCTAACGTGTATAGCTACCTTAAAATGGAACTAAAATAGCCACGCCCATATTGAGGAAGTTGACGTTGGTTTTGGAACATAACGGGCTCAACATCAGAATCATGGATATTTTTAAGTCATTAAAAGTTTGACACACCCTTCCGTAAAAAGGCGCTAATTCTATCCCGACCCCTTTCTTTGCATATCCCCTTTCTTCCCTATCCCTTCTATCCGAATACGATAAACGGATGTAGCAAAACTAGTACAAATTTAATATGACATGAAATTATTTCCTTTGTGTTATTATAGAACTGAATTATTATTATTATTATAAAATATGCATACGAGATGAATGAAGATAATATGTTCGATATCCGTATTTCTCCATATAAATTCGGTAGCTTAGAGGTTATGAATTATAAGCCCACATTTTTTTTAATTGTCATTTTCATGGTTTTGGATATCTGAATATGTACTCTAGCACGTGGTAAATAGTAACAAATTAAAAAAAATTGGACTTATTATTCTTAACTTCTCAGGTACAGAACTATTAATAAGGTGGATGCAGGCGGCTCGAGACTGCTCGACGTGGTGAACAATTGGGGAGGCTTATGTTCAGCAATAGACTTCTAATATCAGACATGATGATGATGATACAGGACAGAAGCACAATGCTGATTTAATTAGCCACGTCCATATTGAAGACGTAGAAGTAGGATAGGACTTGAGGATTACAGTTGCTTATTAGACCTTCCTATATTTACTTTTTGGTTCACTAAGGTAGTGCTTCAGTACAAGATGTTGCTTGTCCTCAGTTGCTATGATCCCGCCGTCGAAGCCGAACGTGACGCGGCTCTCCGACTCCAGTGTGATGGTGTCCTGGTCACATCCGAATCACGGACTGCCCATACAGTTTTACAAGGTAACTTTACGTTATATGCATGTAAGAGATCGTGTCTTGGCTTGATTTTATGGTTGGAAGCGAACACCAAGCGACCACCCGTCCCTTGACCCCTGTAAGGTCAGCTGGGCGACTGATTCCGGCTACCTAGTACCACGGAGACACGAGCGATCAATAAATTATTAAATTTTCTTGGTTATCTTACATATCTAGCTCCTAAGCAAGGAAAACTGGTAGTACAGTAGTGGTACATTTTTCGTCGGTAACAAAATGCATTTACGCTCTGCCTTCCGGCCAAAGGGGGACCGAAAGGGGGTGTAGGACTCACCACCTTCAGACCCTCCTGACGCTGCTTGAAGGGCCGTCCTGGCCCGCCCGCTGCGCCCTCTACAGGTCTCTCTTAGTTTTACCCCCGGTAGTCAGTACTAAGGGCACCCAGAGTCGCCAACCTCTGGGTGTTACCTTTTCCCGGCCTCCGTGAGATACTCAGCCCACCACCACACCTAGGTCCTGACTGGACCTGTCCTGGGGGGGGGGCGGCTACAACCCTCCTAGGCGCCGTTGCGCCCTCCATAGTCTCTCTTAGTTTCCCCCCCGGCAGTCAGTACTAAGAGCAGAGAGTCGTCGGTCTCTGGGTGTTACATGTCCTGCGTGATAAAGAACCCACGATCTTACTTAATTATTTCTAAGATATTTGTTAGGAAAATATTAAGGAATCATGAAACGAGTATGTAGTACTGAATTCACTCTTCGTTCTTTTTAATATATATTGAAAAATAAAGTCTTTTTTACTGTTGTTGCAGTCGTTTGAGTCGATAAGCGAAAGTTTGGATTAACTTATCGGGAAAACAAAATGTTGTTTACGTTCGATATGCCGCGTGTTTTTTTGAAAATCTGGATTAAAGGATGATCTCTGTTGGTACTATCTGCAAGCCATGCAGCTTATATCGTTAAAAAAACGTTGCATAATCCACTTACCTTTTTCTTATATCTATGTCAGTCTAATAGATCACTGCATAAATAAATTGACGATGAACGACCACAGTAGACAGATTATTAGGTTTAAATATAATTTTCAAAAGTTCTGTAAAAAAATATGAATTAGACCGACAGAAATTTCAAAGCAATATAAACTATGATGACTTGTTCGGAAATGTAAAACAGGAATTTAAGAATAACTTTAAACTGAAAAGTGTGGAAATTTCAACCAAATAAAAGGTTTTTTGATTGGGCTACACCCGGAATTTATAAAAGTAGAAAGAAACTTTTTGATTTGTATAGAGAAAAAAGTACTTCAACAGATTCAAATTTTATTCATATGTTAGAAATAGTTAGCGTCGCTGCTCAGTCAATGCATCTTAAAAATAAAATTATGAATTCCAAAAATAAAATTAAAGCTACATGGAATGTCGTAAGTAAAGCAAGAGTCAAAATACAAGAATAATCATAGCACGATAACTCTTAAAGTCGATGATAAAGATATTGTAAAAGGAGAAGAGGTGGCCAACGCATTTCGAAATTTCTTTGTAAATATATCAATAGATAGCACTCAGCGCGCAGTCTGTCTTATTGAAGACAATGTTCCTCTTTGTAGAGATTCAAATAGTTTTAGACAGTTATGGGTCAACAATAGTTAATACTTTTAATACAATAAATATACAATCAACTAAGGGTTTATGTGGAATCTCAAATATCATTATTAAATCTATTGCTCCTCAGTAAATACAGTAAAGTGATACCTCTTTTTAAAGATGGTGAGAAATCAGATCCTACCAACTATAGACCGATATCAGTACTCCCGGAGTTCTACAGGGTTCGATTTTAGGCGCATTACTGTTTTTCATTTATAGTAATGATTTACCTTTCTATTTCAGAGATATGTGCGAAACAGTTTTGTTTGATGATGACACGTCTCTGATATTTAAAGTAAACAGAGACGAAGATCATTCCGTAGTAATAAATGATACTCTTGCGATTGAGCTTAGATTCACTTACATGCTGTTCGGTGCAATGCCCCCGAACACCTGATCTAGCACTTTTCGCCATAAGCGACGTTTAGGTATCAGTCCGGCATCAGATATCATTCGCGACTCGCATATCACTTATCATTACTTAATTAGTCATAATCAATAAATTGTATTTTATCGGGAATACAAGAGTTATCAAAGGAATCATTTCGTATTATTTTATCATACCTCAGCACTACCCCGCACATTTTTTGGTCCTTCGAGCTTAGTAGCAGGACCTCGCGTTTCGGGAATTGACTCTTGGAATTCGGGGTGAACCAGTGCAAAGCAGTGCAAAGTAGTGCTGAACATTATCAGTTATCAAGTGCTTCATATCAATCATCAAGGTATCAAGGATAGCAGGCAGCTGAAGTTGGCAGAGATCAAGTAAGATCTTTCTAATTTTATATCATTTACTTAGTCATTTATTTTAAAATGGAAGACATTTACGCTGCACAAGCAGAGCTCTTCTCTGTGATGGAGAAGCTTTATATCAACATGAAGAAGGATGGGATTGAACGGAAAAGCGTACCAACATATTTTGATAGAAAGAATGAAACATTGGAGTCGTATTGGGGAGAGTATCAAAATAATCATAGGAAGCTTTTACCATTTGAGGATAAGGAGCGTCCGTATTTCGCTCGCAGGGAGTATGATTCAACGGAAACTCTCTATAGAGAGTTAAGAAATTATATTGCTAGGGAATCTGCTCAAATATCGCAAAAAAAAACGCCAAAACCCAACGTTCTTAGTGAAGTGGCAGGTAAAGGCTTGTCACAGGAGGTAAGGTCGGAGACGAGGATGAGAGTTGAGGAGGCTGGGGAATCTAGCGACAAACGGTCTACGGGATCTTCAAGTAAGTTAGACGAAATGTTACATAAGCAGGCAGTAAACTTTAAGGCATTTATGAGAACGGCAAATAGCATCGATGTAAGTTCAATTGCGGAAAAGTGGAAATTCGAAGATGCATTAAAACAGGTGCAATCGCGATGGTCAACTATTGATTCCCTTCACTGGGAGATCGATGGCATTTTGGATGGCAGTAGCGAGGATTATGAGGACGCTTTTACTCATCATGAAGCAATATTCAACAATTTGAAGGAAGCAATCAACACAAAATTGTGGTCAGTATCCCACAGAGAACATATCATGCCACAGGTAGATATACCAGTTTTCACAGGCAACTATCATCAATGGGTCTCTTTTAAGAATCTTTTTAAGGAAGCCGTGCATCTAAATCCATCTTTGTCGCAAGCCCAGAAGATGCAGTATTTAAAAGGGAAAATCAGAGGAGACGCTGAGCGACTAATCCAACATTTGCAGATAAGTTCTGAAAATTACAATACTTGTTGGGATATTTTAAACCATCGCTATGAGAATAAAAAATTGATATTTTCGTCGCATCTCAACATAATTTTAAGCCTTCCAAATATGCAAAATCAGTCCCTAATATTAATAAAAAGAATGCATGACGTTACTAAGGAAAGTTTAAACGCAATAAAGAACCTTGGAGTTGACGTAAGCTCTTGGGATCCTATCATAGTCCACATACTTACGCAAAAATTAGATCATGAAACTCATTCTGATTACGTCGAATCTTTAAAGCAGCCTAGAGAGTTGCCGGTGTTGCAAGAACTTTTGGATTATCTTGAAATAAAATTTACTATGCTGGAACAATCAAGAAGGAAGCAAGATACTATCACTCAAAAAACTACTTACCAAAGCGCGAATAACAACTTTTCAGTTTCGAGAAAGCCGCAATTTATGAATTATAATCTGAACAATAGAAATTACGCAAATAACAACTTAAATAATCACTACTCTAACAGGCAGTCTCCCAGGCCATTAAATAAATCATATCATGCATCATCATCAAATATAAAATGTCCTCTATGTAATTTAGAACATGGGCTTTTTAATTGTTCAAGTTTTATAGAACAATCAAACGAATTAAAGTTAAAAACTTTAAAACGATTAGATATTTGCAATAATTGCTTATATTCACATTACGGAAAGCCTTGTTTTTCAATGAGTCGGTGTCGTATTTGTTCAGGGTGTCACAATACATTAATACATGACACTATTACACAAAGGCCGTCGAACTCCGGTCATGCGCTTCCGAAGGCAAGACCATTTTGTAGAAGTCAGCAGTATACGAACGGGGGAAATTCGTCACACGTGTCGCAGATAAAAGCATCTGAAATTTTATTATCAACTGCCATAGTGAAAATTAAGGCGATAGATGGGTCTTACAAGACCATGCGATGTCTCATCGACCCTGGGTCTCAAATTTCACTGATAACGGAACACGGGGCGCAACAGTTAGGGATAAAGAGAGAGTATAGCAGAGGAGTCATCTTTGGTGTAGGACAAAATGAGAACAATTGCAAAGGAAAAATCAACATATCAATCTCTTCGCTTTATGATGATTTTACATTACGGATCGAAGCATTTATCATGGACCAATTAATTAAAAACTTACCTAATTCATCATTCACTAAACCAACATGGGGATATATCAACAAACTCAACTTAGCAGATCCAGAATTTTATAAAAGTCGCCCAGTGGATTTATTACTGGGCGCTGATGTTTATCCTATCATTATGTTAGAAGGTTTTATTAGGGGAGAAAATCATTATCAGCCTCTCGCGCAGCAGACACGATTAGGGTGGTTGCTTTGCGGAAATATGCAGGCATATCAGTGTAATGTTGTACTGAAACATATAGGTGACATACACAAGTTCTGGGAGGTCGAAGAAATAAGCGAATCATCTGAAATGTCCAACGAAGATCAAAAATGCATAGATTTTTATAATCATACAACTAAACGCCGGTCGGATGGGAGGTATGAGGTAAAAATACCCATGACAGAAAATTTTGAAAAAAAATTAGGGTCATCAAAAGAATTAGCAGTAGCGCAATTTAAAAATTTAGAAAGAAAGTTTGCGAAACTGCCGGAATTAGGAGAACAATATGGGGAATTTATAAATGAATATATCAGTTTAGCACATATGAAGGAATCCAAGAACAATTATAATCATCCCGCTATTGAATGTTTTCTTCCTCATCACGCAGTACTTCGTGAAGACTCTAGCACCACAAAACTTCGCGTGGTATTTAATGCGTCGGCAAGGACAAGCTCAGGCAACAGCCTAAATGATTTGATGTGTAAGGGCCCTAACCTACAACAGGACCTACAGGCATTGATACTGAAGTGGCGTCAGTACCGTTATGCCTATACAGCTGATATCAAAATGATGTATAGACAAATATTAGTTAGTGAAGGAGATCAGCATTTACAGAAAATTATCTGGAGAGAATCACCAAGTCAGTCCCTTAAAGAATTTAAATTAATGACGGTCACATACGGTACAAAATCCGCACCATTTCTAGCTATGATGACATTAAAACGACTAGCTTCCGATGAGAAAACTAACTTTCCAATAGCATCAAGAATAGCCGAATCAGCATTTTTCATGGATGACCTTATCCACACACTTATGCCATGATATTGAAGCGGGACAACAAGAAATATTACAGTTAAATCAACTTTTAGAATCAGGAGGCTTTACATTAAGAAAATGGTCTTCAAATAATACAAAACTACTAGATAAAGTTCCAATAAAAAATGCTGATGGCGACATATTTACTTTCAAGTTAGATAACACATCAAAAACTTTAGGCCTAAGATGGAATTCAACTCAAGATAAATTTTTATTCGATTATAATATCAAGTTTCAGTCCACTACAAAAATAACAAAAAGAATTTTACTAGCCGAAATATCAAAGGTATTCGATCCCTTGGGGTGGATAGCCCCAGCGGTGACAAAATTAAAACTGTTATTTCAATCTGTTTGGAAAGATAAACTGAAATGGGAAGATGTGTTACCGGAAAAAACGCAATCTGAATGGTTTAAGTTAAAAGATGACATCACGAACATTAAACACATTGAGATGCCACGGTGGTTCGGAAGTAAGGAGGGAGGTATCATTGAATTTCATGGATACTGTGACGCGTCTATAAAAGCTTACGCGGCCGTAGTATATGCCAGGATTAAAAATGGGTCCAACTATTCAGTTATTCTTATTGCAGCAAAAACCAAGCTTGTACCTATAAACAAAACAATATCAATGCCGAGACTCGAGTTGTGTGGAGCTTACTTGCTTGCGCAATTAGTTAAAAAGATTAAGGATTGCTATAACAACTATCAAATAAAGTTATATGGCTGGTGTGATTCGATGGTGGTTTTAGGGTGGCTACAGGGGGATGAAAACCGTTGGAAACCATTTGTCGCCAATCGTATTAATAAAATAAAGGAGATTATACCCGCAGGTCACTGGAATTATATCAAAACCAAAGAAAATCCCGCGGATGCTGCAAGTCGTGGATTATTATTTTCTCAATTAAAAGATCACACCTTATGGTGGAGAGGCCCTGCTTATTTATCACAACAACACGAGATTGAACATCAGAATCTTAATTTTACTACAAATCAGGAGATTAAAAAGTCATCTTACATTATCATTAAAAGCGAGGACAATAATATCATAAATCAATTATTACACAATTACAATTCATTCAGTAAAATAATGCTAATTTTATCATGGATACTTAGAGCATTGACACCGTGTCGAGTTCGCGGGCAACGACCTTCATATATCACGTTGCAAGAAATCAACGCGGCAAAATTGCGAATCATACGACATGTACAACTATCGGAATTTTCAAATGACATAGATAATTTAAATAAACATCATTGCGTAAATTCATCAAGCAAAATATTAAGCTTGCAGCCATTTTTGGACCCAGACGGCATTTTACGTGTTGGGGGACGGCTGAGAAACACTGATCTACCTGTTGAATCTAAACATCCCATCATCATCCCGCATAATCACCGATTAACTTACCTATTGATTGAACAAGCACACCTGTTAACTTATCACGGAGGGGTAAAAATGACGCTTTCAACATTAAGAAGAAAATTTTGGGTTATCAGCGGTACCAACGCAACGAAGAAGCAGCTAAGAGATTGTGTGACTTGTCGAAAGAATAAACCAGAGTTAAAAGCTCAATTGATGGGGGATTTGCCTCAGTATCGCTGTAATACAGCTCCTCCCTTTTATCACACGGGGGTGGACTATACTGGATTTGTTGATATCAAATATAACCGTGGAAGAGGAGCGAGGACAACTAAGGGTTATATCTCGGTGTTCATCTGCATGGTGACTAAAGCGGTGCACCTCGAACTTGTCTCCGATTTAAGCAGTGAGGCATTTTTGGCAGCACTTCGCCGCATGGCAGCGAGAAGAGGAGCACCAAAATACCTATACAGTGATAATGGCACTAATTTTATCAAGGCGAACCGAGTTTTACAGAAAGAGCAATTTCAGTTGGAACAAATATTTAACGATAGTTTTTTCAAAGAAATCACTGATATGAGTATCAAATGGAAATTCAACGCCCCAGCCTGGCCCACTGCAGGAGGTTTGTGGGAAAGAGCAGTGCGTAGCCTGAAACATCACTTAAAACGGGTCATTGGACATCAAAAATTAACATTTGAAGAGTATGCCACTCTTCTTACGCAAATCGAGGCATGCCTTAACTCAAGACCGCTATGTGCCTTATCAGAAAATATCGAAGATCTGGATGGTTTAACGCCAGCACATTTTCTTACCGGGAGATCTGGATTGACAATCATTGAAACTGCGACGGATGCTAGAACACGGTGGCATTTGGTGACTAAGTTATTCAACGATCTCTGGAAGCAATGGAAAAATGAATATCTTACTCAATTATCAGCCAGGAGTAAGTGGCTGAAAAGTCAAGAAAATATCAAGAAAGGTGACATTGTATTGATACATAAGGACAATCTTCCAGCTGGAAAATGGGCCATGGGTAGAGTAGTTGAACTACACCCGGGCAGTGATGGACTGGTTAGAGTAGTGAGCCTGAAAACTAAGAACGGACAAATAAAGAGACCTATAACAAAAATATCATCATTACCTTTATCAAAACAACCAGAAAACATAAATCACGCCAACAGTGCGATAAATATCGAGAAGATAATAGAAGAAAAAATCACTTGAAACAAATACATATCTAAAAGAAATGATACAAAAAATAGTTTTGTTACTATGGCCATATCATTTTTGTTCTTTATGTCGGTTATGACTACAACAAATGCAGCCTTTACTATATCAAAATTTACAAACAACAACCAATCAATTTATTTTGATTCTGTAACAGACATGCAACTTATACGAGACGAGTGGACAATGGTGACGTATTATGATATGTCTCCTTATTGGGAAGGATTACAAACAGTCGAAAAAAGTTTAAATTATTTACAGAAAATATGCGCTATAATACCGGATCAGTCACGTTGTAATATGATCCTGACACAATTACAACACGATCATATGGAACTACGCTACTACAGTGAACTTCTGCTGAATCAGGCGAGGGAATCCCGTAGCGATATCGACCTACACTCCAGACAGCGTCGCGGACTTATCAATGCCGTGGGTTATATTTCAAACAGTCTGTTCGGGATACTCGACGAGCGATTCGTAGAAAAGTATAAACATGATATTCATTTACTGAAAGAAAACGACAAACATATACATGCCTTGTACAAAAATCAAACATCGGTCATTGAAGCGCAGTACAATCTGTTAAAAAGAACTGAAGAAATGATATCAACGCAGCATAAAATAATTAACCAGCGTCTGAACAAGTTAGATGCAGCAATGAATAACATGAGTCAACAACTAGGGCAATGTTCCGCCATAGAAGAGTTTACTTTAACCGCCATAGCAACAAACAATATACTTATCAATCTACGAAGAACACAAGACAACTTGTTAACGACTTTAGTGGATATTTATCACGGTCGGTTTAATATTCACTTATTGAGCCCAGATCAATTTCGAAAAGAGTTACAGATTATTTCAAGTCAACTTTCGAAAGACTTGACCCTACCACTAGGAAATATTGCTTCAAATTATCAAGATATGTATAAACTCATAAGCGTCAGATCAAGAATGACCAATGAATATTTTATATTTGAAATTAAATTTCCACTTATTACCAGAGATTATTATCAGTTATATAAATTAGTTCCCATTCCGCATGAGATAAACAACAGAATGATAACCGTTATTCCGAGAGCAAGTTACGTAGCAATTAATTTACAAAAGGATGCTTTTATAGAAACTGATATGCTAGAACTTCAAAATTGCCTACATCATGAGAAAATTTATTTATGTAAATTACATAGCCCTATTAAGCAATTGGGGGCCGACGAAAGGTTTTGTAAATTAGATGACGCTAGGATGTGTGCAGCACAGATGAGCGCCTGCCGAGATGATTGGGTTGAGCTAACAAACCCTTCAACATATTTGTATTTTCACTGCAACGTATATGCGATGAGAATTATGTGCGAGAAAGAGATACAAACCGTCGACCTAGTAGATGCTGGCCTAATACGTCTCGACCATAAATGCATAGCAAAAGGAAAAGACTTCACCTTCTATGCTACCCAACCACAAAGCAATATAATACATACGACTCCAGATATTATATACAAATTAGAAATAGCTCCAATAAACAATCTTTTAAATTTGACCGTATCATCAAGTTATGACCAGCAACCTAGTTTTAACCTTTCAAACTCTTTAAGTGATTTGAAAAACAAAATAGATAGCTTAAAGCAGGAGAATATGGAACCAGATGACGAAGAAGATGATGACGAGCTATCTGTTCATGATATCCACCAATACGTCATATCATACGCAGGGGTTGTAGGAGCAGTCATCCTGGCTGTTCTCATTTGTTGGTGGCGGCGGCGCGGAACCCGCGCGGAGCACGCGCAGCAGCAGCCGCAGCCTAGTGTTAGTGTCGTGTGTAGTGCGCGAAAGCAGAGTACGGCTGACCGACGGCCTAGTGTTAGTGGGTTGAGTGAGCGACATCAATCAATGGTGGACATCGCGACTTCGCCAATCGTGACCAAGCGGGTTTATATTGACACTGATGAATCTCAATTATAATAATTAGGACATAATATTTGCATTCAGCACATTTGTCGATTTTGCACAATAATAGTTTATAGCTAATATTATAATTAAAATACAATATTTAGTTTGTATATTATTGTTATAGTTTTTGTTTGTTGCATTTGTATCATCTTAATTCATCTCATTGTTTATTATCTTTCTGGGTCGGGAGCATGTTCGGTGCAATGCCCCCGAACACCTGATCTAGCACTTTTCGCCATAAGCGACGTTTAGGTATCAGTCCGGCATCAGATATCATTCGCGACTCGCATATCACTTATCATTACTTAATTAGTCATAATCAATAAATTGTATTTTATCGGGAATACAAGAGTTATCAAAGGAATCATTTCGTATCATTTTATCATACCTCAGCACTACCCCGCACACATGCAAAAAAAAGGGGTATAGGGATCCTACCAAGTTCTAAGGAGCCCAAGCGGCAATAGGCTCGCCACCTATTACGTGGGACCAACTATAAAATTGGCGAAGTGTGGGCGTATAATATGCCTCTGCCTACCCGGTGAACAGGCGTAAATGTATGTATAATTATGAAATGAGAGTTATTGATTTAATTCAAATTTACGCTCAAAATGTTGCGTCAAAAAGGAAATATTTAGTTTAATTGCTACTTAGTAAATATATATTTTCAAGGAATAGGTTCTCGTCTAGTATCGACGGGTTGCTAATAATTATTTCATAATTAAAATGCTACATTATCTCTGAGTAATATTTTAACATAGTCGTCCTAATAGCAAAATTCGGTAACATGTTACTTCTATTCCAGGTGCAATACAAGGAAGTATCGAACGTGAGTGACTTGTCGTGGCAGACCGGCATCTGGGACATTCCGCCCCACATTCACGCCTGCGAGGTAGACGCCCTGCATCCCAATGCTTATTACAAGTAAGTGAAAGTCATAATCAATATTCAAGTTTGACTCAATAGAGCTTATCTGAAAGTCAAACTTAAAAACTAGCGCGCCCATTCTCTGCGGGCGGGAGCTTAATCGTAAAAGAACGGGGGAATTACAACAATTTCATACTACAAAAACTTGTGCTCTGCTGTCACTACATTTCAAATTAAGGTAGAAATTGACCTTTCATTTTGTAAAAAGAGAACAATAAAATATAGTCATAATAACATGTAATTATCATCATCCCAGCCAATAGTTGACAGCTTTTAAGATAGGTCAAGGTTTTAAGCTACTGTATACCGGTAGTGACCTAGACAGATTTGACTGAGTTTTAGCTATTACACGGAGCAACTGCCATCTCACCACCTCAACCCAAAGATTGATTGGATTGATTTCTATGGTTAAACTCGCTGTCAGAACATTAGAAGGCACTGACTTCCTAATAACGACTGCCATATATGTTCATAACGTGCTTTCCGAGTCACGGAGCAACTGATAATTACGCACATAACTTCGAAAAGAAATAGATGGGTTTCGCCACTGGGCTATTACCGCTCACCGACAACAGATAAAGAACAACCTAATACAACAACATACAATACTCAAGTTACGTAGAGACATTGACTCTTTGAGTGTCTTTTAATGGAACTATGATGATGAGCGTTTCAAAGAACTTTAATATCTAACCCCGCCCTCTTCTTTCCTCTCCGGAAGAACACGTGCTGGTCTTAGGAACCATCCGTACAATCAAAGACTATCAGCACTCGAATCAAAATAAAATATAAATCGTTCCTTCATAAGACCGTTTGGATTTGAAATTATCTGCCGACGTTGGTGATTTCTGCTCCTATAGTCCCGGATATATGAAGTGGGACGTGGCATTTCTGACATATCCTGAATGCTCTCATTTCTTGGGACTGCATCGTCCATAATTGTAGGTCTATCGGTTGCAGACTGTTTTCTTCTAGGTTTGCTGGTTCAGTTATTGCGAACGATCACTGAAATCAAGCAGGAATCATACATGTTAGTCCTTGTGGCTTTAATAAACTCAGTCATATTAGCCTATTAAGAACACGAAGGCGCTCAATAAATATAGTGTTTAGGTATCCTACCAACACCTTAGGAACCAAAACCAACCTCACCTACAAGTAGCACACCTGCCGATCAACGGACGAGGCTCTGGTAAACATAAAAGTTCCCGGTAAGCGGCAATAGGCTCGCCACCGATTACGTTGATCCAAAATATAGTAGGCGATATGTGGGCGTGTAATATCCCTCTGCCTACCCATTCGGGGAAAACAGGCGTGATATTATGTAGAACACCGTACACATGAAACACGAAGGGTGATGAAATCGACTGATTCAGCATCTATCACTACAACCTAAGACGTTCCCCATTTTGTAAGTAACGTTTAGCAAATAACCAGAGCTGTTTGACAAAATTTTAAGATGATAACAATTATGAGAGTTATTTACCTAGTTTGAACTTTGAAATTGGCAACATAATGTAAAGAGGATGCCGGGTCAAATTGTTAAACAAAGCTTTCAACTTAGGAGTTTACTACATAACTTCGCAAGCAGGTAAGCTGAGTGCTTCATCGATTACCTTGTTATTAAATACTTAAATAACACTTCACAGCTTAAACTTGATGGTGAATTCTGGTATCTAGCCTACTTGAAGTATTTATCAGTTCGACCAAACTTTTACTCGGGGTTGACTCACGGTATAACGCTTGTTATTGTAGAGTAAAATAAAATAAATGTTTTGCCAATTACTTAAGTTAAAAATAAGCTAAACTTAAGTGAAGTTTTTGTGCTTAAATTTTTTAGGTTTTATTGGCATAGGATTAAATTTAACATGACGGAAATCTGTAAATCGTCTTTTTAAATCTGCCATTAAAAACTTCGATTTAAATGAGTTTTCAGTTTTAATTCCTTAACTCCAATATGTGAAGTTTGCAAGACTATCTTTTAGACTTCAAACGAGTGTAATAAAATAAATAAGCCTTAAAAAATTAAGCGTCTCTAGCGTGAGCTGACTGATTTGTAGTTTTGACCTTTTACCTATAATCATTTATCCTACTTACCTATAATATTTCATGTTTTTTTAATAATGATTATATTAAGTTTCTAATTCATTATAAGAACATACCAGTATGTAGTTGAAAAACTAAACTCTATATAACCGAGAGTAAATTTAACCTGGTGTTAGTTAACCTCGAATAAACGTCCCTTTTGTCAATTAGGCCTTACGGTTACGTCATCGCCTGAAATGGCCGCCTGGCAACTATCAAAATTATCTTATATTTGAAATCTCCCGCCCATTGCTACTTCAGCCTACAATAAGCCGTTCTTTAATTTAAATTTAGTGGCAGGCCCTTGTTTGGATTTGGTAGCTAATTAGTATTTTTTGTTTAAAAAATATAGACTAATCTCGGGGATAATATAGCATACCAATGGTGAAATAATTATCCAAATCCGTCCAGTGGTTTTTGAGTTAATTCGCAACAAACCTACAAACAAAAATACAAATTAGTACTCTTCATAATATTCTATTCTCTTCTTAGCCATTCTCGACCAATTTGGTGTAGGCCTCCTTATAATTCTACCGTTCCACTCGATTTGCACCATTTGCATCCAGATCGCCCCTGCAGTCTTCTTGACGTCATCCTTCCACTTCATCTGTGGTCTTTCCCCTAGGTTTTATATCAAACCTTGGGAGCTCCACTCCAAAACTTGTTTGCCCCACGAGCGATGTTTACGGGCTACGTGACCTGCCCACTGCGATTTGCCACTCGTTTGATAGTGTCTACGACCCTGCTTTGTGTTCTGAGGCAGGTGTTTTGATTTCGGTCTCTCAGTGTACCTTCACGAGCTTTCTTTCAGGTTTCCTTTCAAGTTTCCTATCCAGTGTCCATTCAAGTTACCTTTCAAGTTTTGTTTTAAGTTTTGTTTCAAGTTTTGTTTCAAGTTTTGTTTCAAGTTTTGTTTCAAGTTTTCTTTTAAGTTTTCTTTCAAGTTTTCTTTTAAGTTTTCTTTCAAGTTTTTTTTAAGTCTTCTTTCAAGTTTTCTTTAAAGTTTCCTTTCAAGTTTTCTTTCAAGTTTCTTTTCAAATTTTAATTCAAGTTTCCTTCAAGTTTTTCTTTAAGTTTTCTTTCAATGTTCCTTTCAAGTTTCCTTTTCAGACCCCTGTCAAGTTTCTTTTTAAGACCCCTGTCAAGTTTTCTTTTAAGATTTCTTTCAAGTTTCTTTTCAAGTTTCCTTTCAAGTTTCCTTTCAAGTTTCTTATCAATAAACTTTAATAAATTTCAGAATAGTAATAAAGAGTATAGATTCTTATTGTTAGATAGAGTATTATTGTTGTTCTCCGGCCATATATTATGAAGCTATAATTTTGTTTGTAGATTCCGTATAGCGGCGGTGTACTCCAACCAAGACAACAAACAAGGCAAGAGCAGCGGCCGCTTCTTCGTGTCCCGCGGCGGGGGCGCCGAGCCGCGCGCGCCCTCTCTCACTCGCGCCGCGCCCTTATCGCCGCACAGCGTGCAGCTCACTTGGACCGTATGTACTCCTTTTTATGATCCTTATGAAATCAAATGTAATTATTCTTAACTAACAACATACGTACATTGATACTCTCGTTTGCTGTAGACACAAGGTCCAATATTATAAGGGACTTTTTCACAATAACCGTTTACTAATAATTTAAAACCGAGATTCACCCAATTAGACACAGTGAAACAAACAAAATACTTACTAGACTAAAAAGAGAGATTTATTATAGACATAAGCAGTTTTTCAGAAACTCTGTAGTTTAACGACAAGCCATGCCTTTATATATGTCTTTTATAATTTTTATATTTATTGTAATACTTATATTAATTTATGTTCTACATTAGGGTAAATGTGTATAGGTGATATTCTTGCTATTACTTAGTTTTGACGTGACAACGTCTTATAATTCGATAGAGCCGGCTGCACGCACGAAAAAACTTGACTCATGCGGCGTTACCTTGCTCTGAGGCGTTCCACGTAAGGCTTGAAGTGCAAGCGAGAGCAGCGACAAAGAAGCACAATCGGCCTTTGCGTTCGGCAGCGTTCGACATCCGTCTCTTTCCTACTTGAGTGAGCGATGTGTCTGCCTGGACAGCTGCTGCTTTATTAAACAATGTGAAATTAAAATTTTCTTTTGAAAAATGCTACCATTCCATCAGTATTTTCTTAATACGTTGTCACGTTCAACTATCGTCAGTAAACCGACTTTACAGACAACCAATTTTTGTAATTATAAATGAAGATAATACACAAATAATTACAATTTTTGTGTGCAATTATTAAATTATTTTCATTGTTTTTAAATCATTACTAGTTTAAGTTATAGTTATGCCACTGCGTCATAAGGTGTAGCTTGAAAACCAGCGCAGCTATGACAATGTTGCATTGTTATAGCTGCATTAAGCTGAAGCAATGCCTTTTAACTGCACAATTTCAGTCTTGTGAAACTTTTACAACTGTTATGTACCTACATGTGCAGTTAATAAACATATCTTACTTTCTTTTATTGCACATTAAAACAAATACAGTAAAAAAAAAGATGAACCAGGGTGAGCTGCTCACAAATACAGACAAAATAAGGGACGTCCATTAATTACGTGAGGTGTTTTTTTAAAAATTTGGACCCCCCCTCCTCCTTGGTGAGATTTGGTTGGACCCCCCCTCCCCTCACGTGAGATTTACCCAATATTTTTTCAATAATTTAATTTATTTGATTTGTCTTTCAATGTACTACATTTTACTGTGAAATAAGAGGAGAATAATGATACCACGTTTAAGGTGCACTATAACGAATGATGACCGGTATTGATATTGTAATACAAAATTTTACTGTGATATAAAAATGTATATTCTCTGAATTACAAGTTGACGTGAGATTTTTATTGACCCCCGCCCCCCCCTTAGTGAGTTTTGGTGAGATGTGGCCGGACCCCCCCTCCCCTATTTTAGACTCACATAATTAATGGACCCCATAAAGCTACACAAAGACAAGGCTTGTCTGAATACTCTAGCTGTTTAAAAAAAAAATAAGGTCTCTTAAAATTACTTTCCTACGCAGTGGTCTCCTGGCAGCGATGGTCTCCAAGCTGAAGGGTTCTACGTGTACTTCCGAGCGATGTCCTCAGCTGGCCTATACGACAAGGACGCAGTATCCAGTGGCGCCGCTCGCAGTGTGGCCATCAACCATCTCATGCCCGACACTACTTACGAGGTCAAGATACGGGCGTACACGACGCAGGCTGCCTCTGAGTTCAGTAGTATACGGGTGAGTCAATAACGTCTTATACAATAGCTTTCCAAAATAGTGATCTGCTGGTAGTAATGGCCGCCAAGCTGAAGGGTTCTACGTGTACTTTCAAAAGATGTTTTCAGCTTGTCTATAAAAGTCTGTTCGACAAGGATGCAGTGCCCAGCGGCGCCGCTCGCAGTGTGGCCATCAACCATCTCATGCGCTCATGAGCGGCGTCCGATTTGAGTAGTACATCTACGGGTTAGTGATTTCATAACAAATATATATAAGTTTGGATAAAATAAAAAAATAAATAAAATAAAATATTCTGCTAAATGTTCTAATTTTTAATTGAAATGTTTCATTACAGTCCTTTTAAGTGTTCTGCTAGGTAAAGTCTTCCTCTATTACAATGAAACAGAGGTTCAGGTCCAACTAAGGTCTGCGATGAAAATGTTAAATAAACATCGCAAAGCAGTGTTAAAAATATATCACACAAACATGTTTCCAATTCTACTTTACAAAATATTTAAAAAAATTGGAAACAAGGAAGTTCGTCGAGGTTTTGCTCTGCTTACATAGTTTAACTTAATGACAAACATTGATTGAACTGACTACGTATACTTCACTACGAATACCTTCCGCCACAGCCAATCCGCATTGGATCCGCGTAATGGGGATATAAATCCGTTTACCTTGGTTATTGAGAGGAGGCTCGTGCTCAGATGATTAGTTTGATTTGTTTTACAACAATTTAATCAATTTAATTAAATTTACAACAATTTAATTTAATTAAAAAAATAATTAATGGAATGAAACAGGATGTGAAGACGCAGCGTTTAACAAACAATCCAACGACGACGACGGAGGCCCCAGTGGAGGACCTGCCGGGCCCCGCGCGGCCACCGGACCCGCTGGTGACTGCAGGCGGAGCGCTGGGGGCCCTCGCCCTCTTGGTGCTACTAGCTGTTATACTGCTGCTGTGTCGACGCGCCAGAAGACCACCCGCTGATAGTAAGAACTATCTTTAGGATATAAAGATGCAGCAAAAACGATGGACGCCTTCGTAGAGGTTTTATTGCTGCTGTGTCGAGTTGTAATTTTAGTCAAATTTAAATTAACGTTTAAGTGACTCATTTTCCACCTATGGACATAGAGTTCCACTACCGTATTTACATCCTAATAGTATTAAAATATTAAATAACATAAATATGTTATAAAATATAATTTAATTAACACATGAGATACGTTTTACCATGGCACAATACACAATTTCAACGGGAAGACTAACCGAACCGAACTACAGTCTGGCAAAACTGTGTACTTACGGTAGCTACTTGATTATAAATTCCACAATGCGAGTTTTCAAGTGTAAAATAACATTTGTTTGTTTGTACAGAGTAGTTGCGAAGCGTAAATTGTAAAGCAGGCACTTACGGTATTATGAAGAGTATCTAAATGTGTTTTAGTTGCTGCCATTCACTCCATTAATTCGTATACTTTTATTAGCTGTATCGATACAGTCCTGTGTTTTATCGAATTACTATAGTCGTTTTTATCGCTAAACCTTTACAGTGGATCGTCTTATCGATGTTGAATCAAGGATCAATACAATAGCAAAGCTATTTTTTGCTTTCGAATCAATATAGTTACGCGTTTTTGCCGATGCTGAATCAACTTATACAACTTATTTGTACGTATACAGACGTGAGTTCTCAAAGCTTTTTACTGATGTTGAATAACTGCAGACGTGTATTTATAGAATGCTGAATCAATAATTATATGAATTTGTATTGCGCGCTTACAACGATTCTTTATACAAACACAGCACGGTTGGATATTTGTGTCGATGTTAAATCTAAGACTCGCTAAAAACCGTGCTACTTTCTTTTTAATGCTGAATACATAAAGTTCCGCGTAATGACGGTTGCTGAAACCATTATTTTATTCGTTTGTTTTATGTTCAATCAGTATATAAGCGATAAATCCTGGGTTTTCATACAATCGGGTTTGTAACCCCGATATAGTGAACAATTCGCCAGTTACAATGTTGGTCTCACCCACGTAATAGTAGGCGAGCCTATAGCTGCAGAAACTTATACTTTCTAAGATCTAACATACTATTCTTTTTACAGAAGAGAAGGGGCCAGTACCGGTGGAAAGTGGTGGCACCAATGGGTACATTCAAGCTAAAGTACCTATCACAATAACGGCCAATCCTATGCACGCTGAAGTAAGAATCATTTAACCTTATCCATGCTAAACTTTTTATGTCTCTACGTTTGTTACATTTACAGGCCTAAGGCGGTTTGAATAAAGTCAAATTCGGCTTGAACTGCGATCACCAACCCGCCTGACCAGCGTGGTGATTATGGGCAAATACCCCAATATAATGTAATCTATTGGGGAGGCCAATGTTCAGCAGTGGAGTTTATAAGGCTGACATGATGATGATGATGACACTCCCATCGGTTTAGAGTACTTTGGATCTGTCCTTTCCTCAAAACCCAAACGATTCGGCCATGGTCGCGGTCTTGTCCTCATTTCCATTCACTCTCGAATAAATCGCTTTCGTCGTTTCTTTATCATCTCAACGTGACCACACCATTACCTTTCTCAACCCACGCTCCACATCTTATTAGAGAAATTCGATATAACTCAATTAAATTATTGACAGATATTGAGTGGCAGTAAAATAATACTCAAATTTGGTTCAAAGAGAAATAACTGTTATTTTCGGTCGGAATGTTTTTTTGATTCCAAGATATCATTGTAAAGGTATCTTGTTATACCTACTTATTGATTTCACTCTTTAATTGCTTTCCTCGCAGTTGTTATTTGAGTATAAATAAGTAATTTCATATACTGAACTAACACTTGTTTAGGTCCCAAACTATGATTAATTTAGAATCGCACAAAATTTTAAAAACAAAAGCATGTTGTTTACGAAACTCTAAGTAAATGTAGATACTATTGGAAAAGGCGCGTTTTGAGATAAACATAAGTACATATACCCCAAAATATATATCAAGATGGATGGACAATTTGATAAAGGTCGCAGAATTTTTGACGTTTTCAAGTGCTATGTAATAGTTTCTGGAATAAATGATACTTGATTTGATTGTGATTCAAAAATCACGTTGGATGCAAGCAGCTTGCAGTCGATAACATGGGAAGCTTTTAGGGGAGGCCTATGTTCAGCGGTGGACGTGTTTGGGCTGATGATGCCAATGATGATGAAATAAATGGTCAAAAATTCCCTTGGCACAGCGTTTATTGGAGATATCGATTTGGTTGTTGGCAATTTTTCATTTTACATATTCTAATATTTTACAAGAGTATGGTACTTATATTTATCAAAGCGAAGCAGTTTATCGATGCTATTTTTGTAATTCTATATAATAGATAAACATTATACTTTCGGTACGGCTGCATTGCAAATTGTTTTTCTATTTCAACGCATAACATATTGTTTTACAAGTGTTTTTATTATTCATAATAAGTAAAAGTAAATTTATTATTTGTAGGGAGGTGACAGTGGGGTAGAAATGTCATTTCTACATAACAACAACTGTGGCAACACTGGTAACAACGATGACACCTTGCCACACTCGAGGAAAAACGGACCAGCCAATAGGCAGTATGTGTAATGAGTATGAACGGCGGTATTATGTGTGTGTATAACACAAGCAAATTAAACACTTAAAAGGGCAGACCAGCACGTAATAACTGAATTCAACCCCCTTCTTCATTTTTGCGTTATCCCGGTTGCTACCTTTCAGGCTCGGGGTCAGCGAACCAAATCTGGTTAAACCATTGATCAGACCCTGGGTAGCTTAAGTCCAGGGCAACCGGGATAAGACTAGGATAAAAGCGATGATAAGAGCAGAACAGTTTGAAAATCTTAATTGAGTTATGTGGTGGGAACATTGATCCTATTGTCCAATCAAGGGTTAAGAAATGCGACATTTTACAAGACAAGTTGTAAAAGTATAGGTAACTCCCAAATTTTGTAGGTACAATCTTTGCTTGAAAGTCCAAAAGTTGCATTTTAATAGTACCTATGCTATATAAACAAAAAAACGTTTCCCATAGTATTACGATTTGCAAAATGCCGCATTTCTTCAATCTGCCTATGACACATAAAAACACAACAAACAAGTGTTGCTTTCTTTTAAAACAATCTACCATTTTGGTAGAATAATTGGTGTGTTTAAAAATGTGATATAAAAGAAAAAGCCATATTCAAGGTGTTTGCTTACATTGAAATACAGTACAAAAATAATGTTTTATTTATATATTACTACATAGGCTAATAATTTTGGCGTGATTGAGAAAATATTTGAATCTTTTGTTATAATTATGTAAAATTTCATGCAACGAATATCAAAATATTTCTTATTTCGTAAGTTTGGCGTTTTGATGGTTCTTTTTATTTAAGTCATTAACTAAAAGATTAAACGTCGAGGGTATAAAATTATGAATAATAAGTATATGTGCAGTATCTTAACTTTAAATTTTAAGAAAAATACGTAAAAATTTTTTTGTAAATTGCATACCGTTATTTCATTTTCCAAATGTTTGGTTTATGTACGAATTGGGATGGCAGTAATGGCTGAAGAATAATGGAATTATTTCTTTCATATTTGTCGTGCTGTACATATAACTCATGTCAATAAGAACAATGTCAGACTTGTTAATTTATAAAAAGGATTGGTCGGGTTAAATTGCTTTATAATGCGTATTAAATATATATTTAGTGCCTCGGTAATGATATGCTAATCCGATTTTGAAACTATGTCATAAAAAAAGCAAAAAAAAATTTTTAGGTTTAATTTCAAACATCTTAGGTATATGACTAGATACAAGTTTGCTTTCATGTTAGATGTGTAACCTCTGTGAAAGCACTCTTATAGTAAATTCTCCATTTTAATCTAAAAAATATTTAACAATAGCCTTATTATTAGGTATTACATACGCGATCATCAAATCATCTGCCATACATAATAATATTGTGATGTATTATATATTCCTATGCATTTTTTCTACATGGCAATGTACTTAACATTAATTATTTGTTATTAATTTTGTTGTACGACGTTGTTTAGTTATTTCGTTTGATATGTAATTATTTCATTTATTTATATAATTTCTTTGAGACACATTTTCGTTTCTAAGGTTGTGATGAACTCCAGCATTTAAATTATGACATTATGATAATATAACTTATATATTTACCTACTAATAAATATATTTCTAATTGACAAAAAAAAATTTTAAAAATATAAAATTCATTTATTCAAGTTTGGCTCAATAGAGCTCTTATGAATGTCATACTTATAAACTAAAGCGCCCATTCACTGCGGGCGGGAGCTTGATCGTAAAAGAACGGGCAAGAAAATCGTCAAGGTTGGTTTTTTCTCCCGCCAGTTACAATTAAAATACTTAAAATTAAAACAGTTGTGTTCTGCAGTCACAAGATTTGAAAAAAAAGGGAGACAAAACAAAACAATTTATTACACTAAAAAAACATTTATTTTATTTTATTGTTTATTTGTAGGTAAATGTATATACAAGCTCTTAATATAATAGATTAATTCATAAAATAATTGAAGTATTATCCTGCCCTACTCACAGTTTAGGTAATAAAAAATCTTTATATTTTAAGTTTTTAGTAAATAATATAGAATTAAGTTTGAAAACATGAACTGCTTATAGCTTAAGATATAATGTGTTAAATCGGAATTTTGAGTGTTACCGTGCTATTCAACGGTATAGAGCGCTCTATTTTTTTTTGGACTGCATCAACTGCTTACATTTAACCAGAACTTGGTCATTATGATGAGACTTACTAAAAAATACTAAAATTGTTATGTAACATGATTAAATTGAAGAAATACAAGTTTAAATTAATATATTCCAGAACCGTCAAACTACCCACGAAATGTAGTAAAAAAAAAACTGGTATTTGAAGATTTGTATTATCTTGTTCTCTTGATTAATTTTATATAATATTAACTTCTTTGTAAAATAATAATACGTACGTATTAATGAGATGGACTGAAAGTGGAAACTCTCTGACAATTTTTGAAGCTTAATGTTTCATGGCACGATGAATACTAGACAAAAAATAAACATGGTATTTTTCTACATCCATATACATACCTACACAATAATATCTGTTCTGCGTGGGAAACGAGCCTTCGGAGCTAATAACGCGTAAAATTACAGCTCCATATAAGTCGATATTATAGAAACTAGTAGGACACTGAAATAACAAAGACAGATAAGCAGCATCTAAAAATACAGTCCACGGCGTATAAGTCGAACAATGACCTTGGATGTGTTAGCTGGTCTCCATCGAAGTGCGGCATGGGTTTTGGCGCGTAACTATAGCAACATAGTAACGCTACACTCCTGTGATCACTTTCTGTCCCTTTCTTTTATCTGCGATGCGCAGACAACCGCCTATTTGTTCAACTTACGTGCCACTAATTATACCTAGGTATTTTATTAAAAATTTCCTATTATCTGTAAAAGAATTGATAAAACTTGCAATAATAATAAGCGAAGTTCATTGTATCAAAAACTTGAGCCTGATTTTACTCGCAAAAAAGACTGAGTTTTGATTATGTCAACTTATTAAGATCTACTTAATTAAGATTTGTATAGGAAAAGACATAGATTAGTTCGTGGGAGATGTAAATCTGAATTTTGTGACTTACTTTAAAACTGTTTACTGTGAGTTAATAAAGATTTGTACGATGAATTGTTGTTTTATTATGTAACTAGCAGACGCCCGCGATTTTGCCCGCGCGTTCATTCTCTTATGTAAGAGTTCCACAGACTACCTTCGAACCAATTCACCAGATCAGCACGTTTATTATATGAGACTACATTATATCAAAGTATAATATTAAAATAAACCAAATCGGTTATGTGTTTGATACTGAGGTACCACTTTTTTGTATCTTAAACAACTTTCTTCAACTAAAAAATTAAAGGCTCTGAAATTACACATTGAGTGAACTATTGGTTCCGTGAAATCAATACGCGCCAATATCTGGTCTGAGGTGCCAATTGTGAAACGTTGTAACTTTTTTAATATCTCCACTACCGACCTCACTTTTGGCTACAAATTATTCTCGCACACTACAAAATAATTTTGATAACAATTTGTATATACCAATTTTTTCTAGATTAAAGATTAAAGTAATTAAAAAACGTCTAGATTAAAGTGCCACTTATAAGTTAATGTAACGTTTGAGGCATTCCACTACAAATTCCAAGATCGCCTCCAAAACTCTCTAAACTACCATTAAATAACTAAATATAGTTATTTAAGTTACAAGAAGTGGCAACTCAATCTAAACACACATAATCGGTTCATCCGCCTTTTAATATCCAGAGGAATCTTTCTTTCTTAAAGTCTGTAAATTTTTTGATCTTGACTATCATATGTTAGTTGAATCTGTAGTTGAGCTGAGATCTTAGGAATACAAACTACAAAAATACCGGAACGTTTCTATGAGTAAATCATTGTTTACATAAAACTGACAAATAATGGGCCATCATTTATCAGTGTATAGGGATTCTACCAAGACCTTTGGAGCCCAAGCCAACCTCACCTGCAAGTGGTGCACCTGCTTATCAACAGACGAGGCTCTGGCAAACATAGCAGTTCCCGGTAAGCGGCAATAGGCTCGCCAACTATTACGTGGGACAAACGATGTAATAGGCGAAGTGCGGACTGTATGTATGTATCGGTTGAGTATTTTCATACAAGAGCTGCTGTTGACTTACATTTGTTCTGTATAGATATATTTCACACAGGTTGAAAATATTATTTTGAGTTCTATTAAAACTAAAATCTTTATATACCAGCTTCATTATCCTAGCAATATCCGGCTATATATAGAAACGGCTTACAGTGCGCGGCGCGGCGCGAAGGCCGGCCGGGCCGCGCGCGCCCGCCGCACATCGTACCGCCAGGGGGGGGGGGACTGCATGATTTTTTAGCTGCTCTTCGTAAGCTGAAGTTTATCGAAGCCCGCGACATAGGATTTTCAGGCAATTCAAATAAAATATATGCCAACGATCACCTATCAACTAAGAATAAATATTGAAGCAGATATTTTAACAGGCCAAATTAAGAGCCAAAGAAAAAAAAAATGCATTTTGTTGGGTTCAAAACTGCACCGTAATGCACACACTAAACGACGGAGCGATACAACAAAAGCGAACGCACGACTACATTATTATGGCCCAGGCCAAGGGTTTGCTCACTCGTGGCACCAGATTTGGCAGAATTTCAGTTATTACACGAAACGACTGTCATCTGACCTCCGCAACCCAGACGATAATATTTTTCTATAGTTAAACCAGGTGATAAGATATAAGAACCGACATTCTTATAACGACTACTATAGATGTTCATTACAACCGGGACCAATGCTTTAACGTGCTTTTTTATTTTATGTGACACGTAATAATGACTACATCCTGCCTGATGGTAAGCAGTCTGTGAAATAAGCACATAACAAAGAGCTCATGACGGCCTGCTGAAATGCCATTTCACACCCCACTTAAAAGACCCGGGATTATAAAGAAGAGGAAACACATGAGCCGGCAACGAATTTCAGAGATTAATGGTCCTATACAGGAACGACTTACCAAAATTCTTGGTTCGGGTGCTCGGGTGTTGGTATAGTCTGCACAGTATGTGGATGGTTCCTAAGACTAGCACGTGCTTTCCGAAGCAAAGAACACTGATTATGCAAATAACTTCGAAGAGTAATATTGCAATCTGTCGGTCTCGCCACTGCGCTTTTGTAAGCAAAAAGCACTAATTATGCAAATAACATCGAAGAGTAATATTGCAATCTATCGGTCTCGCCACTGCGCTTTTGTAAGCAAAAAGCACTAATTATGCAAATAACATCGAAGAGTAATATTGCAATCTGTCGGTCTCGCCACTGCGCTATTGTAAGCAAAAAGTGTTGTATATTGTTAGAAATAAGTATGTGGGTAGACGGCATACGCACCACAGCGCTCTGTCATTAGACACCTCAGTCTGGAATAAACGATCGTACAGAACAACGCCTTTTATTTAACATTGGCGACGAGGATAAAACAAAGAAGCTCAGTGAATTATTAGTGCATTTATAGTAAAAATTGTGTTGTATACGGAGCAATTAAAAGAAAAAAAGAAAAGAAAATGTCGATCGGAAAATTGGGAGAATTCGATATTACGGCTGGGAACTGGAGTACGTACACGGAACGAGTAGACATGTATTTCATCGCAAATAAAATAATGGATGATGTCAAATTGCCTACACTCATAGCCATAATGGGGGAAGCGGCGTACGAGTTACTCGCTACACTCGCGAGCCCAAGGAAAGCCTCGGCCCTATCTTACAAGGAAGCAGTTGGTCTACTACAGGCACATTTGCAGCCCAAACCGTCTTCATTGGCAGAAAGGTACAAATTTCGGCAGAGGCGACAACTTCCAGACGAATCGGTTGCCAATTATATTGCGGAATTAAAGAAACTGACGAGATATTGCGATTTCGGGGAACAGCTCGAGGAAAATATAAGGGATCAATTTGTATGTGGATTAAGCAATGAAAGCATAAGGCAAAGACTATTCTCAGAAGATCTCAATTATAAACAGGCTGTCAGGCTGGCAACCTCACTGGAGGCAGCACAACGGGACGCGAACGCGGTAGAAAATAGAAAAGCAATATCTACAGAGATGGAAGTGCATAATATGATGAATTTGGATAAATGTTGTGTATGTGGATATTCAAATCATCGAGGATCAGAGTGCAGATATAAAGGTTTTCAAGGTAATGTGTGTCATAAAATCGGGCATCTCAGAAAAATGTGTACCGAAAAACGGGTAGGAACGGGATTAAACCCAACGGTCGCACAGCGCGGGGACTGGAGGTCGCGACGGGCACGACCGCGGCCGAACGCCGGCGGAGCGGCCCGAGGCGGCACTCGGCGCACGAGCGGGGCAGCGGCGGCGGTCAGCGGCGCCGCGCACTGGCTGCGCGAACCCAACGGGGCTGACGACGACGAGTCAGAAGACCTTGATGAGCCAATGTACCAAATGTCTTTATCGAAGTACAAACCGGTTCGTATGTCACTTTTGGTACAAAATAAGCCGTTAGAAATGGAAGTCGATACGGGGTCGGCCTTGTCTTGCATTAGTGCATCGACGTATGATGATTTATTCCGTAATTTAAAAATACAGCCGTGTAAATTAAAGTTAAAATTTTACGACGGCTCGGTAGTGCGGCCGTTAGGCTATTTATCAACGAATGTGCAATACAAAAATGTCAGTAAGAAATTAGATTTGTATGTTATTAATAATGGCTCAACGAGTTTATTGGGTAGGCAGTGGTTAATGGAATTAGATATCGATATACCTAAATGTAGTATAAATAGTCTGAAGGAACATTCTGTTAGTTATAATAAGACAGATTCCATAGAAAGTATTATTTCTAGACATAAGGTCCTGTTCGATGGCACACTGGGAAGGTACACGGGAGGATCGGTGAGCTTGGCAGTGAGGCCGGGTGCGTACTGCGCGGCGCGGCCGCTGCCGTACGCGCTGCGGGCGCGCGTCGACGCCGAGCTAGACGCGATGCTGCGCGCCGGCGTCATCGAGCCCGTGAGCCGCTCCGACTGGGCCACGCCGCTCGTCATCGCGCGCAAAGCGGACGGTGGTATTCGCTTATGCGCGGACTATAAGGTAACGCTCAATCGTGTTTTAATGGTCGATAGGTACCCGGTTCCGAAAATAGACGATTTATTTAGTGATATGGCAGGGAATATTTTTTTTACAAAGCTCGATCTCTCCCAGGCGTATAATCAATTGGAGCTAGATGAAGAATCAAAAAAATTCACCGTAATAAATACACATAGAGGGCTGTTCACATACAATCGCTTAGTGTACGGGCTATCATCGAGTCCAGGAATATTTCAGAAATTCATGATGAATTTATTTAAAAATGTTGCCGATGTAGTAGTGTTCTATGATGATATTTTAATAAAAAGTAAATGTTTAAGAAGTCATTTGAATACCTTAGACCGAGTATTAAATATATTAGAACAAAATGGATTAAAAATTAGGAAAAGTAAATGCAGTTTCTTAGTCAATCGAGTGCATTATTTAGGATTTGTCATAGATAAAGACGGAGTGAGGGTCAACTCGGATAAGATAAAGGCGATCACGGATATGTCCCAACCTAAAAATACTTCTGAGCTGAAGTCATTCTTAGGGATGGTTAATTTTTATGGGAAATTTATTAAAAATTTGAGTACATATTTGACACCATTATATAGTTTGTTAAAAAAGGGTAACCACTGGCAGTGGAACAGGTCACATGAGTCAGTATTCAGGAAAGTGAAAGAGAAATTGTGTAGCACAGACGTACTGGCGCACTTCGACATGGCCATGCCCACGCTGGTGACGTGCGACGAGAGCGCGCGCGGCCTGGGCGCCGTGCTGGCGCAGCGCGCGCCCGGCGGCGAGCGCGTCGTGGCCTACGCGTCGCGCGCGCTCACGCCGGCGGAGAGGCACTACAGTCAGATCCACAAGGAAGCTTTAGCTATTATTTTTGCGGTAGATAAGTTTCATCAGTACTTATATGGGAGGAACTTCACCTTACGTACTGACCATAAGCCCTTAGTTTCAATATTCGGCCCCCACGTAGGTATACCGAGCACGGCCGCGAGCCGTTTACAGCGTTGGGCGATGAAACTCTCCGCGTATGATTTTAATATAGAATATGTTCGTACAGATGAGAATACCGCGGACGCTTTATCTAGATTAATAAAAGAACACAAGTTAGAAACGGCAACGGAAGAAAAAGATACTTCCGAACAAACATACTTACACTTTGCAGTGGAGTCATTATTGTTAGATTACAATACCTTAAAGAGAGAAACTAGGACGGACCCGTGGCTGAGTAGAATTGCGAGTTACATAAATGACGGCTGGCCCACAGATATTCTATCGTATATGGAGTTAGGTTGTATCATGTGGGGTCAGCGCGTCGTTATACCTACTTCGTGTAGAAATAGGGTCCTGGAGGAGTTACATGACTCACATATTATTATGGGCATGGTAAAAACAAAAGCGTTAGCCAGGTCGTATGTGTGGTGGCCCGGCATCGACGAGGCCGTGGAGGGAACGTGCCGCACGTGCGACGCCTGCGCAGCCGAGGCGGACGCGCCGCCCCACCACACGCCACGCTCGTGGCCGTGGCCCAACTGTCCCTGGGCCAGAATTAATATCGACTTTCTGGGGCCCATACAAGGTATGACTTATTTGGTAATTGTGGACGCTTGTTCAAAATGGATAGAAGCAATTAAAATGAATGGGATTTCATCCCAATCGGTTATCACAAAACTATTAGAAATATTTGCTAGGTTTGGGTTTCCAAAACAACTAGTCAGTGATAACGGACCACAATTTGTTAGCAAAGAATTTAGAAGGTTTTTGTCCAAAAATGGTATTGAACACATTTTTTCAGCACCTTATCATCCGGCGTCTAACGGAGCCGCAGAAAGTGCAGTAAAGATTTGCAAGAAAACTATTAAGAAAGCTTTACAATTAAAATTAGATGTTCACTCAGCGTTGTGTAATTTTTTGCTGACGTATAGAAACACAGAACATTACGCAACAGGCGAAAGTCCGGCTAAAATACTATTAGGAAGGAATTTACGAATGCGGCTCGACTGCCTAAAACCTGATCGCGCCAGCCGAGTCAGTCAGCATCAGGCTAAAGTAGAAGCCGCGGCTGGGGGCTCTTATAGGCATTTCGAACCCGGAACTTTAGTTTGGTATAGAAATTACCGAGGTGAAAAAAAGTGGCTTCCAGGAAAAATTATTGACAAATTAGGTAGTACAAATTATAAAGTAGAAAATAGTACAGATAGAACCGGAGTACATAGACATATCGACCAATTAAAATTACGTGTATTAAAATCTAATGAGCACTTATTAGACTCGACTCTCACCACGCAAAGGCGAATGCGACCTTCCTTAATGTTTCCTTGTCACCTAATAAAAACGAAGGATCTTCGGCAACCGAGTCGAATGATAACGGTGACAAAAATATTACCCACTCCAGTTCACCGGTACAACCCTCACCTATTCCCAGTGTAGCCGTCAACGGTGAGGATACTAATAGTGAGGTGAGATCACCCAACCAACGCAGGTTTCCCTTGAGAAACCGTATGCCTGTTAAGAGATATGGACTTGACTTTGTGTCTCATAAATATTCCTAATTTTTTTTTATTGAGGGGAGAAATGTGTTGTTATTTTTTAACTAGTATATAGTAGGCTTATTTAATTATTAGTATCTATTAGGTAGGATTAATTTAATTAATATGTAACTAGGGATATAAACAGTAGATTGTTTTATTTTATTTATTTGTTTGATATGTTCATAAAGATAATTGTGTGTAGATTCTAAATATGTTAATTTTTAAGTTAGTAAATAAGGTGGAGGTGTTGTATATTGTTAGAAATAAGTATGTGGGTAGACGGCATACGCACCACAGCGCTCTGTCATTAGACACCTCAGTCTGGAATAAACGATCGTACAGAACAACGCCTTTTATTTAACATGCAATCTATCGGTCTCGCCACTGCGCTTTTGTAAGCAAAAAGCACTAATTATGCAAATAACATCGAAGAGTAATATTGCAATCTGTCGGTCTCGCCACTGCGCTATTGTAAGCAAAAAGCACTAATTATGCAAATAACATCGAAGAGTAATATTGCAATCTATCGGTCTCGCCACTGCGCTTTTGTAAGCAAAAAGCACTAATTATGCAAATAACATCGAAGAGTAATATTGCAATCTGTCGGTCTCGCCACTGCGCTATTGTAAGCAAAAAGCACTAATTATGCAAATAACATCGAAGAGTAATATTGCAATCTATCGGTCTCGCCACTGCGCTTTTGTAAGCAAAAAGCACTAATTATGCAAATAACATCGAAGAGTAATATTGCAATCTGTCGGTCTCGCCACTGCGCTATTGTAAGCAAAAAGCACTAATTATGCAAATAACATCGAAGAGTAATATTGCAATCTATCGGTCTCGCCACTGCGCTTTTGTAAGCAAAAAGCACTAATTATGCAAATAACATCGAAGAGTAATATTGCAATCTGTCGGTCTCGCCACTGCGCTATTGTAAGCAAAAAGCACTAATTATGCAAATAACATCGAAGAGTAATATTGAATCTGTCGGTCTCGCCACTGCGCTTTGGAAGCAAAAAGCACTAATTATGCAAATAACATCGAAGAGTAATATTGAATCTGTCGGTCTCGCCACTGCGCTTTGGAAGCAAAAAGCACTAATGATGCAAATAACATCAAAGAGTAATATTGCAATCTGTCGGTCTCGTCACTGCGCTATTGTTTCTAGAAGTATCATAACTTTTTGGTCATCAAATGACACGATAACCTTTTAGGAAACTCTTGCAAACAACTATCATACCTAATAAGTAATCTACATCAATGTAATAGTGTGTAATTTCAAACAAGAGCTGTTGTTGAGCTACAATTGTTTTGTAAAGATTTACATTGCTGCCGGTTGTCGGGGACATGTGGAATAATGCAAGTTAATAGATACGCCGAGTGCCGCGCTCAGAGCCCGTCAACCGTGAAACTGAAACTATTTCATATTTCCAGGGTTGGAGTTAAGGGTCTGGCCCACTGGAGCGTTATTATTTATTCAGAATAACCAGTATGTGTTACTTTAAAATAATAAAAAATGTAAAAGTTGTTATTGTAAAACAAACAAATAAAATTAACACTGTATGCAACGACAAATAATTTGAAACCTATAAAAGAAAACTATACAAAGTACATAAATTAACATTAGAGAAAACAGTGGACAAGATGTAATAATTTTAGTATTTTCAATTTTTTAGTAGATCTTCAATTATTTTGTAAACATTTCCAGTTGCACTGGTTAAAAACCTCCCCTTTATATTGTGGTCAATTAAAACTAAAATCTTCATTTACTATAATACTGATTAGATACTTATTGATCTACATTCTAGTTATTACTAGAAATTCTTTTGAAATTACACAATATTGTGTGTAATTTAAAAAGAGAGCTGTTGTTGAGCTACAATTGTTTTGTAAAGATTTACATTGCCGCCGGTTGTCGGGGACATGTAGAATAATCAAGTTAATAGATCCGCCGAGTGCCGCGCTCAGAGCCCGTCAGCCGCGAAACCGAAACTTATATTTCCAGTGTTCAGGTTTTTCCCCACAGTAGCGTCGATATTCGTAGTACTGTAATCCGTAGGTTGAACTTTTGCATCTAATCCATCTTCTTTTCTCTGCACGTCGTTCCTTTATAAGACCATAGGTTCTGAAATTCTTTATCGGCGCATGAGTTTCGCATCTTCAGTAGTCCGCCGACTTTTATACGGGGCGTGAAACAGCATTTATGTAGGTAGGCAGGTGTATTTATGTATCATGAGTTGATTTATAAATGCACCGTTGTTTCGTGCTAATGCCACAATATAGAGCAGTCTAATTATTTTTGGAATACATCGACCGCTTACCATCCGGCGGGATGTAATCATTACGACGAGTCACATTGAAAGAAGGATCACCAATATTTTTAAAAATTATTTAAAAAAATTACTTTACTAACCGCATGACGCCTATGGTAGCATATTAATTAAGTACTTTCTCAGTAAACGTTATTATCGCACCAGTGTGGCAGAGCCTTAACGGCGACGAAACGCGACCGGTTACTCCGAAAAACGGTTTCATGGAATACATTGACCAATTTAAAAGTTCTTGGTAGAAAAATATTTTGTTAGTTTAACTCGTTTATGTTAGTGCATATGTGAAAGTGGCATGCGACTTCAATTAGTTTAAGTTTTAGATACTTTAACTTTATCGTTTCCTCTTATTTACGCTGTTGTAACACATTCATCACGTTTTTTAACGTTGGTAACAATATGCATTTACGCACTGCAGTTCGGCCAAAGGGGTCCGAAACAGGGTGTGGGACTCATCACCGGCAGACAAGACCGCCAGCAGTAATACCCACTAAAAATCTTCCGCTTGTTGAGATAGAGGCGGGGAGCCAGTACTTGGGTTGCAGCGTCTGGACCCCACCCGCGGTCAAAGTCCCCCGGGCCACAAAACCGGAAGGACCTCCTCAGAGATGCGCAGTGGATGCGCCCCTTCTATCTCCGTGTGCGATCATAGCGTGTGTGGCCGACTTCTCGGAGGGTCTTTGGTTATGGTATGACCCCTGCCGTCTAAAGCCCTCCTGGCACCGCTTGGCAGACCTTTACGGACCTGCCGGGAGGTATTCAGCACCCCCACCATGACAAGGTGGAGACCAGTCGGGGGGGTGGGAGGAATAAGCCTAGAACCCTAAATCAACCTGGTATGTTCTTCATAATTAAGACTGAGATGTAATATTAAGGAATAAAATTGTTTGAAAACATTTCATATTCAGTCAAGAGCTTTTATTATTATTAAAACAAGTTTTTCTTCGCTTAGATACTCACACATATATGAATTAATAAAACTATACACCACGGATAAGGCGGTCGTAACCCATCGGTCGAGCGTTCAGAGTGTTAACCACACCAGTGGGCTCTGACTTCAAACCACGTTGACATAAGAACGTCTTAAAAAATGTTACGTCAGTAAGCTTTTGAAAAGTTATACGCCTCATTTGTTTTTATTTCCTTACTGACAATCGAAATTAGACCCTCCGTTTTGTACATAGGACATTCTATTTATCTTTGATTACAGAAACAGTAAAATGCATCGATAGATACCGGAGCTAGCTATTTTAACAGTCAGTAAGAGATAGATACGTTATTGATAATAACCTCACTACCATAAGCTTATGGCATGTCTTATAATATGATTACCACATTATTAATGAGCTTTGAATAAACAACATATTCACTCAAAGCTTTGACTTCCAACGGATTGACGCACTAGATATGGCCGGTTTATTGCGTTTTGCGTGTCATCTTTTTAATGTCGTAGATTTATGCGAAACGTATTCATGGTAATTAGAAATAATAGTAATAATAATCGTTTATTTACCAATATAGCATATACAAAGGAAATGAATTACAGTGGACACTAGGCTCGCAGGCCTGTGTCGCAATAACCATAAGTGAGTTACAAATATTAATTGTACAATAATTTCCGTCTTTGTAGCTCCGGTTTATTTATTAATAAATAATTACATAATTATGTTACATAAAAAGATCAAGTTACAACAAAAAAAATACATTAGAAATTCAATATAAAATAATAATTAAAAAATAAAAACACGTAAAAGTGAGTGTGTGTTAGTGTACGTGTGTGTGTGTGTGTGTAGAGGGCAAGCCAATTTCCATTAGGAGGTCTCTTATTGTGGACAGTAATGACATTCTTAGTGAGCGGAAACACTCAGTTACCCCGGACACTGTGGTGTAATTAAAATGAGGAAACGGTATACCAATATGTAAAAACAATTACTTAACGAACGGAATAATTACTAGCGTGGGCGAGTTCGATTGCGGTTGCCTCTTAATTGAAGATTAATGAAGTATTAAAACAGTAATAAGAAGGAAAAGCTCTGATTTTTCGAGTATTTGCATAGTGTAATCATGGGTAGATCGCAGTTAAGTTGGTAGGTCACTGTTCAAACCCTAGGTAACCTAGGGTTCTAGATAGTAGTCGAGGGAAGGCTAGGATGCTTAATAAAAGCCAACTTCGCTCAACACGGTTTTTTTGTTGACATAGTCAAATAAGAAATTACAACCAGTTGGTGTTATTACTACGATAAAACAAAACACCTACGCGATCTAACTGGGCACAGTGCCATCTATTGGTATCATTAGAAACTACTTATTTCTATGTTATAATTAATATGGACTGACTGTGAAGTTTAACATTATTTACCTGCCACAGTTAACTAACAATAAAGTTATTTCAACGTACATTTATGGTTTGAACAGTCACATAGCAGAGGTAAAGAACAACTGATTGGGAGATTTGGGAGTGTAGGCTTCTATCACAAACATAAGGACAATATTATTAGAGTGAAATGTGGTACCGGCCTAGAACAGTGCCACTTCCACTTATTATAGTGTGAAAGATTTTATGAACGACAAGTCTGCCTGGAAGTGACATGAATTGCTCCTTTCTTAAGATAAAATGAGATATGTATGATCTTTAGATATTATATTTTGTTAGTTTTAAGAACAGCGGTAATCTTAAAATTTTATTTCTTCAATTGTATTAGATCTTAAAACATAATTTGGAAAAAGCCGAGATGAGATTCTTGAGGCATTCTTCTCAATATTTGCCTTTTGGAAGCCTCGTTAGAGTCACCGACAGACTGATTGACTGACGCACAATCCCCTCCCTCCTTTAGAATCACGACAGGCTGACTGACAGATACCGACAGACTGAAAGGAAAACCACAACAGACAAATAAACTGATAAACTTTGACAAATTCTGACAAAGAACCCATTTGCTTTTATTTCTAGATTATGGTACCGCTCATATCTCTTTCATTGTTGTTAAAAAATATATCGAATTTCCATTTTCCCCGGAGGGGTAGGCAGAGGCATATTATACGCCCACACTTCACCAATTATATAGTTGGTCCCACGTAATAGGTGGCAAGCCTATTGCCGCTTAACGGTCACGGTTATGTTCGCCAGAGCTTCGTTCGTTGATCGGCAGGTGCACCACTTGCAGGTAAGGTTGGCTTGGGCTCCTGATATGTTGATAGGATCCCCACACACCTTATATATTCGATTAAGTAATAATAGTCCAACAAGTATCTTCTAAATCAAAATGGTGAGGCAAATAATACAATCAGATTCAAATGCGAACGGGATTACAGTCATATAAGTAAATATATCTTATTCTAGATTCTATTCGTAGCAGTACCCTTTCTTTATTTTTTTCGTTTAGAATATTATTTTTTGTTTGTGTATCTATTGAAGACCAGCGTCTAGGCATCACTTAGATGCTCCGGCCATATGCTGAGAAGTCATCATTTAATAATCATGTATCATATCAGCCCATTAACGTCCCACTACTGAGCACGAGCCTCCTCTCACATACCACGGTGCGAGGATATTGGGTCATACTCCACCACGCGGACCCAGTGCGGATTGGCGGAGGCAGGTGTATGGCGTCCTGCTGTTAGAATTTATCAAGCCGCCCATTAGGCCTCTAACATGGCTTAACGACTACCACATTTTAGTGATAACCGGGACCAACGGCTTAACGTGCCTTCCGAAGCACGGAAGCGCTCGATATTAAATGCCACACAAACGGTCACCCATCCATGGACTGACCTCTGTAAACTCTGCTGTACTTCGGTGATCGTTTCCGACCACCGAGCACCGCAGAGCTACGAACGCTTCTCATCATGTATAGATGTAAATATTTTCTGTTTTTTTTGTACATGGTTATGATCAAAAGTTTTTCATTATTCCTTTTAAAAAGTAATATCTTATATATCCAAAATCGATGAAACGATGACGCGATTGATAATACCCAAAGATCTGTTTGTGGTAAGCCCGAACTTTATATATGTTGATGTCATATTTGCTCCTGTGTTTTATGTTGTGTTAAAATAGAAATTCACGAAGGAATTTGAGGTAAAAGGTTTTCATCACACATTTCTATTCATCAAGGGCAACCTTATAGCCCGAAGGGTCAGCTTTAGCAGGTGGGTCCAATGGACCAGGCATTTTAAAGTTACGAGGTGCCGTTTGTCACAAAGTTACGGCAACATTAACAAAATAACTATGAAATAACTTGGGTAGTTAGGTAGCACTTACCTTTGTTTGAAGCAAAAATATACACAGCACATGTGTTTTTGATGCTTTTGTTTGTTTAAAAGTGTTTCTATGTTTTGTTTACTTTTCGTTTTTTCAGGTTTGTGTATTTTGACGACCGATATGGCGTAGTGGCGAGTATACGCGCACTCCACTCCTCGAGGTCGTGGGTTCGATTCTCACACAGGACAAATCTTTGTGTGTATAAATATGAAAGAAAGAAAGAAAGAAAATATTTATTCAATACAAGTTGCAAGAAAAAAAATTACAGAAAATAAGTACAAAATAATAAAAACACAAATCAATAATATGAATGTTTGTTGTTCTGGTCAGGGTGTTTTCCCATGTTTATTAAGTACCTATGTATTTACAAAGAAGGAGTATTTACCCTTTATTTACTATCCATAATACAAGTTTTTATTGATACTTATCTTGAAACTAAATAACTGGAGTAAGTGTCAGAAATATTTATTTTTCTTTTTTATTTATTTATATTGTTTGAATTGGGCTGGAAAAGAATTCTGTTGTATCATGTTTCTGCATTAAAGGTTAGTTATTGAAGAAATTTGTTTAACATTCATATCTGCTGATGACTCCTATGAAGTGAATGTATAAATTACCGTCATTTGTAAACGAGTGAAGGTAAAGTACACTTAAGTGCTGGTCCATAAAAATTGCTAGTCAGTAGCAAACAATTAGCAGCGCTCAATGGGTGAGGTCATAAATATGCATGGCGATATTAAAACGTAACGCCTGTCGCCTAGGGGTGAATATTAATTCGGGCAGTTAAACACAGTGATTCAGCATGGCCATGCCTTGTCTGCAATTTTTAAATACTAGCTTTAGCCTGGCATTTACCCGCTTAAACTACAGTTTACTAAGTTACTTTAGGTATATAATTAACGCAAGAAGAAAGATCGTATCCAATATGTGACATTTGTCATGCGACGTCTCAAGCTGGCACGCAACATGACGCGCTGCTTGTTGGTTGTTCCGTGCCATAACTGCACAATAAAGGTTCAAGTGGAGACGCAAGAAAGTCGAGATGAGTTTCTTGAGGCATTCTTCTCAATCTCGTTGCCTTTTGGAGTCCTTTTTTGAGTCACCGACAGACTGACTGACTGACTGACAGACAATCCCCTCCCCCCTTTAGGATCACGACAGGCTGACTGACAGATCCCCCCGATAAGAGTCACCGACAGACTGACAAATCTTGAGAAAAAATCACAACAGACAGATAAACCGACAAACTTTGACAAATTCTATCAAAAAATCCATTTGTTTTTTCTTAATTATGGTACCCGCTCATATCTCTTTCATTGTTGTTATAAAAAAAACAAAAAAAACATTTCTTTCACTCTTTGTTGTGTTTGTATTAATGACAATAAAGTATACTTTTTAATTTTCATGTAGCCGTCTACACAACATTAACACGAGTCATGTTGCATAGCATGCCGTTCAAAATATTGGGCGTGGTCTGTCCACATTATTATCACTCGTCAACATCATGTCGCCAGAGTGAGACATGATATCAGTGACAATGTTTTTTTCACGTCTCTAATTGTCAAGCAACAAGCCGTGCGTCATGTTGCGCGTCATTTTGCGCGTCATCTAGCAAAGTCCCGCTCTATCGTGATTTGTTGCTTAGTGGTTGGGTTTAATCCAACAATAGTTCCTCAGTGACTTGTTGACGCCAGGGCATGCGTCAACACACAAAGTTGATAAGCAAAAGTTCCACGTTGCCCTTCGATATGATAATAATATCTAATAATATATTTATTTCCACAAAAACCTGAGATTAATACATATACGAATACAGCTTAGAGCTAAGGTACAATCCATATAAAGGACATCTGTTTCTGGAGTAGATAAATAAATATCTGCATTCCAGAAAACAGCGCTCTTCCACAAAGTAGTAACTACACTTATAAGCTAATTCCATTTCCTAATTACAAAAAGGGTGTGTGTATTGTCCTCCCTGTGTGTATATGATGGTGTTTGAATGAGTGTGGAAGGTAGGTGTAGGTTCGAAATTTAGGACTACAGTAGAACACTTAACAAATTTTCAGTTTCGTCATTGTAAAATTTTTGAATATATTAAAATAAACATTTTTTGCAGTCCCTACTGTTTAAACTAACCTTTTATTAATTATATTAGAAAGATATGGACCATGGATAATCATATCAAGCGTCTTATGTTGCCTAGTGGTAGGGTTTAATCCAACAATAGTTCTTCGGTGTCACGTTGACGCAGGGGCATGCGTCAACAGACGACATTGATAAGTTCCACGTAGCCCTTCGATATGATAAACACGTTAAGCGTCAAATGTTGCCTAGTGGTTGGGATTAATCCAACAATAGTTCTTCGGTGCCATGTTGACGCCAGGGCATGCGTCAACAGACAATATGGACAAACAAAAGTTCCACGTTTCCTTTCGATATGATAAACACGTCAAGCGTCAAATGTAGTTGAAATGAGGCTTTATAGGCCCAAACCTTCTTCATGAATCACTCTGCCCGTTGGTGAAAATTTTAGTAGTTTGTGAGTTTACCGCTTTCAGACTGACAGACGCTGCGAGGGGAACTTATTTAATGAATTACTAATATTATATCCTTGGAAATCTGACAACTACTTCCAAACTAAATAGAGCTTCTATTGTGTGTTCTAGATACCGAGTTCACAGATTTCTCGTGTTGTCCTTTATAAACAATTCTATTCAAATTTACAAGCTACGGCGCTCTTGCCGACCATAATCTCGGGCCATTAACATGGGCCTCCTCTCTTAAATTAAAATAAGACAGGGGCCTACCGCCGAACTTGCTGGTAATCGATTATTATTAGGCAAAATCGATTTCGAATTGATTCTGTCGTACCACCGAGCGCATGGAACTCGATACAAGATGGCGTTCTCCATTTAGACACACATTTTGAAGGATTGACGTGATATTTGACAGTCTCTATTATGTGTTTTTTCAAATTTTATTACATACTATTTATATTTAGGTTAAAATGTGTCATCGAAAAGCCGCTTCAGTAGTCTACAAAGGTCATGAATAAATCTATGGCTTTCGGCAGATTCCCCGGTACGGATTGATGAACATCAGAAAATTTAGATCTAGATGAAATAGCTGAAATTCATCGAACTCGGCAGTAGGCCCCCAGATCAGGTCACACTCCACCACGCGTACCCAGCGGGGATTGACAGAAGCAGGTTTGTGGCGTCCTGCTGTTAAAATTTTCAAACCGCCGAATAAGGCTTCAAACATCTTAACGACTACCACACATAGTAATAACAAGGATCTACATCTTAACGTGCCTTCCAAAGCACGGAAGCGCTCGATATTAAATGCCACATAAACGGTCACCCATCCAAGGACTAACCTCTGTGAACTCTGCTTTACTTCTCTTGTCGATTTGTCATCGCGACACTAGTTTCGCTTAGCGCGAAACTTAATTATTATCGTTAAATTAATGCATGCTTTTTAAATCTGCATGTATATTGAGAAAAATAGTGTCACGACATTGATGTTTTGCCATCAGATCCGTAATGTAAATTCAACATTTAATAAACAATTTACTACGCTTGAAACTACACGATAATCTATCTTTCGAACAAAACGGAAACGTGTCCTTACTGTCGGTGTAACGTAAAATCGAAATTCAGCTTTTGATTCACGCGTGGTCTCGTGTCCGATGCAGCAGGACAGCCCAAAATTGACCCATGCTCCGGGCCATTTCATTACATACAAACTTCAAAGTGCTCACTGAAGTTTGGCACACTGATATATCAACGGTTCCTATGTCTAAAAGGAAATGTCTAAATCTAAAAAAAATAGTAAATATAACAAAATATTACGTGAAAAATACTTATATTTATAACTGAACTTTTTTTTTTCTATGGCGATTTCAACGTTTATTTTACTCCCCTGTACACCTTAGTTTTAGACATGTCCTTTTATACGTAGGGACCGTCGATATATTGATATAGCTTATGTCAATGAATAGTTGCTGATGATGTTTCCAAGTCAGGACAGTGAGTCAAACTTATGGCGATCCTTAATATGAAATTATTCGAAGCGTTTGCCAAACGTGTTCACTTTTTGGTGAATTTCATAAGTATCTTTTCCAATAAGCTACAGAACAGTGAATTTAAACAATGGTAATATTAAATATTACTACGACTTACGAATTCCTAATAATGTTATACTTGAAATACAGCACATTTAAAAATGTACATGCTTCAAAGTGAAAAAAATGTTAAGAGAAAAGTATCTTACATCAGCATACATCAGCTTTGTGCTGACCGCTGGCGTAGCACCTAATTAGTTTCAAGTATTGCAGATTTCCCTGTTTTTAAATGCATTACATTTAAGCCTTCTAAATGAAAACCATCAGATGACCTTCTTTCGTTGGGGGTGAAGCGGCAGGGTGTGTCAGACTTTTACTGACTAATAACCATCCATGTTCCTTCTTGAGCCTGCAATGACCCGGGGCCGCGGTAACCCTTTAGAACAGACTCGCAACACCAAGCGAAAATATGAATCAGTATATTCTGTTAGTCATGCGTTTAAATTATATAATGAACTTGACTATAACCTCATGCGATGCCTCGTTAGTTAAAAAGTAGTCAAACTTTTTACATAAATATCTTTTTTTACAATAAGCTGTGTCTTGCGCTTAATAAAACGTCGCCATCTTGAAAAAAATCAACGAATACGACACTTTTTCGACGAAATATCTTTATAAACCTTGTTTACCTGTATTACAAGCTCTACTAAGACTGCGAACTAAATGCAAGAAGTCTGAAGACATTAAAAAGACACGGGTAGAAGCTAGTAAGGCTTATTTAGTCGCAAGTTTGTGACTGTTTGCAAAGCTTTACTGGAGCCTGGCTCATCTTACATTCACCAACTAGATTGCGGCCAACTACAAAACGGGTTTTAAAGTCTTGACGCAGGATCATACATTTCTTGCTTTCAGTTGAAACTTGAATCCTCTGCGAACATTACATTTTCACTTTGAACATCGAAGTTAATTCGGAAGTAGCGTTTTTATGTTGTTCTAATTATTATCTAACTTAAGTATAACTTTTATAACTTAAGTATGACTTTTATTATTATTAGATTTAGAAGTATGTTATCGTTATTGTACATGCGAAAGAGTTCCAGAAAATACTCCAAAGATACCACAAATGACTATAACGACCGATATGGCGTGGAGGTCAGTATACCTGCACTTCACTCAAAAGGTCGTGGATTCGATTCCCACACAGGACAAATCTTTGCGTGCTTGATCATGACTATTCGTTCTGGTCTGAGTGTTTTCCTATGTATATTAAGTATGTATGTAGAAAAAAATGGAATTTAAGTATGTTTATCCGTTCTTTAGAATTCATTACACAAGTTTTTAAAGATATTTTTGTTGGAACTAAATAATTGGTGTGATTGTAAGAGTATGTTTATTAATTACTTAAATCCGATAATACGTATTTGTTTACAAAAACAAGTCAAATTATTTTACCACGATCAAGTGCTTACTTATCACGAGCTTACTTTGAAATTAAATTCTTTGTTAATTTTATCACTGTGTTCATTATAAAACCATCCATATCTTAGCTTTGTCTCAGTTGACCTCAACTTAGCTTAGTCCGGGGTCTGCTCACTAGTCTAACAAAATAGATTGGCTTTAATTCAGTTATTCTATGGAGTGATTGTCGTCTGACCTCCGCTACCCAGAGGGAAACCAGCTGTCTGAATATTAGAAGGCACTGACTTCCTGATAACGACTGCTATTGATCTTCTTGACAGCCGGGACCAACGGCTTAATGCGTTTTCCGAGACACGGAACAAACGATAACCCGAGATTCTCTCATCGTCATCATCTCAGCCCATTAACGTCCCACTACTGAGCACGAGCCTCCTCTCACATACCAAGGTGCGAGGGTATGGGGTCATACTCTACCACGCGGACCCAGTGCGGATTGGTGGAGGCAGGTGTATGGCGTCCTGCTGTTAGATTTTTTCATGCCGCCTATTAGACCTCTAACATGGCTTTACGACTACCACATTTAGTGAGTGAACCGGGACCAACGGCTTAACGTGCCTTCCGAAGCACGGAAGCGCTCGATATCAAATGCCACGCAAACGGTCACCCATCCAAGGACTGACCTCTGTAAACTCTGCTGTACTTCGGTGATCGTTTCCGACCACCGAGCACCGCAGAGCTACGAGACCCTCTGAATTGCAGTATATTTGGCTCATCAATGGGCTGTAGCTGCTCATAAAATTACATTTAGCATCAAGAACCATCATCTTTCAGGGACTGTAGTATCTCACTTCTAGGCTTAGGTCTTCTATCACACACCAAGAACATGATTATTCTTAAAATTAAAATTTATTTATATAAATTTTATTTATTAAAATTTTTTTGACTGTACTATTTGTGTCTGGCTGGTTTTGGTAACATTAAAAAGGTTCCATTATAAAGAAAAGAAAAAAATAAAAAAAAGTTGTTTCCCGCTATTTTTCATTTGTTTTTCTCTCCGTAAAAATGAGTGAATCTAATGAAGAAATTCGATACATTTTAAAATTTTATTATAAAAAAGGCAAAAATGCAACTCAAGTAGTGAAAAAAATTTGTGATGTTTATGGACCTGATGCAGTGTCAGTAAGAGTAGCACAAATTTGGTTCAAACCTTTTCAGTCCGGAAATTTTGATGTTAAAGATGCACCTCGCTCTGGTCGCCCTATTACGAATAAAATGGACGCCATTTTTGAAAGAGTGGAGCAAGATCGGCATATTAGTAGTTACGATGTAGCTGAAGAACTGGGAATTGACCACAAAACAGTTTTGACCCATTTGAAGAAAGCTGGTTATACAAAAAAGCTCGATATTTGGGTGCCACACGAGCTCACTCAAAGAAACTTAATGAACCGTGTACTCATTTGCGATTCATTATTGAGACGTAATTAAACCGAGCCGTTTTTAAAGAGATTGATAACTGGCGATGAAAAGTGGATCACGTACGACAAGAACGTGCGAAAAAGGTCGTGGTCGAAAGTTGGCCAGGCTTCACAGACTGTGGCCAAACCTGGCCTAACACGAAATAAGGTGATGCTGTGTGTATGGTGGGATTGGAAGGGCATTGTTTATTATGAGCTTTTACCGCCCGGCAAAACCATCGATTCTGATCTTTACTGCCAGCAACTGATGAGATTAAAGGAAGCAGTCGAGAGAAAACGGCCGGAATTGATCAACAGGAAGGGTGTGGTCTTTCATCACGATAACGCTAGACCACACACATCTTTAGCCACTCAGCAAAAATGAAGAGAGTTCGACTGGGAGGTCCTAGTGCATCCACCATATAGCCCTGACCTTGCGCCTTCAGATTTTCACCTGTTTCGGTCTCTGCAGAATTCTTTAGGTTCTGTAAGGTTGACCTCAAGAGAGGACTGCCAAAACTATTTGTCCCGTTTTTTTGATCAGAAGTCCCAAAGTTTCTACAGTAACGGGATAATGTCTCTGCCCACAAAATGGCAGAAAGTTATTCAACAAAACGGTACATATATATTGTAAATAAATGTAAATAAACTTTGAAAAAAATGTCTTGACTTTTCATACAAAAATACGAAAAGACTTTTTCCCCAACCTATTATATATACTATATTATTGGTGGAGCGAGGACATACACAAAACGGCTGGCAATGGGTGGATACCAACAGCTGAAAATCAAGCTCAGTGGCGTGCCATGACCGTGGACGAATGAAGACTGATGATGATGATAATATTAAAGTTCTCATATACCAAGAAGAGAAATTAGATTTAATACAAACTCCTCAAGGACCCGGTTATTTCACTTTATTTCTTAATACGACAGTTTTCAAGGAAAATCATTTTAGGAGTTTCAAGGCTTTCTCAATTTCATGCAAACAATGCCGCCGCACTCGGAAGTTTGTTCCCCACTTGAGGCAATAGTCAAGGCAGCGACTGGAATATATATTAACAAGAAGCCACTCACCTTTTTGAAAGAATGACCTTACATACTTGATTGGAGTTTCTGTTATACCCCAGGTATATAACGGAATAATACCAAATTTGCCCCATTTTACACTACGTTTACCTTTTCAGTGTGTAGTGTCTAAATAAGATTTTAAAACTAAATGCGTATAGTAATTAATATGGTACTTATAACCACAACATTTTAATTATGTCTGTGTGTCTGTTTGTGTTTGTTGTTGTCTAAATTGAGGCAATAGTGAAGTCTTCACTAAAGTTTCTTTACCGAAACGGAATAATACCTAATTTGCCCCATTTTACACTACGATTGCCATTTCAGTTTGTAGTGTCTACATAAGATTTTTAAATTAAATACGTATAGTAATTAATATGGTAATTATAACAACAACATTTAATTATGTCTGTGTGTCTGTTTGTGTTTGTTGTTGTCTAAATTGAGCCAATAGTGAAGTGAAGTCTGCACTGAAGTTTCTCTAACACCTCAGGTTTATAACGGAATAATACCTATTTTTCCCCATTTTACACTACGACTACCTTTTCAAAGTATCTAAATAAGAGTCATTAATTGAGTGAGTACGGTATTAAAGGGAGTACAAGGATCCTACCGTCTTCTTTGGAGCTCAAGCCAACCTCACCTGCAAATGGTACACCTGCCAATTAACGGACGAGGCTCTAGCCTGTCCTGGTAAGCGACAATAGGCTCGCCAACTATTACGTTGGAACAACAATATAACTGGCGAAGTGTGGACGTATATTATGCCTCTGCCTACCCCTTCCGGGAAACAGGCGTGATTGTATGTAATTAAATGCATATAAAGTAATGTGGTACATATAACAACAACAAAAAATGGTCAGTCTGTTTGTGGTTTTTATTTTCTTACTTGAGGTAATAGTGAAGGCAGCGACGAGTGGAATATTCTAATAACAAGAAGCCACTCACCTGTTTGATAGAACGACCTTTATACCGACGACCGATATGGCGTGGAGGTCAGTATACCTACACTTCACTCCAGAGGTCGTGGGTTCGATTCCCACACAGGACAAATCTTTGTGTGCATGAACATGAATATTTGTTCTGGTCTGGGTGTTTTCTTATGTATATTAAGTATGTATTTATAAAAAAAAAGTATTTAAGTATGTTTATCCGTTTTTTAGTATCCATAACACAAGTTCTTAACGATACTTATCTTGGAACTAAATAATTGGTGTAATTGTCAGAAAATATTTATTTATTTTATTTATTCACTTGATTAAAGACTAAAGACTTAGACTTTGATTAAAGACTTAGGTATAAGTCCTTATAATTCCTTATATTCTATATAAAATATATAGAATATAATATTGACAACTTTGACACATTTTGAATTCGAAATACCTTTCTCTTGAATACAAATAATATTTGAAGTGTCTGTTTGTCAAGTAAAATTAAGAGCATCTTATTAAATGCATTTAAAAGTCATACAATACCATTAACACTTTTTCTCTTAGTCTTGCTGTGGCCTAGTCCCAAAATCACTTGACCAATAGTTAACGGGATTTATTGTATTAATCATATGATTTCTTTTCCTTTTAGGACATACACCTCCATGTCTGTTGGGAAACCTTGACAAAAAAGTAGTAAATTTAAGCGAATAAATAAATAATTTCTAACAATTACACCAATTATTCAGTCCCAAGATAAGTATCATTAAGAACCTGTGTTATAGATACAAAATAACGGATAAACATACTTATATACTTTTTTTTAATAAATACATACTTAATATACATAGGAAACACCCAGACCAGAACAAATATTCATGTTCATGCATACAAAGATTTGTCCTGTGTGCGAATTAAACCCACGAATCGGAGCGGAGGGCTGGTATACTGACCTCCACGCCATATCGGTCGTCAAATAATATTCTTGAAAAGTCATTCATTGAGATGCAAGTCACCAGCCTCCACTAATCAGGACTGTGTATACGTGGTGCAGTATGACTTCAAACCGTATTACTTTGGTTCTTGAGACCCGACATTCATGTGCTAAGATGGTTATGATGATGAATTTTAAAATATGGGGATTACCGGCAGACTTACTGACTGACGGACAATCCCCGCCTTCCTTTAAAATCACGACAGGCTGACTGACAGATACCCCCGATAAGAGTCACCGACAGACTGACACATCTTGAAACCACATCAGACATATAAACTGACAAACCTTGATAAATTCTGACAAAGAACCCATTTGCTTTTACTTCTTTATTATGGTACCGCTCATATTTCTTTCATTGTTGTTAAAAAATATATGGAATTTCCATTTTGTGTAAATGTTTGACGAATCTAAATGATCATGTTGGTCTAAAAGACAATAAAGCACTTTTTTTTTATTTCGTGCTCAGGTGAGGACATTCATGTGCGAAGATGGTTATGATGATGAATTTATATTCTGACAAACTAGGGTCGGCAGACTAAAGCACATAAGTCACAAAAATATTTTTTTTAATTATTATTTAATCGACGTTCTATAAAATAATAATAATAATTATTATTTTATAGAACGTCGATCTAGGGTCAGCAGACTAAAGCACACAAGTGCAGGCGCTGCGGGTACTCAATGCACTGTCACTGTCCGACCAGATAGATTTATTTGCAAGTTCACTGAACGAATTCGCAAAAGCAGCATATTGCTTCTGCAGTAGATAATAATGCAATAGTTTAATAATTACTAGATAAGAATGATGTGAAAGTTTTTAGTCAGGTATTTATTGTAAGCTTAGCTACTCTATCGTATTAGGTTTGGTGCCTGTAAAGATAGTTGTAAGTTTTATGGTTGAATGAATAAATAATTTTTAAAAAAAATTATGTTGCATAAGTCTTTAAACGCATCGTATTTAAATTATTTTAAAATTATTTTTGTGAATTATGTGCTTTAGTCTGCCGACCCTAGTATACCCGATAAAATAGAAAATAAAATAGAATCCTAGGTACCTATTGTGAACAAATTAGACAAGTACTCGAAAATTTCTAAGTAAATAAATGATATAAATCGTGTTGAATTTCTTAATTAAAACAAACGAGAGATACCGAATACTGCTGTTATTCCAGCAAAGTGTCTAAATCTTTGTCAAGTTTGAAGTCTCATAAATTGGAATTGAAGAAGTTCTACCACCAGTTATGTGCTGAAATATTGCTCGACTTAAATTCAAATTAACGGTCTGAAAGGTTGAATGAACATTACTACGTTTAATTTACTTTGTACATACATACATAAAATCACGCCTGTTTCCCGGAAGGGGAAGGCAGAGGCATATTATACGTCCACACTTCGCCAATTGTGTTGTTGGTCCACGTAATAGGTACCTAAGCCTTGTGCTACTTACCGGGAACTTCTATGCTTGCCTCGTCTGTTAATCGGCAGCCACTTGCAAGTGAGGTGGACTTGGGCTCCAAAGATGAAAAAAATAAAATAAAATAATATATACTTTACTGTCTTTAAGATCAACATGATTATTTAGATTGGTCAAATATTAACACACAGAATGGAAATTCGATATATTTTTTTTAACAACAATGAAAGAGATATGAGTAGTACCATAATAAAGAAATAACAGCAAATAGGTTCTTTGTCAGAATTTGTCAAGGTATGGCAGTTAATCTGTCTGTTGTGGTTTTACCAAGATTTGTCAGTCTGTCGGTGACTCTTATCGGGGAGATCTGTCAGTCAGCCTGTCGTGATTCTAAAGGGGGGAGGGGATTGTCCGTGAGCCAGTCAGTCTGTCGGTGACTCTAACGAGGCTTCCAAGAAGGCAACGAGATCGAGAAGAATGCCCCAAGAAACTCATCTCGGCTTTTTTCAAATTATGTCTTAAAATCTAATACAATGAAAGAAAAAAATATTAAGATTACAGCTATTGTTCTTAGCGTTGATTAATTCAAGGCTAGATGGCTCTGGGTAAAATGTCAGTAATTTTTAATAAACATAACTTTTGTTAATTTTAGCATGAAAACATAACATCAAAACACAAAGCACCATTATTAAAATTCAAAATGGCACCTAACCGAAACTACTGCGAAATGGGCCCTGTTTACGGCCGGTAACGTGCCGGGCACCCATGCTGCATATTTATGATTTAATCAAGCCGCCAGATGGCTCCGGCACATTACCGCTGTCTCCAAACAGCTTACTGCATGTCCCGACGGGCGGCGTCTTGGAACTGAGCCTAACATTTCATATTTGGCAGCTTTCATTTGGGATGCAATTTCAATGATACACAAAGGCAAAATATCACAGCTTCAGAGCAAAAAAGTCAAAACCTCCTTTACATAAGTTTTACTAAAGAGCATTGCAGGTTTCCTTGCAAATTCTTTCTATATTAAGGCTACTTAAGTATGGAACGCTCTGCCTGTTAAATTTAGGCTTGCACAGAGTAAAAATATCTTTAAGTGCATCTTGCTATCGTTGCATGATTGCTATTTAAATGAGTCCTCGTCGGGTTAAGTCTCCCTACTATCTTGCCTGTATTATATATATTTATATATAGTTATATTTATGTATTAAATTATGTACTTTATTTGTTTTTTTTTTTAAGTTAGTTGATTTATGTAAGTTTATTAATATTATGTTTTAGCTTATAGCACCGCTTTTAACCCTTTCTGCTATCCTTATGGTTAACTGGTAGATGGTTAAATGATTTCGGAATTAAGGTCGCCTTTGTACTTTATTTTTTGTGTGCAATAAAGATTAAATAAATAAATTTAAATGATGACAAGATTATGACACATTATGTGTGTATATTATGAAAACGATCACAGAAATCAAGCTGCGTTCATAGACGTGCATTCTCATTATGCAATGATACTACACTACCGCTGTCTCCAACAGCTTACTGCATGTCCGACGGGTGGCGTTTTGAAACTGAGCCACATGTGTGTTGGTGGACGCAGGTGTGGCGTTCTGCTGCTAGATTTCAAGACGCCCCATTAGACCTCTATCATGTCTTCGCCTTTTTACGAGTACCACAAATTTGTGCCATATACAAATACAAAATACAAAAAGTTTATTTCAGTTTCTTAGTCTACTACAGACATAAGTGGTTGATGCTCCCTTTTAAGCTAAATTGCTTGTGATAGGCAGCACCGCTCTTCCATAGCATGGTTACAAAATAGACTAACCACCATAACAGTTTATAAATTAGCGGCAACTAACATAATCTAAGACAATAAAAATAAAAAAAAAAAACATTAAAAATCAAATCGTTAACATAAGAATAAATATAAAAGGAATTTAAAAAAGAAAATCATTAAAGGATTTAGAAAATTGTGTGTGTGTTTGTAAGTGTGAGTGTTTTTGTGAGTGTGGGTGTGTTTGTGAGTGTGTGTGTGTGCCTGTGTGTGCCACGAGTGCGAGTGTGTGTCACGAGTGCGAGTGTGTGCCGCGAGTTACAGAGTGGTATAAATTATAATAAAATGTAATAAATAGTAGTCAACTTAACAAAAATTCTATTTCAGAATATTTTTTTGTTTTCAGCCATTCAGTAATTACATTACAGTTTTCAGCCATGTAGTGCCGGCCTAGAATAGTGCCACCCCCTCTCATCTTACGGGGAGTAGTAAGAGTCTACGGTATGATAGGCAGCAGCGTCATTCTGCGTACCGGCTTGAACTGCGATCGGTGATTGTACTGCGAGTGAGTGTACTGCAGTGATTAAGGGCAAATACGCCCGAAATAATGTTATATTAGGTCGGGGAAAAAGTCTTTTCGCATAACGTAGGTATAAACTTATTATAAAATTTTTTTGACTGTACTATTTGTGTCTGGCTGGTTTTGGTAACATTAAAAAGGTTCCATTATAAAGAAAAGAAAAAAATAAAAAAAGTTGTTTCCCGCTATTTTTCATTTGTTTTTCTCTCCGTAAAAATGAGTAAATCTAATGAAGAAATTCGATACATTTTAAAATTTTATTATAAAAAAGGCAAAAATGCAACTCAAGCAGTGAAAAAAATTTGTGATGTTTATGGACCTGATGCAGTGTCAGTAAGAGTAGCACAAATTTGGTTCAAACGTTTTCAGTCCGGAAATTTTGATGTTAAAGATGCACCTCGCTCTGGTCGCCCTGTTACGAATAAAATGGACGCCATTTTTGAAAGAGTGGAGCAAGATCGGCATATTAGTAGTTACGATGTAGCTGAAGAACTGGGAATTGACCACAAAACAGTTTTGACCCATTTGAAGAAAGCTGGTTATACAAAAAAGCTCGATATTTGGGTGCCACACGAGCTCACTCAAAGAAACTTAATGAACCGTGTACTCATTTGCGATTCATTATTGAGACGTAATGAAACCGAGCCGTTTTTGAAGAGATTGATAACTGGCGATGAAAAGTGGATCACGTACGACAAGAACGTGCGAAAAAGGTCGTGGTCGAAAGTTGGCCAGGCTTCACAGACTGTGGCCAAACCTGGCCTAACACGAAATAAGGTGATGCTGTGTGTATGGTGGGATTGGAAGGGCATTGTTTATTATGAGCTTTTACCGCCCGGCAAAACCATCGATTCTGATCTTTACTGCCAGCAACTGATGAGATTAAAGGAAGCAGTCGAGATAAAACGGCCGGAATTGATCAACAGGAAGGGTGTGGTCTTTCATCACGATAACGCTAGACCACACACATCTTTAGCCACTCAGCAAAAATTAAGAGAGTTCGACTGGGAGGTCCTAGTGCATCCACCATATAGCCCTGACCTTGCGCCTTCAGATTTTCACCTGTTTCGGTCTCTGCAGAATTCTTTAGGTTCTGTAAGGTTGACCTCAAGAGAGGACTGCCAAAACTATTTGTCCCGTTTTTTTGATCAGAAGTCCCAAAGTTTCTACAGTAACGGGATAATGTCTCTGCCCACAAAATGGCAGAAAGTTATTCAACAAAACGGTACATATATATTGTAAATAAATGTAAATAAACTTTGAAAAAAATGTCTTGACTTTTCATACAAAAATACGAAAAGACTTTTTCCCCAACCTATTATATCGGGGAGACCAATGTTCAGCAGTGGGCTTTATAAGGCTGACATAATGAAAAGAGTTAAATTATGTTAGGGACATAACGTGATATGGCCTACTAGATAACGGTTTATATGACGTGACCAGTGTCACGTCCGCCTGATAATGAAATGTCATTGGACCTAACAAATATCTTTGAAATCAGTGATCATTTTATCTTTAAACCATTAATTTTACATATAAGTTTATATACGAAGCTATTTTCTTATTAATTTGCGGTTTCAGTTACTGTTTAGGTCGAATATTGTTTACAAGATATAGTTCTATACTATATATTCATTTAAACGATAATTATGATATTTCGCATTGAAAAGTGGTTTAAATTTTTCATCAAATGAAATAGTTTATTTTTGTTTAATATACTATACCTACTGAGAATCAGCGGAGAACTATTTATACTTAATCAATAACATATTCTTTTTCGAATGTTTTTTCCGTCAAAGTATTCATAACTCAAAATTTTAATGATACTTATCTTAGTACTAAATTATTAATGTGATTTTAAGATAATTATTTATGTCATAAAATAAGTATTAATTTATATTTATTATGTCATGTTACTGTTACTAATGCGCTGAGTTTTGCAACACGGGCCACTTATGCGAGTGTTGACGCGAATAATTATAAGCTCGTGTAAGCGCGACATACATCGTCGAGCCCACTCACCCTGCGCCAATTCGAGTGAACGCGCATGAAAAGGTGCGTCTTTGTTTAACGTGAAATGTAAGAGCGACGCGCTTATTAAAACGTCAAGTCGAAGTGATAGATAGATAGATAAAAAGTTTATTAACAAGTTATATAAAAACATATTCCACAAAACCGTTTGTCTGGTTTGTCTGTGGGTCACAGTCTCTTTTATACTCTTTTATACATTACAACTAATTTAATAAATAAATAAATTTCAATTTTTCGCTTACACCAATATAGTGGTCTGCTCAGATCTTACGAGCTGTCTTACTAAGATCTGAGGAGCTCAAGCCAACCTCACCTGCAAGTGGCGCATCTGCTGAGCAACGAACAAGGCTCTGGCGAAAATAAAAGTTACCGGTAAGTGGCAATAGGTTTGCCCAATATTACGTGGTACGGTACGTAATTGGCGAAATGTGGGCGTATAATATGCCTTTGTATAATAGTATGTATGTATTTATACATTTAATGCATAAAAATTATTAACAAAGATTTTTTAACACTAAAATGAAATAGTTATTCATTTTAACATTTCTTACGTCTTACATCGACAAGTTTTGACATTAAAAGAGCTTTTTTTATTCTCTCTTTAAAACCCCCTTACAATCAATCACACCAGATATTTAATTACAAAATAAGTATTACTAGGAACTTGTGTTATTGATACTGAATCGACTTATTTATATATTATCCGTTATGCAGTATTATATGTATGTACATAAATACTTTTTTGTAAATACATAATTATTATACATAGAAAAACCGAATACCAAAACAGATACTCATTTTCAAACTTCAAAAACTGTTATTTCATAAACTATTAAACATAGTACTTGAAAACGTCAAAACGTTCATGCACACAAAGATTTGTCTAGTGTGGGAGTTAAACTTAAGCGTGAACTAAAAAAATATATGAATCTCATTAACTGAGTACTTTGAGTAGAGCAAAATCGACCAGAAAACTCGTTAAGTTTTATTCTCCTACAAGTTTAAATTTTAATTGAGTTAATCTATTTATAGCAAGGCATTGTAACCATGTTAAAATCTTCAACCCGATTTTAGCAGTAACTTTCTAGGATATTTTGGTATTATGATTGATGGAAGATTAGGATTTATTAAAAATAGTCTTGAGGAACGTAGTGCAGGACCAGTAAGGTGGAGCGACTATATTTCTAAAATGACTGGCAACGATTGAACAGTTGAGCTCAGTTGCGGGCCATAATAGGTGATGGTTCGTGCGACATCAAAATCGAGTTTCATAAGGTACGAAGTAGGTAAGGAAAAATATATGATTGCGTGAATTCTAACAGGACACCTACCTCTAGACATCCATATTTTATCTCCATGGTGAAATACCCAGAATACATGCAATAGCCGAAACCAACGGCTTAACGTACTTTTCGCAGTACGATTCGCGATATGCTCGAAATTGAAAGTTACACAAACGGTCACCAATTAAAAGACTGATCTCTGTGAACTTTTTACTTTGTAAAAGCTTACTTTTGTTAAATAGACCAGTGGCACTGTTTGTCAGTGTTTTACGTTTTTGCTATGTCAACTTGGCTGGTACACTACCAAGTGTCTACAAAATAAAATATACTTTATTGTCTTTAAGATCAACATGATCATTTAGATTCGTCAAACATTTACACAAAAAATTTTCCATTTATATTTTTAACAACAATGAAAGAAATATGAGCGGTAACATAATAAAGGAGTAAAAGCAAATGGGTTCTTTGTCAGAATTTGTCAGTTTATCTGTCTGTTGTGGTTTTCTCAAGATTTGTCAGTCTGTATCTGTCAGTCAGCCTGTCGTGATTCTAAAGGAGGGAGGGGATTGTTCGTCTGTCAGACAGTCTGTCGGTGACTCTAACGAGGCTTCCAAAAGGCAACGAGATTGAGAAGAAGGCCTCAAGAAACTCATCTCGGCTTTTTTTAAATTATGTACTAGGATCTAATACAATTAAAGAAATAAATAAAGTACCGCTGTTCTTAAAACTAACAAAGTCTAATATCTAAAGATCATATCTCATCTAGCCTTAAGAAAGAAAGGAGCAATTCATGTCACTTCCAGGCAGGCTACATAAAGATCAGACACACGCACACGCTTCATAGATTCCAACATAAATGTAAATCTATTAATTTTAAATAATAATATGGTGTACATTGAAAGCCTTGCTTACATTGTGTATCTTCGCTTGTAAATAATTTAATGAAAATTATAATTATTAATGTTATTATTAATAATAAGGGAGCGTTATGTTGAACATACACAAACATGGAAGACAGCTTACACTTGAGTCACTAATTAAATTATTATGTGTATATTGCGTAACTATTTTCCCTCTAAGCTTAGAGTAAAACATCTTCATAATATATTTCAAACCCTATATTGTTTGAAATTGCTGACTTATTAGTTTTATATATACCAAGTTTTCAAGTTTCATAGCAGTTCAGTTTCACGTTACACACTTACTTAACTGCGATGGAATATTCCCTTAGTGCTACTTTGTTGGTTACGAACTTTTAAATTTTTTCAAATGTTCACTATGTGTCTTTATAATTTTTTCTTTGTGTCAAGCTCAGATTTTGAAATTAACTTTCGAACGTGCAAACTGTAACATTTAATACATAACTACGCAAAAGTATCTTTTAAAAAATCTGGCCAAAATCTGAACTGATCTTAAAAGTCATTTGCCGGCCTATAACGTTAAAAATAAATAACGTTTAAAATAAATAACGAAAGCTAAACAGATTTGGCGAACTTAGTAATTTAAACATGTAATTTGCATGAAATGCGATAAAAGTTGAAGTCAAATTGTTTTTCTCTGTAATTAAGAAAGGGTTAGAAATTAGAATATTAATTAAAGTTGCAAAGTAAACTTATTTATTAAAATCGAACTTATTACTTTTGAAGTGCTTTGTATCAAGTTTGTTTCTTAAATTTCTGCTTAATTCAGTGGATTCTACTTAGTTACACTATTGAAACAGAATCCTTTTGTTCATGTCTGAATCTGAAAAGGTTATCTCGGTTCATTTAAAATAAAATAATTTGTCTTAAATAACTTTCTACTGTCTAGCCTTATTTTCATATAATATTTAATTATATGCTTTATTTAAAGAGTCGGCAAAAATATACTTCTTTTAACTGGCAAGTATGTGTTTAATTATTCTTTGTAGATCTCCTAAGGACACGCCAAAGTAAAATAGGGATATTAAAGATTCGTTTCATTCTTAAGAAACTTGTGTAAATACAAGGTTTTAGAGGTACATATGGAGAATTCATAGACAAAGAACACAACTGTAGAAAAGTGTTATGTTATCGTGAATTGTAATTTTCCATGTTGATTTCAAAACACTTTATAAAAGCCTCTCTTAGTCTTTATATATAAACTGAAGTAGTTCTTTAAGAAACCTTACTTGATTTTGACTGTTACTATAAAATAAAAACGTTGCATTTTGTGGAATTCGTAGGCAAATTAATTTATTCAAAAATCTAAACATACAAATAAGTGTTTTAATATAAGCATAGAAAGGCTCCTTTATTTCCTTACGATTAAATTAAACGAATGCAGAAAGTTTTACGATTAGCCCCAAAATGTTAAAAACGGAACCCTAATTTGTGAATTTCTCCTTCCGAAGGTCGTCTTTACATAAATCTATATAATTATACCTTAATTATAGATTTGACGACCGATATGGCGTGGAGGTCAGTATACCTGCACTCCACACCTGAGGTAGTGGGTTCGATTCCCACACAGGACAAATCTTTGTGTGCTTGAACACGTATATTTGTTCTGGTCTGGGTGTTTTCTATGTATATTAAGTATGTATTTACAAAAAAAAAGTATACAGGTATGTTTATCCGTTCTTTAGTATCCATATGCAAAGTTCTTAATGATATTTATCTTGGAGCTAAATAATTGGTGTGGTTGTATTTATAACTTATTTTATAGATATTATCGAATTAAAAAAGTGATTCAAATAATGTCATGGACGCTTATAAACATTTGAATTAGTAATCTCTGTGCTAAAAGAAAACTTTGCTAAAACTACACTGGCATGCAACGAAATCGACTCAACCGCAACAATTAATACGAAAAACGTACATAAAGTAATTCTGTCGGTCAGTTTTTTTTTTCACGACTAGCCGCGGAACCAATGTTGTTGAGTTTTAGTATGAGGAGAGATAAAGTGGCGACCAGGGTGTTGACATAGTTTTAACCTGGAGGCACCGAAACTATGTAACCTTTTTAAGAAAACCTCTTCAGGTATAAATGTTACTCAAAATCCATACGCTCAACTAGCCGGTAAACAAAAAACTCACACCTGATATTTCAAATATTTAGATAAAACAACGAAATATCACAAGTGCAGTCATCACAGTCAATGAAGCGCTCGTAGCTCTGCGGTGCTCGGTGGTCGGAAACGATCACCGAAGTATAGCCGAGTTTACAGAGATCAGTCCTTGGATGGGTGACCGTTTGTGTGGCATTTGATATCGGGCGCTTCCGTGCTTCGGAAGGTACGTTAAGCCGTTGATCCCGGTTATCACTAAATGTGATAGTCGTTAAGCCATGTTAGAGGCCTACTGGGCGGCTTGATAAATTCTAACAGCAGGACGCCATACACCTGCCTCCGCCAATCCGCTCTGGGTCCGCGTGGTGGAGTATGACCCAATACCCTCACACCTTGATATGTGAGAGGAGGCTCGTGCTCAGTAGTGGAACATTAATGGGCTGAGATGATGAGTCATCACAGGTGACCACGCAAATTGAATATATGAAAAATAAAATTTATCTGGAGTTTGAAAAATCGGTCTGTAGTCAGTTTGAATCCTAACATATCCAAAGTAAAATACAAAGTAGGTAGGTAAACACAAGTAAAATAGAATAGATAGATTTTTATTGCTAAGACTGTGTACATTTTGCTGGTGTTCATGCATTACATTAGTAACAACGGGTACACTGCCGTTGTCGGGCGTGCAATTTCTATAACATACAAATTTATATAAAATACATAAAAAAGAACAACGATGCACGATGTCCGTGTATCTGGCCCGTTTCGTACATACATAATGTCCTGGCTTGTCCATAATGCTGTCTTGATTCGAACCGAATGTAATATACCAGGATAGTCTTCAAATACTACCGATTCCAGTGAACGATAAACTCTAATTTGTTCATAAAAGTTTGCTTCATTAATACTTTTGTGAGCGTGTACTCGTAGAAGCGCTCGTAGCTCTGCGGTGTTAGGTGGTCGGAAACGATCACCGAAGTAAAGCAGAGTTTACAGAAGTCAGTCCTTGGATGGGTGACCGTTTGTGTGGCATTTGATACCGAGCGCTTCCGTGCTTCGGAAGGCACGTTAAGCCGTTGGTCCCGGTTATCACTAAATGTGATAGTCGTTAAGCCATGTTAGAGGCCTACTGGGCGGCTTCATAAATTCTAACAGCAGGACGCCATACACCTGCCTCCGCCAATCCGCACTGGGTCAGCGTGGTGGAGTATGACCCAATACCCTCACACCTTGATATGTGAGAGGAGGCTCGTATTCAGTAGTGGGACATTAATGGGCTGAGATGATGAGTCACCACAGGTGACCACGCAAATTGAATATACGAAAAATAAAATTTATCTGGAGTTTGAAAAATCGGTCTTTAGTCAGTTTGAATCCTAACATATCCTTTACACATACAAAGTGTAAACACATGTAGAATAGAATAGATCTTTATTGCTAAGACTGTATACATTTTGCTGGTGTTCATGCATTACATTAGTAACAACAACGGGAAAACTGCCGTTGCGGGCGTGCAATATATATAACATACAAATTTATATAAAAGAACAACGATGCACGATGTCCGTGTATCTGGCCCGTTTCGTACATACATAATGTACTGGCTTGTCCATAATGCTGTCTTGATTCGAACCGAATGTAATATACCAGGATAATCTATAAATACTACCAATTCCAGTGAACGAAAAAATCGAATTTGTTCATAAAAGTTTGCTTCATTCATACTTTTGTGAGCGTGTATTTATAAGTGCGAGTATGTATTATACTAATATTATAAACGGGAATTTGTATATGGATGTTTGCTACTATTTCTCGCAACTACAACTGTTTTTATTAGATTCATTTATTAATAGGAACAATGGTTTAATTAAATAATAAAGAAATACAATATAACTTAATTTCATAAACAGGAGGTGGTAATACAATTAAATTTATAAATAACAGATGTCTTTAAAATGTTGGCCCATCGGTACGGGATCAAGAATGCTGGCAACAGGTCCTAATTAAATAAAAAATATACTTTATTGTCTTTAAGATCAACAGGATCATTTTGATTCGTCAAATTTTAAACACAAAATGGAAATTCCATATTTTTTTATCTTAACAACAATGAAAGAGATATGAGCGGTACCATAATAAAGAAATAAAAGCAAATGGATTCTTTGTCAGAATTTGTCAAGGTTTGTCAGTTTATCTGGATTACAAGATACGCTGGCAGAACTAGCTGCTAGCCTTCATGTCACCAGGAGCATCGATGAGGCTAACCAACTCGTTTACTGCGGCCAGTAGCTCAAGTAGAAAGTAATTGGGCCAGAAACGCGTTAAAATTCGTTCCTTAAACTAAATTCGATAAGCATGTTGTAAAACTGGCTGTCTTTAAAAGGAATTTGATATTACTATGTTAAATAAATCTAAAAACCGCGGCCCGCGGGTTTTAACTCCGTTTCTTTTATGTGTTCGTTTCGGTTTCGGTTCGTTAATTCTGATATGTGTTCAGACTTTCGGAGCCCAAAGTTAAATTAATACCTTCGCCATACTTTTTTACACACGCTTAAGCGAATCGTAGGATCAATATTATGGTAATTTGAACCAAAAATAAGTTGTCACGCATACGTGGTGCCCATATATTAACTACCATGAATTAGACGAAGCCTCATGAATATTTTAGTAAATGTTACCAGACTTAAAAGACCAAAACTTCGTAAGTTATAGAAGTATGTGAATAAAATACCTGTAATGTTTTAAGCTGCGAGGACGCTGCAAGCAAGTTACGCTTGACATAATCCACAATGGTCCTTTTGAAACCGGGTCGTTCAAAAACTTTATAATGTCCACTAGGAGTTTCCTCTCCTGTGGTTTGAATACTCAATGAGTGAAACCTGGAGCTCAATTCTACTAAATTAAAAAGTTTCGACGTTAACGCAACCATTGACTGTGTAGTGTATGTATATTTTTACTGTTGCATCATGTCAAGGCTCTTTCCTTGAAGTCCACTGCTGAAAAAATGCCTCCCCAATCGTAACTTTTGTTGATCAATCTTGTGCTGCCTGCATAAAACTGCTCTCTGCGGCCTTCGTCAGATCACCGGTTCATTGGGTGGAGGGTCTTCTTTACGATTGCTGGCTTGTGACATGACATGGAGACACATAAAAGAACCTGTGAAATAGTAAGATATGGCTAGTAATCTACGACAGCCTCGGAGATCAGATCGGATGGTATAATTCTATGTAGGTGCAGCTACCACTCGGCACAAACAAATAAACTTATGGCTTAAATTCCTGTGAGTTATGCTCAAGGACTGCAAAGAAGTAACCACTGTTAAAGTTAGTAGAATCAGTGTGCGGGAAGATGTTCTAACAGAAAACTGATCTCAATTTACTTGACAGAAGACTAGTCTAAGCTTTTACGTAAAAATAGAAAGTTTCGCTCGTTTTTGTATGCAAAACCTACCAAAGAGGTGCATTTGTTTGGGATAATTGGACGTAGGTACGCAAAATGGATGGATGTAGGCGGGTCAAGATCGCTCGACCTGGAAAACAATTGGGGAGGCCTATTTAGCAGTGGACTTCTTATAGACCAGATGTTGTTGCAAAATTAACTTAATCCACAAAAAATGGTTTTTGTTTTATCTTTGTCTAATGTGGTCGGTATGTGAACTGTCATATTCTGTTATTTTTTTTAAAATTTAAAGTACAGGTAACTTTATAGAACGAAATCTCTAAAGAAATTTTAATATTATAAAATATCAAGATTTTTTATATGTATACAATGTCAAAATTATTCAGTTCCAAATGCCGCGAATGAGACTAAAAGATGTGTAGCCTTCACCGGTTTTAATTGAAAATTTATAGAGATGTGCCGATTACGACTTTGGCTGAATAGCCGACTAGTGGGCCTTGTTGATCACTGTTTCGGTGATTCCCGTAACGCTTCGTTTACTGCTAATTCGCGCGCAAGAGTTTGGTATTTTAGAAGAATTATTTTTATTGCCCATCATGTACATGCAACCTTACTTTGTTTGTGCCCTACTCTTTTGTTTACATAAGAAGAAACAATTATAATGGTTTATGGAAGATAAAAATATGTTATGTTGTTTTGTTCGTTAATTAAGATACTAATTATTTTACTTTCATAAATGTACTAGATGTTTTTTTTATAAGCAAGTAATTTTGGAAACTTAGTACTAAAGGAAAGGTTGCTTGCTTTACTTATTTTTTTTAATGTGACACGACTTAATGACTACACCCTGCCTGATGGTAAGCAGTCGATTCAGTCCAAATAAAAAAATGAAAGCGCTTTATAACGTGAAATAAGCACGATATAAAGCGGATGCGCTTGCTCATGACGGCCTGCTAAAATGCCGTTTCACGCCCCGCTTAAAAGACCTGGGATCATAGGAAACAGGAAACACATGAGCCGGCAGCGAATTCTAGAGCTTAGTGGTCTTGCTCAGAAACGACTTTCCAAATATCTTGGTTCGAAAGCTGATAGTCTGCACAGTATGAGGATGGTTTCTAAGACCAGCACGTGTTGTTCGGGAGAAGAAAGGAGAGGGCGGGATAAGATCGAAAAGCTCCTCAGAACACTCGCCATAGTAGTTCCGGTAAAAAACACTGAGAGATGCAATGTCTCTACGCAGCTGTAGATCCTCGAGTGAGGCTGTTACCTCAGCATGTCAAGTGCGTCGAGGAGGTACTTAGCAGAACCGTCCCAAAGATGTGTATGAATAATTTTAAAAAATATGAATAAACAATCAAGGTTTGTATCCGATGTAATTCAACATATTATTGAGAAATACATACAAAGAAAGATGATAGTCTGCGCTCTTTGCCGAAAAGCTGCCGACTAGTCGATACATCTCGATAAATTTATAATACATTTTTCGGAAAAGGCATAGCGATTTCAATAGATTCTATTGAAAAAATGTAGATATGAAATGAACGCCAGTAAGTCAGAATCGAGTTAATATCTCCACCACAACTAATATAGTTATATTTCTTTTGCAAACTGACGCTTTTCGCTTTGCTATTGAATCATTATTATCATATAGAAAGAAAATATATTTATTTGGTACACAAACAATTCACAATTACCAACTAAATTTATATACTAACTGGACTGTACCAAAAAGGTCACCGCTCAGCATGTGACGCAGTGTGACCCACGACGCTGATATTCTGCGGTAACCTAAAATAAAATTACAAAAAGCAATAATGAACACAAAAAATAAAAATTATAGTCGTAGTGGCATTGTCGACGTTTCTTATTACAATAAAACAACTTACAAATTAAAAACTATTACATACAACTTTCTTATATCTACTTATACTTATAAATACATTGCAAATGTAAACTATATATGATACTCCGATACTAATAATACAAATCCATAACATATTTACCCGGCGCTGTTTGTCACTGATTTTTGTACGTTTAAAATATGCATTTTGAGTTTACTTCTGAACCGATATCTGGTAGACAAACTTCTTATTGAGGGTAGGATGTTGTTCCAACATTTTGTCGCGGCGTAACTAAAGCTCTCACGAAATGCAGCTGTTTTGTACGTATCCTACTAATATAATAAATGTACAAGTTTGTTTTTGTCCGTACAAAAGATATTTGTTACCTTTTCATGTAAAAACTACCATACAATAATTATTTCACTACAAAAAATCATCTTGACCACGTTAGACCGAGTGAGAATCGAACCTACGATATTTGGATAACCGATTTTACTGCTTTAATCAGTCCGACAGACGCGCCGAGTTTTTCCAGTACTTTGTGATTTGCGTCGCAAGATTTTTCTAGTAAAAAACATCTTATAACTAAATAATAATATAGCATTTTAAAAGCAAATAAAAGAATACTTCAAGCCATACAAATATTGTACAATAATACAGCTTATACATCAGAATAACGCATAGTAAATCTATACTAATATTATAAAGAGGAAAGATTTATATGTTTGTAATGAATAAACTCAAAAACTACTGGACCGATTGCAATATTTTTTTCACCATTATTCAGAAGTAACATAGGCTATATAATATCACGCTAGGTCCTATAGTTGTGGAGCAGTAACCGTAAATGTTTCAAAAACGGGGGAAAAGTATCGTTTCGGAGGCCTTCCGTGGCGTGCGCTGAGCATATAGTTTAAGTTATACAAAAATGATGAATTGTTCATCTTAACATTATCTTTAAAAAAGTCCGCAAGAGCATATGTCTACCTTTTATAGTTTACCCATAACAATAATTCATAAAGATATTGTGTAAAGTACTATAGTACTAAACAATGTTTAGTTTCGATTTAAATACGTTTTTAATAAGGCCAACCACTTAATTCGGCTGAAAATTTCCAAAATGTTTCATATATTTTTTTAAGTAGTTCCTATAGATAGAGAAGTACGATTATTCAGTTGAATATGTAAAAAGGGCGAACAATGCAGCTGCAGATGCTTTGTCTCGCATCCGTATATTAAGTAATGAAGTGGAAGCGATGAATTCATATGTCATGAATGTTTTATACAGCGCACGAAAAACGGACTAGAAAAGCATTATATGAAGAAAGCAAGCCAAAACCGTATCGTCGATATCAACTGAGCCTTCTCCACTCACGATCCAAGATGATATAGGCAGGGATTTACTTCATACATATGAATCACGGAGACAGGTGTGTGGCGTCTTGCTAATTTGAGTTGATTACTACTACAATATAAGAGTATAAAAAGAACTTGGTTACACACATAACGAGCATTTCCAAAATTTATGAGGCACACTAATAAGATACATACATACATTCAAGCCTGTTTTCCCGAAGGAATATTATACGCCCACATTTCGCCAATTATATAGTTGGTCCCACGTAATAAGTGGCGAGCCTATTGCCGCTTACCGGGCACTGTTATGTTCGCCAGAGCCTAGTCCGTTGGTCGGCAGGTGTACCACTTGCTTGGGCTCCTTAGGTCTTGGTAGGATCCCTATACACCCACAAAAAAGATAGCACATTATATAAACTGAATGGAATTCTTAGTTATAACAACCTTTTGGGGTATTTGTTTCCTTTGATCAATCGGGCCGAAAGTGCCGAGTAACGCGGAGCTAAGAGCGCTACTCTTGATTTTACTCTTATCATTCAGGTCGATACCAGTACTTAAAATGACGTCTGGTTTGATCAACCAGAAACAAGAATGAAGTTATGGCTATAGAAGAATGAAGGCTTATCCACTCCAGTTCGAGTTGCCCTTATTGGTATCACTTTCAGAAGAACAAACGAAAGTAAAGTCGCTGAAACACATAAAGCTCCCTTATTTCGAAACCGATACTAAATGAAATTTTTACGAAAATAATCTAATAACGCCATCTGTTTTAAATCAATGAAAACTACAAATAAATCGCTTCTCCTGTGAATTTTTCGTTTTTTTTAGAAACATTTTTGAAATAAGGGTGTGATATATATTGCGTTTCTGCTGAAGAGTACAGTCAGTGTGGGGGATGGTCATATTCGCTGAACTAGCCTTTGCTCGGGATGTTGGTGTATGGTGTGTTGCCTAGAAATACTCAATAAAACGGCCTCTTGAACCCAGACATAACTTATTACCGTTCTTATATCCTAGCATTATCCCGGTTTGATTTAAGTGACTTGAGTTTACTTGTAACAGAAATTCATAAAAAAAAAATTTTCTTTTTTATTATTTTATTAATAAATCTTTTTGTTTATCCTACGATGTCCCACTGCAGGGTACCCCTCAGTTTATATATGTCCTGGGCAAGTTTTCCCCAATCTTGGACAAAACAGGCAATATCATCTTGCCATCGCTTGCTCCATTAATTAATAAATTGGTATTAATTAATAATAGTAATATGCTTCTGTATAGCCAAATATAATAATTATTTGTTGCCCTAGGGCAACCTATATATTATGTCAATAATTATGTAGTGTAAGTCTAGACTTACACTTAGAGCCTAGGGTATGCTCACTGGCCTTACCAGATTTGGCTGAATTTCAGTTCTTACACGAAGCGACCTTCGCAACCTGGAGGGAAACCATACTTAATATCCGGCCTAAGAGCCTAAAACTAGTAAATTCTTAACTACTACTAATAACGTTATGCAAGCCTGAACTACTAGTTTCGAGTCGCATTATACTAAACTATTCCCATTTTCTTATAAAGATTCTGAGAGATCGAGAAAACAATAGCCCTGTTACGGAAATAGGTCTCCGAAAGAAATAGCTTAAGGAAGCGATTACCGTTTTAACCTTTTAGTTTATCAGAGTATTCATTTCCGGACAATCTTTTGTGACCAACGATCCATATGAAAATGTCTTTTTACCTTCTACCTAAGCTAACATTTGTATTACAAAGTTAATCATTCAGGTCATCATCTCAGCCATCTGACGTCCACTGCTGAACATAGGCCTCCCCAATAGATTTCCACATTGAGCGATCCTGAGTCGCCTGCATCCATCGGCTTCCCGCCGCCTTGACAAGATCATCGGTCCATCGCGTGGGAGGCCGGCCTCTACTACGTTTACCGGTTCGCGGTCGCCATTGCAGAACCTTGACGCCCCATCGGTCGTCGGTTCTTCGAGCTATGTGCCCCGCCCATTGCCACTTCAGCCTGCAAACTCGCCTCGCTATGTCGGTCACTCCAGTCCTCCTACGGATTTCCTCATTTCTGATTCGATCACGTAGGGACACTCCGAGCATAGCTCTCTCCATTGCACGCTGAGCGACTTTGAGCTTTCTAATGAGGCCCATAGTCAGGCACCAAGTCTCAGTACCGTACGTCATCACTGGCAACACACACTGGTTAAAGACTTTCGTCTTAAGACACTGAGGTATTTTTGACGAGAAGATAAAGCGCAGTTTCCCGAACGCAGCCCAACCGAGCTGGATTCGACGATTGACCTCTTTCTCGAAGTTGGACCTACCCATTTGGACTTTTTGTCCCAGGTATACATATTCGTCGACAACTTCAAGAGCCGAGCCTCCAATAATTATTGGGGTAGGCTTAACATGGACATTAGACATAATTTTCGTCTTGTCCATGTTCATTTGAGACCTACCCTTTGGGAAGCTCTGTCGAGGTCTTCGAGCATTGTGCCCAGATCCACAAGTGACTCCGCTATGACCACTATATCGTCGGCAAATCGAAGGTGAGACATATACTCGCCATTTATGTTGATGCCGTAGTTTCCCCAGTCCAGCATTTTGAAAACATCCTCCAGGGCAGCAGTGAACAGTTTCGGAGATATGACATCTCCCTGTCTCACGCCCTTCCGCAGGAGGATAGGATTCGTGTGCTGGTCTAGTACGCGTACGGACATGGTGGCGTTTTTGTATAAACTTCTCAACACTTCAATATACCGATGGTCAATGCGGCATCGCTGCAGGGACTGAAACACTGCCCAAGTCTCGATCGAATCGAAGGCCTTTTCATAGTCCACAAACGCTAAGCAAAGTGGCTGGTTATACTCCTTGGTCTTCTGTATAACCTGCCGCAGCGTATGTATGTGGTCCATGGTTGAAAAGCCTTTTCGGAAACCGGCTTGTTCGGGAGGCTGGAAGTCGTCAAACCTATGACCGAGACGGTTCGTGATGACCCGTGAAAACAACTTATAGACGTGGCTCAGTAGCGTGATTGGCCTATAATTCTTCAAAAGAGATTTGTCACCTTTCTTGAAGAAAAGTACAACCACGCCACTGGCCCACGCCTGTGGCGTACGTCCCTCGAGGATGACGGTGTTAAAGAGCCTCTGAAGTACCTTTAGTACCGGTGTACCACCCGCTCTCAGAAGCTCTGCTGTCATCCCGTCTTCACCCGGTGCCTTGTTGTTCTTCAGCTGTTTCAGGGCCATCCTAATCTCGTATAGGCTGACGTCCGGGATGTCTTCGGTGTAGTGCCTGGTTAGTTTGGCTCTAGGGTCTTTAGCCAAACAAGTAGCGGGATCCTGCGTACTAGTATATAACTGCCCATAAAACCCTTCGATTTCCCTCATGATCTCAGGTTTCGACGTGACTAGATTGCCCTTGTTGGTCTTCAGCTGCGTTAACTGACTCTGGCCAATAGACAGATCTCGTGCGAACACTTTCGAACCCTTGTTCCTCTCTATTGCATTTTCAATACACGTAGTACTGAATCTGCGAATATCAAGTCGCAAGGATTTCGTGATCCGTCTATTGATACGCCGGTAAGAGAATGCATCTGCTGAAGACTGCAATCGCATGTGTCGTCGTGCTTCCATGAGATCAAGAGTCTCAGTCGATAATTTTTGGGTTTTATTTCGGGGTCTGGTCTTGTAAAATTTGGACCCCACCGCGTGGACAGTCTTAACTAGCCCGCTACTTAAGTCGTCGACGGACACGCAGTCCTCTAGACCTGCGAAGCGATTTTGAAGCTCGATCTGAAAGTACTCGGGGTTTTGAATATGGGCAACTGAGGGTCGGAGCGTAGACTTCATCAGGCGGGACCTTTCAAGCTTGACATTTATATTCAATGTGCCTCTTACAATTCGGTGATCGCTGCCGGTTTTCACCCTAGCGATTACAGAGACATCATTGAATATTTGCCGCTTAGTGGTCATGATAAAGTCTATCTCGTTCCTCGTGAAACCATCAGGGCTCATCCAGGTCCATTTTCTCTGCGGAGGTTTCTTGAAGAAGGAGTTCATCATAAAAAGTCCCTCCTTCTCCATAAAATCCGCAAGCCGCTGGCCCCTTTGGTTCCTTCGCCCTACTCCAAATTGCCCCACTTTCTGCTCGTCACCACTTCGCTGGCCTAGCCTTGCGTTGAAATCCCCCATAACAACCGTGTAGTGAGTTGGTGAAGTATGTATGGCGGCAGAAATGTCGTCATACAATAACTCTACGTCCTCATCAGGGTGTGTCGAGGTCGGTGCGTAGACCTGAATTACCTTCAGCGAATACCGTTTGGTGATTCTGAGTATTAGGTACGCTACCCTAGTCGACACACTCTTTATAGACACGATGTTGTTACGGATGGACTTCCGGACTATAAAACCGACACCACCTTGGGACAGGTGGTCGCCCTCCCGGTGGTAGAGCAGATTGCCGGACTTGAGGATTACCGTATCCTCCCCCTGTCTTCGGACTTCGGATAACCCGATAATGTCCCAGTGCAACTGCTCTATTTCCTCTTCCAGCTCGTCAATCTTCTCATCAGTCCTCAGTGTGCGTGTGTTGTAGGTTGCCAGGTGCAGAAGTCGTTTAGGATGGTAGCCGGATCTCTGCCGGTGATTCTTTGCACCCCCATTTGATCATTCAGGTGCTTATTACAAAACAAAATTTAAAGTTAAACCAGGCTTACATCTAGTGCTGTCAAATTTATTATATAAAATGAAGACAGTGACAGCTCTAGTTTTTTTTATACTATGCCCCTCATCGATATCTGCTAAGTTGTTCATTAGTATATTTATATGACCTACTAATAACTATTAAATAAGCCATCTTTTTTAAATAAAATATTTTTTTAGATCAAAAATTACACGTACATACATATTTTCACGCCTGTTTCCCCGAAGAAGTAGGCACAGGCATGTTACACGCCCACATTTTGCCAATTATGTTTTTGGTCCCACGTAATAGGTGGCGAGCCTATTGCCGCTAACCGGGACCTGTTATGTTTGCCAGAGCCTCGTGCATTGTTCGGCAGGTGCACCACTTGCAGGAGAGGTTGGCCCAGGTTCCTAAGGTATAGGCCTCCTTCTGCGAAGTGGTGATGTCGCAGAAGGAGGCCGCGGAGCGGGAGAGGGAGCGGGATCCGCTCTCTCTCCGGCTACGCCGTTGGCGCAGCGGGCGGGCCAGGAGGGCCCGTCAGGCAGCGCCCGGGGGGTCTTAGGCGGCGGGGGCAGGGGGCCCCTTCCGTCTCGCCATAGACCCCCCCCGAAGTCGGCCAGTTACGCCATGGCCGCACATAGAGGTAGGGGGGGCGCTGCAAATTGCGCCTTCCTGAGGAGGTCTCCCCGGTTCTGATCCGGGGGACGTTGGCCGCGGGCGGGGTACCAGAAGCTACAAACCCGGGAACTGGTGCCTCGCCCCTTTTCAACAGCGGTGGGCGTCGTCTGAAGTTTTTTAGTGGGTAGGACTGCGGTGGTCGCGTCGGCCGCAGTGAGCCCCACACCCCCTCCCGGTCTCCCCCTTTTGGCCGGGAGACAGTGCGTAAGCAGCATTTTTTTACAGACGATAATAAAAAATAAAAAAAAGGTTCCTAAGGTATAAGGTATCCCCCCCTACTGGTCTCCACCTTGTCGAGGTGGGAGGGCTGAGTACCTCCCGGTAGGGCGCGGAGGGAGCCAGGGAAAAGGTAACACCCAGAGATTGCGACTCTGGGTGCCCTCAGTACTGACTACCGGGGGGAAACTAAGAGGGACCTGTGGAGGGCGCAGAGGGCAAGCCAGGAGGGCCCGTCAAGCAGCGCCAGGAGTGTCTTAGGCAGCGGGGGCAGGGGGCCCCTGCTGTCTAACCATGGACCCTCCAAGAAGTCGACCACACACGCTATGGTCGCACAAGGAGGTAGGAGGGGCGCGTCCACTGCGTCTCTCTGAGGAGGTCCTCCCGGTTTTGGTCCGGGGGACGTTAGCCGCGGGTGGGGTTTCAGAGCTGCAACCCAGGTACTGGCCCCCCGCCTCTTTCTCAACAAGCGGCGGGCGTCGTCGAAAGATTTTTAGTGGCTATTACTGCTGGTGGTCGTGTCTGCCGGTGATGAGTCCCATACACCTCTCTCGGTCCCCCTTTGGCCGGGAGACAGTGCTTAAATGGGTTTTGTTACCGAAGTAAATAAAAAAAAAAGTTTCTAAGGTATTGGTAGGATCTATGTACACCAAATTTTTTTTAAATTTTTGTATGAACGTTAGAGTATTTATTTCGATAAGATGAATGAAATTACATTCCCGCTCAATTATTACTATGCCATTTAAAATCCCGATTGTCACTCGGTGCTTCATAAGGCTAGGCTCGAGATTAAATGCCACACAAACGGTCATCCGTATAAAATCTGACCTCTGTTACCTCAGCTTTACTCTGGTGGCGTTATCCTAAAACCTATCATAGCGGAGTCTCGAACACTTCCATTAAATATCAGATACCTGTCAATAAGAGTTTTATTAACACCAGTAACTCATCATCATTATGTCAAATAACATCTCCTATTGAGCTAAAGAAAGAAAACTGATGAATTACTACTTGTCAAATTTGGCACACAATTAGCACTTTTTTTTTCTCTTTAAATGTTTCATTCGTTCTCTTACAATAATGTTAGCCTAAGTTGTATGTATGTATCTATGTATATATTTTGAATATATTATTAAGATCAAACCTCTTACTTTGCCTTATATTTTGTTCTTTTTTTTATTTTTTATTAGTTACACTTTTCTTGGACAACATTTATCCCGTACAACTATTTAGTTTACAACTGCTAGGGTTGGCTGGTAGAGATCTCTTCTAGAGATAAGTCCACCTTTGTACATGTTACTTTATATACCTCATGTAAAACTTAAAATTATTTTGTGCAATAAAGGATTATTATTAAAGTTGCAGTGAGCGGGGAACATAGCTCGAGGAACCGTCCACCTCTGAGTCTTAAGGCTCTCCAATGGTGACTGCGAACCAGCAAAGGCAGTAAAGGACTGCTTCAACCCAATTTACTGATAATGTATCAGAGAGGCCGTGTTCAGCAGTGGACTTTATATGGTTGAGCACGGGCCTCCACTTACAAACCATGGTAAGAGGGTTCAGAGATTAGCTGGAACTAAAAGGTAAATTATTCAATGTGAACTCCCAACTAGGCGCCCGTTAAATGAGAAAAATTCCCTATCTCCAGCGATGGCGGCTTGTTGTCGAAGTATTCTAAAAGTTCTTATCTAGAGATAGGTGCGAGAGCTTTTTATGCTCCCCCATTTCAGATAATTTACTTTCTCTTTAGAAATAATACTTTCTATAGACTGTTTATCTCTAATTAAAAGTTTTTATTTAACACTAAAAAATACTTCTTGGCGGGAAAGTGAAGAGTCATGGCTGCAGTTTTGTTTTATTTTCTAAAATTTGTGATATTTTTAACATTAATGTGTAATAACGGTGGTTTATTAACCGTTAAGTGTTTGTCAATATATGTACATGAGTGTTGGTAAATCAAACAAACTAGTGCAACATCACTTTTCAAATTCTCACAAGAAGTCCATGTGAGATCTCAGTATTGTCCATCTTTACTGAGGACTCAAGGAGCTTAGGGGAGGGCATCTCATTTACCATTTATCATCTTTATCATCTCTCATTCTCATTTACTATGAATTATATATTATTAATATATCACTTACTTGACACTGGCTAGATGTGCTAGACGCACGAAGCCATTATTTAAAAGAAAAAAAAAACACTAAAAATGTCTATGTAAGAAGCTATTACTTTAATATTGAAACGCTATACGGCATAAAAGTGGGGATATATTTTCGCTTATCAAGTCATGTGGAAAGATTTGATTTTTGCATAAACATGAATCGTTGACTGCGTTGTAATCTTTCTAGATCTCCGACTGCATTAGATGAACACTCAAGGATTGCTCCAAGAAATATGATAAGGATCTTTATTTGGAGGACCAGTAAGCGAAATATAGGACGCTCTCCTACCCTGATGATCTGGTCAAGGTGATAGGAAACCGGTAGATCCAGATGACCAAGATCGACAGGCGTGAAAAGCAGTCGATTATTAATAGAGATCAGCAATGCACTTCTTTTAGTTGTGATGATGTTGACTTAAGAACGAGAATGGTTTTTTGAAAATACACAAAAAATAGCGTGTACGAATAAATCCGGCATAACCACACATACCGAATATGTGTATTATCATATCCTAGCACTATCCCGGTTGCCTTAAACTAAAGCCTTGGGCCCAGGGTCTGCTGGACGTAGCAGGCACAAGAAGAAACATGGATGGTTTTTAGTCAGTAAAAGTCTGAAACACCCTCTCGCTCCACAGCGGGAGAAGGTCATTAGATGATTTTCCATCCGAAAAAAAAGGTTCTGCTTACTTGAGTCCCTTGTCCGCTCTGTCCAACCGCGGGAGTAGGTGTTCCCTTGTTTTTTAGTCGGTGCGAGTCCGACATAACCCTGTGAGCCTCCCCGTGGCCGCTGGATATACAAAACGTATTTTTCAAAGGTTAAAAAAAAAGGGTCTGCTTACTGGTCTAACCAGATCTGAACTCAGATATACCTCCGCTTCCATGGTTAAATCAGCTGTCAGGATATTAAAATGCCCTGACCTCCTAACAACAATTGCTATAGGTGTTCATGAAAGCCGTGACTAACGGCTTAACTTGCTTTGCAAAGCACGGAGCAAGCAGTAATTAGGCACATAACTCTCGCCACTGGCCTACCGCTTCTCCAACATACCAAATGTATGTAATGGGCATAATTTTCCTCCCTCGACACTGGAGAGTAGTTCTAAGTAAAGAAAATATTGTAGTATTATTCAATGTCGTATTCGCTTCGTGGAAGTAAAGCTTTGTTGTAGCTTTAGCTCCCAGCAGAATTTCGGATTACTCGGTAAAACTTGGCTTGTATATCCAATATTGCTGTATTGTCTATCCATTTGCGGTTCTCACAGTAATTTGCGGCCCAGCTACTTTGCAAACGGTGATCATTACTGTCTGTATGTCGCCTTACACGTGTCACTAATTAGTATTAACAGTGTATATTTAAATTAATTTCCCTTCTGTGTATTGTGTTATCTAAATATTAAAAAAATATAACTTAATTTATTGATTCAGGCTTTACATTGTGAAATTCCGTTAAAAGCAAATATTTTTTTTGGGAGATCTCGTTGCGCCGAAATTGACATTAAACTAGCTAAGCCTACTGAACTGAAAACGCAAAACCTTATTGATTTTCGACACCACTAATCCTTTTCATATAACAAAATACTTAATCCTAACATTCGAGATCTTTTTCTGTGCATAAAGAAGCTTCGAGAACCGAAAGTAGTACTTAGATATTTAAAAATCGAATAGCCAGAGTCATCATTTCTACCCCAATTCTTATGACCACAACCACAACAACACATTTTTCATATTTAAAAATATTTGTCTTACGTGGAATTTAAACCGTAACCTTAAAAGCACAATACAGCTCCAAGCCTTTTAGAACACCATCAAAAAACAGTGATTACTTTCGCATTATACAAATAACAATATTCTCTTCTGATTTACGTCCTAAGTTATTTGCAAAGCAGCCATCAATTATGAAATTGTTTTCTTATCGCGAACACGCGAGATATAATGCTCTAATAACTTAGTCTGGCGAGTAATGTTACTGCTTGTAGGAGAAGTTTCGATAAGTCTCGATGTCTTTGGAAGTAGTAAGAAACTTATTACTGCTACTTCGTTCGTACGCATCCACTGGTGAGAATGGGAGCGAGTGTCGGTAGTCGCTACACGTGTATCAGTCAGTTTTGCTTTTATTTCAATCGACTTAAAAGGAGAAGTAAGTATTGAATTCATTTGTTTTGTTTGTTTGGTATTTTCCTTAATTACTTGAAGACAGCTGAAACGAGATACCGATATATGTTCAGCTGTGGACTTTATACGGCTGATGGGTGGTGTGAGTTGACAAGATATAAAAAAAATATTTTTAAATTGCTCGAATAATTTCAAAATTTCAGTATTCGATTGTGGTCCCATTTTGCTGGAAAAGGGTGAAGGATAAGGAATTATATAAGTATTTTTTTATATAAGTACACAAGTGTTAGTCTTGTGTGGCAATCGAACCTACGACCACAGGTGAAATACAGGCCTTAAAGGCCTTCGATCTTTTATGAAAGAAGGGAGCTTATATTTCTTAACCCATTAAGCAACCGATCCCTATTGTTTAAATTAGCGAGCACTTTCCTCTTAGTATGAGCTCTGTCACAATTGAGTACACATCTGTAGTATTAACATCGAGGTTTAAACTCGGTCCCCACGCAAAAGCTTATCCGTAACGCCTTGAAAGGCTTGCAAACTTGACGAGTTGCATGTGCTGGGACTTTACTTATGCGGCATTGCATGTCATCGATTGATTATAAATACTGTTAGCAATGTACCGATATTAGTTTTTAGAGAAGAAAATTATGTCAATGCAACGATTATTTGATAAACGAAATGGCGTGGAGGTTAATATCCGTCCACGCGCTTCTACTGTCGTGAGGTCGTCGTAGTCTTTGTAGGCATATGCATATTACGTTAAATATCGTATTGAATTTGTTAATAAATATTCCCGTCCAGGAGAAGTCTTTGTGGTGTATACATACGCAGTACGACAAACGCGTAGTTACTGCGTTCGTTCGTTTGTTTTCATACAAAACGCATAGTCTGGCAACCGTCCACGCTCATTGTCATTGCCGCCCTTATATCGTGCGTGTGTGATGCGGTGCGCTTTGTATAAAAAATACGACCTTCCGTGTGCGGTACGACTACCGTACTGTTACGGTACTGCAGCAGAACGACAAAAAAAAAGCGCTATATCAACTCGCGGAAACAGCAGACGATCACTAACATTTTAAGTATCAAATGAAATCTGAAGTAACTTTAAATCAATCTAAATTTAAATCTAGAATACGAACAAGAAAGGAACTTCACCATCACGCTCGTATAAAGTCAAAATGAAGTTATTTAAACATTTTCACGTTATAAAATCGTGATAAAATCAGCGTTAGCTCTTGAACGAGCAGCTATGTTATACGATTATACAGAGTTAGTTTCGTGCGAGAAACGGGTACAATCTATTTTAATATGGACTGAGTTTCGATATAAGCTTTATTATTAAGAAAGTTATGTTTATTCTGATCCCATGAGTTGATTGTTTTAAAGTATTTTAATATCGAAGCACTGTTTATGCGGTCATGTGGTTGACTCGTCGGAGAGTCGCCATGTTGATACAAGTTTCTGAATGCGGCGAGAATGGTTGTTAGTTCTCGGAATATACGTACAATGTTGAAAAATATATTAAGTAAAGGGTTGTTTTATCAAAATCTGTGACAATTGCTTGACTTCGATTATCGTTAGTAATTATATAAGACCGCGGAGTTATGAGCGCTTCCATAGTTCAAGTATACTGTGTGGTTGGAAATATACTTTTTGTCGCGTACATTTTGATTGAGGAATGAGCTAAGCTAGGTCTCAAGATCTTTAAAACTCGCGTGAAACGGTTTTAAATATGACTGTTAAGTTGTTAAGTACTCATGGCACGATTTAAAGCGCTATTATTAATTGGATTGTATAGTCTTGTGCTTACCAACCAATATTTGAAATTCAGCCAAAGTTGGACCAGTGAGCAGAACCTGGTCTCTAAGCTTAAGTGTAGGGCACGTCCGGGATAATACCAGGATATGATGATGATTTTGTGCCTACCATAAGACAGTTTAAAGTCATTGTGACGAGTCACCATTTAAAAAAAAGGAAAAACAATTGTTAAATGTTTGGTAAAAATATTATTTTAAACATTTTGACTGAGAAGCCTTTTAATTATTAACATTTAGCTTTCCACGAATTTCAGAATATTTAAAGAGCAGATACTTACTTAACGTTAATAAACACAATAATTGATTTTAATCATGGCAATGCAGGCAAAAAGCTCAGCAGTAAAATGTAATTATTTTTATTTCTTTAACAAAAAATAGCGTCCCAGATTACATCTTTAATGCGATTCGTTTGGGAAGAAGCACCATAATAGCCATAAAAGGACAGAGGACATTAGGGTCCATTCAACCGCCGCCGCCAAATAAATTGTCACAATTTTTCTTTGACGCCTCTAGAATGTTCCTTTTATACGTGCTTACATATCCACGTGGCAGCTTTCGGAGATGAAGGACTTTGAATTCTTAGCAGAAGACTAGGTAACATTCCCACGGTATATAAATTAATACAATCTGGAAACTTTTTATGAATAATATATTATTATTATGTTTGTCCCTTTTCTGATCTCGGGTCATTTGTAATAACAGTGGATGATTAACCGTTAAGTGTTTGTGAACATACATGAGTTTTGGTAAATGAAACAAAACAGTGCAACATCACTTTTCAAATTTTTCAAGAAGTCCATGTGAGATCTCAATATAGTCCCACAATTTTATTGAGGACTTAAGGGGTTTAGGGGAGGATATTATCATCTTTATCACCACTCGTTCCTATTTGCTATATATTACATATTAATTATATATCTATAACTTAACACTTGCTAAATGTGCTAAACGCACGTAGCCATTATTTGACAGCTTTTTTTTAATTTTCACTAAAAAATAGAAAAAAAAGCTTGAGTATCATTCAAGTCACCAAATATAAACAGAATATAAAATCACCTCCTCAGGCAGATCATTAACGTCAACCTATCTAGAAGTCCTTTGTACATACATTTTCATAAATTTCCTTCCTTTAAAACTATTTTAAAGGGACTGTGATGTAGTGCGGACCTCAATTTTGTATTAAAACTAGGCGACCGCTGACTATTCCTGCGTGACCTAGGAGAAAGAAGAAAACTTGGATGAATATGTCTAGTAGGACCTTCCTCTAGGTTTATTTGTGTGTGACTCTGGGTGCCCTAAGTACTGACAACCGGGGGGGAAACTAAGAGGGACCTGTGGAGGGCGCAGCGGGCGGTCCAGGAGGGCCCGTCAAGCATCGCCAGGAGGGTCTTAGGCAGCGGGGGCAGGGAGCCCCTGCTGTCTACCATGGACCCACCGAGAAATCGGCCTTGAACGCTGCAACCCAGGTACTGGCCCCCTCTTTCTCAACAAGCGGCGGGCGTCGTCGGAAGATTTGAAGTGGGTATTACTGCTGGCGGTCGTATCTGCCGTTGGTGAGTCCCACAGACCTCTCTCGGTCTCCCTTTGGCCGGAAGACAGTGCGTAAATACATTTTGTTACCGGCGTAAATAAAAAAAACTTGAGTTTAGTACCCTGTAATAGACTGCCTATTGCCGCTTAGCGGGAACTGTTATGTTTGCCAGAGCCTGGTCCGTTGATCGGCAGGTGTACCACTTGCAGGAGAGGTGGGCTTAGGTTCTTAAGGTCTCCCCTCCACCTTGGCGTGGTGAATGGCATATTTATGCTAAGTGGTGAAGTCGCAGAAGGCGGCCGCAGGAGTGGGAGCGGGATCCGTCAAGCAGAGCCAGGATGGTCTTAGGCGGCGGGGGCATGGGCCCTTGCTGTCTAACTACAGACCTTACGCGAAGTCCGCCACGCAAGCCATAGTCACAAGGAGGTAGGGGGCTTCTGCAGCTCTCTAAGAAGGTCATCGAGGTTTCGGCCCGGGAACGTTGGCGGAGCAGAGTGCCAGGCGCTACAACTCAGGCATTGGCCCCCTGCCCCTTTTCAACAAATCTCCTACAATCCGTTCTGGGTCCCCCTTTGGCCAGGAGACAGTGTGTAAATTATTTTTTCGTAAAAAAAGGCTCCGAAACATAACTGGCTTAAAAAGGAACATGGGCAAATGGTCATTTAAAGATTTTTCATCCTGAAAAAATAACGGTTTTGATTTATTTATTTGAATATGAACAGAATTATTTCATACTGAAATATTAACTTTGTCTGATAGAAGTTGCCAAAGTAATTTGGATTGCTTTATACACAAAATATTATTGCTACAATTCTCTCAGGCTCCTGGTAAATGTTAATCTGACCCAAAGTTTTTCATATTACACCCACACTTTAAATAGCTGAATAGTTTTCGGGGGACTGTTCCGAAATACCTTTACTAAGACGACCCTTATCGTTTGACCAGCTTTTGCAGCGAATGGTTGCTAAGGCTGGCTAAGGGCTTGAGCATACCAGAAAGTAACCAGTGTTGGTTTCATAGCAAGGAAAAAGTATCTTATGGGAGGATGATTACACCTTCTGTCCTTTAAATATTAATTATTTAGTTGGTAATCTCCAAAAAAAAAAACTTTAAGAGATAGAATTAGAAATATTTATACATACATACAATCACGCCTGTTTCCCCGAAGGAATAGGCAGAGGTACCCATATTTTACGAATAGAAAATCATCAAATAACGTATATAAATACTTTTTTTAACATATTACCGAATGGAAATACATAGACACAGCGTACCCGAAAGAGCTTTCCGATGAGGTTTTCCCAAAAGATTCCTTAAAAAGCGCCCTTGGTGATGAAAGCGTTCATAGGCTGCTTCCATCTATTGGGCCAAATCTTTTTTTATTTTCTTTTAAATAATGGCTTCGAGCGGTTTGCACATTTAACCAGTGTCAAGTAAGAGATATATTAATACATACATACATACAATCACGTCTGTTTCCCCGAAAGGGGTTATTAGAGAAGCATATTATACGCCCACACTTTGCCAATTATATAGTTGGTCCCACGTAATAGGTGGCGAGCCTAATGCCGTTTACCGGGCACTGTTATGTGCGCCAGAGCCTCGTCTGTTGATCGGCAGGTGCACCACTTGCAGGTGAGGTTGGCTTGAGCTCCTTAGGTCTTGGTAGGATCCTTAAACACCCTATATAATATTTATTTATATTTCATATCCATATCAGAATCATCACCCCGCCCCACTAATGAGCACAGGCCACCTCTGATGAATCAAGGTGAGAGGGTTTCAGCTCATGCTGACCCAGTGCAGATTTGAGATGTTCAGAGTGTGGAATCCCCTTGCTTAAAGACCACCACATAACTGGGATTACAGCTTATTGTGACTTGCGAAGCACGGCAGTGCTCCATAATACGTGTTGCTCGTATTCACGGTCTCTATTTAATTACTGAAATTCAGCCAAAGTTGGTTAAAGCAGCGAGCAGACCTTTTTTTTTTTTTACGTCGGTAACAAAATGCATTTACGCACTGCCTTCCGGGTAAAGGGGGGCCGAAAGGGGGTGTGGGACTCACCACCGGCAGGCGCAACTACCAGCAGTAATACCCACTAAAAATCTTCCGACGACGCCTGCCGCTAGTTCAGAAAAAGGCGCTGGCCAGTACCTGGGTTGCAGCACTTGCAGCGTCTGAGACCCCGCCTGCGGCCAACGTCCCCCGGACCAAAACTGAGAGGCGCTATGACCCTAGGTGAGGCGCTAGGACGCTCCCCTCCTACCTCCTTGTGCGACCATAGCGTGTGTGGCCGACTTCTCGGAGGGTCCATGATAAGACTGCAGGGGCCCCCTGCTCCCGCTGTCTAAGACCCTCCTGGCGCTGCTTGACAGGCCCTTTTGGCCTGCCCGCTGCGCCCTCCATAGGTCCCTTTTAGTTTCCCCCCCGGTAATCGGTACCTAGGGCACCTTTTCCCTAGCACCTTCTCCTTCCTACCGGGTGGTACTCAGTCCCCCCACCACGACAAGGTGGAGGCCAGTCGGGGGGGAGAGAGCAGACCCTAGGCTCTAAGCCCAAGTCTAGGGCAACCGAGATAATGCTGGGATATATTATGATAAACGTCACTCATCACTCATCCAAGGAATTACCTTAACAAACTCTACTTTCCTTCGGTGATCATTCTCGTCTACCTACTACCGCGGAGCTACAAGCACTAAACGTATCATTATCATCTTAGCCCATTAACGTCCCACTACTGAGCACGAGGCTCCTCTCACATGCCAAGGTGCGAGGGTATTGGGTCATACTCCACCACGTAGACCCAGTGCGGATTGGCGGAGGCAGGTGCATGGCATCCTGCTGTTTGAATTTTCAAGCCGCCCAATTAGCCTTCTAACATGGCTTTACGACTATCACATTTAGTGATAACTGGGACCAACGGCTTAACGTGCCTTCCGAAGCACGAAAGCGCTCAAGATACTACATTATACTAAACGTATAAAAGTTTTTGTTATCGTTTTATATCGATATATTTTTTTTGATCAATTTCCTTTGACTCCTCTTCGTATTTAAACACTCTACGCAAACAAGATCATGCAACGCTTTAATAATGTTTTAATTTTAATTCAAACTACACTGCCACACATCTTTGCTAATGGTGCTGCCACAAAGCTGCTTAAAAAAATTACAAACATCAATAAATGTTAAGAGTTTTTGTTACAATATTTTTAATATTCAAGAGTTTTGAGTGCCTGTCTCAATTGAATAGGTTTACTAATAACATTATAAACCAAGGCAACGGCACGCAGTTTTAATTTACGTCTTTACAATAATGAACTAATATAAAAAATGTTTAATTTGTTAAATTGGGTAAAAAAAGGCTCTTGTTTCATCATGAAAACATTTTCTATCATTGTAATGAAGCGTTTGTAAACATTTCTAAATAATGGCAGCTTCATTTACAAATAAACATATTTTTTCAACATGTTCAGCAGTTGACTTCGAAGGGCTAAAATGGTGATGATAATGATTTAGAATACGTTTATTAAAAAGCATGATAGAATAAGTACCCACATAGTATAATTAACATTCTTATAATTAGATTAGAAGACACTTTCAAGTCCCAAAAATTTGGCAGTGTGTCCACGCCTTAAAAGCTTAAGAGGATTAGTTCCAAATGTATAAAGGTCATTATTCTCTTTGCTCCTAATGTATGTACCGAGCAGATGTTATTACGTTTGACTATGTGTTAGTGTCATACTTATGTGTGCTACTTTAAGAAAGAATTTAAAACGAGTTTTTAAATTAATTTTGCGTAATTATTCTCTCTTATTCTCTCTTACAATTACACCAATTATTTAGTTCCAAGACAAGTATCACTAAGAACGTGTGTTATGGATACTAAGGAACGGATAAACATACTCAGACACATTTTTTTTATAGTTATGCTATAATTAGCGCAGTAAAATCAAAATTTATCGCCGTCCTAGTCTATAGGCTTAAGCTTAAGGGTTAATAAGCTTTATGGTACCGAGTTCAAATCATTTTGATGTACTACAAATATATACATACATTACCGCCTGTTTCCCCGAAGGGGTAGGCAGAGGCATATTATACGCCCACAGTTCGCCAATTACATTTTTAGTCCCAATCTGATGATTGTTAGATTAATGACAAAATAATCAAATAAATATTTCTGACACTTCCACAAATAATTTAGTTCCAAGATAAGATCATTAAGAACTTGTGTTATGGATACCAAAAAAACCGATAAACAAATATAAATACTTTTTTTTTGTACATACATACTTAATATGCATAGGAAAGTTCCCCAGATTGTTCACAATATAAAATTATATTAATGTCCTTTGAATCATCATCATCATCACAGCCCATTAACGTCCCACTACTGAGCACGAGCCTCCTCTCGCATATCAAGGTGTGAGGGTATTGGGTCATACTCCACCACGCTGACCTAGTGCGTATTGGCGGAGGCAGGTGTATGGCGTCCTGCTGTTAGAATTATTTTTCACGCCGCCCATTAGGCCTTTAACATGGCTTAACGACTACCACATTTAGTACCACACTATCACATTTATAACCGGGACCAACGGCTAAACGTGCCTTCCGAAGCACGGAAGCGCTCGATATCAAATGCCACACAAACGGTCACCCATCCAAGGACTGACCTTTGTAAACTCTGTCCTTTGAATATATGTTTTTTATTGTGAACTAAATATTCAATTACTAATGGCACGCCCTCGCTTCGCTTCGGTAGCTTTTTATGAAATATTCCACGGCCTTGGAATTATTTTTTCCATTCTCTTCCCTAGCCCATCTTCTCAGCTCCCCGGTCCATAGTCCCGGGTCTTTTAAGCGGAAAGTAAAAAGACCGCCAGGAGCGGGTGCGCTTTCATTTATGTATTTATGTATGCATGTAAGTGAATTTAAGCTTCGTGATTTCAGTGTAATCATTTTCGATTGTTTTTTTAAGTTTATATTTAATTTTTGACGTTTTCAAATATTATGTATATACGTTATAAAATAAATGATTTTTGATTGTACTGCATTGTTGTCATTAGGCCGGTATTGGGTGTTACAGTAAAAAAATCACTTTGGGTTACATTATTAAAGTCTTCGTAGGGATCCCTAATTTAATTCGCTAAATAATTATTCGTATGTAACTCACCTAGACTGTAGCTTTCGATTAGTGAAAAAAATTCCAAATTACAATAAATAATAATTAAATTACAATAAGTTTTTCCTTCATATTAAAATGAAATGTATATATTATTCCTCATTGCCAGCAGTGCCATTAACCTCTCCTGCTAAGCTTTACCGCATGTGCTTTAAATTAATGTATATTCGTATATCGACACGGTTCAAACTTCCGCGTTCTGTGGTTTAAACTCTTTACCATTTGGTTTATTAACCAAAAGCTCATCCGATAAGCTACTTTAAGCTTTTGTTACGAATTTAACTTCATATGCAACGTTTATTTGTAGTATAGTATAGTATTTATTTGTAGTATAAGGAGCTCAAGCCAACCTCACCTGCAAGTGGTGCACCTGCCGATCAACGGAAGAGGTTCTGGCGAACGTAACAGTTCCCGGTAAGCGGTAATAGGCTCGCCACATATTACGTGGGACGCGTATCAATGCGGACTTGAATGCTACAATTAATATTTCAATGTTAGCAGCATTTCTTGAGACAGAAAATGAGATATTTTTGTAAATACCATAGTGCTTCCAGCTTCAAAATAGGAATTTCTTTTACAATGGTTACTGGATAATACTAAACCGGACTAGTATAACCGGTATCAAAAACGACCGTAAAGTGTTTATACGAAAATTTTAGTCTTTTCTCTTGTACTATTTAAATTATTAATATTGTAAACAATCATAGCTGTTTAAAATTTTGGATTTCATACAAAAGTATCATATATTTACATATTATTTAACGACCCATATGTCGCGGTGGCGAGTACGCACTCTTATGTATTCAAAATCATTCAAGTTTGGCTCAAAAGAGCTCTTGTGAACGTCAAAACTTAAAAACTAGCGCGCCCATTCACTGCGGGCGGGAGCTTGATCGTAAAAGAACGGGCAAGAAAATCGTCAAGGTTAGTTTTTTCTCCCGCCAGTTACAAGAAAATGTACTTAGTAGTAAAACAATTTGACAAATCTACAAAAACCTGTTTTCTGCAGTCACAAGATTTAAAATATAAGAAGAAAATAACTTTTTTTTAAAGTTATACGATCATTATTACGAAAAAACATAGTAGACATGCCCACTGGCGGCTCACCGTTCACGAATATGACGCATGAACCAGCCATCGTTTCGCATTTTAGGGAACGTAACGACCCGACGTAAGACCACCGCAAAGACATTTAAGTGAGCATGACATACTCAATCTACAGGATAAAATAATTTTAACAAAATAAACATTATATTGACTAAATGTGCTGCAAACCACATTAAGTATACATACATAATGTCACGCCTCTTTCCCGTAGGGGAAGGTAGAGATCACATCTTTACACTTGCTACGATCTTGGCACACACTTTTAGCTTCACATACATTAATTTTTTTTATTATTATTTTCTCATACACGCCCGTCGGTTTAGGGTACTTTTGACCTGCCCTTTTTTCAAAACTTTTTGGATTTGGTCATGGAAGGTCTTGCTTGGTGTTCCCCTCCCAACACTTCAATTCACTTGACCATTATAAATCACTTTCGTTAGTCTACTTTCATTCATCCTCTCAACATGACCAAACCATCTAAGCATACCTTTCTTAATTCTTGTCACTATATTTTCTTTAACACCAGCTTCGGCTTAAGTATTAATTTGATTTGTTAGCCTAAGTATGTATTTACAACAAATATATATTTAGTATCCGCAACATGAGTTCTTATTGATACTTATCTTGGAACTAAATAATTGGTGTAATTGTCAGAAAATATTTATTTTATTTAAATAAGTATTTATATAATATAAAATAAGCAAGATAACTTAGCCTATTACGCTTGTTTGTAGAAAAAGTTTATACCAGAAATACCTAAGCATTCGAATCCAATATTTGCTTGTTAAAAATGGACGAAACTCGCCTAATGCCCCACTTCAGACATCGGCAACATTTTAAGAGTAGTTAAAGCAACAACAATTACATTTCGGGATACTGGAAATGCAATTTAACGAAAGGAACATTTTGTTAATGATTCCTTTAGTACTCATCCATTAACGCTACTTTGTACGTCATTGAATAATTAATACTTTTCCATCCAGTTGTACATTTAATGCATTTTCAAAAATAAAAGTTGTAAATATGTTTATTGGTATAATTGTTACCGGCCATTTTGTAGCCGTGTGGTCTAGGTCTGGCCTAGAATAGTGCAACTCCCTTTTATCACACGGGGAGTCGGAAGAGTCGATGAAGAGAAACCTTACCGGCTGATGGGCAACAGCGTCATCCTGTTTACTGAACTGCGATCACAAACCGCCTCCTCATGGTGAGTATAGGAAAATCCCTTAATATAATGTAATTTATTGAGGCGGCTAATGTTCAGCAATTAACTTTATAACGCTGATATGATGATAATTATGATATTTGTTAAGTCGAAGTAGTCAGAACTGTGTGATACCGGTCGATTCGTACCAGTATCGTATGGTTTGCTTGCATTGATTTGGTATATTTGTTTCGAAACGCTCGTAGTTAAGCGGTACTAGAAAGTCATGATCACCGAAGTAAAGCAGATTTCTCAGAAGTCAGTCTTAGGATGGGCGACTTTATGAGGGCAAAACAAACGTTACAAGGTAATTAACGAATAAGACAAAATATATGCGATGTCGTTTGTAAGTGCAATTTATAAAACGGGTTTGCCGTGTGGTACTGACCTATCTGGTCAGGGCGGCGGGGAGCCGGTGGATGCAGGCGGCAAAGAATCGATCTACGTGGAAAGCAATTGGGGAGGCCTATGTTCAGCAGTGGACTTCAGATGGCTGAAATAATGATGACCGACCTAGAATAGTGCCGAAAGTTTAGTTTTGTCTTGTGATACCAGAATATCACCACCCTATCTCATCTCATTGGAGGGGGGGGGGGGGGGGGTCGTAAGAGTCGACGATGGATCCCACGGGGAGTGGATGAAGAGCAGTCCTACCGGATGATGGGCAGCAGCAGCATCCTGCGTACTGGATGGAACTGCGATCACCAACCTGCCGGCCCAACGGATAATCTATTGAGGAGACCAATGTTCGACAGAGACATTTATAAGGTTGAACTGGAGAAGTGTGGGCACAATATAATAATAATAATTCTTTATTCAAACTAAATACAATCAGAACAACAAACATATACAATTAGATAATTTACAAATATGACTTTGCTTATCCCTTCGGGAAAAGAGGCGTGAATGTTTGTATGTCAATATCTTTAAATATTCACTAAGTGTGTTCCGTATTGTTGTATTTGATTGATAATTTAAAAGAGCATAGTATGCGAGTTTCTTGTCAGTTCTTCTCACAGAGCGGGGGCACGGAACTGGCACTTAGATTCACTTACATCTAATTTTTATTTAGTTGCACGTAAGTGAATCTAAGCTTCGTAATTTCAGTATAGTAATATGTAGTTTCTTTTTTAATTTATATTTTGTTTTGACGTTTTCAAGTGCTATGTAATAGTTTATAAAATAAGAACTTTTTACTTTAACTTAACTTTACTATATACATAGTAAAGTTAAGTTAAAGTAAAAATAATGAAAAGTTTGAAAAATTTCTGGCGTCAACGCGTGAAAAGACACATCGCAGCAGTATGTTATTTTACAAAACTAGTGTAAGTCCGAGTTTTTTGTGTAAATTTGGTTGATTTGTAGACGTAACTTTTTCAGCAACGTACACAAGTGTATAAAAGTGTTATTTTACTATGAATTATGATTTTTCGTTTTGAGTTCCAAACACAATAGAAACTCTGGTAAAGTCTACTTTACTTTACTTGGGAAGGACTTTGACTAAACAAATGAGTCCATATTTCATCCATATTTCAGGAAAAAACTGACTAAGACATTATTTTTAGGTAATAAGTATTTTTTTTTAAAGAATAGATACAAATCCGTATAAAGGCAATGTTTTAGGCAGTAAGTACCGTGTTTTATTAAATGGAAAAATTATTTACAGGCGATCAGATGATTCGTTTTTTCAAACCATAATAGACATTGGGCATTCAAAGAAAGTTTTAAGTAACGAGATAGTTGCTGCATTATCTGAGTAAACCTGATAGCTATAATGTATATTATGCCTTATGCACAATTATTATCGTCATGAATTTGTGTATCCGCTTCAGAAAATATCCGATAGCACGGAACGTCGGGTTTTTAATTTCACACTCCAAAAAATAGTGTTTTTATAAATAAACATTGCCTTTTCTTGTTCAGTGTAAGGAAAAGTCTATTAAATAGGAAACTAGTTGTTCTGCAGTGTACGGAACAACTCTTTTTGAGGTTATGAAACACCGTAATTCAAATAAAGAATGTTTAAAAAACGAGTTTGTGTAATCCTTAATCTATTGACTAGGTACGGCTCACGGCTTTGTCCGAGTGTCCTAAAGTTTATCGCGAACCACAACACACATTTTTTATAACTATGACGAGGCTTAGTGGGAAGGTAAGGGTGCAGATCCCAAAATGCTTGATATTGAAAACTTTAATTTATTTATTCAAGCTAGGCTAAAAATTATGAGATATGTAGATGACAGAATGTTATCCATCCATGCCCAAAGAATCAGCTAGGTGAAGTAGAAGTAGGCAGGGCACATAGCGCGATGATTTGACGACCATTAGGACAGAAAAGTTATGGCAAGATGGACGACCGATAAAGGTTGAAGGACCATTTTGGACGCAGGCCTCATCAATTGGAAGGATATGGGGAAGGCCTATGTTCAGCTGTGAACGTTCTTGGGCTGATTATAATGAAGATAGACTGCATTTCATAGCACTTGTTAACGTAACTTGTATATAAATGAGCTTGCTACGAGAAACAGTTGGCAAGAAACTCAGCAAGGCTTCGTCTCCAGCCAAGATAGGTTGGAGTATTCTCTTAGATTTCGTAACCAATAATGTAGAACCGTAATCCTTTCTGGGTTTAGAATGAATACATTGCGAAGAATATTGACCCAAAAATGTTATCTTACAAGTACTTAATTAACTGTATAACCCAGGGATGTAAAATTAATTGCTTCTATACTGCTGTTTTAGTATGTGTAGTGGTAGATTAGTTATTTAGCAAAGAGAACCTATTATTATTCATAGCATAAAAGTGATGTGTCACCATTGTGATCGCAGTTTAAACCAGTACGGAGGATGACGCTGCTGCCCATTATTCGGTAGGACTTCTCTCCATCGACCCTTACGACTCCCCGTGAGATGAGAGGGAGTGGTACTATTCTAGGCCGGTAACACACGGCATAGTATTCATAGTTCAATATCTGTACGTACATACATTATACTTTTACCTAACATACAACAAATTATCGAATATAAATAATAAATAAATAAATATGTTCTGATAATTACACCAATTTTTTCAGTTCCAAGTTAAGTATCATTAAGAACTTGTGTTATGGATACAAAATAACAGATAAACATACACAAATACTTTTTTTTTTGTAAATACATACTTAATATACATAGGAAAACACCCAGACCAGAACAAATATTCCTGTTCATGCACACAAAGATTTGTCCTGCGTGGGAATCTAACCCACGACCTTAGGAGCGGAGAGCGGTTATTCTCGCCACCACGTCATATCGGTCGTCGCATTTAAATACTGTAAAGCTACCAGTCTATATACTGTAAAGAATATCTATATACTGTAAAGTTACCAGTAAATAAAATCTGAAACATTAACCTAAGAGATCTTAACCTCGGGTGGCATGGCGACTGCATAATACCCAAGTGCAGAATCCATATGTAAACCTGGCTAATTAGATAAGATTAGTTAAGAAAACTGAGCACCTCTTACGCCAACAAACTGTGTTAAGTAGTTTGGCGAATTAGTTTTAGTTTTGTTATGTTTGTACATGTGGAGGGTTGGGGTTACAAGGAAAGTACACTTACATACTTTAACTTTATATACCCTCTCTTAAATAGAGTTTCACATACAATATAAGCGGACGAGCGAATCATTTTAATAATAATCATAATAAAATCAATTTATATGTCATCAATTATTCAACACAATAATGGTTACATTGTAGACTTCTTGAACAACATACTTAATTTTAGACAAAGCGGTTTAGTGTTTTTTTTACATACATATATACATTTACATTCGCATATTTTACGCCCACACATCGCCATTTATATAGTTGGCCCCAAGTAAGTGGCGAGCCTATTGCCGCTTACCGGGCACTATTATGTTCGCCAGAGCCTCGTCCGTTGATCGGCAGGTGTACCACTTGCAGGTGGGGTTGGTTTGGACTCCTTAGGTCTTGGTAGGATCCCTATACACATTATCTCTTTTCTTTTACATATATTACTTACGTTATTCAAGATTTTGTAGAGAAGTACCGAAGCCTATTTAATGCAAACAAACAAGCAATCAAGTCATTCCTCTTTATAATATTAGGATAGAAAGATGTTTAATAAAAAATAAAGAATATATATGAAGTATTTTTTGTATATTAAGTATGTAAAACTTTTTCTTCTATAGAAGTTCATGACAACTAGTGATAATTACGCACATAACTTCTGAGTGGTCAGAAGCTAGTATAGTAAAGTATTTTAATACAAATATTTTCAAAGCATGTAATATAGTAGCATTCTCCAGAGGACGTAGATTCGATTCCCACACAGGAGAAATCTTTGTGTGCATGAAAATGAATATTTGTTCTGGTCTGAGTGTTTTCCTATGTATATTAAGTATGTATTTACAAAATAAGTATGTAAGTATGTTTATCCGTTGTTTAATATCCTTAACACAAGTTCTTAATGATACTTATTTCGGAACTAAATAATTGGTGTAATTGTCAGAAATTATTATTGTTATTGTTATCATCTGTAGATGGCGCAACTAAAAAGACTACTGGACACATTAAAATAAAACAAGAAGATACAATCTTATTATTGACTTGTCTTGAGTTTTTACAAAGCTTAATTCTTTAGAAGGAATGAGCGTAGGCGAAGATTAAATTTAGCCTTTGTTTTGTACACTCTGGGTTGCAAGGAGTTCGCTGGGATTGTTGAAAGAGATAATCATTAGTCAGCATTATAAATCCCCTAGTTGGTTTATTTTGTTTGAGTCCTCTTAGAAGGAATACTGGGTAATGAATCAAAATAAATGAGTTTCATTAGAACATTTCTCATGAATGAAGATTATGGATTTGAAATGGAAATGTATTTTTATTTATTTTTATTCTTGTTTATCATATCCTAGCATTATTCCGGCTTAAGCTTAAGTTTAAACTTAAGCTTAGGGTACAGGGTTTGCTCATGAAGCGTGATGCATGATAAACATCATTCTATGGTTAACCAGCTGTCAGGATGTTAGAAGGCATTGACTTTCTAGTACTGCCGAAGAGGTTCATGACAACCGGAACCTACGGCTTAACGTGTTTTCCAAGACATGGAGCTAGCGATAATTACGCGCATAACTTCGAAGAAGAGTCTTTGGGTCTTGCCACTGGTCTAAAGCCGCTCTCTTTACTGGGCTATCTTTCCTATATCTAAACATACATAATGTCACGTGTATATACCTTATTTCGGGTAGGCTAAATTATTTAAGGGATCTTTACTATACAAATAAACACAACGGGCTCAAGAAGTTGTTCCTGCTGTGACTGGAACGGAAAGGTTCAAGACTGTAATTTGATGATTTTCCATCCTATACATAGAGCATACATACATATGTTCACGCCTGTTTTCCCGAAGGGATAGGCAGAGGCATATTATACGCCCACACTTCGCTAATTATAAAGTTAGTCACACGTAATAGGTGGCGAGCCTATTGTCGCTTACCAGGCACCGTTATGTTCGCCAGAGCCTCGTCCGTTGATCGGCAGGTGCACCACTTGCAGGTGAGGTTGGCTTGTTGGTATTCAGCAGTGGACTTTATATGGCTGAAATGATACCCCGTTTGCTGCGAATACTGAATAGACGCGGAAAACCGAACGAATGCGTACAAATCTTTATTAAAATTCGTTGTTTTCTATAGACAAAAGCTGAACAGAACTGAATAAGCCTGGTTAGGAGGATTTGGATACTCCTGATGGCGTGGTTTCGATTCCCGCATAGGACATATCTTTGCGTGCATGAAATCTTATTAATTTACTGGACTAGTTGTTTTTTATGTTAATTAAATAGATATATAAAAAAGTATTTCTGCATATTTATCCATTATTTAGTATGCATGACCTTGATAAAACTTAACCTGACAAAATTATAATTCTATTAGCTTGCTTGAAAACGTATTGGAATGATGATTTATAGCCCACTCTGCCCCAAAAAAGTAAGCACCCGTTACTATCTCCCCAGTTTGAGTATAGATGAAATACCGATATAGGTTAATGGTGAAACCCGATAGAGCAGACCCGAAATTAATTAACATACATTAGTGAAGTTGATTACGAATAATATAAGGCGGAAATGGATAAGATACATTACAAGGAAATCTTGCTGCCGGATTTTTGCCGCTCACTATTTCGTCGCCTTAAGAGTGATAGATAGAAAAAAAATTGTTTTTAGTGATTGTTGGTTATAGATTTAAAAAAACGTTAGACTTAAAAGCATTCTTATCCATTTTTTCCGCTTGCTTACTTCATATAGTATAGGAATCCTACCAACATCTAAGGAGCACAAGCCAACCTTACCTGCAAGTGGAGCACCTGCCGTTCAACGGACGAGGCTCTGGCTAACATAAAAGTTCCCAAAAAAGCGGCATTAGGCTCGCCACCTATAACGCAGGACCAACTTTATAATTAGCGAAATGTAGGCACATCATCTTATCCCTCTTTCTGCGCGAGTAACGAGCTTATAACCGCTTGGAGATCACATAATGGTCCTTCGAACTAAATTGAACCTTCTCCCCTAAACCTAAATACTGCAATCATAATTTACCTCTGAAAACACATTTTTTATCAAATCAATGTTTATTACTATAATCATTTTCTATACAGAATAAAAAAGTATTTTCTAACTCCAAAATCATGTTTCATTTCATATATTATTACAAATGTTAAAGTCCAAAATGACCACTTACATACTATCGTTATATTTTTCTTTTAAATAAAGGTCTCTTGTGCGTCTAGGACATTCAGCCAGTATCAAGTAAAAGATATATTAGTTACGATTAATTTATAGTAAATGATAATGAGTAATAAATGATAAATGGTAAATGAGATGCCTTCTCCCCCTAAGCCCCTTGAGTCCTCAGTAAAGATGTGGGACTATACTGAGATCTCATTATGGACTTCTTAAGAGAATTTGAAAAGTGATATTGCACAGTTTTGTTTCATTTCCCTACACTTATGTATATTCACAAACACTTAACGGTTAATAATCCTCCGTTATTACACATTAATTTTCAAAATATCACAAATTTTAGAAAATAAAACAAAACTGCAGAAATGGTGATTCACTTTCCCGCCAAGTAGTCCATATTATTGTTATAGCCGTTACACATTTCTCCAAAAGGGATGCGTCTTGCCGCACGTACGGTTACCCAATTGAATCGAGGCTGACTTCACTAAATCTGCTGTAGAGACTTATATTTCGATGAGTAGGCTTTATCCTCTTAATATTCTATAAGCAATATTCCAAAGAAATATGAGATTTGGTGCGATTCACGTAATCGAAATCGCTACAATAGCCGATAGAACTATAGGTGTTTAACTCATATTCGTATTCAGGGGCCCTACCGCCTAATTCAATGAATTTTAGCTATTTCATCTAATTCTTAATTTTCTGAGGTTCATCAATCCGTACAGGGGAATCTGCCAAAAGCCATAGATTATTCATGACCTTAAATCTATGATATACCACCAATAGGCAGACTAGGGAAGCTACTAATTGAATAAATAATTATGTTTTGCGTTTCGATGACACGTGTTATATCGAGCGCCTCTAAGTAAATCGCTGACACCTATCACGCCTTCGTCGAATGCGAGGTCGACCTGCATTTCACATGAACTGGCGGAAACGCCGAATCTGCAATACGTGCTGTGTGAACTTCGCTGCTGGCCTACGTGACTGGAATTGGACGCCACTTCGATACCTAGCATCGGTCGAGTCGTTTCTTTATAATTGTAATTAGCTTGTAATAATTTTTATTTGAAAAATTAAATTAGTTTAAAGTAAATTTCGTTTTTTTTGAGTTCTCCCTGCGTCCCGTTCTTATTTGGCGCAGTCGGTAGTATTCCCGGGTCGTCGCGTTCCCGAAATCGCAAAAAAACGGGTTTTGCGTCGCGTACGATTGGCTTTCAAGTCATACCGGGCATCGAACCTTGAACCGCGCAGGGATTCCAGACATCGAAGCCGCTCAGAGAGAACGAAATGTTTATGTAAGTACACGCTGAATTATCTAGTGGTGCTCTCCTTAGTCCTTAATCCTTCACACTAATTCCCAAGATTTTTCATCCTAGAAATTTAGGATCCCGGAAGGCTGTTTTATATAGACAGTCCGGAAGGGCGATTGTAGTAGATAGTTTTAGAGATATAGATTCAGATTTAGAGTTAGCCTCAGGAAGTATGGCGTTTGAACCAGATACTATTTTTAAGGCCCTCCGCCTTGTACCCGATTTCGACGGGAACCCTCATATATTAACTAGGTTTATAAGAATTTGCGATAAATTAGTTGCAAGTTACGTATTAGAAGGGCCGGAAAGCGAGCTTAGTAACTTATGTTTATTAAATGGCATCCTTAATAAAATCACAGGACCCGCCGCATTAACTATAAATTCCAACGGCATTCCAGAGAATTGGGAAGGCATCAGAAACGTTTTAATTAATAATTTTTCCGATCAGAGGGATGAAACCACCCTCTATAACGACCTCTCCTTACAGAGTCAAGGGAATAGCTCCCCTCAGGAGTTCTACGATAAGTGTCAAACGTTGTTTAGCACGATTATGACCTTCGTTACGTTACACGAAAATATTCCAACAACCATAGCCGCTAAACGAGATCTTTATAGAAAATTGACGTTGCAAGCGTTTGTACGTGGTCTTAAAGAACCACTAGGGTCCCGCATAAGGTGTATGCGCCCTGATACGATCGAAAAGGCTCTGGAGTTCGTCCAAGACGAGCTCAACGTCATGTATTTACAGCAGAGAAACGGTGGTTTATCTAAGCCACTACATCCTATAGGTTTATCGAATACTAACCAGAAACCTTTCAACTTTGTTGGTACACCTACCCCGCATAGCTCACCTGCTTTTCGCATGCCTAATAATTTTACACCCACACCAAAACCATTTAGTTTTAACCCTATGGTAATGCAGCCGCGATCATTCCCGCTAACACCGCCGCCGCAACCTTATAATAATCAATTTAGATATATGAATCAACCGCGTATGCCGTCGCGCACGCAACAAATGTTCTCGGCGCCGCCGCCAAGCTATAACGCTCAGAATCAAGGGTTTAGAATGCCACCCAGGAATCAACCCGTGACCCATGGTCCTAAGCCCATGAGTGGGGTGAGTCATTTTACACCTAGGCCGCTACCTCCTAGCGGTTGGAATTGGATGAAACAGGGCAATCCGCCACCATCCAATTATTTCAAGAGTCGTGACGTAAATGTTAACGAGTGTTCGCCTTATGATAACGCGTACGAATATTCTGAGTATAACGACTATAACTATGAACCTACGTACTACGACGATTATAACCAAGACTATAGTAATCACTATGACTATTCTTATGACTATAATCAACTGGCTGAGTTGACTGATGAGTTAGACGCCAAGGTTGTTGAGGAGCAGCCCCAACCTTCGACCAGTGAGGATTTTTCGAAGGCCAGCACATCAAAAAAGTTAAGATAGAGGTTAATTTGCAAACACAGAGACAACTTCCGTATATTAAAATTTCTAACCCTCCTTTAAACCTTCTGATAGACACCGGCGCGAATCAGTCGTTTATAAGCCCGGAAGCTGTAGAATCTTATTTTTCTAATATCTCTTTAGATTATGATCCGTTTGAAGTTACAAATGTTCATGCAACCACCAGGAATTATTACTCAATTACATTGCCATGTTTTACAGAATTCAATGACTCTGAAAAAATTAAGCTATTCGTTTATAAATTCCATGAGCACTTTGACGGTCTAATAGGCATGGATTTATTAACTAAATGGGAAGCTAAGTTGGATCTTAAAGATTTAAAACTAATAACTAAATCGGCCGTTAACTCTATACGTATATATAACTCGCGAAATTTAAATCTTTATGAAGAAATTATACCGGCTGAGAGTTCGAAGTTAGTCAGATTACCGATTAACGCCCCGGATGGCGACGTTTTGATAGAAGAGCAAACATTCTGTAATTGCGTCATTGTCAATTGCATTACTACAATTAATAATAGCCGTGGTATAGTCGAAGTAATAAATCCGACTCAGAATGATATAATACTTTCTTTAGATCAAGCCCCGCAGGCATCCGTCTTCAATTTTGAATGTGATAGCGTCGGCCAATTATCGTCTCGCGCTAAAGACGTTATATCACGTTTGCGTACAGATCACCTTAATGAGGAAGAAAAACAAAACTTATTAAGGCTGTGTTCAAATTACGCGGATGTTTTTTACATAGAAGGGGAAGCCCTTACTTTCACTAATCAGATAAAACATAGCATTAAAACTATAGACGAAATTCCCGTATACACAAAAAGTTACCGTTACCCGTTTATCCATCGCGAAGAAGTTAGTAGTCAGATAGAAAAAATGCTCGAACAGGGGATCATAAGACCCTCAGAATCTGCTTGGAGCTCACCCATTTGGGTAGTACCAAAGAAGGTTGATGCTTCAGGGAAACAGAAATGGCGTCTGGTCGTCGACTTTCGTAAACTGAACGAAAAGACTATAGACGACAAATACCCTATACCGAACATCACGGACGTACTTGATAAATTAGGGAATTGCCAATATTTCACTACCCTTGACCTTGCTTCAGGGTTTTATCAGGTGGAGATGAACCCTAGTGATATCCCTAAAACAGCCTTCAATGTCGAACATGGGCACTTCGAATTTTTGAGAATGCCTATGGGACTCAAAAATTCACCTTCAACCTTTCAACGCGTCATGGACAATGTGTTGAAAGGGCTCCAGAACGTCATCTGCCTGGTATACCTTGATGACATTATTGTCTTTAGTACATCCTTGCAAGAACACATGATTAACCTTGAAAAGGTATTTCAAAGATTGAGGGAGTCTAACTTCAAAATTCAGTTAGATAAGTCTGAATTTCTTAAACTCGAGACGGCTTATCTCGGTCATGTTATCGGTAATGATGGTATTAAACCAAATCCCGAAAAGATAAAGGCTATTCAAAAGTACCCTATCCCTAAAACCCCCAAAGAAATCAAGCAATTCCTAGGACTTCTCGGTTACTACCGAAAATTCATTCCAGACTTCGCCCGAATTACTAAACCTTTAACACAGTGCTTGAAAAAGGGGAAGAAAATAACTTTCGACTCAGAGTATATTAACAGTTTTGAAAAATGTAAGACACTCCTGACCAATGACCCCATCTTAAGATATCCTGACTTTAACAAGGACTTCATACTGACCACCGACGCCTCTAACTATGCGTTAGGCGCTATCCTTTCACAAGGATCTATAGGATCGGACAAGCCAATAGCGTACGCCTCACGTACACTAAATGAAAGCGAGATCAATTATAGCACGATAGAAAAAGAACTGCTTGCTATCGTGTGGGCAACTAAGTATTTCCGCCCTTATCTCTTTGGTCGTAAGTTTAAAATAGTCACGGATCACAAACCACTTCAGTGGATGATGAGTCTCAAGGAGCCCAACTCAAGGCTTACGAGATAGCGTTTGAAACTAAGCGAGTATGACTTCGTTGTAATATACAAAAAAGGTAAAAACAATACCAACGCCGATGCCCTCTCGCGAATAGAAATTTGTAATGAGGAAACAAGCTCAATGATTGCTAACGCTTCGGAACACCCACTGACGAACAATAACTCTGACACTATGACAGCACATACCGCTAACGAGGACCCTATACTTAACATACCCATAACTGACGAACCATTAAACAAATTTCATAGACAACTATGTTTAACGATTGTAGGAGACTTGAAAAGACGGACAACCGTAAGCAAACCCTTTGACACGCATACAAGAACATCCGTACAGTTATCAGAATCGAATCTTGAGGAAGATCTTATCAATGCTATAAAGGAATATGTTAACCCAAAAATCAAAACCGCTTTATTAATAACCCCGACACTAGGAATGTACAAGATCATCCCTATTATACAGGATAAATTTAAAAGCTCGTCTATGAACCTAGTTCTAGCAAAGAAAGAAGTAGAAAATGTAAAAGAATATTTAAGGCAACAGGATATCATCCGCCATTATCACGAGGGTAAAACTAACCACCGTGGTATTAGTGAATGTTACTTGGCTTTAACTGAAAAATTCTATTGGCCAAAAATGAAGGACGACATAACTAAATTTATTAATAATTGTACTATATGTGGCCAAGCTAAGTATGATAGAAATCCGATACGACCTAAATTCAATATTGTACCACCTGCTACAAAACCGTTTGAAATTATTCATATGGACCTTTTCACAGCACAAAATGAAAAGTATGTTACACTAATCGACGTCTTTTCTAAGTACGGGCAGGCATACTTACTTAGGGACGGAACCGCTCTCAGTGTAATACAAGCTTTATTAACATACAGCACGCATCACGGCTTACCATTAACTATTGTCACGGACCAAGGCACGGAATTTAACAATCAAATGTTTTCAGAGTTCTGCAAAATTCATAAAATCCATCACCATCAAACCTTAGCACATTCTCCCAATGCCAACGGAAACATAGAACGTTTTCATTCTACCTTACTGGAGCATCTTAGAATCTTGAAATTAGAACAAAAGGAGCAACCAGTTATTAATTTAATGCCCTATGCTTTAATTGCCTATAACAGTTCCGTGCATAGCTTTACTAAGTGTAGGCCCTACAATCTTATATTAGGACATACAGACCCGCGAGATCCAACTGACATCAATCTTACAGAACGAATCCTACAACAATATACACTGAATCATAGGGAACAGATGAAGCGCGTCTACGAATTAATTAATGAAAGTTCACTTGCTAATAGGACTGCTATCATAGAGAATCGTAACAGAACCCGGGAGCCTGAGGTAGATTATCAACCAGAACAACAGATATTCATCAGTAATCCTAGTGCTAGTCGTTCGAAGCTTGCCCCTAGGTACACGCAAGATTCTGTGTTAGCGGACCTACCGATACATGTTTATACATCTAAGAAAAAGGGACCCATAGCAAAAGCTAGACTAAAAAGGGTTCCTAAATCTGCGAAATTGTTGCAGGATCCTGCTAGCGCTGTTTCTCCACCTGAGTCAGGCTCAGGAGATAAAAGTGGAGGCGCTTGAAGATGGACCGGGATTCTTACCATTCAAATTGGGACCCATGGCCTTAACAACCCATTATCATACATTTCTGCAATACGTAGAACTCAAGGACATAGATAATAGTCTTAGTTTAGTCTATACGCAACTAGAAGTTATAAGGAATAAATTAGATAATTATACTTATGCGCTTTACGAATTTCAAATTGATCATCTTACTAACAAATTAGATAAAGCATCGTATCTGTTAAAAAGTTTAGAGCCAAATCGTTCAAAGAGAGGACTTATAGATGGTTTAGGTTCGATCATTAAAAGTATTACCGGAAATTTAGATTATACGGATGCTGTGAAATATGAAGATGCTCTCAAAATTCTCAAGAATAATCAGGACAAAGTTATAACCGCACAAAATCATCATATCAGTCTTAGCAAAGATTGGATGAATGAGCATACTAAAATTTTATCTAAAATATCAGAAAACCAAATACAAATTAATGAAACTTTGCATGTTTTACTAGATGCCGAAGTTCATACTCAGTATTCACTTTTGAAATTTGCTAAATTCGCACAAATGTTAGGTATAGTTAGCGACAACGTAGATAGTTTGTTAAGCGAATTAACTAGGTTAGAGAATGCGTTAGCATTTTGTCGTGCATCGAGCACACACCATTCTATGCTAAGTTTAAATATAATTAGTAATATGATTAATAAACTAAAACTGATTTATAATAAAGATCAAATACTCGTATTAGATACTCGAGAGTATTACGATGTCATAAAGCCCGCGTCATACTATAACGGTTACCAGTTAGTTTTTGCCTTTCGATTTCCTATAATATCTCATCTTAGTTACACATTATATAAATTAGCCATTGTACCGAATAAAAATAGGGAAATTATCCTACCTCCTTACCCGTTCCTTGCTGTCACTAAAGATAATCACGTATACATAGAGGCTGAATGCCCGAAGCTGAGCGAGCAATATATCTGCGAGGAAAAGATCAACCAACAGCTGACATCGCATCCAGACTGCATCTGCAACATAATCAAGGATCACACCGCGAACGAATCCTGTCAGAAGATCACAGTTAACCTCATGAAGCCCGCTATGGAGAAACTAGATGACCGTCATTACACCGTCGTGTTCCCAAAGCCCACGCAAGTTCAACTTATCTGCGAACGAGAGGAATACAATACACTATCCGGAAGTTTCCTGCTCACCATCCCGTACAACTGTATGCTACGTACATATGAATACACGATCGCTAATGTCAATAACCAGATACGGGGACAACCACTGAAGATCACCAATATTTCAATAGAGCTCAACGACAAACCCAAATCGCAACCCCTTACTATTAACTCAATAAACCTAACGAAGCTACACCGCCTACAAGATGAAATCAACCATCAAGATCAAGTGCAAGCAGATCAATCGTCGAGTCTGTATCACACCACGATCCCAATGTACTGCATTCTAATAGGCGCTATCGTCATAACCATAATTATCTTATTGCGACGCAGCCTCCAGCATCGGACCCCTGAAACAACCCCAAACGACGCACCACGTCATACATATGAAGACCCAGAATCAACTCAGAAATCAAGCAAGATGCCAGCAACATTTTCTCTTAACATTCTAAAATAGTTGCTGAACTGAGGGGGGAGATGTTATATCGAGCGCCTCTAAGTAAATCGCTGACACCTATCACGCCTTCGTCGAATGCGAGGTCGACCTGCATTTCACATGAACTGGCGGAAACGCCGAATCTGCAATACGTGCTGTGTGAACTTCGCTGCTGGCCTACGTGACTGGAATTGGACGCCACTTCGATACCTAGCATCGGTCGAGTCGTTTCTTTATAATTGTAATTAGCTTGTAATAATTTTTATTTGAAAAATTAAATTAGTTTAAAGTAAATTTCGTTTTTTTTGAGTTCTCCCTGCGTCCCGTTCTTATTTCACGTTTTTACGTAAATATAAACAATTTATAATATAATAAAAATAAAAACACACAGACACACACAGCGCTCGTAGCTCTGCGGTGCTCGGAAACGATCACCGAAGTAAAGCAGAGTTTACAGAGGTGTGTCCTTGGATGGGTGACTGTTTGTGTGGCATTTGATATCGAGCGCTTCCGTGCTTCGGAAGGCACGTTGCTCCCGGTTATCACTAAATGTGGTAGTCGTTAAGCTATGTTAGAGGCCTAATGGGCGGCTTGAAAAATTCCAACAGCAGGACGCCATACACCTGCCTCCGCCAATCCGCACTGGGTCAGCTTGGTGGAGTATCATCCAATACCCTTGCACCTTGATATGTGAGAGGAGGCTCGTGCTCAGTAGTGGGACGTTAATGGGCTGTGATGATGAAAAACACAGACAGAGACACACAGTCAAATAGCACGTCAATTCTTTAAAATTTTGGTCTAAATAGAGAACGCCACCTTGTAATTAGTTCCATGTGTTCGGCGATATGACAGAATCAATTAGAAATCCATTTGCCTAACAATCCATTACCAGCAAGTTAGGTGGTAAGGCCCCAGATATAATTATGCAATTTCTAACCGTGTGTATAGCATGATTAAATTCGAATATTATTTATACATAATTACTACGCACATAAGTACAAATTCACGCCCAATATATGTGCGTAAAACTAAACCTTGCTACAAATAGTTTAAAACGTATTTTACTAGTTGTTGCAGGGTTTAATATAAGTACAAATATAAAACGTGTCTACCCTGGGGCAAGACATGGGATGATAAAACTATTTAAAGAGGTCGGTTTACATTTTAGAGACTGAGTTCCTAACATGTGGGTTATTTCAGAAAAGTAAGGAGGGGTAATGGATATATTTGAAACCACCTTTTTAGAGGATAGTTATTTAAATATATTAAGTCTCTTTTAAATCATCTCATTTATGGTGTCTTGCCGTAAGAATTTATTAAGTCACACATTAGGGCTCTTACACATTTTTAAGATGCGACGTCATCGTTTCGAGCAATTTTACGACAAGCTTCATACATAAATTTGTATGAAGCCCGTCGTAGATTTTTACGCATCGTTTTATGCTACGTTTCGCTACGTCGTCGCATCGTGTAAATGTGTACGAGCCTTACATGTCTTAGAAAAAAAATCATCTAAAATGGTTTTAAAAGAACGTATAAGAGCCCTTAGGGCCTATGACTTAAGAGCCTATGGCTATACGACTACCACATATAGTTAATTGGCTATAACTAGGACAGCTTAACGTGCTTTCCGAAGCACAAAAACGCTCGTTATTAAAAACAGTCAGTCAAACAGTCCTTTATTTAAGGACTGTTCTGCCAACTCAGCTATATCTATGTGCGAATGGTCACCTTTTCAAAGACTTTGTAAGCTTTTCTATGCGTTATCGTTACGAGTCCAAGAACCATTTTCCTACTTTTCTCTCTCCACGCCGCTTAATCTTCGGCTACCTTTGTGTATCGACTATGTACCACTTTATGGCATGTCATTTCATGATTATTTTAGCCATATGAAGTCCACTGACGAATATAGGCCTCCCCAATAGTCACACGCCGATCGATCTTGTGCCGCCTGCATCCACCGGCTTCCCGCCGCTTTGATCATCAGTCCATAGTCAAGTAAATTATAACCGTATCCATACATTTTGTGATAGTAGTTTACACCTTTTAAGACACTCTATTACAAAATCAGCAATATTTAGTAAATATGTAATTCCATACTAATTACCGAATTTCTTGTAGGTGCTTAATAAATCGTAGCTGAGTCGACCTCATTTCGCCGAAGCTCCGAGCCGCCTGTCAGCAGAACTAGCAAGAACGTATGCCCCAGTTACAAATTCCGCGTAATTATAAATTGTTAATTTAATTTTAAAGTAAAAAGTTCTTTGTTTCATAAACTATAACATAGAACTTGATCGACGTAGCAGGCACAAGAAGGATTATGGATGGTTTTAGTCAGTAAAAGTCGGACACACCCTGTCGCTCCACCCTCAGAGGGAAATCATTAAAAGATTTTCAATAAAAAAAGGAGGTGTCGTTTCATTAACATACAAGATGGACTTCTAGGCGGAAAAGTGAAGCGTCATGTCTGCAATTTTATTTTATTTTCTAAAATTTGTGATATTTCTAACATTAATGTGTAATAACGGTGGATTATTAACCGTTAATTGTTTGTGAACATACATGAGTGTTGGTAAATCAAACAAAACAGTGCAACATCACTTTTCACATTTTCTTTCAAGGAGTCCATGTGAGATCTCAGTATAGTCCCACACCTTTACTGAGAACTCAAGGGGCTTAGGGGAGGGTATCTCATTTCCCCCCCGACTGGTCTCCACCTTGCCGTGGTGGGGGGGCTGAGTACCTCCCGGTAGGGCGCAGGAGGCGCCGGGGAAAAGGTAACACCCAGAGACCGACGACTCTGGGTGCCCTTAGTACTGACTACCGGGGGAGAAACTAAGAGGGACCTGTGGAGGGCGCAGCGGGCGGGCCAGGAGGGCCCGTCAAGTAGCGCCAGGAGGGTCTTAGGCAGTGGGGCAGGGGGCCCCTGCTGTCTAACTATAGACCCTCCCAGAAGTCGGCCACACACGCTATGGTCGCACAAGGAGGTAGGAGGGGCGCGTCCACTGCGCCTCTCTGAGGAGGTCCTCCCGGTTCTGATCCGGGGGACGTTGGCCGCGGGCGGGGTGCCAGAAACTACAACCTAGGCACTGGCGCCTCGCCCCTTTTTCAACAGCGGCGGGCGTCGTCGGAAGATTTTTAGTGGGTAGGACTGCGGTGGTCGCGTCTGCCGCAGTGAGCCCCACACCCCCTCCCGGTCTCCCCCTTTGGCCGGGAGACAGTGCGTAAATGCATTTTGTGACCGACGTAATAAAAAAAAAAAAAAAAGGGTATCTCATTTACCATCTTTATCACCACTCATTCTCATTTACTATGAATTATATATATTTAATATATCACTTACTTGACACTGGCTAAATGTGCTAGACGCACGATGCCATTATTTAAATGGAAGAAAAAGAACATACAAGATAACTATTAGTGTTTTTGAATATAAATACTAATGGCTTGTGTGTTTTCTATAGAATTACTTACGAAAATATATGATATTTAAGTAACTTTAAACATTATTAAGTACTCATAACACAAGCTCTGCTTAATTTGGGGCTAGGTGGCAACGTGTAAAATGTCCATTATAGTTTAATTGCTTATGCCTCAGCTTACTTACAGCTCAGATTACTTTTCCAAGGGATAAAAATGACAATAATTTAACCGTATATGCTGTGTGCCGTACACAGTAAATACGCTACGTATATATATACTAAACTACTAAATACTTTTAAGACAATTATAGATATACAGCCAATTAATTGAAGTACTAACACTATTATATTTATATTTATATTTATTTATATTTATAATAAAATTGTATATACATATGTGAGTTGTAACTCCACTGATATGTGTAAACAAAAGATTAAACTATACTTTATACTACACTAATTTAGTAAACGTTGTAGCTCTAATTAAAACTACATCTAACTGTGTAAGGATGTTGAGGTAAGCGCGTATAATGAGCGGCACTAAAAGTTAATGTACTGCTCAAAATGTATGCCGGGCAGCGGGCGGTGCCGTGTGGTACTGGCTTAGAATAGTTAGTATTATAATAGTTAAATAAATAAATAAATAATAAATATTTTCTAACAATTACACCAATTATTTAGTTCCAATATGAGTATCATTAAGAACTTGTGTTATGGATACTAAATGACGGATAAACATACATAAATACTATTTTTTTTTGTAAATAAATACTTAATATACATGGGGAAACACCCAGACCAGAACAAATATTCATGTTCATGCACACAAATATTTGTCCTGTTGGGAATCGAACCCACGACCTTGGAGCGGAGAGCGGGTATACTCGCCACCACGCCATATCGGTCGTCGGTTAATATCGGTAATATCGGTTAGTATTATAATAGTTAGTATTATAATAGTTAGTATTATAATAGTTAGCATTATAATAGTTAGTATTATCAATTTTACGACGGTGAGCAATTTCACCGGATGGTGGGCAGCAGCGTCATCGTTCGTACTGGATTGAAGAACCTGCCTCAAAGAAAAGTAATCGGGAAACCTATGTGTTCAGAAGTAGATTTCACCTGGCTAAAATAATGATGTAAGTATTATGAACACGAGTATAATAATAATAATAATTTATTGGTGCATCATAAAATTTGTGAATACGAACTAATTACAATGATAAACAATTTATTGTACGATGCACCAAAATGACCCATCTCAGCATTTGGTAGGACAATTTCCAAGCGCTGGTTTTCAGTTGGGCCATTTTGGGTGCAGTGCGAGACATGAAGTGGTATAAATTATTACAAAATGTTTTTAAAACTTTAGAGTACATAAAAAAGGAAAAGAATAATACACATCAAAATTATTTAAAATGTGAAAACAGCTGATAAAGTACGAATTTAAAAGTAACAAGAGAATAATGGCATGCGCGCCGCGACTAATTGAAATGAAATTGATTAGATAGAAATATATTTTTGAAGTTAAATTTAAAGGCAAGTGATGGATTAAAAATATCTTTGTAACTATTCTCGCGTAACCAACGCTGAAACGAGAGTCGTGAAGACATCGTTGTTCTGAGGCTCCTTACTTACCTGAAGATGCCCTGTGTAAGGGCGAAACACTTGTCGTGTTAAATAGTTTCTCGATTTTTCGGGAAATTATAGTACCGCGGGAATTGTTACAAATATATTTTTGATCCATCACATGCTTAGAATAGATTTCCGAAAAGTAACGCCTGGATCAATAAACTATTTTTTAAAACGAGATACTTCGCGAGTTTCTCAAAGGTGGTGGTAGATCGTTCCAACATTTCGAGGCAGCGTAACGAAAACTGCAAAGTATCAATACAGACTGTACCTTAAAACACAAAAAACACACACTTACAGGCTAACAGACTAAAACACAGACCATCATCCTCATCAGCCTACATTCGCCCACTGGTGGACATAGGCCTCGCCAATGGCACGCCACTGAGCTCAATCTTCAGCTCTTCATCTCCAACCGCTGCAAGCCGTATTGCGTAGGTATGTCTTCGCTCCACCTAGCCAGAGGGCGTCCTATATTAAAATAATAAAATCGATTATTGAATACAATAAAAATTTACTTTTACATTTAATAACTAATAACAAAACTAAATAAAAATCGCACCTTACTTACACCACACACACACTCACACAATTGCTTACACACATACACACACATACCTCACAGTGACACACAACATTTCACAACACATCACTTTGCTAACTTACTTTAATCTTATTCTACCTTTAACTTTCATTATTTTTATCTACAATTAAACTGTTTAGTGCAATTAGTGATTATGAATATACACTAACAAACATAGTGAATATTTATAGATATTAGGGGAGACCTGGAGATTTGTAACACAGGTCCTGTACCTAGTACAGACTCCGCTCTCACTAATGGACGACTTATGCCATTGTAATTGTAATAGTTCATAAGATACCTATTGTTCCTTTTTGAGGGAAAATAAATCTTATTATATTACGCTTACCGAGACGCCGGCCGTCTTCACTGCAGGAGTAGGACCCGTCTACCCCAGCGGTTATCGTTCCTACGGCAGATATGTTCGGCCCACTGCCACTTCAGCTTACTAATTAAGCCTTTGGGCTCGGTGAATTTTGTTCAGACTAAATGAAACACAGACTTACAGGTGAAATATAATTAAAAGAACTCATGCTTCTGACAGAGCGGTTTCGGTCGCCACGTAGTAAAAATATATAAATATTATTACACTGATCACTCAGTAAGTATCATTAAGAACTTGTGTTATGGATACTACATAACGGATAAACATAAATACTTTTATTTTGTAAATACATAATTAATATACATAGAAAAACACCCAAACCAGAACAAACATTCATGTTCATGCACACAAAGATTGGTCCTGCGTGGGAATCGAAACCACGATCTTAGGAGCGGAGAGTAGCTATTCTCGCCACCACGCCATATCGGTCGTCAATAGTGGTAGCGGTAAGGGCGGATGATATGCGCCTCTATGATGTCTCGCCATCTGTCTCTGGTTTTACTTGGTTGTCAGGTGGCCCTCAAGCATGAGGCCCACCGGTGGAAAGTGGCCACAGCTTGGACGCTTTCAGCCCCTTTTTTTATTATTTTTTATTATCGTCTGTAAAAAAATGCTTTTTACGCACTTTCTCGCGGCCAAAAAGGGGAGACCGGGAGGGAGTGTGGGGCTCACTGCGGCCGACGCGACCACCGCAGTCCTACCCACTAAAAAACTTCAGACGACGCCCACCGCTGTTGAAAAGGAGCTAGGCACCAGTGCCCGGGTTTGTAGCTTCTGGTACCCCGCCCGTGGCCTACGTCCCCGGATCAGAACCGGGGAGACCTCCGCAGGAAGGCGCAATTTGCAGCGCCCCCCCTACCTCTATGTGCGGCCATGGCGTAACTGGCCGACTTCGGAGGGGGTCTATGGCGAGACGGAAGGGGCCCCCTGCCCCCGCCGCCTAAGACCCCCCGGGCGCTGCCTGACGAGCCCTCCTGGCCCGCCCGCTGCGCCAACGGCGTAAACGCTTTCAACACCTGGGGCATCACTAGCGCGTTTGCGACCCTGCAATCATCCATCACCCTCCGTTTCTATATATGCGGTCATCTTTCTACACACATTTAAGGCACCGCCCACAGCAGCCTTCATATGGTCCATCGCATGGGTGTTGTTATAACTAACTAAGAAGACTCTATGTTGATGCTGGCGCCAGTGTTTACTTACAGAACATGGAACCTTTTTATAGCAGCATATGGCGAGGCGCATATTAATATCACCCGTCCATACCAATAATGACGTCCACAACTGCTCTTTAAAGGGTATAAGGACTAAGAAGACTTTAATAATGAAGCTGGCGTCTGTATTTAGCACAGTACTTAGTTACAGAACATTAGTGGACCCTGCGTACCTCACCACCCGCGCATTCATCAGCGCGGGGCTATATAATTATACTGACGTTGCCGATTAGAAAAATAAAACCGCTCTTTCAAAGAGCCTCAATTCGCGCTAAACGATTTCCCCCCAAATAATAGATATTTACAAGTTATCAACCCCTCGATGCCTGAAACGTTTGGAGAAAGAAATTAATGGACGGATAAAGTGATCAATTTATCACTTTGACCGTGACATAATTTATAAAGAAGATAGGTGCATTATGTTTTTGGGTAAACTTTGGGACGTTCGCGATATTTCACTTTGCTGCGAAACTCGCCGGAACAGGGAAACTTTTGACAGGAAATATAAATTGAAAGTATCGACTCCTTGGACAGATGATTCGTTATTATGAAAAAAGAAGATAAATACATACATCATCTCTGCACACTAACGTGCCCTTACGTTCCCTCATGTTTAAGTCCCCTCTCTAATTGCAGTGCCCCTACGGCGTCAGAATCCATTATATTACTTAGGTATCTACTTGTTTACTTGATGCAATAAAGATTTATGATTATGATTACTCACCACGTATCTCCTCTCACAAACCAATGTGACAGAGATTTGGATTAAGACAACATGCGGACACAGGTGTTAAATGTCGAAGGCAGGTATATGGCGAGTAGCGTCCTGTTATTAGAATTTTTCAAGACGCTCCATAGGGCTTCTTGCTTTGCTTAACGACTACCACAAATAGGCATGATTTCACAAAGGCCAAAAGCATTGCTGTAGGGAATAAGGCACGAACAGCCACAAAAATTTAAATATACATCTCTCTCATGAAGAAAGATTTTTCTGGCTTAGCGACTATCAGTAAGCTCGATTTCAAAAAGCCCGAAAGCATCGCTGAGCGAGGCTGGAATAGGCCCAATAATTTAATTATACATTGAAAAGAGGTTTTTTCTTCTTTTGCGTGTTCCATCGCTTGTATAATAAGTAAAGCGTGTTCTGAGGGTTTTAATTTTGAATTTAGATTTAAGAAATGGCTACTGACTTAATGTTACTATATTTTGACTGATTTTTTAAATGATAAATGTAGACTTAAATGATTAATATGAACTCGTTATAAATGAAACCTTATTATTATTAATAATATAATTTAAAAGAGCATAGCCTGTGAGTTTCTTGTCAGTTCTTCTCACAGAGCGGAGGCTCGGAACTGGCACTTAGATTCACTTACCCCAAATTTTTATTTATTTGCATGTAAGTGAATCTAAGCTTCGTGATTTCAGGTTTGATATAATTTTTTTTTTCTTTTTTTTTTCATGTATATTTTGTTTTGACGTTTTCAAGTGCTATGTAATAGTTTATGAAATAAAGAACTTTTTACTTTTTACTTTACTTAATTTTACCAATAAATTACATGTTATTTTCTCTATATTCTCGCAATAAATTAAATCTGAATTTTTCAATATTCTTATCAGCTATATTGTACGTCCGAAATGGGTATCTGTTGATTCTGTGCCATAATACTTCATAATATTATGTACCATAAACAGAAACAAATATTCTATTTTGAGGAACTGATTGACATGAATCCAGAGTCCCTTTCCTATTCTAAAGTTGTGTTCACTAGTTGCGAATACTGAAACGGTAATTCACTCGAGCATTTCCAAGGTACAAGAAAATAACACAAAAATAATCATACCCTGTAAACGTAGGAAAACAAATGTGAAATGAAAGCTAAGTTTCATATCATATATGCCTTGGTTGTTGCCTTCAACGACGAAAGAAGTGAGATCTAAATGGGTGCCAAGTTCAATGGTCAGTCCTGGCATTTATTTACAACAACATTAAATATCATTTATTCTTATAACTTTAGATAATATATTGTAGCCTGACTTGGCTAGTTTTTATATCCGAATTATATTATAGCTTTCGCAACTTCTAAACCTGTTATTTTTTTGTTCTTATATATTTTTTTGTTTTGCTGGGAGAAATTAGCAATCGAACATAATAATTATAGTATTCCCCATATTGAATAACTGTTCAAATATATGGCAAGTAAGCTCTTTGAAACATTTATGTTTCAATGGTATTAAAGTTATTTTCCAGTCGCTCTGAATAATCCTTTCCGTTGCGCTTTCCACTACTTAGACACATCACAACCAATCATAGCTAGTCTACTCGTCCTACATCGACCACACTCTTTTAGTATTTATTTATTATATTTTAAGAAGAAACAACAGCTTGCTAAACAAAATACATTAAACATTCACAGTGTTCTTACTAAAAAGACTTTAAACACTCCTTAGACATGTGTTTATCCAAACAGTGTCTAAAAACTTAAACGATTTTAAAGCTATGTTTAACCTATTACAAGACACTTTATAGCAATCGTTTAGTAAAAATCGCTTCTAAGCGATACGTTCATTCAATAGGGTTTCATTCATTCTTTCACATTCCGTGTTAAGCAAATCATGTTCGACTTAAGGAAATTCATTATTATAAAATATAAATACTCTATCTACATATTACAAAATATGAGTATAAGTGTAATAATCTTTGTATGTATTTGAACAACTTTTAACTCCACAAACGGTCAAGTTAGGAATATAAAATACCGACTTCTAATACCTATCTAAAGTTAAACCAGGTCACTGTCTTCATTTTATCAAACGAAAGTGACAGCACTAGTTTTAAACCTGGTTTAATTTAGGTCTCGTTTTGTAGAAAGACCTATAATCTTAGAAGCTGAGCCGTTCGCAATTTTTAGTAAAAGCGTCAAATTTCAAAGTAGAAGTTCGCCGACTCTGATGAGACATCACCCATGTGATGAGGGCAGGGCGAGACTAGTATTAGTTTTTTCTTTTATTTATGCATAGGGATCCTAACAAGATCTAAGGAGCCCCAGCCAACCTCACCTGTAAGTAGTGCACCCGCCGAAAAACGGACGATGCCCTGACGAACATAAACGTTCCCGGTAGAAGCAATACCTATTACGTAGAACGAACATATTGTTGGCGAAATGTGCGCGAGTAATATTCCTCTGCCTACAACAGATGTGATATTATGTTCATTATTATTGACCGTTTATTTTTATTAATTGCAGTTATATGTCTAGATTCATTTGTTATTGACATTTTTTATTTTTTTTGACATTATTAATTTCTCATGTTATTGTAATTTAATTTAATTTTAATAATTCTAATAATTATGTATGTTGTCTTTTCTGTGACGTGTAATGTTGTATTACCAATAAATGAGTATTTGAGTATTTGATACTGGCCAAACCCGATTTTAGGACAAACTAGTATGGCCTAGTCCAAACTAATTTAGGTGGGCTGCAACTATTATAATAACATTGTTTTTTTGGTAAGAAAAAAAAAATTATGCAGCCCACCTAATTTAGTTTAGATATTAGGTAGGTACTAGGGTATACTAGTTTGTCCTAAAATCGTGTTTGGCCGGTAACATATTAGGTCGGGGAAAAAGTCTTTTCGCATAACGTATCTAGGTATAAACTTATTATAAATTTTTTTTGACTGTACTATTTGTGTCTGGCTGGTTTTGGTAACATTAAAAAGGTTCCATTATAAAGAAAAGAAAAAAATAAAAAAAAGTTGTTTCCCGCTATTTTTCATTTGTTTTTCTCTCCGTAAATATGAGTGAATCTAATGAAGAAATTCGATACATTTTAAAATTTTATTATAAAAAAGACAAAAATGCAACTCAAGCAGTGAAAAAAATTTGTATGTTTATGGACCTGATGCAGTGTCAGTAAGAGTAGCACAAATTTGGTTCAAACGTTTTCAGTCCGGAAATTTTGATGTTAAAAGTCAAAAGTCAAAAATACTTTATTTCATAAACTATTACATAGTACTTGAAAACGTCAAAATTATAAAAAAATAACAAAAACAAATAAAATATAACTATACTAAAATCACGAAGCTTAGATTCACTTGCAACCAAATAATTTAAAAAAACAAAAAACATTTAAGTGCAAGCGAATCTAAGTGCCAGTTCCGAGCCACCGCTCTGTAAGAAGAACTGGCAAGAAACTCACAGGCTATGCTCTTTTAAATTATCGATTGGTTAGTAACAATCTTCATTTGTCTGTGACGCAACATAATATAACAATATTCATGCTTTAAGTCATTCATATTAGAATAGCCTGTATGAAACGGCGGTTTAATCCCAAGCATTTTTATCAGCCATATAGTCTTTAATAGAATAATATCCCTTTGAAGACAGCTTGCGTTTTATTGTTAATTTAAATTTATTTAGGCTTAATTGCTGTATATTGCTTGGGATCTTATTATAGAATCGCACACATTGACCTTTAAAAGATTTGTTAATTTTTTGGAGCCTAGTGGCAGGTACAACTAGTTTATGCTTATTTCTTGTGTTTAGGTTATGTATATCACTTTTCTTACTCAATTTATCAAAATTTTTGTGTACATATACTAGGTTTTCATAAACAAACTGACCCGCCACTGTCAAAATACCAATTTCTTTAAATTTATCCCTTAGTGAATGTCTACATGGTAGATTATAAATTGCTCGTATGGCCCTCTTCTGCAGTACAAAAATATTTTGAATATCTGCGGCACAACCCCACAGAAGAATACCATACGACATAACACTATGAAAATAGCAATGATAAACAAGCCTAGCTGTTTCAACGTCTGTTAATTGGCGAATTTTCTTTACCGCGTATGCAGCAGAGCTGAGTCTATTCGACAATTCACCAATATGTGGGCCCCACTGTAACTTAGAATCTAATATAACACCCAAAAATTTGGTGGTATCCACAAGGGTCAACTCATCTTCCTTTATTTTAATAGTGGTGTTTACTTGTCTGACGTTAGGCGTCACGAATTTAATGCATTTCGTTTTAGCCCCATTTAATAATAAATTGTTAACGTCAAACCAGTGCACCACCTTTGAGATCGCATTGTTTACATCGTCTGGGTTCTGATATCGCTTTATTTTAAATAATAATGATGTATCATCAGCAAACAATACTATCTCGTGATTTTCCTTTACCAAATGTGGCAAATCATTAATATAAATTAAAAACAAAAACGGGCCGAGAATCGAGCCCTGCGGTACCCCCATTTTTACTACAGAACCCTGAGATCGCTTTCCATTAACTTCAACCCTTTGAATCCTATTACTTAAGTAAGAAGTAAGAAGATCCAATGCGGAGCCTCTTATTCCATAATAATCTAATTTTTTTATCAATGTTTCATGAGGAACACAATCAAAAGCTTTGGACAGATCGCAAAAAATACCTAAAGCGTCCAAAGAATCTTCCCAAGCATCAAAAATATGTTTCAAAAGCTCAACACCTGCATCGGTTGTGGAGCGACCCTTAGTGAATCCAAATTGTTTTGAATGCATTAAGCCATTTTTATTAAAAAATCTTAACATTTGGTTGTAAATAAGTTTTTCAAAAATTTTACTAAAAGTAGGCAGCACTGAAATAGGTCTAAAATTAGTTGGGTCTGCTGTACTGCCCGATTTAAATAGTGGAATGATTTTACTATTTTTCATTAAATCTGGAAACGTGCCGCAATCTATACATTTATTAAATATTATAGCTAAGCTGTGCGCCACCGAAACAATGATAGGCTTGGTAACTACGATGGAATTGCCCCAGAGGTCTGCAGTCTTTTTAACATTAAGAGTATTAAATGTCTTAATTATATCTATGGGTGTTACATGATTAAACATAAACTCTTCTGTACAAATGTTTACATTATCTCTTAAAATAGCCTCCGCTAAAGTAGGCGAGGAATTTAAAGTTTTTGTAGTAGACACTGGAATATTAGTAAAGAAGTCTTCAAAAGCATTGGCAATATCTAAGTCAGATGTAAGCGTCTTGCTATCAATGTTGAGTTTAAACTTATTATTATAATTCTTATTTCTTCCCGTTTCACTATTAATAATATTCCATGTCATTTTAATCTTATCATCACTATTTTTAATTTTATAGCTCAAATAACAAGACTTTGCCGTATGACATGCTTTTCTAAATATTTTAGAATATTTCCTTACATAATTATGAAATTGTTCACTATTGTTAACATTTCTTTCGTCATACAGTTCATACAGTCTCTTTCTACTTTTATGTAGCCCAGGAGTAGCCCATTCACTAAAGGCAGCATTATCATTTACCTTAATCGTTTTGGGAGTAAATGTTGATTGAAAACTACTACAAAAGTCGCTAAAAAACATATTACATAAAATATTAGGGTCATTGCTTTTATCTACCATGGGTAAACTAAATGATAATAATTTATTGTTAAACCTCTCAAAACGATTATTGGTTTTTGGTATAAATGTTATTGTTCTTTTAGCCACAGTTTTATTTCTACAAAGCAAAGATATTTGTTGACCACAATGATCTGAATCTAATTGATTAATAATTTTTTTACTGTCATCACTCAGTATAATATCTGTAAATATGTTATCCAAGCAAGTGGCAGTAGTGGCTGTAATTCTTGTTGGCTCTAGAAACACATTTATCAAATTATATGATTTAAAAAGTGCTTTTATTCTTGTGCATGCACTCGAACACTCTAGCAAATTAACATTAAAATCTCCACAAACAATAACATTTTTGTTAGCATTATAAACTTTTCCCAGCACTTCATCCATAATACTTTCAAATAAATCATATGAAGCTGATGGAGGTCTGTATACACTCAATACAACAAACCGCTCCATTTCGATACAGGCTATTTCAATAATCCGTTCGGCTGAGAAGCTTACTATATCATGGCGCTCCTTGAATCTAAATTTCTTATTTACTATAATTAATGATCCACCATGTATAGCACCCTCCCTGCAAAACGAACTACCTACCTGGTGATTATTAAAATTGAACATGAACTGGTTACTTTTAATCCAATGTTCAGTAATGCAAAAAACATCAATATGATTACCGTTCATGAACAATTCAATTTCTAGTTCCTTACCCAATATTCCTCTAATATTCTGGTGCACCAGGTTTATAACATTATTTTGTTTAGTAAAGATGCACCTCGCTCTGGTCGCCCTGTTACGAATAAAATGGACGCCATTTTTGAAAGAGTGGAGCAAGATCGGCATATTAGTAGTTACGATGTAGCTGAAGAACTGGGAATTGACCACAAAACAGTTTTGACCCATTTGAAGAAAGCTGGTTATACAAAAAAGCTCGATATTTGGGTGCCACACGAGCTCACTCAAAGAAACTTAATGAACCGTGTACTCATTTGCGATTCATTATTGAGACGTAATGAAACCGAGCCGTTTTTGAAGAGATTGATAACTGGCGATGAAAAGTGGATCACGTACGACAAGAACGTGCGAAAAAGGTCGTGGTCGAAAGTTGGCCAGGCTTCACAGACTGTGGCCAAACCCGGCCTAACACGAAATAAGGTGATGCTGTGTGTATGGTGGGATTGGAAGGGCATTGTTTATTATGAGCTTTTACCGCCCGGCAAAACCATCGATTCTGATCTTTACTGCCAGCAACTGATGAGATTAAAGGAAGCAGTCGAGAGAAAACGGCCGGAATTGATCAACAGGAAGGGTGTGGTCTTTCATCACGATAACGCTAGACCACACACATCTTTAGCCACTCAGCAAAAATTAAGAGAGTTCGACTGGGAGGTCCTAGTGCATCCACCATATAGCCCTGACCTTGCGCCTTCAGATTTTCACCTGTTTCGGTCTCTGCAGAATTCTTTAGGTTCTGTAAGGTTGACCTCAAGAGAGGACTGCCAAAACTATTTGTCCTGTTTTTTTGATCAGAAGTCCCAAAGTTTCTACAGTAACGGGATAATGTCTCTGCCCACAAAATGGCAGAAAGTTATTCAACAAAACGGTACATATATATTGTAAATAAATAAACTTTGAAAAAAATGTCTTGACTTTTCATACAAAAATACGAAAAGACTTTTTCCCCAATCTATTATATATGTGTGTCATACCATATAATTTCTCTCGGTAACGTATTATTGTAGAATAAATAACACAATTTCAACGTGAAAATACTCTTTACGTGGGTAATGCCAGTAAGTAATAATATCGGCCGCCGAGGTCTCAGTGTCTCAAGACAAATATTTGTGTTCATGAACATAACCATTAGGTTTGCTTAGGGTATTTTCTAAGCGTGGGCTTATAAAAGTATTTGAGTATGTTTACTAAACAATCAGCGATGTAAGCAGAGTTCAGAGGTCGGGTGATCGTTTCTAGACAGCGCTTCCGTGCCTAAGAAAATACGTTTACGCGTGCCATTCCCTACGAGCATTATTCTATTGTTATTTTATGTTTTTATTGTTATTATTATTATTTTTTTAATTGTGTACTTTATCAGCTGTTTTCACATTTTAAATAATTTTAAAGTTTATTATTCTTTTCCTTTTTTATATACTGTGAACGTTCTTACTTAGTTTTAAAAACATTTTGTAAATATTTATAACACTTCAATCCTTATGACCCGCACTGCACCCAAAACGGCCCAACTGAACACCAGCGCTGGGAAATTATCCTAGCAAATGCTGAGGTGGGTCATTTTGGTGCATCATACAATGAATTGTTTATTATTGTAATTAGTTTGTATCCACAAATTTTATGATGCACCAATAAATGATTATTATTATTAAGCTATTATTCCAGGTTTACTATGCAGCACACTGAGGGGTCATCGGGAAGGGGGCCAAGCATGTCGTGAAGCGGCTGCGAGACTGTTCGAAAAGGTTACCGCCGCCCGGAACATAGCATGCCTAAGAAGGAACATGGATAGTACATACATACATACAATCACGCCTGTGTAGTAGTTGGTAGGCAGAGGCAAAATATACGCAAACACTTCGCCAATTGTGTTGTTGGTCCCACGTAATAGGTGGCGAGCCTATTGCCGCTTACCGGTCACTTCTATGTTCGCCAGAGCCTCGTCCGTTAATCGGCAGGTGCACTACTTACAGGTAAGGTTGGCTGGGGCTCCTTAGATCTTGTTAGGATCCCTATGCATAAATCAAACAAAAAAATAATACTAGTCTCGCCCTGCCCTCATCACCTGGGTGATGTCTCATCAGAGTCGGCGAAATTCTACCTTAAAACTTTGACGCTTCTACTAAAAATTGCCAACGGCTCAGCTTCTAACATTATAAGTCTTTTTACAAAAAGAGATCTAAAGTTAAACCTTTTCATAATAACGAATCATCTGTCCAAGGAAATTAAAGAATTAAATACAAATTAAAAGTCTGGCTAATAAATAAACCTTTTTACAATTTGAATGAATACTTTTTTACGAATAATATTAAGTAACTAGTTGTAAGTTGTATAAATTGCACGCCCGCAACGGGTGCACTTTTGTTACTAATGTAATGCATGAACACCAGCAAAATGTACACAGTCTTAGCAATAAAGATCTATTCTATTCTATTCTATTCAAGAAGCGGATACGTTCAATTTTTATTATTATAATATAATTTATATTATATTTTAACCACTTGCAGGTGAGGTTGGCTTGGGCTCCAGAGATGATGGTAGGATCTCCGTACACTCTAATTACACATTCTTAATTTGAAATACAGTGTATCATAACCTCAAAAAGAGTTGTTCCATACACTGCAGAACAACTAGTTTCCTTTTTAATAGACTGTTCCTTACATTGAACAAGAATAAAAATAGATGGCTTGAAAATTTTAATATGATGTACACTCAAAAAAATCAAAATCTTTTTATTTCATAAACTATTACATAGTACTTGAAAACGTCAAAATTAAAAAAATAAAAAAAACAATTAAAATATAATTATACTAAAAGCACGAAGCTTAGATTCACTTCCAAACAATTAAAGAAAACAAAAAATATTTAAGTGTAAGTGAATCTAAATGCCAGTTCCGAGCCACCGTTCTGTAAGAAGAACTAGCAAGAAACTCATAGGCTCTTTTAAATTATCGATTGGTTAGTTACAATCTTCATTTGTCTGTGACGCTTTATAATGCAATGTAATATAACATTAACAATATTCATGTTTTAAGTCATTTATATTAGAATAGCCTATATGAAACGGCAGTTTAATTCCAAGCACTAATTTCCGCATATTCGCAGTGGATCCGCTTGGTGTAGTGTTATCTGTGTTCTCAAATTGTCTTCTGAGAGGCGGCCTGTGCCCAGCAATGGGACGTTAATGGCTTTATGGTTAATTAGCACTAACTCTGCTTTGTTATATACTAAATTAGTCTGTGTATATGACAGTGCATTGTAAACAATAAATTTGACGACCAATATGGCGTGGTGGCGAGTATACCCGCATTCCACTCCTGAGGTCGTGGGTTCGATTCCCACACAGGACAGATATTTGTGTGTATAAATATGCATATTTGTTCTGGTCTGAGTGTTTTTCTATGTAGGTACATTAAGTATGTATTTACAAACAAAAAAAAGTATTTATGTATGTTTATCCGTTATTTAGTATCCATAACATAAGTTCTTAATGATACTTATCTTAGAACTAAATAATTGGTGTGTCAGAAATATTTATTATTATTATTATTTAATATTTTTATTTGTATACTTATTAAAACACAAACTTTACTACGAGTACATGAAAGTGATATGGCTACAAAACGAAACCTTCTCGTTGCTATGACGACAAAAAGCTTAATGTGAAACAAAATTTTACATGCGGCTTCACTAAGGCTAAGTTTGTTTTATGTTATGCGTAAAAAGTTAGCAGTTAAAAGTTAAAAAAATGGGTCTGCAACAGGTGGTGAAGGTATATCATTTAGTCAAAGCATCTTTTAATTTAAACATACATATACAACATACATACATTCACGCCTGTTTCTCCAAAGGGGTAGGCAGAGGCATATTATACGCCCACACTTCGCTTATTATATAGCTTACTGGGCACTTTTATATTGTCAGAACTATGACTGTTAATCGGCAGGTGCCTCACTTGCAAGTGAGGATAGCTTGAGCTACACTTAACATATAACTGATATATGTAACTGTGCAATTGAATACTATGTTTAATAATATGTAAAGGCGGGGAAAATAAAATATAAGCCTTTCTAGCCCAATGGGCCCAGAAGATTGTGTTTTACAGTGGAGACCGTGGGTCGAGCGATGACATACGCAATACATCTGGCAGCGGTTGAAGAAAAAGAGCTCAAAATCGAGTGCCCTTGGAGAGGCCTATGTCCAGCTGTGGACAAATGTGCGCTGGTGATGACGAAGAAAAAGTATTGTAACACTTGTATTTGTAATTTTTTTTGTGTTGCACTGCAACTGCAGGAAAATTTGTTTTTGAAGAAAATAAAATTACACAATATTTTTGCTAGCGGGTGAGGACACTCTGACTAATTGGTAGGACGCTGTGGACGTTTCCTATTCCGTTTACAGTACTTTTAATTATTTTATGACGCTACAAAACGACCCGCATGTCGTGTAAGTCGACCCAGTCGCTCGCAATTACTTGAAATATTTAGAAGTGTAGTCGGTGGATGCAAGCGGCTCGAGATCGATCGACGTGAAATACAATTGGGGAAGCCTATATCCAGCAGTGGACTTCTGGTGGCTCTGATGATAATGCTGATATACGATCATCATATCCTAGCATTATCACGGTTTCCCTAGACTTAAGCTTAGGGCCCAGGGTCTGCTCATTGGTTCAACTTAATTTTGACTGAATTTCAGTTCTTACGTGGAGCGACTGCCGTCTGACCTCCGCAACCCAGAGGGAAACACCATTCTATTGTTAAGCCAGCTGTCAGCCTGTTAAAAGGCACTGACTTCCTAATAACGACTGCCATAGATGTTCATGACAGCCGAGACCAACGGCTTAACGTGCTTTCCGAGGCACGGAGCAAGCGATAATTACGCACATAACTTCGAAAAGTCATAGTTAGAAGTCTATGGATATCACCATTGGGCTATCGTCGCACTTATTCACGCGTATCGTATACGCATATCCTAAATTATTCCTAAATAATTATGAACTTAAATATTTATTCTGGTCTGGGTGTTTTCTATGTATATTATGTTAGGTATGTATTTACAAAAAAAATCGTATGTAAGTATGTCTATCTGTTATTCAGTATCCATAACACAAGTTCTTAATGATACTTATCTTGGGACTGAATAATTGGTGTAAAAGTTAGAAATTATTTATTTATTAAGAGGAATGTTTGAACGCCACCTTCTGGTATACGAAGAAGTATTTATATATTTTTAAAGTGATAGATAAATCAGTAAAAGCCTGTAGCAGCACTATGTGTCATGTGGAAGGATTTTATGTATTTCATACCAACCACAAAGCCCTACCCAATTAAGACGTTCACACCATTTCGCAATTACCCGCGTCAATATAAAAATAAAATAATATGTGTGACTATCTTTGTAACAAAAGATGAATCAAAGAAACAGTTTCATTCACATTTCGTAATAAAGGTCTGAACATTATTTGACCCTCCGAAAACCGGGATTAGTGGAGCGCCGGCAAATGGGTTAGGTTTAGATTTAGATGTTCTAAGAAGCTCGGTTTAATTAATTAAAGTGGTTAAAGCGCTGCGGTGTAAAGTTAACGGTGTCGTTATGGGCGGGACCGTGTTTCGACCGAGTTTCTTTTAATAGCTATAATGTTTTAAGAGGTTTAATAGCACTTTTGTAACTGGGTTTAATGTCCCTGTGATGAGTACTGAGCTTAATTTGAAATTAAATTTTGAATATTTTAACATTATTGGTATATTCAAGTCTATGTAATATTTGCAAAACTTTAAAATATAGAAAAGAAAGAAAATAAGGTAGAGTGTAACTGGCATATATAAATAAATATTTTCTAACAATTACACCAATTATTTAGTTCCAAGATAAGTATCATTAAAAACTTGTGTTATGGATACTAAACAACGGATAAACATATTTTTTTTTTGTAAATACATACTTAATACACATAGGAAAACACCCAGACCAGAAAAATATTCATGTTCATGCACACAAAGATTTGTCCTGTATGGGAATCGAACCCACGACCTCTGGAGTAAGGTGTAGGTATACTGGCCTCTACGCCATATCGGTCGATAGATATACAATGACAACAATCGCGCAACAATGACAAATGTATGGACGCGAGACGGAAAAGTATATGCGAGGAAGGAACAAGGCAAAGGAAGTTTTCGGCTTCGATCCGACGTTGACATTTTACGGGTTTTTGTTAGTACTGGTGTTGGTTCCTAGTCGAGAACTAACTGACAATAGTATATTATATGAAGGATCTCACTGTGTTAACTATATATTATTTTTAACTTATTTAAGAATTTTCGAGTTTCTGAAGTCTACTGTCCTAGTGAATCGTTTTTTAAGAAGTTGTATTTCTATTTGCTATTTTTTATTTGTATTTTGTAAAGTTTGTTTAATTTTAACTCAGCGTAACAAAGAAAAGCATTTGCTAAAACGAGTATTTTATGTATTTTTTATAAGTGTGTTGTTTTATGAGGTGGCATTTATAGATATTTGGATATGTTATACAATATTATTGCATAATGTTAGTCGTTTATATAAAATACTATTATTTAATTCGTCTCATATTTTAAAACAATATGTTTGTTATATGATATTTATTATATGTTATGTGCCCATTACTAAGTTGAAACCCACTAAACCTATTTATCAAGTTTGTCAATATACTCCTGAAATCGGAACTATTAATAATCATGATCGACGCCATTTAACGGCATTAAAATTTTATTTAACTAATTGTTACTATATACATATTATGTATGTTATGTTACTTTATGTTAAAAATAAATAAGCTTAAGTTTTCTGCCTCCATTGCGGTTTTACATACAACAATCACGGATCATTATACCACTTTCTTATCTATATCGAAATTAAATTTTAATAATCATGTAAACAAAACAAAATCTACAATTAATTTTGAAAAAGCTTTAGAAGATTTACAGAATAAAAATCTCTCTGAACTTCTTTTTAGCGATGATCCCAATAAGATTATTGAAAGTTTAGTGTATAAAATATCTGAGTCATTAAAATCAAACAGGGTAAATACTACAATTCCTAGGAAATTCCGTATTATTAAGCCTTGGGTCACCCCTGGCATCCTACGTTGTATTAGAAATCGCAACAAATTACAGAAAGAAGCTCGCTGTCAGCCTTATAATGAAATAAAGAAAATTACATATACTAGATACAGAAACTATTGCAACAACCTCATTAAAAAACTTAAAAGAAATTATGAGAGAGAACTTTTACGTAAATCAATTAATAATAACAAACAACTTTGGAAAAATATTAAAAGTATTACTTATACTAACAACACAAAGTCAACAAATATAGAACTATTAAATCTTAAGATGACCCCTATCGAGTCGGCTAACTATGCTAATGAATATTTCGCTAACATAGGGAAGGAACTGGCCCAACACAATTCCTTTACTTCAAATGACCCAACCACCTACCTGCAAAATTTACCATCGTGTCCACATTCCTTTGTTCTCATTCCAACTGATGATAATGAAGTGAATAGTATACTTATGAACCTTAGATCAGACAGTGCTCCTGGTTGGGACAACATCCCGATTAACTTCCTTAAACTTGCAAAATCAGAAATCGTACCCATTATAGCCCATCTTACAAATGTTTGCTTTGATAAAGGTATCTTCCCAAGTCACCTTAAACAATCCTTAATAACACCTGTCTACAAGGGTGGTGATAGAGACAGTATCGGTAATTATAGACCTATTTAAGTACTACCTGCCATCTCTAAAATACTAGAAAAAATAATTAATAAAAGATTACTTAATTATTTAGAAAATCTTAATATTCTATCCCCCTCCCAATACGGATTCAGAAGGGGATTGTCAACAGAAGATGCCGTTTCCGCCCTGAGCTCCCTAGTTATTGAAAAGCTTGATAGTAAAGATAAATGTCTAGCTGTATTCCTGGACTTAAAAAAGGCGTTTGATACTGTGTCTATCCCTATCCTTGTACACAAGCTGGAACGAGTAGGTATTAGGGGTATGCCATTGCAACTTTTTAAAGATTACTTATCAGACAGGAAGCAGGAGGTAAAACTAGGGAACTTGACTAGCAAATGTGTAGAAGTATCATACGGCGTTCCTCAAGGAAGCGTGCTTGGTCCCACGTTGTTTTTGGTCTATATCAATGACCTTTGTAATATGCAAATAAGTAATGCTAAAATATTCTCGTACGCTGATGACACGGCTATTGTTATCACTGGAGATAATTGGGATACAGTAAAGAATAGAGCTGAACTGGCACTTGTAAGGATAAATATATGGCTATGTAACAATATCCTTACATTAAACACGTCCAAAACGAATTATGTATGCTTTAGTATATTTAATGACACCCAACCCTCTAATGATTACAATATTAAAATACACAACTGTAAGCATGCATTGACCAGTAACTGTGACTGTCCTAGTCTTCAGAAAGTCATTCAAACAAAATATTTAGGTGTTGTGTTGGACCAGCGACTCTCCTGGTATGCACACATCGAACATGTTATTATCAGAATTAGAAAGTTGACTTGGATTTTTAAATCACTTAGACACGTATTACCAAGAGCAGGGGACATAGCCCGTAAACCGACTAGAGACCTACTAAGAGAGATTTATGTATCCTTAGCACAGTCCATTATGGTATACTGCATCCCCATTTGGGGTGGTGCGGCAAAATCGCGGTTCATTGAGGTGGAACGTGCACAGCGTAACCTTCTCAAAATCATGTATTTTAAACCGATTAGATTTTCTACTGAAAGTCTTTACCACATATCTAAAGTACTCTCTGTTAGGAAACTGTATGTGCTTCAATCAGTCCTGAACAGACACAAAAACACACCATATGATGCCAGTATTAAAACTAGAAGAAGAAAAGATATAGTTATCAGAGTTCCTTCAAATAAAACTGCGTTTGCCGGTAGGCAATACAATAAGCGTTCAGCACATCTATTTAACTATATGAACAGAGAACTGGACATATACAATAAAAATTATTACGATTGTCAAAAAACTATACCGTTATGGCTAGAGACCAAAAATTATGAACAAATAGAACAACTTTTAGAAATAAAACAATAAACAATTTGGTATGCTCACTGGCGCGTCAGTCTACGCGCATTTGATTTTGTACTGCTCTTAAATCGTCAATAAGAGCAGTGCACTATAATAAGTGTGTATCGACATGTGCTGCTGACCGTGCTAGGTATACAAGTAGATTTTTTAAGAAGTAAAACATAAAATAAATATTTTTAAATATAATTTATTTGTAGTGCATACACCTTACTAAAATTAAATTAAATTAAGATAATGTGTTTAATATTAAAACGTAACGTTGCATCGTTGTCTAATCAATCACACATAGAATTAGCATCAAATTAAACTTCATATCACACAAAATCTAAACGTACCGTCGACGGCGCGTCGGACCATACACTTTAGTTGATTTTTTATTATCTTTCAGTATACGTCTTAGCTGTAATTACATACAAATGACTGTAATTACATAAAAGACACTTCGAATGTGTGAACTGATGTGCCGACGACAGTACACTCACAAAACAGAAAACACAAGGGGTAAAATTACTAAATTAAATAAATAAAACTTAATTTATTAATAACTTTTATTAAATATTAAATCAAGAATAAATAAATATCTAAAAACAAAATAACTTTACTGCTGACTAGGTACCTTGTAAACTTAGATCCGCTCGAGTGCGACGTGTGCCTACGTGTATTTACTGCGCGGGCAATCTAACGTTGATTCATACCTACCTTGCACCGCATATTCACTCAACATTACATACATTTAATATGCATTATAAGCGTTTTTGTAAGCGCAATGTATTGGTACCTATGGCGTTGTGTAGCTTTATGTTGCATTTAATGATATTTTTACTTTTACTAAATTGCGTCTATTCACTAATACTATCTACTTATTCTTATACTTAATAAAAATCAAAGGGTAGAATTTAAGTGACTTGTTGGGGGGCTGTCGGCGGCGCGTCGGAGTACATAAGCTTGTCCACTCCCATTGTTATCGTCATTACTAATTATCTAATACTACATCTTGTGTACCCCGCCGTGCTGTGGATTGTACCTACCCACTTACTCACTGAACTTTATTATTATTGTTATTATTTTTTTTAAATTGTCATTTTTATTTTGTCATATCGACACCCCCATGCAATAACATTGTAATTCAGTTTTGTTACTTTTTAGTGAGAGCAAAAACAAAGTTTAAAAAATTATATCATTTGAATGTTGATTCGTACAATATTGTAAATCGTTGATATACGTTTGTGTTTAGGTGCACTATTTATACGTACTTTGAGATCCTAGAAGAAAACTCAGTTTCATGGTTTTTCATGACTTACGTGAAAAACAATCCATTATAAAAACATATAAGTTGCACTGAATAACATTGTATCTCTGAGTTACAATCTAGTTTTTAGCTAACATTCTTATTTTGGCTTGACAGATCATTGTAACTCCGAAATACAATTATATTGCAGGGAAAATTTGACACAGCTAAAAATGCTTTTCATTGTAAACTTCTAGTATTTGAATGTAAATAAAATGAAAACTATGAGTATTGTCATAAAATAACCAAATAGTAAGTGTATACTTTATATTTCATTGTAGGAATAAAAATGCAGCTTTGGATATAATCAATTTATTAAAAATCAGTACAATCTAGCGTGATACACGCATTTTAATCTTAAAATAAAGTTAAATAATAAATATAGTTCACGGGTACTTTGTTCCGTATGTTATTTTTGAAAGAAAGTAAATCTTCCCCTGTAATCAGAATATAAGTGCATTTTATATACGGTACATAACACAACATGAAAATAAAAAACAACTTTATAGGAGGCTGAATTATTTACTAACTCTACTAGTAACAAATTACAGTTAACATTGCTGTGAGATAAGTAGCTACATTACAAGGTTTGTGAAAATGATTTTAATCATTGATTGAGAACCAAACAAATAAAGATATTTTCATAATGAATCTTACCATGGTCGAGAAAATGGCTACTATCTTGTGGTGGTATAATCTGTTCAACAGCATGCTCTTCATCTGCCCTATAAGAAGTCGATGCTTCCGCTTCGTCTAAAATTGAAATAAATGATTTTGACTTACTGTACTAAAGCGTGCATTGGTAGTAACCAAAGCATGGTTTAGTACATAGTAAGTTGGTAACTAAAACGTATCTTCGTGAAGAGTGATGAAATGCAACTCATACCCAAATATCCTTGTAATCAGTGCACTCGACCAGGGTATCGAACCCGAGACATTTGACTAGGCACTTTTACCACTATACTCTTAGATTAAACTTTTATCCACTAAGATACATTTTGGTAAGTAGGTAAATCGACTTAATAACTAATAACACTGAGATTAGGTACTTAAATTGAAACTTACCATTTGAAATTCCGCTCAATGATAATGCCAAATTTAAAATGTTTTGGTTACGTCTCATTTTAGACGTATTACACAAATGTATTACTATTTTTCAATTACTATTATAATAATCACTTAATACATACAATAGAACCGGTATTTTTCTATCTTTTGTTTATTAAAACGGCACGAGTCACGACGCACTAATGACAAAATTTACGCGCGAGAACACCGTAACGCATCATACATGTCATAACTTGTTAAAAAAGAATACAAATCTCCGTGCAATAACATTGTAACGTAAGATGCAGGTCATGACATGTAAAAAAATATTGTAAATAATCATGCAACAACATTGCAACTCAAATTACAATGCAGTACCATTTTCAAACTTCTCAACTTGTCATGTACGAATATTGTAAATAAAATTACAATCTTGTTGCACTTTATTAAAACAATATTCATCACTATTTAGTTCGAGTAATAAGGATTACAATGATTTTGCAGGACAATTAGTCTTTTTCATTGAGTTACAATGCTTTTGTCACTTTTATTATTCAAAAACGAATAGACGTGGAGTTACGATGGTAAGACAGAAAAATTGGTAAAAAAAAAATACGTAGGAACAACATTGTAATTCAATTTGTCAAAAAAATGAGTTACAATGTTATTGCATGGGGGTGTCGATATAAAATTGTTTATTAACATTAAAATAAGTAAAACTGTTTGTCTAATACTAATATAAAATTGTTGCTCAAACCAAAACATAGATTATGTGTTATTGAAGAGCGGTGTCTCCTGACACAGGCTTATTCAAGCTTAAAAGGAGGCACCAGCTACAAGATATTCTAATGTACCAGGTGGATTATGAAATAAAGAAATTTATTATTTATTTATTATTATTATATATCTTGTAGCTTCGTCATTCAATTTGTAATTCATAAAAACTTATCAATAGGTCTACTAAACCCTGGTTCGCTCGGTACTCGCCACGACGAGTTTGTGGTCGCCATGGAGCGACATGCGGTGGACGTAATGGCTATCAACGAGACGTGGCTCAGGGATGGCGAAGAGCAGCGCGCTCCCCTGGTTCCAGGATATAGGCTGCGGCACATTCCGCGTCCGGCTCATGTGCGCTCACGAGGAGGTGGTGTTGGATTTTATTTGCGGCGAGGAATTTATGCGCGTTTTTTAGAGCACCCCCTCTCACCCACCGTGGAGCAAATGTGGCTCAGTGTAGCACTTGGCGGCTATAAGCTCGCTATCGGTACGGCATACCGTCCGCCATGGTTGAGTGTAGACTCGTTTATAGATGCGATGACAGAATCAATAAACTCTTTTTTGGCATATGATCAGGTGGTATTGGTTGGTGATTTCAACATTGACTTGCTTAGACCCACTGAAGCTAATACTAAAAAGCTGCTTGATTTTATTCATTCAATGAGTCTTAGGCAATACGTGAGGGAAGCAACACATTTCACGGACCATTCTGAAACTTTGTTGGACGTCGTTTGTAGTAGTACAACTGTTACCAATGTCTTAGTAGATTATGTACCTGAACTTAGTAATCATGCGTTTGTCTCATTTGAGCTAAATATGAAAAAACCGAAGCCAAGGCCTCGTTGGATAACTTATAGACCACTAAATGATATCAACATTGATTTATTTAATGCTGATGTTAATTCAATACGCTGGGAAAAACTAATATGTGATAACGTTAACGATTCTCTCGCTTCTTTCAATATGCATATAAATCAGCTGTTCAATCTTCATGCTCCTATAAAAAATATACGAATTAAGGAACGGGGCCATCCGTGGATAACAGAAACCGTAAAAGACATGATGCGTTTACGGGATGAAGCGCACAATAAAAGCCGTGAAACTAAGTTAGTTAGTGACAAAGATACCTATAAACAAATGAAAAAAATAGTAAATGTAGCAATATACCATCTCTTCTTCTCATGAGAAGACAGCGTATTTTCAATATAAAATAAATCAAAACTTAAAAAATCCACATACTCTTTGGAAAAATATAAAACAAAATGTAGTTAACTTTAATAGGCAGCAGGCCGATTTCCCTTATAATATGATGAACCCTGACGTTATAAATAGCCATTTTTTAAATATCCCTGGTAATAGTAATATCAATATGTCACAATTAATGCATTTCTCTCTTAATCGTTTTAGCCTATCAGTGTTCAGTATAAAACCAGTAGATGAAGTGACTGTTTTTAATATAATTAAAAATATTTCAACGAATGCGGAAGGAGTTGACGGTATAGCATTAAATATGATTATACTGACTCTCCCACGCACATTGCCTATCATCACGGCCCTAATAAACATGTCTATTGCGAATTGCACTTTTCCAGACTTATGGAAACATGCTCTGGTACAACCACTTCCAAAAGTTAACCATCCCAAGGAATTAAACGATCTTCGCCCCATCAGTATTTTACCATTTATGTCTAAAATATTAGAAAAGGCCGTATGTAAGCAATTGACAGATTATTTGTGTGCAAATAATATATTACCATCAAAACAGTCTGGGTTTCGACCTGGTAGAAGTACGGCTACTGCGCTTCTGGATGTGATAGACGATATTTTGAAAGGACAGGATGAGGGTGATGGATCGATTTTGGTCTTGCTGGATTATTCACGTGCATTTGACACAATAAATTCAACCTTGCTTATAGCTAAACTAGCATATTATGGTGTTGATGGTCCTTCGTTGAGATGGTTTTCGAGTTACTTAACTGGTCGCACACAACAGGTCGAGGTCACGGGTAGTGATGGTACTAAGCTTCGCTCTCATAGCTTACCAGTAAATAGGGGTGTACCGCAAGGGTCGATATTGGGGCCGATACTTTTTATTCTGTACACTGCTGATTTGCCTGGACAGGTTCTAAATAGTGATTATCATTTATATGCTGATGACCTTCAAATATACCAAAGCTTTAAACCTTGTGAAACCGAAAGGGCTGTAATTAGTTTAAACGAGGATTTAAAACGCATAAATGAATGGTCAGAGGCAAATAGCTTAATTTTAAACCCAACCAAGACAAAGTTTTTTGTTCTTGGCACAAAAACCCAGATCAATAAAATCAATAGTAATGTGCCAATAATAAAAATACAGAATACCAAGATTGAACAAGTCACTGAAGCTAGAAATTTAGGTGTTGTTATGGACAGTAATTTAAAATTTGAAAAACATGTACTTGAAACAGTTAAAAATTGTTATTACCGGTTAAGAGTTTTGTACAAAATGCGTGAACACTTAAGTGTCGAATCACGTATTTATCTGTGTGAAACTCTTGTACTATCAAAATTAAACTACGCAGATGTTGTCTTTGGAGAGTGTTTGCTAGGTCTTACAAAGAAATTAATTCAGCGGGTGCAAAATTCTTGTGCGAGATTTTGTTTCATTATTCCCCGTAGAGCTCACATAACACCATACCTGAACAGAAATGATCTAATGAACATGGAATCCAGACGAGCCTTGCATTTGTCAGTATTACTCTTTGGTATAATTCATAAACAGAGTCCATTATATCTGTTCGAGAAACTGAAATTCACTCAGCGTGTGTCACGGGTGCGCGACCGTTTGGTCTGCCCCACGTACAAAACAGCTGCATTTCGTGGGAGCTTTAGGTACGCCGCGACAAAATGTTGGAACAACATCCCACCCCCAATGAGAAGTTTGCCTACCATATATCGGTTCAGAAGTAAACTCAAAATGCATATTTTAAACGTACAAAAATCAGTGACAAACAGCGCGGGGTAAATATTTATTATAATTGGATTTATATTATTAGTATCGGAGTATCACATATAGTTTATAGTTCACATTTGCAATGTATTTATAAGTATAAGTAGACATAAGACAGTAGTATGTAATAGTTTTTAATTTGTAATGTAAGTTGTTTTATTGTAATAAGAAACGTCGACAATGCCACTTCGACTATAATTTTTATTTATTTTTTATTTTTTGTGTTCCATATTGCTTTTTTTAATTTTATTTTAGGTTACCGCAGAATATCAGCGTCGTGGGTCACACTGCGACACATGCTGAGCGGTGACCTTTTTGGTACAGTCCAGTTAGTATATAAGTTTAGTTGGTAATTGTGAATAATTGTTTGTGTACCAAATAAATATATTTTCTTTCTTTCTTTCTTTCTTTCAATCATGTCAGTATCCCTAAAGGGGTAGGCAGAGGCATATTATACGCCCGTATTTTGCTAATTATATTTTAGGTCCCACATTATAGGCACATTATTATTTATATATTTATTGCCGTTTACAGAAAAATATCATGTCTGCCAAATCTTAGTCCGTTGATCGGCAGGAACACCACATCAGGTGACGTGGGGTTGGGCTCCTCAGATCTTTGGAGGATCTCTATATACTGCTTACGAATTATTTAAGAAAATCGTTTTACTCGTATTTCAGTACAAAAATGGGAGCCGTCTAGAACCGCTGAGCTACAAGCGCTTGTATGTGCGCATAAATATGAATATATAATCCAGTCTAGGAGTTTCCTATGTATTACAAGTATGTATTTACATAAAAAGTATTTAAGTATGTTTATCCGTTCTCCACTATCCATAAGACGTATACTGCTATACTTAGCTTAGGGCTAGATTAAGATTTCCCCGACTGGACTCCACCTTGTCGTAGTGGGCGCAGAAGGCGCTAGGGAAAAGGTAACACCCAGAGTTTGGTGACTCTGGGTGCCCTTAGTACTGTCTACCAGAGGGAAACTAAGACGGACAAGTGGAGAGAGCAGCGGGCGGGCCAGGATGGGCCGTCAAGCAGCGCCAGGAAGGTCTTAGTTAGCGGGGGCAGGAGCCCCTGCTGTCTAACCATGATCCCTCCGGGAAGTCAGCCACACACGCTATGGTCGCACGGAGAGGTAGGAGGGGCGCGTCCAATGCGCCTCTCTGATGAGGTCCTCCCGATTTTGGTCCGGGGGATATTGAACGCAGGCGGGGTGTCAGACGCTGCCACCCAGGTACTGGCCCCCGCCTTTTTCTTAACAAGCGGCGGGCGTCGTCGGAAGATTTTGAAGATATTACTGCTGGCAGTCGCGTCTGCCGGTGGTGAGTCCCACATCCTCTTCCGGTCCCCCTTTGGCCTTCCGGTGCGTAAATGCATTTTGTTACCGAAGTCAAAAAAAAAGGTTTGACAATGCGCTGGTGATGTTCTTGGTATTGAAACGTCAATAAGTTACGGTGACCATTTTCCATCAGGTCGGCTGAATGAGTGCCATAAAATAGCCTAATAATATAAAAAAGTAATTCTATAACGAGTTAGTTACAATTCAAATGTGTTGTCCTGACATTTAGCGCTAATTTCCACAACTAATGACCAACAAGCCTTAAAAAGTGTCGTTTCTGGACTAAGAGCTGTAATTACACGGCCTTGAAGAAGGAGCCTTGCTACTTCGAGTCATAATTGGTTTTTTTACTAGTGGGCGCCTGCGTCTTCGTTTGGGCTCGTTTATTTGCAATAATGTACGCAATATTGCAAGCTGAGGGGCCTTATAACTAAATAAATATAATAAATAAATATTCTCTGACAATCACACCAATTCTCTAGTTCCAAGATAAGTATCACTAAGAACTTGTGTTATGGATACTCAAGAACGGATAAACATACTTAAATACATTTTTTTTTTAAATAAATACTTATTATACATAGGAAAACAACCAGACCAGAACAATTATTCATGTTCATGCACACAAAGATTTGTCCTGTGTGGGAATCGAACCCACGACCTCTGGAGTGAAGTGCAGGTATACTGACCTCCACGCCAAATCGGTCGTCAGACTTATAACTAGACTTATAACTAACTACTTATATAACTAGGCGATATAGCCATCAAGTTTAGAAAGGACTAATACTTAATATGTTTTGTTCGACAAAGTGGAAGAAGAAGAGATAAGTGGAATGAAATCAAAAATAAAATATATGTACTTTATTGTCTTTGAGATCAACAGGAACATTAAGATTCGTCAAATTTTTTATACACAAAATGGAATTTCCATAATTTATTTTCTTAACAACAATGAAAGAGATATGAGCGATACCATAATCAAAACATAAAAGCAAATGGATTCTTTGTCAGAATTTGTCAAGGACGGGCCTAATTCTATTTGCAGAATGACTATTCGCATTCTACGAATTAATACAAGAATCAAGCAATACGAAGACAACTATAAGCCAAAATAGTCTAAGATATAGTCTTGTATACATTCATTTTGAGACCCACATATGAATTCTATATGTCTTCTTAGAGAGAGAGAAAGAAAAAGGTTGAATAGAATAGCTGTTTATGTGATATATATATTAGGCCACTAACACAGACCGGTCTAACGTCTTCACAAGGTCAAGGTTAAAGGCCAAAAGGAGCCAAGAAAATCGATTCCGGGTATGCTAACCCGACCTTCTCAAACTATTGCAGATACAGACCTACTATTCGTCCGTATTTATAATCCAGCCATCTGTACCCTAATAATTCTTCTCTAACCACCCACTTCCCGTCGTCAATGCCCCTTCCTCCTTTCAGTTAGCAAATTTGTAGACTGACAAGGAATGGTGAAGGACGAGCTGGATTATGACCTCAATATTTCCATAAAAGATCCAACTTAAGGGTCAAAGTGCGCTGCAGGCTCGTCTGTGACCCCCATGAAGAGCGTGTTTGTTTCAGAACTAATTGAACTGTAAGCACTAAATAGACCTAACTTTCTTCGTTTTTCTCGAGAACCCACTTGGACTAATTTAGGTTTATAAAATAAAACGCGAAGGTGACGCTTTACTTGCCATTCATCATGTCAGTCACAGTTAAAAAACAATAAAAAGGGTGTAAAGGGATCCTACAAGAGCCAAGTCAATCTAATCAAGTGGTGCACCTGCCGATCAACGGACGAGGCTCTGGCAATAAAAAGGTCCAAGTAAGCGGCAATTGGCGAAGTGTGGGCATATCATATATACTTAATATAATATGCCTCTGCCTACCCTTTCGGGGGACCAGGCATGATATTATGTCTATATGTAAAGAGCCGCAGCTCTTGGACGCATGCAATTGAAATTTTGTGCGTTAATATTACCTTCTGAAAAGGTGCCCACGGAAGATCAGCGTCGCGACATCTCTGTGATGTTCGACAATATGCTGAGTGGACACCATTTTTATGTTATTCTTTTTTTCTTGCAATTTGTATTGAATAAATATTTTCCTTCCTTTCTTTTTTCTTTCTTTCCCTATCACGGAGTCATCACAGAGGCAAGTTGCTGAGCCTTTTATAAGTTAAAGAATCATGCTGTATTCTACTAAAATAATCCACTACACTTTTGCTTTAAGACAGCGCTGTTACATAAGCTCTCAATTAATATTTAGAATTATAGTAGTAAGGTATTGTTAAGTAATTATACGACAGGTAAAACTTCTATAAGTCGCCTATTATGATGAATATTTGTACTGGTCTGGGTGTTTTCATATGTATATTAAGTATGTATTTACAAAACAAAAAAGTATTTATGCATGTTTATCCGTTATTTAGTATCCATGACACAAGTTCTTTATGATACTTATCTTGGAACTAAATAATTGGTGTAAGTGTTAGAAATGTTTATTTATTTATATTCGTGTCGAAAATTTACGTTACTCATAAACTATGAAGTGCTCGTCGGTTGACTACGTTTACAAGATCGATAACCGAAAAGGGCAGCGTTCCTAGAGAATCCCAGAGGGCACAATTCTATTTCTCCGCATGGAAAATCATCTAATGACTGTGTCTCGCTGTAAGTGGAGCGGAAGGATGTCAGATTTTTATTGACTAAAACCATCCATGTTCCTTTTTTAACCTATTATGTTCCGGAGCAGTGGTCCTTTGAAAGAATTTGTGGATGTGACTGTGACTGCTTGTGTGACAATCAACATACAGCTTTTTTGTGCATCTGAAGGCACGTTATGCTGTTTATCATCACATATTTTGGCTGTTGTAGAAAATATTAGGACGGCTGTAAAAGTTCTAACAGCAGGACGCCGCACAGCTGCCGGCTCTAATCCGTTCTGGGCCCACGTGGTAGAGTAACCCAAGGATCCTGTGTCAGGTCTGAGGCCAGTAGAGGGGAGTTCATAGACTCAGATAATTAGTGCCAATGAAGTAAAAATTATAGGTCAAATTCAGAATGATTGGATGTCTAAAAATAAGAATAAGCGGCAAGAAAATGGTTCAATCAATAACACCTAAAAACGACATTATTTTTTGTCAAGATACATTTTTAGCTTACGTAAAAGGGATTTTTAATACGAAAATAGACACTTAACGGTGTATACAAAAACGAAACTAGTGGATGAAATAATAAAATGCGCCTGGCCGGTGTTTCAAGGTAAATTTAACGCGTATTACTTGTAGCAAAAAACTTTATGAAGGGTATAAAGCTTTCCATTTTAAAATGTTCCAACACTCCGCGGCATGTGGGAAAATATTTATTTTGTGTAGAATCTACAAAGCAAGGAAAGTTTGCTTATAAGCACTATATTACGACGAAACTGTGTTGAATTTATAATAGAGCTATGATACCATCAAAAACTGAATGGGGCTTAAATTAAAACGAGATCTAAAGTAAGACCAGGTTTAAAACCTGGTTACTAGTCTAACTTTAGATCTCAATTTGTAATGAGCTCCATTAAGTTTAAAGATAATTGTATAATAGGTTGGGGAAAAAGTCTTTTCGTATTTTTGTATGAAAAGTCAAGACATTTTTTTCAAAGTTTATTTACATTTATTTACAATATATATGTACCGTTTTGTTGAATAACTTTCTGCCATTTTGTGGGCAGAGACATTATCCCGTTACTGTAGAAACTTTGGGACTTCTGATCAAAAAAACGGGACAAATAGTTTTGGCAGTCCTCTCTTGAGGTCAACCTTACAGAACCTAAAGAATTCTGCAGAGACCGAAACAGGTGAAAATCTGAAGGCGCAAGGTCAGGGCTATATGGTGGATGCACTAGGACTTCCCAGTCGAACTCTCTTAATTTTTGCTGAGTGGCTAAAGATGTGTGTGGTCTAGCGTTATCGTGATGAAAGACCACACCCTTCCTGTTGATCAATTCCGGCCGTTTTCTCTCGACTGCTTCCTTTAATCTCATCAGTTGCTGGCAGTAAAGATCAGAATCGATGGTTTTGCCGGGCGGTAAAAGCTCATAATAAACAATGCCCTTCCAATCCCACCATACACACAGCATCACCTTATTTCGTGTTAGGCCAGGTTTGGCCACAGTCTGTGAAGCCTGGCCAACTTTCGACCACGACCTTTTTCGCACGTTCTTGTCGTACGTGATCCACTTTTCATCGCCAGTTATCAATCTCTTCAAAAACGGCTCGGTTTCATTACGTCTCAATAATGAATCGCAAATGAGTACACGGTTCATTAAGTTTCTTTGAGTGAGCTCGTGTGGCACCCAAATATCGAGCTTTTTAGTATTACCAGCTTTCTTCAAATGGGTCAAAACTGTTTTGTGGTCAATTCCCAGTTCTTCAGCTACATCGTAACTACTAATATGCCGATCATGCTCCACTCTTTCAAAAATGGCGTCCATTTAATTCGTAACAGGGCGACCAGAGCGAGGTGCATCTTTAACATCAAAATTTCCGGACTGAAAACGTTTGAACCAAATTTGTGCTACTCTTACTGACACTGCATCAGGTCCATAAACATCACAAATTTTTTTCACTGCTTGCCTTTTTTATAATAAAATTTTAAAATATATCGAATTTCTTCATTAGATTCACTCATTTTACGGAGAGAAAAACAAATGAAAAATAGCGGGAAACAACTTTTTTTTATTTTTTTCTTTTCTTTATAATGGAACCTTTTTAATGTTACCAAAACCAGCCAGACACAAATAGTACAGTCAAAAAAATTTTATAATAAGTTTATACCTACGTTATGCGAAAAGACTTTTTCCCCGACCTAATATGTTGTTGTTCCGAGGTGGTGGGTTCGACTTCCACTCAGGGTTAGATCAGGTAGCTCAGACTACAGGGACTCCAATGAACACGGTAAACTATTTTCTGATTTGTAAGCGCGTTGTTAGAAAAAAGTACTGGACAAATCCAGCGCGTGCATCACTGATATTATAATTAAAAGAGGTAGAGTAGGTAGGTAGTAAAGAGGTAGGTCGCACTAGCCATTGGTAACTGAGGCGGTCAAGTTAAGAAATTTGTCGATATTTGATTTAGTCGCATAAAAGTAGCGACCGAAAGTTTAGCGCGTGACGTTATTGCTAAAAAAACTAGGACAAGGTAAAAAAAGAGTTACGTATCACTTATAAATGAAAACACCCAAATATTTATAATTTATTTCAAAACTTCTGCAAATTATCGAAAAATTTTCAAATGTTTTTGGTGAAGTTAAAAAATGATACAGAATTGGCGATGACCGCAGCGTGATAGGGACAGATAGTGTGCGCCTGACGTGCATCATAGAATAATCAATCAGAAGATTCAGAAGCGATTTCGTTAGCACAAAACCAGCATAGCATTGTAAACATCTTTTCGTATCAGTATTGTCTCAAACACTGATTGCTACTGGTGTATGACATAACAGTCGATCAAACGTGTTAAAGTTGTAACAAAATATATAGGCCAATTTGTTTCTGCCCCGTAAGGGTACTGCAATACGAATAAAGCTCTAGCAATATGAATTACAATTAGTTACATAATACATTTATTACATTTATTTTATTTGCTAATATTATTTAATTTAATTATTAATTACCGATTATTACATCAACTAGTTTACCAATTTATATTATTGTCCTTTTGTAACATACATATTATGTTATTTTTGTTTTTCGGTGTCAATGAAAACCAGTGTCATAAGTGACAACTCTTTTACCTGCATATTTACATAGAAATATTTGTATTAAAATGGTACTGTACGGTGTTGAGCACTCTTTGTTAAATTATCGTCTACACATTACTAAAAAAATATTTCTGGGCAATGGTATCAGAATCAAAAATAGAATACCACAGAAATAACTGTTTTACAATGACACAGATTTATAACTGCAACAAAGAAGAAATTACTTAAAAAAGGGGTAATATTCAGTTAATGATTATTTGTAAAACTATTTAATATCCTCGCAGTGAGTTTTGTGAGATTTGGAGGGGCACACTATGAGATTATTATTGCGGAAATCTCTTATTGGGCCATTAGCTCAGTTCCATGTTACTTTATTGACTATGATGGAAGGTTCCCCCAGTGCTACTTCATTGGTTACGGTTTCTAACAGCACTGTCCAACTTATTATTTATCTTAATGTCTTGAAGGGAGACAAAGCCTTGACGAGTTTCTTGTCAACTTCTTCTCCAAGCAGGCTCCTGCTGTAGAGAGGTAAAATTTAAGTGATGTTCACAAGTAATTTGGAATGAAGCGAAGCTTAAAAAATAAATAAATGGAATAATAATTTTTCTAAAACTTATTTATTAAAACTTACATCCTACCAAGATCTAAGGAGCCCAAGCCAACCTCACCTGCAAGTGGTGAGCCTGCCGATCAACGGACGGAGGCTCTGGCGATCATAAAAGTTCCCAGTAAGCGGCAATAGGCTTGCCAGCATTTACGTGGGACCAACAATATAACTGGAGAAATTTGCACGTATAATATGCCTCTGCCTACCCCCTCGGGAAAACAGGCGTGAATATGTATGTATGTAGGTATTATTAACATTGAGGGCTCATTAAACAGTCAGACTCATTAGATATTCAACACCAAACTCTGTTATTGTCAACGAATATTTATTATGAATATTTTACTTTGAACCTTGATATTTTTATAGACACCAATACGATACTTTACTCAACAGCCTAGCCCTTGAGTGGCCGCTGTCAGCCGAACGGACTGACGGGCCGTTAACCCTCTATTGTCAAATAGTCATCAGGGTTGAGTACACTGTTGGGGAGTGTTATCAAAATATTATGGTGAGACGGGGACAGTTTATTTCTGATAATAACGCGCTCTTTAGTATAAATTTTCTTTGTACGGCTGTTATTTCACCGACCAATATGGCGTGGAGGTCAGTATACCTACACTTCACTCCAGAGGTCGTGAGTTCGATTCCCACACAGGACAAATCTTTGTGTGCATGAACATGAATATTTGTTCTGGTCTGGGTGTTTTCCTATGTATATTAAGTATGTATTTACAAAAAAAAAGTATGTAAGTATGTTTATCCGTTGTTTAGTATCCATAACACAAGTTCTTAATGATACTTAACTTGGAACTAAATAATTGGTGTAATTATCAGAAAATATTTATTTATTTTAATTATTTATTTATCGTTCCGAGCAATAAATAAGTATGTGAAGTTTTATTTATTAGAAAACGCTTGTAGCTCAGCGATATATTGCGAATAGGTGTTAGAAGCACCGAAGTTAGGCCATCAGCTTTACAGAAGCCAGTGGAGGGCTATAGATGGGTTACAAGCACTTTCATGCTAAGGAAGACACATTAAGCCACTGGACCTGATTTCGCTAACATAAGGAAGTCGTGTTTAGCTTGATATAATTTTATAACAAGACCTACTCACCAGTTTCCGCTAATTCACACTGGCTGGTATGACTGGCCCCTCTGAACTTGGTTTGTCTTCAGACCTGATCCCACTACGATGTTAATGGGCTGAGATGATACAGAAAATTTATTGTTTAGTTTGAAAATAAAAACCTATTTGGAAAGAAACTCCTCAGTTGTCAGAATTTTGCTTTTTCTGTTTGAAAAAGAAAAATATGATTAACAATTCAGATTGACACAGCATTAAAATATTTACTGGAAGCTCGGCGCGTACGTCACTTGTTAACTCGCTTATGACAACAAAGTATCAACTTTTTGGACAGTTCAAATCGTTTTGTTTAGGTTCTTATATTTTTATATGATTGTTTCTTTTCTTCGAAGTTTTGTATCAGACTTTTAGTTTTCTTACTTCTGTCTTGTCAACTTACAACCACACATCGTCGCCAAAGCAGGGTACTCATCTAGCCGTGTAGCATGTAATGTATCAGATACTGTAACAAGTGAGTACATAGGCACGAGCGCGTATCGTATCGTGGATGTCCACGTGAGCCCCCGCAGGGGGGTCACGGCGCGGTATCGGGGCAGTGCCCCCTGACCGCAGTTTCTTGCGGCGTCCGTGGCGACGGACGCGTCGTTGTGGCGGCTAAAGAGCCTAGTATGATCCGGGGTGTCAGTCCGGTGGTGGCTGCGATCAAGCCCCTAGGCAGTTGGCCCTGGGGCGATCAGCTAGCGTATAGTTAATCCTGTGCTCGTGGTCTGGTCAATCCTACGTCGTTCGAGGGATCAGGCTTCGGGCATATGCCTGAGCATCCGGTGGTCGCGCGTGCAGCGGCGCCAGGCCGCGAAGTGATTCACGGCCTGACGCATCCGCCCGCGCGAACATCAGTCCCGCTAGGCGTCCCACGAAGCTTCAACGCTCTCTGATTTCAGACCCCTAGCAATCGTCGCGTTCCTCACGTAACGTGGAGCTCGCACGATGGTTCGGAGGGACACATTCTGGAAGATCTCAAGCTTCTTCTTGAGCGAGGTTCTCAGTAGTGCGTACCAGGCTGGGGCTGCGTACGTGATCAGGGGTCTGAGGTATGTCTTGTATACCCCGAGCTTCGTTCGTAACGGCAGCTTGGAGTCGAGCACTGGTCGCAGGAGGTTCCGAGCTGCTTTGGCCTTGTTGATCGTGTCCGTTACGTGAGGCGTCATGTTGAGGTCGCGATCTATCCAGACTCCTACCTTGAGAGACCACGAGATATCCTGTCCGTGTAGTCGGAGTGGTGGTGGGTACTTCAGAACCTTGCGCACCAGGATGGCTTGGGTCTTCGCGACGTTGACCGTCAGACGCCACTTGTTGAGCCATTCTGGCAGGGAGTCTAGTGTGTTCTGTACTCTGGCTGCAGCGATGTTCCTTCGGTAGGAGGAGGCGTAGTACGCGGCGTCGTCCGCGTATAGGGCGAGTTGTACGCCTTCTGATTTTGGGATGTCGTCAGTGTAGCGAGAGTACAGAACTGGCGAATGGCAGCTGCCTTGGGGTACTCCGGCCTCTATCCTCTTCTCTCCAGATAGGGCGTCCTCCACCACCACCCTGAAGCGTCTGTCCTCGAGGAACGAGGACAGGACACGGATGATGCGTCTGGGCGCTGGGGACGTTGACAGCTTGTACAGCAGACCTTCGTGCCACACTCTGTCGAAGGCCTTCTCCATATCAAGTAGGACTGCAGCCGTGAACTCCTTCTTGTTATGGGCTACAGTCATGTGGTGCAGAACTCTTGACAGCTGTAGAGTTGTGGAGTGTTCGGCACGGAATCCATATTGCTCGTCTCGCGGCTCTATGTGTGGGAGTAGGTGGACGAGAAGTAGTCTCTCGAACAGCTTTGAGAGGGTAGGAAGCAAGGTTGGCACGAGCGCGCTGCGAGCCTCGCAGTATGGGCGTGGGAGCTCGCAGCTAGAAACGCGATACCGTGGACGAGCCGTACTCACTTGAAGGTTGTATACCTACGTTACATGCTACGTTACGTGCTACATGGCAGGTGAGTACCCTGCTCTAGATGTGACACCTTGTAAATGCCATTTTTAAGTTTTAATTGAGATTTAATTTTTATATTATAATACCAATTTTTTATTGAATTATGCCGTTATATAGTTTAAATATATCCATATGCTAGTGGAATTATTTACAATAAAATCTGTGAGCTTGTAAAGCACCTTACTCAGTTAATATATACATGACACCACTATATCTACAACTACTCATATTGCACTTAAGAGGTGCCACATCTAGAACGACGATATGTACACAAACATTCCATTCTTATATGTAAGAACTTATAATTGTGTCAGTTATAATTTTCAGAAATCAAAATTATGGAGTTAATAAATGTATGTCAATTATTTCCAAATCTTTTATATGTTCAGTAGTGGACTTTAATTGCTGTGGTGATGATGACATCTATTGATTGCTAAAATGGAACAAAATTATCTATTACATAAGAACCGAAACTTCTCTTCGAATGAATAAAATAAATATTTTATTTCATTGAGTTTGGTATAAAAGTAAATTTGACGACTTTTCACAGTTTCCTGCTCCTTCTTTATAGCTGAAATAAATGTGTTGTGTAGTTAATTACAGTGTTGACTTGAACCTTTATTTAAAACAAGTATTTACTCAAAACCAGAACTCCTTTGTCCCTAGGCTAGTTAAGGAAAGGCGTTTTAATTTATTCATTTATTAGGACAACCAACAAGGTACTGGTACAAAAAAAAGTAAAACTACACAAACATAAACTTAAAGCTAAGTGTCATCTTAATTATAGGTTACGGCATGCAATTAAGACAACTAATGTCATTGATTTGAAAAAAAAGATAAAGTTAACAAATCCTTAAAAATCTGTAATACTTTATGCCTAAACTTTCGTGGCTTATCTGCAAAAATGTCGATGTTTTTTATACTACTCATTATTTTGCTGCTGCGTTCCGTTCATAATGGCGTTAACCATTAACAAAAAGGCACTGATTGACTCTGAACTAAATGTGTTCTATAGTAGCTACTGTTATAGGGAATTAAATAAAACCACAACAACGTAACTTGATCTGAAGAGTGAATTTAATATATTTGAAAGAATACCTTATATTGTGATAAAATACAAATGCTTGCGCGATGTAATGTACATACACTGCTATCTATTGATGAACTTATAAACTAAACATTGTATGGAGACTTATATGTTTCGATGACTCTAAACGATTGCGCGATTTAAATACGCACAGTGACATCTAGTTTCAACCACTTTATTGAAGTGGTCATAAACATACCGCCCCCTTTGGACATTATTGACAAAAGGTCCAAAATAAATAACATATAACAACTTTAATTAAAATACATACAAACATAAATTAAGCAACTAAAGTTTACGCATGAACAACTTAAAAGTAATACTAACTATTAATAACAATTGTTTAATCTGGTACTGGCAATAAACAAATTTTAGAGATTGGTCTTTTAATAATAGATGTTTTTGTGCGTAGAGTGACTACACGGGTTACATTATCCGTACCTGGATGTTTATCAAAAATTAGACCTAAAAGCAAAAGACTTTGGAGGCAAATCATCCTCCTTGATTAAAACTACCTGCCCAATGTTTGGTTCTGGTATTTGAGCTGTCCATTTGTAACGATTGACCATATTGGACAAGTACTCCTGAGACCATCGTTTCCAAAATGCTTGCAACATTCTCTGAACGAACTGCCACCTTGTCAAACAGCTCATCGAAGAAGTCTCATAATTATAGGGTTCAGGAATATTTATTAAAGATTCTCCTAAACGTTCTTTAAACTCAGTAGGTATATTATATTTTATGTTCCGTTCTTTAATGATTTCAGGGTCTGAAAACCAACTCTTACTTTTGTTCAATGTATTGGGCAACACTCCTCGGGAAGCTAAATCGGCTGGGTTGTTCTTGGTGGAAACATGAAACCATTGTGATGCATTAAAATTAGTTAAAATTTCAGATGTTCTGTTCGCTACAAATGTTTTCCATCGAGACGGATGGCTATTAAGCCATGCCAAAACAATCGTAGAGTCAGTCCATGCTCTGACCTTTTCTTTGGAAATATTTAGAACATTTGCAGTCTCAACCAGCAACTTTGATAAAAGCACCGCTCCGCACAATTCTAATCTGGGGATACAAATTTGCTTTATAGGTGCCACTCGCGTTTTTGAATTCAAAAGGTGGACTTTGACTTGATCATTCGCATCAACTTTCCTAATATAAACTACGGCTGCATATGCAAATTTCGATGCATCTGAAAATCCATGCAGTTCGACATCGATATCGTCAGGTGCTGTACCAATCCAACGAGGTATCCGGATTTTAGTAAGTTCTTGCAATGAGTTCCGGTAAGTAGCCCAATCATTTATTAATTCCGCAGATAGCCTTTCGTCCCATGATACACCCGCTAGCCAAAGTCGCTGAATGAATATTTTTGCTAATACTATGGTAAGTGATATCCAACCTAAGGGATCAAATAGTTTTGCTATGTCCGAAATAATTGTTCTTTTTGTTACAGGTGGCGTTGCTGACGGTAGACTCACCGAGTACTGGAAAACATCCTCGTGGCGGTTCCAGATTAGTCCCAATATTTTTATTGTTTGATCAAGTTTTATTTCTATTTCCTGTTCACTCTTGACTGAACATTCCCTGTCCATATCATTTTCTGTTTCCTTTTTTGTCCTTTCTTTGTTCTGCTCTTTGTCCTGTATGTACTGCATTAGCTTCAAATTATTGCTGCTCCATTTTTGTAACTCAAAACCTCCTTTATTTAATATGTCACTCATCTGTTTATATAGTTCATTTCTTTCTTTAATGCTTGCACAGCCTGTCATCAAATCGTCCATGTAAAAATTGTTCTTTATTTTTTCTGCTGCCACCGGAAAGCCATCGCCTTCATCATGGGCGATCTGCTGCAAAACTTTAACTGCTAAATAAGGGGCTGAGGCTGTCCCGAATGTAACGGTAAGCAATTCATATTCTTGTATTTCTTTTTCAGGTTCATCTCGCCATAATATGCGCTGAAATTTAACGTCTTCTTCTGCTACAAGCACCTGAGGGTACATTTTAATAATGTCCGCTACTAGTGCATAAGGGTGCACTCTCCATCGTAAAACGGTATGTCGCAAATCGGCCTGCAAGGTTGGACCAACCATGAGAGTGTTATTCAACGAAACCCCTTTTTTGTTCCTTTCAGACGCGTTGAACACCACCCGGACTTTGATTGTTACCTTATCTTCCCTTATGACGGCATGATGGGGTAAGTACACAGCCTCATCTGTATTAATTTTTATATGAACTGGTCTCATATGACCAAGCTCTAAATATTCATTTATAACATCTTTATATTTGTTCTTAAGATCTCGATTTTTTGAGAATCTTCGTTCTAATGACTTGAATCTAATTTCAGCTATACTCCTAGAACCAAAATTTCTGCATTGGGGTGAGACATCGCGAAAAGGTAATTTCACAATATATCGACCATCGTATGTTCTTTTTGTCGTCGCCTGAAAATCCTCTTCACAGCGTTGTTCTTCTTCTGTTAATATGTTCTTTGCAGTTGTTGGTTCTTCTATTTCCCAAAATTTTCTTAAACTATCATCTTCGTTGACCTGAGCGTGCATAACCATAATGTTATCGTTACTTGACTTGGTACCTGCTATTACACCCGATAAGATCCACCCCAATTTAGTGTTTTGCGCAATTAGTGACCTGTTAGGACTTCTTTTAACACCTTCTTCTAAAATTGAACTATAGACTTCTGCACCTAGCAAAATATCAATTTTGTTAGATGCATTGTATTGAGGATCAGCTAATTGCAGATGGTTTGGATCGATCCAATCAAACGCTTGCAAAGTCTTTTCAGGAAGCTGTGAAGTGATGCTACTTAACACAAATGCCTTTATCGGTATTTTATACGATGGATCTACTCGCGATTGTATAATAAACTCGACTACTCCCTTTGAAGTTATAGATTTGTTCTCCCCTATACCAGTGATAACACCAGTGAGAGACCTTTTCTTTAATTGTAGGAGCTGCACTGTGGCTTCTGTTACGAAGCAAGCCTGGGAGCCCTGATCTAGTAAAGCTCTCAATAATTGGAACTCACCACTTTTGGCTTCGGCTTTTATTAACGCCGTGGCTAATAAAACCTGCTTGGGTCTTTCCAATTTTCCCGTTGATAAGCATGTAACAATTGGTGTTTCATTCGATTTAGATGAACTGGTACTAGGTTGATCTATCTTATCGCTGGATTGAGCCTTATTTTCAAACGTTGAAGGGGGGTGCAATAACGAGTGATGACGCCTTTTACATAGTTTGCAGGTGGTAGGTTTCTTGCAACTATACACAGAATGATTACCCCCTAGACAATTAAAACACATGCGGTTTTTAATTACGAATTCCCGTTTTTCATCGTAATTCTGTTTGGAAAATTCTTTACAAAAACAAAGTTTATGACCTTCGCTGCAAAATTCACAGCGTAAATTGATTGGATGATTATTGGTAACTAATAACGATTTGGCATTAACTTGAAATGTTTGTGGTCTTCTTAAATCTAAACATTCTAAAGCTCTAAAGCGGTTTTCAATAAAATCGTTAAACTGTTTGAGAGAAGGCAGTTCGCCCGAGTCGGTACCTGAAACGTTCAACTCCCATTGTTTGCGAGTTTCAGGGTCTAGCTTAAATGTAACAATGTGAATAATTATTATATCCCATGTAGTCACGTCTACATTTAGGTTACGCAAGGCACTCAATGCACCCAATACATTGAACGAAACAATCAGAAGTATTGTCCAGGAGTTCCTTCAGTCCCGAAGCATATTCAAAGTTTATTTTTTTCTGTCCAAATAACCTCTTTAAAATACAATTTGACAGATAGCGTTTATTATTGTACCGTTTTTCAAGTAAATCCCAGCACTGATTGTAGTTAGCTCCGGTTATAGGCGTCTGCCTTATCAGCTGTTCCGCTTCTCCTGTTAGGTGTCCCTTTAAATAATGCAATTTTTGGACACTATCTAACGATTTATTTTTATCTATAAGCGAAACGAACAAATCTCTAAAGGTAGGCCATTCCGAATATTTACCTGAAAAAATCGGTATGGAAATTTTTGGTAACTTTACGAAGGAACTAGAGGACTCACTCTCAACAGTATCTTTTACAATTTGGTTTTTACTTAATAATTTCTTTAATTCAGTTTTTAAAGTAGATTTATAAATTATGTATTTGTCTTCGGTTTTATCATACAGATCCTCTTTCACATACAAACTTTTCTCAACTTCAATCGATATATAATTTTCATACAATTTTGCATTATTTTTATGAAACAATTGCCAATCTCTTTCTAAATTTTCCAATCTTGTTTCTAAATACTCAACACTAATTCTTTGTTTTGAACTCTTTTTAAAATTAATTAAACCCTTATCTATAGACTTAAACAAATCTCTTTGTACATTAATTATGCCTTCCATCTCTAGCACTCAAAAATGCACTAATAATCTAAGTAAATATCGACTTAGAAAAAACATGAACTCAAAAGTTGAAAATTTTACAAGTGTTTTTTTCACAAAATTTTAGTAAAATCGGGCATAGGTTCCCCGTACCTCCGTTTTTTTTGTAACTATTCTAAGTCCTAAACATGCAAATTAAAATTATTTTAAGTACTAAATTTTTAGAAGTTTAAATTGCAGAACTAATAAGGTTCAAAATCCTTGCTACTTTTGCACTTGAATTGAATCTTCTATTTTAATTCTTGCTTGAAAATAGGTTGAAAGTTGTACTCACAATTTAGCACTTCACTCACTTCACCGTGTTGAACTGTGCCGTAGGCCGCTCTCTGCTGCAGACGTCACTCCTTGTCTCGATAGCTCCTCGTCGGTTCACCAATCACCGACAAAACTTCTTCTCCACTCGATCTTCGATGTAGTCGTCCCTGCGTACTTTAGCTGCAGCGATCCACTGCAAGTACGCTGAATGCGATCTTCAACTGACCGCGGTAATCCAAAATATCCGGTTCGTATGGACCAATGATTGACTCTGAACTAAATGTGTTCTATAGTAGCTACTGTTATAGGGAATTAAATAAAACCACAACAACGTAACTTGATCTGAAGAGTGAATTTTTTTTTTTTTTTTTTTTTTATACATGGAGAATCTGCAATCCACGCATGCACGGCGCATCGTCGGTGACGTTAGTCACCGACGATGAGCCGAGCGTGCGCTTCCGGAGCAAAGTACGCGCATCTTTGAAGAAGATGCGTATACTTCACGCTAGCCAACTTGGTTCACCGCCGTGGCGGTGGCCCAAGCTAGCCGGCTAACTCCCAGATACCTCTCGCCGGCGAGTAGGTTATGCCGGGATGACCCATAAGGGGCCGACCGGCTAAACTCCATGTGTGTGGATGCTGCATGCCTCTGATGGCCGTTACAGCGCAACCGGAATGTATTGGGGAAGGCGAGGCTGAGGGCCTCAAACCTAGATTAAATACTAAAAGTATTTTAACTGAAGAGCGACATACTAAGGGCGGTCTCTAGTAGACCCGAACCTCGGCTCAGGATGTCGTGAGTGTTTATTGTGAGCGATCAGGTCTAAACCTGATGTGTCGCGGGTGTAGTGTTGGTGCTTGTCCGGGTCGTCGCACCCTGCGGCGGGTGCGGTGATTTACGCGCTGTAGGGTGTGTTGATTTGTAGTGGCGTTGGCTACCGCGATTGGATCGTCCGGGAGGTCTAGAACGTGCCTAGGTCTCCTGGCGGCCGGACGGACATCCCTCTCGGCGGTGTAATCGGAGGCTTTAACTACAAGGGGATTAGGGTGGTGGGGTGCATTGTCGAAGTAACGTCTAGAGAGGTTCTTCATATATTGCGCTATCGAGGGAATCCCGAAGTCGCGATGTAAATCTATATTACGTACGTACCAGGGGCAACCGGTGGCCATGCGTAAGAATCTATTTTGAATGATTTGTAGTTTTTTAAGAGTTCTGTGACTCACGTGAGCAAAAACTACACATGCGTATGTCATGACTGGACGGACACATGTTTTGAAGAGAGTCAACTTGTGTTTAAGTTGCATTTTTGACCGCCTGCCTATCAGGTGAAAGAGTCTACCTAGGATGAAGTAGGCGCGGTTTCGGACTTCTTGAGTGTGAGGTGCAAACGATAATTGCCTATCTAGAGTAACACCTAAATATTTGGCCTTATTGTGCCATGGTATAGGCTGGTTGTTCATAATTAGCTGGGACGGAGGTTGGATGTTTCGCGCGCGCCGTGTGAAGTACACTGCGGCGCTTTTGGTGGGGTTGACCTCTATGCGCCATTTTGAGAACCAATCGCTTAGGGCGTTGATTGCTTTTTGAAGACGGGAGAGTAATAATGATGTTTTCCTACACGAGAAGTAAAGGGCTGTGTCGTCCGCGAATAGAGCGAGTTCCACACCCTGTGTACGGGGGATGTCATTTACATAAATAGTAAAGAGGAGGGGGGATAACACGGATCCCTGGGGAACGCCCGCTAGGATAGGCCTTGGGGAGGAGTGAGTTCCCTCGACGCGGAAGCGAAAGGTACGATTCGACAGGTAGTCCCGTAAGATGTGTACGAGACGGTCTGGCACTCCTATTTGGTGAAGCTTATAAATTAAGCCGCTGTGCCAGACTTTGTCGAAGGCCTTTGCCACGTCGAGGAAGATCGCTCCTGTGGGGATGGGGCGCCGTGCTGCGAATCCTACATGAATGTGTTCCGTGAGGCGGTGCACTTGATTAATACAGGAGTGTTTGGCACGAAAGCCAAACTGCTCGTCTATTATAATTTTATTAGAAAAGATAAAGTCTCTAAGACGAATATTTAGGATTCGTTCATAGATTTTACCTATCGTATTGAGGAGGCTAATAGGGCGATAGCTACTAGGTTCTGTAGAGGGTTTACCAGGTTTTGGTATTCCTATGACGTCTGCCGCCTTCCAGGCGGCAGGGAACATGCAGTTTGAAAGGGCTGCGTTGAAAATGGCTACAAGTAGGTATACTAAGTGTGCCGGTAGAATTTTAATAATTTTATTATTAATTCCGTCGGGGCCGGGAGTTTTTTTAGGTTTAAGACCTCTAATTATGGTTTGCACCTCGTCCACTGTGGTCGGTGTCAAGGGGTCAGAGGTTAGAGGGGATGAGGCAAGTTTGGTAACTTCTTCATCAATATGGGCAAGGTGACTGGGGTCTATAGGTAAGATACTTGGAGAGCACTGGGCCTCCAGGCTGTCGGCTAGGCACTCGGCCTTTTCGTCGTCGTCGAAGGCGATCGTGTTGTCGGGCCTAGTTAGGGGTGGTAGGTTAGCTCGACCATCGCATTTGAGAGCTCTGGCCAGTTTCCAGTAAGCCTGATGTGTGGGCGAAATGTCCTTGAGGAGGTCATCCCATTGATTTCCCCGGTGGTCGCGGATGCGCTGCTTTACAGTTCTCTGTAAGACCCGCAGCCGCGCCCGGTTCGTTTCGGAAGGTCTGGCGTCGTAGGCGCGTGTGGCGGCATTTTTCGCCCTCAATAAGTCTCTCAGCTCGTCCGGCAGCTTCCAGCGGTGGTTGTCCGCTGGGACCTGCCTAGAAGCTTTGCTGATTGCAGCAGAGAGGTGCTTATTCAGAGCGTCAATGGCTTTTGTCGTGTCGTCAGTTGTTAGTATGTAATCGGGAATAGGATTTAGTATTGGGTTGGCGACGTCCTCGAGGGTCTCTCGTAGGCTACGCCAATCCAGTACTGTTTTTGTGGCAGGGGTTGTGTCGTTGGTTTGGCCTAATTCTAATAGAACGGGGCGGTGGTCGGAACACAGAGCGTGAACCGTTTCTATTAAGCGTAATTTAAGCGTGATGTTTTTTAATAGAGCCACATCTATAGTAGATGGGCGGTGATCTACGTTACCCGGGTAGTGGGTGGGTGTCATGGGGGCTATGATGTCGAAAAGCAGGGTGTCAGCGAGTCTGCCCATCACAATCCCGTTATGATTGTTGGCTGGGCAGCCCCATTGAGCGTGTTTGCTATTGAAATCGCCGGCAAGTATGACGGCGGTTCCCATAGCAAACAGTGCGCTTAAGTCGGTCTGTAAAAGGGTAGAAGACGGAGGAAGGTAAACTGAGGCTAGTGTGATGGGTGAGTGGTCTGTCATGGCCAGCCGGCAGACAGAGACCTCAATGTTCTCCAGTTGAGGGGGATCTAAGGGAATACAGTGTAGGGCGCGTTTGTAATAGATAAGAGTGCCACCTCCTGCGCGGCCCACTCTGTCATTCCTGATAATATTATAGTTTGCTAATCGCGGCGAGCGGTGCGATGGTTTAAGAAAGGTCTCCTGCACGAGAAGGATGTCGATCTGGTGTTCTGTCACGAACTGAGCTATTTCAGTCCGCTGCTCCTTTATACTGTTAGCGTTAAAAAACGCTAAAGTAAGGGATTTTGGTTTTATCCCCGCGTTAGTAGCCATTTAAAAGTTTTTTAAAACAGTGTTTAATTTGTTTAACAGATCTGCGTGTTGCATAACCACGTTTGCTTTCGCGGTTATGTTGGGACCTGCGGCGCGTAGTTGAGCCGCAAGGGTGTTTATTTTGCCCCAGTCTGAGAAGGCTGAGGCTAGGTCCATGACCAATGCTAGGTCAGAGACGGAGGAGGTGGAGGAGGTTTGGTTAGAGGCCTCCTCGGCTATTGTGGGTGCTACGGACCTCTGTATGGTAGCCTTAGGGGCTGATGGTGCGAGAGGCGCGGGGGGCATCAGAGGCACCGCGGGCTCCGGGCGCGCGGAGGAAGCGGGAGGGATAAGAGGCCTCCAAGCATTCTTGGTGCCGGCAGGGGGCATCAAGGAGGGAGGCCGAAGACCCTGTGGGGCCTCAAGGATGAGGCTCATGAGGGCGGGAATTTGCCTGAGCTTGGTCGGCTTAGGCGCTTTGGGGCAACCATGGTAGTTGGCAGTGTGGCCCAAGTGAGTGAATTTAATATATTTGAAAGAATACCTTATATTGTGATAAAATACAAATGCTTGCGCGATGTAATGTACATACACTGCCATCTATTGATGAACTTATAAACTAAACATTGTATGGAGACTTATATGTTTCGATGACTCTAAACGATTGCGCGATTTAAATACGCACAGTGACATCTAGTTTCAACCACTTTATTGAAGTGGTCATAAACAGCACATTTCTTCCGACTCGCGTCAACTTATTAACCGACTTCCCAAAAAGGAGAAGGTTCTCAATTCGGCCGGTTTTTTTTTATTTATATTTGTACATCGATTACGCCGAGGTGTATAGACCGATTTACGTGATTGTTATTTTGTTCGACGCGGAATAGCTGGTCCCATAAAAAATTCTTTCACTTTGTTCAAGTAGTTTTTACATAGTATATTGAGATTTATCAAGAGTAACAGAGAGGAACAATATGTGGATATCTCGTGTCTCGGAGTCACGTCCGTTGATCGGCAGGTGCACTACTTGCGGATGAGGTTGGCTTGAGTCCCTTATGTCTTGGTAGGATCCCTATACCACGCAGGCAAAGTGCCAGACAAACATGATTTGGCCAATTACATTACAAACGAATTGGCAACGAAATTAAACATTGTAACATAAAATACAATGGTTTTCAAAGAGTCAAATAAAATATCATATTCGATTGAGATTTATTAAAATAACTAGCTTCAAGACGTCTCGAATAATGGAATTTATTGTCTTAACCTTTCAAATCTAAATGTTGAGAAAAAAAATAGACCAATTTAAGTCTAAATTTACTTTATGATTGTTGTAGATATTAATTTTAAATTGTTAGATTCTGTCTATCACTTTTAACGTCTGAATTTTTAGAAATAATGTCTCAATATTTTATTCCATAGGCGACAGACCACGTCGACGGCGCGTTCGTGTTCCACGCGCGCCTTAAAGAGATGTCAGCACAGTGAGGGCCCCTAGGGAGGGGTCAAGCCTGCCGGGGTTGCGGTACTGTTCGAAAGGGTTACCGCGGCCGCGGGACGTAGCAGGTTCAAGAAGGGACATAGATGGTTTTTAGTCAATAAAAGTCTGACACACCCTCCCGCTCCACCCGCAGCGGGAGAAGGTCATTAGATGATTTTCCATTCCAGATTTTCCATAAGAAAAAAAAAACAAAAAAAAGTTTAAATTTATTTTTTGCACATTTGATTTGCTACCCTTCCGCGAAAGCCTGAACCTATCCCATTAGGGATTAGTTGTTTAAAAAACATTTCAAATAACAGAAAAGCAATTATAAATTATTGCTTTTAAAAAAACAGATAACAATAACGTATTCATAATATTGAAATATGAAATGTTTTTTATACAGGTAAAAGTGTTATTATTCTTTCCAGCATTTAATAATGTACATACGCATATACATTTCGCTATGGATTAAAAAAGGTTTCTCCTATAAATTTGCCTGCGGTTTTTTTCATAGAATTGAGGGATGATGTGTTATTTCCACGATATATCTGCTTATTCATATGCCAGAAGTAATAAGTGGTTGTATTGAGGTGTACGGAGATGGAAATAAAAATTTCATGTGTGATTGATCAATGCATATAGGGCGCCTTGAGCGATGTCGTAAATCATGACGAAATGTGATTGATTAGTTGGTATGTAGACAAATTAGGGAAAGAATTTGTTCATTCCAAACTTACGACTAAAATTCTGTGCACAGCACACTAAACTAGTTCTAGGGCTTAAAATTTATAGAAAACCTATTCATCGGAGTATATAACACTTTTAAGTCTATTCAGAAAGTAGAAAAAAATTTGTTCATCTCAAAATTGGCACCTTAAATGCGAGTTGTTATCTTTGAAGCAAAAATGATTATATGAAGCAAAGATGACAACTTTTTGTATAGGTATTATCGAAATTGACAAATAATATTAGTTTGTTCAAAATTTGCAACTGCAGTTGGCACGTCAGCAATAAGCATTTATTTACATATAACGACTTTTTAGCGAGAGAATTGTATTTATAATTGTAGTAACTATTGTATTAATAGAGAATTGTAATTGTAGTAACTATTGTGTTAATAAACAATAGATTTTGATCAAAACTTACTACTAACATTGCCTAGGTCCTTTTTATTTTTAAATCTATTGAAGCTCTTTAAATATATTCCACTTCGTACTTACATTTTAATTTCGATTCAAATTTAATATTCACGCCGTTGACGCAAATTATACGTCCACATTTCGTTAATGATATTTGTCGTCCCACATTATAAGTAGCAAGCCCATTGCTCAATGGGAACTTTTATATTTGACGACCGATATGCCGTAGAGATCAGTGTATCTACACTTCACTCCAGAGGTCATGGGTTCGATTCCCACACAGTACAAATCTTTATGTGCATGACCTTGAATATTTGTTCTGGTCTGGGTGTTTTTCTATGTATATTAAGTATGTAAAAAAAAGTATTTAAGTATGATTATCCGTTCTTTAGTATCCATAAAACAAGTTCTTAGTGATACTTATCTTGGAACTAAAGAATTGGTGTGATTGTAAAAGAATATTTATTTATTATTTATTTATGTTTGCCAGAGCCTTTTCGATCGGAAGGTGCACCACATGCAGGTGAGGTTGCTTCGTGTTAAAATTCACCTTTATCGATAATCTGAATAAGGCTTAAAAAGGCAGACATATAACTTAAGCATATAACTTAAAGGTAAAGATTTATCTAAAAACCATTTGTCTTCGAGATTTCTTCATTTAAGGATCATACATATATACTATCACGCCTGTTTCTCCGAACGGGTAGGCAGAGAGCCTATTGCCGCTCGCTGGGAACTAATACATTCGCCAGAGCCTCGTCCGTTGTTCGGCCGGTGCACCACTTGCAGGGGAGTTGCCTTGGGCTCCTTAGATCTTAATAGGAGCCTTATAATTATCGCGAATAAAAAATATAATACAAACAAATAAATACAAAATACAAGGCCTGTGCCCTCCCAGTTACAAGCAGCCAGAACTGACTTACTAAACTAGTATTAACTACACAATAAAAGCATGCAAAGAACTAACTAAAATAGTAAAAATAAGTAAAAAATGTGAAACAGTACTTACATAGCACAAGATCACGATCGGCAATCAGTGAAGCATTGTTTTAAAGTAGATTTGTGGGTGCTTTCATTAAATATATAGCCGTTATTGCAGTGCCATTTTTGGTTTAATTACTATCATTGTTCGAGTGGCATTGATGGAATGGAATACGCTGGTAATCTGCCGCTAAATACATATTTTGGTTGATTAAAACATCACATTACCGACACGCAAATTCAATTAGATAGATTTCGTTCGTTAAATTTAATAACGTCTACCGCTCTTTACATACATAAAATATACATATCATCATTATCATCTCAGCCATATGACACCCAATGCTGAACATAGGCTTCTTCTTTTTTTTTTTTTTTGATTTACGTCGGTAACAAAATGCCTGTACGCACTGCCTTCCGGCCAAAAGGGACCGCGAGGGGAGTTTGGGGTTCACTGCGGCAGACGCGACCGCCAGCAGTCCTACCCACTACACGACGCCCACTGCTGTTGAAAAAGAGAAAAATAGGCTCCTGCCTTACCGGCGCCTTGACCTGATCTTCAGTGAATCGAGCCGGGGGCTGTCCTTTCCCACGTTTGCCGTTTCGGTTTTCTTGAAAATATATACTTATTTATTAACGTATGGAATAAAATATCCGTTAAATGATCCCCACGGCTCCTCTTTTTATGAGTTTTCCATGACTTTTGCACAGAGAGGTGGCTGTATCTCACCAATGATGAGTAATTATTGTGGAGCCTGAGTTTTTTCTTTGGGGTTTTGTGAAATCACAGGTTTACGCGAATAAACCCGAAGCAATTCCTGAGCTCAAATCTTATTTAACCTAGTATGTGCTTATATAGGTAAGTGAGCCTAGGCTCAGTCAGTCTAGCCCAGGCCTGGAAAAGAAGCACAATATTCAAGATGTATACGTCCTACTATCTATCTGATATCTATAGGATACATCTGTCATTTGTATTACTGAGCACTGGCTTAAAAGCAGTGAATTAAATTTTAACATAAATAATTTTAAATTAATAAGCTTTTTTGTACGAAAAACCGCTATTCATGGAGGATCCATGATATTTGTCAAGAACAGTTTAAAATGTAAAGATCGATTAGACATTGTAAATCTTTCTATAGAGCGTAATATTGAATTGTCATGTGTGGAATTGGAAAAATTTGTTATAGTATGCGTGTACCGGCCACCATCTGGCAACTTTTCTACCTTTGAATTGGCTATGGAAGATGTATTAAAAAAATTAAAATCCAAAAGTAAACACATTATAGTTTGTGGCGACTTTAACGTTAATCTTCTTGAAAAAACAGTGACAACCACACGCTTAATTTCATTATTTCAAAGCTTTAATTTAAGAAATCAGTTTTTAGAGCCAACCAGGATAACAGCACATAGTGCAACTTGTCTAGACAACGTATTTTCGGAATGTAACCCGTCTTTTAAGGATCTATTGAGTTGCCTACCGTCTGACCATTGCGGGTTATTAGTGTCATTTAAATATAATCAGCCGGAAGTTCCTAAGTTAATAAAATATAGACCAATAACAAATAATCGTTTGGAGTACTATCAAAACAGTATAGATAAAAAAATAGGTTCAGTCCCATTTTCGCACAGCGATCCGGGTGTTCTTTATGCTAATGTTTTTGGCTTAATTAAAAATGAGTTTAATAATGTTTTTACCCTTAAGTCTACTAAACGTTTTGAGAAGCTTCAATTTTGTGAATGGGCTACAACAGGTATATATAGGAGTAGGCGGCGACTTTATGAATTGTACAACTTAAAGAATTGCAATCATAATCCAGGTTTTATTGAATATGTTAAAAGATATTCTAAGACATTTAAAAGGGTATGTATTGCAGCAAAATCCGATTTCATAAAAAATAAAATAAAGTCGTCGGATAGTAAGATCAAAACAACGTGGAATATTATAAACCGCGAATCTGGCAGGCGTGCGCCCAAAGATGATACCTTTGTCCTTAAAGATAATGATATAACTGTAGAATGTAAAGCAGAAGTAGCTAAAATATTTGGCGACTTCTTTGCGAAAATACCAATAGAGACAACTTCAAGTCTAAATTCGTCTCCTTTAGTTGCTGTATCACTTCTTTCGGAATATGTACCAGTCTGCAATTCCATCTTTGAATTTAGATATATCACATATGTAGATATTTTAAAATCCTTTAAAGAAGTAAAAATTAAAAATACGGGTGATTTTTGGGATCTGTCCACTAAAGTAATTCAATCAATAATACATTCTATTGCCCCATACCTTGCGTTCATATTTAATGAATGTATTAATCAAGGGTCCTTTCCGGACTTAATGAAACTGAGTAAGGTTATTCCTTTACATAAATCCGGTTGCAAAGAGGACAAAAGTAACTATAGACCTATTTCAATCTTACCAGTTTTAAGTAAGGTCTTTGAAAAAATTATTCTTAATCAGTTAACATATTACTTTAATTCACAAGATCTTCTACATAAAAAGCAGTACGGTTTTAGAAAGAGCCGTTCTACGGCAGATGCTGGTGCAGCTTTAATGCAGCATATTTTTGAAGCTTGGAAGTTATCGCAGAATGCTCTAGGAGTTTTTTGTGATCTGTCTAAGGCTTTTGACTGTGTTGACCACCAGACTCTAATTCTTAAATTAAAATACTATGGTATAGGAGGCTTAGCCCAAAAGTTATTGTCATCATATCTTTGTTCACGAATTCAGACGGTAGATATTAACGGAACTAGATCACCCGGGTCGTCTGTGCGTATGGGGGTCCCTCAGGGTTCAATTTTAGGACCATTTCTCTTTTTAGTTTATATAAATGATTTGCCATTTTTTATGAGTAGGCGTTGTGAGATGGTATTATTTGCTGATGATACTTCTTTAGTATTTAATATTGATCGACATAAAAAGGACTTTAGCGATGTAAACGATGCCCTTGCAGAGCTGCTTCGTTGGTTTACTGTTAACAACTTACAGCTAAATGCTAAAAAAACGAAATGTATTAAATTCACTGTTCCAAACGTAAGGAAACTCGAAACAAATATCATTATTGACGGTCAGAAACTAGATTTAGTAGATTCTACTGTTTTCTTGGGAATAACTATAGATGAAAAACTTCAGTGGGGTCTACATATTGATACTCTTGCTGGCAAACTTAGTTCCGCAGCTTATGCTATTCGCAAAATTCGCCAATTAACAGATGTTGATACGGCAAGAATGGTATACTTTAGTTACTTTCATAGCCTAATGTCTTATGGTATTCTTATGTGGGGACTAGCAGCAGATATAGAAACAATTTTTATTTTACAGAAACGGGCTGTAAGATCTATTTACGGACTAAGCTCACGGACAACTCTTAGAGAAAAGTTTAAAGAAATAGGTATCTTGACTGTTGCCTCTCAATACATTTATAATAGTATAATATTTATAAAACGAAACATAGAAACCTATAACAGGCGCTGTGATGATCACAGTTTTAATACTAGAAATAGAAATAAATTATTAAATCCATTTTTACGCCTGCATAAAATTCGAAAATCGTTTATGGGGCAGGGTATACAATATTGTAACAAAATTCCAAAAGATATTTTAGATTTGCCTTTTGAAAAGTTTAAGCAAACCGTTAAGACATCACTTACCAAGAAAGGGTATTACACGGTTAATGATTACGTTAATGACAAAAACGCTTGGATGTAACATTTACAATGATAAAAGTTGTGTTCTGCGGCCCTCTTTACAATATAACGATTACTTACATACATTGTCTATGTAATTTTATAATTTTATTAACTAGTTCTGTCTCCCTTTTTTTTTCAAATCTTGTGACTGCAGAACACAATTGTTTTAATATTATGTATTTTAATTGTGACTGGCGGGAGAAAAAACCAACCTTGACGATTTTCTTGCCCGTTCTTTTACGATCAAGCTCCCGCCCGCAGTGAATGGGCGCGTTAGTTTATAAGTATGACATTCATAAGAGCTCTATTGAGCCAAACTTGAATAAATGAATTTTTAATTTAATTTAATTTAATTTAATTTTAATTTAATTTAATTTAATTTTAATTTAATTTAATATCTCAAGGCCGATACCGGCTATACCTATCCTGCTCTGACGCTGCTCTTCGGACCCTAATCCGGGGCTGCCCCTTGGCCACCTATCCAAGGCTGATTCTTATACACATCTTCGTGGCTACTCTACTGTCACCTCTCCGAGGCTGCTTCTCGGTCACTCGATCTCTCGGACTCCTATTATTGAGATCCGGTTACTTTTTTTTATAATAACCTTTTTTTTTGTTATTTTTTAAAATCGAGATCCACCTGAAATAAATTAAGTTTGTTAGTAATTTTTTTCTTTTTTTTGAACTACTATAACACTACACATTCTAGCATATTCTTATTGTAACAACTATAAGGAGTTATTGGACCATTAGTTCAGCTTTATGTAACTTCCTTCACTATAATGGAAGGTTCCCTTTCAAGTGATATTATATTAATTACGGTTTCTAAGAGAACTTTCAGCCGAGTTATCTAAATATTTTTGCGGGCCAAATTTCTCTCGTAGCATAGATCGCTCTAGACAAGTGGCGCTCCTAGATTCAAGTAACGTTCACAAGTTCTTTTAATTACGCTAAAATCAGTAATTGTTAATATAACAGCTTTGTACTTAACACACATAACATCAGCCTTATAAAGTCTATACTGCTATAGATAAGCCTTCATTATACATTACATTCATTGCCCATAACTACCACGCTAGGCAGGCGGGTCAGGGATCGCAAGCCTCTGATATTATTATTATGTTATACGTATAATTAATTACCTTGAATCTAAATATACGTATATTTAGATTCAAGGTAATTATACTAATAATATAAGTATTCATGTTTATGCACACAAAAAAATTTGTTCTGTGTGGGAATGGAACCCACGACCTCAAGAGTGGGTTGCGGGTATATGCGGCGCCACAACGGCATATCAGTCGTCTATCTGTTAATTATTTTCCGTTAAGACAAGCCTATATAATAATTATTATCATCTGAGCCTATTAATGTCCCACTACTGGGCGCGGGTCTCATCTGATGAACCAAAGTCATCATCATATCTTAGCATTATCCCGGTTGCCCTAGACTTTAGCTTAGGGCCCAGGGTCTGCTCACTTGTTCAACCAGATTTGACTGAATTTCAGTTATTACGTCTACATAATAACTGATATTCAGTCAAATCTGGACTGCCGTCTGACCTCTGCTACCCAGAAGGAAACATCATTCTATAGTTAAACCAGCTATCAGTCTGTTAGAAGGCACTGACTTCCCAATAACGACTGCCATAGATGTTCATGACAGCCGGGACCAACGATGCTTTCCGAGGCACGGAGCAAGGGATAATTACGCACATTACTTCGAAAAGTTATAGGTCGGGATATATCGCGCCACCAGGGTTTGAACCCGAGACCATCAGAATTTAAAGACAAGGGGTCTCGCCCATGGGCTATCGCCGCGCAATCTCACGAACCAAGGTAAGAGGTATTTAGGTCTTACTCCACCACACTGATTCAGTGCAGAATGGCAGAGACTGTAACGTCGTGCTGTTTTTCAAGGCGCCTAATAAAGCCTTATACGTAAGGGGCTTATCACAAAATAAAGATCTGTCTGTCACTGTCTTCATTTTATCAAATAAAAGTGACAGCACTAGTTTTAATTCTGGCTTAACTTGAGATTTTGTTTTGTAAAAAGCAAGTGATGGATTAAAAATATCTTTGTAACAATTCCCGCGCTACTAAAATTTCCAGAAAAATCGAGATGTTTTTAATAAACCTCATGAAAGGCAATAAATGAACACGTTGTATTTTTGAAGCGTTCCTTTTTGAATTTACGTCTAAGGATTTATTCGGAAGACATCAAGTTATATATACGATTAAAATAGTATGATTATGTTTGTATTTACAGGAAACGGCTTCAAAGCGGATATTGGGTTCAGAATTATTAATATTATGTTAGCAAAGTTTATTTTCTTAAACAATATTGGTATAAGCATCAACATCAATGACGGCAAGAATTATTATTAAAATATTGTGTAAGCAATATACTTTTTATCTTTTTAGTAATCGCTTCTTGCGGTTAGCACATTTAGTCAGTGTCATGTAAAATATATAATAATGATATGTACTTCATAGTAAATGAGAATGAGTAGTGATAAAGATAATAAATAGTAAATGAAATGCCCTCCCCCTAAGCCCCTTGAGTCCTAAGTAAAGATGTAGGACTATATTGAGATCTTACATGGACTTCTTGAGAGAATGTTCGAAACATCACAAATTTTAGACAATAAAACATAACTACAGACATGACGCTCCACTTTCCCGCCAAGAAGTCCAGCAATATACTTCTTCCATTTAAATAATGGCTTCGTGCGTCTAGCACATTTAGCCAGTGTCCAGTAAGTGATATAGTAATAATATATAATTCATAGTAAATGAGAATGAGTGGTGATAAAAATGATAAATGGTAAATGAAATACCCTCCCCTAAACCCCTTGAGTCCTCAGTAAAGATGTGGGACTATACTGAGATCTCACATGGACTCCTTGAAACAAAATTTGAAAAGTGATGTTGCACTGTTTTGTTTGTTTTACCAACACTCATGTATGTTCACAAACACTTAACTGTTAATAATCCTACGTTATTACACATTAATGTTAGAAATATCACAAATTTTAGAAAATAAAACAAAACTGCAGACATGACGCTTCACTTTCCCGCCAAGAAGTCAGCAATATACTTACGTTAGATATATTCTTTTTTTGTTTTTTGTGGGTAGCACTTTAAAGAAGTTCACGTATAAATGAATTATATAGTTTTGCGGTCGTAATTTATTATGAACTAACTGCGTAAACTGTTAGGTTTTTAAAAATAAGTTAATTAATTTATTATAATTTTGTGATTGCATTGCTATGATTGTTTTAAACTGCAGTTTGCACATTTTTTTACGTTTACGTTTCTGAACGAATGCGTCCAGGCGAACGTTACCGGTAGTGACGTAGTAATCAAAAGAGTCTTTTTTGTAAAGAGCAAGCCACTTTGGGACATTCTGTTTTGGTACCCAAGCTTATCGGACGTACAGTATTGTTAACTTTGAATTTGTTAGTCTAAGTATAGAGGAGTTTTCACAAAACTAAATAGTTAATGGCAGACATATAAATCCAGACCTAGAAATGTCATATTGTTCAGATCACTTCAATTGGACGTAGCTATGCAAAATGGATCCAACCACAAAAACTTACTTTTGAGAAAACAGGAGTTAGTAAATTTGATATAGCATAATATGAAAACTGTAGTTTTTTCGAATTCCTGTTAAATATTAGGTATTGTTATTTACTTCCTGTCTAGTAATTGTTGTTGTAATAAGTTAGACAATTACGACATTATCTCAAAAAAAATGTTTTTGTGCTACATTTTTGCATGAACACGAATCTTTGTGTGCATGGTCATGATTTTTGTTCAGGTTATGTGGGACTTCTTGATGGGAGAGTGAAGCCGATTGTGTCTGTTTAAAGTCTGCAGATTTGTGGTATTTTCTAAAAATTGACATATTTCGAACAATAATGTGTAATTACGGTGGATTGTTAACCGTCAAGTGTTTGTGAACGTTCATAAGTGAGTGAGTGTTGGTTAATAACACGAAACAGTGCAAAATCACTTTTCAAATTCTCTCAAGAAGTCCATGTGAGATTTTAGTAAAGTCAAGATGTGGGACTGAGGACTCAAGGGGTTTAGGGGGGCACCATTATTCAACTATCAAACAAATAATGCAGTTAACCCTTATTTTAAATTTGAATCCGTCTGGTTTTGTAATTTGTGTCTAAATAATTAGGTTTCTTATTTTCAAAAGTATGTTAAATATTTAATCTGTCTTAATACTCCTAGAGTTTCATTAATTGTCTAATAATGAACGTAAAAATTTCCGTTTAGGTATTTACTTTTACCCAATTTCCCAGCAACACATAAATACTTAGCCGTGGTAGTTTTCCATTTGAATTTGAAACAAATAAAAACCGGGATCTATTAGATTTGTTTTTTCAGTACATTGGCTCGGATTTTTTTTATTTCAACGTTTTGATTTAGTTACGTGATTTGTTTTTGAGTATTTGTTAACAGAAATATCGTTTTTAAATAAATACTTAGAAATATGGATCCACTGACAAAAACAACACAAAACCAAATTTTGCAAAAAAAACAAAGTCCGTAATCGTTTTAGATTTTTTAGATAACATTCAAAATCGTTAGAATAAACGTTCACTATAAACTTCCTTTTCAGGAAGAAAATTGTAAGAACAAAAAATCCCAAAAAGCTATTTCAAATTGATGCTATTAATATGTTGAGAAATATAAAAATAATCCTTCTCCTGTAAAATATTCAAAATGGCGGTTACGATCTTCTTTATGCAAAGGCTCGATATAAAAGCGATATTTTACTTACAACAGTTTAGTGAAAATTTGTATTATCTTCTAGAAACTTCATTTTGGACTGTGAAAATCAGAATGGAGCGCTCGTTACTGTCCTTTTCTCTAATCCGAATTACATAAAAAATACAAATTGACCATAAAATCAGTACACAATAGATTAAATGAATTATATAAATAATATCATAAAAACAGAATGAACTCCCTGTAAAATATTACATTAATATCGATACGTTATGGTTGTAAAAACGATTCCTAATATCCGTTGTTATGCAATTTGTATATTTCATTACAAAAAAAAGATAAAATCAGATATTTTTCCTCTTTCAATTAAAATAAAGAGTTCTAAATGGTTTCGGAAAAGCAAAAGAGTATTTAATCGGTGAACCCCGGCGCGAATGATTTATTATCTGTGGCGGAACTGGCCCAGAGAGCCTTAACTGCTAACCTTTTAATGGTTTCAGTAAAATAAAAAATATACACTTTAGGCACATAAATTGCCTTTCCGTTGAACAAAACATAGATTTAATTTTTTGTTTGCCTACATGAAATATAAATTAAGTAAAAAGTAATACGTCGATATTGAAACAAAGTATTAAAAACTACTGGTAAACTTAATGTTAGTTACTTCTAGTTTGCGTTAATATAAAAGGTTCAATGACAATAAGGGCAGAAATATAAATGTGCAACAATAAATATATTTAAAAAAAATATTTAAAGAGACTGATTAGAGTGTATTTGTATTAAAACTTACGCATAAATAATGTTTCTGTAGCAGGATGGTTCGAAAGAGTTATCGTGACTCTGTAACCTTAAGGAGTTTTGGGATTCAAGTTTTCAGTTAAATATAGTGGATTTTTGAGATATTACTTCTTAGGGTGTATAGAGATCCTACCAAGACCTAAGGGGTCCAGTCAACCTCACCTGCAAGTGGTGCACCTGCCGATCACGAGGCTCTGGCGAACATAACAGTGCCCGATAAGCAGCAATTGGCTCGCCACCCATTACGTGGGACCAACTACACTGGACAGCAAATAAACCGGGCCACCCGCTACATTGGAACTCTGATTCGATTTTCTCAAAAAGTATAAACCTCACAACTATCAAACTTACACCTACAAAAAGTGCGTTTCATGTTGTTTGAGAAATGACCACAAATTTATCCAAAGTACCCTCAATTCACATTGTAATCAAGCAACAAACACAATACCAACGATTTGCTCTGTTTTAACTAGAGTTTGCGATTAGCGTTCTTTTTTTCTAAATTGAGGATATTCGGATTTTTCTTATGATTTCTTTAGTTGCCATCCATTAATTGCTTCAGACGCGTGTATTTTTGCTATTTTTTATGGTCAATAATGGATACGACTCCTCAAGAAGCAGCTCAAGCTGTAGCACTACTTCAAGCAGGCGTTTCGCAACGTGAAGTTGCTCGGAGACTTCGAATCAGCAGATCTTCGGTACAACGGGCTTACAGACGATACTTAGAGACTGGAGCATTCGATCGCCGACCATGTACGGGCAGACCTAGGGCTACATCAGCAGCAGATCATCGTTATATCCAACTTACTGTTTTGCGAAATCGCCGCCTCAACGCAGTTGAAGTCAAACGAATTCTGCGTGACGAACGCCAAGTGGTCATAAGTTCAGATACCGCTAGAAGGAGACTTGCTGAACGAAATCTGGCTCCAAAGAGAGCTGCTACAGGCCCAAAATTAACCGTAGCATACCGTAGAGCACGACTTGAATTTGCTCGAAAGCATAGGGATTGGACGTTAGAGCAGTGGCGCAATGTACTCTTTACTGATGAGACCAGGGTGAGTCTACAAGGAAGTGATCGACGTCAGAGAGTATTATATACGCACTTTTTGTAGGTGTCAGTTTGATAGTTGTGAGGTTTATACTTTTTGAGAAAATCGAATCAGAGTTTTAAGGTAGCGGGTGGCCCGGTTTATTTGCTGTCCAGTGTATATAATTGGGGAAGTGTGGTCGTATAATATGCTTCTGCCTACAACTTCGGGAAAACAGGCGTGAATGTATATATGCACTTAATAGGCAATGCACACAAATGCAGGGAAGTGAGACAATGCAGTGAATTGTGTTTTTTCGTGTTTATTCCAAAACACTCCCTAGGAGTATCTTGTAAAGTCTCCACTATTTGACTGAGATATGACTTGACTCTTATTTGAATAGACTATGACGGACTTTACTTGACTTTGACTGTGAATGTACACAAGTTTTGTAAAATAAAATACTTCCGCGATTTGTCTTTTCTCGCGATGGCGCCAAAACTCCACAGTGGGACTTTAATAGGCTGAAATAATAATGATAATTAATGGCAAACTAATTGTGTACATTCAGCCGCTTGTTTGTGCATAATTCAAATAAATATTCTCATACAATTACATAAGTATCATTAAGAACTTGTGTTATGGATACTAAAGAACAGATACACATACTGAAATGACGTTATTTTGTAAAAACATGCTTAATATACATAGGAAAACACCCAGACCAGACAAACCATTCAAATATTTGTCCTTCGTGGGAATCGAATCCACGACCTTTGAAGTGAAGTGCAGGTATACTGATTTCCACGCCATATCAGTCGTCAAAATCATGTAAAACCATTTCTAATTGAAAGCCATCATTAGAACGTGACGTCTGCATCATCTAAGTCAGCCTTTCAGCGCTGTCTCCATTACAACTGGACAGAAGGGGCCCGTAGTTTTTGCACTGCTCGCCTATCCCTATAAATCTCCCTAAGTGGATCGTTAGTCGCTCGGTCTATGCACGTCGAGTTTCCAACTACGATTTTTTATCGTTCAATCTCGTTACTTTATTGGCGTGTTTGTTTCACTTTAGTTTTGTTATTTATTTTAAAATTGGCTTGTAATTATTTTTAAGTGTTAGTACATATATTACATACTATCGCGCCTGCTTCTTCAGAGGGGTTGGCAGAAGCATATGTATGCCCACATTTTGTCAATAATATTTTTGGTCTCACGTAATAGGTGGCGAACCTATTGCCACTCACCGGGAACTATTATAATTGCTAGTGCCTTGTCTGTTGATCGGCAGGTGCACCACTTGCAGGTGAGGTTGGGTTGTGCTGCTGAGGTCTTGGTACGGTTCTCATGCACCCGTTAAGTGTTAGTAGTACTATTTCATAAGATTCAAAAAAGTCAAAAAAGTCAAAAATACTTTATTTCATAAACTATTACATAGTACTTGAAAACGTCAAAATTATAAAAAAATAAAAAAAAACAAATAAAATATAACTATACTAAAATCACGAAGCTTAGATTCACTTGCAACCAAATAATTTAAAAAAACAAAAAACATTTAAGTGCAAGCGAATCTAAGTGCCAGTTCCGAGCCACCGCTCTGTAAGAAGAACTGGCAAGAAACTCACAGGCTATGCTCTTTTAAATTATCGATTGGTTAGTAACAATCTTCATTTGTCTGTGACGCTATACAATGCAACATAATATAACAATATTCATGCTTTAAGTCATTCATATTAGAATAGCCTGTATGAAACGGCGGTTTAATCCCAAGCATTTTTATCAGCCATATAGTCTTTAATAGAATAATATCCCTTTGAAGACAGCTTGCGTTTTATTGTTAATTTAAATTTATTTAGGCTTAATTGCTGTATATTGCTTGGGATTTTATTATAGAATCGCACACATTGACCTTTAAAAGATTTGTTAATTTTTTGGAGCCTAGTGGCAGGTACAACTAGTTTATGCTTATTTCTTGTGTTTAGGTTATGTATATCACTTTTCTTACTCAATTTATCAAAATTTTTGTGTACATATACTAGGTTTTCATAAACAAACTGACCCGCCACTGTCAAAATACCAATTTCTTTAAATTTATCCCTTAGTGAATGTCTACATGGTAGATTATAAATTGCTCGTATGGCCCTCTTCTGCAGTACAAAAATATTTTGAATATCTGCGGCACAACCCCACAGAAGAATACCATACGACATAACACTATGAAAATAGCAATGATAAACAAGCCTAGCTGTTTCAACGTCTGTTAATTGGCGAATTTTCTTTACCGCGTATGCAGCGTATGCAGATTAATAAATGTATGTCATTTATTTTATTTTTGATAATAATTTGTGTCCTTTTTTAATAGTTGTAGTAAGGTCTGCCTACTTCATGTAGGTAGGTAGGTTTATTTGAGAGAAGACTATCCGGTCAATAGAATGTAAAGTGCGTCTAAGAAGTTAATATTCTCGATAATCTTATTTCACGCTCTCAAGCTCCATGTTCGTAAAAACTATTTAACATCATCTAGTATTCTACATAACATTTTTTAAGGTTTTTTTTAGAAGACTTTTTACTTATTTTTACCACATTTAATATAACTTACAGCCCATATGATTCAGAACAAGCAAACAGCAGAAAGTAGCAAAATTTCTACAATAAAAATAAAGGCTTACAATGGGTATTATGCCCATATGACAAGTTTACTGTAGCATTAGCGAGAATTCGAAGCAGATCGAGGCGGTCTGCTGATATCTGCACGCTTCAGAGGACTCATCCGCTCACTAAACAAGAGTTTAGTGGCTCCCGAACGCTCTACAGTACATTGCTTTGTCTCTCACAAACGTCCGTACCAGTTCGGATATAGCTATAGAATCCCATTATCTTGATATTGTGTCTATTTTGAGTTATGCCAGTATTGAAAACCACTGAAGATGACGTGTCGTAATGGGTCTATATCGATGTAAGTTTTTAAGGAATTCAAATGCTTAGGCTCTGTAATGTAGAAAGTTAAACGCTGTACATAATTATTTTGTCTTGTGTCTATATTAAGGTACTAAAAACCATTTAAGATGACATATCTATGTAAAATTATTTCAAAAATAGTATCCAAGTTATGTGTTGTAAAAGTCAAATGACACTTACTAGCTTGTTTATAAGCTGACTTAATAGCTGACAATTAAGACTTTTATTAACTTATTTCTGTATAGAATTATACAAGTACTGAAAACCACTAAAGATGACGGTTTGAAATGTGTCTGTTTCAATGTAAGTTTTATAGGGTTTCAAAATAAAGTGTTCAAGTTTTGTGATATAAAAGTTAAGTAATATTCACAACTTTTTTAATGCTAAAGAAAATTACATTGTACTGTCTAACTTACATAACATAACAAAGTATCAATTTTAAAAAGGTTTTTTTGTTATGTGATAAATAAAAATTAATGACCTTGTTATTATGGTATTATGGCTCTACGCAAGTACTAAAATCCACCACATATTTTTATTTATTTATTAAACTGCGCCCTTATTTATAGCTTTGATAAAAAAAATACAAATCTTTATCTGTGTTCTAATATTTCTTTTAAATTATAAATAGGATTTATCTCTTTATGTGAAATAAAAAATCCGAAACCTAACCTATACATTTTAACAAAATATTTGTTTGACATTTTGCGTATGTGAGATAGGGCGTATAAATCCTAAAACGTTACCGCACCAGTCGGTCGAATACAAAATGCCAGTTAAAATCTGCCAGCTTACTAAATTGACACACATTTACATATGTTACATAAGAGCTTTCTAAGTATGGCGCAGTTTATGTGGAGTTTTCCTCAGTCATGTAGACCATATAGTTACATCTTGAGAGCTATGGAGTCGGCTGTAATTCCTGGTTGATACACAATATATCGCATATAAACAAGAAGTACCTTATCGAATTTACTATAAATTGTAGAGGAAGTAAACTTGCTAACAAATGTAGAACCGCACGGTTACGGAAGAATTTATGTGGCGTCTTATCCATAGATTGAGTCCTTTATGTTTTTGGGTCATTATTTGTTAAGAAATGTGTATTGTTGAATTTGTATATGTCTCTGACCCTAGTAGAATAAAGGTAATGTACAATCATACATACATACATACATTCACGTCTGAATTCCCGAAGGGGCAAACAGAGGCATATTATACGCCCACACTTCGCCAATTACATAGTTGGTCCCACGTAATAGGTGGCTTGCCTATTGAAGCTTTTCAGGCCCTGTTATGTTCGCCAGAGCCTCGTCCGTTGATCGGCATGTGCACCACTTGCAGGTGAGGTTGGCATGGGCTCCTTAGATCTTGGTAAGATCCTTATACACTTTATATAAACCTACCTCTTAAATAACTCAAAAAAAAACTCAACAAGAGCCGTTGCATTGGTTGAAACATTTAAGCATACATAGGGACAAACAAAGGAAAAGGACTTTGTTTTATACTATGTAGTGATGTGAAATCAAAATTACAAGATACAATTATTCCAAATGTAAATAAGCTATTGTTCTTGTTCCGTTTTGCTAATAAGTAATGTTCTATGCGGGTGTGGCGGCGTATATATTATTGTATACGTTAATAAAAAAAGAAAGAGGCCCAGCTGACAACCAGTGCAGCGGAACAGCTGCGTACACTGAGCTGAAGCCCTTTTTGGCATCACATAATATGAACATACACTTTTTGTTTTTGTCTAATTCTTTTGTCTAAGACGACCGATATGGCGTGGAGGTCAGTATATCTGCACTTTACTCCAGAGATCTTGGGTTCTATTCCTACACAGGACAAATCTTTGTGTGCATGATCATGAATATTTGTTCTGGTCTGGATGTTTTTCTATGTATATTAAGTATGTATTTACAATAAAAATAACTATGAAAGTATGTTTATCCGTTCTTTAGTATTCATAACACAAGTTCTTAGTGATACTTATCTTGGAACTAAATAATTGGTGTGATTGTAAGAGAATATTTATAAAGGAATATTTATTTATTTAATGTAACGTATAGGCTTCACTTCATATTATCTTCTATTATATACGAGTAGTATTTACTAATGGGTCTACTATTTCATAATGAATGTACAGTACATGAGAACTAAGTACGGTAGCCCCAAGCATATAGTGTTATTCATATGTAAATCAGAAAGCAACACGCGCTCTAACATTATCTCTAAGTTCTCTAACTGCTCCTTTGGGAATAAATAGCTTCGGTCTGTGTTTGTTTTTATTCTCGGAACTTAGAGAAACGGGGGCAAGAAGAAAGAGTGATTGGGTGGAAACTTCCTATAAAATTAAAACAACTTACTTTTACCTTTTATTACGCACGTAAACCAACTAGTACGTAATCTTAAGAAAAGGGAAACTTTGTGATTATAATGTATTTTATTTAGTATATATAATCGAGTCAGTATTGAAAAACAATCCAGGGACATACATACATACACACATACATGAATACATTGATACAAGGATTGAGAGATAAATATATCAATTTTTTTCTTTTCTTAAAATTTTAATGTGACTGCAAAACTCTTTTTACAAACTATATTATTAGTTTAAGTACATTTTGTAATTGGCGGGAAAAAAACCAAAATTAACGATTTTCTTGCCCGTTCTTTTACGATCAAGTCCCGCACGCAGTGAACGGGCACGTTAAATTTTAAGTTCGACCTTCATAAGAGCTCTATTGAATTTGTTTTTTTTTTTGAATTTTTCATACAATTATGCCTGTTTTCCCAAAGAGGTAAGCAGAGGCATATTATACGCATACGCCCACACTACGCCAATGGCGTGGTTGGTCCCACGTAATCGGTGGCGAGCCTATTGCGGGGCCGGGTACATGTTGACTTCATTTACGCGTTTTGTCCGATTTGCGCCTGTCAGTCAAGAGTTCTGTTGTGGTTTGTTTAATACGATTTTATTGTTAGGCAAACATAATTTATATTTTGGTACGTACTTTAAAATCGCGTACGCATTTACAAATGCCATGTGAGACCGTGGACAGAAGGCATAGGCCTGAGTTCGTGAAGTGCAACCCCATTAGGCCGACACTATTTGGTTTTGCTAGTTATGTGCTAATACAGATGGTACACAGAAGTTTAAAATATTTATAACAAAATGGGCTTCTATATATTTATTCTCAAGGCATGCAAAAATATGATACACCTTTATATGGTCATATTTTACCACAACTGATTAATTATTGAATATACATTTTAAACAGGTTATGTAAAAAACAATTACACCAATTATTTAGTTCCAAGATAAGTATCATTAAGAACTTGCATTATGGATACAGAAATACCAGAACAAATGTTCATGTTTATGCACACAAACATTTGTCCTGTGTGGGATTTTAACCCACGACCTCAGGAGCGGAGTGCCGGTATACTCGCCACCACGCCATATCAGTATAAAATGAAAAAATGATTAACGGCTATTCGTTTTAAATAATAGGTTGGGGAAAAAGTCTTTTCGTATTTTTGTATGAAAAGTCAAGACATTTTTTTCAAAGTTTATTTACATTTATTTACAATATATATGTACCGTTTTGTTGAATAACTTTCTGCCATTTTGTGGGCAGAGACATTATCCCGTTACTGTAGAAACTTTGGGACTTCTGATCAAAAAAACGGGACAAATAGTTTTGGCAGTCCTCTCTTGAGGTCAACCTTACAGAACCTAAAGAATTCTGCAGAGACCGAAACAGGTGAAAATCTGAAGGCGCAAGGTCAGGGCTATATGGTGGATGCACTAGGACCTCCCAGTCGAACTCTCTTAATTTTTGCTGAGTGGCTAAAGATGTGTGTGGTCTAGCGTTATCGTGATGAAAGACCACACCCTTCCTGTTGATCAATTCCGGCCGTTTTCTCTCGACTGCTTCCTTTAATCTCATCAGTTGCTGGCAGTAAAGATCAGAATCGATGGTTTTGCCGGGCGGTAAAAGCTCATAATAAACAATGCCCTTCCAATCCCACCATACACACAGCATCACCTTATTTCGTGTTAGGCCAGGTTTGGCCACAGTCTGTGAAGCCTGGCCAACTTTCGACCACGACCTTTTTCGCACGTTCTTGTCGTACGTGATCCACTTTTCATCGCCAGTTATCAATCTCTTCAAAAACGGCTCGGTTTCATTACGTCTCAATAATGAATCGCAAATGAGTACACGGTTCATTAAGTTTCTTTGAGTGAGCTCGTGTGGCACCCAAATATCGAGCTTTTTTGTATAACCAGCTTTCTTCAAATGGGTCAAAACTGTTTTGTGGTCAATTCCCAGTTCTTGAGCTACATCGTAACTACTAATATGCCGATCTTGCTCCACTCTTTCAAAAATGGCGTCCATTTTATTCGTAACAGGGCGACCAGAGCGAGGTGCATCTTTAACATCAAAATTTTCGGACTGAAAACGTTTGAACCAAATTTGTGCTACTCTTACTGACACTGCATCAGGTCCATAAACATCACAAATTTTTTTCACTGCTTGAGTTGCATTTTTGCCTTTTTTATAATAACATTTTAAAATGTATCGAATTTCTTCATTAGATTCACTCATTTTTACGGAGAGAAAAACAAATAAAAAATAGCGGGAAACAACTTTTTTTTATTTTTTTCTTTTCTTTATAATGGAACCTTTTTAATGTTACCAAAACCAGCCAGACACAAATAGTACAGTCAAAAATTTTTTATAATAAGTTTATACCTACGTTATGCGAAAAGACTTTTTCCCCGACCTAATATATTATGCCGTACGGTAATAAATCTTACATGTCATGGCTTACCACACATATTATTATCTAATAACCTAACATGCTCTGTAAATTCCGGATAAATGTTACCCAATCGGTCACCCATCCAAGGACAACTAATTTTGCTTTACTTCGGTAATCGGTTTCAACTACCTAGAACATCAGCGCTTTATATAGAAACCAATTAAACACAGATACTTTAAGCTGGGGGCAATTACGAACACAATGAAACAAGTAAATAATTAGTTGAGAAAACCCCAGACTACTGTTAAATAATGTAGCAGATCTTAAAATAACCACCAGGAATGTTTCACTCTGGACAAAGAGTTACGGGATAATGACACTTTGCAACACTGTCACTTCATTAGAAGCCTGATTCCTTACGAAATTTTAACATGTTTACGAAACAAAACTAGAAAATTAATTATAGAATAAAAGAAATTATCATACACTTCTATCTGGTTGGTTGGTTGGACAGTTTGACGACAGATATGGCGTGGAGGCGAGTATGCCTGTACTCCGCTCCTAAGGTTGTGGGTTCGATTCCCACTCAGGACAAATCTTTGTAAGCATAAACAAGAAAATTTATTCTGGTCTGGGTGTTTTCCTATGTATAATAAGTATGTATTTACAAAATATAAGTATTAGTTCTTAATGATACTCATTTTGGATCTAAATAATTGGTGTAATTGTCAGAAAATATTTCAATATTTATCTTTACGTACTTTGACTAACGAGTAATATTATTGCTAAATATTTATTTAACACATATTACCTCGTAAATCTAGCAACGGTTCTATGGGTAAGTAATTATGGGTAAACACACCAACTTTTTTGGAAATACATCCTTATAGGATGATATGCCATGATAGTGTATTAAACTGAATGAAATATATTTAGGGATGTTATTGATTTTCAACATGTTTATAATTATTACATTTTAAATGTTGTGTATACCTATAATAGGTATGCATGTAAGAACAGTATACCCTTTGCTAATATTTTATATAATGTATGTGCATGTTATGCTGTTGGTGTAACTTATGAAATAAACAAATAAAATAAAATAGATACCAAATAAAACACTTACATGCAAATAAATAAAAATTAAGTGTAAGTGAATTTAAGTGTCAGTTCCGAAACCCGCTCTGTGAGAAGAACTGACTAGAAACTCACAGGCTATGCTCTTTCAAATTATTAATCAATTATAACAATACAGAACACACACAGTGAATATTTGAAGATATTGAAAAAAGTATTAATACCGTATAAATGCATAAATATTGCAATTATTATAAAACTGAACTGTGGTCATCAAATCAGCCTCATATAAGTCCACTGCTGAACATTAGCCTCCTCAATAGATAACATAGGTGATTGCTTATATTCACTACGCTGGGCAGGCGGGTTGGTGATCGCAGTTCAAGCCAGTTCGCAGGATGACGCTGCAGGCCATCATCCGGTTGGATTCTTCTTCGACGACTCTTATGACTCCCCGTGAGATGAGAGGGGATGGCACTATTCTCGGCCGGTACTGAAATACATTTACAGTGTTGTATAATCTGTCATACTTTTTAATAGTCTTTGGACCCATAACTCTACCTTGTCTATGTACATGCTTGAGCTTAAAAAATGTGTTTCTAATTCTAATAATAAAGTTACTTAATTAAAATACAAGGACTGTCATTACATCAAAACTAATAAATAATACTACATGGCGCTGAGGACTACGGTTTAATAATAGGTACCTTAAGTGAGAAGACATAAAAATGGAGTTATTTCAAGATAAACTTGTGTTGAGTGGATCGGGGGCTGATAATAAAACAAGATGGATGCTGTTCAAACAAAAATTTTTAATTTATCTGAAAGCGACAGGAAAGGTGAAGGAAGAAGAAGATATAAAAATCGCCCTTTTCCTGAATAGATTGAGTGACGAAACACTAACAATTTATAACACATTTAAAATTGATGAAAAAGATTCTTCATTGGAGAAATTATTCATAAAATTTGATGCGTATGTGTCATCAAGTACAAATAGTATATACGAAAGGTTCGTATTCTTCAGCTTGAGTCAAGAGGACGGTGAGCCTGTGGATAATTACATTAATAAAATTAAAACACAAGCAGAAAATTGAGAGTTTGGAGATCAAAAAGAATTACTTCTAAGAGATAGGCTAGTACTAGGTATCAGGAATAAAAGTGTACAAGCTTCATTATTAAAAGAAATGAATGTTAACTGGGAGAAAGCTATAATGATGTGCAGGCAAGCGGAGGTTCAAGAAAAACAGATAAGAACTATACAGGAGAGTAAATTAGAAGTTCTAAGTTTGAATACTACTAAACAAGAAAAATATAATTGTAAAAAATGTGGGTTTAAACACTTGCCAGCAAAATGCCCGGCATTTGGCAAGCGGTGTAATAATTGTCATAAAATGAATCACTTTGCTGTTGGTTGCTTAACAGGACCCTCCAAGAAGAAGATGTGCAATGAGGTGAATTTAGAAAATAATAAGGGGATGTGTTCTAGTTGTGAAATAGAAGAAAGGTATGTTGGTGTTAATTTTATTATGAATACTGACAAAAAGTGGACCGAAACGATACAAGTAAATAGTACAAGTATTAATTTTAAACTAGATACTGGGTCTGAAGTAAATTTAATAACATTACATGATTTAGCATTGTGTGGGTATAAAAGAGAACAAATAAAACCTAATAATATAACATTAGTTACTTATGGAGGATTTCATGTAAAAACATTCGGCTCAATCATATTAACTTGCTCAACAGAAAAGATTAAGAGAAATTTAAAGTTTTTAGTTGTCGATAACAAATGTATTTCTCTACTTGGATTATCAGGTTGTCAGATTTTGGAATTTATAAAAAGAGTGCATACTGTTACAACTTCAGACGATAAAATCAAATTTGTTAATAAATATAATAATCTGTTTCAGGGAATAGGATGTTTTCCATATAAGTATAATATAAATATTAAAGAAGGTCATGAAGGTAGAATATGTCCACCTCGAAGAGTCCCATTATCTTTGTCAAATAAATTAAAAAACACTTTAGGTGAAATGGAAAAGGCCTCTATTATTGAGAAAGTAGATAGGCCAACTACATGGGCAAGTAACATTACATTAGTTGAAAAACCTGATGGTTCACTGAGAGTATGCCTTGATCCGACTCATCTAAATAAGGTAATTAAAAGAGATTATGAATTGATTCCTACATTAAGTGATATCAGGGCTAAACTGACGAATAAAAAGTTATATACTCTGTTAGATCTCAAAGATGGATTTTTTAACATTCCTTTGGATGATGCATCAAGTGATCTCTGTACATTTAGCACACCATTCGGATATTATAAATTTTTGAGATTACCTTTCGGTTTATCATGCTCCCCTGAATTTTTCCAAAAAGCAATGTTACAAATATTTGGTGATATTGATGGTGTTATTATTTATTATGATGATTTGGTATTAGCAACAGATAGTGAAATGGAGCAGGATAGATTGTTAAAACTTATAATGGAACGTGCAAAGAAATATAATGTAAAATTCAATTTGAAAAAACTACAATATAAACAAAATGAAATTAAATATTTAGGACATATATTTTCAGCACAAGGAGTCTCTCCAGACCCAGAGCGCATAAGTGCTATAGAGAAACTAAAGAATCCTCAAAATGTCAAAGAGTTACAGTCTATCTTGGGTATGATCAACTACTTGAGAGAATTTTTACCTAATTTGGCAACACTCACTGAACCATTAAGGCAACTACTCAAAAAAGATAATGCTTTTTTGTGGACTGAAAATCATACTGACTGTTTTAACAAAATTAAAACACTTATATGTAAAATTCCAACATTAAGTAACTTTGATCAAAACAAAGAAATTGTATTACAATGTGATGCATCAAAGTATGGATTAGGTTGTTGTTTGCTTCAAAATAGTAGACCTGTTGCATTTGCATCTAGATCCTTAACAGAGGCCGAAGTAAATTATTCACAAATAGAAAAAGAATTGTTAAGTATTGTATTTTCTTGTCGTAAGTTTCATAATTATATTTATGGATATCCAGTCACTATACATACAGATCACAAACCACTAGTGAGATTGGTTGATAAGGATTTGTGGAAGATAGCTTCCGACAGATTACAGAAAATGCGAATGAAGTTGTCAAAATATGAGTTAAACATTAATTATATTCCTGGAAAGAATATGTTTATTGCAGACCTATTGTCACGTAATTATTTGAGTGAAACTTATGACAAAGAACTGAATATTGCAGGGACTGTACATTTTGTTGAACAATTTGATGTTTTAGATAAATACAAATTAAAAGATCACACATTCAATGATTCAATATTGAGACATCTTCTAAAATATTGTGAAACAAAATGGCCTTGCAAAATAAAGAGTGTTCATAGTAGTGTAAAACAGTTTTGGAGTTTAAGAGATAAAATATATTGTGAGAATGGCATATTGTTTCTAGACAGTAAAATAATAATACCTAGTCAGTTGCAGAAAAAGATTCTAAAGTTACTTCATGAAGGTCATATGGGTAGTACTAAAACAAAATTAAAAGCCAGGCAGCTTGTATATTGGAAAGGAATAAATCAAGACATTGAAAAATATATTAGCAGTTGCGAAATCTGTAATAAGTACCAGAACAGTAAAATTAAAGAACCATTAACTCCACACTCAATACCCGAGTTACCATTTCACAAATTGGGTATGGATATTCTTACTTGTTTGGGAAAAGAGTATTTAGTTGTTATTGATTATTTCTCCAAATGGATTGAACTAGTACACTTAACATCAAAAGACAGTGAAGAAATAATAAATGTATTAAAGAAAATATTTTCTGTACATGGTATTCCTAGCACTATTGTCTCAGACAACATGCCATTCAACTCTGCATTACTACGGAGTTTTTCAAACAATTGGAATTTTAATATTATAACTAGTAGTCCTAAATATCCTAAATGTAATAGTATGGCTGAAAAAGCAGTAGGTATAGCTAAAAGTTTAATAAAAAAGTCACATGAAGACAACATTGACATTGAAATTGCGTTGTTAAATTATAGAACATCACCTGTGCCACATTTAGGAGTGTCACCAGCCGAAATTCTAATGAGTAGAAAATTAAGAACAAAAGTTCCAATGTCAAAATCAGTTCTAACACCAAATGTAGTACCAAATCTTCATGAAAAAATAGTAGAACACCAGAATAACTACAAAGAATATTATGATAGGACATGTACAAATGAACATGTGAGCTTTAATCAGAATGAAAGTGTATTAATTCAAAAAGGGAAAGTATGGACACCTGGAATTGTAATAAAAAAGCATGATACCCCTAGATCTTACATTGTAGTGGATCTTGACACAAATAAAATAATTAGACGAAATAGTTCACAACTTAGGAAATGTCAAAGTAAATTCAATCGACCCAGTATTCTGGGAAATGATGAGTTTAATGTAAAACAGTTAGATCAAGATGTAGAAACAGTAACGACTAATAATAGTTCACTTGAGGAAAGGGTGGTTGTAGATAGGGAAATATCCACTGAAACTACAAATAACCTAAGACCTAGGAGACAAGCTGGTATGCCTATCAAATATAATGATTATGTTTTGTACTGAATATTATAAGAAAGTGTTCAATTAATGATTTGTTTCTGTCTGTATTAATCAAAAGAAAATTGCTGTAGTGTTACATCAATTTATGTTTTGGAAAAAGGGAGATGTTGTATAATCTGTCATACTTTTTAATAGTCTTTGGACCCATAACTCTACCTTGTCTATGTACATGCTTGAGCTTAAAAAATGTGTTTCTAATTCTAATAATAAAGTTACTTAATTAAAATACAAGGACTGTCATTACATCAAAACTAATAAATAATACTACATACAGTATATTCGCTATTTTATACATTGGTATCTCTGAAGAAACGTTCTTAAATCGATTGGATGCAAAAACTGGCAATGTATCTGTGCAATAAATAATAATAAACGTAGGTACTATGGAGCGAATAATTCACGCGGCGCACCGGCCACATTCGCATCAACATAAATATTGTACGATTAAGACAAAAACTTGGCAAAAATCTGTATTCCCTTCGTCCATAAAGCTTTATATGGATTACACGGATTTTATTGCTTTCCAAGGTTCTCGACATCGGCTTTTCGGGCACACAGACGTTGAAAACACTTCGGAGGAGGTAGTAAAACTCCCGAGTATGCAATTAAATTCGCCAAGTAGTATTCAAGTTGGAAATTAACAAGGAAGCTGATACAAACGGTTCTGCAGTACACCGAAAATTTCGAGAGTGAAAAAGCAGTTAACACTTGTATAAAGTTACTCGCAAGTTCTTATAAGAACTAGGTATGTATACCTATGTGATGTTCCGGGCGGACATACTTGACGAGTTTCTTGCTTGATACCTTTTAAAATACTAGCTAAGTTATATATAATATAATTTTGGAAGTGTTGGGAGGGGAAGACAACGGAAGACCTTCCATGACCAAATTCAAAAAGTTCTAGTAAAAGGGCAGGTTAAAAGTACCCTAAACCGATGTGAATGAAGCTAAAAGTGTGTGACAAGATCGTAGCAAGTGGGAGGATGTGATCTCTACCTACCCCTACTGGAAAGAGGCGTGACATTATGTATGTATGTACGAATGTATCATAATTATCTGGTTCTGCTTCATAATAATATATTTAACTAAGTCAAAGTAAAAATATTTTATTCAAGCGACGGTTAAACTAACGCGCCCACTGACTGCGGGCGGGGGCTTGATTGTAATAGAACGGGCAAGAAACTCGTCAAAGTTTGTTTTTTCGTCCGCCAGTTCCAAACCAGTTTACTAAATATTACACAGTATCACCAATGATATTGGAACGAATACATAGAGAGTTGTCATATACAAATCGTCATTTTATAAAACGCCTAGGCCGATAAACGGTATAAAATAGAAAAGAGTAACTTTCTATAAGTCCAGAACACATAAATAATAAAAATGTTACAAAGTATATTTTTTTTTAATTTTTAAATGGGGCCAATATTGTTACGTGTGATTTATAAATATACCCACTTAAGTAATTACAAATTGTACCTACCTCCTTTTAACCTCCTTTTTACCTCCTTTTAAAAAAACATTCTATCCAAAAATCTCTCTCGACGTTATACCGTGTCCATATTTAATTATATCAAAATCATATAATATTTTGGCCTCAACTTTGCTATCAAAATGGAAATTCAAATTTCTGCGACTTATGTTCTTATCGCGGAAGCAACATGAATTTTGTAAATATCTTACAAACAATCAATTTATATTAAGGTAATCTTGATAAAGCTTTCTGGCTTGAATTCAATTTTAATAAATTTTAATAAGTAAACATTTCTTTTTTTCGTCTGAAGCTTAACAATAGTAGAGATTAGCGCGTCTCATAAAATTATTGCATTTTTTTGAAATAACAAAAAGGACCCCGTATCGCATTGTATATATAAGGGTGTATGGGGATCCTACCAAGACCTAATAATAGGTGGCTAGTCTATGGCCGCGTATCGGTAGCTTTTATGTTCGCCAGAGCCTCGTCCGTTGATCGGCAGGTGCACCACTTGCAGGTGAGGTTGGCTCCTCCTTCTGCGAAGTGGTGATGTCGCAGAAGGAGGCCGCGGAGCGGGAGAGGGAGCGGGATCCGCTCTCTCTCCGGCTACGCCGTTGGCGCAGTGGGCGGGCAAGGAGGGCCCGTCCAGCCGCGCCTGGGGGGTCTTAGGCGGCAGGGGCAGGGGGCCCCTTCCGTCTAGCTATAGACCCTCCCAGAAGTCGGCCAGTTACGCCATGGCCGCACAAGGAGGTAGGGGGGGCGCGACACACTGCGCTTCTCTCCGGGTTCTCGGGTTCTCGGTTCTGATCCGGGGGACGTTGGCCGCGGGCGGGGTGCCAGAAGCTACAAACCCAGGCACTGGCCCCCTGCCCCTTTTTCAACAGCGGTGGGCGTCGTCGGAAGTTTTTTAGTGGGTAGGACTGCGGTGGTCGTGTCTGAAGCAGTGAGCCCCACACTCCCCTCTCGGTCCCCCCATTGGCCGAGAGACAGTGCATAAACAGCATTTTTTTTACCGACGATAAAAAAAAAAAGGTGAGGTTGGCTTGGGCTCCTAAGATCTTAGTAGAGTATGTTTTGGTGCTATTGTAAAATAGTTATTTATTATAGTTGTCTTGATCTGGGTGTTTTATGTGTTATTATGTCAGATTGTTGAGTGTCTTGGAAACGGTATCGGAGGTATTCTTCGCTTCAAAGGGATGGATCCCTATGCAGGACAGTCTGGACTGTATATTCTCTTTGTATTTAATTATATTTATCCGGTTTCTAGTATTCAGAAATCGAGTTCTACTTACTTTGGGGCTCAGTGATGTTGTGGAAAATGTATGACGATATAAATGAGGTTAGGTTAGGTTAGGTTAGGCCATATGATTTTTTTTTACATACAAAAAATTATAAATTTTGATTTGATTTTTATTCTCTCCTCCTATTTTTAATTAATCGATCGCAGATTTTTAGTGGGTATTACTGCTGGCAGCCGCGTCCGCCGGTGGTGAATCCCACACCCCCTTTCGGTCCCCCTTTAGCCGGAAGGCAGTGCCTAAATGCATTTTGTTATTGACGTAAAAAAACGAAAAGAATGTATTAAAACAGCGTAAATAGGAGAAAACGATAAAGTATCTAAAACATTAACTTTATCGACGTAAAATAAAAAAAAAAATGTATCAGCCAAACCAAAGGGGATATATGATTGTAAGATTACAAATAATGTTCATAAATATCGTCTTTTTATTTATAACTCTATTATTTATAAGAATTTACAATTTTTTATAAGAGTTTAGCTTCAAAACGTCGGATAGCCGTACAGATCTCAATCTTTGACACTCTAATTTAATTAAACAATTACGCACTTTCAACTGTGCGAGAGTGCGTGTTACCTCAACGAAGGAGAATTTGCGTATTTTGCAAACAATTCTCAACGCCTCCACCACAAATAATTAATGATGATCTGATTCAAAATTCAACCCGTTCTCCCGTATTTGTCTCGGAGGCGTGCCTGATATGTGAACGCGGAAGGAATCTGCAATGGAACCCACAGCTTGGATGACTAATGAAATTCCCTATACATCGCACCATTTTATTAACCTGAACGCTTATGTATGGGGGTTATGTAAGCGTACATATAAATTATGTGATAACTTAAATTTTATACGTAAGTTTTAATTTATAGGGGAGACACAATAGGATTACGCAGCATAAGGATCAGTGATTTATTAAAACTGTTTTATTTTAAATCTGGCTTTTATTCAAATTCATTTATTCAAGGTTGGCTCAATAGAGCTCTTATGAATGTCATACTTATAAACTAACGCGCCCATTCACTGCGGGCGGGACCTTGAACGTAAAAGAACGGGCAAGAAAATTGTCAAGGTTGGTTTTTTCTCCCGCCAGTCAGTTCACTGTTGGACATAGGCTTAGCAAATAGTACTCCGAGAACTTCTTGGCGGGAAAGTGAAGCGTCATGTCTGCAGTTTTGTTTTATTTTCAAATATTTTAAATATTTTTAAAAGTATTAGGTCGGGGAAAAAGTCTTTTCGCATAACGTAGGTATAAACTTATTATAAAATTTTTTTGACTGTACTATTTGTGTCTGGCTGGTTTTGGTAACATTAAAAAGGTTCCATTATATAAAGAAAAGAAAAAAATAAAAAAAAGTTGTTTCCTGCTATTTTTCATTTGTTTTTCTCTCCGTAAAAATGAGTGAATCTAATGAAGAAATTCGATACATTTTAAAATTTTATTATAAAAAAGGCAAAAAAGCAACTCAAGCAGTGAAAAAAATTTGTGATGTTTATGGACCTGATGCAGTGTCAGTAAGAGTAGCACAAATTTGGTTCAAACGTTTTCAGTCCGGAAATTTTGATGTTAAAGATGCACCTCGCTCTGGTCGCCCTGTTACGAATAAAATGGACGCCATTTTTGAAAGAGTGGAGCAAGATCGGCATATTAGTAGTTACGATGTAGCTGAAGAACTGGGAATTGACCACAAAACAGTTTTGACCCATTTGAAAAAAGCTGGTTATACAAAAAAGCTCGATATTTGGGTGCCACACGAGCTCACTCAAAGAAACTTAATGAACCGTGTACTCATTTGCGATTCATTATTGAGACGTAATGAAACCGAGCCGTTTTTGAAGAGATTGATAACTGGCGATGAAAAGTGGATCACGTACGACAAGAACGTGCGAAAAAGGTCGTGGTCGAAAGTTGGCCAGGCTTCACAGACTGTGGCCAAACCTGGCCTTATACGAAATAAGGTGATGCTGTGTGTATGGTGGGATTGGAAGGGCATTGTTTATTATGAGCTTTTACCGCCCGGCAAAACCATCGATTCTGATCTTTACTGCCAGCAACTGATGAGATTAAAGGAAGCAGTCGAGAGAAAACGGCCGGAATTGATCAACAGGAAGGGTGTGGTCTTTCATCACGATAACGCTAGACCACACACATCTTTAGCCACTCAGCAAAAATTAAGAGAGTTCGACTGGGAGGTCCTAGTGCATCCACCATATAGCCCTGACCTTGCGCCTTCACATTTTCACCTGTTTCGGTCTCTGCAGAATTCTTTAGGTTCTGTAAGGTTGACCTCAAGAGAGGACTGCCAAAACTATTTGTCCCGTTTTTTTGATCAGAAGTCCCAAAGTTTCTACAGTAACGGGATAATGTCTCTGCCCACAAAATGGCAGAAAGTTATTCAACAAAACGGTACATATATATTGTAAATAAATGTAAATAAACTTTGAAAAAAATGTCTTGACTTTTCATACAAAAATACGAAAAGACTTTTTCCCCAACCTATTATTTGCCAGTGTTTCTTTGCGGTTTGGTGTATAGGGATCCTTGTTTTAGTTATCGTCAGTAAAAAAAAAATTGTTTACGCTCTGCCTCCTGGTCAACGTACCCCGGATCAGAACCGAGAGGAACTCCTCAGAGAAGGACAATGTGAAGCGTTTCCTACGACGTCTACCTCCTTGTACGGCCATGGCGTAACTGGTCGGCTTCTGGGAGGGTCTATGGCTAGATAAAAGGAGCCCCTACCCCCGCCGCCTAAGACCCCCTGGCCGTTGCCTGATGGGACCTTCTGGCCTGCCCGCTGCGCCAACGGCGTAGCCAACGAGAGAGAAGATCTCGCTACCTTTCACGCACGTGTATGGGGATCCTACCAAGACCTGAGGAACGAACTAACCTCACCTGCAAGTGGTGTACCTGCCGAACAACAGACAAGGTTCTGGCGAACATCAAAGTTCCCAGTAAGCTGCTATAGGCTCGCCACCTATTACGTGGCCCCAAAAACATAATGGGCAAAAAATGGTGCCAGGCGTGATTGTATGTATGTTTGCGTTTTCGTCATATTAGTAAAGACCGTCACGGTCGAGTCAAATCAAAGTCATACCCCAGTAAAGTTTTGGATGCCTTAAAGGTTCTATGGGATGAACACGGAATACCATTGGGATCAACACGAAAAACCACAATACACAGTAATATGCCACTATCATACACTGAAGTTCAGCGCTGTTGTGGTCCTCCACTGCAGCACATGCTGGAGTCCTTTTTAGGCATATTATATGTAAACTTATTTGTAAAAATTGTTCACTGTTATTATCTCTGTTCTTTGTTTATATCTATTTATGTCTAAATAAAATTTTATTTCATTTCATATCACTTGTGAAGTGGCGCCATTTACGTCTAGTTCCTATCAGACTAGCCTATATCGCATGCTTCAAGGAACATTGACCCAATAAAAGATAGGTCAGGTTTAAGTTACATATTTAGACAGTTCTTATATTTCTTACTGAGATCGAATCAATGTTAATCAAACGTTCAAAACACAAGCAGAATGACTAATTAATAAATCAGTATCAATTTAATGCGCTCTTCAATCTTTAGAAGATCTTCTTTTGTGATGTCCCGAAAATTGTCTTTTATATTTTAAGTCACTATTCCATTAAGCATGCGAATGGCCGGAGCAGTATCACGAGATTATTCAAAGAAGTCGAACAAAAGTGCCAAAATTTAATACAAAAAATGCCGGAACGCTTATACGTTATTAGCATGTACAGAACGAGGAGGATTTGTTTGTTTTTCTGAACATAGAAAGGGCTTAAGCCCACATTCGAGACGGGATACTGAGGGACCCAATACGGCGTGTGGTTTCATAAAGTCTATTATTGCTCCTAAACCTTAGGGAACAGTAAAGCCTTTTTGTTTATATAGAAGGAAGTATTTAATTTGTATGCAATAAGACGGTTCTAATATAAAGGGTTGAAAGCTAAAATATATATCCTGTATTTTTAACCTCTCTGGCAAAGAGTTCTGGCGCCATCGCGAAAAAAACACATCGCAGCTGTGTTTAATTTTACATACAATATCGTGACTTGTGGTTTTTTGTGTTGATATTAAAATATCAGAAAAGCCTCTAGTAAGGTTATATAAAAATAAAATATACTGATTTGTCCTTATGATCAACAGGATCATTTAGATTCGTAATTTTTTTACAATCAATATGGAAACTCAATATTTTTATTTAACAACAATGAAAGAGATATAACCGATACCATAATCAAGAAATGAAAGATAAATGGATTCTATGTCAGAATTAGTCAAGGTTTGTCAATTAATTTTGAGAAAAAACCACAACTGACAGATTTGTCTGTTGTTGGTTTTTTCTCAAGATTTCTCAAGTCTGTCGGTGACACTAACGAGGCTTCCAAAAGGCAACGAAATTGAAGACATTGCTACGAGAAACTTATTTCGGCTTTTTGCTAACTCTCCACTATTTTACAGTGGTAGGAATTGAATTAACTATAACAGACTTTACTTGATATTGAATGTGACTGAATGATGATATCGCTGCATAATGCACATGACTTTATTTATCAAAAACCTGCTACTGGCAAATACTCCATAAGAAAAGAAGAAACAATTAACAATATTTATTTTATAAATAGAACTACAACAAAAGAAAAGAAAACTTATTTATTCCGATTCATATTTAAATCTTATTTAATGTATTTTATTTTGTTTTTTTATCACATTTGTGAGTTCACTCCAAACTTTTGTCATTGGAACGTAAAAGTGAGTCCCCAGGGCTCCATTAGAAAAAGCACATTTTTGTGGAGAAAAATACTTTCAGGTTTTTACCAATTCATTTAGAAAAAAAGCGCGACAAATAGTAAATTATAATTAATGGAATATTTTTTGGTATGGAATTCTCTTTATATAATATAATTTCCAATATAACCTAATATGAAGCGAATAATTTAGTAAATAGTTTTTATTGTGTTTGTGGGAAAAAAGTGCATAAACAATAAATTTAAAATTTCTATTCATTAATGAGTGTTGTATCTATACGATTTTAGTAAGTAGTATGTAAATTCTTCTTCACTTAAAGTTCTTCATAAGTTTTCCGTAGGTACTATCCAAGAAAGCTTAAATTAAATACCGCATTTCTCTTAAATTTAAATACAAATAAATTAATTACCTATATTGTATCCGTTCATATAGTAAGTTCAGCTTAGTTTAAGGTGGTGTCAGAAGGTAATACCTAATTATATGTTTAACATGAATTGTAGAGAAATTTGCACTTTTAAACAGGGTCAGCTTTTTAAAAGCATTTTATGCGACAAGTTGTTACGGTGCGGGGGTTATGTTCCTACGTAACAACCAGTTGGACCCTGGGGCCCTGGTAGGGGCAATTTTCCAACTAATATCTTAAGTTATCTTTAGCACGTGTAACTGAGTGCCGTAGCTGCATTTTAATCAATCAAATCATTTATTTGCTTTAAAAACATGGTAGTTAAATACAAATGGTCTTGAGTTAAAATAGCTGGATCAGCATGTTTTGTCCCAAGGGACATGCAAGAAGATACAAAAATAACAATAATAGCAACATTAGTAATTAATATAAAGTAAATGCAAAGCACGAATGTCAGTTTACAATATTGTCAAAGATTAAATGTTCAATTATAAATATGTCAAATTGTATATTTAATGTTAAGAAAGGTATAATAAAATTCACTTATTAGTCATTTCTTTTTAGTTTATTCAACAATAATATTCCCTTATAGTGCTATTTCTTCTATTGATCACGGAGAATGTGCGCAAATTGCCTGCTTGCTTCGATCAACAAGCTTGCTATGGACAGTAATTAAGTGTAATGTCTATTTCGTATTACACAAAATAACGTATCCATTCTCTTACCCTAGCATTATCCCGGTTTCCCCAGACTTAAACCCAAGGCCCAGGGTCTGCTCACTGTTCTAACCAGATTTAGCTGAACTTCAGTTATAACATGGAGCGACTGCCAGCTGACCTTCCAACCCAAAGGAGAAACATCATTCGATTGTTTATCCAGTTGTGAGAATTTTAGAAGGCATTGACTTCCTACATAACGACTGACATTGATGTTAAGGGCAGCCGGGACCACGGCTTAACGTTTCCAACGTAACAGAGCAATCGGTAATTACGCACATAACTTCGAAAAGTCACCAGGGTTTGAAGTCTATGGGTATCGCCATTGGGCTATTGTCGCAATTATTCGCGCGTATCATATACGTATATCTTAAACTTTATCTATTTTGTAAGTAAACATTGCATTTACATTGTATCCCTCAACTGGCACAACTAGCAGTGTATGGATAAACTCTTTACAGGTTTATAAGGAGTTGAACAATGTAATTTTGAGCAAACTCAGTATTTCTCTTAGTTTGACAAAGAGCCATCCAACTATAGACACAAAAAATGAGCTCTCACGATGCATTTTTGTGTGACATACCGACATGTCTCTTCTAGAGCACAATTTATCTACACCGTTATAGTGTGGGAGCTGGGAATGCGTAATGAAATACCCGACCATTTGAGAGGAATGTCGAATGAGGGACACCAAAGGACAAAGGCTGCTGAAAAATTAATGTTTATTTTGACTAAATGAAGTTTCCAAACTTGTTGTTGAGACAGGTTGTTGACAGGCTTATTCATTTGATTTTAATATAAGGCCTTTTAAATTAAATTAGGTATAGAACAAAATTATATGAAATATAAAACTTGTTATACCGTTCACGACCTTTTTTAAATATGACTCGTAACTGGCTGGATATAAAACCAATCTTGATGAGTTTCTTGCCAATTCGATCTAAGTCCAACCCGCCCGCAGTGAATGGGCGCGTTAGTTTATAAGTTTACGGTCATAATAGCTTTATTGAGCCAAACTTAAATAAATGTTACTTAAATAAACACTTTATTGAGCCAAACTTAAAATTTTTGTCTTTGCATAATTATAGTCCTACAAAATGGGAGTGCCGGGGAATAAGTGCACACACTTATGACGTCCTGCATAAATGCTATGCCGTTTGCTCCCGCTTTATCTCAATAAATCTGTTATGAATGGCATTCGTAATTGCGTGCCATGCATAACATGCCCGTTCACAAGAGCTCCCAATAGAGAGTGGGGCAAGAAACCCGATAACTAATAATAATTTATATAAAAAAATGAATCGAAAATGTGTTGGTAAGCGCATAACTCAACAACGCCTGGACCAATATGGTTAATTCTTTTTTTCAAATGTTTGTTGAAGTTCAAGGATTGTTTTTATGGCCTAAAAACAGCCCTTTTCTTTTTCCCATACAAACGTTTTTGAGTCACTCACTGTTGTCTAAGCAAGGTGTGTTCCTAACGCCAATGAGTCAATTTGTGCTTTATTAACGCTAGACAAAGTTGAAATTCAATCATATCTATCAAAACAATGTGCGTTGGAGCACAGAATACATCGTTGGAGGATTTAATGTCACGTTCCAAAATTGAATAGTCAGAAAATGTAATAGTTCACTTTATAAATCTCTTTGATAGGACGAAGTCTGTCAAGTCCGCTAGTATTTAATAATAATAATCCTTTATAGCACAAAACAAAATTAAGTATTGAATGGGTTATATTAAATAATGTGTACAAAGGTGGGCTTATCTCTAAAAGAGATATCAACCAGCCAACCCTAGCAGTTGTAAACTAAATAGTTAAACGGGATAAACTTTACCAATGAAAAGGGTTTCTAATAAAAAAAAAGAACAAAATAGAAAGCATTATTCTAATAATGTAATAAAAAAATGATACATAACTAAGATAGACACGATAGGACAATGTAGAAAGCGGCAACATGCTTGCCACCTATTACGTAGGACCAACTAAATAATTGGCGAAGTGTGGGCGTATGGTATGCCGCTGCCTACGTTTTTGAGGAAACAGGCGTAAATGTATGTATGTATGTAGGACAATATCCCTCTATTAGTAGCTAGTACAAAAACAACTATTAACACAATAATCCATTAAAGATTCTAAAATGCAAAAAGCTTAGTACTGTAATTACCATATGAAAAATCCTTTTTTAAAGCTCTGAAAGTAACAATTAAGGCTTAAGACGTATTAATTAAAATCCAAATAGGTACTGAAGATAAGCGGATCTGTCACCACTGGCGGCATTTGTTAATGAGTATGACGAATGAACCAGCCATCGTTTCGTTCAACCATATTTTATGTAACGTGACGTCGTCGCGGCTTATAATGCCACCACCGCAGAGACATTAAAGTGAGCACGATAAAAGGATTTCAACAAAACATTTTAATGAGATGATAATAAGAAAAAATAAGAGCCTTACGGTTATGATTGTTATTTATAGACGATGCTATCCTCCATACTGTAATTAAAAAAGGAATTATTTGAATGTTGCTAAGTATGTTTTCAAATCAAATCAAATACTTCTTATTTCATAAACTATTACATAGTACTTAAAAACGTCAAAATTATAAAAAAATAACAAAACAAATAAAATATAATTATACTAAAATCACGAAACTTAGATTCACTTCCAACCAAACAATTAAAAAAAACAAAAAATATTTAAGTGTAAGTGAATCTAAATGCCAGTTCCGAGCCACCGCTCTGTAAGAAGAACTGGCAAGAAACTCACAGGCTATGCTGTTTTTAAATTATCGATTGGTTAGTTACAATCTTTATTTGTTTGTGACGCTATACAATGCAATATAATATAACATTAACAAAATTCATTTTTTAAGTCATTCATATTAGAATAGCCTGTATGAAACGGCAGTTTAATCCCAAGCATTTTTATCAGCCATATAGTCTTTGATAGAATAGTATCCCTTTAAAGACAGCTTGCGTTTTATTGTTAATTTAAATGTTTATTACGAATCATCAGCCTACATTTGGCCACTGCTAGACATGGACTTGGAGAGGCTCCAATGGCACGCCACAGAACTCGATCTTCAGCTCTTCGTCTCCAACCGCTTCCAGCCGTTTTGTATATGTCTTTGGTAACAAAATGCATTTGCGCACCTCCGGCCAAAGGGGGACCGAAAGGGGATGTGGGACTCACCACTGGCAGACGCGACTGCCAGCGGTAATACCCACTAGTAATCTTTTGACGACACCCACCGCATGTTGATAAAGAGGCGGGGGCCAGTACCTGGGTTGCAGCGTCTGACACCCCGCCTGCGGCCAACGTCCCCCGGACCAAAACCGGAAGGACCTCTTCAGAGAGGCGCAGTGGAAGCGCCCCTTCTATCTCAATGTGTGACCATAGCGTATATGGCCGACTTCCCGGAGGTTCCATGGATAGACAACCGGGCCCCCTGCCCTCGCCGCCTAGTACCCTCCTGGCGCTGCTTGACGGGCCATCTTGGCCCAACCGCTGCGCCCTTCACAGGCCCCTCTTTGTTTTCCCCCCGGTAGTTAGTTCTAGGGGCACCCAGAGTCGCCAACTTCTGGGTGTTACTTTTTCCCGGCCTGAGGGGAGGTACTCAGCCCCCCCCCCCTCGGCAAGGTGGAGACCTGTCCGGGGGGTGTCGTCGCTTCACCTAGCCCGAGGACGTTCTACACTGCGCTTATCGGGACGTGGTTTCCACTGCAGAACACGTCTACCGTCTTCGTTTATTAGGACTAAGCTCGCCTAATCCTAAACCTACAGGACGTATTTCGGATGACTCTTTCATCTTTATAATGCAACATTTTCCCAGATATATTTTTGTTAAAAAAAGAGAGAGAGAACAAAGTGTTAGATAAAAACATTAAATATAAATTGTTTTTTTTTAAATATAATATTTTCATGTCATAATTTGACGACTATAGGGTGGAGGAGAGTAAACCCACACCCGCTCCTGAGGTCGTGGGTTCGATTCCCACACAAGACCAATCTTTGTGTGCAGAAACGAATATTCATTCTGGTCTGGGTGTTGTTCTATGTATATTAAGTATGTATTTAATTAAATAAATATGAATGTTTTTCCGTTATTTAGTATCAAGAGCACTAGTTTGTAATGATACTTATGTTGAAACTAAATAATTGGTGTGATTGTCAGAAAACATTCATTTATTATTTAGTATTTATTTACAAAAGACTTGCGAGCTTCATGTTGTCTAAGAAAACAACCATGAACATGTCTCAGGAAAAAGTCATGAATACAAACAAAACAATTTATTTTCCCTTAAAGCTGTGATTGTTACATCACATTTGCAATCACATTAATCTTCACACATAAACATACAGTTAAAGATAAACTGCGAGGCTACAGTTATGGACATTTCCTTAAGCAACTCTCGTATAGCTCGTTTTTAGTGGAATAAAAATAGGCTCAATTTACAATACCGTAACAATTAATGTAACTAATAAAACTATGCGAAGAGTTAGAGTAAGAAATACTGTTTCTATATATATGTTAGCTAAGAAATCATTCGGTTACCATATACAAGACAGTTACTAAATCGGCAAAGCTTAGGATATGTAGTCCTAACTTGTTTAAAGTTTTATATGTAATTTTGAGGCCTAGAGATAGGGTTGAGCTTACAACATCAAACCTCAGAAGTTTTCATATTTATTTATTTTTTTAAACTTCCTCAACCGATTTGGAGTGGAGGTCAGTATAGTACAGTATAGCAGCACTCCGCATCTGAAATCGCTATACTCGGAGACCTGAAACCGAGCTTCCAAAGGGTAGGCCATTAACCAATTTAGATTTTTTTCCTTCACTTGAGCAGTTTCTTTCTTGTTTAACTATCTTTGGCGAATTTTATGTTTCTACGTGTATATGAAGTACCCAGTAATTATTGATCCTGCTCTTTTATTCCTAATATTTAATCTTTATTGCACACTTAAAAGTATTACAAAAAGCGAACTTAATGCCATTAGGAATTTTTTTGCCAGTTAACCTTAGGGTTAACAGAAAATTTTAAAGGCAATTTTTAAACACACATAAACTAAAATAAAAAAAAGATAAACTACACTTATCATAAACTACATAAAAAAATGAAATAATAATAATAATAATAATACATAATAATAATCTACATAATACCAGACAGCAGAAAAATTCTATCTGTGGATTCCATTTTTTGAGCTAGATTTATTTTACAGTTTCAAGAAACATAAGCGTTAGATTAGATGAATTCATTTTAATTTTATAATTCTACACTTTCCCGAGAAAAAGGATCTTATCAAAATGCAGACGGTCAACATAGTAATCCTGTACGGATTACATTTTATTTTCGGACGACCCAGTAAACTCTTCTTTTTCTTGAATATAAGAATTCAGCTATCAGACGGTTATAATCTTTGTTTCAAAATAGAGGAAAATAAAAAAAGAAAATTATATTAAATTCAATTCTCGAATAAAACCTGGACTTTGTAACAAAAATATAATGAAAAGTAAGAAATAAAATCTATTGAAAAATAAACTTCTTGATGTGCCTATTATATTCTTGAAATTAAGTAAGTCACAAGAACGTAATAGCCGGCTGCTACTGTACGAGTCAATCTCAAGTAATTTTTTTTATAATTATATGCAGAACTCATATAAGAATGATAAATATGTTGTCAGATGATAATGTCAACACAATATTACCTTCTTATTCGGCAATCTCTCTAGGAGCTTTTTCCACCTATGGCATACATTTGTAAAAAAAACCCCATATTATGACAAGGTGGATAAGAAGACAGAAGTATGCTTAGAATTAATAAAGTCATCAGCAATTATTCAATTGACAATAACAGTTGCTATTAGACATATATAATAGGTTGGGGAAAAAGTCTTTTCGTATTTTTGTATGGAAAGTCAAGACATTTTTTTCAAAGTTTATTTACATTTATTTACAATATATATGTACCGTTTTGTTGAATAACTTTCTGCCATTTTGTGGGCAGAGACATTATCCCGTTACTGTAGAAACTTTGGGACTTCTGATCAAAAAAACGGGACAAATAGTTTTGGCAGTCCTCTCTTGAGGTCAACCTTACAGAACCTAAAGAATTCTGCAGAGACCGAAACAGGTGAAAATCTGAAGGCGCAAGGTCAGGGCTATATGGTGGATGCACTAGGACCTCCCAGTCGAACTCTCTTAATTTTTGCTGAGTGGCTAAAGATGTGTGTGGTCTAGCGTTATCGTGATGAAAGACCACACCCTTCCTGTTGATCAATTCCGGCCGTTTTCTCTCGACTGCTTCCTTTAATCTCATCAGTTGCTGGCAGTAAAGATCAGAATCGATGGTTTTGCCGGGCGGTAAAAGCTCATAATAAACAATGCCCTTCCAATCCCACCATACACACAGCATCACCTTATTTCGTGTTAGGCCAGGTTTGGCCACAGTCTGTGAAGCCTGGCCAACTTTCGACCACGACCTTTTTCGCACGTTCTTGTCGTACGTGATCCACTTTTCATCGCCAGTTATCAATCTCTTCAAAAACGGCTCGGTTTCATTACGTCTCAATAATGAATCGCAAATGAGTACACGGTTCATTAAGTTTCTTTGAGTGAGCTCGTGTGGCACCCAAATATCGAGCTTTTTTGTATAACCAGCTTTCTTCAAATGGGTCAAAACTGTTTTGTGGTCAATTCCCAGTTCTTTAGCTACATCGTAACTACTAATATGCCGATCTTGCTCCACTCTTTCAAAAATGGCGTCCATTTTATTCGTAACAGGGCGACCAGAGCGAGGTGCATCTTTAACATCAAAATTTTCGGACTGAAAACGTTTGAACCAAATTTGTGCTACTCTTACTGACACTGCATCAGGTCCATAAACATCACAAATTTTTTTCACTGCTTGAGTTGCATTTTTGCCTTTTTTATAATAAAATTTTAAAATGTATCGAATTTCTTCATTTGATTCACTCATTTTTACGGAGAGAAAAACAAATGAAAAATAGCGGGAAACAACTTTTTTTTATTTTTTTCTTTTCTTTATAATGGAACCTTTTTAATGTTACCAAAACCAGCCAGACACAAATAGTACAGTCAAAAAAATTTTATAATAAGTTTATACCTACGTTATGCGAAAAGACTTTTTCCCCGACCTAATATTTACCAAACAAATATAAAAAGCCTCCTTATCACTTCTTTCTTTGCGATACAACAAAGGTAAATAATAATCTCGCCACCTACTACGTGGCACCAAATTGGCGAAATGTGAGCGTGAAATATATCTCTGCCTACCCCTTCGGGAAAACAGGCGTGGTTTTATGTATGTAATTACAACAAACGTCATCTAAACTTAGGCCTTACTCATTTCCACCTAGGCAACGAGCACTTAGCACGAATCAGTGGAGATATAGTTGGTGTTAAAACTTTGTCAAACCGATAAGGCTTCAAATTTCCAGCACCTGCATTTCTAGCTGAGAGCTCGAGTAATGAAAGGAGAGGGAAGGATCAAAACTCAAAGGTCTTTAAAAGATACTCTATAATCCTTTTCTTCCATTCTTTTGAGTCGGTAACAAAATGCATTTACACACGGCCAAAGAGGGACCGAAAAGGGTGTGGGACTCACCATCGGGAGACGCGACCGCCAGCAATAATACCCACTAAAAATCTTCCGACGACGCCCGTCGCTTGTTGACAGAAAGGGGCGGCCAGTATCTGGGTTGCAGCGTCTGACACACCGCCCTCGGGCCATAATCTCAGAGAGGAAGTGTACACGCCCCTCCTACCTTCTTGTGTGTCCATAGTGTGAGTGGCCAACTTCTCGGAGGGTCTATGGTTAGACATCAGAGGACCCCCCTGTCTTGCCGCCTAAGACCCTAATGGCGCTGCTTGATGGGTTCTCCTGACCCGCCCACTGAGTCCTGTACAGGTTCCTTATAGTTTCTCTCCCTCGGTAGTCAGTACAAAGGGCACCCAGAGCCGCCGTCTTCTGAATGTTACCTTATCCTGGTGGCTTCTTCCACCCTACCGGGGAAATATTCAGCACCCCCCCCTTCACGTCAAGGTGGAGACCGGTCTAGGGAGATACTTTATAATCCAAACAAACAAAACAAATGCGGAAGTCACTCTGTCTGTCTGTCTCGCTTTCATGCCAAAACTACTTAACCAAAATAAATCAAGTCGAGAACATGAGAAAAGAAATAGGCTAGTTATTAATACAAAAAAAATTAAGGTTGATCCAAGTTAGTATAGCTTTTTATACAAACTTGGATCAACCTTAAAAAAATTTTTAAGAACTGTGAAAACATTTTGTTGGGTTTATTATTAATTTATTCGATATAAATATGATATATAAAGTCACAAGATGCTCGATAGAATAGAAATTGACGCGAACGAAGTCGCGGGCAAACCACTACTAACTTATATATGGGACACAAAGAGTATTCACAATACATACCTGATTATATGGAGAATATGCCACTCGAAAAGGCATTTAGCCACTGTTGTTCGTTCAGTTCGGATTGGAATAAGCAATAAATCAGTACCCGCCGCAAACTGTATTTGAATAGACAAGACTAATGACATTTGACCCACATACACGCGGAAGTCCGCATTGGCCCATACAAATGATTTTATTCTCAAAAGAGGTGGATATAGATAAATATGTTTTCATGTGGAAAAGTTAGGTCACGAATCAATTCGGAACGTTAATTTTGCAATCACATTCTACTCTATTGAAATTTATCAATACCTTTTACCGCTGAATTATAATGAAGTTGAGAAATTGCTACGGCCATTCTTCATAAGAACCTCAGATAAAAAAATTCTCTCTATCACGCATGCACGCACGAAACGCAACGCACACACACAAACACACACAAACATACACAACACACACGACACACACACAAACATGCACTCTTTACCATGCATAGCATTGAAATGTAGTAAAATTTTATTTTGGTAAGAAACTGGCTGCTGAAATACAGTTATATAACTAGTTTGGAAGCGAGGGTTTTTGTAAGAAAATTGTGTACTATATGTGGAATAAAGAAATTATTATTATTAAAACAGATCAAAAATAAATAAAGATGTTGCTTTATTCTATTTACATGATTATTAATACACAGGGTGTCCCAAAAACGAGAGTCAAGCGGAAGCCCAGAGATAGAAGTCCTGTTGGGTACCCAAATCACCCCCATATATGTCCCGCGATTTTTAATTATTGACCTGAACTATTTAAAAATATGTTGAGATATTCCGTCCGGACCTACCGCACTATAATCCTGCTTACACGACTAAGTGAAACCTTTATATTTTCCTAGACAATCCTTTTTATGCGATTGTATCTAATCTTTTGTACAAGGTTCTTACTCAATTCCCTCGGAGCGATGATAGTGTTTGCTCAGTTATAAACCGCAAAGGACACGATGCTTCTGAACAATACCAAAGAGACTTGAGATCTGTATATCATATTCACAAACACAACAGATCAAATCTCTACAAAGCGTCTTATCTAAGCTTTGTACTGGGATCACAATTTTTCCAGTTCGTCGGTTTTAACATCTGTAAGATCCTAAACATTTTAAACATGATATAGAGATTTTAAACATGATATAGAAACTTGAATATATATAATTTATTAAAGTTTAGCTGAGCTCTTATAAAAGTGAAACTTAAAAACTAACGCATCCTATCACGGCGGGAGTTTGATCGTACAAGAACAGACAAGAAAATCGTCTAGGTTGGTTTTATCTCCCAATAGTAGAAAGAAAATTTAATTAATATTAAAACATAGTCTACAAAAACTTGTGTTCTGCAGTCACAAGATTTAAAAAAAAGAAAGATTTATCTTTAAAGGTAATTCAGCTGCTATATATTATCTGTGTTATTTTTATCTATTTTCTATCTAACTATATTCTAGAACTTCTTGGCAGGAAAGTGAAGCGTCATGTCTATAGTTATGTTTTATTTTCTAAAATTTGTGATATTTCGAAACTAATGTGTAATACCGGTGGATTATTAACAGTTAAGTATTTGTGAACGTACATGAGTGTTGGTTAGTGAAACAAAACAGTGCTATATAACTTTTCAAATTCTCTCAAGAAGTCCATCTGAGATCTCAGTATAGTCTCACATCTTGACTGAGGACTTAAGGGGCTTAGAGGAGGGCATCTCATTTATCATATTCATTACCATTCATACTCATTTAGTATGTTTAAAATAAACTTAACATATCTCTTACTTGACACCGGCTAAATGTGCTAAATACACGAAGCCATTTTTTTTTAAAAGAAAAAACAATTAGCGCAATTGATAGACTGGATTTTAGGACTTCTTGGCGGGAAAGTGAAGCGTCATGTCTGCAGTTTTGTTTTATTTACTAAAATTTGTGATATTTCTAACATTAATGTTTAATAACGGTGGATTATTAACCGTTAAGTATTTGTGAACGTTCATGAGTGTTGGTAAATCAAATAAAACAGTGCAACATAACTTTTCAAATTTCAAGAAGTCCATGTGAGATCTCAGTATAGTCCCACATCTGTACTGAGGACTCAAGGGGCTTAGGGGGAGGGGATCTCATTTACCATTTATCATCTTTATCACCATTCATTTTCATTTACTATATTTTTTATGATATTAATATATCTCTTAACTTGACACTGGCTAAATGTGCAAACCGCACGAAGCCATTATTTAAAAGAAGAAGAAGAAGAAAAGGACTATGGACTTCTTGGCGGGAAAGTGAAGTGTCATGTCTGCAGTTTTGTTTTATTTTCTCAAATTTGTGATATTTCTAACATTAATGTGTAATAACGGTGGAAAGGTTAACCGTTAAGTGTTTGTGAAAATACATGAGTGTTGGTAAATCAAACAAAACAGTGCAACATCACTTTTCAAATTTTCTCTCAACTAGTCCATGTGAGATCTCAGTATAGTCCCACATCTTTACTGAGGACTCAAGGGGCTTAGTGGAGGGTATTTCATTTTCCATTTATCATCTTTATCACCTCTCATTCTCATTTACTATTAATTATATATTATTTATATTTCACTTATTTGACACTGGCTAATTGTGCTAGACGTACGAAGCCATTATTTAAAATAAAGAAAGAAAGACTGTGTTTTAATATGACAGGACAACAATTCTAACTAGGGTCAGCTAGTGTTATCTAATATTGTTGAGTACTGCTGCTGTGTACGTTTATATCAGGAGCATCATTAGCATTGCCATTGAAGCCAGAACTTGATTGGTAATTGTAACCTGCAACTCTCGATAACTCAAATAAGAAAACACTTATTGCCAAAAGGTATTTCCATTGATTGTCTGGTGGTCCCTAAATTACGCAATTCCGTCTCTTGGGGGCTAGAATTCGAGGTATTCTTTAATGAGGTATTGTTATAAAGTACTACTTATAAAATTTTCTAACATGTATTGTATTTATTTATATATCAGATATGTATAAATTTTGCCACCAGGCTGTATAAAATGATTGAATATTATTTCTGATTTCGTTTTGGCATGTTTGTATTGAATACCCAAATAAAGTTTGTATTAAGCTAATTTTTATTGAAATTTAATTACATTTCAATCATTTGCTTAAAGTTGGCAGGGACAGATCGATGTTTTAATTTGCTCTAATCATGATTAGTGACTTTTGTAGAAGACATTTTTAGTTTCTAAATTTAGAAAGAAGTGTTATTTGTTATATAGTGTATACAAGTGCTGGGGATGTAGAATAAATAATAATTAAATATCCTTGGACATCACACACAGCAGCATCTAGACTTCACCCAAATGGCGGCCAAATAATTATAGCACTCAATATAATGGTTATAGCTGCACTAAGCTGAAGTTATGCCATTTGACTGCTAGCGCAGCGCTATGGCATTCCATAGTGCAGCATATGTGTGAAAACATTAACATGTAATTGTCGATTTGTATGCGCAGTTAATAAATGTATCTGTCTTTATTTCTTTTAAATCAAGCAATTCTTGCGTTATGGGTACCCATAACGAACGGATAATAATGATAATAACTTATTTCAAAACTTTGGTTTACATTCTGTGAACAGTGACCGAAGTCACAAAATGCCTGTGACAGGTGACTCTACTCTTCCATAATAATAATAATAATAAAAATCTTTATTTCGGATTAACATCCATAAAAGTTTATTAGTAACAGCGAAAGACTTAAGATCTAGTGTTAGTAAAACATATTCTATCTTAACTAATATAATATAATATAACGTACCGATGGTTACTTCACCGCATGTAGATGCACCCAACGCTCTAGCAGCGGCGAGTCCCATCGGTCCGCCAATACGCACAGGATGCTATTGGTGCTGCCCCGCATCCTTCCAAGCATCGAGGCGCAACGTTTACGCATTATTGCAGAAAAGCTATCTACGTTAGCTTCCGCAAACATGCCCGACGCGCTACAGAACCGTGGCAGACCCATCAGCACCCTGTACGCATTGTTGTATTGGACCCTCAGGTCGCTGTATGCCCGCTGGGTATAATTGATCCATAGGCTGCACGTGTAGAAAGACTGACAGTATGCTTTAAAGAGCGTCTTTTTTACTTGATCACTACACCGTGCAAACCTACGAGCAAGCATATTACAGCGGACAGCCAACGACCTACGCTCCCTTTCTATGTCCACATTATCCCGCATATCATCCGTGACCCAGTGGCCCAAATACTTAAAACGTTCTACTCTATTTATTAAAGTACCACACAAATGAATGTCTGGTACTACCTCATAACATTTATTTCTAGCTTTGAATACCATAAACTCACTCTTCGTTGGATTATATTTGAGCCCATGGGCCACAGCGTAAGACTCACAAATATGAAGCATTCTTCTCAATGCACCGATCGAAGGACTCATCAGCACCATATCATCGGCGTAACCTATGTTATTTATACACAACCCATCAATATGACACCCTATCCCTGTGCTGCTGAGTTCCCGGATCAAATCATTGATGTACAAGTTGAAAAGGCGAGGGGAGGCCAACCCACCCTGCCTTACGCCACACTCTAGCCTGTACTCATCTGAGAGAACCCCAGCCCATTTCACATTATTTCTTTGGTTGTCATACCAATACTCTAAAACAGACACTATCTCCCCGGATACTGTAGTATTGCGTAGCTTTTCCCACAATTTGTTATAAGACACAAGATCGAATGCCTTTGAGAGGTCCAGATAGCAGGCATAAACTGGTGTTTGCCGGGATGTATAGTAATGGATGTATAGTAACTACTACAGATACATTTTGTTTATAATCATAGGAATCAACAGAAATAGCAAACATTATGTTAATGTATACGCGCGCGCACGTGTGTGTGTGTGTGGGTGGGTGTTTGTGTGTGCGTGTATGCGTGCGTGCGTGCGTGTGTGTGTGTGTGCATGCGTCTATGTTGATAATACAAGTTATTTTATGCGATAAAAATGCTTAAATAAATATTTTGTAAAAGCATACGCAATATGCGTAGACATAAAAAGCACCCGGATCAACACAATTAATTGTATTATACGGGCAGTCCGCAAGCGGTTTGAAGCCGCCGCTCGTCCCTCGCACAGGATGAGGAAGAAGGGATAAGATGCTGTACCAGGGGTTGCACTGACTTCCAGCGGAGGGGAAAGGGGCGCTGTATCAGGGGATACCCTAGCCACCAGATGAAGGGAAGAAAGAGCTGTACCAGGGGGCCTACCGCCGAGTTCGATGGCAATCGATTATCAAGGCAAAATGGATTTCGAATTGATTCTGTCGTACCGCCGAACTCATGGAAATCGAAACAAAATGGCGTTCTCCATTTACCTATTGGTCTGTCACGGACTGAAGGTCATGAATAAGAGGTGGCTGTCGGCAGATTCCCCGGTACGGATTAATGAACGTAAACAAAGTTTGATCTAGATGGATTATCGGTAATCCATTGAATTCGGCGGTAGGCCCCCAGGAGGTGCTCATGCCACCAGCAGGAAACGAAAAGAACTGTACCGGAGGTTATTTTCTTCAATAGGAGTCGAACTTACGACCTCAGGAGCTGACTTCAGGTATTCTGACCACCATCTACACAATATTAATATAAAATATTTATTAAAAACAAAATAAATTAATAGTGTATATGGATCCTACCAAGACCTAAGGAGCCCAAGCCAACCTCACCTGCAAGTGGTGCACCTGCCGGACAACGGACGAGGCTCTGGCGAACATAACAGTGCCCGATAAGCGGCAATAGGCTCGCGACCTATTGCGTGGCACCAACTATGTAATTGGCGAAGTGTGGTCGTATAATATGCCTCTGCCTACCCCTTTGCGGAAACAGACGTATGCATGCATGTATGTAACTGATGACCTCAGGAGCTGACTTCAGGTATTTTGACCACCATCTACACAATATTAAAATGAAATAATAATTTAAATAAATATAAAATGATAAAATAAAAAATATATATTATCTTTGTGTAAATATCTAGTAATTCAAATGTGCTTTACATTGCTTCTCTGAGATATGACAGACAGTCATAGACTAGTCTGGAAATCTCTCTACAATTCTCATCTACTGCATGTAACGGACAACAATTGTTTTACTTAGAAAGTAGAACATTAAGTAAATATGTCTTAGGAACAACTTAGCTACTGTGTGTAATAAACTTTTATTATTATTAAAAACAGCAATAGAACTTAACGAGCAGTGGTATGTGCTGTTAAAACGAGAAGATTGTTAAAATGTTACTTGAGTCTACAGCTATACCAAGCAGTGCATAGCTTACTAATATTAGAAATGCGAAAGTGTGAAAGTATGTATGAATGTTTGTTACTTTTTCACGCAAATGCTGCATTCTTCTTCTTCTTGGTCGTGCAGTGCTTTCCGCAATCAGACGTCAATGCGTCCATTTTGCGTAGGAGGGTGAGAGCTGGATTACTCCAGCCATCCCAGTTCCTCGAGGAATCCTATCAGCGCCTTAACGTCGCTGAAGGCTTTCGGAAGGCTGCCTGGTGTCTTCAGGAACCTCGCCCGGCAATCGGCCACCACCATGCATGCTGCATTATAAAAATGCATAACTTTTTAAGTATGGATGTTTGGTACTCTTATACTCAAACACTACTAAACGGATTTGAGTAAACAATTTAACACAGTAGTTTATAATTTTTATTTATAAGGGTAATTCGGATGCCCTAGGTGCTGTTCTAACGTAGTAGAGGGCGGCCCCCTGATGCGATGGACCGATGATCTGGTTAGGGCGGCGGGGAGCCGATGGATGCAGGCGGAAAAGGATCGATCTACGTGGAAAGCAATAGGGGAGGCCTATGTTTAGCAGTGGACTTCAAATGGCTGAAATGATGATGATGAGGTGCTGTTCTATCTCTGGACTTCAGCTTGACACTCGTTTCTGGGACACCCTGTATATTTAAGGTCGTAACGTAGTCGTGGTTCCTGATTATCACGAGACGTTAAGCCAAGTCAGCAGCCCCATTGGGCGACCTGAAAAGTTCAAACAAATCGACGCCACACATTTGGAACCTCCGCACTAGTTCCGTATGACCTGAAACCTTACCACCTCAGTGAGAGGTAGGGTACTTAGAATAGGGGTAATTAAGAGCTGAGATTATATCTATTTATCATCATCATATCCTAGCATTATCCCGGTTGCCTTATACTTAAGCATAGGGCTCAGGGTCAGCTTACTGGTTTAACCAGATTTCGCTGAATATCAGTTATTAAATGGAGCGACTGCCGTCTGACCTCCGCAATCCAAAGGGAAACATCATTCTATTGTCAAACCAGCTATCAGGATGTTAGAAGACACTGAATTCCTAATAACGACTGCCATTGATGTTCATGACAGCCGGGACGCTTAACGTGCTTTCCGAGGCACGGAGCAAGCGACAAGTACGCACATAATTTCGAAAAGTCATAGGGTTATGCCAGGGTATGAACCCGAGACCCTGTGAATTTGAAGGCCATGGGTCTCCTATATCGCCGCCTATATTGTATATATGTAATATGGGTATAATCGCTTACCTTACCCAATGAGTATTATGTCAATATTATTATTAGATCAATTGTTCTAATAGTAATATTCAAGTACCATCGAGTCGTTATGAGAATATTCAACAAAACACTTATATAACGTATTTTCTTGCGCAATATTAATATAACATTCCTTACGTAACATGATGGAACCATATATTGTAGTAGGTACTTATAAGCTCATTGTAGTGGTTATTGATTGTATTGTGACAATCATTGTAGATAAAGATTAAAGGAAATTATATTCTACAAAATAACGCTAGAAGTAACGAGACGAATTAAAGTTTGTCTATAAAAATTTGAAGTTTTTCATGTAATTAAATATATGAAATTAAAAAATATATATAATTAATAACACTGAAATCTCGATATATTAAAAAAAAATCAGTACAAGTGAATCTAAGCGCCAGTTACGTGCCACCGCTCTGTGAGAAGAACTGACAAGAAACTCACAGGCTATGCTCTTTTGAATTATGAATTGGTTAGGTATTTAAATTATAATCTTCGTAATTATGTCTGTGATACAATGCAACCTTAAAAATATTCAATAGACTGTATAAAACGGCAGTTTAATCCCAAGCATTTTTATCTTCCATATTATCTTTGATAGCATAATACCTCTTCAAAGACAGTTTCCGTTTTATTGCTGATTTAAATTTATTTAGGCTTAATCGCTTTATATTGCTTTTCCAATATTACTATTTTTTTAACTTAATTAACAAAAGAAATAAAATTAGACCTTCAATATAGAAATTCAAATAATTTATAAGGAAAAAAAAAAAATTATGCTTAGAGGTATCGTCCTCTTCAAGACTAGAAAAGAGGGGATTGAGTTAGTGAAAGATGATGTGATTGAAAAATGGGTTGGATGAGTCCGTAACGAAGCTCCTAACCCTGAAGTGAACGGAAAGCAGGGTAGGAAGAAGAGGAATTTCTTCATCTGATACTAAAATTTATTAAACCATTCATATAAGAATCGCTTCTTGATCGAAGTAGCTTAGACATTTTGATGTAAGTAACTATATCACACCAATGAGCAGACTATCAAACGTGGTTAGTAGAACCAAAAAGAAATTGTAAGTCGTTTTAAAGGAAGTATTTGTGTAATTTTTTAGACCAGCACGCAAAGACACAAGAAAGAAGTCGTCAACAATCTCCTCAGAATATTCGTCACGATTAAGGTAAAAAATATTATAGAATGCATTTGGAATATCGCATACATTTCCGATAATGCGCACTGTTCTTATCTGCAGCTGTGCTTGCCTCAAATAGATAATTTATAATTGATGGAACCATTCAAGAGATGTATTTAATCTTCCACGACTAAAACCTAGTCCTATAAAATCGGTGCAGCTTTTTAAGGGTTTGTATTCGCTTTAAACTGTTGTGTAGCGGTGTTAGGTAGATAGATAGAAAATTCTTTATTGTACACCAAATTAAAAATAAAACAAGAAAACAATTGCAAAAGAAAAGCGATACAATTGGCGGCCTTATCGCTTACAGCGATTTCTTCCAGGCAACCTTACTTACTTAGGTAATAATTTTTTGGTTTACAAGCTTACGGGAAGGGGAGTTTGATATCAATGATGTTTGATTATTACGCATAGAAATTTATAACAAATTTAATTCTATAGCCGAGAAATATGAATTACAAGAATAACAATGTAATATTTTACTTACTACTTATAAAGTAATAGTGCCTGAATAATCTAATCAAAGCACAGTTCAAATCGTGTCAATTTTGACAAGTTTGCTAAATGAAACATCTAAGAAAAAAATCAAGCAAATTGCGTGATTATGTGGTGTGGGTCGGTTGTCGAATGTTTAGTTACTTTTGTATGGAGAATGAAGTGCTAATGGAAGTAAAATATTCAGTGCAACGCTATTCCCTAGTAGAAGGAGAGCAAAGATATATTTGCAACGTAATTTAGGTACCCAATGGTCTCCCATAATTCTTCTAGCGTAGAAAACATACTGATATCTAAATGTGATCAAGTTTTCTACTCTCTGAGAATGGCACGAACCCAAAGCAAGAAAATGTATTTTTAATGCGCTTGAATCTTTTCTTGGGTGTAATATTGATTCTAAAAATAGACCATGGTGCTCCTCTGACATTCCATATCTAAATATAGCATAGCATAAAAAAGTAGCACTATTAATTCTATCTGCAATAGAGAAAAGAGCTTTATAAACCATAAACCTTGGGATATTTGTGTGATATTATTTTCTACAATTCCATAATGAGCCCATGTTACAGTAATTCCAGAAGTAATTAAAATAATTGTATTTAACAAATAAATATAAATTTGAAATTAAATGGTAAAATTCTTGCAGGGGGTCATAGTAATCCAATTTCAATATTTGGTGAAATGAAATGAATGAAATGAAATGAAATGAATGAAATGAAATGAAATAGATTTATTTGCTTTGATTTTGCGTTCTTACATAAAGGTCTTATACAGGTTAGTTGTATCGTCAAAATCTACTTATATCTAAGTGTGCAAATGTTATAATATATTTAGATTGAATTTAAAGATACAATTATTCAATAAATTAAAATGTCACTGTCCGATTAATATTACATATAATTATCATTTCTACATTCTAAAACTAAAGATTGACATGGTTAGCCTGAAAGTAGTCCTTAATTGAATAGAAACAGCCCTCTATCAAATAATTATGTAGTTTTCGTTTAAATATAGGTCCAGTTAACGTACGAATTTCATCAGGTAACGCGTTAAATATTTTTGTACCCATATTACTTGCATTTTTTTTTGCTGGTTCTTCTATGAAAAAAAGCTGAAAAAAAAATCAAAAAAATAATAATTCAGAAATAATATAATAAAACTACATAATAAAAATACAGCTACATATAGCAAAACAGCATATAAGCAAAACGCCTTACTAATCACATGCCGCATTAGAAAATGGACCTGAAATCAAAAGGACAGGTTAGCTGAAATACCCGGTACACTTAATGCCACGTTATGCCCTTTGTTTTTTTTTTATTATCGTCGGTAAAAAATGCTGTTTACGCACTGTCTCCCGGCCAAAGGGGGAGACCGGGAGGGGGCGTGGGCCACGTTATGCCCTTTTTTTTTTTTTTTTTTATTTACGTCGGTAACAAAATGCATTTACGCACTGTCTCCCGGCCAAAAGGGGGAGACCGGGAGGGGGTGTGGGGCTCACTGCGGCAGACGCGACCGCCGCAGTCCTACCCACTAAAAATCTTCCGACGACGCCCACCGCTGTTGAAGAAGGGGCGGGGGGCCAGCACCAGGGGATTTGTAGTTTCTGGCACCCCGCCCGCGGCCAACGTCCCCCGGATCAGAACCGGGAGGACCTCCTCAGAGAGGCGCAGTGTTTCGCGCCCCTCCTACCTCTTTTTGCGGCCATGACGTGACTGGCCGACTTCTGGGGGGTCTATAGCTAGACGGAAGGGGCCCCCTGCCCCCGCCGCCCAAGACCCCCAGGCGCGGCCGGGCGGGCCCTCCTGGCCCGCCCGCTGCGCCAACGGCGTAGCCGGAGAGAGAGCGGGTCCCGCTCCCTCTACCGCTCCGCGGCCTCCTTCTGCGACATCTCCAAAAATGTTTATGACGCCACACACCTGCCTCCACAAGTGCGCACTGGGACCGGGTAGAGGAGTATGACCTAAATGTTTCCCGCTTTTCCTGCTTTGTGAACGAAGTCCAGTAGAGGGAAAATAAGTGGGCAATGGAAACTGAAAGCGTGGCGTGAGACGTCCCCCCGCAAGATGGACGGACTATCTGATGGTCGCAGGACCATAATGGATGCAGGTCATATACAATCGCTCTTGCTGGAAACTTATGGGGAAGGCTATGTTCAGCAGTGGGCTTAATTGAGCTAACGACGATGATGATGAAAGGAAACAATGTTCCCACATTTATTTGAAACTTATATGTGTTAAGGTAGAAAACCTATAAAAAACTACTTACTTTTCAATTTTATTATTATAACGTTTATATTTTGTTAGTGATTTTGAGGCATCTTACCCGATGTACTGATGATCTTCTTATTACGGCAAGATCCTGGTTGTTGGCGGCCAATAGACTTCGTTGTTCTGATGCAGTCTAATAAGTATCCCGCCCTTACCTGAAAGGTCCTTTGTGAGGGCAAAAACGATCGTGTCGTGTTGAGTTGTCAATCGATTTTCGAAAGACAGCAGTCGAGTTTTCGCAAAGTAACGTCAGAATTAGTACATATTTATATAGCTTAAGATTGATCACCGGCGACGTCAAGTGGATGGTGATGAAGGTAATCTTCTTTTTCTTCTCTCGGCGGAAAACAAAAGAAATGGTCAATTATTTTTTGTCAATGTCTGTTGCCAGGTTTTGTTTTCAGACAGCCGCGAGTCCGCCACCAAATCCAAGGCTAACGCTGTAAGTTATGCGGTCGTGCTTCGTATTTTTGTAAAGTTGAAAGTAACTTTTATCTGCGGCAGTGACTGCAAATTAGAGTAAGTTATTGCTTAGCATTTTGTTGTTCAAGCTTTAAAAGTTAAACTCTGTCCCATCTGTACTAATATTATAAATTCGAAAGTTTGTTTGTTGCGGTTAAACCATAAAGCCCATTTTTATGATAATCTCCAGGGGATAACGAGTACCAAATTTAATCCCGAAAAATGCATGATTCCTATGAGACGCTGTATTCTGCAATTTCGGGCTCATGTGTTTCTGTATAGTTCTGGGTGTTATAAAGGGGCGTGAACCGACATTTATCCTGGCGATCATAAATTTAAATTTCAATTATTTTTTACTAGTGCGATATAATATTCTGCGGAGGTCACCTGCCTGTGTGCTTGTTTGGAATCGCGATAAAAGAAAATATTTAAAAGTAAACATGGGCTCTTAACTTTTTGATACCTCTTTTTTATAGATACTTCTACCATCTTTTTATAAAAAAATTGGTAAATTATTTATTTCTTACAAAATGTGCCTGCGGCTTTTTACCTGGCTCGTGATTTGCTTTTTGTCATTAAAGCCGATAAATTATCCCATGTGAATAAATTACCAGGATAAATATTTAGGGTTTACTTCTGTCACTTACCAGTGTAACAATTATAATCATTTACGTACTTCGGAAATTAAAAAAAAAATCCTCATAACTCACCTCGATTTTGTAACAAACTCTTGAATTTAAATTGATACTTCAAAAATTTTTACCTTTACATATTTAGTTAACGCTCACTATCTACATATTGATAGGGCTTAGTCTACTGAAGTTTCACTTTTAGTTTTCATTGTTGTTATATATATTTTTTTTTATAATTTTGTTTTTGTTGTTTTATATGTGTCACCGTAAAATTGTAAATAACGTTAAATTATAATCTATCCCGCGATATTGTAATCTGTCGATAAATTGTGATCCGTAACAAACTGCTTACAATTTAACGCATTATTTTTCGATAGATTATAATAATAATCTATCGAAGACAAACCGTTAGACTGTAAAATGGCATGCGACGGTGCATCGGTTGTTAATAGTTGTTATTAGTCAAACGACATTAACACGAAATCTGTTTTAAATCACCGAAACACTGTTTGTTTACATTTCACAACAAATGAATTTGACTAATAACAACCGAAGATGGCGACGACGGGCGGCTGAGCAGGAAACATGAAGTTCAACCAATCAGAGCGCGAGGTGCGTTCTGTCGCATGCCATTTTACAATCTGACGGTTTGTCTTCGATAGATTATAATCTATCGAAAAATAATGCGTTAAATTGTGAGCAGTTTGTTACGGATCACAATTTATCGACAGATTACAATATCGCGGGATAGATTATAATTTAACGTTATTTACAATTTTACGGTGACATATGCATGTGTGTTACAATAAGTATTTTATCTATCTATCTGAAGAAAATTACTACTACCTCTTTAACTATGAACAACATAATTAGATCGAGGCAGGCTACCGTTTCTCCCTAAGCTTGGCTCAGGTTTCAAGTGAGCAAGCACTCTTTGCTCATAGGCTTTGTTAGCTCAAAGCAAACATATTGCGGGCTTTGAAGGCACTCTATACGCGGCAATCTATATGGTCAGACATTTCTGTAGATTTAGAACATATGGCTATCTATATGGTCAGTAGATGAAGAACACCTTTTATAAAGGTAAATAAAGTCGCTGCGTGAACGTGACCAAAATAATAATAATAATAATAAATCTTTATTGCAACAATAGGGTGTTAACAAGTACAGTGCAAGCCCTGATCCTCAAACTAGCGTAAGCTGTATGTTGAGAGTCAGTTCCTTCCAAATTTAAAAAAAATATATGTTACAATGTAGTAAGTCAACAATATAAATTAAAGGTAATTACATAATTATTCTAGTATTAAAAACTATATATGAGCGCGCGCGCGTGTGTATGCATGTCTGTGTGTGTTTATGTGTGTGTGTATGTGTGTGTGTGGGGGGGATTGTGCGTGAGTGGGCTGGTCTTTATTCTATTTCATAAAATGTATTGTGATTGTCTGGGTGTTTACTGTGTGTCAACAATTATGGAGACAAGGAGCAGTTTTCATTTTATATTCATTTTCATAACCAATATTCGGTACTTAAAGCACCTACGTACATTGATAATATCAGGAGTAGGCCTCTGCCTCATATACCTCGGCACAATATAAATTCACTTTTTGCCAATTATATTATTGGTCCCACGGAACTTATATGTTTGCTAGATGTCATCATATCAGTGCACATAAACTTAATTATTATTATTACACACATACAATCACACCTGTTTCCCAAAGGGGTAGGAAAAGCTTGGCTCCACGTAATAGGTGGCGAGTCAATTGGCGCTTAGCAGGCATTTCTATGTTTGCCAGAGCCTCGTTCGTTGAGTGGCAGGTGTTCCACTTGTAAATGAGGTTGCATTATAAAAGTGCATTATAAAAAACAGTATTACTTACATATTAAATTTAATAGTATAAAAGTAAAAGAATATTGAACGTTTAAATAAAAACAAATATAACTAAGTATACCTAACATTTTATTACTATGAAATTGAATAAGAATAACAACTAATAACTACTCGTAGTCAAAAATGAGCAAACATTTATGAATTATTTAATGAACAACTAGATTACCTTTTTTTTTTTTTGTACGTCGGTAACATAATGCATTTACGCACTGCCTTCCGGCCAAAGGGGGACCGAAAGGGGGTGTGGGACTCACCACCGGCAGACACGACCGCCAAGTAATACCCACTAAAAATCTTCCGACGACGCCCGCTGCTTGTTGAGAAAGAGGCGAGGGCCAGTACCTGGGTTGCAGCTTCTGACACCCCGCCTGCGGCCAACGTCCCCCGGACCAAAACCGGGAGGACCTCCTCAGAGAGGCGCAGTGGACGCGCCCCTCCTACCTCCCCTTGCGACCATAGCGTGTGTGGCCGACTTCCCGGAGGGTCCATGGTTAGACAGCAGGGGCCCCCTGCCCCCACTGCCTAGACCCTCCTGGCGCTGCTGAGCGGGCCCTCCTGGCCCGCCCACTGCGCCCTCTACAGGTCCCTCTTAGTTTCCCCCCCGGTAGTCAGTACTAAGGGCACCCAAAGTCGTCGGTCTCTGGGTGTTGCCTTTTCCCTAGCGCCTCCTGCGCCCTACCGGAAGGTACTCAGCCCCCCCACCACGACAAGGTGGAGACCAGTCGAGGGGGACAACTAGATTACCTAGACTAACTAGTAATTAAACAGCGTCCTTCCTCCTCTGTCCTACACTATGCTGTGCCCGACAGGGTCCACAATTGATACTTTTGTAAAACTACCATCTTGTAAAACACATTGTTGGAACGCAATAACGTATTGAGTATTGAGTATTGTTGGCTTGGGATTCTTATACACATAAGTGTATAATTACATTTCTATTTTGACCTATTTTATTTAATTAGATGGATAAATTACACCAGTCAGTTCAGCAACCTTTAGTTATGTGGTTGTGCCTAGTTGAGTAATCATTTCAAGCACATAGCTGATGTAACTCTCACTTTGGAAATCTTGAAATTTATGTTTATCCGTAATTATGTTCATATTGCTAAAAAGAGTTTTGTCTTCCTTTCTTTCAAATCTTGTGACTGCAGAACACAATTGTTTTAATATTCTGTATTTTCATTATAATTGGCGGGAGAAAAAACCAACCTTGACGATTTTCTTGCCGGTCTTTTACGATCAAGCTCCCGCCCGCAGTGAATGGGCGCGTTAGTGTATAAGTATGACATTCATTAGAGCTCTATTGAGCCAAACTTGAATAAATGAAATTTGATTTTGATTTGATTATCTGACTTTAATTTCATGTTTTAATTTTACAGAATCAGAACTATTTTATTTTTAGCGACGAAAGCCCTGTGGCGAGACCCATAAACTTCTAATTCAGAGTGTCTAGGGTTCAAACCCGGGTGATGTGCGAAATTATCACTTGCTCTGTGCCTCGGAAAGCACGTTAAGCCGTTGGTCCCGGCTGCTATGAACATCTATGCCAGTCGTTATTAGGTACACACATAGTTTTATTGAATAATTACATCCTCGTAATAAACATTTATTGCTTAGTAATCAACCATATTAATGTTATAATCTATACCTATTCTATAAATATTATATAAAGAGAGAATTTGTCTGACTCATCAACACAGAGACAGCTGAATATAGAACAATGGAATTTGGACAGAAGGTAGGTTTTTTTATAAGCTAACCAATTAATGTGTTAATTATAGGTTGATAGTTAGCATGGAGACGGTTTAATTATTGAAGTAATCAAATTAAAATTATGATATCACCGTAAATAAATAATAAATCACATGTTTCAGGATTTTCTCAGCTTCTGGAGTGAAAGATAAGTGTGAAAGTTTGTATAAAGTGGGCTTTATTATGGGTTATACACACTCGCACTTCATCTCGCGTCTTCTCTTGTCTTTGTAGTATTAGACGGATTGATCTTTAATAACCAGTTTATAAATGCTTGGTAAAAAAAATACCTAATGCAAAATATCTATCGCATTTTGATCATGTCTTAAGAGTTAAATTAGTACAATGGTTCGTACCGAATTCTTAGACTATTGTTAAGTTGTACGAACTGACAAGCCACTAAATGTAAGAAGCCGCAAAGAGAATTTTATTTCTGTCATGGTTTTATTCAGATAGAAATAAACACTGGTAAGTCGTACCTAAATTAGAGTGCTCTAACTTTATACCACTCGACCATGATCAACATCAACATAGAACTAAATACATTCTTTTCATTTATAAAAGCCATGATAATATAATATTTTGACTACTCCTACCATGTAAAACAGTTTTACATAGTTTTTTTTTGCTATAACAGTATAACTAATTGCCACGGAACAAATACCGCTTAAACATAACAAAACTAAGTGATTACTCACTTTCACTTTAAAAAAATATAAACTAAAATTACCGCAGGCTCTAACCTTAATGGTTTTTTGTAACTATTATTTAATTGAGTTTTTTAATATACTATTATCGATAAATAATAAATAAAATAAATTTATAATATCACCAAGGATATGGAGTCAGATTCGATTTTAGGTTTAGGCTGTTTAGGTCTTTGTTGTCTTTTCTTTGATATTAATTCTTACATTATGTGCACAACACTAATAGGACATATAACATTCTAGTAATTTAAATAGTTTACATAAAATAGATCGTTTTGGGCAGTAAAGTCACCTTCAGTTATAGTAATTTAAAGAATAGTTTATTTAAAAATTAACTCCTGCGAATTTGCCAGTGTGCCAACAGTTTCCTGGTAGCATTTGTGTATTCGAAGATCCAGTTCTTGGCGTGAAAGTCACTTTTGCAATTACGAAATCATGTAAGGAATTCTTTTATATCGTGAGCATTAAGTTCTCCCATGTATTATTAGCCTCCACCAATTCGCACCGAGTCCACGTAGTGAAGTATGATCTGAATTCTTATCACCTTGATTCGTGTACGCCCGTGGGCCGTTAAAGTGTCGAGATGTTAATTTTGCTTAATAGCCAGCTTTAGCAAATTACCATCATAATAACTACAAAGAAGCACTTTAGTTCTAACACGTAATTTGTTGACTTATAGAAAATGGAGTTGCATCAATTTAAACTTAAGTATGACAGAGATCTTAACTCACGTAATATGGCACACAAAACAGTGCACACAAGTTCTAAATTAAACAGCACATCAGGTAACACACTTAAGAGTGCACTAACCTTTGAAAACAATACCGGCCTAAGGAATGAGTTTCTTGTATCAAGAAAAGTATTTACTATTCTATGTATATAGTTTTACTTATGATACATATTATTATATAGTAGCAGATAGTTTTACATACTTAGTTTGACTTCCTACAATAGTTTAGCCAAAGCATTTCTCTAATTAAAAACAATTATAGGTGATAAGTTATTGGAATAAAATATATATATTTTCTACGTAATTAATTAGGTACTAAATAATGTACAACTTTAAAAAGTAAGGTGCTGATCCTCGTCTACTTCGAGGATCACGGTGCATCCAGCTAGTTTGAGGGCAGTCGATGACTTCGGTATTCCTTTGTCCTTTCTTTCTTTGCGGCCAGTCTCTCTTGTTTTTGGCTTCTTCTTCTCCTTAGGTGGTTCAGTGTGGATTCTCATATGCTTATTTAAAACAGCCTTGGAAGAGAGTAGTGCTTTACACACTTCACATTCATGTCTCAGTACCACATGCTTTACTAAGATGTGTTGCTTCAGATTACTGTTTCTGGTGTAAAACCTTTGACAATTTTCATAGGGACATTTGTACAACGGGGTTATTTGAGTGTCAAAGTGAAGTTTGCAATGACGAATTATATGCGTTCTTTGCTTAAAGCTTCTATTACATTCATTGCATATGAATTCTCGAACTGTATGTACACTTTTATTGTGCCTTAGGTTTTCTTTTTTTTAGGACTTTTAATTGTATTAGGAAATCAGTGCCTTCTAATATTCTGACAACGGGTTCAACCATACAATGATGTTTCCTTTTAAGTTGTGGAGGTCAGATGGCAGTCGCTCCATATAATAACTGCAGTTCAGCTAAATCTGGTTATACCAGTGAACAGACCCTGAGCTGTAGTCTGGGGCAACCGGGATAATGCTAGAATATGATATGATAGGCTGCGGGTCTGTCCGAAAGGGTTACCGCGGCCTCTGGACGTAGCAGGCACAAGAAGGAACATGGATGGTTTTTAGTCAGTAAAAGTCTGACACACCCTCACGCTCCACCCACAGCGGAAGAAGGTCATTAGATGATTTTCCATCCGATAAAAAAAAAGGATATGATGAAATTTTACAAAACCAAATTGTATTTTAAGTTTAGTTTTTTCCGTTATCCTTAAAAATCTCGTAAGTAAAAATTACTCCAATTTATCTCGTCGCATAGTGAATAAAGTCAAAACGTTATTAATTTACATAAAGACTCTTTGAAAGAAAACATAGCTTGAGGTGTCCAACCAAAAGATGGACGGACTATATGATAAACTTCTCAGAATCACATTGGATGCAGACAGTCTGCAACCGACTACAATGAAAGTCTAAGGGGAGGCCTATATTAAGCAGTGCATGTCCTTGGCGTTGATATTCTATGTCAAAATCAGACCCAAGCATTCAGCCTTGACGACCGATATGGCGTGGTGGCGAGTAGACCCGCTCTCCGCTCCAAGGTCGTGGGTTCGATTCCCACACAGGACAAATATTTGTGTGCAAGAACATGAATAATTGTTTTGGTCTGGGTGTTTCCCTATGTATATTAAGTATGTATTTACAAAAAAAAGCATTTGTGTACGTTTATCCGTTATTTAGTATCCATTACACAAGTTCTTAATGATACTTATCTTGGAACTAAATAATTGGTGTAATTGTTAGATAATATTTATTTATTATTAGCCTAATCCATTGTAACATTTTGACGAATAACTATACGTTTTAGAACATCTGAAATAAATATACGGCATGAAATTCATAATTAATCAATGTCCGCACGATTTATACGCACTCTTCATGAACGAATATCCGCAACGGACCGTGTTATTAATGGCTGCACTGATTTATTATGATCAAAACGTATCGAGACTTGCTTTTCTTTACATAGGTATACACATTGCTCACTATTTATCATCGCTTTGGAAATAGATGTTGTAGATGATACAGTGTTTTTAGTGGTTTATCGAAAGGTTTGAGTTTAAGTAACAGAGATTGAAAGGAGTTTTTACATGCTTTGGGTATATGGGGCTTCTACCAAAACCTAAGGAGCCGGAGCGAACCTCACCCGAAGTGGTACGACTGATGGACGAGGCTATGGTGAACTTAATAGTACCCGATAAATGGCATTAGGCTCGCCACCTATTACGTGGTACCAGCAATATAATTGGCGAAATGTGGGCGTAAATTATATGCCTCTGCCTACCCCTTCGGGGAAACAGTCGTGATATGTATGTATGTTTATAACGTGCAAGAATGTAGAATTAATGAACACTTTATTGTGCACTAAATATAGAAACCAATTAAATCATATAAACTAATATATGGTACAATGGACGGCCTTATTGCTAATAGCATCTGCAGTTGAGATCGCTAAATGTTTCAATTAAGTACATTACATCAAAATAATGACGATCTCAATAGATTGTTGATGAAAAGGCGTGTGTGGCGTCCTGCTGTCCAAAGACACTGCCTTAAAGGGACTCTTGCTTGACAAACGACTATCAAGAAATGAATTGTGGTAGGATTGGTGCCTGAACAAAGCAAAATGCCTTTATCTCACCTACCTAACCTAAAAAGTGAAAAAACCAAAAACAATAATATTGTAAACAGAATATGAAATGATTAAAACCTTATTTTACAGATACCCTACTGTGTGTGAACTAAATATTGTGATAACCGGGACCGAAAGGCTTAAAGTACCTTCCGAAGCATGGAAACGCTTGATGATAAATGGCATACAAACAATCACTTAAGCTCAACGTCCAATCAAGGGCTATTTAGTTATGGATTGATCTTTCGGCGCATATGTATTCCAGCTTCTTTTTAAGCGAGGCGTTATTAATTTTAAAGTGGTGCACTTGTTACTACTTCTGTCCTAATAATAATATTCATAATTCTTTAAAAATCACACAAATTATTTAGTTCTAAAATAAGTATCATTAAGAACTTGCTTTATGTATACTAAATAACAGATAAACATTATCTTTTTGTTAATACATACTAAATATACATAGGAAAACACTCAGACCAGAATAAATATTCATGTTAATGCACACACACTGCTGTGTGGGAATCGTACCTATGACCTCAGGAGCGGAGTGTAGGTATTTAGATCTATATATACATACATATATACATTCACGCCTTTTGCCTCGAAAGGGTAGGCTGAGGCATATTATACGCCCATACTTAGCCAGTTAAATAGATGATCCCACGTAATAGGTGGTGAGACTATCGCCGCTTGCCGGGCACTGTTATGTTTTCCAGAGCCTCGTCCGTTGATCAGCAGGTGAGGTTAGCTTGGGCTCCTAAGATCTTGGTAGGCTCCCCATACGATCGATCGATTCTCTATAAATGTGGCATTTTATGGACTGCATCGACTGGTTAACATCAGGCAAGCTGATGTCATTATGACATCATATCCTAGCATTATCCCGGTTGCCTCAGACTAAAGCCCAGATCTTACTTCCACTACCCTAAAGGAATTATCATTCTATGGTTAACCTGGTGTCAATATATTAGAACGCCCTGTTTTCCTAATAACGAATGCCATAGATGTTCATGACAGCCGGGATCAACGGCTTAAGGTGGCACAGAGCATGTGATAATAACGCACATAACTTCAAAGGTCATAGATGCCGCACGGCAGGGCTTGAACCCTAGACCCTCTGAATTAGAAGTCTATGAGTCTCGCCACTGAGCTATCGTCGCCCCTCGTCGCTTTGTTGTCATTAAATCCATGACACCTGTTCGTAACCGAAAAACGGTACCCTAAATGTGTGTCAGTCATCATGTTTATCCCAAGGTATCAAGTGGTTAGTCTGCTGACGGTCCGTCAGGCTAAGGTACTTACGATCAGTCACAACAAGAAAACAGGAACAGACATAATGTTACATAGATTTTTTTGTTAAATCCATCACACCTGCTCGTAGCCGTAAAACCGTACCCTAAAAGTCTCAGTTCTTTTCATCGCTTCTCAAGAAATTTTACGCATGGGCACGAGAGACGGCCGTAAAGTTTTGCAATGAAATTAGGAAAATAAAATGAAGGTGAAGTGTTGATATAAGTAAAGGTAGAAAGTGTATTGGATCCCAAGTCGTTGTAAAAGAGAAATTAGATTTGAAAGATTTTATATGTGATCTCGAGAAATCTCTGGATTGTTTAGAACAACAAACTGACTTCATACTTGTTTATCTACACTTTCTTGAGTGAGTGTATTTTTGCTGTTATTTTTCTTTTTCTGATATATTTTTTATAAATCACTATTTGTATGTATCTTATAATAATAATAAAGTTTTTGTGTACAAAACACATGATGACATCGGACAATAAAGAGTGCTCATGTTTCGCTAGTAACATAGCATGAAAATCTTCTATGGATACTTAAATTTATTTGCATTTAGTTCCCTAACTTTAAATAACTTTATAGTAATATTTTTTCATAGTCAGTCATTTGGCTCAAGTCAATCATCATTATGCCTTCAATGTTCCACTATTGAGCACGGACTTCCTCTCATAAACCAAGATGAAAGGGATTCAGGTCACTGCTACATCAAGCGGATATACTGTGGATTGGCGGAGGCTGGTATGTGGCGTCCTGCTTTTAAATTTGTTCAAGCCGCCCAATAAGGCATTTCATATGAATTTACAATTACTATTTACGTCTCATCTCATTTCCTAGCATTATCAAAGTTGCCCCAGACTTAAGCCCAGGCCCAGGGTTTGCTCACTTGCCAGAAGCTACAAACCCAGGCATTGGTGCCTCGCCTCTTTTCAACAGCGGTGGGCGTCGTCGGAAGTTTTTTAGTGGGTAGGACTGCGGTGGTCGCATCTGCCCCAGTGAGCCCCACACTTCCCTCCCGGTCTCCCTATTGGCCGGGAGACAGTGCGTAAACAGCATTTTTTAACCAACGATAAAAAAAAAAGGGATTGCTCACTGGTCTTACCCTTTTTTCTTTGCATACCTTTTCTTCATACCTTTACCTTTCTCCTATGTATCTAAAGTATGTATTTACAAAAAAAACCATTTATGTATGTTTATCCGTTATTTAGTATCCATAACACAAGTTCTTAATGATTCTTATCTTGGAAAATAATTGGTGTGATTGTGAGAGAATATTTATTTATTTATACATTCATTCACGCCTGTTTCCTCGAAGGGATAGGCAGAGGCATATTGTACGCCCACACTTCGCTAATTACATTGTTGGTCCCACGTAACAGATGGCGAGCCTAGTGCCGCTTGCCAGGATCTATTACGTTCGCCAGAGCCTCGTCTGTTGATCAGCAGGGGCACTACTTGAAGGGGGCGTTGGCTTGGGCCTTTGCCTTAGATGTTGGTAGAATCCCTATACACTTTTTTTAACTAAACTTGACACGTGGAGCGACTGCCATCTGACCTCCACAACCCAAAGGGAAACATCAGTTAAACCAGCTGTCAGAATATGAGAAGGCACTGACTTCCTTATACCAACTGCCATAGCTGTTCAGGAGAGCCGGGACCAACGGCTTAATGTGCTTTTCGCGGCACAAAGCAAGCGATAAATAAGCACATAATTTTGAAAAGCCATAGGTGCGCTATCATGGTTTCCACCAGCGCCACCCTAGCCCCTCTGAGTTAGAAGTCTACGGTTTTTGCCACTGGGCTATCGTCGCCCAAATACTAGTTACGTTAAGTTAGTAAATATTTTTGGCAACCTTTTTGAACTATCCTTTTTTCATAAGCATCATAGTAATTTCTTTCCATTCAGCTGCATAAGTCTAGTCTAACACCGACTACAGACCACTATTAAAGACAAAGTCAAATTCAACGAAGTTTTGCTTGAATAAAACTTTAATGAAGAAGATATATTGCTTACCAAGTTTAAGGTTCCATAAGAAAGTATTGATGTCTTAAGTTTTTATGATTTTTCTACCGCAAAGTTAAATACCACCTTGTGATATAAAAAATAAAACTTAAGTTGAAAGGATATTAAATAATGCTCTATTTTTTCTACTCCAGCTCCGGCCCACAGTAAATGAGCGCGTGAGTTTTAATTTCACGTTCCAAAGAGTTTTATTGCGCCGCGTGGTGCGAGCCTAGAATAGCCCCTCTCATCTCACTGAAAGTCGTAAGAGTCTAAGAAGAGAAATCCTACGGGATGATGGGTAGCAGCGTCATTCTGCTTACTGGCTTGAACTGGGATGAACGATGAACCTGCCTGCCCAACGTGGTGATTATGGGCAAATACCCCAAACAAAATGTAATCTATTGGGGAGGCAAATATTCAGCAGGGGTCTCTATAAGGCTGACATGATGAACAGTTTTATTTAGCCAATCTGAAATTAAAAAATAATTATTTTACAAATAATATTTGTAAAATTATTGTCTGTATTGTAATGGTGGACTTCATTTATATATGTATTGTATTCTAAGCTTAGCATAGATAAGTAGGTAATAATATATTGTATGTTTCCAAAATAATAAATAAATACTTTTTTAATATAACCTCAAAGCTAAGCATCAATAAACTGTCGTCACTTTCCGTGGTTTATCTTACTTCCTATCATTCCACTTACATATGTCGAGGAGCGATGATCTGTAATTCACTAGGACCCGAATATAACTTACACAGCTGGAAGCGCATCTCTCTGTCATAGTGGATTCCCATTACGGGTAACGTACACATATTGTATCAAAAGCGGTTAATGGTTGCAAACCTACTGACGCACGTCGGATGTGTGCGTTTCACCTCTTCGCATACGTAGGTGGATAATGATTGGAGCTTAAACTGACTATTCAGTAAGGTCTGCATTTAGCAGCTGTAGGTACAAAATTGTAGAATTTGAAATTGAAATCAAAATTGGTAAATAAGAATCTATGTTCTTAGCGAGTTTATGAACAGTGACCTAGTAAACTCAATGTAGGCGTATAATTTGCCAGCGACAATGTAAGTTACTGGCGGTTTGATTAGATTAATTTATAATCTCACAGCTGTAACGTTACCTAATTATTTTGGGAAGTGATTTGGACAAATGAACTTTATGTACCTTTAGTAAAATTAACAATGTTTTAAGGGTTGGGATCAACAATATTGATCAGAGGAAAGAGAAGCTGTGAACTGAAGTTATACTCGTCATCTGAGCCCATTGACGTCCCAATGCTGACCATTCCTCCCAGAAACCCCCTCACATGGGCCTCCAATCACGGGGGTCATGTCACGGGCCTCCACTTACGCGCCTCCTCTCACGGCCTACTTCTACGGGCCTCCTCCCATAGGCCTCCTCCCACGGCCCTCCTCCCATAGGCCTCCTCCCACGGCCCTCCTCTCATGGGCCTCCTCTCACGGACCTCCTCCTACGGGCCTCTTCCCATGGACCTCCTCACAAGGGCCTCCAACCACGGGCTTCCGACTAGAAAGTACCGCGGTACTGCCAGCAGCCAGTACCGAGTAGTATAGATTATGTCCTGTGTGGTACCAGCCTAGAATATTGCCACCCCCTCTCATCTCACGGGGAGTCGTAAGAGTCGACGAAGAGAAATCCTACCGGATGATGGGCAGCAGATTCATTCTGTGTACTGCCTTAATCTGGGCTCACTAACCCAGCCGAGCCGAGTAGTGATTATGGGCAGATACCCCGTGGACTTTATAAGACTCATAGTATGATGAATACGGTACGAGCATGATATTCATTTTCGCTGATATCGAAGAGAAAACTGAATTCCAAGTAATGAATTTCGTCCTCGGGTATTATACGGTTGCCATGACACTCGAGGTCAAAATACTTCTCTTTGTCATACATAATGGCGGGTCGCTTATTAGGTGGTACTTTATTTTTTGGGATACTCCCACTTGCCAAAATTTTATTTGCCCGAATTTCATATTCTATAATGGTCAAAAGACATAATATTGTTTCTCTTCATATGTCATACTCATTGTTAAATAATATTCGTGCAATTAATAAAATGGATATCTATACGTATGGCACTCGTATCATTATGGAATCTAATTTTAAGTCAAACCAGAGTATGTCACATGTATATTATGGTAATCAAAACATTCGGGCAAATGAAATTTTGGCATATGAATTTTATGGCATATATTCTTCGGGAAAACAATGGACAACCTTATTTTTTACGTTGTTCGTAGCAACAGTTAAGATTCTTTCAATAAAATAAGAACTGTTCAATATTGAACAGCGTGGTTATTAACATTAGATCAAACAATAATATGTAATTTAACTAAATAATTTAAAATGTTTTATAATGTTAAAAAAAATGTTGAAAATTAATTGTTTTTCTGACATTATGTCATAACATATTAATAATTGTAAATTTGATTGATTGTAATGTACTTAAGACCAAACTAGACAAAAATTTTAATGCTATTTTATTAGCAAAACATGAGCACTCCTTATTGTCCAATGTCATGTTATACCATGTTTTGTGAAAATAAATGCTTCATTATTACTAATACATACAATCACGCCTGTTTCCACAAAGGGCTAGGCAGGGGCAAAACAGACGTAATAGGTGGCGAGCCTATTGCTACTTAGCGGTTACTTCTATGTTCGTCAGAGCTTCGTCCATTGATCGGCAGGTGCACCACTTGCAGGTGAGTTTAGCTTGGGTTCCAAAAATGAGGGTAGATCCCTATACAATATTATTAAATGATAATAATTCCATGGGAATTCTGAAAGCTGCATGGGGTTGCTGGTCATCTGGTCGCCTTTTTATTTTATGTAACAACACGGACTGTGAATGCCACTTTACAAAGATAATGAGGATACCAGAAGTTCATAATATGTAAAGAAAAGTATGCACTAAAAACAAAAACGATCGTAAAGTCAAGAGCACGAATGACCAGTTTACCCTCACCGCTCATATGAAATTTATAAATACTATATTATACCCAAATGAGTGGGCGGGTCACATAGCTCTAAGAACTGACGACCGGGCGTTTAGGTTCTTCAATGGCGACCGCGATCCAGCAAACGTAGTGGAGGACGGCCTCCGATGCGATGGATCGATGATCTGGCCACGGCGGCGGGAAGCCGATGGATACAAACTACTCAGGATCGTTCGATGTCAAAATCTATTGGGGAGGCTTATGTTCAGCAGTGGATTTTATGATATATTATATTAAGAGTGGCTGAGATGATGATGTATTTGTTTATTTATTTGTATTTTGATAACATGATAAATGCGTGTAAGAAGATCAAGACATATAAACTTTATTTTCATATTATACCTCTTTGCTGCCTGTGTGCGTAAAACGTAATGATTACTGAAATGAGTGACGATTAATAAAGTGTAATCTTACACGGCGCCATTTTCCCTTAAGTTAAGCAGGTTGTTATATGGGAACTAAAATTTGATAAACAAACTTAAGTGTTTTTCTTAAATACATATATTTTGCAGTATACGAGTAATATTTAAGGAACCAAGAATATAGTTCGTACAAATAAAAATACGTGTCCTATGTGAGAATTGAACCTACGACATTAAATTTAAATTCATAATAATTTATTCAAGTTTTGCTCAAAAGAGCTCTCATGAACGTCGCGAACTTAAAAACTAGCGCGCCCATTCACTGCTGGCGGGAGCTTGATCGTAAAAGAACGCGCAAGAAAATCGTCACGGTTAGTTTTTTCTCCCGCCAGTTACAAGAAAATGTACTTAGTTGTCAATTTGACAAGTCTTCAAAAACCTGTGTTCTGCAGTCTCAAGATTTAAAATAAAATAAAAAAACTTTTTTTTAAGTTATACGAGCATGATTACGAATAAACATAGTAGACATGAGCAGACCAGTCCCCACTGGCGGCACCCGTTCACGAGTATGACGCATGAACCAGCCATCGTTTCGCTCAACCATATTTTAAGGAACGTAACGAACCGACCGATTTAAGTGATCATGACATAATCAAGCTACAGGATAAAATAATTTTAACAAAATAACATTATATAGATGAAATGTGCTGCAAACCACAAATATTTTTGGTTTTATGAAAAATATCATTCACAGCAAATCAGTTTTAATATCTATATAACCATTCGAACATTACCATGCGTTCCTAATCAAAAACAAATTCCCACCAGTTCTATACAAAGTTTACTTTACACAGTAATGATTTAGGAAAATGATAGGACTACAAAAGTTGTGTTGCAGTTAATAGATTAAAAATAAATATAAAAAAATAATAATAATAACATTAGATGCGGAGTGCAGGCATACTGTTCCATGAAAAATCAGAGCCTCATTTGTTCATCATCTGCCGATCTACAGAACAACTTGCACGTGAGGTTGGCTTCTAAGGTCTTTTCGAAGCGCACCTTCGGCACCTAGGCCCGAGGTTGGTGAGCACGGCGGGAGCTCTATCTCGCCTGCTCCCCAATCTCGGAGGACTGCCGCTTTACACGGGAGTGGTGCGGTCCATAGCCCTGTATGGAGCCCCAATTTGGGCGAGCTCCATATCGGGTCGCCATCGACAGATCCTGCAGCAGTCGCAGAGGGTCACGGCGACCCGTGTCGTTAGGGGGTATCGCACTATCTCCCATAAGGTGGCATGCGCGCTCGCCGGGTCCCTGCCGTGGGACCTCGATGCCGAGGTTCTCTCGGCGGTCTACTGGCGTGGCGCGCAATCCCGGAGCCAGGGTCTCCGCCCCACACCGGACACTGTGGTGCGGTGGCGTAGAGACGCTCAGAAAAAGGCTCTGGGCGCATGGCGGCGGCAGCTACACAGGAGCGCCGAACTACGTGCCGAAGGATCGAGGCGCCGTATCCTCGAGGCGGTTGGGCCCATCTTAGAGCGATGGGTCGGCCGTCGGTGGGGGTCGATGACTTTCCGGCTCACACAGGTACTTTCCGGGCACGGGTGCTTTGGGAAGTATCTGTGTGACGTCGCCGGGGGGGAGTCGACCCGGTGTTGCCACCACTGTGACTGCGCGATGGATGATGCGCAGCACACTCTGGTGGCGTGCCCTGCGTGGGCGGGGCCGCGGTCGACGTTAGCCGCGGCCCTGGGTGGAGTGGCTCTCTCGCTGCCGACCATCAGGCAAGAGACGGCGTGGGAGGCGATGGCCTCCTTCTGCGAAGTGGTGATGTCGCAGAAGGAGGCCGCGGAGCGGGAGAGGGAGCGGGATCCGCTCTCTCTCCGGCTACGCCGTTGGCGCAGCGGGCGGGCCAGGAGGGCCCGTCAAGCAGCGCCCGGGGGGTCTTAGGCGGCGGGGGCAGGGAGCCCCTTCCGTCTCGCTATAGACCCCCCCCCGAAGTCGGCCAGTTACGCCATGGCCGCACATAGAGGTAGGGGGGGCGCTGCAAATTGCGCCTTCCTGAGGAGGTCTCCCCGGTTCTGATCCGGGGGACGTTGGCCGCGGGCGGGGTTCCAGAAGCTACAAACCCGGGCACTGGTGCCTCGCCCCTTTTCAACAGCGGTGGGCGTCGTCTGAAGTTTTTTAGTGGGTAGGACTGCGGTGGTCGCGTCGGCCGCAGTGAGCCCCACACCCCCTCCCGGTCTCCCCCTTTTGGCCGGGAGACAGTGCGTAAGCAGCATTTTTTTACAGACAATAAAAAAAAAAAAGGTTCCTAAGGTCTTACCCCCCCGACTGGTTTCCACCTTGACGTGGTGGGGGGGCTGAGTACCTCCCGGTAGGGCGCAGGAGGCCCCTCCCGACTGGTCTCCACCTTGTCGTGGTGGGGGGGCTGAGTACCTCCCGGTAGGGCGCAGGAGGAGCCAGGGAAAAGGTAACAACCAGAGATTGGCGACTCTGGGTGCCCTTAGTACTGACTACCGGGGGGGAAACTAAGAGGGACCTGTGGAGGGCGCAGTGGGCGAGCCAGGAGGGCCCGTCAAGCAGCGCCAGGAGGGTCTTAGGCAGCGGGGGCAGGTGGGCCCTGCTGTCTAACCATGGACCCTTCGAGAAGTCGGCCACACACGCTATGGTCGCACAAGGAGGTAGGAGGGGCGCGTCCACTGCGTCTCTCTGAGGAGGTCCTCCCGGTTTTGGTCCGGGGGACGTTGGCCGCGGGCGGGGTGTCAGAGCTGCAACCCAGGTACTGGCACCCCGCCTCTTTCTCAACAAGCGGCGGGCGTCGTCGGAAGATTTTTAGTGGGTATTACTGCTGGCGGTCGTGTCTGCCGGTGGTGAGCCCCACACACCTCTCTCGGTCCCCCTTTGGCCGGGAGACAGTGCATAAATGCATTTTGTTACCGACGTAAATCAAAAAAAAAAAAAAAAAAAGGGCGCAGGAGGCGCTGGGGAAAAGGTAACACCCAGAGACCGACGACTCTGGGTGCCCTTAGTACTGACTACCGGGGGGGAAACTAAGAGGGACCTGTGGAGGGCGCAGCAGGCAGGCCAGGAGGGCCCGTCAAGCAGCGCCAGGAGGGTAGCTTAAGCAGCGGGGACAGGGGGCCCCTGTTGTCTAACCATGGACCCTCCAACAAGTCGGCCACACACGCTATGGTCGCACAAGGAGGTAAGAGGGGCGCGTCCACTACGCCTCTCTGAGGATGTCCTTCCGGTTTTGGTTCGGGGGACGTTGGCCGCGGGCGGGGTGTCAGAGCTGCAACCCAGGTACTGATGCCCCGCCTCTTTCTCAACAAGAGGCGGGCGTCGTCGGAAGATTTTTAGTGGGTGGGTGGGTGCTGGCGGTCGTGTCTGCCGGTCCCACACACCTCTCTCGGTCCCCCTTTGGCTGGGAGACAGAGCGTAAATGCATTTCGTTACCGCCGTAAATAAAATTAAAAAAAAGATCCTAAGGTCTTTGTACGATCCCCATACACACATACTTAATGACTTTAATTATTTAAAATAATGTACGTTTTGTATAAACATATTATATAAGTTATACGACGGATTTGAAACGGTTTTTTTATAAGAACGCGTAAACTACATAGCTGTAAACTACAGCTATGTATTTTACATGTTCTTATAAAAAAACCTTTTCAAATTAGGTAATAAAGACTCTTTGAATACGACCTACCCACAACGAGGATGAATCCCAGGAAACTTTTGCTTTTTAATAAATAACTTTTTACGAGACTGAAAGGCAAAGTAATATATACGTGGGCTATTTATTTTATATGTTTCGTAAAAACCCGACCTCTTTTTACTTCAAGACGAAGGCACTGTTGAATAGGGACATTAGACGAGTCTCAGTCTCATCAAATTTAGCTATGTTAGTAACTCATAGTGTAATAACATTTTACTTTATAGAACTAAGTAGTTTAGGTTTGTATTGGATCTGATCTTTAATTATTTATACAAGGTAAAATTTAAATGTCAAGTAAAAATGTTGTTATTACATTTTTACGAAAATAAAACTTATAAAAAAAAATTTTTTTTTAAGAACATACATAAATTCACGCCTGTTTCCCCGAAGGGGTAGGCAGAGGCATATTTTATAAATTTTGTATAAATTTGTCAATATTTCAAATATAATTTATTTTATAATTTTTATGTTATATCTATAATTAAAAAGACAGCCATCTCCCCAGTGGTCCCCATGATTACGAAACCAGCGATTCAATCGGGATTCGAATCCTGGTCGGAACAGATGTTTTTGTGATAATTGTTTGTTCCCGTTAGGTTGTGTATGTTTATTTTTAATATTGAGATATTATATACTATTAAGTTGACAATAATTTACTGTTAAGGTTCATAAAGTAGATTCCTTAAGAATTTGCCAAGTAATAATACTAATGAAGTCACCCATCCCTGATAAGTAAGAATAGTAAATTACTTGAAGGTCCGGGTAACAAGCAATTGCAGGTCGAGTATGGGTCACAAAATATCCGAGACAGGCAATTACCATTTCGGCCGAGGCTTGTATAGTGCTTTGGTCAACAAATGCATAAAAAATCTAGTAATTCTTCGGAAGACGAACTCCAAATCAAAACGTCACATGTACCACAGAACGCTGGCAGTGAAATTAATGTATGCACCCGGTGGTTGGCGATCAGAATGGTTTAAAGTAACAAATCTTCCCGACGTTGAAATTAGGGAATAGGAAAAAAAAATCTAAAAACTTAACCACCCAATTTTTTTTTGGCATTATAAACTTTTTATTGTAACCATGGCGTTTAACATTGCTGCCAGTCGTTTATCAATATGCGCAATGCACAGATATATTTTATAATAAGACAGGACAACGGTCTATTGGGTCAGCTAGTAGTATATTATAAAGCAAATTATAGCTATATAGTATAGCAAACTATAGCACTTTATAGTTAAATGCTAACATCCCATAAGGACATATATTCTAAGGGCTTTAAAGCAACATGGGACTATCACACAAAACACACACACGCACACACACACATTTCTCATACGGTCGCACACGCACAAAACTTTATTCAAGTGGACTCCCTGTGAGATGAGAGTGAGTGGCACTGATCTAGGCCGAAACCACACAGCATGAGTACAGTAACTGTGCTCAGTAGGGAAATGTTAATGGTGAGATGGTCATGAATCTTAAATAAAAAAATAATCTGTCTGTAAATTGGTGGGTGTACAGGGATCGATACCTAAGAATCCCAAGCCAACATCACCTGCAAGTGGTGCACCTGCCGATCAACGGACGAGGTTCTGGCAAACATAATAGTGCCCGATAAACGGCAATTGGCTCGCCACCTATTACGTGGGACCAACCATGTAAATGGCGAAATGTGCCTACTCCTTCGGGGAGACAGGCGTGAATGTATTATCTTATTCTTATTTTTCTTTTTCTGAATACCTTTATTGTATTAACATATTTCAATAGAAACTATTTATGTCTTTCAAATACATTGAAATATTGTGCGTTAATATTACCTTCTGAAAAGGTGCCCACGGAAGATCAGCGTCGCGACATCTCTGTGATGTTCGACAATATGCTGAGTGGGAACCATTTTAATACAAGTCGAGTTCTTCTTTTACTTAAGTTCTTTTTATTCTATTCTTGTTTGTGTAAACTATATTTTGTACTTAGTTTATGTTTTTTTTTTGCAATTTCTATTGAATAAATATTTTTCTCTGTTTCTATGTAGTATGTTTGTATGTATGGAAATTGGTATACAACTTGAAAATTACGACACCAGGGGGCCTACCGCCGAGTTCGATGGCAATCGGTTATAAGGCAAAATGGATTTCGAATTGATTCTGTCGAACCGCCGAACTCATGGAAATCGAAACAAAATGGCGTTCTCCATTTACCTATTGGTCTGTCACGGACTGAAGGTCATGAATGAGAAGTGGCTGTCGGCAGATTCTCCGGTACGGATTAATGAACGTAAACAAAGTTTGATCTAGATGGATTACCGGTAATCCATCTAATTCGGCGGTAGGCCCCCAGGCCAGTGTTATCAACTCTCAAAAATATTTATCCCTAAAGTTTGTGTCAAAACCCCTTAAATCGCCTTAATTATTGAGTTGTCCCCCTAAAAAATATTTACAGTAGACGCTCTATAAAGTTATGCTTTCGGGGGTAGCGTAACTTTTAAAAATGGACATTCAGAGGCGTGATTAAGAGATTTGTAGCCAATAGCCAGTTAGAGTGGGGAACTAATTTCAATCCACCACAGTGGTTGTAGAATTACGAACTAGATGTTATAAGTCGGTAGGTCAAGATATAAATATTAATGTCTCTGTTGGCTACATTGATTCACACGAGAGCCATTTGTAAATTTAATCTTAAAAAAAAAATTTCATGTAAAAATAAAATGAGTCACTCATTTAGCCCCTAAATCTAGGGAGAAACCCCTAAGTTGGTAACAAGGCCCAGGCCAAGTAATAAAATGACAGAATACTGGTTATACGATTGGATATACTGTTTCATACCAATTTCCACTGATGCCAAATTACAACATTAATATATATATTATAAAAACAAATAATAATAGCGCGAATCAGAAACTGATCACTATAGTACAGCGTCATCTATTGACAAGGTTGTGTCAACAGACATTCAAACTGTAACGAACAAACTAAACATACAAAAATAGCGGAAACTTTCATTCACTTCAAAACAGAGAATGTGGTATAATAATGAGCAGCAAAAATATATAACACGCCAACAGAAAAATATATCTTCTGTTGCGTTTCAGCCGTATCACAAATGAAACTTTTATTTACAGAGGAGTCGCATTTTAATGTAGCTGAGACATTGTGTATTTGCGCTGTGTTCTCTTCCCACGGCTGTTGTTTCAGTTAGTTTTCCAATATCTGCAATGTAGTACAAACTAGACTAACATAATAATAATTAATATTAATATCTGAATCGCTCGTAGCTCCGCGGTGCTAGATAGTCGGAAAGTATTACTGAAGTAAAGTAAATTTTATAGAAGTCGGTTATTGGATGGGTGGTCGCAGGTGGCTTTTAATACCGAGCGCTTTCGTGCATCAGAAGACAGGTTGAGCTGTGGGTTCCGGTACTCACTAGATTTGGTAGCTAACAAAACTGAGAAGACTACATGGTTTGCTTGAAATTCTAATAGCAGGACGCCTCCGCCAATCTGCACTGAAGGTGGAGTATTGCTCAGTACCCTCTCACCTTGGATTGTGAGATGAGCCCCCCCCCCCCCGACCTTGGCGTGGTCGGGGGGCTGAGTACCTCCCGGAGGCCGGCTTTTTTTTCATTATGTTACAAAATAAAGTCTAAAATTAAATCAGGCTTAAAACTAGTGCTGTCACTGTCTTTATTTTATGAAATTAAAGTGACAGCAAGTTTTAAACCTAGTTAAACTTTAGACCTTGTTTCGTAATGAGCCCCTAAGATTTTGCACCCAAAAATGTACTACAATTTTGTTATTATGTGTAGGTATTAAAGATATACCATAGATGTATTGTGCACTGGTTGTGAAATTGGTTATCGTACAATTTCGCAGCGATAAGCCTTCACGAAAAATCACGTACGTGATCCTTTTACCAAATCCTTTGGTTTCTAAAGACATTATCCAACGTATTTTGTACCCCAATTTTTAATATAAATCAGCATTTTTATCGACGAGAGGCGTTTAGGGTTTGCAATACTTTTACTTCTGAATGTATTATGGTAGACTTTTGGTCTCCTATTTATATTTAATGTATTACCTATACTTGTTCAATAAATATTCTCCCTAAACACATATGACCAACACTCTAAATATATAAACTTTAAACTTTTTAACTATTAGTGTGTTTTTATCTGTTTAGTGTATATTTCTAGGCATATCTATGACTAGTTGGGCATATTAAATTAAATACATATAACATTTATTATGTTATTAAGTGTTTATTCCCATGGAGAGGTTTATCATAATATCGGCCGGATTATGATAGGCCTTTTTTTTATAGTCGGTATAAAAATGCTGTTTACGCACTGTCTCCCGGCCAAAGGGGGGACCGGGAGGGGAGTGTGGGGCTCACTGCGGCAGACGCGACCACTGCAGTACTACCCACTAAAAAACTTCCGACGACGCCCACCGCTGTTGAAAAAGGGGCAGGGGGCCAGTGCCTGAGTTTGTAGCTTCTGGCACCCCGCCCGCGGCCAACGTCCCTCGGATCAGAACCGGGAGGACCTCCTCAGAGAAGCGTAGTGTGTCGCGCCCTCCCTACTTCCTTGTGCGCCCATGGCGTAACTGGCCGACTTCTGGGAGGGTCTATAGCTAGACGGAAGGGGCCTCCTGCCCGAGCCGCCTAAGACCCCCCAGGCGCGGCTGGACGGGACCTCCTTGCCCGCCTGCTGCGCCAACGGCGTAGCCGGAGAGAGAGCGGATCCCGCTCCCTCTCCCGCTCCGCGGCCTCCTTCTGCGACATCACCATTTCGCAGAAGGAGGCCATCACCTCCCACGGATTATGATAGGCCTGGCCGTTTTATGAAATGTCGTTATTTATAGATCAATTCTCGATAGATTCAGTTCACGTTAAACAATAGAAAACATAGCCGACGACCGGGCCGTATTTACATACAATTACGACCGTTTTCCCGATAGGCAGAGACACATCTATCAATAGAAAACAGATAGAAGAAGTATACTGAGAGCTCCTTTACAATATCTTGAGTTTTCAAGTTAGAAGCTGGCTTATCCCATCGAAGCACTACCCTAAGCCATTCTTTTCTCCGTGTTCAGTAGTTGGATTAATTCTTTTTAGTTTAACGTTTAATAATACATTACAGTTTAAAGGCTGCTAAGAAAGGAATTTAGGAAAAGAAGGAATAAATTTTGTGAAATCTGTTTTTGAGATTATCTATCTATGAGATTTTCAAGCTTTTCGAATTCAATTAATGGGCTCAGGTCACCTTTCACTATTCAAGGTGATTTGGTTTTAGGCTACGGGGCTGTTTGAAATTACCGCGGCTCAGGAACATCCCCCCCGGACAGGTCTCCTAGCTTGGCGTAGTATGTCCCGGTTTTTTTAAAATTTAAAATTTAAGCCGGCTCCCGCGATTATGAGTCCTTTTTTATTGAGTCAGGTCAACTCTTTAAAAAACCAGTGTAAAACATTTGGTGAAAATCGTATGAATAAAAAAGCTCTTAAGATCACGTTACTATTAGAACCTACTTGAATATAATTTATTTGTGTGTACTATCTTTATTACCACAAAAACACGTAGAAACTCCTTACTTTTTGGTCAAATAAAAAAAAACGGAGATAAAAAATCTGTGCGACGCCTTTCAATATTTTCCTAACTTTCAAAAGTTCAGCAAAGCTTTTTAACAATTCTTAGAGTTGTCTCTTTCTCGCTCAAGTTTCAAAAAGGTGATTAATGCGTTTTATATCTGCTGTCGGCGATGAGCGACACGACACGACAAAAACTGAGCTAACGACTTGTCGATTTATCGAACCCTTGTTTTAAGGTCTGGCCACACTGCCAAAGTTAACTGGCGAGATAAGAAACTAACAGTTGGGTAGCATTGAAAATAAAAGTTGTGATAGAAAGAGCTTCACGTTCTGATTCTAGCCTTACGATTATCCGGACAAAATGAGTATGCCTTTCTATTATTCTTCTGCTCAAGGCGTGAAAATAATAACATAAATACCTTACCGAACCCCGCGCAGTATCTCATTTCACCCAGAGCAAAGTTTGAATAGGCCTTTAGAATAGTGCCGTCAAAAGGATAGCGTGTTGCAAAAGGTGACTTATGGCTCTCATCGGTCATTTATGGGAGTATAACAATTTACTTAGGCGAGCACAAAGCCTCTCCAGCCAAATAAACGTCGTCTGGTGTCGATCGCTTCCGATGTCACTTTGAAAGTAGCAATACTTACAGTTCAAGGCCTATACAGGGCGTCTCACGGATATGCCACATGGAGGAAAGAACCTTGAATATTGTAGATGGAACATTTGTCTGAAAGAAGAGATTATTTTAATTTCAAAAACAATTTAAACTGCATTCATTGATTTTTAAATAATCACACGGTTGAAACGGGCATCGAAACCGCTACACGAAAAAAAATACCCTGCAACTTTATCGTACCGATCTTCTTTATCATAAGGATTATTTTTTGCTAAATAACAGAGTGTCAGAAATAAAAGAAAAACCATATAGTATATAGCAATAGGATATAACCACATACACCGGGTTTAGTATGCGATTGCATACCCCTGTGTGATAGCAGCACTACCAATTAATTTTACCACCCCAGGACTTGCCCGAGGTTGTTGTAGAAGAATAAGTAGCGGGTAAGGGTAAAGCGGTAAATCCCGTCTGATTTCACATAAACACTAGAAGAGAGTGGCCGAAGAGAACCACTCACCATTTGAAAGATTTTACCTTTTTTTTTTCGAATGGACAATCTTCAGACGACCGTCCTCCGCTGTGGGTGAAGCGGAACTGTAAGACTTTTACTGACTAAAAACCATCCATGTTACTTTTTTTTATTCGGTTCTATACTTGAGCCTGCAATATTCCAAGGCCGCGGTAACCTTTTTGAACTGTCCCGCAACTGACAGATTTCACCTAGAGAACTCTGTGCTTTAAGTGGACACTGGTACAACAATAAAGAGCACTTTAAAATAGTTGTAGCAAGGTTCATAAAGGCGAGCCCCCGCTCGAAAGCCGGCCCCCCGCGGTCGACGTTAGCCGGGGCCCTGGGTGGAGTGGCTCTCTCGCTGCCGACCATCATGCAAAAGATGGTCGACAGCGAGACGGCGTGGGAGGCGATGACCTCCTTCTGCGACATCCTGCGAGGTCCCCCCGGTTCTGATCCGGAGACGTTGGCCGCGGGCGAGGTACCAGAAGCTACAAACCCAGGCACTGGTGCCTCGCCTCTTTTTTCAACAGCGGTGGGCGTCGTCGGAAGGCTTTTAGTGGGTAGGTCTGCGGTGTTCGCGTCTGCCGCAGTGAGCCCCACACCCCCTCCCGGTCTCCCCTTTGGCCGGGAGACAGTGCGTAAACAGCATTTTTTTACCGACGATAATAAAAAAAATGGTTTATAAAGGCGTGAGATTATGTATGCAGAGGGTAGCTTTTTATCGACCAAAAAAAAAACACTCATCGTGTATTTCATATCAAATCAAAAACGAAGCGAGACGCAAGAGCCACACTAATCTTACATTGGTTCTCCCACCAGAGGCATTACTTACACAGAAACGACAGCCGGATTCAGCTTTGAAACCCGGATTACGCTCTCGTCGTCCAACTTGTGTAAGCAAGCTTTAATTAAGAAGCCTACAAATTGAGACGCGACAGCATTAATTTTGATTATGACCGTTTATTCTCGTAGTGTAACGTATATTATTATTCTCATAGAGTGTATTATACTTACGCTTCTGTCCCGTCTCGTCGGCAGTGTAACTGTGTTTTAAATAATTTATTGATCCAGGCAAGACTATTGGACATCCTTCAAAACAATGTCATCTACGTTTTTTCAGCGTTTCTCGTATAGACGTCGTTGTTTTTAAAGTTGTTTAATATTCTTACCTAAAGGTGTCCTGTGTAGGGTCAAAGTACATGATTGTAGTGTTGTTTCTCGAACTTTCGTAAGATTACATTTGAGCGGACATTCTGTTAGCGACGATAGCCCAGTGGCGAGTTTATCAATAAGTATGGGGTATCCTAATTACCATCATATCATATAGATTGCAAATATTGCATAGTTTTAATGAATAAAGACATCGAAATCATAAGCAAACCCTTTTTTTTTTTTTTTTGTTTTACGTCGGTAACAAAATGCATTTACGCACTGCCTTCCGGCCAAAGGGGGACCGAAAGGGGGTGTGGGACTCACCACCGGCAGACACGACCGCCGGCAGCAATACCCACTAAAAATCTTCCGACGACGCCCGCCGCTTGTTGAGAAAGAGGCGGGGGCCAGTATCTGGGTTGCAGCTTCTGACACCCCGCCTGCGGCCAACGTCCCCCGGACCAAAACCGGGAGGACCTCCTCAGAGAGGCGCAGTGGACGCGCCCCTCCTACCTCCCCCTGCGACCATAGCGTGTGTGGCCGACTTCCCGGAGGGTCCATGGTTAGACAGCAGGGGCCCCCTGCCCCCGCTGCCTAGACCCTCCTGGCGCTGCTGAGCGGGCCCTCCTGGCCCACCCGCAGCGCCCTCCATAGGTCCCTCTTAGTTTCCCCCCCGGTAGTCAGTACTAAGGGCACCCAGAGTCGTCGGTCTCTGGGTGTTACCTTTTCCCTAGCGCCTCCTGCGCCCTACCGGGAGGTACTCAGCCCCCCCACCACGACAAGGTGGAGACCAGACCCTGCTGTTAAACAAAAGCGAACTAACCTTCCAACTGTCATCTCATGGTGATCATGATAAATTGTGAACCTATAAATAAGTGTAGGGTGTATAGGGCTCCTAGCAAGATCAGAGGAGTCCAAGCTAACCTTATCTGCTAGTGGTGCACCTGCTGATCAACGGACGAGCGTAAGCGGCAACAGGCTCGCCGTGGGACCAACAATATAACTTGCGAAATGTGGGCGTATAAAATGCCTCTGCCTACCCTTTCGGGTAAACAGACGTGATTGTATGAATGTAAACATACATACACACATACATTCACGCCTTTTTAAATGAACCTATCATGTTCTAGGTTACCATGCTATCCGATATTGGCTACAAAGACAACGGCCAGTGTCGATTTTGTCTCTGTTTAGGACACCGAAATCGGAGGTTAAGCGACATGGCAAGACGGATTTAGAAACTGATGTTTCAAACGGAATAGAAGATGGCCTCTCACCATATACGAGTAGACCCATGGTATAATCATCATAGGCACTGGATAAAAACTTTAATTAAATAAATGCATAGAAATACCTAGACGACAAAGATATTGGCTTCCACAAAAATAGACTTGTGTGGAAACCGAATCTGTGACCTTTAAAGCTATAGAATGGGTTTATCAACCGTCCAGCAATATCGGCATTCATTAGCATATTTTCATAAATTTATTCTCTTTTTTGCCTTTAATTATTTCTTTTCCAAGGCCCATCTTCAACAAACCCCTTACTAAGGATCTTTATAAAGATCTTAGTTTGTTCAAGAACAAAGTACTCCACACATGTGCTAAAATCAATCATCGGATTTTCCACGAGAACATTCTGGAAGAAAACAAGTGAGTACTGAATTCGCCCTTATTAGAAGTGCCAAGGGCCTATTCGATAAATCCAACCTAATAGTTGGAAATGTTTATGTGATTGAACACGTGACCCAGGGAGGGGTTCTAGGGTCGAGAATTGGTTCACATTTACGCATGTGAAAGCTCTATAGAGTCTGTACCTAATTTATTTAGATTACACTTTTTGATTTTTCAACGTGTAGTGTTATAAAAACTAACATGTTTTAGATAATGGTAATTATTATTTTGCGCGTAACATTATATATTTACGTTTAATTAAGCTGGAGTTGTACCAAATTTATTTTAGTAAGTTCAAAATTACGCTTTTTATTTGTCCTTGTGTAGTGTTTTCTTAATAGCATTTGATAAGTAATTAATAACATGCACCTTTTATGTCGTACCTATTTTTTTATAATTTAGTTTTTCGTTTGTCCTAAAATATCTTCAAATCACACAATGGAAAATTTTGGGATTTAAATTTCTGTTTCACTAGGAACTGAGACAGATGGATCGTTCACCTCAACTATCTCAATTATTTCATAATAATTTTTGCTTAGCACTACTACGTTCATCACCCCGGGGCTTAAGGATTTTTAGTCGTTAGCCAGTAAGTTCGTTCCCTAAAGTGCTCCTTAACATTCCGTAAACCACGTGGATAAAATTTACGTCCTGCACTACGTGGGGTTTCTCGTACCCCATATTGTTCCATCCTTCAATAGAGATTATGTAATTAAAGTTTATTTTACATGTAATATTATTATTTATGGACTATTAGGGGATACGAATAACATATTTTTTTGAATATAATAAACATTTTTAATATCTTTAGGCGTTATAACAAAAATAGTACATCTATTACGAACAAAGAGGAGACAACCTTCTTTGGCTTAGCCTTATAAAAAAAAACTTATCTACTAACTTCTAAGTGCCCTTTATTTCAGAGCCTAATGAGATAAAAATGAAAATTAAATGAAAATAACTAAACATAATTAGTATTCTTGGGAGCCCAGTCCGTTCAAATCTGAACAATTTTTACAAAAAAATCTAAGCATAGATGTACTTTGTACCGGCCACAACCGTACTTAGTCTTTCGAACTTTCCTTCGATCGCATTCCGAACATCTCGTTACACGTCTTTGATTTTTATTTGGCGGTTCCACACTTGTTTCACCAAGTAAAACATGTATACGCTGACGACAATTCCTTGGAACTCGTGGATTATCTTTTTGGTTTCTCAGGTGCTCTTCAACAAAACTTATTCCTAAATCTTCCTCCTATTGTTAGTACATACATACAGTTATACAAAGTAATAAAAAAAAACTAATGAAATAAATATTTATGTAGAAATACATATATTTTCCATGTCCATACTGCTTACCTTTTAGACGACGTCCCGAACTACGTGGGGTTTGTGACACCCGACCTTACTTTGCGGGCAAACATCCTCTGCGCCTGCGACGCCACTACTAAATTAATGTTATGATGCGATTCGGCAACGTCACAATTCCAGCTACACGAGGTTTCGTGGAATTCGCGCGCTAGTTGAAAAAGATACGACAATTTTTGTTTCGCTGGGGTTTATGAAACCCCACGTGGTTTACGGAAGGTTAAACCAAAACACAGCACATAATACACCATATCTAGTCTTATTCCCATTAGGGTAGGCAGATATCCTATACAACCATGCCAGGATCGCACACACTTTTAGCTAAACTCACACCCATTAGCCTTCTCATGCACTCCCGTCAGCTTAGGCTCTTTTTAACCAGCTCACTGCGCTAATATTCGAAATGCTTAGTAGAATATTGCAAAAATCTTTATGTAGCCACAACCTCACGTATAATCAATTAATTAATACAAATCACGTGCGCACGAACCATATTAGTATAAATATACTCAGTCAACACAGAATATCATCTCCTATTCTCAATACTCCTTGCCAACTCGAAGTATATCTTAACGTTACATTACCTTGGAATGATCTACAAAGAGAAATACTGAGAAAATACCAAAGAGTATTACCAAAAGAGCCTGTATAGGACAACCGTAAGTAAATGACTCAACTTAATTATCCCAAGTTCACCCCTGTGCTATCCTTAGTTCTATAGTATATAGTATGTTATACTGGCCCCCAACTCTGGAGTTTGCGAACGGCTAATAAGCTCCGGGATCAATGGCAGTAATTTATGTCCCTCTAATATTCACGGACTTAAGGCAAATTCAATATTAATAGGCTTTCAAGACCAGCTAATTAGTGCGAATGATTTGTGACGCCCGCTGCTTGAAATGTTTCTAGTAGTGGATAACGTTATTAATTGTATTGGCAGCTGTTAAAAGAAAAGATCGTACCGGTTAGCCGTTTCAGGGTTTAGGTAAAGTAGCAGGTTTATAAACGAATAAAAAAGGTGTAAAAATACCTTGATCAAGTCTAAATTATTACTTCATTCATCATTTCAGCCATTTGAAGTTCACTGCTGAACATAGGCCTCCCAAATTGCTTTCCACGTAGATCGATCCTTTTCCGCCTGCATCCACCGGCTCCCCGCCGCCCAGACTAAATCATCGGTCCATCGCGTTGGGGGCCGCCCTGTACTACGTTTGCTGATTCATAGTCGCCATTCAATAACCTTAAGGCCCCATCGGTCATCAGTGCTTCGAGCTATATGCCCCGCCCACTGTCACTTCAGCTTGCAAATGCGCTTCGCTATGTCGGTCCCTCTAGTTCTCCTACAGATTTTCTCATTTCTGATTCTATCACGTAGGGACACTCCGAGCATAGCTCTCTCCATTGTACGTTGAGCGACTTTGAGCTTTCTTATGCTTGATTATTTCGTTATACTTCATTAAATCAATAAAATTTTATTGCAATTATATTTCTATTCACTGATTATGTATATTTTGTCAAAACAATACTCCATTGTATTAACAACATAAATTAATTTTGCTTAATTTCAATTCTCTTAGTTATATTATGTGTGTCAAGTCAAGTTTAGCTATTTTGCGGTGCGCGTCTCTTACTGGTGCCGCTAAAAACCAGCGCTTCGGCTTTTCGATGCCGCGGCAATTTGTAGCATTGCTTTTTATTTTTTTCTCGTTCATGTGTTGTTATTGTTAGTATTATCATATTACGTGCTACGAATAAATTCTTTTTCTTTTTTTCACAAATGACATTTAAGTTTTAATTTTTGGTGTTAATTAATAAACTGCAAATTTGATCCACTTGCTTGCTTGCACTTGCTTGGATGAAAATCGATTTAAAATAAAAAGAGTCATGATCAGTTATTTAAGAAAATAAATCAACAGATAGAAGTGAAACTGAAAAATTACTATTGTTGTATTTAAGGGGCTCTCTCCCTTAAATATTTATTTTCTTCTGCTTTTATAATTTGTTGTCATAGGGGCAAGAGAAATATACCATCTGTAAAAAAAAAAATATATCTGACCATCACGGTTTATTACAGACCGGTGACAAACGGACAGACAGCGAACTCTTAGTAATAGGGTCCCGCTTATACCCTTTGAGTACATAACACTAAAAACTAATATTTTAAATTAAATAATTATTTGAAGCGTTTTGAAATCGCACTTTTGAATGTCAAGATAATTTATTACTACCGAGCTCACTCATTCCCTGCGGGCTGGAGCTTGTGCGGAGAATTGGACAAGAAAGTAATCCCCTCCCAGTACAGATATAATTACAAGAAAGTGTCCTTCAGTCAGAAGATTGAAGAATCTTTCATCAATGACTAATGTTTTAGAATCTAGTAGCATTTCGCACATCCAGTAGTGTAATTGTATACTCGTATGAAATTTGTTGCTTTAATTTTTGGTTAACTTACCTATCCTTGTTGTTCTTTTGTTTTACGTCGGTAACAAAATGCATTAACGCACTGCCTTCCGGCCAAAGGGGTACCGAAAGGGGGTGTAAGACTCACCACCGGCAAACACGACCGCCAAGTAATACCCTCTAAAAATCTTCCGACGACGCCCGCCGCTTGTTAAGAAAGAGGCGGGGGCCAGTACCTGGGTTGCAGCTTCACCCCGCCTGCGGCCAACGTCCCCCGGACCAAATCCGGGAGGACCTCCTCAGAGAGGCGCAGTGGACGCGCCCCTCCTACTCCCCGTGCGACCATGGCGTGTGTGGCCGACTTCCCGGAGGGTCTATGGTTAGACAGCAGGGGCCCCCTGCCCACACTGCCTAGACCCTCCTGGCGCTGCTGAGCGGGCCCCCCTGGCCCGCCCGCTGCGCCCTCCACAGGTCCCTCTTAGTTTCCCCCCCGGTAGTCAGTACTAAGGGCACCTAGAGTCGTCGGTCTCTGGGTGTTACCTTTTCCCGGCCTCCGGGAGGTACTCAGCCCCCCCCCCACCACGCCAAGGTGGAGACCTGTTCGGGGGGGTTGTTTTATCCATCTGACTCCTCATGAAGTTGGCTGGAAAAGACCTCTTATAGAGATAAGTTCGTCCCTGTACATGTCCTTTTTTATACAATGTTTTGATATTTTTTACATAAATGCAATAAATAAAGAGTTTAAATAAATAATTTTGAAAAATTTTACTGAGAAAGAGTTTGATGGAAAACGTGGAGTCAGGGGTGTTATTTATTCTAGTTTTTAAACAAAAAAACTTCTTAAAACATTGCATTGTAAATTATGGCATTGTAAATGCAAAAAATTAAATCACAAAAAAATAAGTGCATAGGGTGCAACAAGTGCATTCTACCAAGACCTAAGGAGCCCAAGTCAACCTCACCTGCAAGTGGTGCACCTGCCGATCAACGGACGAGGCTCTGGCGAACATAACAGTGCCCTGTAAGCTTTATTAGGCTCGCCAACTATTACGTGGGACCAACTATATAATTGGCGAAGTGTAGTCGTATAATATGCCTCTGCCTACCCCTTCGAAGAAACAGGCGTGTATATATGTTGTAGGTTCAGGAGTTACCTCTCGGTCAGGGGACAGGTTGTGAGTAGAGGGATTCGAGAGTGATTGTCTCCCAATCAACTTCGGCGTTCCTCAAGGAAGGATCCTCGGCGCCACCCTTTTCATTATTGACATGAATGATATACATAGGCTTAACATCCCCGACGCTGAATATACGCTGTTATTCTATGCCGATGACACAGCTGTCCTGTTCAGAGGTACGGACTGGAGTGCTTCTCAGCCTAATGCTGAAAAGGGCATGGAGGCGATCTCGGAGTGGTTAAGGCAAAACCTGCTTACCTTGAACACCTTGTGTCTACATAAATCCGCTGCGTCTAACCCGATAAACTTTAAGATACAAATGCATAATTGCGAGGGAGACACAGGGGCCTGCAATTGTGACTTTCTACAGCAAAAAGATAGCCTCAGATATTTGAAAATAATGCTGGATAAAAACTTAACTTTTCACTCACACATTCATACGCTGGCAAAAAGAGTGAGGAATGTCATGAGTGTAATGCGTATACTAAGGAATGCGGCAAATATCAACTGCTTAAAAACCGTTTACTTCTCTGTCTGCCAATCGATTTTAGCATACGGAATAGGGGTATGGGGTAGTTCTGCAAAAACCCTAATGATAGAGCTTGAGAGTGAACAGCGAGCAGTACTTAAGGTGATGCTAAGAAAGCCATGCAGATACCCCACCAATGACTTATACAAGGAGCTGAATGTGCTGCACGTTAGACAGTTGTTTATTGTCAATGCTTGTCTGTTCATCCATCGATCTGGTGCAAGGCCGATTCTGTCAAGGGGTGGAAGAAGAATCTGCAAATTACTGGTGCCTCTTGTCAAGACTAGCTTTGCCAAAAGATTCCCCCGTTATTGTCACGTCTCGGTATACAATGCGGTCACAAAGAGTTGCTGTCTTAGTGATATCTCGGTTAGAGAAGCGAAATTAAAAGTAGTACAAATACTATCTTCACTCGACTATGATCAGAGGCTGGAAAGCCCTTATAGCTTCTCCTTGCGATTCATCCCATCCACTTACTGTTTCCTAGTTCCTAATGATTCAAATTTGCCGCGCGCCACAACTCCCGCGCCGTGGTAGACTTAGATAAAGAGTGTCATGGCCGCCGCTGTTCTAACGAGTACACGCCGCTCTCGTTAAAAGTGACAAAATACAACGAAAATTGGTGATTATTCAATATAGACTATATCTGGACGTCCTGGACTCTTGTGCCTACGCGTAGTGCTGTTTGTGCGTGACTAACTGCTGGAGAAGAAGTTACGGAGCCACTTGAGGAGTCTGCCGACCGGTTTTCCCAAGTAAGCTTCCTTTCCTTCCAGTACCTAGTTATAAGGGCTGAACATTTACGTTTCCTTGGGATTGCAGGATTACAACGTCTCCGGGTAGGTCTAACGAAGCGTAGTCCAATTTGCTCGTTTGATTGTGGCCATAACCAAGGCATCGTGACACACCAGAGGCTTTTATCAAACACCGATAAACACAAATTGCATAGTAAAATATACACACACAGAGACTCACATTATGCTCACACATTTTTATTTTATTATTTTCTTTATAAAAGTGCAATCAATTTTAAAATTATAGTTAATTTAGCTCTTAAGTATAAACATTTTTTTTCATCCTATTTTTAAGCTAAACTCTGTAATCCAATGAAAATTGGTAACCCAAGATACAGGCTTTTGCTTAGTTTGGGAACCCCTGGAAACAATGTGATGTGTCTTTATATTTCTTATAATCTTAGTTTGTAATGATACTTGAGTAACAATAAATGCATTTTTCATTTTTTCATTTTCATGTACAAGAAAACAATTAAAATTTGCTTTTATAAGCGGTGACGTCACAGTGCTGCGGTAGCTAAATACTGCAGCAGTCATAACTAAGGCCGATACTTAATTGGCTGCACACAGCAACGTTTTCATTTCTATATTGGGTTAGTTACTGTAGCTCTATTGTGTTATGTTTTTTTTTAAATTAATAATGGCACGAACGTTTAGCACATTTAGCCAGTGTCAAGTAAGATATATATAAATCATAGTAAATGAGAATGAGTAATGATAAATAGTAAATGACATGCCCTCTCCTAAACCCCTTGAGTCCTCAGTAAAAATGTAGGACTATACCGCAATACCACATGAACTTCATGAAAGAATTTGAGAAGTGATGTTGCACTGTTTTGTTTGATTTACCAACAACCATGTACTGAACGGTTCATAATCCACCGTTATTGCACATTAATGTTTGAAATATCACTAACTTTAGAAAAGGTATTTTATTGTGAGGATCTGCCGCTGAAATTGAGACTATTTTCATTTTACAGAAACGAGCTATACGTTTTATTTATAAACTACGGTCTAGATCATCCCTTAGAGAGTTGTTTCGGGAAATTGGTATTTTAACTACTGCCTCGCAGTTTATCTTTAACTGTATTTTGTTTGTGCGGAAAAATATAAATAATTATTCTAAACGCTGTGAACGTCACAGCTTTAACACACGAAATACAAATAAACTGTTAAATCCATTTCTAAGACTCCAAAAAATTCGGAAGTCTTTTATGGGGCAAGGTATGAAATACTATAACAAAACTCCGCAGGATATATTGGATTTGCCCTTACACAAATTTAAAGTAGCTATTAAAGAAACATTGATTAAGAAAGCATACTATTGTACGCAAGATTATATAAATGATAAGACGGCATGGCTGTAAATTATATCTATCATAGAACAAACAGTTATGTGGTCTGCGGCTGTTTGATTTTTATAATATTATTGTTATTTCTCATTTGTACAAATCTTTTTATTTTGTGGCTTGAGTATGTCACGCACACTGAAAAGGGGTGGCGGCGTTATGCGTCGGGTCGTTACGTTCCCTAAAATATGGTTGAGTGAAACGATGGCTGGTTCATTCGTCATACTCGTGAACGAGTGCTGCTTGTGGGGACTGGTCTGCTCTTGTCTACTATTTTTATTTGTAATTAAAGATTTAGCTAACTGAAAAAAGTTAATATTATTTTTAATCTGATAGCTGCACACACAATTTTTGTTGTCCTATCATTCTCCTAAATGATGTTATAGATAAAGAACGCATAGTATTGTTTAAAAAATTATATAGATATTAAGACTGAATTGCTGTAAATGATATCTTTCATAAGACCAAAAATATTTGTGGTTTGCAGCACATTTAATTAAAATAATGTTATTTTTGTTAAAATTAGTTTATCCTGTAGCTTGAGCATGTCATGCTCACTCAAATGTCATTGCGGTGGTGGCGTCATGCGTCGGGTCGTTGCGTTCCCTAAAATATGGGTGAGCGAAACGATGGCTGGTTCATGCGTCATACTCGTGAACGGGTGCCGCCAGTGGGGACTGGTCTGCTCATGTCTACTATGTTTATTCGTACTCATACTAGTATAACTTAAAATAAAAAGTTATTTTCTTCTTTTATTTTAAATCATGTAACTGCAGAACACATGTTTTTGTAGATTTGTCAAATTGTTTTACTACTAAGTACATATTCTTGTAACTGGCGGGAGAAAAAACTAACCTTGACGATTTTCTTGCCCGTTCTTTTACGATCAAGCTCCCGCCCGCAGTGAATGGGCGCGCTAGTTTTTAAGTTTTGACGTTCATAAGAGCTCTTTTGAGCCAAATTTGAATAAATGAATATGAATTTATGAAAGAAAGCGAAGTCTTTGTGTTGTGTCAATTATATATTCATTCTTTCTTTTCTTCACCATTGCAGCGCATTAACGTATCACTTCTGGCACGGGTATCGTAACTATTTTTTATCCTGTTTTTGCCATTGATTAGCAGAGTTATAATTATCTTCTCAACATTAGCATCTTATAAACGACCCACTACTGAGCACGGTCCTCCTCTTACATACCAAGGTGCGAGGGAATTGGGTCATGGTCATGGTGGTGGAGCCACGCGGGCCCAGTGTGGAAGCAGTGTGGCGTACGGTTGCTAAAATTTTTTTACCCGCTTAATACGAAGAAAAAAAAACTCAACCTAACCCAAAAAGAGAAGTAAGTTGCGTTTCAAAGTATAAAAAGTAGCCTATATCCTTTTTCAGGGTCTAGACTATCTGTATACCAAATTTCATTTAAATTCGTTCAGTAGTTTTGGCGTGAAAGAGTAACAGACAGACAGACAGACAGACAGACAGACAGACAGAGTTACTACATTTATAATATTAGTAATAAGTAATATAATAATAATAATAATAAACTGTTTATTTCAGACTTTTACATCCATATGTGTTAGTACAATAACTTACGACTATTGTTAGTAAAATGCTTAGTTTAATTACATTAGATTACAAGGGCGGGCAAATATTCTTAGAAATTACTCTATTAACAAAACACTTCCACATCGGGGAAGTGTATCTGTTTGCTAGAGTCAATAGTATGCTGTTGGAACTATCTCTAAGTCTACTGACTAAGGAAGCAGTCTTTTTACGAATGATAGTATAGTAATATAAAAATATGGCAAATGAAATTTTAGATTTATATGATTATTATGGCTTTTATAATTATGCCTTCCAACAATTCTGCAGTATCATGGTTATGCGTAGTAATATGTTAGAAAAAAAGGATAATACGTTTTTGGGTCGTATTATTATGTATGTCTTTTGAAATTATGGCAATAAATCGTATGCGTTTTGAAAATGCGTAATGCGTCATCCTACGTGTGGTACTAATAGTAGTATTAAAAATAGATTTGTTATGTCAAACGTTTGCTTGATATGGACTTGCCTCGCCTATTAAGCGAGTTGGAAAGTTCTAACAGTATAAACTTCTTACTAGCATTAAGGAGTTCTTCAAGTCGACGTACTGCCTTATTAGTAATAATATTTTCAATACATGTTTTGTAAAGTAAGTTTAATATTATATTTGTACGAGTCAGCTCAAACATTCTTATGCATTATTAATATTGAAGCTTACAGGGCACTGTTATGTTCGCCAGCGCCTCGTCCGTTGATTTTCAGGTGCACCACTTGCAGGTGAGGTTGACTTGGGCTCCTTAGGTCTTGGTAAAATGGACTTGTTGCACCCTATGCACTTGTTTTTTTTGTGATTTTATTTTTTGCGTTACAATGCCATAATTTACAATGTAATGTTTTAAGATGTTTTTTTATGTACTAAAATAAGTTAACTTGTCTGCGATTGTTGCAAAAAGTGTTAAATGTGACTGTGTGGGTATTTTGTATAGTGATTTAATACGCAAATCACAAAATACTGGAAAAATTTAATTATTCCATTGGAACCCCGGTAGCTAACTGGTTATTCAAAGATGGTGAGTTCGATTCTCACTAGAGTGAGAACGCAAATAAGTAGTTTAAAAAAACAACTTGTACATGTTATTTTCCAAATCTAAACTAAATCTCCGCTTCATTACCCTAATCTAATTAAATAAATAAAGAGATAAGTCGCTGTTTTCGGGTGTGTGTTTCTTCGCTAACTTTTTGAAGAAGTTTAAACGTATTTACGTTTAATCTCTCAGAGGATTTGATACGTTTGAAAGATCATTTATAATAATGAATTTCAAAAGTTTCTTCCGAACGGTTTATGTTTGCTCGAGATATATTTATATAAATATCAATGGTTACAAATGTGTGCTTAAGCTGGCTTACCTTACGAAATTGAACAAATTGTTGATTTAAGACATAATATCTGATCTCTTTGAAATCTCAACAATGTAACCCATGGTGAAATATATTTAATAATTGGACACAGAAGCGAAGCGTTCAGCAGAGCGTTCCACTAGTCACAATATACACTTATTATCCTAGTATTTATCCTAGTATTTATCCCAGTAGTGCTCTGAACTTACATTAAGGACCTAGAATCTGCTTACATTCATTTATTTCGGTTATAAAATGCATTTACCTGCCTCCCGGCCAAAGAGGGACCTTGAAGAGTGTGTCACTGCAGCAGACGCGACCGCCAGCAGTCCTACCCACTAAAAATCTTCCGACAACGCCCACCATTGTTCAAAAGGGGCGGGGTGCCAGGGCCCAGGTATAAACCTTCAGACAATACACCCGCGGCCTAAGTCACCCCAGATCCGTGGATCGCTGAAACCGTATACGGCATTTGTCGTCGGACCTCCATAACCCAGAGGAACACCTCGTTCTATGGTTAACGTGGGACAGTGAAATATCGTTTGTGTCCTTTTTGTTAAGTTCTTTGTGTGTGTCTTTTTTTTTTATGACGTGGTTACTTTTAAGTAAAACAGCATTTAGCTTTTAAGTACCTATTGCAATTTTAAAGTTTTTGGTGTATTATTTATTAGTCTCCCTATATATAATTAAAAAAAAATCCACAAACAAAATTATGCACTTTAAGGTACTTTTAACTAAATAAGAGGACCTGGTCTCATTATAAACAGGCCCAATTCTTACTTTGATTATGCTTTCGTCCCGAGAGGTACCGGCCTTGAATAGTGCCACCCCTTATCATCTAGGAAGTCGTAAGAGTCGACGAAGAAGAATCCTAAAGGATGATCCTGCATACTAGATTAAATGCATTCACCAACCCGCCTGCCCAGCGTGATATTCATATTAATTTATTCAAGTTTGGCTCAAAAGAGCTCTTATGAACGTCAAAACTTAAAAACTAGCGATGATTATGGGCAAAGCAGAATGTATGTTTTTCAAGTTTGACCGTTTGTTGAGGCCAATCTCAGATACAGCTACTATAAATGATATATAATAAATAACTGACTCAAAGGTCTTTAGCTGGAAGGCAGCACTTGCAAGTGGTGCATCTGTCGATCAACGGACGAGGCTCTGGCGAACATAACAGTGCCCGGTAAGCGGCAATAGGCCCGCCACCTGTTACGTGAGACCAAATTTGACGAAATGTTGGCGAAATAATATGCCTACCCCTTCGGGGAAACAGGCGTGATTATATGTATGTGTGTACTTAATGTTTACTATTTCTTAAAAGAGTATTACTATTTCTAGGCCTTAATAAGAATATTTAGAAATAGTGTTTAAAAGAATTCCAGGATATTGATGAGAAGATAATAAATGTATATTTAAAGATTATGTTTCATATTTCATAACGTTGGTATGACTATCCTTCGATCCTAATCAGAAAAAGTTTATGTTCGAAATATTAATAAATGTTCTATTGTACCTTCGGTAGGTGAATATTTGTATACCTCAAGTGTTTTTAAAAGTGTTTCATCGAACTTCATTATTAGCTGTAGCACTATAATTATCGTAATATTCCATAAAATTAAAAAGTATACTGCAGCTGCCACCTTCCTTGATAGATTCTTAAGTTGTGACTTGATATAATATGTACCTATATGAAAAACAGATTGTGATCGTAAGAAAAACAGTATTGAGGGTCGATACCAGAACTACGGATTAAGTTAAGTCGATATCTACAGTGTTATTTTGTTATTAGCTACATGCATGTGTATTGTCAGTAAGCCGAATAAACTACATACTTATTGGGCATAACGTTAGCTCGCATAACGTAGGTAGCTCGCGTCAACTGTGCAAATTAGACTATGCTATGATACCTCCAATTATTTACAATGATTCCAATATACCATTTAGTGCAAATGTGAAGGACCTCGGTCTTTACATTGACTCCACTCTTAGTTGGTCCACTCATGTTGTTGAGGTCAGTCGAAAAGTCACTGAAACATGGTGTGTCCTCTATAGACTAAAAAACTTTCTACCCATAAGCACAAATGTCTATTAGTTCAGAGTTTAATAATACCTTTTATTGATTATGCTGATGTATGCTTCTCTGATCTATACAAAGACCTTTTATTAAAATTGGATCGCCTTTTAAACAACTTAATTCGTTTTATTTTCTGTCTGCGAAAATATGACCACGTATCTTTTTATCGTTCCCAGCTTAAATGGCTGACTATTCCTTAACGTCGACAAACTAGGATTCTCACTACCCTGTTTTCTATTTTAAATGAGCCTTATTCTCCTGAGTATTTGTGATTACAAATCAGATTCCTAAGCTCTAATCACTCTCGCCAGCTTCGTTCCTCTGAAAACCTTCTGCTTGCTACACCTCAACACAGTACAGGGTTCATGTCAAACTCCTTTGGCGTTAAGGCCATCTAACTTTGGAACTCTCTTTCTCCAAATATCAGATTGGATAAAAGCAAAGCAGTTTTTATAAACTTAACTTTCAATCACTTCTGAAAATATTGATCATCGATGAAATTTTCCCCTCAAGTCATCCATTTCTTTATTTTTAAATAATATGTATATATTTGTGTTTATTTATGTGTACGTGTGTGTATTTTTATGTAGATCATCGTACTAATTTATGTAAGTATTTCTATAAATATTATCTCCTACTTGCACCGCCTTTAATGTCTCTGCTAACCCCATGGTTGACTGGTAGAGAATGCCTAATGGCATTAAGTTCGCCTTTTGTACATTGTATTTTTAATTGTGCGAAAAATAGATTAAATAAATAAACGTTATTTAGGTTTAAGGTGTTAAAACTGTGATGTTTTTTAATGACATAATATTAATTATATTATCTGTAACAATTATTTCACAGTAATTGTACTCCGTTGCTATGTCTAATGTTTAGTTGATATTATGTATAGGTCTATGAAATGCTTTGTAATATACAAATGGTTGCGCTGATGGATTATATTAGTAACTGTAGTGCAGACATGTACACAATGTGTAATAAAATTTATTATTGTTTGTCTAATTTGAGTGTGGGTCCATGTGCACTAATCTGTTAAGTATTATAATTAATTCAATATGATACATACAAACCTACATGCACGCCTGTTTCCCCGAAGTGAGTACCCGCAGAGGCATATTATACGCCCACACTTCGCCAATTATATAGTTGGTCTTACGTAATAATTGCCGCTCATCGGGCACTGTTATGTTCGCCAGAGCCTCGTCCGTTTATTGGCAGGCGCACCACTTGCTGATTTTATTGGCTTGGGCTCCTTATGTCTTGGTAGGATCTCTTTGCAATGTGATATTACATTGTGTTTTACATTACATTTATGCGACCAATACTATGTTCTAAAAGTAAATTCAACACCAATATCCAGTAAATAACATAGAATTGTGTCGCATAATTCTTCCGACATGTTGTATTCTCAATACTAACTCAAAAAGTACATAAAAGGCTCAACTACGTCACTCAAGACCAGTTATCACATCAACTGTTATAATTACGTTCAATATTTTTCGAGATATCTACCGCATCTTTTTAAAAACTTTGTTCGCGATTGTGCAAATATGTCTAACTATACAAAGAGCGTATTAAAAAAATCTACTAGTTGATGAAGAGGAATCCGACTCCCGGCTTTCGTTTTACAACTAACAGAGTTATACAAACGGGGTACTCGAGTTTCCCTTTGTGCCACTCCTCTTAGTACTACATAGTAAAAAACCATTTGTAAGAGACATACAATCAAAATAATTATTACTTATATTGTATTAGATCATACCCATTAGTAGGTAACATCTACACTCCAGGCTAAAGAGTTTGTATTGTGTCAATATAATTATGTAACACATTTCCTTGCCATAACATTTGTATTTTTTTGAACCATTTCTATTCTCTGTACGTATTTTTATATATCAGATACCATATTTAAACTGCGTGTTCCAATTGTGAACGTGTTAATGTTTAGTATGAAACAAACGAGTTGAAGGACGGGTAAACCCAACTGAGGATCACATTACGAAACCATACATTTGGAAGGCTTTGTTAATATTACTTTCGACATGTGAGTAGAAATGTGATTCGGTGTCAAACTCGATTCCGAGATCACGAACGCCGTTTGCTACATGTAAATAAATTATTTGAATGCTGGAATTGTATAATCATATATTTTATTGCATTTGTGTAAATTCAGCTGGAGTTCATTACCTAAGCAGTATTGGGAAAGCCTGTTGAGGTCTTCCTGAAGTAAATTACAGTAATTTATAACAAGATTTATATACTTTTATATCATCAGCGTACATTAGAAAACATGAGTTCATAATGTATAATTTTACATCTTTAATGAACTGAAAAAACAGAAGGGGTCCCTGTAAAGATCCTTGGGGCACTCCAAATGAAACAAGGACTGATTCAGATTCATAACCGTTAATCTTTTTGAGTTCGACTAGAATTGTATGGCATAAACCGACGCAATAAAATGCTTCAAATGCCGTTGTAGGCTATTTTGCCCAAAAGCAGATTATAATCTACCTTGTCAAAACACGTCCGAAAATCAGTAGACACAGCGTCTATTTGGATTTGACGGTATATATATTTTAAAATAAATAATTATGTTATATATTTTGTTGATTGAAATATTCAAGGATACATGGCATTATTATAATTTAATTCTAAGTTTAATAATTGACAAAACTGAATAATCGGCTACAAAATTAAACTATATATTTCACTTCACCTAAATAAACGATGTGTTTAAAACACTAATGAGGAACTTAATATATTCAAACTGTTCAAACTGTTTTATTGTTTACTTTTACTTTTAAATTCTCTCATTTGCTAACATCATATTTATAGTTGTTAATCCTATTATGTTATATATAAATAACTAGAACCTTAAATCTAACACACTCAAAGATATCTTTAATCAAGTGAGATGACCTGGTGTCGCTAAAAACTGGACAAATTTTTTTGTCGCTTCTGTTTTCGAGTTTGACTGGTTGTAGAGGGCGATCTCAGACCCAGCCACTATGAATGATAGACAAAATATATATAGAAAAACCAGAAGGCATATGTATATGTTACCAATCCCCTATATACTCAACAGTTTATCTGCAGACATCAGAGATGAATAACATAAAATAAATAGAAAGTACTTAATAAATATGCTACCAATTGTAATTACGGAGAGCGTCTACGCTATTATATATTTTTTAATATATAGTTTATAGTAGGTAATTGATCCTATAGTCAAACTGTTTGAACAGTGTTGTAGGACATTTTTTTTAACTTAAATGAAATTCAATATACTTATTACATAAATGATTTTGTACAATGTCATTTATGCACAAAATTTAACTAAATGAGACGTCTCAGTAATTGGACAAATTACTATTTTGCTTATGTTTCCGAATTAGGCTGTTTCTCGGACACAGTTACTATAAATGATAGACAAAATAAAACGCGGCCAAACCTCGGGCAGTTGGCGTAAACACTTTTGCTCACTCAGCAAACACTCAGCTGGAGTCAGAAAATGAAGTTCTCCAACCCCATCGAGGGAAGAGTAACAAAAAAGAAAAAATAAAGAAATTCATTAAGAGTATTGAGTATTTTATAACCACACCAATTATTTAGTTTCAAGATAAGTGTTATGAAGAACCTGTGTTATGGATACTAAATATCGGATAAACATACATAAATACTTTTTCCTTGTAAATACACCCAGGCCAAAACCAATATAACATGTTCATATACACAAGGAATTGGTCTATATGGGAATCAAACCAACAGCCTCGGGAGCAGAGTCCAGGTAAGCTAACCTTCACGCCATATCGTTGGTCATTATACCAGGAACAACCATCACATTATGCTCTCAGAGATACCTTTAACCAAATGAGACGACCTGGTCTCGCTATAAACTGCTAAATAGCCTTACAAAAGGCAAAGCCGCGTGCTCCACATTTAATTTAACAATAATGAAGGCACCACGTTTATTTATTCCAATGTTGTTCGCTGGGGCGAATATATTAATTACGCTAGAGCTATTTTTAACGATGTCAAAATCATTCGTCGGCTTTTCGGGAAAGAGCATTCAATTTTCTGATTGGCACTCTTCTTTATTCACTAAGTAGTTTTAATGAAAACCTTTGTGACATTCATTTTAAAATAATATAATTTTACATGTTTAATGAACACCGAGAAAACAGGCCGACACAAACTAATTAAGTGGAATAATAAAAAAAATATCTAAGGAAATATACGGGCAAATATATAGATTAAACCCTACTACACGCTATCTAGGTCTTCAGTTTTGTGTTCTAGAAGTATAAAAGAGCCATATGGAAAGTTTTCAGCTTGCCTTACATAACTACCCAGAATGACTACCGTCTTTACCATAAAAAATTGCTTGTATTTCAGGATCAAAGAAGTTTGTTGGCCTCTGATTCTTACACAAACAAACAAAACTGAAACGATTCCTATTAAGGGGCGAAATGTTTTCATATCAGACAGTATAAATGTCATAGTCCAATCGTTAAATTGGCAGTTTCTAAAAGAATTTAATTGACTACTAAACTGCTCGATCGAGGCAAATTGGCAAGAGCAACCCATTTTAGATTCAAGGATTTTTTTTGTCTTTGGTTGTTTTTTTTTAAGTCTGATCTTTAGGGTTTTTTTTAAATCATTGGCAATTAAATTTAATAGCATTTAAATATGCCGTGTAGTACTGGCCTAGACTAGTGCCACCCTCTCTCATCTCATCGAAAAGTCGACGAGGAGAAATCCTACCGGTATATGGGCAGCAGCGATGTCCTTCGTACTGACTTGAACTGCTATCACCGCCCGCGTGGTGATTTTGGCCATATACTGTAGGCTATCAGAGAGGCTAATGTTTGGCAGCGGAGTTTATATGGCCGACATTATAAACTTATTGCAAAGCCCCTTTTTAAAAAATCCCAGGCCTATCAATATCTGTCTGGTTGTCAATTCATAAAACGACATAGACACTACGTGAGTTCGAATAACGCTTTAACAGAATATTTGGATGTATTATTATTGCGTGTATTTAGGGGAAAGTAATAAAAAGAATTGTAAGTCCAGTGTCATTATTTAACGCTTAATAAAAATACCACATATTTGATTTGGCCCACTCACACACACGTACTTCTGAGTTAGTTTTGTCTTAGTAAATAAGGACAATTCTGCCAGTATTTTCTCAGAAAGCAATTTTTTTGTCACGTATTACATTTGATAGCAATTAGACTCTTGTCCCCAAAATATAGTCTAGTACAGTTTTCTCTCAAAACTATGCTTGTGTATAACAAGTTTAGTTCACAAGTGATGTGCACTGAACGGCGGCCTTTAAATTCTTAGGGTCTAGGGTTCAAACCTATGACTTTTCGAAGTCGTGTGCGTAATTATCGCTTGCTCCGTCCCTCGAAAAGCACGTTAGGCCGTTGGTCTTGGCTGTCATGAACATCAATGCCAGTCGTTATTAGGAAGTCAGTGCCTTCTAACATCCTGACAGCTGGTTAATCATATAATGATGTTTCCCTCTGGGTTGCAGAGGTTAGTTGCACGTAATAACTGAAATTCAGTCTTGGTTGAACCAGTGAGCAGACCCTTGACCCTAAGCTTAAGTCTAGGGCATCCGGGATAATGCTAGGATATGATGACTATTGATGACTGATGTGTTCAACAGAGATAATAAATTAACTATATATTTTTTCATAATAGGTTGGGGAAAAAGTCTTTTCGTATTTTTGTATGAAAAGTCAAGACATTTTTTTCAAAGTTTATTTACATTTATTTACAATATATATGTACCGTTTTGTTGAATAACTTTCTGCCATTTTGTGGGCAGAGACATTATCCCGTTACTGTAGAAACTTTGGGACTTCTGATCAAAAAAACGGGACAAATAGTTTTGGCAGTCCTCTCTTGAGGTCAACCTTACAGAACCTAAAGAATTCTGCAGAGACCGAAACAGGTGAAAATCTGAAGGCGCAAGGTCAGGGCTATATGGTGGATGCACTAGGACCTCCCAGTTGAACTCTCTTAATGTTTGCTGAGTGGCTAAAGATGTGTGTGGTCTAGCGTTATCGTGATGAAAGACCATACCCTTCCTGTTGATCAATTCCGGCCGTTTTCTCTCGACTGTTTCCTTTAATCTCATCAGTTGCTGGCAGTAAAGATCAGAATCGATGGTTTTGCCGGGCGGTAAAAGCTCATAATAAACAATGCCCTTCCAATCCCACCATACACACAGCATCACCTTATTTCGTGTTAGGCCAGGTTTGGCCACAGTCTGTGAAGCCTGGCCAACTTTCGACCACGACCTTTTTCGCACGTTCTTGTCGTACGTGATCCAGTTTTCATCGCCAGTTATCAATCTCTTCAAAAACGGCTCGGTTTCATTACGTCTCAATAATGAATCGCAAATGAGTACACGGTTCATTAAGTTTCTTTGAGTGAGCTCGTGTGGCACCCAAATATCGAGCTTTTTTGTATAACCAGCTTTCTTCAAATGGGTCAAAACTGTTTTGTGGTCAATTCCCAGTTCTTCAGCTACATCGTAACTACTAATATGCCGATCTTGCTCCACTCTTTCAAAAATGGCGTCCATTTTATTCGTAACAGGGCGACCAGAGCGAGGTGCATCTTTAACATCAAAATTTCCGGACTGAAAACGTTTGAACCAAATTTGTGCTACTCTTACTGACACTGCATCAGGTCCATAAACATCACAAATTTTTTTCACTGCTTGAGTTGCATTTTTGCCTTTTTTATAATAAAATTTTAAAATGCATCGAATTTCTTCATTAGATTCACTCATTTTTACGGAGAGAAAAACAAATGAAAAATAGCGGGAAACAACTTTTTTTTATTTTTTTCTTTTCTTTATAATGGAACCTTTTTAATGTTACCAAAACCAGTAAGACACAAATAGTACAGTCAAAAAAATTTTATAATAAGTTTATACCTACGTTATGCGAAAAGACTTTTTCCCCGACCTAATATTATATGTATACGGATCCTACCTAAGGAGCCCTTTTTTTTTTTTGTTTTTTGTTTTACGTCGGTATCATAATGCGTTTACGCACTACCTTCCGGCCAAAGGGGCACCGAAAGAGGGTGTGGGACTCACCACCGGCAGACGCGACTGCCAGCAGTAATATCCACTAAAAATCTTCCGACGATGCCCGCCGCTTGTTGAGAAAAAGGCGGGGGCCAGTACCTGGATTGCAGCGTCTGACACCCCGCCTGCGGCCAACGTCCCCCGGACCAAAACCGGGAGGACCTCCTCAGAGAGGCGTAGTGGACGCGCCCCTCCTACCTCCTTGTGCGACCATAGCGTGTGTGGCCGACTTCTCGGAGGGTCTATGGTTAGACAGCATGGGCCCCCACTTTAAGACCCTCCTGGCGCTGCTTAACGGGCCTTCCTGGCCCGCCTGATGCGCCCTCCACACGTCCCTCTTAGTTTCTCCCCCGATACCTGACGACTACGAGTACTAAGGGCACTCAGAGTCGTCGGTCTCTTGTGGTCAAGGTGGAGACCAGTCGGGGGGGTACCTAAGGAGCCCAAGTCAATCTCATCTGCAAGTAGTGCACCTGCCGATCAACGGACGAGGCTCTGGCGAACATAACAGTGCACGGTAAGCGGCAATAGGCTCGCCACCTATTATGTGGGACCAACTATATACTTGGCCAAGTGTGGGCGTATAATATGCCTCTGCCTACCCCTTCGGGGATACAGGCGTGAATGTATGTTTTTATATTACAAGGTGGCTGCGGTTTACCCGATGGACAGTGGTCAACATAGCCTATGGATACTTGCTATACCAGGGGCATTACGAGCGCGTTCTTGCCCCCTATAAAGCCGTTTCACGCTCTCTTCTTTTCAAATCTTTCCTTTTATAGAAGAGCCTAATGTTATAATGAGGTCTGGGCACTTCGTCCTGATAGCAACTTGTTCTGCGATTACTATTGATAAGGATCAAGTTGATGTTTCAATTTAATTCTTGATTGCAAAACCATAATGTACAGGTAAGGTGATATCAATAATATGCAAAATTATTAATGATGGACCTTTTCGGGCTCTCTACTAAGTGGAAGCAAAGAGAGGAAATCCTACACTTTTCTAAACTACATAAGGTTAGACTGTGAATCTCTTCGCACCAAGCATTGATAAAGGCAGCTTAAGATCGTTCGACAAGAAAAAATATTAGGGATGCTAGCTATTGTATGATCTTGAAAGTGCCAAGTAGGCCTTAGTAATAATAATGTTCATATAGTTTTTCTATTCTTTTTTATTATAATAAACCGACATGAATATTAATTAAATTTTTGCATTCCTTTCAATTTCAATTTCTTTTTTGCAGCTAGGTTTTACAAATGGGTCTAAAAGTAAAAATGCTAGTCTCAAACATAGACCCTAGATAGGGCACGACGACATTGCAGCTGTTAACTATTTATACATAATTTTAAGCAGAGAAAAACACATTTCCTTTTTAACGCTCACATACTAATGACTCTATAATATTTTGGCTCCTGAGGTCGTGGGTTCGATTCCCACACAGCACAAATATTTGTGCGTATAAATATAAATATTTGTGCTGGTCTTGGTGTTTTCCTATGTATATTAAGTATGTATGTAAAAAAAAGTATTTATGTATGTTTATCCGTTATTTATTATCTTGGTAGTAGTTTAGAACAAGTTCTTAATGATACCTATCTTGGAACTAAATAATTGGTGTAAACGTCAAAAATATTTATAAGTTATTTTTTTTTTTTGATTAAATTACATCAGCTAGCTTTGAGCACAAGACGAACATTTAATGTTGTACTTCTATATTTGAACTCGTCACACATCACTTAAGAACTCATTCTATTTGTTCTGTGAACTGAATGGAATGTAGTTTCATTTTGTTTTAATATTACTCTAGTAGAGAGTCGACGAGCTATTGCTTTTGTAATGAAGCTTTGAGCGCAATTAATTCGTACTGTCACCGCCAACGACGCATGTCAAATAAATTCTTCAGCGCATGTGCCTCGCGTCGCTACTGAGAACTAACTTCGTATAAAACAGGAGTGCAGACTTGATAAGGCGTGAATCAAAGTAATACGTTTTGTAAAGAAAGTACAGATATTGGAGAATAGTTATAAATAATAATAAACTCGTCGAAAAACTTGAAGGTAAACTATGTCTTTTGATCTAAAATGTTAAATATTTAAGAGATTTCTCGGTTTCTTTCTCGGGCACTCTGTACACTGTAAAAATGTCGTTTCTCAAGTATTCCAATACCACGTTTTTCTTTGTTGCGGATGGCTGTGGAGGCTAGTGGTTTCGGCGGTGGCGGCTCCAAGGTTTCAGCAGAGGACCCTGTTGTATAGTATAAAATAGTTTCTATGCCAATAAACAAATATATTTAAAATAATTTATTCAAGTTTGGCTCAAAAGAGCTCCTAAGTAGGTCAAAACTTAAAAACTAGCGCGCCCATTCGATGCGGGCGGGAGCTTGATCGTAAAAGAACAGGCAAGAAAATCGTCAAGGCTAGTTTTTTCTCCCGCCAGTTACAAAAAAATATACTTAGTAGTAAGACAATTTGACAAGTCTACAAAAACCTGTGTTCTGCAGTCACAAGATTTAAATAAAAGAAGAAAATAACTCTTTTTTAAGTTATACGAGCATGATTATGAATAAACATAGTAGACATGAGCAGACCAGTCCCCACTAGCGGCACGCACGAGTATGACGCATGAACCAGCTATCGTTTCGCTCAACCATATTTAGCGAACGTAATGACCCGCCGCATGACGCCACTACCGCAAAAACAAATAAGTGAGCATGACATACTCAAGCTACATGATAAAATAATTTGAACAAAATAACATTATATTAATGAAATGTGCTTCAAACCACTAATATTTTTTGTCTTATGAAAGATATCATTTTTAGCAATTCCTTCTTAATATCTATATAATCATTTGGACAATACTATGCATTCCTAATCAAAATCAAATTCCCTCCAGTACAAAATTTACTTCATATTACACAGTCATGATTTAGGAGAATGATAGGACTAGAAAACTTTTACAAAACTAAATTATTTACGTACATAAAAAATGAAAGTACATGTTTACTAAAATGTGGGTACATTCTTAGATTACAAACCATAACTGTAACAGGCGCCGCTTACAGGCAAGTTTCAATAATGCTGACGACGTAACCTTGCTACACACACTCACTGACACACTGCCCGAGGAAGCGCCAGTTGTTTAGTCACCTGAACAATCTATACTTATGGTGTCTGATCAGCTATTTAGTAAAACCTTTTGCTATCGAACTGAATAACTTAATTGAACCATCTATCACTTAGCTACGAATGTTTCTTCCGATTGAGAATTATTGTAGATTTGCAATATCTAACCGCCATTGCAGTTTAATCGACACTGAATGCCGCAAGTGATTCAACGCAGGTTGTATTTCACACTCTGACTCTAGAAATAAGCGTCATGCTACTATCGATGTGTGAGAAAGGAAGTGTGGTTTCTTTAGAAGGACCGCTCTGCCTGCCCATCATCTGGTTTCTTTGACGACTCCTTCAACTCCTTGTGAGATGAAAGGCGTGAAACTATTCTTGGCCGGTACCACACGGTATGTGTGTACTTAACCCAAATTATTTATGATTATTTGTTTATTACCACGCAGCTCCAGTGTGGATTGACTAGCTAAGCTATTAAAAGAAAGGCTATATGCGGATAAAGTTCTTAAAATTTATCGATATATTTACAGAATGAAAAAAAATATTAAAAGAGATTTCATTACATCTTACGAAATCGTGTATAAGTAAAACAGTATTTAGTTTTTCAAAAAACAATTGGCTTTGACAAACATAGAAGACCTATAACGTGGGACCATCAATATACTTGGTATAATATGCCTCTGCCTACCCCTCTAGGGAAACAGGCGTGTGAATGTTTGTATGTATGGAAGAGTCGAAAGCTCTAAGTCGTACTCTTGAGCACAAATGGGTAGAAGATTATGTGACAAGTGCTCTAATATTCTTTCGCAAATTGAGAGGTTTCATTGATATTCACAAAGGTGATTTTTTAAAGCACAATTTTAAAACGTCGACACGTGTACCGATAGTGTCTTGTAGAGGTTGGCTTGGGCTCCTCAGATCTTGTTAGGATCCCTATACATCCTTTGACTCTTCCTTTACCAAGTATTACCAAGTTTTTTATGGATTTTTATGTGTCTTACGATTTCGTCAAGTATTCTTTACTTACGAATCACTTTTTCGATATCAATATAATTATTCACAGACCCAATAGCCCTAAATTGGAAAAAAAAAATCAGAAGACAGTTAAAAAGGTTTTATTGTGGAGATGTTGTGACGTGAAATAAGATATAGATGTGCTGCGTTGAAAACTGGACTACTGTGGTCAAATTTACCGTCATAGTACTGCCTTTCACTTACTGAATCACTTTACTGCCAGCTAGTTTACTTATATACCTCGTCTCAAGCATAAGTGAGCAAAGCATAAGTAACAACGGATCAAGACGAAGTCGAAACTAGAAAGCACATTGATATTTTCCATAATTTCAGAAGGCGCTGGAATATAGACTTTAAAGACAGCATTTCTGCACAATTTATTGGCGTCACTTGACCTTCAAAACGACACTTGTTCTAATGTGTATTGCGACAAGGAAAAATAGTTTGAAAATTAATATAAAGAAATAACTATTTTCTATAATTTATTGATTCAGGTTTTACTTTGCGGAATTCTATTGTAAGCAAGCGATTAAAAATATCTTTGTACCGATTAAGTATGGAAAAAAACATCCGTCAAATAACCCTTACGGATCCAATTGTAGCGAAGAGATTGATTTTTTCGTGAATGACTACGTATACCTACTTCTACAAAATATTGCTGGAATATTACACAAGACTCATTCTTTGCTTGTACATCTTGACCAGCTCCAAAGAGAAGGCAAACCAGTTGAAATTATCTGCCGTACTGAACATTTCATGGAAAAGGGCTTAGAACCGCTTCTATGTATCCCGAACTTTAAACTCGCAGCCTGTTGTTCAAGAGACAGTAAAAGAAAAGGTGGCTCGTCTATATTAGTAAAACACAGACGTCAGTGGATGTAACTTCCACAAATTGCTGGCCTATCTATATGCGGTATTATTTAATGTTGTGGATTAGAGTTGACAACCCTTAAATTATCATTATTGTATGTAGGTATAAAGAACAGTGAAATTTAGACATATTTTATGACAAAAAGTATATTCTTCTTAAAAATATATGTAATAATTCACACAAAAAAGTGATCTTGTGTGCAGATTTTAATATAAAAACTCTTAAAAAAATTCGTCAATCTCAGGAGTTCGCAGACTTTTGGTTAAGTTATAATCTTACCCTGCAGATAAAGCAACCAACCAGAATTATTAGTAACACATATTTAGATAATTTTGCTCAGAATGTAAAGCGAGGCTGCAAAAGTAAGGTACTTGACTGGTCTGTCAGACCACACAGCTCAGCTGTTGAAACTCCCTACCAACAAATCTTGTATAATTAGGACTTGACGCCACAAAAGACGTGATTTTTTAAACGAAAATATGAATAAATACAGAATTCATTTACATTCTCTATCTTTCTCGGACTAACGATCCTAACAAATCATATAATCACTTTTACGACATATTTAAATTAATACATGAACTTTGTTGCCTGTACAAACTTTGTCTAATACCTACGGATAGAAAGCATAAATAGATGTCTAAAGGTGTAATACAATAAGACAAGGTTGTGTTGCAAAAGAAGGAGAAAATTACTTTGGCATTACAGAAAATCACCTACAGCTAAAACATGCTGATCCCTATCTTAACTCAAGACCATTTGTATATAACTACCATTTTTATAATATAGCAATTAAATGATTTGGTTGATTGCTGACTTCTTGGCGGGAAAGTGAAGCCTCATGAGTTTTGTTTTATTTTCTAAAACTTGTGATATTTCGAACATTGATGTGTAATGACGGTGGATTATTAACCGTTAAGTGTTTGTGAACGTACATAAGTGTTGGTAAATGAAGAAGAGCATCAAGGGGTTTAGTCTTTATCACCACTCTCATATTCTCATTTAATATATATCTTACTTGACACTGGCTAAATGATAAACGCACGAAACCATTATTTAAAAGAAAAAAACATACTACACATGAATCAAGATCGTCAGCCGTGAATAAAAATGGGTTATATGCCATAATAAAAAAATATGATAGCCTTGCTACATAATACATCAACACAATTAAATATTGTTGATTGCAGGAAACATTTACGAGTATGATTATTTTACTTATTGTTGTTCCCCCCTGTCAACATTAAAGCACAATGTGAAACACAAAAAAACCAGAGGCACTTAATTATGAAAAGGTTTGATAAATTGCGTTGTAACAGTTGCGGGATTATAGCCTTTGTAGAATTCTTGTTACTCTACTAACATTGAGATTTCGTTTACATTAATTTTATTACCGATTATAATTTTTATTCAATTTCCCTTACCGTCTTGTGGAGATTTCATAGAATATATAATTTGTATGCACAACAAAATTATTACATGTTGCTTAAGTATTTTTAAGGAATGAAATGAAATGAAATTTAAAATATAGTCTTTAAAGATCATCATGATCATTCGTCAAATATTCACACACAAAATGGAAATTCGATATATTTTTTAACAACAATGAAAGAGATATGGCTGGTACCGTATTAAAGAAATAAAAGCAAATGGGTTCTTTGTCAAAATTTGTCAAGGTTTGCCAGTTTATCTGTGACTCTTATCGGGGGGATCTGTCTGTCAGCCTGTCGTGATTCTAAAGGGGGGAGGGGATTGTCCGTCAGTCAGTCAGTCAGTCTGTCGGTGACTCTAACGAGGCTTCCAAAATTTGTTTGAATATATCTTTTCATAAGTGGACGGCTCCAGCTAGGTGAAGCAACGTCTTACGCGGAATGGCTGGCAGCGGTTGGGTGCGACGAGCTGAAGATCGAGCTCAGACGCGTGCCATTGCAGAGGCCTCTGTCCAGCTGTGGCCGAATGTAATTATGATTCTGACAAAAAATATATTCGAAAGGAGCTTATAGAAACCCAACTCTCTGAATGAAATTATTTCATATAACACGCTGCAATAAATATGATTGTAGTATAAAATATTGCGATAACTAGTAAAGATTCTTTATGGAGCATCCAATAATGAATTCCGATTAATATATATTTATATTTATATTATATAGGTTACTCGTAGACTATTAGGCGCCTTTGAAAATGAATAATATTTTATTTTTATTGGGCTCTGATGGAGCACTGAATGTTGACATTACTTAATACTAACGCGCCCATTTCCTATCGGCAGGAGCTTGGCCACAGTAGAATCGAGCTAGGAACTCGTAAAACTTGTCCTTCTACCAGTACTGATTAAAATCCTACAACATTGCGTTTCCACGTCTATGCTATTTTTTCTATTACATTGTGCTGGATGTGTCTCAAACCGTGACAGTCTCAACGACGTCTGGCCGTAAGCACTGTCGTAGTGCGGTCACTTATTTATTTATTAAATCTTTATTGCAGATATAACACATTATACCGATGTTTCAAAATTGTCTCATTTGAAAAGTGAATCAGTCTTCTTGCAAAATTCAAATGTAAAGTTACAATTCAAATGTCCTCCTGAATCTTTTGTGTTCACTGAAGAATGCATTGCCATCCTTGAAGATTACCATTTTATTAAGTCACATAACAAAAATAAATACATTATTTTCTAAGACTCGTTAAGTGCCTTACAAGCTTTAAATATAAACCTTTTTAAATGTATACACAGTATTATTGTACATACATACATACATACATAATGTCACGCCTCTTTCCCGTAGGGGTAGGCAGAGATCACATCCATCCACTTGCTACGATCTTGGCACACACTTTTAGCTTCATTCACACTCATTAACCTCCTCATACACGCCCGTCGGTTTAGTATCATTGTTTTCAATATAAAATCATGTTTATTGAATTGTTTTCATAATGGTTTAACAGTGGAGTTAGTGTGGATCCCGAGTCACGTGGGGATAACTGGCAATAAATGTGCGGATTCTTTTGCCAAACAGGCTGCGACTAACGCATCTGTGTATTTGAGACAATACTATATTCAATGTTATGAACTTTTAAATGTTCCGAAAAAAGAAATTACTTACTTATTGGCAAGAATTGTGGAATAGTAGCAGTAAAAAAAGGTTACTATTTCTATAATTCTCATCCGTCCATACCTACTAAGCCTCAGTTTTTTTAATTAAAAAATATCATAAATACGGTTGTTTCAGTCATGTGCAGATTTCGTATTGGCCATTGTTGCACTCCTCATTTTCTAAATAAAATTAGAATACGTGATAATTCAATTTGTAAATATGGATTAAAAAATGATACCCTTTATCACATCTTTTTTGAATGTCCCAGATTTTTAAATTCCAATTTTTATAATTCTTTATCAATGTAAAAAGTGTCATTGCTTATATACTTGTCATATTTACTTACAATTACTTGTCGTAATTTGTAAGGATTTATTTTTTTGTAAGGATAAAATTTATTACACAAAATGACATCAAACTTAAATTCTTAACTTTAATTCTCTTTTACCATTTAGCAAAGCTTCTCTTTTGTTTCTTTCCTTCTGTTCACATGTGAAGTCATCATACGAGTCTGGCTGTATTGACGTCACTACCTAATGACTAATGACATAGTGCCATTAATTTAAAAAAGAAGAAGATATTGATATATATAAGAGACAAGTGACGATACAGAATAATATTAAGTAACTATTTTCGAACCCGGTTTACATCCGTATTTAAAATAGAGAGAGAAAAGAAGAGTGATAGATGCCGCAGCATTACGCTGACACCTGTAACAGAATACATTATTTATATTGCTAAGTTACTTTTAAAAAAAAATTTTTTTTTGATACTGTTTGATCTAATTGTTTGAGTTATGATATTTTGTCAATTAATCAATACAAAATCATTTATTTCATAAACAATTACATAGTACTTGCAAACGTCAACTATTATTAAATTGATCGGTATTCTTATATACCAGGTTTTCATAAATAAACTGATGCGCCACTGACAAAATAACAATTTCTTTAAATTTTTCCCTTAGAGAATGTCCACACAGGAGATTATAAATTGCTCGAATAGCCCTCTTCTGCAGCACAAAGATAGTTTGAATATCTGGGGCACAACTGTCACAGAAGAATACCATACGACATAACACTATGGAAATAGCTATGATAAACTAGCCTAGCTGTTACAACGTCTTTTAATTGGCGAATTTTCTTTACCGCGAATGCTGCAGAGCTGAGTCTACTCGACAATTCACCAATATGTGAGCCCCACTGTAGCTTAGAGTCTAAATTAACAACTAAAAACTTGGATCCACAAGGGTCAACTCATTCTCCTTTACCATAATTGTAGTGTTTACCTGTCTGACGTTAGGCGTCTCAAATTTAATACATTTCGTTTTAGACCCATTTAATAACAAATTGTTGACGTCAAACCAGTGAGATCGCATTATTTACTCTGTCTAAAGTCTGATTTCGTTTTAACTTACACAATAATGATGTATCGTCAGCCAACAATACTATCTCGTGGATTTCTTTTACAAAATTTGGCAAATCATTAATAAAATCAGACTAGAATCGAGTCAGCGGAGCCCCCATATTAACAACAGAACCCTGAGATCGCTTTCCATCAAACTTAACCTTTGAATGATATTACTTAAATACGAAGTGAGAAGATCTAATGCGGTTTTTCTAATTCCTTAATATTCTATATTTTTATAAATATTTCATACCGAACACAGTCAAAAGCTTTAGACAGATCGCAAAAAATACTTTAAAGCATCCAAGGAATCTTCCCAAGCATCAAATATATGTTTCAAAAGCTCAACATCTGCATCAACATCGCAACCCATTTTTATTAAAACATCTTAGCATTTGTAAAAAAGATTTTCATCAATATCACTAAGGCTGGAATAGCCCCCGAGGACTGCAGCTTTCTTTTCACTAGAAGTGATGAATGTCTTAATTATATTCATAGGTGTTACATGACTACATGTAAAATCTATGGTACATGTATTCACGTCATATCTTAAAATAGATTCCGCTAAAGAGGGCGAGCAATTTAAAGCTTTTGTGATAGACACTAGAATATTTGTAAAAAAGTTTTCAAAAGCATTGGCATTAGGCACATGCACTAGAATACTCAAATAAATTTACATTAAAATCTCTACACACAATATTTTTTTTTTACTTGTACAAAATGTTTCTAATCTAAATCCATAATTAAATTAAATTAAAAATTAAATTAAAAAAATTAAAATTCAAAATTCATTTATTCAAGTTTGGCTCAATAGAGCTCTTATGAATGTCATACTTATAAACTAACGCGCCCATTCACTGCGGGCGGGAGCTTGATCGTAAAAGAACGGGCAAGAAAATCGTCAAAGTTGGTTTTTTCTCCCGCCAGTTACAATTAAAATACATAATATTAAAACAATTGTGTGAATACCTTCAAATAAATCATATGAAGCTGAAGGAGGTCTGTATACACTCAATACAATGAACTGCATTTCTATGATAAGTTCAACAGAGAGATTTACTATAAACATGCTATATAGAAAATCTCTCGCGTTCCTGGAATCTAAACTGTTTACTTACTATAATTAATGATCGGCCATATATAGCACCACTCCTGCAAAACGAACTTCCTAACAGGTGATTGTTGAAATTGAACATGAGCTGGTTACTCTTTACCTAATGTTCAGTAATACAAAAAATACCAATTTGATAATAGCTCATAAACAATTCAATTGTAATTGAAATTGAATTGTTTCATAAAGTTGGTCCCACGTAATAGGTTAGAGCCCATTGCCGCTTTTCGGGCACTGTTATATTCGCCAGAGCCTTGTCCGTGGTTCGGCAGGTGCACCACTTGTAGGTGAGGTTGGTGTGGGCTCTTTAGGTCTTGGTGTGATCCCTATATTTCCAGTTTCTTGCCCAATATTCCTCAAATGTTTTGGTGAATTAGGTTGATGACATTATATTATTTGTGCTTTGTACACTTTTTATTGCCAGAAAAAGAGTTATCTTTTGTCTGAACACCTAGTTTAAATTGTCACATAATAAATTATTTATGTCGTAGTGCTCAATTAAATATAATAGTTACAAAACAATTTGTCGTTTAAAATAATTGGATAGGTAAAACTTACCTTTAGTTAATAAATAATTATTTCTAACAATACTGTTAGTGTCAATTATTCTACAATTATTATTTTAAGTACATAGGTTGTACAAAAATAAATTTAGTATGTATTTTAAGTAATTTTCGGACTTTGACAAATGCTTAGAATAGGGGAAAGTGAACATAATAATTTCTTGTCAATAAGAATATTCTTATCTCATCATTAATGGCATGACGCTGTTATCCGTAGTCGATGCCATAAGCAATTAGTGTTGGATGCACCCTGTGTGGACTCACTTGCGGCTTTAAGTCTCGACAAAACTATAATTGTGGTGAGCAAGTCTGTAGTAAGCCTCAATCAGAGGATATATGCGTAACTAAGTGAAAGTTCTTTGGATGTTTTATCCGTTTAGAAACTATGAAATAAAACTACTCTATTTAAGACTTTATTTGTTTAAAACTATCGGCCGTTAGCTAAAAGCTGTCCAGACAGCATATAGATTGTTTGAAGGATTTAGGAATGTGGATGATTTGTTACTTTATCGAATATAACCCTTTAAGACTATGGGACCTTACGGTAGCAAAAGGGTTTAATCAAAGAACTGTTTAGACACCGTTTAGATTGTTCAGGTGACTAAAGATCTGAAATGGCGCTTCGTCGAGTAGCGTGTCATTGTGTGTATACAGCAAGGTAGCGTCACCAGCATTATTGAAACTTATCTGCGGGTGGCGACGGATTAGGTTCTCCGGCGAGGCAGCGAGCCTCCTTGCCGTATTGCCGCCATGGGATCTGGAGGCAATAGTTCTCGCGCGCCTTTATGAGTGGCGCGTAGAGATGCTACGTCGTAGGAAAACTCCGCTGCCACGGCATCTCGATGCACAGCATCGAACGTCCGACGCGATCTCATGGCGTCATGGAGGGAACGACAGTCGCAAACCCCTCGCAGGGCTCGCCACGATATGGGCAGTAAGTCCCCTCTTTGAGGAGTGGCTAGAGCGCCACGGCGTCCTCATCTTCCGAATGACGCAGGTTCTAACCGGGCAGTGCTGTTTCGGTAAGTTCCCGCACATAATCAGGTGGGAGAAAATGTCCGGGTATCACCACTGTGAGGATCGGCCGGAGGACACGGTGGAGCACACCACCGCGGTCTGTCCGTAGTGGCAATAGGCGGCGGCGACCTCTCGCGTTCGGCCCTGGTGGAGACCATGGTCCGGAGCGAGAAGGAATGGGATGTTGTTGCCTCCTTCTGCGAAGCAGTCGTGCTAGCAAAGGAGGCGAAGGAACGAGAGAGGCAGAGTGCCTCTCGTCACGGATCCAGCCGCCGCGGTGGACGGTCGAGACGACTCCCGGCCACCGCAGGCGCAGGCTTGTGGGCGGTAAGTAATGGGTAACTCGCCGCCCGTTAGCCTACTACAGGCGACAGGCCGCGTCGACGGCGCGTTCGTGTTCCACGCGCGCCTCAAAGAGATGTCAGCACATTGAGAGGCCCTTGGGTAGGGAGCTAAGCCTGCCAGAGTTGCGGGACTGTTCGAAAGGGTTACCACGGCATTGGTATTTACAGGCTCAAGAAGGAACCACACACCCACAGGAGAAGACGGTTATTAGATGATTTTCCATCCCAATAAAAAAGGTTACCATGTAACGAAGAATTTTGCTTTTTCGTATAGATGTAGAGATATTTCTATTTTCGAGATTAATTTATAGATTCGTATAGTATAGAGATGTAAGACTAATGGATTTTCCGAACAAATTATCAAAACATTTGAATAGGCCTGGGATAATAATCTATTATTATCAATCATAATTATTATTATAATAATTATCATTATATCATTATTATTATCTATTATACGTATGTATCTGTATAGCTCCAATTGTAACATGAAAAAGGAACGATGTACCTGAAGCTATAACAGTGACATTGTATATTGCGCAAATAGAGTTTTGTCATATTATATCAATGGAATGTGCTGGATATCAGCAATACAATTCACACAAGACTTAAGTCAACTGACCTTCTAACGGTCACTTGTTCAAATGTCTGTTAAAATTTGAATTTGATTACTCGAATTATAAAATATTGTTCTGTTCTTGTGTAAACAAGCGAAGTATAATAGTGATTCAATTGTTTATACAACTGTTTGTTCTATATTATGTACTTACCGTTATTTGTAGTATTTTTAATGGACTTTTTGGCGGGAAAGTGAAGAGTCATGATTTCAGATTTCTTTCATTTTTTTAAATTTGTGATATTTCGAACATTAATGTGTAGGTAATAATGGTGAAATATTAACCGTTAACAGTGATATTTTAATAAATACTTTAAACACTCTATAAACAGATGTTTATGTAAACGGTGTCTGAAAATTTTAACTACGATTAACGCATGTTTAAATTTCTCTATTCCAAGACACAAGCAAGCGTTTAGGTAAAACCGCTTCTAAGCGATACGTTCACTTAATCGGTTTTTATTCATTCTTTCACACTCCGTGTTAAGCAAATCATATTCGACTTAACGGAGTTCATTATTATAAAATAAAAATAAAAAAAAAAAATACTCCACATATAACAAAAAATTGTGATTTTAATGAAATAATCTTTTTATGTATTTCAACCACTTTTAAGCCTACAAACGGTCATATTAGGAAAACAAAATACCTACTTCTAAACTATAAGCGTAATGGAGCATGAAACGGAACGTCACAGTTATCAGCTGTCATCCTTTAAAATATAGGTAAATAAATACTGTAAATTAATTGAACATAATCAAAAACAATTGGGGTCTTCTTGGCGGAAAAGTGAAGCGTCATGTTTGCTGCTTTGTTTAATTTTCTATAATTTGTGATAATTGTAACTTCCGTTGATTTTATTACAAAACGATATGACGAAATGGTTAAAACTTTAGAGAAATTTGAATCCGAAAAATTAAGCAATATGAAATATTTAAAGTCTTTGGAAAACAAGATAGAAATCATTGAGCGGAATAAGTTTGCCAGTTGTATAGAAATAAACAAAGTTCCTAAAAAGCTATCTAAAACTGCGACATTAGTACAAAATTTAGGTTGTACTTTAAACTTACCTATAAATATTCCTGATATTATTGATATTTACCGAGTAAACTCAGAAAAAAATAAATTATTAAAATAAAAAAATATCGAAATAACACCAAAACATCTACCTGAAAAATTAATGTACAAATTAATAACTGTTCATCTTATACCACAAATTAACAAAGTCGCTGTATTCCATTATTGCCGCTTTGATTTTTTATGCTCCCAGACATTGATCTGCCCTCTTCACTTCATCAGAATAATGTCAATTGTGTTCTATAGATATATATCACCCATACATAAAAAAAGGTCCAAAAAACATCCATCACAAACTATAGACCAATTTCAAAACTCTGCATAATATCGAAAATTTTAGAAAGAATAGTTTATAGCGCAGTTTACTCGACATTGTCACAGTCCTTTAGTCCTCACCAACACGGTTTTCTGAGGGGACGTTCCACTGTTACCAATCTAGCTTTACTTGGGGACGATATCACTGAGGCAATGGCAAATGGGCCGCAGGTTGATGTCATTTACACGGACTATAGTAAGGCATTCGATAGGATACACTGCTGATTTTAAAGCTGTCCAATATCGGTATCAGTGGTGATCTGCTAAGATGGTTTACTTCATATATAGACAACCGCTCTCAGGCTGTTGTTGTTAATAATTACATATCAGGGTGGGTGTCTATACCCAGTGGCGTTCCGCAGGGATCTTTACTCGGGCCTTTGTTGTATATAGTCTATGTAAATGATATTGATTTCTATATGCTCTCATCTAAGCTTCGCAGACGATATATTTTAATTTTTTTTATTTGATTTTATTATATAAAAAAAAAACAAAACAGAAGGGTACATTCATATAACCTCAAAGAAAACCGCACAGCGGTTTATTTGCGAAGGTTAAGTCGCCACTTAAACTAAGTTTAATATGTTGCCAGTATATGTACCTACATATGAAAATAGTGGCTAGGGTCACTACGGTTAACGATGCAGCGGCTCTTCAGGCGGACTTATTTAATCACTTAGAATTAAACCCGGCTTAATGCAGTGTTGTTTTGTATAGCCGCAAGCGTTTAGTACTAACGTACAAGTATAGTCTCAGTGGGCATGTGTTACAAAGATTGGATGGGGTACGGGACCTAGGTGTTTATCACGATTCTAAGCTTATATTTAATGACCACATAGAGTCTATAGAGGCCAAAGCCGATGATATTATTATTATCAAAACGATTAAAATTCATCTGGAATATGCGTCTCAAATATGGAAACCCAGATATAATGTATATATTTCAAGAATTGAGGGTATTCTGATAAATGAAATATATCAGTTACCGTACCCTTACAGCTCTGATAACTAAAAAAAACAGAGGGTACGAAAACATACATATTATTATGTGTTAAAGCAGCTAAGACATGTTGCAAAACGCTCAAAATTGTTTACATAACGCTAGTTCAATCTGTCATCTCATATTGTATTTCTACTTGGGGCGGTGCAGCAAAAACAAAACTTATTGAGCTAGAAAGATAAAGAAAATAAAATAAATAATCATTTATTGCTTTTAAGAAATATATTAACATTACAAAAATTATTAAAATTAGTTTTAACAACTTCAGATATGGATAGCTAAACTAACCTCGAATCCTGAAATATGAAATGCTTTAAAAATAACTTTGACTACATTATCATTAAAGATATTATAAAATTTGAAAAGGAACATCGTAACTGTGTACATAACATATAAAACAATAAATTGTTTTAACAAGTTAAAATCAATATACTTCACTTGTTTATACAAAATCGATGAAGTATTTTATAATTAAATTCCAAAATTTTATTTCTTATTGTAATAGTCATTTGAACAAGTGTCCCACAGACGGAACTAAGTTGAGCAGATAATCATATAAAACAACAAGTTTCAAACAAAAGTATTCACCTATTTACACTTCAAGGAGTCAATTTAGAGGTTTGATTAACAACAACAATGAAATTCGCAGCGTACCTGTTCCAATTGGTCGCCATTGCTTTAGCGTTTGCCACCGTAAGTATTTATTTTTTACATTTCATAAATTTGTTACTTTTGTCATATTTATCTAGTGCAGATTGGCGAAAGAATTTGTCTCAGACTGCCTGTACCTGGTAACCTGGCTTGACCATCGGAGTTATCGATTACTCGAGGTCGACCTGACTCCTTTTTGAATTAGCTACACATGAACTGTTATTTCCTCTGATTCTATTTCCACAAGTAATTACTATTCAAAGATTCTAACTGGTTACTGAATATTCCCTTGATGATTACTACTTACTTACCCACTTCTGAGCACGTACATTCACTTACAAGCCAAGGTGAGAGGGCAATGGGTCACTCCTCCACGCGGACCCGGTGCAGATTGGGGAAGGCATTTGGATTCAGCTATTTGCTAGCTATTATTTCCTCGGGCACTCAGTACTCTGTAACTGTGTCGTTCTACAAGTATACCAATACTACTTTACTCTTTGCTGCAGATGGCTGTAGAGGCTGGTGGTGACGGCGGTGGCGGCTCCAACTGCTGTTTGGTTCCAGAAAAACACATTAATTTAGATTACTAAATATTCTATATTAAAGTCCTTTTAATATAATAAAATAGTTTTTGAGTCAAGAAATAAAAATACAGTGTAGGTTCATACAAAATTAAAATAAATATTTACTAAAATGTGGTTTCATTCTTTGCTTTCAAACAATAACCTGAGCAGTCGCCGCTTACAGGCAAGTTTCAATAATGCTACCGAATACCTCGCTGTATACACTTACTGACACCCTGTCCGAGGACGCGCCAGTTATTTTTAATTTAATTTATTTCACTCTCCAAAATGAAATAAACATTAATTTTAATTTATTCTATCGCCAAACTACACAATAATTCAATAGCGAATATAACACCTTTTTAAAGACATAATAATTATGTTACTAACAAAATCACAAACATAATACCATCTTTGGTCATCTGAACAATCTATATGGCGTCTGATTAGCTTTTTAATAAACCTGTTGCTATCGAACTCTTTCTTTTCTTTATTTCTAAATGGATCTTGCCAAGAACTATTATAATCCTTAATTGCACAAAATAATTTTAAGTATGACAAGAGGTATATAAAATAACATGTACAAACGTGGGCTTATCTCTAGAAGAGATCTCTACCAGCCAACCCTAGTAGTTGTAAACTAAATAGTTGTACGGGATAAATGTTGTCCAAGAAAAGTGTTACTAATAAAAATTAAAAATTAAAATTAGAACAAACTATAAAGCAAATGCATGCTAAAAATATATTGAATATATTTACATACATACAACTTATACTAACAGAATATTGTAAGAGAACAAATGAAACATTTGTAAAAAAAAGTGCTAATTATGTGCGAAATTTGACAAGTAGTGATTCCTCAGTTTAATTTTGAACGACTGAAGTGATGGACTCTTACGAATAAGAGAGGGACTACAGTTCCACACTCTTACAGCATGAGCTGAAAAGGAGTTACGGAAATACTTACTGTTGGAGCAAGGAGAAACAATGGTCTTAGTTACACAGGATCGTTTGGGGCGGGATGTAGTAGGTAGAACATTGATACGAACACGCAAGTAATGGGGGAGCTGGGGATGGTAAGAATTTAGTACTACACAACAACAGAATGTGTACATCTCTGCGGAGCCTTATAGGAAGCCATTTTAGTCTTTCCCGATACACAGAAACATGGTCTTATTTACGCAGTCGTAATAAAAATCTTATGGCCAGGTTCTGTAGACGTTCCAGCTTGTTAAGTAACTCCTCAGTTGCATCCAAATAACAGATATCAGCGTAGTCGAGAATGATAAATCTGCAAGTCATCCGCATACAAGTGGTAGGAAGAAGAAATAATAGGGGTAATTTTTTTGATAAAAAGAGAGAAGGGAAGAGGAGAAAGAACGCCGCCTTGCGGCACACCTGCAGTTAAGGAACACCAGTCAGATAGCAAGTCATCACTCCTGACACGCTGTCGTCTACCGTGTAGGTAGTCTGTAAACCAAGCAATTACTGGAGGAGGAAAGTTATCAGAGCGCAGGATAGCAAGGAGAATGTCAAAGTCAACAGAGTTGAAAGTGCTGCTAAAATCAAGGAGTACAATAACACTTAACATTGTATTATTATAGTTCTTCTCACAGAGCGGGGGCTCGGAACTGGCACTTAGATTCACTTACACCTAATTTTTATTTATTTGCTTGTAAGTGAATCTAAGCTTCGTGATTTCAGTGTACCTAGTACTATTTAGTTTTTTTTAAATATATATTTTGTTTTGAAATTTTCAAGTGCTATGTAATAGCTTATGAAATAAAGATTTTTTTACTTTAATAGATATTAACTAAAATACCAAGGCTTACCACATTTTCGACATAAGCAATAACTCATATAAAAATCATTACACAACCGCTCACAGTTCACGCTACAGCACATACACAGGATTAAGGACACCGCTTCGAGTGACCCGCAGGACCCCCTCGCACATTTGTAGCAGCACTAACAACTACAGCTGCTCCCTGGCGAGTCATTGGCTGCGGATTCACCTCAACTCGCGCTTTCAACGGGTGCAGAGAAATAAGGGCCTCCAACTCCGGCATGGTCTCCACGCGACGACGGGTTTTGTCAGGGAGACAAATGGAGATTTTTCCATCCACTGTCCAGCATGGTGTCATCCCGAAATGCCGGCGCGCTGACATGTTGTAATTGCAGAGCTTCCTCCGGCAAGGTGTCAGTGATTGTGTATGGCGAGGTTACGTTGCCAGCAATATTGAAACTTGCCTATAAGCGCGACTTTTTAGGTTATCGTTTGAAAGCAAAGAATGTTATCACATTTTAGTAAATATTTATTTTAATTTTTTTTTAATTTACACAATATTTTAATTTTTTGACTCAGAAATTAGATAATCCTGCATTAAAGTCCTTTTCTGGGACCAAACAGCAGTTGGAGCCGTCCCCGCCGGAACCACCAGCCTCCACAGTCATCTAGAACAAAGAGTAACATGATATTGGTATACTTGTAGAACGACACAGTTACAGAGTACTGAGTGCCCGAGGAAATAACAGCTAGCAAATAGCTGAATCAACAAGGAGTTAGGTCGGTTACTAAGATGGTATAGCCAGGTTACCAGGTAAAAGCAGTCTGCTATACTTGCCTTCTCCAATCTGCACCGGATCCGCGTGGCGGAGTGACCCATTGCGCTCTCACCTTGGTTTGTAAGTGAATGTTCGTGCTCAGAAGTGGATAATTTTTAATCACCAAAGGAATATATTTTAGTAACCAACCAAGAAGCGCTCGCAGCTCCGCGATGTTCGGTGGTCGGAAACGATCACCGAAGTAAAGCAGAGTTTACAGAGGTCAGTCCTTGGATGGGTGACCGTTTGTGTGGCATTTGATATCGAGCGCTTCCGTGCTTCGGAAGGCACGTTAAGCCGTTGGTCCCGGTTATCACTAAATGTAGTCGTTAAGCCATGTTAGAGGCCTAATTGGGCGGCTTGAAAAATTCTAACAGCAGGACGCCATACACCTGCCTCCGCCAATCCGCACTGGGTCAGCGTGGTGGAGTATGACCCAATACCCTCGCACCTTGGTATGTGAGAGGAGGCTCGTGCTCAGTAGTGGGACGTGAATGGGCTGAGATGATGAACCAACTTTTAATCTTTGAATATTAATTACATATGGAAATAGAATAATAGGATTTCTGTACAAATTATCATAACATTTCTTTTGATGGGTTTGTAATAATAATTATCAAGTACTAGCGGTCGCCGCGGGTTCGCCCGCGTGGATGTCGGTTACCGCTGCAAAATGCCTACCCAGAAAAGACACGATCAGCAAAATGATTCCCAGGTCAATTCACAGACACCGACACTAACATCGACGACGCAGTCATCATCCGCAGGCTGCATAGATTGTCTTTATGTGGATGTTAAAGTTGTTAATGATAAAAATATTTAAATGTAATTAATTCTAAGTTTTCACTCCTACCGGCAGTCCCGGAGTGCAACCCGTTGTTTTGGGATAGATAACTAAAGAGATTATTGTAGAGCTTCTCTATAAACAACATTTGACGTTAAATTATTTTCAGATAACAAAATAAACTGATGGTCGGGAGCCCAGACCCGTGATGCCGTGCAGCAGAAATCGTAATAATTTAATTTCGCCATAACTTCTAAACCAAACGTCCAATTTTGATCATTCAAGGACCAAATATTATTAACATAAACTGCACTTAGTGATGAAATAATTTATTTAGATAAGGATTAAAAGCACAAGTAAAATAAATGCATTTAAATGTAGTCCAAAAAAATTCAAGATTTTTAAATAAAAAAATGGTTGTTGTGCCTCACTCGAAATAGATACGTATAGTGTGTCGCGGACTTTTTTGTAGATATTTATAAGATTTACAATTAATTAGTACATTTTGTGGTTCTATATTTTATAGTTTAGGCAGCGTACGCAAAATGAGTAACTGTTCTAGTTGATTTATTACACTTTGTGTCCGAAAAACCCAAATATCTTACGGAACCCTATTTTTTTCCAAATTAAAATTTAACCTATGTTACTCAGTGATAATTTAGCTTTCTAATGAAAAAAAAATTTTTAAAATCGGTCTAGTACTTTTTGAGTTTATTCGTTACATACAAAAATACAAATCTTTCCTCCTTATAATATTAGTGTAGATTACTTTCAAATTAAAAATAATAGAAAAGACAAAGTGTCTTAGGCTAGAAGAGCCAATTTATAATAGGTTGGGGAAAAAGTCTTTTCGTATTTTTGTATGAAAAGTCAAGACATTTTTTTCAAAGTTTATTTACATTTATTTACAATATATATGTACCGTTTTGTTGAATAACTTTCTGCCATTTTGTGGGCAGAGACATTATCCCGTTACTGTAGAAACTTTGGGACTTCTGATCAAAAAAACGGGACAAATAGTTTTGGCAGTCCTCTCTTGAGGTCAACCTTACAGAACCTAAAGAATTCTGCAGAGACCGAAACAGGTGAAAATCTGAAGGCGCAAGGTCAGGGCTATATGGTGGATGCACTAGGACCTCCCAGTCGAACTCTCTTAATTTTTGCTGAGTGGCTAAAGATGTGTGTGGTCTAGCGTTATCGTGATGAAAGACCACACCCTTCCTGTTGATCAATTCCGGCCGTTTTCTCTCGACTGCTTCCTTTAATCTCATCAGTTGCTGGCAGTAAAGATCAGAATCGATGGTTTTGCCGGGCGGTAAAAGCTCATAATAAACAATGCCCTTCCAATCCCACCATACACACAGCATCACCTTATTTCGTGTTAGGCCAGGTTTGGCCACAGTCTGTGAAGCCTGGCCAACTTTCGACCACGACCTTTTTCGCACGTTCTTGTCGTACGTGATCCACTTTTCATCGCCAGTTATCAATCTCTTCAAAAACGGCTCGGTTTCATTACGTCTCAATAATGAATCGCAAATGAGTACACGGTTCATTAAGTTTCTTTGAGTGAGCTCGTGTGGCACCCAAATATCGAGCTTTTTTGTATAACCAGCTTTCTTCAAATGGGTCAAAACTGTTTTGTGGTCAATTCCCAGTTCTTCAGCTACATCGTAACTACTAATATGCCGATCTTGCTCCACTCTTTCAAAAATGGCGTCCATTTTATTCGTAACAGGGCGACCAGAGCGAGGTGCATCTTTAACATCAAAATTTCCGGACTGAAAACGTTTGAACCAAATTTGTGCTACTCTTACTGACACTGCATCAGGTCCATAAACATCACAAATTTTTTTCACTGCTTGAGTTGCATTTTTGCCTTTTTTATAATAAAATTTTAAAATGTATCGAATTTCTTCATTAGATTCACTCATTTTAACGGAGAGAAAAACAAATGAAAAATAGCGGGAAACAACTTTTTTTTATTTTTTTCTTTTCTTTATAATGGAACCTTTTTAATGTTACCAAAACCAGCCAGACACAAATAGTACAGTCAAAAAAAATTTATAATAAGTTTATACCTACGTTATGCGAAAAGACTTTTTCCCCGACCTAATATATTGCGGACTGAATATCAGTAGCAGGTGCTGTATATTACAATACAAGACTTGTGATAAACATAATTTTGAAAAATAAATAATAAGTAATGAAATATTTTATAAAATACTTACGGTGGCGAACGCCAGAGCAATGGCGACCAATTGTAACAGGTACGCTGCGAATTTCATTGTTGTTGTTAATAAATTCTCTAAAGTGACTCCTCGAAGTGTAAATGGTTTAATGACTGCCTTCTTTGAAACTTCTCTTTTTATATGATTTTCCGCAAGTAAGTAAGTTGTAGGTACTTACGTCACCTGACCTTTAATACAACACTTGTTCAAATCTGTATTACAACGAGGAAAAAATACTTGAAAATTGATTATGAAAATTATAGCATATTGTATCGTTTTCTTGAAACAAGTAATTTTCACCTGTTTAAATAATTTATTGTTTTGAATATACTTACCGTTATTGCATTCCACTCCTGAGGTCGTGGGTTCGATTCCCACATAGGACAAATATTTGTGTGTATAAATATAAATATTTGTTCTGGTCTGGGTGTTTTTCTATGTTTATTAAGTATGTATTTACAAAGAAAAAAAAGTATTTATGTATTTTTATCCGTTATTTATTATCCATAACACAAGTTCTTAATGATACTTATCTTGGAACTAAATAATTGATACTACATACATATTATCACGCCTGTTGCCCCGAAGGGTAAGGCAGAGGCATGTTATACGCCCACATTTCGCCAGTTTCTAGCTGTCTTTTTATGTAAGGGAAATGTGAGAACCAGGAGATCAAGGAATCAAGAGAACCAGGTGGGTAATGTGGAGCTCCTGTGAGATACTATTCCGCCGGGGAATGCTACTGGGGTAGGGTTCAGCGACGGCGCCGTCTTCTACCTCCACTTAATTCCAAACGGTTCGGCTTGGTTCGATTGAGCTATCTATAATTTTTAGTCGTGATATGCTCCAAGCGAGATATTTAAAGAAATTAATATACTGTATTAATTAATAATGTATTAACAGTTGCTGCACAGCACATATTCGATTACATGTTGTATGATCGCAAAAATATTTAATATTTAAAAAAAAATAACGTTTTGAAGGTCAGGTGACGTAAGTAAGTTGTGTGGAAAATCGCAAGTCGTCGTCGGGGCCCCTGGCCGCGGTCTCGTATTGCGTCCGTAAATACAGACGCGGTGATGGGTGAGCTATTAAGCCACTTTTCTTGTCCGGGATGTCAGTCGGCGCTACGATCAAGCCTGGGGCGATCAGCGCCCTGGGGCGATCAGCGGCGCGGGGAGTCAATCCTGTGAGCTTCTTGTTAGTCCTGGATCACCTAAGGAATGAAGCTGCGGGCATAGGCCCTGGCATCCGGTGGTTGCGCATGTACCGGCGCCAAGCCCCGGATGTGTAAAATGTTTTATTCGATTTAGGCTCCGTTAAAGAACTTAAGAATGTAGATGCCAATGAAATTCTAACGCGCTTATTCACTATGGGAAGAAGCTTAAGTGGAGAAGAATTAGGCAAGAAACTCGTCAAGTCGGTCCTCCGGCAGTTCAGATTGAATAATAAATAATTATTGCTGCCACATCTAATCTTCTGGCATGCGTCGATCATTCCAAAATCGATATCGTCTGACCGTATCCGTTAGGCAGGCAGAGTGGTCCTTCTTAAGAAAACCGTTCATCTTCTCTCTCACACATCGATAGTATTGTTGTATTATCTGCATACTGTATATTTTCATGATTTATTTTATCTGGTAGGTCATTCACGTATAAATTTAAGAGTATTGGTCCTAATAAAGTGCCCTGTTTGGGCTTTATGATCAGATATGCCAAGGTTATGAACGGATCCTACAGCTGAAGGAATATTGCAGCTGATAAAATAATCAATACATGAAGAGCATCTTGTAAGCTCTGTGTACTGTGAAGTGGTAAATAATATTATAAAAATTAACAATATCTGATAATCTCCTGCTGTACTGGTTAGACTTTCTGGTGTCAATATTCAAGTCGCCACACAAAATTATTCGTCGTCTATGTCTAGTACTAAATTTCCTTATCAATTGCTCCAGTTTTTTAAAAGCATAGCTGTTTCTGAGTTCGGAGTCCTATAAATGCAAACGACTACAAGGTCATACTTCATTTCAATCCCAGCTTATTCGAAGATTTTATACATTAGAATAAAGTATCCCCTTGTCAACTAACACACATACTCTTCTTCTTCTCTCGTCAGGTCGACAATAAAATGATGCTAATAGATTATTACATATTCGGACATTCTTGATATCCTAAAGTTTTAAAAAAGATTATGTAATGCAAATAATGTCAACTGTTTCCTTTTTATCATCAAATTCAATTAATACGGTTAATGTTCTGATGAAAAACTATGAGAATTTCACAAAACTTATTTAATTTGGTCACGAAATTTGTTTTTCCTTCTTTTTTTTTGGCTTGCACGGCTTGTGCATATGCCACGACGGTGTTAAAAGGTTGGGATAGGGTTAAGGTTCATAAAAATACGAGAAAATTATAAGACAAAAGGAGCAATAGGACCAGCATTGAAGGAACAACAATAAATAAGGATATGAGTTTTGGATAATATTTCTATAATAAGTGATCAATGAGATGAACATTTATAATGATGATATGTAAAATTTATTAGGCTATAATGTAGTATTGTTTTTTTGTATAAAATACGTTATTAGTCTATAAATGTCATATTCCATGGAGTATAAAAGACAAGGCATCGATGTTGGCATTGAGACACCTAAGGTAATCAGATTATTTAAAAAATATGTGCAATCGTGAGATAGGCAAAGAAAGAAAATGTGGTTGAGATCACCTACTCCATTACCACAGCTGCAGTCGCTACTGTCAACAATATTTATGCGAGCTAAATGGGAAGGTGTACAAACATGGCCCAGGCGCATTCTAATAAGAATAGTTGTGTCACGAAATATATTCTTCTGATTAACATTGTTATTTAACCAAGGGCTGTCTCTATGGGTGTTTGTAAATTTTGTTAAAATAGGAAAATAGTATGGAATAGTTCCGTTACTGCATTTAGTCAAATGAAGACTGCCAACAGTATGCACAAGAGATATCTTCATAATAGTATGTGAATATTTCAAGAACTTCTTTATGTTATGAACATTTAAAAATTCGTCCATATATGCTAAATAATTTAAGTGAGTGTTAATTTTACTACATGCAACAGTAACATAAAAATTTACATTTGTCATAATTATATTGCATGTCACTGTTTGTACAATTAGAATAAATATTAGCAATTAATTTCAAACCCCTATGAATAAATATTTCATTCAAGTATTTCATCATCATCATCATCATCACAGCCCATTAACGTCCCACTACTGAGCACGAGCCTCCTCTCACATATCAAGGTGTGAGGGTATTGGGTCATACTCCACCACGCTGACCCAGTGAGGATTGGCGGAGGCAGGTGTGTGGCGTCCTGCTGTTAGAATTTTTCAAGCCGCCCATTAGGCCTCTGACATGGCTTAACGACTACCACATTTAGTGATAACCGGGACCAACGGCTTAACGTGCCTTCCGAAGCACGGAAGCGCTCGATATCAAATGCCACACAAACGGTCACCCATCCAAGGACTGACCTCTGTAAACTCTGCTGTACTTCGGCGATCGTTTTCGACCACCGAGCACCGCAGAGCTACGAGCGCTTCAAGTATTTAGTAGTATGCAAATTGTTGGTAGTAGAATCACGTTTATATCCTGGAGTAAGTTCCGAGCTACACATATATTATAAAATATTTTTTATGAATTGGTGTCATGGTTTCCAGTACAAAGTAATTTTTCGATACAGAGCTGTCAATCGATTTACAACATTTAAGCACTTCACACGACGAAGCATCTGGTTTTATGAAAGCAAAAGTACTAAATTTATTATTCCATTTTTGATTTCTTGATATGTTTATTTTAAAAGCTAGTCCAGAAACAAAAGGAAACTGATTTTTATTTATCAAAAAATTACCTTTCTGTAATTCAACGACATACATTTTTCTAGACAAAGGCATGAAAATATTCAGATTTTCACTCACCCGTTGTAAAGTTTTGTGTTTAAGCTTATGTCCATCTAAATGTAGTTGATGCAGTGAACAGTAGTTGTATTTTTCTGTTATAACGGGTCGAAAATATATATTCAATTTTCACGTTAAACACTTCGTTCCTGTATAATACGAGTATAACACTTTCAGGAGTAATCCGTGAGTAGATCTATGAATTATAAATGTTTTCACCGTTTAATGGTAACTTTTACTATTTTTAATCAATATTATTACAGAGCTAAGTGATTGTCGTGGCAACTAGCGCCATTATCATCATCATCACAGCCCATTAACGTCCCACTACTGAGCACGAGCCTCCTCTCACATACCAAGATCTGAGGGTATTGGGTCATACTCCACCACGCTGACCCAGTGCGGATTGGCGGAGGCAGTTGTATGGCGACCTTTTTTTTTTTTTTGATTTACGTCGGTAACAAAATGCATTTACGCACTGTCTCCCGGCCAAAAGGGGAGACCGGGAGGGGGTGTGGGGCTCACTGCGGCAGACGCGACCACCACAGTCCTACCCACTAAAAATCTTCGGATGACGCCCGCCGCTGTTGAAAAAGGGGCGAGGCGCAAGTGCCTAGGTTTTAGTTTCTGGCACCCCGCCCGCAGTTGTATGGCGACCTGCTGTTAGAATTTTTCAAGCCGCCCATTAGGCCTCTAACATGGTTTAACGACTACCACATTTAGTGATAACTTACTTTAATTCACAAGATCTTCTACATAAAAAGCAGTACGGTTTTAGAAAGAGCCGTTCTACGGCAGATGCTGGTGCAGCTTAAATGCAGCATATTTTTGAAGCTTGGAAGTTGTCGCAGAATGCTCTAGGAGTTTTTTGTGATCTGTTTAAGGCTTTTGACTGTGTTGACCACCAGACTCTAATTCTTAAATTAAAATACTATGGTGTAGGAGGCTTAGCCCAAAAGTTATTGTCATCATATCTTTGTTCACGAATTCAGACGGTAGATATTAACGAAACTAGATCACCCGGGTCGTCTGTGCGTATGGGGGTCCCTCAGGGTTCAATTTTAGGACCATTTCTCTTTTTAGTTTATATAAATGATTTGCCATTTTTTATGAGTAGGCGTTGTGAGATGGTATTATTTGCTGATGATACTTCTTTAGTATTTAATATTGATCGACATAAAAAGGACTTTAGCGATGTAAACGATGCCCTTGCAGAGCTGCTGCGTTGGTTTACTGTTAACAACTTACAGCTAAATGCTAAAAAAACGAAATGTATTAAATTCACTGTTCCAAACATAAGGAAACTCGAAACAAATATCATTATTGACGGTCAGAAACTAGATTTAGTAGATTCTACTGTTTTCTTGGGAATAACTATAGATGAAAAACTTCAGTGGGGTCTACATATTGATACTCTTGCTGGCAAACTTAGTTCCGCAGCTTATGCTATTCGCAAAATTCGCCAATTAACAGATGTTGATACGGCAAGAATGGTATACTTTAGTTATTTTCATAGCCTAATGTCTTACGGTATTCTTATGTGGGGACTAGCAGCAGATATAGAAACAATTTTTATTTGACAGAAACGGGCTGTAAGATCTATTTACGGACTAAGCTCACGAACAACTCTTAGAGAAAAGTTTAAAGAAATAGGTATCTTGACTGTTGCCTCTCAATACATTTATAATAGTATAATATTTATAAAACGAAACATAGAAACCTATAACAGGCGCTGTGATGATCACAGTTTTAATACTAGAAATAGAAATAAATTGCTAAATCCTTTTTTACGCCTGCAAAAAATTCGCAAATCGTTTATGGGGCAGGGTATACAATATTATAACAAAATTCCAAAAGATATTTTAGATTTGCCTTTTGAAAAGTTTAAGCAAACCGTTAAGACATCACTTACCAAGAAAGGGTATTACACGGTTAATGATTACGTTAATGACAAAAACGCTTGGATGTAACATTTCCAATGATAAAAGTTGTGTTTTGCGGCCCTCTTTACAATATAACGATTACTTACATACATACGATTTATTGGAAATTGTTTTGATGGCTGCATTGCTTAACTGATACCATATGGTATACCACTTTACAGTAACAAAATTGTGGTTTGCAGCACATTTAATTCAGTATTCTAATATTAATGTTATTTTTACTAAAATCCTTTTATCCAGCTTGAGTATATCACGCTCACTTATATGTTTCCGCGGTGGTAGCGTCATGCGTCGGGTCGTTACGCTCCCTAAAATATGGTTGAGCGTAACGCGTCTGCTCATGTCTACTATGTTTATCCGTAATTATGTTAATATTGCTAAAAAGAGTTTTGTCTTCCTATTCTTTTTTTTTCAAATCTTGTGACTGCAGAACACAATTGTTTTAATATTATGTATTTTAATTGTAACTGGCGGGAGAAAAAACCAACCTAGACGATTTTCTTGCCCGTTCTTTTACGATCAAGCTCCCGCCCGCAGTGAATGGGCGCGTTAGTTTATAAGTATGACATTCAGCCTATTGAGCCAAACTTGAATAAATGTTTTTTTTTTTTTTTTTTTAATTTAACCGGGACCAACGGCTTAACGTGTCTTCCGAAGCACGGAAGCACTAGCGCCATCGCGCAATGGAAAACGACAACATAAAAAATATTTAATATTTTTATTGTGCATACAAATTATAGGTGTATAGGGATCCTACCAAGCCCTAAGGAGCCCAAGTCAACCTCACCTGCAAGTGGTGCACCTGCCGATCAACGGACGAGGTTCTGGCGAATATAACAGTGTCCGGGGTAAGGGGTAAGCAGCAATAGACTCGTTACCTACTACGTGGGACAACTATATAATTGGCGAAGTGTGGGCGTGTAATATGCCTCTGCCTACCCCTTCGGGGAACCAGGCTTGTATGTATGTATACAAATTATATATTCTTTGAACGCTCAACAAGCTGGTTAGGAAATTGAAAAAATAAAATGTTTGGGAATGAAATTAATGTAAACAAAATCTCAATGTTAGTAGAAATAACTCGGCAAAGGCGGAGCTTTTATAACGCAATTTATCAAACCTTTTCATAATTAAGTGCCTCTGTTTTTTTTTGTTTCACATTGTGCTTTAATGTTGACAAGGGGGAACAACAATAAGCAAAATAATCATACATGTTTCCTGCGCTCAACAATATTCAATTGTGTTGATATGTTCTGTAGCGAGGCTGTCGTGATTTTTTTTAATGACAATATTACTTATTTTATGTACGCCTCGGTCATGACACTTGTGTATTATATGTGTGTTTTATTATGACAATATAACCCATTTTTATGTGTGGCTGATTGTCGTGACATGTATTTTACGTGGAATATAGTTATAGAAAGTAATATGTTTAATGTAAAATTTTCTGTAGCAACCTCACCAATTTCAGCAATTTTTCTAAATAATTTATTGATATAGCAAAGACAAAGACTTTTTATTTCACATGAAATGTGGTACATAAGTGGTCTTAAAATTTAATAAAGTCCGCATATTTCACCAGTAACTGGTACGCAAAAATATAATCAGATGATTCTAATATCACAATCATAAATTTATTCTTCAAAATATTCACTCAGTGAATAAAAATACTCATCAACAAGCCATTTTTTTAAATGAACTTTAAATTTATTCAATAGCATCAGCTCAAGGTTATTGTTGAGCCTATTCTAGACTTTAATGGACATGACATAGCTGTTCTTCACATAAGATGCAGTAGACATGATTGGCAGTCAGCTTATTTGGATACCTACTTGTATCTCTACGCTCTTTTTGATACAATTCGGGATGTGACCGAACAAAAACACAAATCTCGTATATATATGAGGATGCAACAGTTAATATTTTAAAGTTTTTAAACAAAGGCAAATTTAAGCAAAATTTTATTTCATTATTTTCTAGAATTTTTTTATTTCTTACTGTTACAGTTAGGGGAAGTTTTTTTGCATTTTTATTTATAAACTGTACGTATGCTGTTTTTTCTAAATTTAATTTTAAATTATTATTACATAGCCAGTCATCTTTTTTGCACATGGTGTCATTGATTTCACGATAATAATTCTTACCATTGTTTTTGAGTATAATTATACTAGGCGTTACTTGCTTAAAAATTTTAAGTCAAATTTAAGTCAATAATACATACATAAAGACATAATATCACGCCTACTAACCTGGTTTGGGAACTAGCTGCCGCTTTTTAAAAGAGATCTTTACAGCAGTAACAAACTTTACTACAAACATAGAGATCCCTATGAACGAAATGTGAAATGGTGAGAGCTGGTGATCATTTTGCCTTATTTTTTCATTTACGTCAGTAACAAAATTCCTTTACGCATTGCCTCCCGGCCAAAGGGGGGACCGAGAGGGGAGTGTGGGGCTCACTGCTGCAGACGCGACCGCCAGCAATCCTACCCACTAAAAATCTTGCGACGAAGTGCCAAAGTATAAATCTTCTAAAACCCCGCCCGCGGCCAACGTCTCCCGAATCAGAACCGGGAGGACCTCCTCAGAGAGGCGCAGTGTGTCGCGCCCCCTACCTCCCTTTGCGACCACCGGCGTATGTGGCCGACTTCGCGGGGGGTCTATAGCTAGATGGTAGGGGCCCCCTGCCCCCGCCGTCTAAGACTTATCATTTTGCCTACATTGACCCTAGTCAAGATCCCGACATGAAAGAGACAATAATTTTGGGGTCATCACCATCAGCTCATAGACGTCTACTGCCGAACTTAGGCCTCCCCAATGAGCATTTCATGTGACCGATTGCAGACGTCTTGCATTCGACATGATCCTGCAACCTTTATCAGGTGTTGCGTTCATCTTGCAGGTGGACGTCTCACGCTACGTTTCCTATCAATTTTGGGATATGACAGTACATAATAAATGCAGGCGGTATTAATAGGTGCATGAACATCTATGACAGTCGTTATTAGGAAGTCAGTGCCTTCTAACATTTTGACAACTGATTTAAACATAGTTTACCTCTGGATTGCGGAGGGCAGACAGCAGTCGCTCCATATTATTATTCAAATTTAGCTAAATTTGTTTAGACCAGTGAGCAGACCTAGGGCCCTAAGCTTAAGCAGAGGGCGGTATAATAAGTACCTTTCTTTACATATAAATATTTTTATAAAACATACTTGTTAGTTCGTGATAATTCTAGGATATGATGATGATAATTAATAGGTGTCCATAAAATAATAGACACTACTTACTTAGAAATAACACTACGCAGCAACTCAATATCTCTTGGATCGGATCATCCACCATCCATTCATCAGTATCATAACCTGAACGAGTTCATAGTCAAAGCTACATAGACACGTGGTAAACATAAAAGCGCAATTCATATTTTCTTATATTACTTTCCTCGTCGTCTAATATTATCTGGTGTTCACTGAACAAGACAAAGTGTCACAAATTAACTTCGCGTACAATAGCATACAATTTCTTTCGGAGTATTTCTTTGTCAGTGAAGTTCCTTTTCAGGGTCCTGTTTACGCCGGCTGGAACGTCAATGTTCGATATGCGTGAAATCGATGAATTTATTCATCTCGTTTGACATAGAAATTGTCTTTTTACTATGCTTTTGACACATAGAATTATTTACGCAGCTGCTTGGAACTATTCACGCATCAAGGATTAAGGATGATTGATGGTTTACGTACAATGTTTTACGAGAACTTGTTGTGTCACGCCATATTTTGATCTGTTTTAAATGGTGATGATAACTGGTAACATTATGTGGTATGTGAGCAGTGACAAAAATGCGGTGCCATTTGAGAATGGGTATATGCCATTGGAAAAAAAAAATGTCACCACCCACCACGCAGACCCAGAGCAGATTGATAGACTAATATGCCTCTGCCTACCCCTTCGGGGAAACAGGCGTGAATATATGTATGTATGTGTATAATACAAGTTCTTAATGATACTTATCTTAAAATTAAATGTGTGTGAATAAAAAAAATATTTATTTATCTATCTGCTTTGGACAGGAAAGAGTTTACTCTACTAGCTCATTCAAAATTCTAAAAAAAATTCATTCAAATTCAAAATTCATTTTCATTTATTCAAGTTTGGCTCAAAAGAGCTCTCATGAACGTCGCGAACTTAAAAACAAGCGCGCCCATTCACTGCTGGCGGGAGCTTGATCGTAAAAGAACGCGCAAGAAAATCGTCATGGTTAGTTTTTTCTCCCGCCAGTTACAAGAAAATGTACTTAGTAGTAAAACAATTTGACAAGTCTTCAAAAACCTGTGTTCTGCAGTCTCAAGATTTAAAATAAAATAAAAAAAACTTTTTTTTAAGATATACGAGCATGATTACGAATAAACATAGTAGACATGAGCAGACCAGTCCCCACTGGCGGCACCCGTTCACGAGTATGACGCATGAACCAGCCATCGTTTCGCTCAACCATATTTTAAGGAACGTAACGAACCGACCGATTTAAGTGATCATGACATAATCAAGCTACAGGATAAAATAATTTTAACAAAATAACATTATAGAGATGAAATGTGCTGCCAGCCACAAATATTTTTGATTTTATGAAAAATATCATTTACAGCAAATCAGTTTTAATATCTATATAATCATTCGAACATTACCATGCGTTCCTAATCAAAAACAAATTCCCACCAGTTAGGACTACAAAAGTTGTGTTGCAGTTATTAGATTAAAAATAAATATAAGAAAATAATAATAATAACATTAGATGCGGAGTGCAGGCATACTGCTCCATGAAAAATCAGAGCCTCATCTGTTCATCATCTGCCGATCTACAGAACAACTTGCACGTGAGGTTGGCTTAGGTTCCTAAGGACTTTGTAGGATCCCCATACACCCCCCCCCCCCCCTCCTACCTCCCGGAGGCCGGGAAAAGGTAATACCCAGAGACCGACGACTCTGGGTGCCCTTAGTACTGACTACCGGAGGAGAAACTAAGAGGGACCTGTGGAGGGCGCAGCGGGCGGGCCAGGAGGGCCCGTCAAGCAGCGCCAGGAGGGTAGCTTAAGCAGCGGGGGCAGGGGGCCCCTGTTGTCTAACCATGGACCCTCCAACAAGTCGGCCACACACGCTATGGTCGCACAAGGAGGTAGGAGGGGCGCGTCCACTACGCCTCTCTGAGGAGGTCCTTCCGGTTTTGGTTCGGGGGACGTTGGCCGCGGGCGGGGTGTCAGAGCTGCAACCCAGGTACTGATGCCCCGCCTCTTTCTCAACAAGAAGCGGGCGTCGTCGGAAGATTTTTAGTGGGTGGGTGGGTGCTGGCGGTCGTGTCTGCCGGTGGTAAGTCCCACACACCTCTCTCAGTCCCCCTTTGGCTGGGAGACAGAGCGTAAATGCATTTTGTTACCGACGTAAATAAAATAAAATAAAAGGTCCTAAGGTCTTTGTACGATCCCCATACACCTATACATAATGACTTTAATTATTTAAAATAATGTACGTTTTGTATAAACATATTATATAAGTTATACGAAGGATTTGAAACGGTTTTTTTATAAGAACGCGTAAACTACATAGCTGTAAACTACAGCTATGTATTTTACATGTTCTTATAAAAAAACCTTTTCAAATTAGGTAATAAAGACTCTTTGAATACGACCTACCCACAACGAGGATGAATCCCAGGAAACTTTTGCTTTTTAATAAATAACTTTTTACGAGACTGAAAGGCAAAGTAATATATACGTGGGCTATTTATTTTATATGTTTCGTAAAAACCCGACCTCTTTTTACTTCAAGACGAAGGTACTGTTGAATAGGGACATTAGACAAGTCTCAGTCTCATCAAATTTAGCTATGTTGGTAACCCATTCAATTTAATGCACATAGTCGAGTAACATTTTATTTTATAGAACTAAGTAGTTTAGATATGTATTGGATCTGATCTTTAATTTATATATATAAAAGAAAGTCGTGTTAGTTACACTACTTATAACTCGAGAATGGCAAAACAGATTTGGGTGAAAATTGGTAGGGAGGTAGCTTAGAGCCAGGAGACGGACATAAGATACTTTTTATCCCGTTCGACAACGTTCCCATGTGACTTGACATGAAACTTCAGTCACTTTAAAACGTGGTATAACAAAAAAGAATCAGACTTGGAATAACAAAACGCAAATGAAACCTATGTAAATGACGTATAATGACAGCTATGTAACGTATGGATGACAATTTGATATTTGTAAGAAATCAATATTTAAACTATTTCTGACTTCTTGGCGGTAATGTGAAGCGTCATGTCTGCAGTTTTGTTTTATTTTCTAAAATTTGTGATATTTCTAACATTAATGTGTAATAACGGTGGATTATTATAAGTGTTTGTGAACGTACATGAGTGTTGGTAAATGAAACAAAACAGTGCAACATCACTTTTCAAATTCTCTCAAGGAGTCCATGTGAGATCTCAGTATAGTCCCACATCTTTACTGAGGACTCAAGGGGCTTAGGGGAAGGTATCTCATTTATCATCTTTATCATCAAACATTCTCACATACTACGAATTATCTCTTTTACTATTGATATATCACTTACTTGACACTGGCTAAATATGCTGGACGCACGACGCCATTATTTAAAAGAAGGAAAAAAACGATTTCTATTAAATAAAAAATTCACAATTATAATGTAATTATAGTGCCATTGCCCATTCGTATAAACAGTGAAGTGAACTATAAAACTCGGAATGGTTGAAATTTTCACTCATGAAATAATTTTTTAGGTGAATTGAAGTGAAGTGAAGATTAATTAATAATGCCGCGAGCAAGACGATCGAAACTTTACCGACAAAGCCGTAATGCAAGAAGAATACGAAATACTGCAAATGAAAGAACTGAAGAAGAACAAGAAATTGCACGTGAACAGCGCCGCGATAGTATGGCTCGACTTTGTGCTTCTCAATAAATAATAATAAAACAAAAAATGTCGTGTATCACGAGATACTTAAGTGAAGAGCAATCTATGTACATGTGTATAATAAATGATTAATGTAGGTATTAATTTTTTTTGTATTTTTCCAATTAAAAAACACAATCTGTTTATTTATTGCCATTAAGGCGGAACAAAGTTCGCCGGGTCAGCTAGTTATTTATACAAGGTAAAATTTAAATGTCTAGTCGTCAAGTAAAAATGTTGTTCTTACATCTTTACGAAAATAAAACTTATAAAAAAAAAATTTTTTTAATAACATACATACATTCACGCCTGTTTCCCCGAAGGGGTAGGCAGAGGCATATTTTATAAATTTTGAATAAATTTGTCAATATTTCAAATATAATTTATTTTATAATTTTTATGTTACATCCATAATTAAAAAGACAGCCATCTCCCCAGTGGTCCCCATGATTACGAAACCAGCGATTCAATCGGGATTCGAATCCTGGTCGGAACAGATGTTTTTGTGATAATTGTTTGTTCCAGAGTATAGGTTGTGTATGTTCATTTTTAATATTGAGATATTAACATACTATTGAGTTGACAATATTTTACTGTTTAGGTTCATAAAGTAGATTCCTTAAGAATTTGCCAAGTAATAATACTAATTGACTGGAAGAGATTTCTTTTAGAAATAAGTCCACCTTTGTACATCGTCTTTTTCACATAAGGCTTTTTTTGGAATTGTTTGTTTTTTGTGCTATAAAGAATATATATATATATATATATATATATATAAAGTCACCCATCCCTGATAAGTAAGAATAGTAAATTACTTGAAGGTCCGGGTAACAAGCAATTGCAGGTCGAGTATGGGTCACAAAATATCCGAGACAGGCAATTACCATTTCGGCCGAGGCTTGTATAGTGCTTTGGTCAACAAATGCATAAAAAATCTAGTAATTCTTCGGAAGACGAACTCCAAATCAAAACGTCACATGTACCACAGAACGCTGGCAGTGAAATTAATATATGCACCCGGAGGGTGGCGATCAGAATGGTTTAAAGTAACAAATCTGGCCGACGTTGAAATTAGGGAATAGGAAAAAAAAATCTAAAAACTTAACCACCCAATTTTTTTTTGACATTATAAACTTTTTATTGTAACCATGGCGTTTAACATTGCTGCCAGTTGTTTATCAATATGCGCAATGCACAGATATATTTTATAATAAGACAGGACAACGGTCTATTGGGTCAGCTAGTAGTATATTATATTATAATTTTTTTTAAGGCACATAATTTAAGGGTTTTAAACAACATGGGACTATCACACAAAACACACACACGCATACACACACATCTCTCATACGCTAGCACACGCACAAAACTTTATTCAAGTGGACTCCCTCTGAGATGAGAGTGAGTGGCACTGATCTAGGCCTAAACCATGAGCAGCATGAGTACTGTGCTCAGTAGGGAAATGTTAATGATGAGATGGTCATGAATCTTAAATAAAAAATAATCTGTCTGTAAATTGGTGGGTTCACAGGGATCGATACCATGTCCTAAGAATCCTAAGCCAACTTCACCTGCAAGTGGTGCACCTGCTGATCAACGGACGAGGATCTGGCGAACATAATAGTGCCCGATAAACGGCAATTGGCTCGCCACCTATTACGTGGGACCAACCATGTAAATGGCGAAATGTGCCTACTCCTTCGGGGAGACAGGCGTGAATGTATTATCTTATTCTTATTTTTCTTACCTACCTTTATTGTATTAACATATTTCAATAGAAACTATTTATGTCTTTCAAATACATTGAAATATTATGCGTTAATATTACTTTCTGAAAAGGTGCCCACGGAAGATCAGCGTCGCGACATCTCTGTGAAGTTCGACAATATGCTGAGTGGGCACCATTTTAAAACAAGTCGAGTTCTTCTTTTACTTAAGTTCTTTTTATTCTATTCTTGTTAGTGTTAACTATATTTTGTACACTACTTAGTTTATGCTTTTTTTTGCAATTCGTATTGAATAAATATATTTATTTCTCTCTTTCTATGTAGTATGTTAGGAAATTGTTATACAACTTGAAAATTACGACACCAGGCCAAGTAATAATACTGATTAATCGAATGTATATTCTATTACAACCCAAACTTCACTGTTGCTAAATTACTACATTAATATATATATTATAAAAACAAATAATAATAGCGCGAATCAGAAACTGATCACTATAGTACTGCCCTACTAAGCGCAAAAGCGGTATCACAAAAAAATCCGTAAATTTGATTTTTATGGCATCGGATAACTCAGAAAAATACGCTTCTATTGAACTAAGTCTTATAGAGGTATGTTACTTATAAGGTATAAAAAAACGTTAAGAAAGTTTTCTCTATCTCAGTTTTACCTTAAATTACTAAGGAGATTAGAGGTATATCAATTTAACGTAGGCAACCAGCCGTATAGTTGAATACCGCCAAATATACCTAATAATATATATAAATTACGTTTAATAAAAAAAAATAACAATCTGTAAATTAACGAAAAAACTAATTTTACATAATGTCAATTATCTCGAAAGTAGCTTTCACTGAGATACCGCTTTTGTGCTTAGTAGGGCAGAGTACAGCGTCATCTATTGACAAGGTTGTGTCAACAGACATTCAAACTGTAACGAACAAACTAAACATACAAAAATAGCGAAAACTTTCGTTCACTTCAAAACAGAAATTGTGGTATAATAATGAGTAGCAAAAATATATAACACGCCAACAGAAAAATATATCTTCTGTTGCGTTTCAGCCGTATCACAAATGAAACTTTTATTTACAGAGGAGTCGCATTTTAATGTAGCTGCGACATTGTGTATTTGCGCTGTGTGCTCTTCCCACGGCTGTTGTTTCAGTTAGTTTTCCAATATCTGCAATGTAGTACGAACTAGACTAACATAATAATAATTCATATTAATATCTGAAGCGCTCGTAGCTCCGCGGTGCTAGATAGTCGGAAAGTATTACTGAAGTAAAGTAAATTTTATAGAAGTCGGTTTTTGGATGGGTGGTCGCAGGTGGCTTTTAATACCGAGCGCTATCGTGCATCAGAAGACAGGTTGAGCTGTGGGTTCCGGTAATCACTAGATTTGGTAGCTAACAAAACTGAGAAGACTACATGGTTTGCTTGAAATTCTAATAGCAGGACGCCTCCGCCAATCTGCACTGAAGGTGGAGTATTGCTCAGTACCCTCTCACTTTGGATTGTGAGATGAGGCTCGTGCTCCCCCTCCCGACCTTGGCGTGGTCGGGGGACTGAGTACCTCCCGGAGGCCGGCAAAAGATAACACCCGGCAATATTTTTTCCATTATGTTACAAAATAAAGTCTAAAATTAAATCAGGCTTAAAACTAGTGCTGTCACTGTCTTTATTTTATGAAATTAAAGTGACAGCAAGTTTTGAACCTAGTTTAACTTTAGACCTTGTTTCGTAATGAGCCCCTAAGATTTTGCACCCAAAAATGTACTACAATTTTGTTATTATGTGTAGGTATTAAAGATATACCATAGATGTATTGTGCACTGGTTGTGAAATTGGTTATCGTACAATTTCGCAGCGATAAGCCTTCACGAAAAATCACGTACGTGATCCTTTTACCAAATCCTTTGGTTTCTAAAGACATTATCCAACGTATTTTGTACCCCAATTTTTAATATAAATCAGCATTTTTATCGACGAGAGGCGTTTAGGGTTTGCAATACTTTTACTTCTGAATGTATTATGGTAGACTTTTGGTCTCCTATTTATATTTAATGTATTACCTATACTTGTTCAATAAATATTCTCCCTAAACACATATGACCAACACTCTAAATATATAAACTTTAAACTTTTTAACTATTAGTGTGTTTTTATCTGTTTAGTGTATATTTCTAGGCATATCTATGACTAGTTGGGCATATTAAATTAAATACATATAACATTTATTATGTTATTAAGTGTTTATTCCCATGGAGAGGTTTATCATAATATCGGCCGGATTATGATAGGCCTTTTTTTTATAGTCGGTATAAAAATGCTGTTTACGCACTGTCTCCCGGCCAAAGGGGGGACCGGGAGGGGAGTGTGGGGCTCACTGCGGCAGACGCGACCACTGCAGTACTACCCACTAAAAAACTTCCGACGACGCCCACCGCTGTTGAAAAAGGGGCAGGGGGCCAGTGCCTGAGTTTGTAGCTTCTGGCACCCCGCCCGCGGCCAACGTCCCCCGGATCAGAACCGGGAGGACCTCCTCAGAGAAGCGTAGTGTGTCGCGCCCTCCCTACTTCCTTGTGCGCCCATGGCGTAACTGGCCGACTTCTGGGAGGGTCTATAGCTAGACGGAAGGGGCCTCCTGCCCGAGCCGCCTAAGACCCCCCAGGCGCGGCTGGACGGGACCTCCTTGCCCGCCTGCTGCGCCAACGGCGTAGCCGGAGAGAGAGCGGATCCCGCTCCCTCTCCCGCTCCGCGGCCTCCTTCTGCGACATCACCATTTCGCAGAAGGAGGCCATCACCTCCCACGGATTATGATAGGCCTGGCCGTTTTATGAAATGTCGTTATTTATAGATCAATTCTCGATAGATTCAGTTCACGTTAAACAATAGAAAACATAGCCGATGACCGGGCCGTATTTACATACAATTACGACCGTTTTCCCGATAGGCAGAGACACATCTATCAATAGAAAACAGACAGAAGAAGTATACTGAGAGCTTCTTTACAATATCTTGAGTTTTCAAGTTAGAAGCTGGCTTATCCTATCGAAGCACTACCCTAAGCCATTCTTATCTCCGTGTTCAGTAGTTGGATTAATTCTTTTTAGTTTAACGTTTAATAATACATTACAGTTTAAAGGCTGCTAAGAAAGGAATTTAGGAAAAGAAGGAATAAATTTTGTGAAATCTGTTTTTGAGATTATCTATCTATGAGATTTTCAAGCTTTTCGAATTCTATTAATGGGCTCAGGTCACCTTTCACTATTCAAGGTGATTTGGTTTTAGGCTACGGGGCTGTTTGAAATTACCGCGGCTCAGGAACATCCCCCCCGGACAGGTCTCCTAGCTTGGCGTAGTGGGGAGGCTGAGTATGTCCCGGTTTTTTTTAAATTTAAAATTTAAGCCGGCTCCCGTGATTATGAGTCCTTTTTTATTGAGTCAGGTCAACTCTTTAAAAAACCAGTGAAAAACATTTGGTGAAAATCGTATGAATAAAAAAGCTCTTAAGATCACGTTACTATTAGAACCTACTTGAATATAATTTATTTGTGTGTACTATCTTTATTATTGTACCACAAAAACACGTAGAAACTCCTTGCTTTTTGGTCAAATAAAAAAAAAAACGGAGATAAAAAATCTGTGCGATGCCTTTCAATATTTTCCCAACTTTCAAAAGTTCAGCAAAGCTTTTTAACAATTCTTAGAGTTGTCTCTTTCTCGCTCAAGTTTCAAAAAGGTGATTAATGCGTTTTATATCTGCTGTCGGCGATGAGCGACACGACACGACAAAAACTGAGCTAACGACTTGTCGATTTATCGAACCCTTGTTTTAAGGTCTGGCCACACTGCCAAAGTTAACTGGCGAGATAAGAAACTAACAGTTGGGTAGCATTGAAAATAAAAGTTGTGATAGAAAGAGCTTCACGTTCTGATTCTAGCCTTACGATTATCCGGACAAATTGAGTATGCCTTTCTATTATTCTTCTGCTCAAGGCGTGAAAATTATAACATAAATACCTTACCGAACCCCGCGCAGTATCTCATTTCACCCGCAGCAAAGTTTGAATAGGCCTTTAGAATAATGCCGTCAAAAGGATAGCGTGTTGCAAAAGGTGACTTATGGCTCTCATCGGTCATTTATGGGAGTATAACAATTTGCTCTCACAAAGCCTTTCCAGCCAAATAAACGTCGTCTGGTGTCGATCGCTTCCGATGTCACTTTGAAGGTTCCCTATTTTGTCGCATAAAATTTTATGTCATAAATACGCATTGCATATTTTTACCATCCATAATAATCGTTACGCATAATAGTCATTAGGCATAACTGGTAAGGAATAATAATACAACGCATACACACTTTAAGCATAACAATTAAAAGGCATACTATCACAAAGCCGAACTGAAGAAACGCATACAAGTATATAAGCATAAATGAACAAAACAATAATTGCTCAAAAGAAACATACAGGGGGGGCTACTGTTGTAATAAAATACTTTTTAATGGTAAGAAAAAAAAATAACCTCAACCTAACCCAAAAATAAAAGCATGTAAAAAAAAGTAAATCATTAAACTAACATAACATAATTACACTAATAAACAAAGCATGAAATAAATACTTTAAAATAACTAAATAATGTTTCCATTACCTATGGCTTCATATCATACATGACACAAATATTTATTATGCGTAAAACCAATATGCCTAAAAACATTATGATACACAAGAATAGGGCAAACAACATTGGGCTAAATAAGCATTATGCTAAGTAATACAGTATGTCAAGTAACCATTATGCGAAAAGACGATTATGACTAAAAAAAATATGCCTAACCGGTTATGCCTAACGAAATTAGGACCAATGACATTATGCAAAAAAAAAGGGTCCCCACTTTGAAAGTAGCAATACTTACAGTTCAAGGCATATACAGGGCGTCCTACGGATATGCCACATGGAGGAAAGAACCTTGAATATTGTAGATGGAACATTTGACTGAAAGAAGAGATTATTTTAATTTCAAAAACAATTTAAACTGCTTTCATAGATTTTTTAATAATCGCACGGTTGAAACGGGAATCGAAACCGCTACACGAAAAAAAATATCCTGCAACTTTATCGTACCGATCTTCTTTATCATAAGGATTATTTTTTGCTAAATAACAGAGTGTCAGAATTAAAAGAAAAACCATATAGTATAATAATATAGCAATAGGGTATAACCACATACACCGGTTGTGGTCTGCGAGGGCATCCCCCGGTGTGATAGCGGCACTATCAATTAATTTTACCACCTCATGACTAGCCCGAGTTTGTTGTAGAAGAAGTAGCGAGTAAGAGATCCCGTCTGATCTCACATATACACTAGACGAGAGTGGGCGAAGAGAACCACTCACCCTTTGAAAGATTTTTTGAACTGTCCCGCAACTGACAGATTTCACCTAGAGAACTCTGTGCTTTAAATGAACACTGGTACAACAGTAAAGAGCACTTTAAAATAGTTATAGCAAGGTTCATAAAGGCGAGCCCCCGCTCGAAAGCCGGCTCCCCGCGGTCGATGTTAGCCGCGGCCCTGGGTGGAGTGGCTCTCTCGCGTCTCGCGTCTCTCTCGCGACAGCGAGACGGCGTGGGAGGCGATGACTTCCTTCTGCGACATCACCACTTCGCAGAAGGAGGCCGTGGAGCGGGGAGGGAGCTACGACATCGCGCCTCCAACGTCCCCGGTTCTGATCCGGGGGACGTTGGCCTCGGGCGGGGTACCAGAAGCTACAAACCCAGGCACTGGTGCCTCGCCTCTTTTTTCAACAGCGTTGGGCGTCGTCGGAAGGTTTTTAGTGGGTAGGTCTGCGGTGGTCGCGTCTGCCGCAGTAAGGCCCACACCCCCTCCCAGTCTCCCCCTTTCGGCCGGGAGACAGTGCGTAAACAGCATTTTTTTACCGACGATAATAAAAAAAAAGGTTTATAAAGGCGTGAGATTATATATGCAGAGGGTAGCTTTTCATCGAACAAAAAAAAACACTCATCGTGTATTTCATATCAAATCAAAAACGAAGCGAGACGCAAGTGCCACACTAATCTTACATTGGTTCTCCCACCAGAGGCATTACTTACACAGAAACGACAGCCGGATTCAGCTTTGAAACCCGGATTACGCTCTCGTCGTCCAACTTGTGTAAGCAAGCTTTAATTAAGAAGCCTACAAATTGAGCCGCGACATCATTAATTTTGATTATGACCGTTTATTCTCGTAGTGTAACGTATATTATTATTCTCATAGAGTGTATTATCCTTACGCTTCTGTCCCGTCTCGTCGGCAGTGTGACTGTGTTTTAAATAATTTATTGATCCAAGCAAGACTGTTGGACATTCTTCAAAACAATGTCATCGACGTTTTTCAGCGTTTCTCGTATAGACGTCGTTGTTTTTAAAGTTGTTTAATATTTTTACCTGAAGGTGTCCTGTGTAGGGTCAAAGTACATGATTGTAGTGTTGTTTCTCGAACTTTCGTAAGATTACATTTGAGCGGACATTCTATTAGCGACGATAGCCCAGTGGCGAGTTTATCAATCAGTATGGGGTATCCTAATTACCATCATATCATATAGATTGCAAATATTGCATAGTTTTAATTAATAAAAACATCGAAATCATAAGCAAACCCTTTTTTTTTTTTGTTTTACGTCGGTAACAAAATGCATTTACGCACTGCCTTCCGGCTAAAGGGGGACCGAAAGGGGGTGTGGGACTCACCACCGGCAGACACGACCGCCGGCAGCAATACCCACTAAAAATCTTCCGACGACGCCCGCCGCTTGTTGAGAAAGAGGCGGGGGCCAGTATCTGGGTTGCAGCTTCTGACACCCCGCCTGCGGCCAACGTCCCCCGGACCAAAACCGGGAGGACCTCCTCAGAGAGGCGCAGTGGACGCGCCCCTCCTACCTCCCCTGCGACCATAGCGTGTGTGGCCGACTTCCCGGAGGGTCCATGGTTAGACAACAATATAACTTGCGAAATGTGGGCGTATAATATGCCTCTGCCTACCCTTTCGGGTAAACAGACGTGATTGTATGAATGTATATGTCACCGTAAAATTGTAAATAACGTTAAATTATAATCTATCCCGCGATATTGTAATCTGTCGAAAAATTGTGATCCGAATCAAACTGCTTACAATTTAACGCATTATTTTTCGATAGATTATAATCTATCGAAGACAAACCGTCAGATTGTAAAATGGCATGCGAAATAACGCTCCTCGCGCTCTGATTGGTTGAACTTCATGTTCCCCGCTCAGCCGCCCGTCGTCGTCGCCATCTTCGGTTGTTATTAGTCAAATTCATTCGTTATGAAATGTAAACAAATAATGTTTTGGTGATTTAAAACAGATTTCGTGTTAATAATAATAACGCATTGTATTATAATAAGTTGTAGAGAGTGTTAACGGACCTGTGATAACCGAGTGGTGGTCTTGATGGCAAGACCAGCCAATCATGGACAGGCTTTTAAACAGTTGACATTTTAACGCGCGACTGATTGTGATTTAACGGTTTGTCTTCGATAGATTATAATCTATCGAAAAATAATGCGTTAAATTGTGAGCAGTTTGTTTCGGATCACAATTTTTCGACAGATTACAATATTGCGGGATAGATTATAATTTAACGTTATTTACAATCTTACGGTGACATATACACACATACATTCACGTCTTTTTAAATGAACCTATCATGTTCTAGGTTACTATGCTATCCTATATTGGCTACAAAGACAACGGCCAGTGTCGATTTCTGTTTCTGTTTAGTACACCGAAAGTGGAAAACAAGATCAAGTGTTAGATTTTGCTTACTCTTAGGACTTCTAAATTGGAGGTTAAGCGACATGGCAAGACGGATTTAGAAACTGATGTTTCAAACGGAATAGAAGATGGCCTCTCACCATATACGAGTAGACCTATGGTATAATCATCATAGGCACTGGATAAAAACTTTAATTAAATATATGCATAGAAATACCTAGACGACAAAGATATTGGCTTCCACAAAAATAGACTTGTGTGGAAACCGAATCTGTGACCTTTAAAGCTATAGAATGGGTTTATCAACCGTCCAGCAATATCGGCATTCATTAGCATATTTTCATAAATTCTTCTTCTTCTTTTAAATAATAGCTTCGTGCGGTTTGCACATTTAGCCAGTGTCAAGTTAGAGATATATTAATAATATATAATTCATAGTAAATGAGAATGAGTGGTGATAAAGATGGTAAATGAGGTACCCTCCCCTAAGCCCCTTGAGTCCTCAGTAAAGATGTGGGACTATACTGAGATCTCACATGGACTCCTTGAGAGAAAATATGACAAGTGATGTTGCACTGTTTTGTTTCATTTACCAACACTCATGTATGTTCACAAACACTTCACGGTTAATAATCCACCGTTATTACACATTAATGTTCGAAATATCACAAATTTTAGAAAATAAAACAAAACTGCAGACATGACACTTCAGTTTCCGGCCAAGAAGTCCTTTTCATAAATTTATTCTCTTTTTTGCCTTTAATTATTTCTTTTCCAAGGCCCGTCTTCAACAAACCCCTTACTCAGGATCTTTATAAAGATCTTAGTTTGTTCAAGAACAAAGTACTCCACACATGTGCTAAAATCAATCATCGGATTTTCCACGAGAACATTCTGGAAGAAAACAAGTGAGTACTGAATTCGCCCTTATTAGAAGTGCCAAGGGCCTATTCGATAAATCCAACCTAATAGTTGGAAATGTTTATGTGATTGAACACGTGACCCAGGGAGGGGTTCTAGGGTCGAGAATTGGTTCACATTTACGCATGTGAAAGCTCTATAGAGTATGTACCTAATTTATTTAGATTACACTTTTTGATTTTTCAACGTGTAGTTTTTGTTATAAAAACTAACATGTTTTAGGAATAACGTGTTTTAGATATTGGTAATTATTATTTTTGCGCGTAAAATAAAATATTTACGTTTAATTTAGCTGGAGTTGTACCAAATTAATTTTAGTAAGTTCTAAATTACGCTTTATTATTTGTCCTTGTGTAGTGTTTTCTTAATATCATTTGATAAGTAATTAATAACATGCACCTTTTATGTCGTACCTATTTTTTTATAATTTAGTTTTTCGTTTGTCCTAAAATATTTTCAAATCACACAATGGAAAATTTTGGGATTTAAATTTCTGTTTCACTAGGAACTGAGACAGATGGATCGGTCACCTCAACTATCTCAATTATTTCATAATAATTTTTGCTTAGCACTACTACGTTCATCACCACGGGGCTTAAGGATTTTTAGTCGTAAGCCAGTAAGTTCGTTCCCTAAAGTGCTCCTTAAACCAAAACACAGTACATAATACACCATATCTACTCTTATTCCCATTAGGGTAGGCAGATATCCTATACAACCATGCCAGGATCGCACACACTTTTAGCTAAACTCACACCCATTACCCTTCTCATGCACTCCCGTCAGCTTAGGCTCTTTTTAACCAGCTCACTGCGCTAATATTCGAAATGCTTAGTAGAATATTGCAAAAATCTTTATGTAGCCACAACTTCACGTATAATCAATTAATTAAGACACATCACGTGCGCACGAACCACATTAGTATAAATATACTTAGTCAACACAGAATATCATCTCCCATTCTCAATATTCCTTGCCAACTCGAAGTATATCTTAACGTTACATTACCTTGGAATGATCTACAAAGAGAAATACTGAGAAAATACCAAAGAGTATTACCAAAAGAGCCTGTATAGGACAACCGTAAGTAAATGACTCAACTTAATTATCCCAAGTTCACCCCTGTGCTATCCTTAGTTCTATAGTATATAGTATATTATACTGGCCCCCAACTCTGGAGTTTGCGAACGGCTAATAAGCTCCGGGATCAATGGCAGTAATTTATGTACCTCTAATATTCACGGACTTAAGGCAAATTCAATATTAATAGGCTTTCAAGACCAGCTAATTAGTGCGAATGATTTGTGACGCCCGCTGCTTGAAATGTTTCTAGTAGTGGATAACGTTATTAATTGTATTGGCAGCTGTTAAAAGAAAAGATCGTACCGGTTAGCCGTTTCAGGGTTTAGGTAAAGTAGCAGGTTTATAAATGAATAAACAAGGTGTAAAAATACCTTGATCAAGTCTAAATTATTACTTCATTCATAATTTCAGCCATTTGAAGTCCACTGCTGAACAAAGGCCTACCAAATTGCTTTCCACGTAGATCGATCCTTTTCCGCCTGCATCCACCGGCTCCCCGCCGCTCAGACTAAATCATCGGTCCATCGCGTTGGGGGCCGCACTACGTTTGCTGATTCGTAGTCGCCATTCAATAACCTTAAGGCCCCATCGGTCATCAGTGCTTCGAGCTAAATGCCCCGCCCACTGCCACTTCAGCTTGCAAATGCGCTTCGCTATGTCGGTCCCTCTAGTTCTCCTACAGATTTTCTCATTTCTGATTCTATCACGTAGGGACACTCCGAGCATAGCTCTCTCCATTGTACGTTGAGCGACTTTGAGCTTTCTTATGCTTGATTATTTCGTTATACTTCATTAAATCAATAAAATTTTATTGCAATTATATTTTTTATTTACTGATTATGTATATTATCAAAACAATACTCCATTGTATTAACAACATAATTTAATTTTGCTTCATTTCAATTCTCTTAATTATTATATTATATGTGTGAATTCAAGTTTAGCTATTTTACGGTGCGCCTCTCTTACTGGTGCCGCTAAAAACCAGCGCTTCGGCTTTTCGATGCCGCGGCAATTAGTAGCATTGCTTTTTATTTTTTTCTTATTCATGTGTTGTTATTGTTTGTATTATCATGTTACATGCTACGAATAAATTCTTTTACTTTTTTTTTCTTTTTTTCACAAATGACATTTAAGTTTTAATTTTTGGTGTTAACTAATAAACTGCAAATTTGATCCACTTGCTTGCTTGCACTTGCTTGGATGAAAATCGATTTAAAATAAAGAGAGTCATGATCAGTTATTTGAGAAAATAAATCAACAGATAGAAGTGAAAGTGAAAAATTACTATTGTTGTATTTAAGGAGCTCTCTCCCTTAAATATGTATTTTCTTCTGCTTTTATAATTTGTTTTTATAGCGGCAACAGAAATAAATCATCTGTAAAAAAAAATAATTATCTGACCATCACGGTTTATTACAGACTGGTGACAAACGGACAGACAGCAAACTCTTAGTAATAGGGCCCCGCTTATACCCTTTGAGTACGTAACTCTAAAAACTAATATTGTGAATTAAATAATTATTTGAAGCGTTTTGAAATCGCACTTTTGAATGTCAAGATAATTTATTACTACCGAGCTCACTCATTCCCTGTGGGCTGGAGCTTGTGCGGAGAATTGTACAAGAAAGTAATCCCCCAGTATAGATATAATTACAAGAAAGCGTCCTTCAGTCAGAAGATTGAAGAATCTTTCATCAATGACTAATGTTTTAGAATCTAGTAGCATTTCGCACATCCAGTAGTGTAATTGTATACTCGTATGAAATTTGTTGCTTTAATTTTTGGTTAACTTACCTATCCTTGTTGTTTTTTTGTTTTACGTCGGTAACAAAATGCATTTACGCACTGCCTTCCGGCCAAAGGGGTACCGAAAGGGGGTGTGGGACTCACCACCAATACCCTCTAAAAATCTTCCGACGACGCCCGCCGCTTGTTAAGAAAGAGGCGGGGGCCAGTACCTGGGTTGCAGCTTCTGACACTCCGCCTGCGGCCAACGTCCCCCGGACCAAATCCGGGAGGACCTCCTCAGAGAGGCGCAGTGGACGCGCCCCTCCAACTCCCCGTGCGACCATGGCTTGTGTGGCCGACTTCCCGGAGGGTCTATGGTTAGACAGCAGGGTCCCCCTGCCCCCACTGCCTAAGACCCTCCTGGCGCTGCTTAACGGTCCGTCCTGGCCCGCCCGCTGCGCCCTCCACAGGTCCCTCTTAGTTTCCTCTCCGGTAGTCAGTACTAAGGGCACCTAGAGTCGTCGGTCTCTGGGTGTTACCTTTTCCCGGCCTCCGGGAGGTACTCAGCCCCCCCACCACGCCAAGGTGGAGACCTGTTCGGGGGGGGTTGTTTTATCCATCTGACTCCTCATGAAGTTGGCTGGAAAAGACCTCTTATAGAGATAAGTTCGACCCTGTACATGTCCTTTTTTATATAATGTTTTGATATTTTTTATATAAATGCAATAAAGAGTTTAAAAAAATAATTTTTAAAAATTTACTGAGAGTTTAAAACATTGCATTGTAAATTATGGCTTTGTAAATGTAAAAAATAAAATCACAAAAAAATAAGTGCATAGGGTGCAACAAGTGCATTCTACCAAGACCTAAGGAGCCCAAGTCAACCTCACCTGCAAGTGGTGCACCTGCCGATCAACGGACGAGGCTCTGGCGAACATAACAGTGCCCTGTAAGCTTTATTAGGCTCGCCAACTATTACGTGGGACCAACTATATAATTGGCGAAGTCTAGTCGTATAATATGCCTCTGCCTACCCCTTCGAAGAAACAGGCGTGTATATATGTTGTAGGTTCAGGAGTTACATCTCGGTCAGGGGACAGGTTGTGAGAGTAGAGGGATTTGAGAGTGATTGTCTCCCAATCGACTTCGGCGTTCCTCAAGGAAGTATCCTCGGCGCCACCCTTTTCATTATTGACATGAATGATATACATAGGCTTAACATCTATACGCTGAATTTATATTCTATGCCGATGACACAGCTGTCCTGTTCAGAGGTACGGACTGGAGTGCTTCTCAGGCTAATGCTGAAAAGGGCATGGAGGCGATCTCGGAGTGGTTAAGGCAAAACCTGCTTACCTTGAACACCTTGTGTCTACATAAATCCGCTGCGTCTAACCCGACAAACTTTAAGATACCAATGCATGATTGCGAGGGAGACACAGGGGCCTGCAATTGTGACTTTCTACAGCGAAAAGATAGCCTCAAATATTTGAAAATAATGCTGAATAAAAACTTAACTTTTCACTCACACATTCATACGCTGGCAAAAAGAGTGAGGAAAGTCATGGGTGTAATGCGTATACTAATGAATGCGGCAAATATCAACTGCTTAAAAACCGTTTCCTTCTCTGTCTGCCAATCGATTTTAGCATACGGCATAGGGGTATGGGGTGGTCCTGAAAAAACATAAGGGTTTTTAGACCTTGGAGGGCACAGCGAGCAGTATTTAAGGTGATGCTAAGAAAGCCATACAGATACCCCACCAATGACTTATACAAGGAGCTGAATGTGCTGCGCGTTAGACAGTTGTTTATTGTCAATGCTTCTCTGTTCATCCATCGATCTGGTGCAAGGCCGATTCTGTCAAGGGGTGGAAGAAGAATCTGCAAATTACTGGTGCCTCTTGTCAAGACTAGCTTTGCCAAAAGATTCCCCCGTTATTGTCACGTCTCGGTATACAATGCGGTCACAAAGAGTTGCTGTCTTAGTGATATCTCGGTTAGAGAAGCAAAATTAAAAGTAGTACAAATACTATCTTCACTCGACTATGATCAGAAACTCTTATCCCACACTGATAAACACAAATTACATAGTAAAATATACACACACAGAGAGTCACATTATGCTCACACAGTTTTAATTTATTTTATTTTTTTCTTTACAAAAGTGCAATCAATTTTAAAATTATAGTTAATTTAGCTGTTAGTATAAACATTTTTTTTTATTCCTAGCTTAAAGCTAAACTCTGTAATCCAATGAAAATTGGTAACACAAAATACAAGCTTTTGCTTAGTTTGGGAACCCCTGGAAACAATGTGATATGATTTTATATTTCTACATTTTTAAACTTATAATCCTGCATAAATGCATTTTTCATTTTTATGTACAAGAAAACAATTAAAATTTGCTTTTATAAGCGGTGACGTCACAGTGCTGCGGTAGCTATGTGCAGCAGTCATAACTAAGGCCGATACTTAATTGGCTGCACACAGCTACGTTTTCATTTCTATATTGGGTTAGTTACTGTAGCTCTATTGTGTTATGTTTTTTTTAAAATTAATAATGGCTTCGTGCGTTTAGCACATTTAGCCAGTGTCAAGTAAGATATATATAAATCATAGTAAATGAGAATGAGTAATGATAAATAGTAAATGACATGCCCTCTCCTAAACCCCTTGAGTCCTCAGTAAAAATGTAGGACTATACCGCAATACCACATGAACTTCATGAAAGAATTTGAGAAGTGATGTTGCACTGTTTTGTTTGATTTACCAACAACCATGTACTGAACGGTTCATAATCCACCGTTATTGCACATTAATGTTTGAAATATCACAAACTTAAGAAAGCAAAATTTCTTCCAAGAAGTCTTTGTGTTGTGTCAATTAAATATTCATTCTTTCTTTTCTTCACCATTGCAGCGCATTAACGTATCACTTCTGAGCACGGGTATCGTAACTATTTTTTATCCTGTTTTTGCCAATTATTGATTAGCAGAGTTATAATTATCATCTCAACATTAGCATCTTATAAACGACCCACTACTGAGCACGGTCCTCCTCTTACATACCAAGGTGCGAGGGAATTGGGTCATGGTCATGGTGGTGGAGCCACGCGGGCCCAGTGTGGAAGCAGTGTGGCGTACGGTTGCTAAAATTTTTTTACCCGCTTAATACGAAGAAAAAAAAACCTCAACCTAACCCAAAAAGAGAAGTAAGTTGCATTTCAAAGTATGCTTTATAAAAATACTAGCTGTTACCCGCGACTTCGTCCGCGTGGAATAGTATCTTTGGGTAGCATTTACAACCCCCTTTTCGCAATAAAAAGTTGCCTATATCCTATACCAAATTTCATTTAAATCCGTTCAGTAGTTTTGGCGTGAAAGAGTAACAGACAGACAGACAGACAGACAGAGTTACTTTCGCATTTATAATATTATATAATAATAATAATAATAATAAAAATGGACGAAGTTATCAAGACGAACAATTACCGAAAGTACATACTGAGAGATGGAACTATTGACATATGTCGGGCATGTCATCGACCCGGAGAATCTCTCAGACATGTGGTTTCGGGTTGTTCGCATCTTGCTAACGGCGAGTATTTGCACAGGCATAACCTTGTAGCCAGGATCATCCATCAGCAACTTGCTCTTCGATATGGCCTTGTCGGACCTGAAGTGCCATACTATAGATATGAACCGGTGCCAGTTCTTGAAAATGGTCATGCATTGCTCTACTGGGATCGATCCATCATCACTGACAAAACTATTCTCGCCAATAAGCCTGATATTGTTTTGGTGGATCGATCAGAGCGCCGGGCAATTGTTGTTGACATCACAGTTCCACATGACGAAAATATCGTGAAGGCAGAAAAGGAAAAATTAAGTAAATATCTGGACTTGGCCCACGAGATTTCTGCCATGTGGGATGTGGACTCAGCCACGATTGTTCCGATAGTGGTTACGGTCAACGGGTTGATAGCGAAGAGCTTCGACCAATATCTTAAGAAGCTCAAGCTAGGTAACTGGGTTAAGGGTCAGATACAAAAGGCAGTGCTTCTCGATACGGCGCGCATTGTCAGGAGGTTTCTCTCTCTGCAGCCCTAGCCGCCAGTCGTTTGGGTGTTACCTCGCGACCGGCGGTCTCCGTTTTTTATATTTTTTACAGTATTGCATTTTTTTCTATTTTGTTATATAATAATTGTAAAAAATATAAATTATGTGTAAATTAAATAAATATATGTGAATAATAATAATAATATAATATAATAATATATAATATAATATAATCAAAATCCTACCGCCCCCCAAAATCCTACCGCCCCCCAAAATCCTACCTTACGTCCGAGCTGAACATCTTGCCACGTGGGGGGCGGACACGTGTAATATTGAAACTTACGCGGCTAACAGGGTAAAGGTAACCCATAAAATATGGAGACTTATAATAATGATGAACGTATAGGGCCGCTTCCCGGGGGTGAGCGCCGGGGCACGTCTAGAGCTGACGCTGGGCGTGACAGCATGCGGACCGTCAGCGACTCTCTGCTGAGCAGGCGGGCGAGAGTCGGGGTACCCGAAAATATTACAGCCGAACAACGGGGTGGGGAGGGGACGGATGATGCTTTGCAGATAAGGGCTTCGCCCGCAGAATCTGTCGGCTCATCTGTGACGACCACAAATAATACAGTTAGTGATGACAAACGAAGGAAGTGGTCAACAGGGGAACAGGAAGAATTAATGTTTTGTTACTTTAAAGCCAGATCGGGTGGCTCAGGGTACATAGAAAGATTTCACGAGCTTTTTATCTCACGAAATCCTGACAACCCGAAAATCCACAAATTTACTGGCAACACTTTATCCAACCAAGCACGTACAATACTCAAAAGAAATATAATTTCACAAGAAATACTAGACCGAATTAGAAAACAAGCCGAAGGAATGCTGACTATTACAACACAATTAGACACTCAGGACACACAGTTAAATATGCAAAACACACAATATATAATATTAGTATATATATAATATATATAGTAATTAGTAATTAGTAATAAGTAATATAGTAATATGGCAAATTAAATTTTAGATTTATATGATTATGGCTTTTATAATTATGCCTTCCAACAATTCTGCAGTATCATGGTTATGCGTAGTAATATGTTAGAAAAAAAGGATAATACGTTTTTGGGTCGTAATGCCATATTATTATGTATGTCTTTTGAAATTATGGCAATAAATCGTATGCGTTTTGGAAATGCGTAATGCGTCTCCCTACGTGTGGTACTAATAGTAGTATTAAAAATAGATTTGTTATGTCAAACGTTTCCTTGATATGGACTTGCCTCGCCTATTAAGCGAGTTGGAAAGTTCTAACAGTATAAACTTCTTACTAGCATTAAGGAGTTCTTCAAGTCGACGTACTGCCTTATTAGTAATAATATTTTCAATACATGTTTTGTAAAGTAAGTTTAATATTATATTTGTACGAGTCAGCTCAAACATTCTTATGCATTATTAATATTGAAGCTTACAGGGCACTGTTATGTTCGCCAGCGCCTCGTCCGTTGATTTGCAGGTGCACCACTTGCAGGTGACGTTGACTTAGGCTCCTTAAGTCTTGGTAAAATGCACTTGTTGCACCCTATGCACTTGTTTTTTTGTGATTTTATTTTTTGCATTTACAATGCCATAATTTACAATGTAATGTTTTAAGATGTTTTTTCTATGTACTAAAATAAGTTAACTTGTCTGCGATTGTTGCAAAAAGTGTTAAATGTGACTGTGTGGGTATTTTGTATAGTGATTTAATACGCAAATCACAAAATACTGGAAAAATTTAATTATTCCATTAGAATCCCGGTAGCTAACTGGTTATTCAAAGATGGTGAGTTCGATTCTCACTAGAGTGAGAACGCAAATAAGTAGTTTAAAAAAACAACTTGTACATGTTATTTTCCAAATCTTAACTAAATCTCCGCTTCATTACCCTAATCTAATTAATTAAATAAAGAGATAAGTCGCTGTTTTCGGGTGTGTGTTTCTTCGCTAACTTTTTGAAGAAGTTTAAACGTATTTACATTTAATCTCTCAGAGGATTTGATACGTTTGAAAGATCATTTATAATAATGAATTTCAAAAGTTCCCTCCGAACGGTTTATGTTTGCTCGTGATATACTTAAATAAATATCAATGGTTACAAATGTGCGCTTAAGCTGGCTTACATTACGAAATAGAACAAATTGTTGATTTAAGACATTATACCTGATCTCTATGAAATCTGAACAATGTAACCCAAGGTGAAAAATATTTAATAATTGGACACAGAAGCAAAGCAAGAGCGTTCCACTTGTCACATTATACACTCATTACCCTAGCATTCATCCCAGTAGTGCCCTGAAGTCTGAACTTACATTAAGGATCCAGAATCTGCTTACATTCATTTATTTCGGTTATAAAATGCATTTACCTGCCTTCCAGCCAAAGAGGGACCTTGAAGAGAGTGTTTCACAGCGGCAAAACCCACCATTGTTGAAAAGAGGCGGGGTGCCAGGTATAAAGCTTCAGATAATCCACCCGCGGCCTAAGTCATTCCTGATCCATGAATCTCTGAAACCGTATACGGCTACTGTCGTCGGACCTTCGTAACCCAGAGGTACATCGCGTTCTATGGTTAAACGTGGGGCAGTGAAATATCGTTTGTTTACTTTTTGTTAAGTTCTTTGTGTGTGTCTTCCTTTTTTAAGACGAGGTTACTTTTAACTTAAACAGCATTTAGCTTTTAAGTACCTATTGCAATTATAAAGTTTTTGGTGTATTTTTTAGTAGTCTGAATATGTATAATAAATAAATAAATATTCTACAAACAACACTTAGCACGTTAAGGTACCTTTAACTAAATAAGAGGACCTGGTCTTATTATAAACAGGCCCAATTCTTACTTTGGTTATGCTTTCGTCCCGAGAGGTACCGGCCTTGATAAAGGGTTTATCATCTAGGGAGTCGTAAGAGTCGACGAAGAAGAATCCTACCGGATTAACCCGCATACTAGATTGAAATGCATTCACCAACCCGCCTGCCCAGCGTGATATTCATATTCATTTATTCAAGTTTGGCCCAAAAGAGCTCTTATGAACGTCAAAACTTAAAAACTAGCGATGATTATGGGTAAAGCAGAATGTATGTTTTTCAAGTTTGATTGTTTGTTGAGGCCAATCTCAGATACAGCTACTATAAATGATATATAATACATAACTGAATCAAAGGTTTTTAGCTGGAAGGCGGCACTTGCAATTGTGCATCTGTCGATCAACGGACGAGGCTCTGGCGAACATTAAAGTTCCCGGTAAGCGGCAATAGGCCCGCCAAATTTGACGAAATGTTGGCGAAATAATATGTGTGACAAACAGGCGTGACTATATGTATGTGTGTACTTAATGTTTACTATTTCTTAAAAGAGTATTACTATTTCTAGGCCTTAATAAGAATATTTATATTGATGATAAGATAATAAATGTATATTTAAAGATTATGTTTCATATTTCATAACGTTGGTATGACTATCCTTCGATCCTAATCAGAAAAAGTTTATGTTCGAAATATTAATAAATGTTCTATTGTACCTTCGGTAGGTGAATATTTGTATACCTCAAGTGTTTTTAAAAGAGTTTCATCGAACTTCATTATTAGCTGTAGCACAATAATTATCGTAATATTCCATAAAATAAGAAAATATACTGCAGCTGCCACCTTCCGTGATAGATTCTTAAGTTGTGATTAGATATATGTACCTATATGAAAAACAGATTGTGATCGTAAGAAAAACAGTATTGAGGGTCGATATCAGAACTACGGATTAAGTTAAGTCGATATCTACAGTGTTATTTTGTTATTAGCTACATGCATGTGTATTGTCAGTAAGCCGAATAAACTACATACTTATTGGGCATAACCTTAGCTCGCATAACGTAGGTAGCTCGCGTCAACTGTGCAAATTAAATTTATGCTGTGATACCTCCAATTATTTACAATGGTTCCAGTATACCATTTAGTGTAAATGTGAAGGACCTCGGCCTTTACATTGACTCCACTCTTAGTTGGTCCACTCATGTTGTTGAGGTCAGTCGAAAAGTCACTGAAACATTGCGTGTCCTCTATAGACTAAAAAATTTTCTACCCATAAGCACAAAAGTTCTATTAGTTCAGAGTTTAATAATACCTTTTATTGATTATGCTGATGTATGCTTCTCTGATCTATACAAAGACCTTTTATTGAAATTGGATCGCCTTTTAAACAACTTAATTCGTTTTATTTTCTGTCTGCGAAAATATGACCACATATCTCTTTATCGTTCCCAGCTTAAATTTCTGACTATTCCTTAACGTCAACGAACTAGGATTCTCACTACCCTGTTTTGAGCCTAATTCTCCTGAGTATTTGTGATTACAAATCAGATTCCTAAGCTCTACTCACTCTCGCCAGTTTGGTTCCTCTGAAAACCTTCTGCTTGCTACACCTCAACACAGTACAGGGTTCATGTCAAACTCCTTTGGCGTAAAGGCCATCCAACTTTTGAACTCTCTTCGTCCAAATATCAGATTGGCTAAAAGCAAAGCAGCTTTTAAAAACTTAACTTTTAATTACTTCTTAAAAGAATGATCATCGATGAAATTTTCCCTCCATTTATTTATTTTTAAATAATGTGTATGTATCTGTGTTATTTATGTGTATGTGTGTGTATTTTTATGTACATCATCGTACTATTTGATGTAAGTATATCTTTAAATATTATCTCCTACTTGCATCGCCTTTAATGTCTCTGCTAACCCCACGGTTGACTTGTAGAGAATGCCTAATGGCATTAAGTTCGCCTTTTGTACATTGTATTTTTAATTGTGCGAAATATAGATTAAATAAATAAACGTTATTTAGGATTAAGGTGTTAAAACTGTGATGTTTGTTGATGACATAATATTAATTATATTATCTGTAACAATTATTTCACAGTAATTGTACTCCGTTGCTATGTCTAATGTTTAGTTGATATTACGTATAGGTCTATGAAATGCTTTGTAATATACAAATGGTTGCGCTGATGGATTATATTAGTAACTGTAGTGCAGACATGTACACAATGTGTAATAAAATTTATTAATGTTTGTCTAATTTGAGTGTGGGTCCATGTGCACTAATCTGTTAAGTATTATAATTAATTCAATATGATACATACAAAATTACAAACCTACATTCACGCCTGTTTCCCCGAAGTGAGTACCTGCAGAGGCATATTATACGCCCACACTTCGCCAATTATATAGTTGGTCTTACGTAATAATTGCCGCTCATCGGGCACTGTTATGTTCGCCAGAGCCTCGTCCGTTTATTGGCAGGCGCACCACTTGCTGGTTTTATTGGCTTGGGATCCTTATGTCTTGGTAGGATCTCTTTGCAATGTGATATTACATTGTGTTTTACATTACATTTATGCGACCAATACTATGTTCTAAAAGTAAATTCAACACCAATATCCAGTAAATAACATAGAATTGTGTCGCATAATTCTTCCGACATGTTGTATTCTCAATACTTACTCAAAAAGTACATAAAAGGCTTAACTAAGTCACTCAAGACCAGTTATCACATTAACTGTAACAATTACGTTCAATATTTTTCAAGATATCTACCGCATTTTTTGAAAATTTTGTTCGTGACTGTGCAAATATGTCTAACTATACAAAGAGCGTATTAAAAAATCTACTAGTTGATAAAGAGGAATCCGACTCCCGGCTTTCGTTTTACAACTAGCAGAGTTATATAAGTGGGGTACTCGAGTTTCCCTTTATGCCACTCCTCTTAGTACTACATAGTATAAACCATTTGTAAGAGATATACAATCAAAATAATTATTACTTATATTGTATTAGATCATACCCATAAGTAGGTAACATTTAGACTCCAGGCTAAAGAGTTTGTATTGTGTCAATATAATTATGTAACACATTTCCTTGCCATAACATTTGTATTTTTTTGAACCATTTCTATTCTCTGTACGTATTTTTATATATCAGATACCATATTTAAACTGCGTGTTCCAATTGTGAACGTGTTAATGTTTAGTATGAAACAAACGAGTTGAAGGACGGGTAAACCCAACTGAGGATCACATTACGAAACCATACATTTGGAAGGCTTTGTTAATATTACTTTCGACATGTGAGTCGAAATGTGATTCGGTGTCAAACTCGATTCCGAGATCACGAACGCCGTTGGCTACATGTAAATAAATTATTTGAATGCTGAAATTGTATAATCATATATTTTATTGCATTTGTGTAAATTCAGCTGGAGTTCATTATCTAAGCAGTATTGGGAAAGCCTGTTGAGGTCTTCCTGAAGTAAATTACAGTAATTTATATTTCTACAAGATTTATATACTTTTATATCATCAGCGTACATTAGAAAACATGAGTTCAAAATGCATTATTTTACATCATTAATAAACAAAAAAAACAGAAGGGGTCTCAGTAAAGATCCTTGGGGCACTCCAAATGAAACAAGGACCGAATCAGATTCATAACCGTTAATCTTTTTGAGTTCGACTAGAATTGTATGGCATAAACCGACGCAATAAAATGCTTCAAATGCCGTTGTAGGCTATTTTGTCCAAAAGCAGATTATGATCTACCTTGTCAAAACACGTCCGAAAATCAGTAGACACAGCGTCTATTTGGATTTGACTGTATATATATTTTAAAATAAATAATTATGTTATATATTTTGTTGATTGAAATATTCAAGGATACATGGCATTATTATAATTTAATTCTAAGTTTAATAATTGACAAAACTGAATAATCGGCTACAAAATAAAACTATATATTTCACTTCACCTAAATAAACGATGTGTTTAAAACACTAATGAGGAACTTAATATATTCAAACTGTTCAAACTGTTTTATTGTTTACTTTTACTTTTAAATTCTCTCATTTGTTAACATTATATTTATAGTTGTTAATCCTATTATGTTATATATAAATAACTAGAACCTTAAATCTAACACACTCAAAGATATCTTTAATCAAGTGAGATGACCTGGTGTCGCTAAAAACTCAACAAACGTTTTTGTCGCTTCTGTTTTCGAGTTTGACTGATTGTAGAAGGCGATCTCAGACCCAGCCACTATGAATGATAGACAAAATATATGCAGAAAAACCAGAAGGCATATGTATATGTTACCAATCCCCTATATACTCAACAGTTTATCTGCAGACATCAGAGATGAATTACATAAAATAAATAGAAAGTACTTAATAAATATGCTACCAATTAAATATATTCTAATTGTATAATAATAATTTATATTTTTTTTAATATATAGTTTATAGTAGGTAATTGATCCTATAGTCAAACTGTTTGAACAGTGTTGTAGGACATTTTTTTTAACTTAAATGATATTCAATATACTTATTACATAAATGATTTTGTACAATGTCATTTATGCACAAAATTTTACTAAATGAGACGTCTCAGTAATTGGACAAATTACTATTTTGCTTATGTTTCCGAATTAGGCTGTTTCTCGGACACAGCTACTATAAATGATAAGACAAAATCAAACGAAGCCAAACCTCGGGCAGTTGGCGTAAACACTTTTGCTCACTCAGCAAACACTCAGCTGGAGTCAGAAAATGAAGTTCTCCAACCCCATCGAGGGAAGAGTAACAAAAAAGAAAAAATAGAGAAATTCATTAAGAGTATTGAGTATTTTATAATCACACCAATTATTTAGTTTCAAGATAAGTGTTATGAAGAACCTGTGTTATGGATACTAAATATTGGATAAACATACATAAATACTTTTTCCTTGTAAATACACCCAGGCCAAAACCAATATAACATGTTCATATACACAAGGAATTGACCTATATGGGAATCCAACCAACAGCCTCAGGAGCAGAGTCCAGGTAAGCTAACCTTCACGCCATATCGTTGGTCATTATACCAGGAACAACCATCACATTATGCTCTCAGAGATACCTTTAACCAAATGAGACGACCTGGTCTCGCTATAAACTGCTAAATAGCCTTACAAAAGGCAAAGCCGCGTGCTCCACATTTAATTTAACAATAATGAAGGCACCACGTTTATTTATTCCAATGTTGTTCGCTGGGGCGAATATATTAATTACGCTAGAGCTATTTTTAACGATGTCAAAATCATTCGTCGGCTTTTCGGGAAAGAGCATTCAATTTTCTGATTGGCACTCTTCTTTATTCACTAAGTAGTTTTAATGAAAACCTTTGTGACATTCATTTTAACATAATATAATTTTACATGTTTCGTGAAACGAAATAAAAAAGCACCGAGAAAACAGGCCGACACAAACTAATTTAGTGGAATAATAAAAAAAATATCTAAGGAAATACACGGGCAAATATATAGATTAAACCCTACTACACGCTATCTAGGTCTTCAGTTTTGTGTTCTAGAAGTATAAAAGAGCCATATGGAAAGTTTTCAGCTTGCCTTACATAACTACCCAGAATGACTACCGTCTTTACCATAAAAAAATTGCTTGTATTTCAGGATCAAAGAAGTTTGTTGGCCTCTGATTCTTACACAAACAAACAAAACTGAAACGATTCCTATTAAGGGGCGAAATGTTTTCATATCAGACAGTATAAATGTCATAGTCCAATCGTTAAATTGGCAGTTTCTAAAAGAATTTCATTGACTACTAAACTGCTCGATCGAGGCAAATTGGCAAGAGCAACCCATTTTAGATTCAAGGATTTTTTTTGTCTTTGGTTGTTTTTTTTTAAGTCTGATCTTTAGGGTTTTTTTTAAATCATTGGCAATTAAATTTAATAGCATTTAAATGTGCCGTGTAGTACCGGCCTATACTAGTGCCACCCTCTCTCATCTCATGGAAAAGTCGACGAGGAGAAATCCTACCGGTATATGGGCAGCAGCGACGTCCTTCGTACTGACTTGAACTGCTATCACTGCCCGCGTGGTGATTTTGGCCATATACTGTAAGCTATCAGAGAGGCTAATGTTTGGCAGCGGAGTTTATATGGCCGACATTATGAACTTATTGCAAAGCCCCTTTTTAAAAAATCCCAGGCCTATCAATATCTGTCTGGTTGTCAATTCATAAAACGACATAGACACTACGTGAGTTCGAATAACGCTTTAACAGAATATTTGGATGTATTATTATTGCGTGTATTTAGGGGAAAGTAATAAAAAGAATTGTAAGTCCAGTGTAATTATTTAACGCTTAATAAAAATACCACATATTTGATTTGGCCCACTCACACACACGTACTTCTGAGTTAGTTTTGTCTTAGTAAATAAGGACAATTCTGCCAGTATTTTCTCAGAAAGCAATTTTTTTGTCACGTATTACATTTGATAGCAATTAGACTCTTGTCCCCAAAATACAGTCTAGTACAGTTTTCTCTCAAAACTATGCTTGTGTATAACAAGTTTAGTTCTACTGATGTGCACTGAACGGCGGCCTTTAAATTCTTAGGTTCTAGGGTTCAAACCTATGACTTTTCGAAGTCGTGTGCGTAATTATCGCTTGCTCCGTCCCTCGAAAAGCACGTTAGGCCGTTGGTCTTGGCTGTCATGAACATCAATGCCAGTCATTATTAGGAAGTTAGTGCCTTCTAACATCCTGACAGCTGGTTAATCATATAATGATGTTTCCCTCTGGGTTGCAGAGGTGAGACGGCATTCGCTGCACATAATAACTGAAATTCAGTCTTGGTTGAACCAGTGAGCAGACCCTTGACCCTAAGCTTAAGTCTAGGGCATCCGGGATAATGCTAGGATATGCGCGGATAGGCGCAGCGGGCGGGCCAGGAGGGCCCGTCAGGCAGCGCCGGGGGGTCTTAGTCGGCGGGGGCAGGGGGCCCCTTCCGTCTAGCCATAGACCCCCCCGAAGTCGGCCAGTTAAGCCATGGCCGCACAAAGAGGTAGGGGGGGGCGCTGCAAATTGCGCCTTCCTGAGGAGGTCTCCCCGGTTCTGATCCGGGGGACTTTGGCCGCGGGCGGGGTACCAGAAGCTACAAACCCGGGCACTGGTGCCTCGCCCCTTTTCAACAGCGGTGGGCGTCGTCTGAAGTTTTTTAGTGGGTAGGACTGCGGTGGTCGCGTCGGCCGCAGTGAGCCCCACACCCCCTCCCGGTCTCCCCCTTTTGGCCGGGAGACAGTGCGTAAGCAGCAATTTTGTACAGACGATAATAAAAAAAAACAAAAAAAAAGGAAGAGTCAAAGGATGTATAGGGATTCTAACAAAATCTGAGGAGCCCAAGCCATCCTCTACAAGACACTATTGGTACACGTGTCGACGTTTTAAAATTGTGCTTTAAATAATCACCTTTGTGAATATCAATGAAACCTCTCAATTTGCGTAAGAATATTAGAGCACTTGTCACATAATCTTCTACCCATTTGTGCTCAAGAGTACGACTTAGAGCTTTCGACTCTTCCATACATACATACAAACATTCACACGCCTGTTTTCCTAGAGGGGTAGGCAGAGGCATATTATACCAAGTATATTGATGGTCCCACGTTATAGGTCTTCTATGTTTGTCAAAGCCAATTGTTTCTTGAAAAACTAAATACTGTTTTACTTATACACGATTTCGTAAGATGTAATGAAATCTCTTTTAATATTTTTTTTCATTCTGTAAATATGTCGATAAATTTTAAGAACTTTATCCGCATATAGCCTTTCTTTTAATAGCTTAGCCGTGTCTTCAGTAAAGTCGTTTAAACAGCACTTAAAAAGAGTTGTCGGTTCTGCAAATTTGACATGTGATTGGATGAACACTGTAGTCGTACCAGTGTAGGCTATTTTAAACTCAATACCACTACTCTATAGGTACTGTTCTTATACAATTTCTTTTATAAAATCTATTTTTGTAACTCCTTAGACAAATGTTATTTACCGAACATCTTCGAAAGTTAAATATACAACTGCCGTCTCTAATCTGTCAATATAATAAATATGAGAACGCAATAGACGTAAGCGAGAATGCAATAGAAGCGCTCGTAGCTCTGCGGTTCTCGGTGGTCAGAAACGATCACCGAAGTACAGCATAGTTTACAGAGGTCAGTCCTTGGATGGGTGACCGTTTGTGTGCCATTTGATATCCAGCGCTTCTGTGCTTTGGGAGGCAAGTGGAGCTGTTGGTCCCGGTTATCACTAAAATGTGATAGTCGTTAAGCCATGTTAGAGGCCTATTGGGCGGCTTGAAAAATTCTAACAGCAGGACGCCATACACCTGCCTCCGCCAATCCGCACTGGGTCAGCGTGGTGGAGTATGACCCAATACCCTCACACTTTGGTATGTGAGAGGAGGCTCGTGCTCAGTAGTAAGACGTTAATGGGCTGAGATAATGACTAGACAAAAACTCATTTTAAGAGTAGATTTTAAAAGATATTGCAGAGCTTGTAGGTAAATTAAAAATAATTAATTAAAATACCTTTAAAAGTACGGCAGCCCTCGATGTCTTCAAACCGGGATAAAGTTCCTATCGGGCGGCTAATATATTGACACCAGGAAGCCACACACCTATCTCCGTCAATCCATACTGGAGCTGCGTGGTAATAAACAAATAATCGTAATTAATTTGGGTTAAGTACAAACATACCGTGTGGTACCGGCCAAGAACAGTTTCACGCCTTTCATCTCACAAGGAGTTGAAGGAGTCGTCAAAGAAACCAGATGATGGGCAGGCAGAGCGGTCCTTCTAAAGAAACCGCACTTCTTCTCTCTCACACATCGATAGTAGCATGACGCTGAATTCTAGAGTCAGAGTGTGGAATACAACCTGCATTGAAACACTTGCGGCATTTAGTGTCGATTAAACTGCAATGGCGGTTAGATATTGCAAATCTACAATAATTCTCAATCGGAAGAAACACTCGTAGCTAAGTGATAGTTCAATCCATTTAGAAATGAAGAAAAGAAAAAGTTCGATAGCAAAAGGTTTTACTAAATAGCTAATCAGACACCATATGTATAGATTGTTCAGGTGACTAAATAACTGGTGCTTCCTTGGGAAGTGTGTCAGTGAGAGCATGACTGTGTAATATGAAGTAAATTTAGTACTGGAGGGAATTTGATTTTGATTAGGAACGCATAGTATTGTTCAAAAGATTATATAGATATTAAAAAGGAATTGCTAAAAATGATATCTTTCATAAGACAAAAAATATTAGTGGTTTAAAGCACATTTCATTAATATAATGTTACTTTGTTCAAATTATTTTATCATGTAGCTTGAGTATGTCATGCTCACTTATTTGTTTTTGCGGTAGTGGCGTCATGCGGCGGGTCATTACGTTCGCTAAATATGGTCGAGCGAAACGATAGCTGGTTCATGCGTCATACTCGTGCGTGCCGCTAGTGGGGACTGGTCTGCTCATGTCTACTATGTTTATTCATAATCATGCTCGTATAACTTAAAAAAGAGTTATTTTCTTCTTTTATTTAAATCTTGTGACTGCAGAACACAGGTTTTTGTAGACTTGTCAAATTGTCTTACTACTAAGTATATTTTTTTGTAACTGGCGGGAGAAAAAACTAGCCTTGACGATTTTCTTGCCTGTTCTTTTACGATCAAGCTCCCGCCCGCATCGAATGGGCGCGCTAGTTTTTAAGTTTTGACCTACTTAGGAGCTCTTTTGAGCCAAACTTGAATAAATTATTTTAAATATATTTGTTTATTGGCATAGAAACTATTTTATACTATACAACAGGGTCCTCTGCTGAAACCTTGGAGCCGCCACCGCCGAAACCACTAGCCTCCACAGCCATCCGCAACAAAGAAAAACGTGGTATTGGTATACTTGAGAAACGATATTTTTACAGTGTACAGAGTTCCCGAGGAAGAAACCGAGAAATCTCTTAAATTAATAACATTTTAAATCAAAAGACATAGTTTACCTTCAAGTTTTTCGACGAGTTTATTATTATTTATAACTATTCTCCAATATCTGTACTTTCTTTACAAAACGTATTTCTTTGATTCACGCCTTATCAGGTCTGCACTCCTGTTTTATACGTAGTTAGTTCTCAATAGCGACGCGAGACACATGCGCTGAAGAATTTATTTGACATGCGTCGTTGGCGGTGACAGTACGAATTAATTGCGCTCAAAGCTTCATTACAAAAGCAATAGCTCGTCGACTCTCTACTAGAGTAATATTAAAACAAAATGAAACTACATTCCATTCAGTTCACAGAACAAATAGAATGAGTTCTTAAGTGATGTGTTACGAGTTCAAATAAAGAAGTACAACATTAAATGTTCGTCTTGTGCTCAAAGCTAGCTGATATAATTAAATCAAAAAAAAGAAAAAAAATATTTTTGACGTTTACACCAATTATTTAGTTCAAAGATAGGTATCATTAAGAACTTGTTCTAAACTACTACTAAGATAATAAATAACGGATAAACATACATAAATACTTTTTTTTAAATACATACTTAATATACATAGGAAAACACCAAGACCAGCACAAATATTTATATTTATACACACAAATATTTGTCATAAACATACATAAATACTTTTTTTTAAATACATACTTAATATACATAGGAAAACACCAAGTCCAGCACAAATATTTATATTTATACACACAAATATTTGTCATAAACATACATAAATACTTTTTTTTAAATACATACTTAATATACATAGGAAAACACCAAGACCAGCACAAATATTTATATTTATACACACAAATATTTGTCCTGTGTGGGAATCGAACCCACGACCTCAGGAGCCAAAATATTATAGAGTCATTAGTATGTGAGCGTTAGAAAGGAAATGTGTTTTTCTCTGCTTAAAATTATTACCCTATGCCCTATGCCCTAGGGTCTATGTTTGAGACTAGCATTTTTACTTTTAGACCCATTTGTAAAACCTAGCTGCAAAAAAGAAATTGAAATTGAAAGGAATGCAAAAATTTAATTAATATGCATGTCGGTTTATTTTAATAAAAAGAAGAGAAAAACTATATGAACATTATTATTACTAAGGCCTACTTGGCACTTTCAAGATCATATAATAGCTAGCATCCCTAATATTTTTCTTGTCGAACTATCTTAAGCTGCCTTTATCAATGCTTGGTGCGAGAAGATTCACAGTCTAACCTTATATTGTTCAGAAGGTTAGGGTTTCCTTTCTTTTTTTTTTATCGTCGGTAAAAAAATGCTGTTTACGCACTGTCTCCCGGCCAATGGAGGGACCGGGAGGGGAGAGTGGGGCTCACTGCGGCAGAAGCGACCACTGCAGTCCTACCCACTAAAAAACTTCCGACGACGCCCACCGCTGATGAAAAAGGGGCAGGGGGCCAGTGCCTGGGTTTGTAGCTTCTGGCACCCCGCCCGCGGCAAACGTCCCCCGGATCAGAACAAAAAAAAGGGTTTCCTCTCTTTGCTTCCACTTAGTAGCGAGCCCGAAAAGGTCCATCATTAATAATTTTGCATATTATTGATATCACCTTACCTGTACATTTTGATTTTGCAATAAATAATTTAATTGAAACATCAACTTGATTCTTATCAATAGGAAACGCAGAACGAATTGCTATCGGGACAAAGTGCCCAGACCTCATTATAACATTAGGCTCTTCTATAAAAGGAAAGATTTGAAAAGAAGAGAGCGCGAAACGGCTTTATAGAGGGCAAAAACGCGCTCGTAATGCCTCTGGTATAGCAAGTATCCATAGCCTATGTTGACCACTGTCCATCAGGTAGACCGCAGCCAGCTTGTAATATAAAAACATACATTCACGCCTATATCCCCGAAGGGGTAGGCAGAGGCATATCATACGCCCACACTTGGCCAAGTATATAGTTGGTCCCACATAATAGGTGGCGAGCCTATTGCCGCTTACCGTGCACTGTTATGTTCGCCAGAGCCTCGTCCGTTGATCGGCAGGTGCACTACTTGCAGATGAGGTTGATTTGGGCTCCTTAGGTACTCTCCCGACTAGTCTTCACCTTGTCGTGGTGGGGGGGCTGAGTACCTCCCGGAGGCCGGGAAAAGGTAACACCCAGAGACCGACGACTCTGAGTGCCCTTAGTACTGACTACCGGGGGAGAAACTAAGAGGGACCTGTGGAGGGCGCAGCGGGCGGGCCAGGAGGGCCCGTTAAGCAGCGCCAGGAGGGTCTTAGGCAGTGGGGGCAGGGGGCCCCTGCTGTCTAACCATAGACCCTCCGAGAAGTCGGCCACACACGCTATGGCCGCACAAGGAGGTAGGAGGGGCGCGTCCAGTACGCCTCTCTGAGGAGGTCCTCCCGGTTTTGGTCCGGGGGACGTTGGCCGCAGGCGGGGGGTCAGACGCTGCAACCCAGGTACTGGCCCCCGCCTTTTTCTCAACAAGCGGCGGGCGTCGTCGGAAGATTTTAAGTGGGTATTACTGCTGGCAGTCGCGTCTACCGGTGGTGAGTCCCACACCCCCTTTCGGTCCCCCTTTGGCCGGAAGGTAGTGCGTAAACGCATTTTGTTACCGACGTAAAACAAAAAAAAAAGGGCTCCTTAGGTAGGATCCGTATACATATAATATGAAAAAATATATAGTTAATTTATTATCTCTGTTGAACACATCAGTCATCAATAGTCGTAGAGAGCGGATCCCGCTCCCTCTCCCGCTACGCGGCCTCCTTCTGCGACATCACCACTTCGCAGAAGGAGGCCATCGCCTCCCACCGACGCCGTCTCGCTGTCGACCATCTTTTGCATGATGGTCAGCAGCGAGAGAGCCACTCCACCTAGGGCCGCAGCTAACGTCGACCGCGGCCCCGCCCACGCAGGGCACGCCACTAAAGTGTGCTGCGCGGTGTCTTCCGCGCAGTCACAGTGGTGGCAACACCAGGTCGACTCCCCCCCGGCGACGTCACACAGATACTTCCTAAAGCACCCGTGCCCGGAAAGTACCTGTGTGAGCCGGAAAGTCATCGACCCCCATCGACGGCCGACCCATCGCTCTAAGATGGGCCCGACCGCCTCGAGGATACGGCGCCTCGATCCTTCGGCACGTAGTTCGGCGCTCCTGTGTAGCTGCCGCCGCCATGTGCCCAGAGCCTGTGTCTGAGCGTCTCTACGCCACCGCACCACAGTGTCCGGTGTGGGGCGGAGACCCTGGCTCCGGGATTGCGCGCCACGCCAGTAGACCGCCGAAAGAACCTCGGCGTCGAGGTCCCATGGCATGGACCCGGCGAGCGCGCATGCCACCTCATGGGAGATGGTGCGATACCCCCAAACGACACGGGTCGCCATGACCCTCTGCGACTGCTGCAGGATCTGTCGATGACGACCCGATATGGAGCTCGCCCAAATTGGGGCTCCATACAGGGCTATGGACCGCACCACTCCCGTGTAAAGGCCTCGGCAACTGCCGCCACTCCCTCCGAGATTGGGGAGCAGGCGAGATAGAGCTCCCGCCGTGCTCACCAACCTCGGGCCTAGGTGCCGAAGGTGCGCTTCGAAGTCCCATCTGCTGTCGAGAAGGACGCCGAGATATTTCAGCGTGTTCCCGACAGGGATGGAAGTTCCTCCTACCACGATACTGGGGCCTGGAGGCGGCCGCCTCCGGGGACCATGGAAAATAATGGCCCCGGATTTATGCAGTGCCACCTCGAGCCCCAGCCGCCGTATCCTCTCGACCACCGCCGCGACGCCGACAGTGGCCAACACTCTCGCATCCCGGGGGTCAGAACCCCGGGATGTTACGAGGGTGTCGTCGGCGTAACAGATCACGTCCACGCCGTGCAAGTTCACACAGCGCAGAACGTAATCATATTCGATGTTCCACAAGAGTGGTCCCAGGACAGACCCCTGTGGAACACCGCATACCATACGCCGACGACAGCCTCCTCCGCCCATCGTTGGGAAGACTACCGCTCTCTCCGACAGGTAGCTCCCCAACAACCGCCGCAGATATGGAGGCACCCCGTGGAATCGTAGCGCCTTCATAATCGTTGACCAGGGCAGGGTGTTGAAGGCGTTCGCGATATCGAGCGACACCGCAATCAACACCCCACCCCGGGAAACCGCCCTCTCCGACAGGTCCCGCAAGCGGCCGATCGCGTCTATCGTCGATCGGCCGCGGCGGAACCCGAACTGGAGGTCGGACAGATCTGGTCCGACCTCCTCCAGGTGCTCGACGAGGCGGTTGGCGATGACACGCTCCAGGAGCTTGCCCGCCTCGTCGAGCAGATCCTTTGACTCTTCCTGTACCAAGTATTACCAAGCTTTTTATGGATTTTTATGTGTCTTACGATTTCGTCAGGTATTCTTTACTTACGAACCACCATATCAATATAATTATTCACAGCCCTAAATTGGAAAAAAAAATCAGAAGACAGTTAAAAAGGTTTTATTGTGGAGATGTTGTTACGTGAAATGTGCTGCGTTGAAAACTGGACTACTGTGGTCAAATTTACCGTCATAGTACTGCCTTTCACTTACTGAATCACTTTACTGCCAGCTAGTTTACTTATATACCTCGTCTCAAGCATAAGTAAGCAAAGCATAAGTAACAACGGATCAAGACGAAGACGAAACTAGTAAGCACATTGATATTTTCTATAATTTCAGAAGGCGCTGGAATATGTACTTTAAAGGCAGCATTTCTGCACAATTTATTGGCGTCACTTGATCTTCGAAACGACACTTGTTCAAATGTGTATTGCGACAAGGAAAAATAGTTTGGAAATTAATATAAAGAAATAACTATAATTTATTGATTCAGGCTTTACTTTGCGGAATTCCATTGTAAGCAAGCGATTAAAAATATCTTTGAACCGTTTAATTATGGCATAAAACATCCGTCAAATTACCGCAACGGATCCAATTGTAGCGAAGCGATAGATTTCTTTGTGAATGACTACGTATACCTATTTTACCAAAATATTGCTGGAATACTAAACAAGACTCATTCTTTGCTTGTACATCTTGACCAGCTCCAAAGAGAGGGCAAACCAGTTGAAATTATCTGCCGTACTGAACATTTCATGGAAAAGGGCTTAGAACCGCTTCTATGTATCCCGAACTTTAAACTCGCAGCCTGTTGTTCAAGAGACAGTAAAAGAAAAGGTGGCTCGTCTATATTAGTAAAACACAGACATCAGTGGATGTAACTTCCGCAAATTGCTGGCTTATCGATATCCGGTATTATTTAATGTTGTGGATTAGAGTTGACAACCCATAAATTATCATTATTGTATGAAGGTATAAAGTACCTAAACAGTGAAATTTAAACATATTTTATGACAAAAAGTATATTCTTCTCAAAAATATGTGTAATAATTCACACAAAAAAGTGATCTTGTGTGGAGATTTTAATATAAATACTCTTTAAAAAATTCGTCAATCTCAGGAGTTCGCAGTCTTTTGGTTAAGTTATAATCTTACCCTGCAGATAAAGCAACCAACCAAAATTATTAGTAACACATATTTAGATAATTTTGCTCAGAATGTAAAGCAGGGCTGCAAAAGTAAGGTACTTGACAGGTCTGTCAGACCACACAGCTCAGCTGTTAAAACTCCCTACCAACAAATCCTGTATTATTAGGACTTGGCGCCACAAGATACGTGATTTTTTAAACGAAAATATGAATAAATAAAGAATTCATTTACATTCTCTATCTTTCTACATATATACAACTAACGATCCTAACAAATTATATAATCACTTTTACGACATATTTAAATTAATACATGCACTTTGTTGCCTGCACAAACTCTGTCTAATACCTACGGATACGGCATAAATGGATGTCTAAAGGTGTAATACAATAAGACACGGTTGTGTTGCAAAAGAAGGAGAAAATTACTTTGGCATTACAGAAAATCACCTATAGCTAAAAAAATGCTGATCCCTATCTTAACTCAAGACCATTTGTATATAACTACCATTTTTATAATATAGCAATTAAATGATTTGGTTGATTGCTTGACTTCTTGGCGGGAAAGTGAAGCCTCATGAGTTTTGTTTTATTTTCTAAAACTTGTGATATTTCGAACATTGATGTGTAATGACGGTGGATTATTAACCGTTAAGTGTTTGTGAACGTACATAAGTGTTGGTAAATGAAGAAGAACATCAAGGGGTTTAGTCTTTATCACCACTTATTATTCTCATTTAATATATATCTTACTTGACACTGGCTAAATGATAAACGCACGAAACCATTATTTAAAAGAAAAAACCATACTAAACATGGGTCATGACCGTCAGCGGTAAATAAAATGGGTTATCTGCCATAATACAAAATATGATAACCTCGCTACAGAATACATCAACACATTTAAATATTGTTGAGTGCAGGAAACATTTACGAGTATGATTATTTTACTTATTGTTGTTCCCCCCTGTCAACATTAAAGCACAATGTGAAACACAAAAAAACCAGAGGCACTTAATTATGAAAAGGTTTGATAAATTGCGTTGTAACAGTTGCGGGATTATAGCCTTTGTAGAGTTCTTGTTACTCTACTAACATTGAGATTTCGTTTTACATTAATTTTATTACCGATTATAATTTTAATTCAATTTTCCTTACCGTCTTGTTGAGATTTCTGTAATATGTTGAGGTTTCAGGATATTTTAATGAAACATGTCTTACTCGTTCGATGTCATTTATTAGAATCAATTCTTAAAAACTTATAAAATGGAAGTATTACAATATGCTTAATTACGCAATTCCTAACGATAAATCGCAACCATAGCAATATTCGTACACGTGAGTTTACTTATTGCTAAATCAATTTCATAATATCGTATTGCTTAGGTACATACATTACAACTCCCCCGAAAAATGCCTGTAATTCTTCCCCATTTCGAGAAAAAAAAATTACATGCATAAAATGTAGTTTACATAATATTTTTTTTTAATACCTAGTTTACAAACACAAATTTATAACAATACATGAATATAATGCAAATACTTAACATTAATTATTATACCTCTTAGTGTTATTCTTATGTATTAGATATTCCTTATTATCTTTTAAAATCTTAACATTAGGTGAAACTTCCTCAATAACTTCATAGGGACCGTTATAGATATTTTGGAGTTTATTTCCAGTTTGATTTTTTATGAGAATAAGGTCACCTTTTTTGTAAGTTACGGAGTAAGTTTTCTTGTCATACATTAATTTTCTTTTTAATTTACTATCTAGCAAATTCTGCTTAGCATCATACTGTGCTCGCTGTAAACGATATTTCATTTCGTTCGGGTAATCATTATAATTATACAAAGGTTCAACTGAAATTCCAAAGTCTGAGGGTAATTTACAACATTTTCCAAACACTAATTCAAATGGTGTGTATTTTGTTTCTGAGTGCACTGTAGTGTTGTAAGAAAATGACCAAAAGGGTAACCAATCACTCCAATCAATAGCATTTCTATCACAATGGATTCGAAGGTATGATCCTAGATGTTTATGACTGTTTTCTAATGAACCTATCGTTTCGTGATGATATGGCGTGGAATTTAATTGATTAATTTTTAATATTTTACACACATTTTCCATAATTTTGGACATAAATTCTGTACCTTTGTCTGTAATTATTTCGTTAGGCACTCCGTATCGTAATATAAAATTAGAAACAAATATTCTTGCTACGGATTCGGAATCCTTACTCGGCATGGCATATGCCTCTACAAATTTAGATAAATCGCATTGTAAAGTTAAAATGTATTTATTATTGTTAATATCAGGTGGTAATGGACCCATGATATCTAATGCGACACGTTCAAATGCTGAGTTTGCAGTACTTGTTATAACCATTGGCTCTCTTACGAGACGGTTAGCAAATTTATTATATTGACATTGTTGACACTTTTTAACATAATTAATAACATCATTAGTGTGGGAAATAATACAAATATTAGATTTAACAAATTAAACTTCGGTTTATTGCACGATTACGAAAAGTACAATGACTTGACAATTAATACAATTTACGCATAGACAGTGGCGCTGATGGTGGCCAAAAATAGTATTACATTTATTTTTAATTTGTAGCAATGGCGATGTTTACATTATTCCAATATCCTCTCTTAAACATAAGCCCATCTTGGATGAACAAAAAAAAACAGCTTGGAGTATGTCGTTGCTTTCGTGAGAGCATCCGCAACCATCTCATCAGTCTGTTTATAGCGAACTTCAATTGTCCCTTCCAGTACTTTGTCACGGATAAAGTGGTGCCTCACGTCGATGTGTTTTGTTCTGGAATGGTAACCATCACTACCTGAAAGCTTTATAGAACTTTGATTATCACTGTAAATTACCATAGATTTATTTATCATCTGTGGCCAAAAACATTCTTGAAATTGTTTCAGCCATAAAGCTTCCTGTATACAAGATGATAATGACATATACTCTGCTTCCGTAGTAGACAGAGCAACAGTAGGTTGTCTCCTTGAGTTCCAGCTGATTGATCCTCCCTGAAAAACAAATGCATAACCAGTGCAGGAGCGCCGATCATCTTCTGAGGTAGCCCAATCAGCATCACAAAAACCATGAGCCATAGTCTCTTCAGAGTTCTGCTTATAAGTCAGCCTATAATCTTGAGTGCCTTTCAAGTAACGCATGACACGCTTAAGAGCAACCCAGTGCTGCGTTTCGGGCTTGCAATTATATTTGCTTAACATATTAACAACAAAACTAATATCAGGCCTGGTTACTTGTGAAATATATAATAAGCACCCTATTATCTCTTGATAAGGAAATTCTATAACATTTATTTCATCTGTATTTCCTTTTCTACTCAATTTTGTATTAGGTTCCATTGGGGTTCTGACCGTCTTACAATTGGACATACCATATTTTTGTAATACTTCTAGTATGTACTTTCTTTGGTCCAAGTATATTACTCCTCTCTCCCTGTCTCGTTCTACATGAATACCAATGCAATAGCTCACATCTCCAAGATCTTTAATTTTAAACTGTTTATGTAACTGTTCTTTTATATAACTTTTTGTTTCTTAATTATTAATAAATAATAACAGATCGTCCACATAGACAGCCAGGAAAGTTATATTATTTTCATTTTCAATTCTGAAGTATATACAGGGATCTAGCTTAGATTGGGATAGACCCATTTCTTTCAATGTGAAATCAATCTTTTTATTCCATTGCCTGCTGGCTTGTTTTAAACCATACAATGATTTTTTTAATAAACATACATTTTCTTTTTGATCATTTTCATACATGGGTGGCTGTCTCATGTAGATTTCTTCTTCTATGTCACCTTGTAGAAATGCTGACACAGCATCCATTTGACATATGTCTAAATCATGTTTGACAGCCAAAGCAAACAAATATCTCAAGGATGCAAGCCTTACAACCGGTGAAAAAACTTCAGTGTAATCAATTCCTGGTTTCTGAGAACAACCCTTTATTACAAGTCTTGCTTTGAATTTTACTATGTCTCCATTTTCGTTTGTCTTTGTTTTGAAAACCCATTTGCATGGTATGGAATGTTTTTTATCTGGCAGAGTAGTAACTTCCCATGTGTTATTGTCCAACAGAGATTTGTACTCCTCATCCATTGCCTGTTTCCATTGTTTGGCATTTGGACCTGACAAAGCTTCTTCAGCAGTCAGTGGATCTGGAACCTGCGTAACACACATGTAATTATTACCTTGCATTTTTTGTCTCTGATGTGACCTTAGTGTGATGTTTCTTTGAAAGTTGTTATCATTATCATCATCATTATATTCATCTGTATCAGGATAATATGTTTCGTCATCAGTTCTCCTATTCATAATACAACTATCAAATGAGGTATCATTACTAGATGATGATGTGATGTCTAGTCTATTGGGTGAGCTATCATCATCAACATTTATTGTGTCTTCTACTGACAAATTATGTGAGTCATTTTCAGTAGGAGTAGGGATAGGGATAATAGCATATTGTGGCAATGAAGTAGGCATTTTCTGAGTGATATTTTCACTGTCATCACATTTTTCGACGAATGTCGCATCTCTGCTGATTACCACTTTCTTACTAACCGGATCAAAGAATCTATATCCCTTTGTATTCTCACAGTAGCCTACAAACACTAATTCACGTGATTTACGGTCCCATTTTACACGATTTTGCTTAGGAACATGTACCATGGCCTTGGAACCAAATATCTTCAAATGTGAAATGTTTGGTTTTTTACCATTCCATTTTTCATACGGTGTTACCTCAGCCAGCACTCGTGACGGGGATCTGTTGATGATATAGGCTGCAGTAGCGACTGCCTCCGCCCAAAAAGATTTTTGCAGTTTTGCTTCAAACAGCATGCACTTAGCACGCTCCACCAGCGTTCTGTTCATTCTCTCCGCTAGCCCGTTTTGCTCCGGTGTATATGGAGTGCTGGTCTGATGTCTGATGCCAGAAGCTGCTAGAAAATTAGATAATTCTTTATTACAATATTCTTTGCCATTGTCGCTTCTTAGAATTTTAATTTTCTTTTCTAGTTGATTCTCTACTTCAATTTTAAATTTTTCAAACACTGATTTAATATCCATTTTATTTTTTAGAAAGTAAACGTATACTTTTCGAGAGTAATCGTCTATGAAGGTTATGAAATACTTTCCACCACCGGCGGACGGAGTCTCCATCGGACCACACAGATCTGTATGAATTATCTCAAGTAATGCATTTGCTCTAGAACCAGAATTCGGAAATGGTAATCGTGTTTGTTTTCCTTCACAGCATGATATACAAATAGTATCAATTTCTTTGTTACTTATAGCAATACCCTCTGCACACATTTCTAACCTCTTCACGTCTGCCATATTTAAATGCCCCATTCTCTTATGCCATGTAGTTAAATCTGACTTACTTTCAGTTATCACAGCATATGCATTACCTGTAACAGTATTGAGTCTGTACATGTTATTGGTCAGCCTCGCCGTTGCTACTAAATTCTTATTGACATTGTATATATTACATCCAGTATCAGTGAATTCCACTTTACAGCCACTCTTTGTTAACTGACTGACCGATAGCAGGTTTGCACTCAATTTAGGAATAAATAAAACATTTCTCACCTGGATTTGACATTCATTTCCATTTAACTTGGTTTGTATATTTACATTACCCATACTTTGCACGGAGACTGCTTCACTATTTGCCACCATTATTTTTTGAATCGGAGGTAGTTTTATATCATACATCCAGTCTGAGCGTCTTGACATGTGCATTGTAGCGCCTGAATCAATATACCAGTCATCCTGATTCAATGTGCTGTAAGCTGAAAAAATTGCTGAAAAATTATTTTGATTACTTTTTTTTGAATAATTTTTTTGTGATGTGCACTGATTTTTGAAGTGTCCATATTCGTTACAATTGTAGCAACGGGGGTCTTTTCCTTTTGGCTTTGCACTATTCTTAGAAGTGTGTTTGTGCTTAGTAAAGAATGCAGAACTTTCAGATACTGTGACTTCCTGTAAAAGTTTTGTTTTTATGAAATCTGATGATATTTTGATGCCAGAACTTTCCAGCCCCATGATCATAGGGTTATATTTGTCGGGTAACCCTGCCAACATGAGTGTTCCCAGCCATTCATCTCCAACTTCGAAGCCAATGTTCCGCAATTTATGAGCTGTACTCATAATTTTATTCACATACTCTTCAATACTAGGACAGTTATCCAATGAAGTGTTGATTAAATCCTTCAGTAGGCCAACTTTTCTAGACAGCCCGGAGTCTTCAAATGCATTTTGAAGGTTTTGCCAAACTTGTTTCGATGACGTAGCATTTTCTATATGCACGTAGTTAATTGGTTCGACCAACAAAATTATCTTTGACTTAGCTTTAACGTCTTTCTTCGGATCGACCTCGGTGCCAGGATCAACACATTCCCATAAGTCATCCAATTCCAAATATGACTTTACTGCGAATTTCCACGTTGAATAATTTTCCCGGCCGGCTAATTTCTCAATTTGTAGGTTAGTCGTCGCCATTATTCACAGAGTGGTTCGGATGCGCGTTTTATGTTACTGTACTTAAAACTTTGCAATAAATATTTAATTACTGATCTAATAAAGGTATATGAGACGGCCCATAACCTGTGGGAAATAATACAAATATTAGATTTAACAAATTAAACTTCGGTTTATTGCACGATTACGAAAAGTACAATGACTTGACAATTAATACAATTTACGCATAGACAGTGGCGCTGATGGTGGCCAAAAATAGTATTACATTTATTTTTAATTTGTAGCAATGGCGATGTTTACATTATTCCAATAATTAGTCATACCTGGCCAGTAGTAATATTTTTTCAAATTGCTTATCATTCTGTTTATCCCTGCGTGACCGCTTGTGGGTAACAAATGAAAATCATTTAATATAATTCTTTTATCCTCGTGATTAGAAATTCTTATTATATCTTTTGTAACTAAAATTCTAGGTACCTTTAATTGAAACCTTTTTATAAAACTTGCAAGTATCTTCATATTTGTTGCATTTTCTTTATTTTTTATAATTAATATTTCACTTATATTTTCTCTTTCGCACAACGATCCTAAATCTCTCGCTAACTCCGTCGGGGTAGATAACGATCGAGTATTTAGGTAAATAGTACAATTCAAAGGTACATACGTGCAACAATTATTATTAGAAATTAAATTCTTAAATTTTTCGTTATTTATAAAAACAAGTTCTATCACATCATTTGGTTTTTTTAGAATTTCCACAGTGTCAGGTTGATCAGGCCTGCTACTGCTAGAAGATTCATCTGTCAAATCATTATTATTTGTAAATATCTGAGACGCTAACCGCTTCGACTGTGCTCTCGTCAGTACCGAAACTACTCGTTCGCTGATAGATTTTAAATCGTCACAAGTCATTGACATCGGGAGGCGACTTAATGCGTCTGCAGCTGCATTATTTCGACCCGGGATGTGCACAATTTCAAAGTCATATTCTTCAAGATATAGTCTAAACTTAGTCAATCTACTTGATGGATCCTTAAGACCAAATAAGTATACTAACGGTTTGTGATCCGTAAAGATTTTAAACTTTCTGCCGTACAGGTAAGGTCTAAAATGCCTTACTGCCCATACAATAGCTAGTAGTTCTAGGTCTATTATCGGGTATCTAATTTCTGCAGGCGATAAATTCCTACTTGCATAAGCAACTACGTGACCATTACTATTAGATAAAACAGCGCCTAATCCCGTTTTACAAGCGTCTGTTCGTAACTGAAAAATATTAGCTTCCGAAAAATCGGGATATTGCAATACTGGGGGTGACATTAAAGTAGATTTTAACCTGTTGAAAGATTGGCTGCATTCGTGTGTCCATTTAAACTCTGCATTCTTTTTACACAATTAATTTAATGGGTGCGCAATATTCGAAAAGTTAGGTATAAAACGTCTATAATAATTAGCAAATGCTAAATATCGCTTAACGTCATCCGCGTTCGATGGCACCGGATACTTGCGCAAGGCTTCGATTTTGCTGTCGTCAGGAAGAATGCCGTGTGATGTTATTCTATGGCCTAAATATACTATTTCAGTGCGCAAAAATTCGCATTTAATAGGATTTAATTTTAAATTTACTTTTCGTAATCTTTCCAAAACTGTTATTAAGTTTTTATTATGATTTTCCATTGATTTTCCTATCACAACACAATCGTCTAAGTAAATACAAGCTTGCTTATAATTAATGCCTGACATAGCAATAGTCATTAATCTTGAAAACACACTGGGAGATGTTTTCAAACCCATAGGCGAGCGCTTCATCTGATACATTTTATCAGTAGTGAAGGTCGTATATTTACGTGAGGCTGGATCTAATTCTAACTGATACATTTTATCTACACTAAATGCTGTATACTTTCTAGAGTTGTCTTCCAAGGACAGTTGGTAATAGCTTTGTGAAAGGTCTAATTTTGAAAAATAAACGCTACCTGAGAGGGAATCTAAAATATCTGTTATGTTTGGTAACGGAAATTTATCATCTTTAATCCTATTATTTAACTGTCTGTAATCAATTACTAATCTCCACTTTTTCTCGTTAGATCTATCGGACTTTTTAGGCACAAGTAAGACTGGGCTGGACCATTCTGATGTCGTTTCTTCTATTATATCGTTTGCTAACATTTCGTCAATTTGTTTCTGTACCTCCTGTTTAAGGGAATGCGGGATTCTATAAGGCTTAATATAACTAGGTGTGACGTTGTCTTTTAAAGATATTGTGTGCGTCATGATATTTGTTGTTGATAATTTATCGCCTGGAAGATGAAAAACGTCGGCATATTTTGCACAAATGTGCTCGATACTACGTTTTTCCTCTGGGTTCATATTAGAGAGATTTAATAGCTCAAATAAGGATTTTACTCGATTTACACTGATTCTATTGTCTGTAAAATTACAAATATCAAAGCAATTCACATCGTAAATAGTAAGATCTTGAAAATCACATTCTATTTCACTATCCGTAGTATTTAATATTCTTAAAGGAATGCGTCCATTATTGGGTTTCGATATCATGCCAGCTACGAAAACACCTTGCTGGACTTCTTTTGATAAAATTACGCAATCGCAAATCGACGAGGTTGGAATGAACCTTATTACCTCGCATCGAGGCGGTATCGAATGTCTATACCTAGCATTATAACGTATTTCAATAGATATCGTTCTATTGTTATTATAAAGCTGTAAAATACTATCTCTATAGTTAATAATTGCTTCATAGCGCTTTAAGAAATTATCTCCTAAAATTCCGTTTGCGGTACAAGACATATTCTTAAACACATAAAATTTTTCACTAAATATTTCATTATTATAAGCTAAATTCAAAAAGATATAACCTTCCGACTCTAACCTACCGCATACGCCTCTAATAGTTATTTTATCATAACACAATCGTTGCAATAATTCAGGATATTTACTTAGCCATTCGTACTTCAGTACACAAAGACTGGCTCCGCTATCAATTAAAAGATTAATAACTTCATTATAGACTAAAAATCTTACTGTACTACTATTATTAAAATTAAAAATAAAATTTCTTGAATTATTAACGAAAAAAATCGTTAGTTGCGTTATTTGGAGTAATTATTTCACTCAATTTATTGGGAGTACTACTGCTCGGTTGCTCCTGGCTACTATACTGTACTGGGAAAGAGGGTCTATGGGTCTTAATATTATATTGCTTGTTATTTTGACCTCTATGAAAAGACCTACCGCGACCGCGTGCATATTGTCCGCGATGATACGATGTGTTACCTGATGCCGGCTGTCTCGCGTTACTCTGTGTATAATTAGACGAAAAAAATCTATTGTCATGAGAAGGAGCATTATAATTTCCACGAAAATTGTTGCTATATTTATTATAACCCCGATTTGTGTAATTATGATGCTTTATATTCATAATTTCGTATGGTGAAGACAAGGATTGTTCGTCCATGGCAGTCCTAATAGCTTCAGGTAGAGACTGAAAATTTTTGGCCGCTATAACAGTACTTAATCTTGGGTCAATCAAACCATCAGCAAAACGTTTCAAAGCAATTTTCTCGTTAGATTTTTTGAAAGTATCATAAGAACTTGAACTAATTTCTTCGCGATCAATTTGTGAGTGCAACAGAGACAAAATATTATTCAAAGAAGAATACAATGATTTTGCTTCTTCTATCTTTTTCTGGCCAAGCTCTGAATGTCTTCTTTCAGGGCCTACTTTAACTAAGTACTCTTTGAGGTAATTTAATGAGTCATGGAGCTTATTTAATTCTAAAATAGAACTAGTCATAATACCAAAATGATTACAATTAAAACAAAGTAACGTAACATAACTATAAAATACTGAAATTACATACTTTAGACGTTTACGGAAACCTTCGCGTTGAGATGCGCGTAGACAGGCACGTGGCTAGTGGAGCGGGGCTGATGATGACGTGGTGGTGTGCGCGGAGTTGGCGTCGCGGCGGCGCTTCTGATGGCTCAGGCTGCAGTTGTGTATGACGAGGGGTTGGGCCGGGCTATACCCTGGACACCTCCAAACCTTCTTTCTTCTTTCTTGCTAGACAGCACTGGAGGTAAGGTCAGCGCGAGAGATCGTTGCCAAGTTGTTTCTTTTGCGTTCTGCGCAATCACAACTTGCTCTTTCGATGCAGATTTTCCCATATCTTCAAATCTTCTTTCGAAATGGTTGAAATCTTCTTTCTTGAATATTGGTATTTTTTCTACGGTGTCGGTATATGTTCTAGTACATATGGTGCCAATGGCAGGGTCGCCATGTAATATGTTGAGGTTTCAGGATATTTTAATGAAACATGTCTTACTCGTTCGATGTCATTTATTAGAATCAATTCTTAAAAACTTATAAAATGGAAGTATTACAATATGCTTAATTACGCAATTCCTAACGATAAATCGCAACCATAGCAATATTCGTACACGTGAGTTTACTTATTGCTAAATCAATTTCATAATATCGTATTGCTTAGGTACATACATTACATTTCATAGAATATATAATTTGTATGCACAACAAAATTATTACATGTTGCTTAAGTATTATTAAGGAATGAAATGAAATTAAATTTAAAATATAGTCTTTAAGATCAACATGATCATTCGTCAAATATTCACACACAAAATGGAAATTCGATATATTTTTTAACAACAATGAAAGAGATATGGCTGGTACCATATTAAAGATATAAAAGCAAATGGATTCTTTGTCAAAATTTGTCAAGGTTTGCCAGTTTATCTGTGACTCTTATCGGGGGGATCGGGGGGATCGGGGGGGATGTCTGTCAGCCTGTCGTGATTCTAAAGGGGGGGAGGGGATTACCCGTCAGTCAGTCAGTCAGTCAGTCTGTCGGTGACTCTAACGAGGCTTCTAAAATTTGTTTGAGTATATCTTTTCATAAGGTGACGGCTCCAGCTAGGTGAAGCCACGGCAGCGGATGGATGCGACGAGCTGAAGATCGAGCTCAGACGCGTGCCATTGCAGAGGCCTCTGTTCAGTTGTAGCCAAATGTACTATGATTCTGACAAAAATATATTCGAAAGGAGCTTATAGAAACCCAACTCTCTGAATGAAATTATTTCATATAACACGCTGCAATAAATATGATTGTATTATAAAATATTGCGATAACTAGTAAAGATTCTTTATGGAGCATCCAATAATGAATTCCGATTAATATATATTTATATTAATATTATATAGGTTACTCGTAGACTATAAGGCGCGTTTGAAAATGAATAATATTTTATTTTTATTGGGCTCTGATGGAGCACTGAATGTTGACATTACTTAATACTAACGCGCCCATTTCCTATCGGCAGGAGCTTGGCCAGAGTAGAATCGAGCTAGGAACTCGTAAAACTTGTCCTTCTACCAGTACTGATTGAAATCTCAAAACATTGCGTTTTCACGTCTATGCTATTTTTTCTATTACATTGTGCTGGATGTGTCTCAAACCGTGACAGTCTCAACGACGTCTGGCCGTAAGCACTGTCGTAGTGCGGTCACTTATTTATTTATTAAATCTTTATTGCAGATATAACACATTATACCGTCTTCTTGCAAAATTCGACTTTATTTGTTTAAAACTATCGGCCCTTAGGGGACGTTAGCTAAAAGCTGTCCAGACAGCATATAGATTGTTTGAAGGATTTAGGAATGTGGATGATTTGTTACTTTATCGAATATAACCCTTTAAGACTCCATAGTCTTTTTGTCTATTAAACCCTTTTGCTACCGTAAGGTCCCATGACCTTACGGTAGCAAAAGGGTTTAATCAAAGAACTGTTTAGACACCGTTTAGATTGTTCAGGTGACTAAAGATCTGAAATGGCGCTTCGTCGAGCAGCGTGTCATTGTGTGTATACAGCAAGGTAGCGTCACCAGCATTATTAAAACTTATCTGCGGGTGGCGACGGATTAGGTTCTCCGGCGAGGCAGCGAGCCTCCTTGCCGTATTGCCGCCATGGGATCTGGAGGCAATAGTTCTCGCGCGCCTTTATGAGTGGCGCGTAGAGATGCTACGTCGTAGGAAAACTCCGCTGCCATGGCATCTCGATGCACAGCATCGAACGTCCGACGCGATCTCATGGCGTCATGAAGGGAACGACAGTCGCAAACCCCTCGCAGGGCTCGCCACGATAGGGGCAGTAAGTGCCCTCTTTGAGGAGTGGCTAGAGCGCCACGGCGTCCTCATCTTCCGAATGACGCAGGTTCTAACCGGGCAGTGCTGTTTCGGTAAGTTCCCGCACATAATCAGGTGGGAGAAAATGTCCGGGTATCACCACTGTGAGGATCGGCCAGAGGACACGGTGGAGCACACCACCGCGGTCTGTCCGTAGTGGCAATAGGCGGCGGCGACCTCTCGCGTTCGGCCCTGGTGGAGACCATGGTCCGGAGCGAGAAGGAATGAGATGTTGTTGCCTCCTTTTGCGAAGCAGTCGTGCTAGCAAAGAAGGCGGAGGAACAAGAGAGGCAGAGTGCCTCTCGTCACGGAATCAGCCGCTGCGGTGGACGGTCGAGACGACTCCCGGCCACCGCAGGCGCAGGCTTGTGGGCGGTAAGTAATGGGTAACTCGCCGCCCGTTAGCCTACTACAGGCGACAGGCCGCGTCGACGGCGCGTTCGTGTTCCACGCGCGCCTCAAAGAGATGTCAGCACATTGAGAGGCCCTTGGGTAGGGAGCTAAGCCTGCCAGAGTTGCGGGACTGTTCGAAAGGGTTACCACGGCATTGGTGTTTACAGGCTCAAGAAGGAACATGGATGGTTTTTAGTCAGTAAAAGTCTGACATTCCCCTTCGCTTCACCCACAGGAGAAGACGGTTATTAGATGATTTTCCATCCCAATAAAAAAGGTTACCATGTAACGAAGAATTTTGCTTTTTCGTATAGATGTAGAGATATTTCTATTTTCGAGATTATTCTATAGATTCGTATAGTATAGAGATGTAAGACTAATGGATTTTCCGAACAAATTATCAAAACATTTGAATAGGCCTGGGATAAAAATCTATAATTATCTATCATAATTATCATTATATCATTATTATTATCTATTATAATCTATTATATTAGGTCGGGGAAAAAGTCTTTTCGCATAACGTAGGTATAAACTTATTATAAATTTTTTTTGACTGTACTATTTGTGTCTGGCTGGTTTTGGTAACATTAAAAAGGTTCCATTATAAAGAAAAGAAAAAAATAAAAAAAAGTTGTTTCCCGCTATTTTTCATTTGTTTTTCTCTCCGTTAAAATGAGTGAATCTAATGAAGAAATTCGATACATTTTAAAATTTTATTATAAAAAAGGCAAAAATGCAACTCAAGCAGTGAAAAAAATTTGTGATGTTTATGGACCTGATGCAGTGTCAGTAAGAGTAGCACAAATTTGGTTCAAACGTTTTCAGTCCGGAAATTTTGATGTTAAAGATGCACCTCGCTCTGGTCGCCCTGTTACGAATAAAATGGACGCCATTTTTGAAAGAGTGGAGCAAGATCGGCATATTAGTAGTTACGATGTAGCTGAAGAACTGGGAATTGACCACAAAACAGTTTTGACCCATTTGAAGAAAGCTGGTTATACAAAAAAGCTCGATATTTGGGTGCCACACGAGCTCACTCAAAGAAACTTAATGAACCGTGTACTCATTTGCGATTCATTATTGAGACGTAATGAAACCGAGCCGTTTTTGAAGATATTGATAACTGGCGATGAAAAGTGGATCACGTACGACAAGAACGTGCGAAAAAGGTCGTGGTCGAAAGTTGGCCAGGCTTCACAGACTGTGGCCAAACCTGGCCTAACACGAAATAAGGCGATGCTTTGTGTATGGTGGGATTGGAAGGGCATTGTTTATTATGAGCTTTTACCGCCCGGCAAAACCATCGATTCTGATCTTTACTGCCAGCAACTGATGAGATTAAAGGAAGCAGTCGAGAGAAAACGGCCGGAATTGAGCAACAGGAAGGGTGTGGTCTTTCATCACGATAACGCTAGACCACACACATCTTTAGCCACTCAGCAAAAATTAAGAGAGTTCGACTGGGAGGTCCTAGTGCATCCACCATATAGCCCTGACCTTGCGCCTTCAGATTTTCACCTGTTTCGGTCTCTGCAGAATTCTTTAGGTTCTGTAAGGTTGACCTCAAGAGAGGACTGCCAAAACTATTTGTCCCGTTTTTTTGATCAGAAGTCCCAAAGTTTCTACAGTAACGGGATAATGTCTCTGCCCACAAAATGGCAGAAAGTTATTCAACAAAACGGTACATATATATTGTAAATAAATGTAAATAAACTTTGAAAAAAATGTCTTGACTTTTCATACAAAAATACGAAAAGACTTTTTCCCCAACCTATTACGTATGTATCTGTCTAGCTCCAATTGTAACATGAAAAAGGAACGATGTATCTGAAGCTATTGTCAGTGACATTGTATATTGCGGAAATAGAGTTTTGTCATATTATATCAATGGAATGTGCTGTATATCAGCAATACAATTCACACAAGACTTAAGTCAACTGACCTTCTAACGGTCACTTGTTCAAATGTCTGTTAAAATTTGAATTTGATTACTCGAATTATAAAATATTGTTCTGTTCTTGTGTAAACAATACTAGTGATTCAATTGTTTATACAACTGTTTGTTCTATATTATGTACTTACCGTTATTTGTAGTATTTTTAATGGACTTCTTGGCGGGAAAGTGAAGCGTCATGATTTCAGATTTCTTTCATTTTTTTAAATTTGTGATATTTCGAACATTAATGTGTAGGTAATAATGGTGGAATATTAACCGTTAACAGTGATATTTTAATAAATACTTTGAACACTCTATAAACATATGTTTATGTAAACGGTGTCTGAAAATTTTAACTACGATTAACGCATGTTTAAATTTCTCTATTCCAAGACACAAGCAAGCGTTTAGGTAAAACCGCTTCTAAGCGATACGTTCACTTTATCGGTTTTTATTCATTCTTTCACACTCCGTGTTAAGCAAATCATATTCGACTTAACGGAGTTCATTATTATAAAATAAAAATACTCCACATATAACAAAAAATTGTGATTTTAATGAAATAATCTTTTTATGTATTTCAACCACTTTTAAGCCTACAAACGGTCATATTAGGAAAACAAAATACCTACTTCTAAACTATAAGCGTAATGGAGCATGAAACGGAATGTCACAGTTATCAGCTGTCATCCTTTAAAATATAGGTAAATAAATACTGTAAGTTAATTGAACATAATCAAAAACAATTGGGGTCTTCTTGGCGGAAAAGTGAAAAAAGTCATGTTTGCAGCTTTGTTTAATTTTCTATAATTTGTGATAATTGTAACTTCCGTTGATTTTATTACAAAACGATATGACGAAATGGTTAAAACTTTAGAGAAATTTGAATCCGAAAAATTAAACAATATGAAATGTTTAAAGTCTTTGGAAAACAAGATAGAAATCATTGAGCGGAATAAGTTTGCCAGTTGTATAGAAATAAACAAAGTTCCTAAAAAGCTATCTAAAACTGCGACATTAGTACAAACTTTAAACTTACCTATAAATATTCCTGATATTATTGATATTTACCGAGTAAACTCAGAAAAAAAAAATTTATTAAAATAAAAAAATAAAAATACTATTGAGAATTCAATAGTACGATCCTGAATGAGGATGTGCTTTTTGCAGAAAAATCATAAAAGCAAAGATAGGTTTAGCACGATTAAATTGAAATTAGACGGGCCACCCACAGCTGTGTACATCTCTGAAAGATTGACACAACAGGCAAAAGAAATATTTGCGGCAGCCAGGAAATTTGCCAGCAACGGAATTTATAAACAATTATAAATTCTGTTGGTCAACCTACGGAAGAATCTACCTGCGCAAACACTAAAAAGAACCTGCTATCCGTGTTGACTCTGAAAAAGATCTACATAATTTATATTTGCAATACTTTTAAAATGTTATGCATGCTCTACTGTTTGTTTTACGTCTCTTATGCTATTGTTGAGTGCCTTGAAATTTATAACAGTTATATCAATTTTATATGTGTACAAAGCTGTCTATTTTACATTAAGAAAATTAAAAGTATATAGTTACCCTCACTCTACAGATAACTACTATAGTTTTTTAAAATTTTTTAGTTTCTTTAATTTATTGACAAAAAAATATAATATTTACGTTTGTACTAATTATTCTAGAAAATATTTCACTTTTATTCTTTGTGGGCTCTTCGAAGTAACACCAAAACATCTACCTGAAGAATTAATGTACAAATTAATAACTGTTCATCTTATACCACAAATTAACAAAGTCGCTGTATTCCATTATTGCCGCTTTGATTTTTTATGCTCCCAGACATTGATCTGCCCTCTTCACTTCATCAGAATTATGTCAATTGTGTTCTATAGATATATATCACCCATACATAAAAAAAGGTTCAAAAAACATCCATCACAAACTATAGACCAATTTCAAAACTCTGCATAATATCGAAAATTTTAGAAAGAATAGTTTATAGCGCAGTTTACTCGACATTGTCACAGTCCTTTAGTCCTCACCAACACGGTTTTCTGAGGGGACGTTCCACTGTTACCAATCTAGCTTTACTTGGGGACGATATCACTGAGGCAATGGCAAATGGGCAGCAGGTTGATGTCATTTACACGGACTATAGTAAGGCTTTCGATAGGATACACTGCTGATTTTAAAGCTGTCCAATATCGGTATCAGTGGTGATCTGCTAAGATGGTTTACTTCATATATAGACAACCGCTCTCAGGCTGTTGCTGTTCATAATTACATATCAGGGTGGGTGTCTATACCCAGTGGCGTTCCGCAGGGATCTTTACTCGGGCCTTTGTTGTATATAGTCTATGTAAATGATATTGATTTCTATATGCTCTCATCTTTGCAGACGATATATTTTAATTTATTTTATTTTATTGTATAATATAAAAAAATTACAAAACAGAAGGGTACATTCATATAACCTCAAAGGAAACCGCACAGCGGTTTATTTGCGAAGGTTAAGTCGCCACTTAAACTAAGTTTAATATGTTGCCAGTATATGTACAGACGACCGATATGGCGTGGTGGCGAGTATACCCGCATTCCACTCCTGAGGTCGTGGGTTCGATTCCCACACAGGACAAATATCTGTGTGTATAAATATGAATATTTGTTCTGGTCTGGGTGTTATTCTATGTATATTAAGTATGTATTTACAAAAAAAAAGTATTTATGTATGTTTATCCGTTATTTAGTATCCATAACACAAGTTCTTAATGATACTTTGACGACCGATATAGCGTGGAGGTCAGTATACCTGCACTTCACTCGAGAGGTCGTGGGTTCGATTCCCACACAGGACAAATCTTTATGTGCATGAACATGAATATTTGTTCTGGTCTGGGTGTTCTGCTATGTATCTTAAGTATGTATTTACAAAAAAAAAAAAAAGTATTTATGTATGTTTATCCGTTATTTAGTATCCATAACACAAGTTCTTAATGATACTTATCTTGGAACTCAATAATTGGTGTGATTGTAAGGGAATATTTATTTATTATTATTATTATACTTATCTTGGAACTAAATAATTGGTGTTAGTGTCAGAAATATTTATTTATTTATTTATTTTATTATATAAAAATAGTGGCTAGGGTCACTACGGTTAACGATGCAGCGGCTCTTCAGGCGGACTTATTTAATCACTTAGAATTAAACCCGGCTTAATGCAGTGTTGTTTTGTATAGCCGCAAGCGTTTAGTACTAACGTACAAGTATAGTCTCAGTGGGCATGTGTTACAAAGATTGGATGGGGTACGGGACCTAGGTGTTTATCACGATTCTAAGCTTATATTTAATGACCACATAGAGTCTATAGAGGCCAAAGCCTGTAAAGCGCTGGGATTTTTGGGGCGCAGCTCAAGGGACTTCCAACGTATCAAAACGATTAAAATTCATCTGGAATATGCGTCTCAAATATGGAAACCCAGATATAATGTATATATTTCAAGAATTAAGGGTATTCTGATAAATGAAATATATCAGTTACCGTACCCTTACAGCTCTGATAACTAAAAAAAACAGAGGGTACGAAAACATACATATGTGTTAAAGCAGCTAAGACATGTTGCAAAACGCTCAAAATTGTTTACATAACGCTAGTTCAATATGTCATCTCATATTGTATTTCTACTTGGGGCGGTGCAGCAAAAACAAAACTTATTGAGCTAGAAAGATAAAGAAAATAAAATAAATAATCATTTATTGCTTTTAAGGAATATATTAACATGATAAAATACAAAATTAAAAATAGTTATAATCCTAAAAGCAACTGGAGTGAGCTCAGCTTATGCTGCACAGAGTAGGCTACTTTGCGCAGCGCTGGCTTTCAGCCCTCCCGTTTCATTGGGTTCGCAACATAGTACACTATATGAAGAAGCCGAAGTATTAACAGTGCGGCAGCTGTTTGTTCTCGTTTACATACTTCAACAACAATCAAATTTGAAATATTTGCCAAAAACTGTTTTATCAAAACCACCACTTTACAAAAATATGAATTATAAATAATAAAGCTTATTTTATAGTTAATATTTTTTGTATAAATGTTCGCACTTCACTGACAATTGGTAATGTATTGATAATCAAATCCGCGAGTGAAAGGCCTGGTGATCCAAGACACAGGCAGACTTTTGCCTAATTTAGACTCCAGTCTCCCGCATTTCACTTAATTATGTTTGTGCCTAAATTGTGTCCATTGTGTATTATTGTATGTGGAGGAAATTAAATCATTTATTATTATTATTAAACATTGATGTGCAGTAACGGTGGATATTTAACCGTTAAGTGTTTGTGAACGTACATGAGTGTTGGTAAATCAAACGAAACAGTGCAACATAAATTTTCAACAGGTGAGGTTGACACAGGTTCCTAAGGTCTTCCCCCCCGACTGGTCTCCACCTTGTCGTGGTGGGGGGGCTGAGTACCTCCCGGTAGGGCGCAGGAGGCGCTAGGGAAATGGTAACACCCAGAGACCGACGACTCTGGGTGCCCTTAGTACTGACTACCGGGGGGGAAACTAAGAGGGACCTATGGAGGGCGCTGCGGGTAGGCCAGGAGGGCCCGCTCAGCAGCGCCAGGAGGGTCTAGGCAGCGGGGGCAGGGGGCCCCTGCTGTCTAACCATGGACCCTCCGGGAAGTCGGCCACACACGCTATGGTCGCAGGGGGAGGTAGGAGGGGCGCGTCCACTGCGCCTTTCTGAGGAGGTCCTCCCGGTTTTGGTCCGGGGGACGTTGGCCGCAGGCGGGGTGTCAGAAGCTGCAACCCAGGTACTGGCCCCCGCCTCTTTCTCAACAAGCGGCGGGCGTCGTCGGAAGATTTTTAGTGGGTATTGCTGCCGGCGGTCGTGTCTGCCGGTGGTGAGTCCCAAGCCCCTTTCGGTCCACCTTTGGCCGGAAGGCAGTGCGTAAATGCATTTTGTTACCGACGTAAAAAAAAAAAAAAAAAGGTTCCTAAGGTCTTGGTAGGACATCAAATACTCTTCCAACATAGGTTTATTAACTACCACATAGAGTAATAACCGGGACCAGCCTCTTACGTTCGCTCCGAAGCACTAAAGCGCTCAATATTAAATGCCACAAACGGTCATTCATTTAAGAATTGAACTTTAAATATCGTTCCTGACCACCTAATAAAGCGGATTCACGAGCGATAAATTTGTACGTCTACCATCAGTTGAGCATGTCGCTTATCCCGTTACGTTACTTATCCCGTTGCTGAGGAAAATAACCTCAGATATGGATAGCTAAACTAACCTCGAATCCTGAAATATGAAATGCTTTAAAAATAACTTTGACTACATTATCATTAAAGATATTATAAAATTTGAAAAGGAACATCGTAACTGTGTACATATAAAACAATAAATTGTGTTAACAAGTTAAAATCAATATACTTCACTTGTTTATACAAAATTGATGAAGTATTTTATAATTAAATTCCAAAATTTTATTTCTTATTGTAATAAACATTTGAACAAGTGTCCCACAGACGGAACTAAGTTGAGCAGATAATCATATAAAACAACAAGTTTCAAACAAAAGTATTTACCCATTTACACTTCAAGGAGTCAATTTAGAGGTTTGATTAACAACAACAATGAAATTCGCAGCGTACCTGTTCCAATTGGTCGCCATTGCTTTAGCGTTTGCCACCGTAAGTATTTATTTTTTACATTTCATAAATTTGTTACTTTTGTCATATTTATCTAGAGCAGATTGGCGAAAGAATTTGTCTCAGACTGCCTGTACCTGATAACCTGGCTTGACCATCGGAGTTATCGATTACTCGAGGTCGACCTGACTCCTTTTTGAATTAGCTACACATGAACTGTTATTTCCTCCGATTCTATTTCCACAAGTAATGACTATTCAAAGATTCAAGCTGGTTACTGAATATTCCTTTGATGATTACTACTTACTTACCCACTTCTGAGCACGTACATTCACTTACAAGCCAAGGTGAGAGGGCAATGGGTCACTCCTCCACGCGGACCCGGTGCAGATTGGGGAAGGCAAGTATAGCAAACTGCTTTTACCTGGTAACTTGGCTATACCATCTTAGTAACCGACCTAACCCCTTGTTGATTCAGCTATTTGCTAGCTATTATTTCCTCGGGCACTCAGTACTCTGTAACTGTGTCGTTCTACAAGTATACCAATACTACTTTACTCTTTGCTGCAGATGGCTGTAGAGGCTGGTGGTGACGGCGGTGGCGGCTCCAACTGCTGTTTGGTTCCAGAAAAACACATTAATTTAGATTACTAAATATTCTATATTAAAGTCCTTTTAATATAATTAAATAGTTTTTTTGTCAAGAAATAAAAATACAGTGTAGGTTCATACAAAATTAAAATAAATATTTACTATAATGTGGTTTCATTCTTTGCTTTCAAACAATAACCTGAGCAGTCGCCGCTTACAGGCAAGTTTCAATAATGCTACCGAATACCTCGCTATATACACTCACTGACACCCTGTCCGAGGACGCGCCAGTTATTTTTAATTTAATTTATTTCACTCTCCAAAATGAAATAAACATTAATTTTAATTTATTCTATCGCCAAACTACACAATAATTCAATGGCGAATATAACACCTTTTTAAAGACATAATAATTATGTTACTAACAAAATCACAAACATAATACCATCTTTGGTCATCTGAACAATCTATATGGCGTCTGATTAGCTTTTTAATAAACCTGTTGCTATCGAACTCTTTCTTTTCTTTATTTCTAAATGGATCTTGCCAAGAACTATTATAATCCTTAATTGCACAAAATAATTTTAAGTATGACAAGAGGTATATAAAATAACATGTACAAACGTGGGCTTATCTCTACCAGCCAACCCTAGTAGTTGTAAACTAAATAGTTGTACGGGATAAATGTTGTCCAAGAAAAGTGTTACTAATAAAAATTAAAAATAAAAATTAGAATAAACTATAAAGCAAATGCATGCTAAAAATATATTGAATATATTTACATACATACAACTTATACTAACAGAATATTGTAAGAGAACAAATGAAACATTTGTAAAAAAAAGTGCTAATTATGTGCGAAATTTGACAAGTAGTGATTCCTTAGTTTAATTTTGAACGACTGAAGTGATGGACTCTTACGAATAAGAGAGGGACTACAGTTCCACACTCTTACAGCATGAGCTGAAAAGGAGTTACGGAAATACTTACTGTTGGAGCAAGGAGAAACAATGGTCTTAGTTACACAGGATCGTTCGGGGCGGGATGTAGTAGGTAGAACATTGATACGAACACGCAAGTAATGGGGGAGCTGGGGATGGTAAGAATTTAGCACTACACAACAACAGAATGTGTACGTCTCTGCGGAGCCTTATAGGAAGCCATTTTAGTCTTTCCCGATACACAGAAACATGTTCTTATTTACGCAGTCGTAATATAAATGTTATGGCCAGGTTCTGTAGACGTTCCAGCTTGTTTTAAGTAACTCCTCAGTTGCATCCAAATAAAAAATATCAGCGTAGTCGAGAATGATAAATCTGCAAGTCATCCGCATACAAGTGGTAGGAAGAAGAAATAATAGGGGTAATTTTTTTGATAAAAAGAGAGAAGGGAAGAAGAGAAAGAACGCCGCCTTGCGGCACACCTGCAATTAAGGAACACCAGTCAGATAGCAAGTCATCACTCCTGACACGCTGTCGTCTACCGTATAGGTAGTCTGTAAACCAAGCAATTACTGGAGGAGGAAAGTTATCAGAGCGCAGGATAGCAAGGAGAATGTCAAAGTCAACAGAGTTGAAAGTGCTGCTAAAATCAAGGAGTACAATAACACTTAACATTGTATTATTATAGTTCTTCTCACAGAGCGGGGGCTCGGAACTGGCACTTAGATTCACTTAAACCTAATTTTTATTTATTTGCTTGTAAGTGAATCTAAGCTTCGTGATTTCAGTGTAGTACTATTTAGTTTTTTTTTAAATATATATTTTGTTTTGACATTTTCAAGTGCTATGTAATAGCTTATGAAATAAAGATTTTTTTACTTTAATAGATATTAACTAAAATACCAAGGCTTACCACATTTTCGACATAAGCAATAACTCATATAAAATCATTACACAACCGCTCACAGTTCACGCTACAGCACATACACAGGATTAAGGACGCCGCTTCGAGTGACCCGCAGGACCCCCTCGCACATTTGTAGCAGCACTAACAACTACAGCTGCTCCCTGGCGAGTCATTGGCTGCGGATTCACCTCAACTCGCGCTTTCAACGGGTGCAGAGAAATAAGGGCCTCCAACTCCGGCATGGTCTCCACGCGACGACGGGTTTTGTCAGGGAGACAAATGGAGATTTTGCCATCCACTGTCCAGCATGGTGTCATCCCGAAATGCCGGCGCGCTGACATGAATACTTTATGCCTATCTCTAGTAAGAAACTCAGAGATAGTAATTGCAGAGCTTCCTCCGGCAAGGTGTCAGTGATTGTGTATGGCGAGGTTACGTTGCCAGCAATATTGAAACTTGCCTATAAGCGCGACTTTTCAGGTTATCGTTTGAAAGCAAAGAATGTTATCACATTTTAGTAAATATTTATTTTAATTTTTTTTTAATTTACATAATATTTTAATTTTTTGACTCAGAAATTAGATAATCCTGCATTAAAGTCCTTTTCTGGGACCAAACAGCAGTTGGAGCCGTCCCCGCCGGAACCACCAGCCTCCACAGTCATCTAGAACAAAGAGTAACATGATATTGGTATACTTGTAGAACGACACAGTTACAGAGTACTGAGTGCCCGAGGAAATAACAGCTAGCAAATAGCTGAATCAACAAGGAGTTAGGTCGGTTACTAAGATGGTATAGCCAGGTTACCAGGTAAAAGCAGTCTGCTATACTTGCCTTCGCCAATCTGCACCGGGGCCGCATGGAACAGTGACCCATTGCCCTCTCACCTTGGTTTGTAAGTGAATGTACGTGCTCAGAAGTAGGTAATTATTAATCATCAAGGGAATATTCAGTAACCAGCTTGAATTTTTGAATAGTATTTATTTGTGGAAATAGAATAATATAATCGGAGGAGGAAAGAGGAAATAACAGCTAATGTGTCGCTAAATCAAAAAGGAGTCAGGTCGGTTACTCCGATGGTAAAGCCAGGTTACCAGGTACAGGCAGTCTGAGACAAAGTCTTTCGCCAATCTGCACTAGATAAATATGACAAAAGTAACAAATTTATGAAATGTGTAAAATAAATACTTACGGTGGCAAACGCCAGAGCAATGGCGACCAATTGGAACAGGCATGCTGCGAATTTCATTGTTGTTGTTTATCAAACCTCTAAATTGACTCCTTGAAAATGGGTGAATAATAGTTTTTGTTTGAAACTTGTCCTTTTATATGATTTTCTGCTCAACTTAGTTCCGTCTGTGGACACTTGTTCAAATGTTGTCTATTACAATATGAAATAATTTTTTTTGGAAATTAATTATAAAATATTTCATCGATTTTGTATAAACAAGTGAAGTATATTGATCCTAACTTGTTTACACAATTTATTGTTTTATATGTACCTACACAGTTACTAACTTTTTGTAAACTTTGATATTTTAATATAATATCTTTAATAATAATATAACAAAAGTTATTTTTATATATTTTTTATATCAGGATTCGAGGTTATTTAGCTGTATTTTGGATCTGATAATAGAATAGAAAAATGTTTGATTGACAAAAAATCTCTGAACATAAAATTCGGGACAACCACGGCACTGATGAATCAAACACTGAACTGGCATACTACACACTGAAGTTTAGTGTTTTATATTTGAAAATGAAAATTATTTATTCGGTATCCTTAACAATACAAAGAACAATTGGCTGGAATTAAGCCATTTAAGTATGGTATACCTGTGTTAGGAGACCCCGCTCTTCCCTGTTTTACATAGGATACTAATTAAATAAAGTGAGTAGTATGTGTGGTGATAATATGGTGTGACAACATTAAAAAATAATATGTAGGAATTATATGGTATTTATATGTGAATGTGTGGACAAAAATGTAATATTATTATATGTATTTGTGTCTAAGATTGTGTGTGTGTATTGTTGTAAGTAATGATTGTGGATGCATGTGTTTATTTGTTTGTGTATGTTTACAAAGAAAAAGTTATATTTAATTACAGATTAACAAGTTTATTATTTTTATGTTTGATTATGTCTGACAACCGATATGGTGTGGTGGCGAGTATATCCGCATTCCACTCCTGAGGTCGTGGGATCGATTCCCACACAGGACAAATATTTGTGTGTATAAATATGAATATTTATTCAGGTCTGGATGTTTTTCTATGTATATTAAGTATGTATTTAAAATAAAAAGAAGTATTTATGTATGTTTATCCGTTATTTAGTATCCATAACACAAGCTTAATGATACTTATCTTGAAACTAAATAATTGGTGTAAGTGTCTGAGATATTTATTTATCATATATTTATTATGTTTATCTTTTTTCCGATCTCGGGCCAATGGTGACCCGGACCAGCCGAAGCCAACACGTAGAGGACCCTTAGACAATTTTAATCTAACAGTTAAGTGACATCCACCGGCGATTATCCATATGTGCACTTGTTTATTAAGTCATGCTTAGCAACATATCTCAAAGTTTTAAATATCCACGAAAGCTTACGAATTCTGGACAATAAGTCAATGTGGCCGTACTAGGCTAGTCTGATCCACCTTTAGTCCAAGATTTTTGGTTTCTGTTTTTTTTATATAATCTCACATTAGCATTCATGAGTACTGTTGTGATTTGTAAAACAGGCGTATTTAGTTTTTGAGGCGTTCAATGTTAGTAAGTTTGCATTTAACCAACGAGCAATGTGGGCAACACCAACCTGATCAAAGTGGTATACCGCGTCCAATGTTGATCCAGTAAAGACTACAACTGTGTCGTCTGCGTATGAATATATTCTACCATTTTAATTTCAGTCCTAAAACACTTCCCTGAGGTACTACCATAAGTAGTCTCCACTCTGCCTCACCGACACAATTCCCCACACGGATACTCTGCTTCCGGTTCTGCAAGAAATCCAAAGTAAGGCTATTGGTGTGCCTCTGATACCCGACGATACAAGCCTTTGCATAAGGGTGGGGACAGAGACGGAGTCAAAGACTTTTTGGAGATCTAAAAATACTTTTAAGCACTTTTTATTGTCATCGGTATTTCCAGATATGTAAGTTGTTAAAGCAAGAATTGCGTCCTCTCTGAAAATTCCTTTTCTAAAGCTAAATTGACAATCTGATATTAAATTACAATTATTAAGAAAGCTGAGTAATCTACTGTTGATAATTTTCTCTATTATTTTTGAAATAGCTGGAAGACCTGATATCAGACCTTTAATGGGCTCAATAGCTTTAACTAGGTCGATTGAGTTCTTAATTTTGGTGAGATATTTTTTTCAGTAACATTAGATAGTTTTAGAAAAATACTGTGATCAGTTATAGTTATATTTAAAACGTATATGTCAGCAGATTTTTTACTTTTGTATAATTTTAAGATAAAGTGATCTAAGCCATTCTTGTTTCTAGTTGGTAGTGAGTGACCTGGTGACGTACCGTGTGTAACTAACATATTTAAATAATTTAATTTATTTTTACGTTCGTTTGTCTGTGTGTTGTCTTCATTTATAAGGTTATATATCCGGTTATTATTATTGTTTTACATGTATGCAAGTTTATGAGGTTATTGTCTATCTCTAATGAGTGTATGAAAATTTCCCCATTTAGGTATAAGGGTGAGCAATTATATATCCCTAGTATCGTAAGATTTATTACAATAATTTGAAGGCATGAGGCGTTTGTGAGCATAGTTTCAGTAACTTTCACTTTATGATCAGTTTTGACGTACACACAACACCATCACATTTATTATTATGATTTGTGGTATTGAAAGATACATAATTATTTAATTGTGGTATGATTTTATTTGGGTCAATTCGACATTCAGTTAATAAAATCACATCAACTGAAAGATTAAACAGTGTTAAGCTAAGACAAAGGTCCTCAAAGTTACTATAAATACTCCTTATGTTTTGTGAGATTATTGTAAAATCTGTGGTCAGTATGCGACCTATCGATGATGATAAATCTACAATATCACATGTTTTTGAAGACGCAATTTTTATCTTATCAATCTCTGTTATTGTTCATAATATATTCGTGATTTCAGGGTTGATATAAATTTTTTTTTTCATGTATATTTTGTTTTGACGTATTCAAGTGCCATGTATAATAGTTTATGAAATAAAGAACTTTTTACTTTTACTTTTACTTTTACTTTTACTTTTACTTTACTTTTACTTTTTTACTTTTACTTTTATAAGAATTTTAATAAATTGTTTTTTTTTGTGTTGCATATTGTACGCTGATAAAAAATATGAGTGAAATGACAGCTTTGAGAATTCATATAGAAAGACACATCCTAAACATGAACACGAATATTACACAACGCGTGGTAAAACAGTGGCATAGTATAAGCTATAATATGGTTATATTGAATGATAGATTAGAGAAATATATTTACGCGTATATTTGTTAGTAGAAGTAAAGAAGAATAAACTTGTGGCACTGTGAAATGACACTATCTTTTTTTTTATAACTTTAAAATTATAAAATAATATGTTAAGGCAGAGTTAAGATGTAAAGGGACAAATGGCAACAACAATACAAAGCAGTACCTAGGATTGACACAGTACACAATATTTCCAGTAAGATGTGCATTACAACCTGCGTGTTGCATCTAGCTGCGCTGGACTTCGAGATCTTGTGCGTGGACGATCATCTTCGTGACAATTACGATCGAAGGCTTTCTCCATGTCTACGAGTACTTCAATAATACTGACGACGTAACATTGCTATATACACTCACTGACACTCTGCCCGAGGAAACGCTAGTTATTTAGTATCCTCAACAATCTATATGGTGAGCTGATCAGACATGATCAGCTATTTAATAAAACCTTTTGCTATCGAACCCATTCCTTTCTTCATTTCTTAATGGCACTTGCAAAGTGTTACTTTGTTACTATCACTTAATTTATTGATTCAGGCGTTACTTTGCGGAAATCCATTGTAAGCAAGCGATGGATTAAAAATATCTTTGTAACAATTCCCGCGCTACTATAATTTCCCGAAAAATCGAGAAACTATTCAACACGACACGTGTTTCGCCCTTACACAGGGCATCTTCAGGTAAGATAGGAGCCTCAGAACAACGATGTCTTCACGACCAACGCTGAAACGAGAGTGACTATCACTTAGCTATGAATGTTATCTCCGAATGAGACTTATTGCAGATTTGCAAAATCTAACCACCATTGAAGTTTTATCGACACAGAATGCCGCAAGTAATTCAACGCAGGTAGCAACCCACACTCTGAATCTAGCAAATACCTCCATGCTACTATCGACGTGTAAGAGAGAAGATGAACGGTTTCTTTAGAAGCACCACTCTGCATGCATAACCGATACGGTCAGACGCTTTCGAGTTTGGAATGATCGACGTATGCTAGAAGATTAGATGTGGGAGCAATAATTATTTATTATTCAATCTTAACTGCCGGGGGACTGACTTGACGAGTTTCTTGCCTTATTCTTCTCCACTTAAGCTCCGTCCCATAGTGAATAAGCGCCTTAGTATTTCAAGTAAGTTCTTTATCGGAGCCTAAATAAAATTTTAAAAAATTACACATACGGGGTTTGGCGCCGGTACATGCGCAACCACCGGATGCCAACGCCTATGCCCACAGCTTCATCCCTCAAGAGACCCAGGACTAACATGAAGCTCACGGGATTGACTCCCCGCGCCGTTGATCGCCCCAGGGCGCTGATCGCCCCAGGCTTGATCGTAGCGCCGACTCCCGGACATCCCGGACAAGAAAAAAGGCTTAATAGTCCACCCATCACCGCGTTTGTACTTACGGACGCAGTACGAGACCACGGCCAGGGGCCCCGACGACGACTTGCAATTTTCCAAACAACTAACTTACGTCACCTGACCTTCAAAACGTTGTTTTTTGTTTTTTTTAATTTTAAATATTTTTGCGATCATACAACATATCTACGTACAAAACAATACATTATTTAAACAAGTGAAATTCACTTGTTTACAAGAAAACGATACAATATGCTGTAATTTTAATAATACATTTTTAAGTAATTTTTCTTCGTTGTAATGTAGATTTGAACAAATGTTGTTTTGAAGGTCAGGTGATGTAAAAACAGCTTACTTATATCCTTGCTTAAAATCATATAAAAAGAGAAGATTCAAATGAAAGCAGTCATTAATCCATTTACACTTCGCGGAGTCACTTAAGACGATTTATTAACAACAACAATGAAGTTCGCAGCGTACCTGTTCCAATTGGTCGCCGTTGCTCTGGCGTTCGCCACCGTAAGTATTTTATAAAATATTTTATTAATTATTATTTATTTTTCAAAATTATGTTCATAACAAGTTGTTTTTTAATGTGACTCGTTGTAATAATTACATCGTGCCTAATGGATAGCAGCACATGCAGTCCAAAAAAAAAATGAAATCGTTACATATCGTGAAATGAGCACGGTACAAAGCGCACCCACTCATGAAAAAGACCCGGGATCATTGGAAATAGGAAACACATGAGCCGGCAGCGAATTCCAAAGCTTAGTGGTCTTGATCAGAAACGACTTCCCAAATTTTTTGGTTGAGTGCTTATAGTCTGCACAGTATGAGGATGGTTTCTGAGATCAGCACGAGTTGTTGGGGAGAGGAAAGGAGAGGGCGGAATGAGATCGTAAAGCTCCTCAGACCACTCGCCATAGTAGTTCCGGTAGAAAACACTGAGAGATGCAATGTCTCTATGCAGCTGTAGATCCTCGAGTGAGGCTGTTATATCAGCATCCCCTATAATGCGAACCGCTCGCCGTTGCAGTCTGTCAAGTGCGTCGAGGAGGTATTTAGCAGAACCGTCCCAAAGATGGGATCAACATCTACACTCGATCGCTCTTGAGTCTTGTACAACAAACAGCGCTGCTCGGGAGTGAAAAACCTCCTCACCTTATTGAGTATACCCAACTTACGGGAGGCAGTTGAAATAACACTTTCGATGTAGCATTTCGGATTTAGGTCCTGGCCAATGTCCATGCTGAGAATGCTGAGATCCGCCGAACCATTACTATCTTAGTAACCGACCTAACTCCTTATTGATTCAGCTATTTGCTAGCTGTTATTACCTCGCGCACTCAGTACTCTGTAACTGTGTCGTTCTACAATTATTATTATACTAATACTACTTTACTCTTTGTTGCAGATGACTGTGGAGGCTTTTGAAAACCCCGGTAACGGCCCCAATCCAATGGTTCCAGAAAGTGATAATGTTGTATAAAATAGTTTATATGCCTTTAAATAAACATATTGTTTACGTTTATAAAAAATGAAAATAAATGTTTACCAAAATGTGGTTACACTCTTTGATTTCAAACGATAACCTGAACAGTCGCCGCTTACAGGCAAGTTACAATAATACTGGCGACGTAATCTCGCTATATACACATACTGACACCCTACCTGAGGAAGCGCCAGTTATTTAGTCACCTGAACAATCTAGATGGTGTCTGATCAGCTATTTAATCAATCTTTTTGCTATCGAATTCTTTCTTTTCTTAATTTTATTTCTTATTTTCATTAAAATTATACCGACACTGAATGCCGCAAGTGATTCAACGCAAGTTGCATCCCACACCTATTGCTTTTGGCAATTACTCTAGAAATCAGCATCATGCTTCTATCGATGTGGTGAGAGAAGAACGGTTTCTTTGAGATGACCGCACTGCCTTTTTTTTTGTTTTAAGTCGGTAACAAAATACGTTTACGCACAGCCTTCCCGCCAAAGGGGGACCGAAAGGGGGTGTGCCAGCAGTAATACCCACTGAAAATCTTCCGACGACGCCCACCGCTTGTGTAAAAAAAGGCGGAGGCTAGTACCTGGACTAGTAGCTAGTAACGTCCCCCGGACCAAGACCCTGCCCCTACTGCCTAAAACCCTTCTGGTACTTTTTTTCGGGCCCTTCGCCCTCCATAGGTCCCTCTTAGTTTCCCCCCTTGTAGTCAGTACTAAGGGCAACCAGACTCGCCAAACTCTGGGCGTTATTTTTTCGCGGCCTCCGGGAGGTATTCAGCCCCACCACGACGCCAAGGTAGAGATCTATCAGGGGGAGGGACCCTCTACCTGCCTAACGATTACGGCCAGACAATATTAACTTTGGAATGAACGACGTTGGCCAGAAGATAAGATGTGGGTATAATAATAATTTATTATTTAATCTGTACTGCCGGGGAATATACTTGACGAGTTTCTTGCCTGATTCTTCTCCACTCAAGCTCCTTCCCATAGTGAGTAAGCGCGTTAGTATTTATTGCTTTCGACATTCATCAGTTCTCCATCGGAGCCCCAACCGAACTAAACATTATACATTTTCAGAAAGATCTTAACAGTTTAAAACCACCATATTACAGCGTGGGTAATATGAGAGTTGGCCTTCAATGGGCTCCTTTTAAATTATACTAAAATATTGAATAATATAGATTTATTTGCTTTGATTTTGCGTGCTTACATAAAGGTCTTATACAGGTTAATTGTACTGTCTAAAACTACGGTAATAAAAAATGCCTACGCCTATATTTTCGGGGAAACAGGCATGTATGTATGTTTACAAATTATTTATTCTTGGAACGCTCAACGAGATGGTAAGAAAATTGAAAAAATAAAATGTTTGGTTATGAAATTAATGTAAACAAAATCTCAATGTTAGTAGAACTAAACAAATTATTCGGCAAAGGCTTCGGCTTCCACAGCTTTTTTAACGCAATTTATCAAACCTTTTCATAATTCAGTACCTCTGTATTTTTTGTTTCACAATGTCCTTTAATGTTGACAAGGAGGAAAAACAATAAGTAATATAGTCATACACGTAGATGTTTCCTGCGCTCAACAATATTCAATTGTGTTGATGTGTTCTATAGCGAGGCTGTCGTGATATTTTTTAATGACAATATTACTTATTTTATGTACGCCTCGGTCATGCATGACACTTGTGTATTATATGTGTGTTTTATTATGACAATATAATCCATTTTTATATGTGGCTGATAGTCGTGACGTGTATTTTACGTGGAATATAATTATAAAAAGAAATATGTTTCATGTAAAATTTTCGGTAGCCACCTCACCATCTTCAGCATTTTTCTGAATAAATTATTGATATAGGCGTTACTCGCTTAATATTTTCAAGTCATCTAAGATATAATACATACATACATAATATCACGCCTATTAATCTAGCTTGTAAACTAGCTGCCACTATTTAAAAGAGATCTTTACAGCAGAACCAAACTTTACTACAAGCATAGAGATCCCTATGAACAAAACGTGGAATGGTGAGATATGGTTATCATTTCATTTAACCCTAGTCAAGATCCCTACAAGAAAGGGTCAATAATTTTGGGATTAATTTTGGGATCAACACCATCCAGCTCATAGACGTCTAATGCCGAACTTAGGCCCCCCAATTAGCATTTCAAGTGACCGATTGCAGACGGCAGGCATTTGACATGATCCTGTAACCTTTATTTCATGTGACTGATTGCAGCTGCTGATAATTGATAGGTGTCCATAAAATAATAGACACTACTTACTTAGAAGTATTACTACGCAGCAACTCAATTTCGCTTGGATCGAATCATCCACCATCCACTAATCACTATCTTAACCTGAACAAGTTCATAGTCAAAGCTACATAGACACGTAGTAAAGACAAATGGCAACAACAACACAAAGCAGTACCTAGGATTGACACATACACAATATTTCCAGTAAGACGTGCATTACAACGTCATGGAATAGTCAGGTTCGCTTCATAAGATTATGTATTTTGGCTTCACTTCTTATTAAAATAACAGGGGACTCGGTTGTCTGTCGTACGTAAACACGTCCGTATGATGTCCAACCAAACCTGTATGATTTTGTTTTTGCGAGGTCACGGGCTAGGAATTAAAGTCTCGCTCCCTTAGCCGTCAGTTGTTCCGATACGTATTGGGGTGTCTTCCCTTATTTTGTTTGGCTCGCAACTTTTTTTTTTTAATGTTATACGACTTGCTTTTTTACAGTACTGTTTTCAGGATGGCTAAGCTTGTTTACACTATAATTGGGGTGGTTTTCGCTGTTTTTTTTCTTTCCCCTCATTTTATAGATGTCACTGATATCATTTTCAGTAAGGGGACAATCTATCGTTTTTGATAAACATAAAACCAATGTTGTTAGGTCATCTTTGGTTTCCCTGGACTCTACTTGAGGTACAATTATAATTTCGAATTTTTTTTTGGTTGTCACGTTTAATTTCCTCTAGTTTGTCTTCTAATAGCACCATGTACTCCTTGTGCCTTTTGTTTTCACACTCCAATTGTTCGATTCTCATTTTAAATTTCTCATTTTGTGCAGCTAAAAACGATATTATAGAATTTTCTCGTTCGTCCTTTTGATATTATAAAGGACTGGGCCAATTTTCTTTGTTCGTTTTCTTGTTATGCATCATGGTTTCGAAGGCTTTCGTCATGTCTTCTTTAAATATTTCAAGAGTTTCTGCCTCCAATTCGCCTCTCAGTCTTATGTTATTACGAAGGACAAAGTAATTCGGTGGTGTAGTGATTCGCCCTGCCGTACAATGAAAGTCTGGGTCCGATAACGTTCTATTCATCTCACTTGGCGTACTGATCGATTTGTTGCTCTGCGAAATGCTTGTAGTAAGTGACGTATGCACGTATATTTATTTATAGATATAGTGTGTAACCTACTCAAAGGTATACTCATAAAAAACTGTAACGCGATCGTAGCGTTCCTCACGTAGCGGAGAGTCTTGACGAGTTAGCGTGGACTTTGTTCTTCTTCTTCCTTGCCTGCTTCCCGGTAAGCGCGTGCCAGGCTAGGACTGCGTAGGTGAGGATTGGGCGGAGGTACATCTGTACCCTTTGAGTTTCACTCTTAATGGTAGCGACGAGCCCAGAACTGATGAACTGATGATGAGTCATGACGAGCTTATGATCGATCGTGATACCCAGGTACTTCACATGCGGATGCCACGCGATCCCTTGTTCATGCAGGTGGAGTGGCGTTGGAATCAGTATGATGTAAGGGACAAATATGGCCTGGGTCTTCTTGAAGTTGACCGATAGCCGCCACCTGTTCAGCCATTCTGGCAGTAGGTCTAGGATTTCCTGTATTCTTCCCGCCGCAAGGTGTCTCCTGTACGACGAAATATAGTAGGCGGCTATCTGAGGTGGGCATGTCATCCGTATACTTCGCGTACAGGGACGGCGAGAGGCACCATCTTTGTGGGACTCCAGCTCTCACTATTTTCTCTGAGGAAAGGGAATCCTTCACCACCACTCCGATGCTTCGGTCCTTAATATCACCTGCGTGTTGCATCTAGCTGCGCTGGACTTCGAGATCTTGTGCGTGGACGATCATCTTCGTGACAATTACGATCGAAGGCTTTCTCCATGTCCACGAGTACTTCAATAATACTAGCGACATAACATCGCTATATACACTCACTGACACTGCCCGAGGAAACACTAGTTATTTAGTATCCTCAACAATCTATATGGTGTCTGATCAGCTATTTAATTAAACCTTTTGCTACCGAACCCATTCCTTTCTTCATTTCTTAATGGCACTTGCAAAGAACTATCACTTAGATATGAATGTTTTCTCCGAATGATAATTATTGCAGATTTGCAAAATCTAACCACCATTGAAGTTTTATCGACACAGAATGCCGCTAGTAATTTAACGCAGGTGGCAACCCACACTCTGAATGTAGTAATTCGCGCCATGCTACTATCGATGTGTAAGAGAGAAGACGAACGGTTTCTTTAGAAGGACCACTCTGGCTGCATAACGGATACGGTCAGACGCTTTCGATTTTGGAATGATCGACGTATGCTAGAAGATTAGATGTGGGAGCAATAATTATTTATTATTCAATCTTAACTGCCGGGGGACTGACTTGACGAGTTTCTTGCCTTATTCTTCTCCACTTAAGCTCCGTCCCATAGTGAATAAGCGCCTTAGTATTTCAAGTAAGTTTTTTATCGGAACCTAAATAAAATTTTAAAAAATTACACATACGGGGTTTGGCGCCGGTACATGCGCAACCACCGGATGCCAACGCCTATGCCTGCAGCTTCATCCCTCAGGAGACCCAGGGCTAACATAAAGCTCACGGGATTGACTCCCCGCGCCGCTGATCGCCCCAGGGCGCTGATCGCCTCAGGCTTGATGGTAGCGCCGACTCCCGGACATCCCGGACAAGAAAAGTGGCTTAATAGCCCACCCATCACCGCGTTTGTTCTTACGGACGCAGTACGAGACCACGGCCAGGGGCCCCGACGACGACTTGCAATTTTCCACACAACTAACTTACGTCACCTGACCTTCAAAACGTTATTTGTTTTTTTTAATTTTAAATATTTTTGCGATCATACAACATATCTACGTACAAAACAATACATTATTTAAACAAGTGAAATTCACTTGTTTACAAGAAAACAATACAATATTCTACAATTTTAATTATACATTTTTAAGTAATTTTTCTTCGTTGTAATGTAGATTTGAACAAATGTTGTTTTGAAGGTCAGGTGGTGTAAAAACAGCTTACTTATTTGCTTGCTTAAAATCATATAAAAAGAGAAGATTCAAATGAAAGCAGTCATTAATCCATTTACACTTCGCGGAGTCACTTAAGACGATTTATTAACAACAACAATGAAGTTCGCAGCGTACCTGTTCCAATTGGTCGCCGTTGCTCTGGCGTTCGCCACCGTAAGTATTTTATAAAATATTTTACTAAATATTATTTATTTTTCAAAATTATGTTCATAACAAGTTGTTTTTTAATGTGACTCGTTGTAATAATTACATCGTGCCTAAAGGATAGCAGCACATGCAGTCCAAAAAAAAAATGAAAGCGTTACATATCGTGAAATGAGCACGGTACAAAGCGCACCCACTCATGACGGCCTGCTGAAGTGCCATTTCACGCTTGCTTAAAAGACCCGGGATCATTGGAAATAGGAAACACATGAGCCGGCAGCGAATTCCAAAGCTTAGTGGTCTTGATCAGAAACGACTTCCCAAATTTTTTGGTTGAGTGCTGATAGTCTGCACAGTATGAGGATGGTTTCTGAGATCAGCACGAGTTGTTGGGGGAGGAAAGGAGAGGGCGGAATGAGATCGTAAAGCTCCTCAGACCACTCGCCATAGTAGTTCCGGTAGAAAACACTGAGAGATGCAATGTCTCTATGCAGCTGTAGATCCTCGAGTGAGGCTGTTATATCAGCATCCCCTATAATGCGAACCGCTCGCCGTTGCAGTCTGTCAAGTGCGTCGAGGAGGTATTTAGCAGAACCGTCCCAAAGATGGGATCAACATCTACACTCGATCGCTCTTGAGTCTTGTACAACAAACAGCGCTGCTCGGGAGTGAAAAACCTCCTCACCTTATTGAGTATACCCAACTTACGGGAGGCAGTTGAAATAAAACTTTCGATGTAGCATTTCGGATTTAGGTCCTAGCCAATGTCCATGCTGAGAATGCTGAGATCCGCCGAACCATTACTATCTTAGTAACCGACCTAACTCCTTATTGATTCAGCTATTTGCTAGCTGTTATTACCTCGCGCACTCAGTACTCTGTAACTGTGTCGTTCTACAATTATTATTATACTAATACTACTTTACTCTTTGTTGCAGATGACTGTGGAGGCTTTTGAAAACCCCGGTAACGGCCCCAATCCAATGGTTCCAGAAAGTGATAATGTTGTATAAAATAGTTTATATGCCTTTAAATAAACATATTGTTTACGTTTATAAAAAATGAAAATAAATGTTTACTAAAATGTGGTTACACTCTTTGATTTCAAACGATAACCTGAACAGTCGCGGCTTACAGGCAAGTTACAATAATACTGGCGACGTAATCTCGCTATATACACATACTGACACCCTACCTGAGGAAGCGCCAGTTATTTAGTCACCTGAACAATCTAGATGGTGTCTGATCAGCTATTTAATAAATCTTTTTGCTATCGAATTCTTTCTTTTCTTAATTTCATTTCTTATTTTCATTAAAATTATACCGACACTGAATGCCGCAAGTGATTCAACGCAAGTTGCATCCCACACCTATTGCTTTTGGCAAAGACTCTAGAAATCAGCATCATGCTTCTATCGATGTGGTGAGAGAAGAACGGTTTCTTTGAGATGACCGCACTGCCTTTTTTTTATTTTAAATCGGTAACAAAATACGTTTACGCACAGCCTTCCCGCCAAAGGGGGACCGAAAGGGGGTGTGCCAGCAGTAATACCCACTGAAAATCTTCCGACGACGCCCACCGCTTGTGTAAAAAAAGGCGGAGGCTAGTACCTGGACTAGTAGCTAGTAACGTCCCCCGGACCAAGACCCTGCCCCTACTGCCTAAAACCCTTCTGGTACTTTTTTTCGGGCCCTTCGCCCTCCATAGGTCCCTCTTAGTTTCCCCCCTTGTAGTCAGTACTAAGGGCAACCAGACTCGCCAAACTCTGGGCGTTATTTTTTCGCGGCCTCCGGGAGGTATTCAGCCCCACCACGACGCCAAGGTAGAGATCTATCAGGGGGAGGACCCTCTACCTGCCTAACGATTACGGCCAGACAATATTAACTTTGGAATGAACGACGTTGGCCAGAAGATAAGATGTGGGTATAATAATAATTTATTATTTAATCTGTACTGCCGGGGAATATACTTGACGAGTTTCTTGCCTGATTCTTCTCCACTGAAGCTCCTTCCCATAGTGAGTAAGCGCGTTAGTATTTATTGCTATCGACATTCATCAGTTCTCCATCGGAGCCCCAATCGAACTAAACATTATACATTTTCAGAAGGGTCTTAACAGTTTAAAACAACCATATTACAGCGTGGGTAATATGAGAGTTGGCCTTCAATGGGCTCCTTTTAAATTATACTAAAATATTGAATAAAATAGATTTATTTGCTTTGATTTTGCGTGCTTACATAAAGGTCTTAAACAGGTTAATTGTACTGTCTAAAACTACGGTAATAAAAAATGCCTCCGCCTATATTTTCGGGGAAACAGGCATGTATGTATGTTTACAAATTATTTATTCTTGGAACGCTCAACGAGATGGTAAGAAAATTGAAAAAATTAAATGTTTGGTAATGAAATTAATGTAAACAAAATCTCAATGTTAGTAGAAACAAATTACTTGGCAAAGGCTGTACTTCCACAGCTCTTATAACGCAATTTATCAAACCTTTTCATAATTCAGAACCCATGTATTTTTTGTTTCACAATGTCCTTTAACGTTGATAAGGGGGAACAACAATAAGTAAAATAATCATACACGTAGATGTTTCCTGCGCTCAACAATATTCAATTGTGTTGATGTGTTCTATAGCGAGGCTGTCGTGATATTTTTTAATGACAATATTACTTATTTTATATACGCCTCGGTCATGCATGACACTTGTGTATTATATGTGTGTTTTATTATGACAATATAACCCATTTTATGTGTGGCTGATAGTCGTGACGTGTATTTTACGTGGAATATAATTATAAAAAGAAATATGTTTTATGTAAAATTTTCTGTAGCCACCTCACCATCTTCAGCATTTTTCTGAATAATTTATTGATATAGGCGTTACTCGCTTAATATTTTCAAGTCAACTAAGATATAATACATACATACATAATATCACGCCTATTAATCTGGCTTGGGAACTAGCTGCCACTATTTAAAAGAGATCTTTACAGCAGTACCAAACTTTACTACAAGCATAGAGATCCCTATGAACAAAACGTGGAATGGTGAGATATGGTTATCATTTCATTTAACCCTAGTCAAGATCCCTACAAGAAAGGGTCAATAATTTTGGGATTAATTTTGGGATCAACACCATCCAGCTCATAGACGTCTAATGCCGAACTTAGGCCCCCCAATTAGCATTTCAAGTGACCGATTGCAGACGGCCCGCATTCGACTTGATCCTGCAACCTTTATTTCATGTGACTGATTGCAGCTGCTGATAATTGATAGGTGTCCATACAATAATAGACACTACTTACTTAGAAGTATTACTACGCAGCAACTCAATTTCGCTTGGATCGAATCATCCACCATCCACTCATCACTATCTTAACCTGAACAAGTTCATAGTCAAAGCTACATAGACACGTAGTAAAGACAAATGGCAACAACAACACAAAGCAGTACCTAGGATTGACACATACACAATATTTCCAGTAAGACGTGCATTACAACGTCATGGAATAGTCAGGTTCGCTGCATAAGATTATGTATTTGGGCTACATATCTTATTAGAATAACAGGGGACTCGGATGTCTGTCGTACGTAAACACGTCCGTATGATGTCCAACCAAACCTGTATGATTTTGTTTTTGCGAGGTCACGGGCTAGGAATTAAAGTCTCGCTCCCTTAGACGTCAGTTGTTCCGATACGTATTGGGGTGTCTTCCCTTATTTTGTTTGGCTCGCAACTTTTCTTTGTTTTTAATGTTATACGACTTGCTTTTTTACAGTACCGTAGTTTTCAGGATGGCTGAGCTTGTTTCCACTATTATTGGGGTGGTTTCGCTGTTTTTTTTCTTCCCCCTCATTCTATAGATGTCACTGATATCATTTTCAGTAAGGGGACAATCTATCGTTAAACATAAAACCAATGTTGTTAGGTCATCTTTGGTTTCCCTGGACTCTACTTGAGGTACATATATGATTTCGAATTTTGGTTTTTTTTTTTGGTTGTTACGTTTAATTTCCTCTAGTTTGTCTTCTAATAGCACCATGTACTCCTTGTGCCTTTTGTTTTCACACTCCAATTGTTCGATTCTCATTTTAAATTTCTCATTTTGTGCAGCTAAAAACGATATTATAGAATTTTCTATGCTCTCGTTCGTCCTTTTGATATTATAAAGGACTGGGCCAATTTTCTTAGTTCGTTTTCTTGTTTTGCATCATGGTTTCGAAGGCTTTCGTCATGTCTTCCTTAAATATTTCAAGAGTTTCTGCCTCCAATTCGCCTCTCAGTCTTTTATTATTACGAAGGGAAAAGTAATTCGGTGGTGTAGTGATTCGCCCTGCCGTACAATGAAAGTCTGGGTCCGATAACGTTGTATTCATCTCACTTGGCGTACTGATCGATTTGTTGCTCTGCGAAATGCTTGGAGTAAGTGACGTATGCACGTATATTTTTTTTATAGAGATAGTGTGTGACCTACTCAAAGGTATACTCGTAAAAAAACTATAACGCGATCGTAGCGTTCCTCACGTAGCGGAGAGTCTTGACGATTTAGCGTGGGCTTTGTTCTGAAAATTCTCTAACTTCTTCCTTGCCTGCTTCCCGGTAAGCGCGTACCAGGCTAGGACTGCGTAGGTGAGGATTGGGCGGAGGTACATCTGTACCCTTTGAGTTTTACTCTTAATGGTAGCGACGAGCACAGAACTGATGAACTGATGATGAGTAATGACGAGCTTATGATCGATCGTGATACCCAAGTACTTCACATGCGGATGCCACGCGATCCCTTGCCCATGCAGGTGGAGTGGCGTTGGAATCAGTATGGTGTAAGGGACAAATATGTGGGAGCAATAATTATTTATTATTCAATCTTTACTGCCGGGGGACTGACTTGACGAGTTTCTTGCCTTATTCTTCTCCACTTAAGCTCCGTCCCATAGTGAATAAGCGCCTTAGTATTTCAAGTAAGTTCTTTATCGGAGCCTAAATAAAATTTTAAAAAATTACACATACGGGGTTTGGCGCCGGTACATGCGCAACCACCGGATGCCAACGCCTATGCCTGCAGCTTCATCGCGCCGCTGATCGCCCCAGGGCGCTGATCGCCTCAGGCTTGATCGTAGCGCCGACTCCCGGACATCCCGGACAAGAAAAGTGGCTTAATAGCCCACCCATCACCGCGTTTGTTCTTACGGACGCAGTATGAGACCACGGCCAGGGGCCCCGACGACGACTTGCAATTTTCCAAACAACTAACTTACGTCACCTGACCTTCAAAACGTTGTTTTTTGTTTTTTTTAATTTTAAATATTTTTGCGATCATACAACATATCTACGTACAAAACAATACATTATTTAAACAAGTGAAATTCACTTGTTTACAAGGAAACGATACAATATGCTATAATTTTAACAATACAATTTTAAGTAATTTTTCTTCGTTGTAATGTAGATTTGAACAAACGTTGTTTTGAAGGTCAGGTGATGTAAATACAGCTTACTTATTTGCTTGCTTAAAATCATATAAAAAGAGAAGATTCAAATGAAAGCAGTAATTAATCCATTTACACTTCGCGGAGTCACTTAAGGCGATTTATTAACAACAACAATGAAGTTCGCAGCGTACCTGTTCCAATTGGTCGCCGTTGCTCTGGCGTTCGCCACCGTAAGTATTTTATAAAATATTTTATTAATTATTATTTATTTTTCAAAACTATGTTCATAACAAGTTTTTTTGTAATGTGACTCGTTGTAATAATTACATCGTGCCTTATGGATAGCAGCACATGCAGTCCAAAAAAAAATGAAAGCGTTACATATCGTAAAATGAGCACGGTACAAAGCGCACCCACTCATGACGGCCTGCTAAAGTGCCGTTTCACGCTTGCTTAAAAGACCCGGGATCATTGGAAATAGGAAACACATGAGCCGGCAGCGAATTCCAAAGCTTAGTGGTCTTGATCAGAAACGACTTCCCAAATTTTTTGGTTCGAGTGCTGATAGTCTGCACAGTATGAGGATGGTTTCTGAGACCAGCACGAGTTGTTGGGGAGAGGAAAGGAGAGGGCGGAATGAGATCGAAAAGCTCCTCAGAACAGTCGCCATAGTAGTTCCGGTAGAAAAGACTGAGAGATGCAATGTCTCTATGCAGCTGTAGATCCTCGAGTGAGGCTGTTATATCAGCATCCCCTATAATGCGAACCGCTCGCCGTTGCAGTCTGTCAAGAGCGTCGAGGAGGTATTTAGCAGAACCGTCCCAAAGATGGGAACAACATCTACACTCGATCGCTCTTGAGTCTTGTACAACAAACAGCGCTGCTCGGGAGTGAAAAACCTCCTCACCTTATTGAGTATACCTACCCAACTTACGGGAGGCAGTTGAAATAACACTTTCGATGTAGCATTTCGGATTTAGGTCCTGGCCAATGTCCATGCTGAGAATGCTGAGATCCGCCGAACCATTACTATCTTAGTAACCGACCTAACTCATTATGATTCAGCTATTTGCTAGCTGTTATTTCCTCGCGCACTCAGTACTCTGTAACTGTGTCGTTCTACAATTATTATTATACTAATACTACTTTACTCTTTGTTGCAGATGACTGTGGAGGCTTTTGAAAACCCCGGTAACGGCCCCAATGGTTCCAGAAAGTGAATCTGTTATTTAAAATAGTTTATATGCCATCAAATAAACATATTGTTTACGTTTATATAAAATGAAAATAAATGTTTACTAAAATGTGGTTACACTCTGATTTCCAACGATAACCTGAACAGTCGCGGCTAACAGGCAAGTTACAGTAATACTGGCGACGTAATCTCGCTATATACACTTACTGACACCCTACTTGAGGAAGCGCCAGTTATTTAGTCACCTCAACAATCTAGATGGTGTCTGATCAGCTATTTAATAAATCTTTTTGCTATCGAATTCTTTCTTTTCTTAATTTCTAAATGTATCTTGCAAAGAACTATCACTTAGCACGAATGTTTCCTCCGAATGAGACTTATTGCATACTTGGAATATCTACCCACCATTAAAATTATACCGACACTATATGCCGCAAGTGATTCAACGCAGGTTGCATCCCACATGAAATTCCTTTTGGCAAATACTGTAGAAATCAGCGTCATGCTACTATCGATGTGTGCGAGAGAAGAAGAACGGTTCCTTTAAGAGGACCGCTCTGCCTTTTTTTTGTTTTAAGTCGGTAACATAATGCGTTTACGCACTGCCTTCCGGCCAAAGAGGACCGAAAGGCGGTGTGGATCTCACCACTGGCAGACGCGACTGTCTGCAGTAATTATCATATCAGCCATTTGAAGTCCACTGCTGAACATAGGCCTCCCCAATTGCGTTCCACGTAGATCGGTCCTTTGCCGCCTGCATCCATCGGGTCCCCGCCGCCCTGACCAGGTCAGCGGTCCATCGCGGGGGGGGGGGGCTGTACTACGCTTGCTGATTCGTGGTCGCCATTTAAGAACCTTAACGCCCCATTGGTCGTCGGTTCTTCGAGCTATGTGCCCCGCCCATTGCCACTTTAGCTTGCAAACGCGCTTCGCTATGTCGGTCACTCCAGTTCTTCTACGGATTTCCTAATTTCTGATTCGATCACGTAGGGACACTCCGAGCATAGCTCTCTCTATTGCACGCTGAGCGACTTTGAGCTTTCTAATGAGGCCCATAGTCAGGCACCACGTCTCAGTCCCACACGTCAAATTTTCCAACGACGCCTGCCGCTTGTTTAGAAAAAGGCGGGGGCTACGACCATTTTGCCTGCCTAACGGATACGGTCAGACGATATCAACTTTGAAATGAACGACGTTAGCCAGAAGATTAGATGGGGGAACAATAATTATTTACTATTTAATCTGCACTGTCGGAGAACAGACTTGATGAGTTTCTTGCCTGATTCTTCTTCACTCAAGCTCCTTCCCATAGTGAGTAAGCGCGTTAGTATTTATTGCTATCGACATTCATCTGTTCTCCATCGGAGCCCAAATCGAACAGTTTAAAACCACCATATTACAGCGTGGATAGTATGAGAGTTGGCCTTCCATGGGCTCCTTTTAAATTATACTAAAATATTGAATGTATGAATGAAATAGATTTGTTTGCTTTGATTTTGCGTGCTTACATAAAGGTCTTATACAGGTTAATTGTATCGTCTAAATCGACTTATATTTAATTAAATGTGCAAATGTTAAAAATTATTCGAATTTAAAGGATCAATTATTCGATATATTAAAATGTCACTGACAGAATATTATTACGCAAATTTTTTTTTTCATTTAGTTCCAAACTTAAATCTATTTTTACAGGTTATTGGCCCATTACAATAGACAAGATTATATGAATACATTTTTTATACACTATAACACATATAAAAGAGCGTAAATTTCGTGAATTCGCCCAGAGAACATTGAAATATATCTAACTGCTCAGCTATGTTATTGAGGTTGTGAAGCGTACGCGTAAGAGGCGACTTGCTCAGCAGCTTCGAGCGCGGCACCGCCAGCAGATTTGGCCGCCGCCGCCGCTCCACGTACCTGTCCGGCACACAGAACCCTTAACTATCTAACATTAAACACCTTTCCCCTTATTATTTTAAATATGTACACTGCCAAAGCTAGGTTTCGACGCACACTTAGCTCATTGTATCCTACCATTCCCAATATAAATAAATTAGGGTACATCAAAGGGTAGAAAGGATATACCCCGTATTGTCTCATATAAAGGTATCTAGTGAACTGATTTTGTATGCGTTCCAACATAAGATTTTGATGTATCTGGTGTGGAGCCCATACGACAGCATTACACTCGTGATGACTTCTCACCAGTGCATTGTACAGCGCTACGATGGCTCTAATACTAGTAAAGCCATTAACCCTACGGAGTATAAGTCACTGATTTCTATATGCTTTCCTGCAGATGTCCGTTAAGTGGTCCTCAAACCTTAGTTCCTCTGTAAACCGAGCCCCTAAGTCCCTCACTCCTTTAACTCGTTTCAGTGGTACCCGGTCCACACTATACTCATACTGTCTAGGATTCCTAGTTCTTGCAAAGGATATGGTGACACACTTCGACACATTAAGAGAAGTTTATTTCTAACACTCCAAGTTACAACCTCGTTAATATCGCTCTGCAGTCGTTCGCAATCTCTTTTTTTCTTTAACTGGTAGAAACAGTTTAAGGTCATCTGCAAAGAGTAAGCATTTTGAATGTTTGACCACTTCCGGTAAGTCGTTTATCATGAGTATAAACTGCAGCGGCCCAAGGTTGCTGCCCTGACTGACTCCAGACCTAACGTGATATGGTTCCGACCGGCAATTCTGAGTATACGTCGCTTACCCTACCCGCGGCGGCACGACCAGTTATCGTAACTTCTATTTCTAGTGGTGGATGGTACGCGTCCACCGAAACCAACGATTCGTTCGCGGCTCTCACACTTACTTCGTCCTCATTCAACGTTGTCAGTACTAAGTCTAACTGACGATTATTACAATTTCCTACAAAATTTCTCTGAGCAAAACCACAATACGACAAAACATATTCAAAATAATTGCAGATACTAATGGAACATGAATATAAGTTAAAATCACCTATTACTATCATTTCTTTGTACATAACACTGAGGTCTTCTATAATTTTAAAGATCAACATATATTTATTTTCATGACTGCCCGGCGGAATATAGACAATATAAAAATAAAAATCTATCTTGTAAATATACCTTCGCACTAACGCACTCGAACATACGATTGTCAACAACTATTGTTACCCGGTATAGGAACATTTCTGAACTTGAACTGCTGTGTGGCCACTAAAAACGCACCGCCCTGCTTTCGTCCATCCGCTCGATCGCAACGTTGTATCGTATAACCTGGTGGAATAATTTCAGCATCTTGTATAGATACATTACAGCCGGTTTCTGTTATTGCAAATAATTGTGCACACGAAAACGCAATCCCGGTGTTAAATTCATCCAGTTTAGTGCGGAGCCCGCGTACATTCTGATAATATAGGTTTCTTTTTATTTTGCTTTTGAGTTATTGTCTCTGCGAAACCACACCCAATCACAAAATTCAATGTTAACTGGCCATATATCTGGTTGACATAATTTTTCATATACGCTTTCAGGGACTCCTATTCTATATGAAGCGTAAGCTTTTTCAATTTTTTGCATAATTTAATCAACTTTTACCGGGATATCCGCCCGATAATTTTTTTTTTACATACTTTTCTAAATTTTCTGGAGTAGTCTCTCTACTTAACCTCCATACGTGTAAAAACTTCTTTCTTTCGGTCCCTTGTATTTCTGACGAAATAGTACATCCGCCTTTTTTGACTTCACTTAAAAAATATTTTTTCTTTTTCCGTTTTATTTCTGTCCATTTTTCCTCCATTGCCTTTTCATTTACATCATTTATTAATCCCATGTCTTCTTAATGTAAGCTAGCTAATTTAGATTCCTTACACTATATGGCCCCACCTTGGGTCGTCGGTGCAACTACCTCCTTTATTTGTGTTGTGACTTCTGCAAATGATAATTTCTTTGTAATCATGTTTAATGATGCAGATTTAGTTTTTTTTTAACACTGCCCAGCTCTCGATCGAATCAAAGGCCTTCTCACAGTCCACAAACGCTAAGCAAAGTGGCTGGTTATACTCCTCGGCTTGTTCGAGAGGCTGGCAGTCGTCAAACCTTTGACCGGGACGGTTCGTGATGACCCGTGAAAACAACTTATAGACGTGGCTCAGTAGCATGACTGGCCTATAATTCTTCAAAAGGGATTTATTACCTTTCTTAAGAAAAGGACCACCACACCACTGTACCACGCCTCTGGCGTACGTCCCTCGAGAATGACGGTATTAACCCGGCGAGAGTGTCGTGAAAAATGTAACTAGGAGTACCCTGCGAGTATGACATACCCGTTCACAAAATTTACTGTAAAAATTGATTTGAAAGAAAAAGCATAATATTAAGTTATTTGTTTTATAAAAGGACTATATTATAACGTATCGGAAATTAAACATTTGCGCTATTTTAACAATTTTAATATTTTACTTAACAGGAAACAAATCACTGTGAATTTTCAATGACAATTTTCACACTATCAATAAAACTACAAAGAAAATAAAAAAAACAAGTTTTATGAAATAAACTTATAGCTATGATAGAATATGAAATAAGTAACTATATAATCTAAAAAAAATTACAATATATCTTAGGAACATCATAGAACCTAGAGTTTAAATCAGGGCAGTTTTTGCAAAAAAAAAGTTAATGCTCCATACAGATAGCCTTTCCACAGCTTGCACATTTATATTTTGTCTTCCGATCCTTTTTGTATAGGCAATCTACGCATCTAATATAACGACCAGTAATATTTTGAGTAGATGCAAGTGGTTCGTTGATCTGGGAAGAGATTCTCTGACGTATATATATCGAAATACTTTTTTGGTCTTTTTGTAACTTCAGGTGTTCATAAACTAGAGCCAAGCCTAAGTTGCGTATAAATTCGGTTGGTTTGGTGTCTTTGCCCTGATTTTCACGATAAAATAGCAAAAAAAGCAATGTTAGTTTTTGTCACGAAATATATACACCAGCTATGTGGCAGGGTATCACATACCCGAACGCAGTTTGCACGCGTATAACTCGGGCGCAGGCTGCCGCGACACTGCGATCACGCCAATATCCCCTCCCACACCCCTTTAACTACAGCTACTCAAAGCAACGAGAAGTTTGAAGGTCACAAACAAAAAATACACGCAAATAAGTAGCATGGTGGGTATGACACACCCTGCCACACTCTCGCCGGGTTAAAGAGCTTCTGGAGTACCTTAAGTACTGGTGTACCACCCGCTCTCAGAAGCTCTACTGTCATCCCGTCTTCCCCCGGTGCCTTGTTGTTCTTTAGTTGTTTTAGGGCCATCCTAATCTCGTACAGGCTGACGTCCGGGATGTCTTCGGTGGTGTGTCGAGTTAGTTTGGCTCTAGGGTCTTTAGCCAAACAAGTAGCGGGATCTTGCGAACTGGTATACAACTGTCCATAAAACCTTTCGATCTCCCTCACAGGCATGTATGTATGTATACAAATTATTTATAGAAACGCTTAACAAGATGGTAAGGAAATTGAAAAATAAAATGTTTGGTAATGAAATTAATGTAAACCAAATCTCAATATTGGAACAAACAAATTACTTGGCAAATATATAACGCAATTTATGAAACCTTTTCATAAATTAAGTGCCTCTGTTTTTTTTTATTTCATAACAATAAGTAAAATAATCATACGCGTAGATGTTTCCTGCGCTCAACAATATTCAATTGTGATGATGTGTTCTATAGCGAGGCTGTCGTAATGTCTTTTAATGACATTATTACCTCTGCCTTACTCTTCGAGGCAACAGGCGTGATATTATATATATAACGGTAAGCACATACAAACCAATAAATTATTTAAACAAGTGAAATTCACTTGTTTACAAGAAAACGATACAATATGCATATCAGCTATTTAATTAAACCTTTTGCTACCGAACCCATTCCTTTCATCATTTCTTAGTGGCACTTGCAAAGAACTGTCACTTAGCTATGAATGTTTTCTCCGAATGAGAATCTGCAATAAGATTTGCAAAATCTAACCACCATTGAAGTTTTATCGACACAGAATGCCGCAAGTAATTCAACGCAGGTGGCAACCCACACTCTGAATCTAGCAATTACCGCCATGCTACTATCGATGTGTAAGAGAGAAGATGAACGGTTTCTTTAGAAGGACCACTCTGCCTGCATAACGGATACGGTCAGACGCTTTCGATTTTGGGATGATCGACGTATGCTAGAAGATTAGATGTGGGAGCAATAATTGTTTATTATTCAATCTTAACTGCCTCTAACTCGTCAAGTCAGGGGGACTGACTTGACGAGTTTCTTGCCTGATTCTTCTCCACTTAAGCTCCTTCCCATAGTGAATAAGCGCCTTAGTATTTCAAGTAAGTTCTTTATCGGAGCTCTTTCTTTTTTTAAATTAAATTTGAAAAAATTACATATACGAGGCTTGGCGCCGGTACATGCGCAACCACCGGATGCCAACGCCTATGCCCGCAGCTTCATCCCTCAGGATACCCAGGACTAACATGAAGCTCACGGGATTGACTCCCCGCGCCGCTGATCGCCCCAGGCTTGATCGTAGCGCCGACTCCCGGACATCCCGGACAAGAAAAGTGGCTTAATAGCCCACCCCGCGTCTGTATTTACGGACGCAGTACGAGATCGCTTGAAGCATATCACGCCTAAAAATAAAGGTAGCTCAATCGAACCAAGCCGAATCGTTTGGAATTAAGTGGAGGTAGAAGACGGCGCCGTCGCTGAACCCTACCCCAGTAGCATTTCCCGGCGGAATAGTATCTCACAGGAGCTCCACATTACCCACCTGGTTCTCTTGAGACGACTGTACATTTCCCTAAAATAAAAAGACAGCTAGAAACTGGCGAAATGTGGGCGTATAACATGCCTCTGCCTTACCCTTCGAGGCGTGATATCATGTATGTAGTATGCAGTAACGATACCTAAGTATATACAAAACAATAGGTACATTATTTAAACAAGTGAAATGCACTTGTTTACTAGAAAACGATACAATATGCTATAATTTTAATAATATTCTTTTCTTCGTTGCAATATAGATCTGAACAAATGTTGTTTGAAGGTCAGGTGATGTAAACACAGCTTTCTTATTTCCTTGCTTAAAATCATATAAAAAGAGAAGATTCAAACGAAAGCAGTCATTAATCCATTTACACTTTGCAGAGTCACTTAAGACGATTTATTAACAACAACAATGAAGTTCGCAGCGTACCTGTTCCAATTGGTCGCCGTTGCTCTGGCGTTCGCCACCGTAAGTATTTTATAAAATATTTTAATAATTATTATTTATTTTTCAAAATTATGTTCATGACAAGTTTTTTTTAATGTGACTCGTTATAATAATTACATCGTGCCTAATGGATAGCAGCACATGCAGTCCAAAAAAAAAATGAAAGCGTTACATATCGTGTAATGAGCACGGTACAAAGCGCACCCACTCATGACGGCCTGCTGAAGTGCCGTTTCACGCTTGCTTAAAAGACCCGGGATCATTGGAAATAGGAAACACATGAGCCGGCAGCGAATTCCAAAGCTTAGTGGTCTTGATCAGAAACGACTTCCCATATTTTTTGGTTCGAGTGCTGATAGTCTGCACAGTTTGAGGATGATTTCTAAGACCAGCACGAGTTGTTGGGGAGAGGAAAGGAGAGGGCGGAATGAGATCGAAAAGCTTCTCAGAACACTCGCCATAGTAGTTCCGGTAGAAAACACTGAGAGATGCAATGTCTCTATGCAGCTGTAGATCCTCGAGTGAGGCTGTTATATCAGCATTCCCTATAATGCGAATCGCTTGCCGTTGCAGTCTGTCAAGTGCGTCGAGGAGGTATTTGAAATGAAATGAAATGAAAAGAAAATGAAATAAAATTTATTTAGACATAAATACACATAAACAAAAAACAGAATTCAAATCAGTAAACAATTTTTACACATAAGTTTATATATAGTAAGCCTAAAAAGGACTCCACTCAGCATGTGCTGCAGTGGAGAACCACAACAGCGCTGGTCTTCCGTGGAGACCTTATAACTTTCGTGTGCAATAGCCACACAAAAGGCAGATACTTTACAATAAAACAAAATATTTAAACCACAAAATACAATTAAATGAAAGGTTAAAGTAGTAAAAGTAGTGAGTTACAGCAGAATTACACTTACTTATATATATCATATGAAATTTTCTAACTTAAGATTAAATAACATAGAACAAACACAGTTTGATTTGAGTTTAAAAGTTTTTAAATTTTTTATATGTATTGAAGATAATAGAGAGATCGACAGCATTAAGTATTACGTAAATATTTTTTTAATTTATATTTAAAAGCACCAATAGAAACTGAGTTACGGACGGGTGGAGGTAAATTGTTGCAACATTTCGTGGCGCCGTAACGAAAGCTGCCACGAAATGCGGCCGTTCTATGTGAAGAACAGATTAAACGCGTTGCAGATCGAACCAGAGACTGTGAATACTTGAGCTTTTCAAACAAATAAAGGGGTTGCTTGTGTATAATTATACCAAATAGAAGAGATGAAAAATGTAAGTTACGTCTAGCAGTCATAATAAACATGTCGTTTTTGTTAAGAAAAGGCGTAATGTGGGCTCGATGAGGTACATGGAAACAATAACGGACACACGCATTTTGAACACGTTGTAAAAATTTTTGCGTTCGTGATAGCAAACGTTTTCCGAAAACGGAATCTCCATAGTGTAATTTTAAAAGAATAAGTGCTTTACACAGTTTAATGCGAATGTCAACAGACAGATAAGATGGCATTCTATATAGGACTGATAACCTATAATAACAAGAACGAACAGTTTGAAGAATGTGGTTTTCAAATTGAAGCATTCCATCCATTAGGAGGCCAAGATTGCGTGCTTCTGATACCCGTTCTATTTGAGTACCTTGTACGCTGATATGAGGATATAACGTTGTGATATTATGTGTTTGAAATTTTGATCCCAGAACTAAATATTTGGATTTGGAAGGATTTAAAACCAGGCTTTTGGCATTACACCAGACAGAAATACGATATAGATCTTGATTAAGTTGATTTGCTCCTTGGGTAGTCGATTTTGGATAACATGAAATATATAATTGAATATCATCAGCATAAAAGTGACACTTACAACTATGAATACTACTTTCCATATCAGCAATGTATAAAATAAAGAGAATAGGACCAAGAATTGAGCCTTGCGGCACACCACTCCTCACTGCTAAAGTACTTGACATAGAACTCATACCACTGGATTTAGTAATTTTAACTTCTGGGAACGTTCTGTTAGATAACTATGATATATTTTTATTGCTATATCGTTAAAACCATAAAAAGAGAATTTTGCAAGTAAGAGAGGTATATTAATTGTGTCGAATGCCCGGGACAGATCTAACAGAGTTAATATAGTTCCCTCACCCTTATCACGTGCAGCCAACACATCGTCTATGACGTCAAGAAGTGTAGAATGATTTTTCCTAAAACCGGATTGTCGTTTTGGTATAATGTTATTGACTTCTAAGTATTTGCTTAATTGCAAACAAATGGCCTTTTCTAGTATTTTAGACAAATAATTTAAAATGCTAATTGGAAGTAATTCTTTATAATCTGTGGGGTGATTAGTTTTAGGTAAAGGACGAACAATAGAGGTTTTCCAGACACGAGGAAAAACCCCTGTCACGATTGAAGTATTTACTATTGTAGTGATAATTTTAAGAGTATGTGGGAGAGTCAATATAATCATATCCTTAGTGATTTTGTCGGTGCCGGATGCATTACTTTTAATTGATTTTATAATATTAAGTAGGTACGCTGGATTCATCAAAAGGCTGAATATTAAAAATGTTTGAGTTAAACCTATTACATTCATAGTAAGATGACGTCGAGTTAGCTGTTTTTTTCAAATTGAGCAACAGAATTAATAAAATGATTATTTATCTTATCAGGATCCTGTAAATGTGATGGAAGGTCACAGTCTTAATGGTCGAAATTTGCCACATTACGCTTGATATTTTTCCACAGCAATCGGGGTTCACTTAAATTAACGCAGTTTTTTAGAAAAGCTAATTTTGAATGTCTAGTTTAGTATTCCGACTACGTGTGTAGGCTTCATCTCGAAGTTTCATCATTTTTTTAATAGTGTAGGTTATCCAGGGATATGAGCGCTCTTTGATATAAAACTTTTTGAATGGCGCATGCTTGTCGAATAAATGTATAACTGTATTGGTGAATTTATTAACTATATGATCAACATTATTGCTTATCAAACTATTCCAATCTATATTATTCAAGTCACGATTAAAATTATTCATATCTATGTCTTTTAATGGTCTATAAGTAATCCACTTAGGTGGGGGTATAAATTTCTTGAAACGGAATGTACTGGTTATGAATCAGTGTTGGGCAAATCAACTAATTTATTCAATCAATTGATCAATCATGATTTATCTAATCATAATTAATTTAGTCCTGACTAATTTAATCATAACTAACGAGATCAATCATTAGTCATGACTAAATTCGTTAATCGCAAATCATTAATCATTAGTTTTAATCATGAATGTATGACTAAGCTCGATGCACAGCTGTTGGTACACTACACATACAGGGTGTAAGGATCAGCTGACCGAAGTCTCAGACCATCATCTTGAGTAAAGTACTGAAGGAGTTAGGTTCGGAAATGAAAAAATTTTTTGACTCTGCATACAAAATATTCAAGTCGGCTGCTAATTTTGATAGGCCCTTGGAAAAGCACCAGTACTAAATACGAGGTTCCATAATACGTTGCTTAGTACACATAATAATAAATTAAAAAACTTTCAAACAGACATCCAGAACAGACAAACGTATAAATATGTTGATTTATTGTTTTTAACTGGTTTTAATCTCGAGCACCCTCGTTACTCACAATTAATGACCCTCCCTCTTCCCTCCAACGGATTAAGTAATACATAATTCATAATAACCGTCCGACTGAGACGCGAAGACAGGCCTATAAAAGCACTATGAAGAACGAACTGGTTATGACGTCACGAAGTTTTTGTCAACCGATGCACCGTTAAATACTTTTTGTAGGTTAGTAAAATTAGATTTTAGGTTATTTTGCACATTTCAGCTTGATAATTGTTTCTTGCCAGTATCACTATGAAGAACGAACTGGTTGTGACTGGACGTCACGACAAGAACTTCTTCGAACCGATGCACCGTTAAATACTTTTTGTAGGTTAGTAAAATTAGATAGGATATTTTGCACATTTCAGCTTGATAATTGTATCTAGCTGGTATCACTATGAAGAACGAACAGGTTATGACGTCACGAAGTTCTTGTCAACCGATGCACCGTTAAATACTTTTTGTAGGTTAGTAAAATTAGATAGGTTATTTTGCACATTTCAGCTTGATAATTGTATCTAGCCTGTATCATCACTATGAAGAACGAACTGGTTGTGACTGGACGTCACGAAGTTCTTGTCAACCGATGCACCGTTAAATACTTTTTGTAGGTTAGTAAAATTAGATAGGTTGTTTTGCACATTTCAGCTTGATAATTGTATCTAGCCGGTATCACTATGAAGAACGAACTGGTTATGACGTCACGAAGTTCTTGTCAACCGATGCACCGTTAAATACTTTTTGTAGGTTAGTAAAATTAGATAGGTTATTTTGCACATTTCAGCTTGATAATTGTATCTAGCCAGTATAGTATATAAATGAGTAATCATCATTATACACTGCTAGACATAGACACCTCGACTGGCACGCCAATGAGCTCGATCGTCAGCTATTCGCCTCCAAGTTGTCAGCCATTATGCATACGGCGATGTTCCACCTGGCTGGAGGGTATCTTTTGCTACGCTTTCCGAGCCGTGGTCTCCATTATGAGACATAACAAGGAATGAAGAGAGTTGTGGTTTACAATTTTGTGACAGTTCCCACATAACTGCAATTTCCCGAAATGTTGAGAAAATATCAATCAATGTCGTGATGCGTGTTACGCAGGACATTTTTAGGTAAGAATATTAGACAACCTCAGAATAACGACGTATACACGCCTAACACTAAGAGATAATAGGTATTAGAATAGAATTGAAGAGATTTATTTATTTGCAAGGAATGTAGGTTAAAATCATTAAGTGTTACAAAGTTTTAAGGATCCTTGTACATTGTACCTTAATTGGTGTGCAAATTTGCATTTGAACATAAAGTATTGTCTCTTTTTTTATTTTAAATCTTGTGACTGCCAGTACACAGGTTTTTGTAGACTTGTCAAAGTGTGTTTACTATTAAGTACATTTTCGTGTAACTGGCGGGAAAAATAACCTTGATGATTTTCTTGCCCGTTCTTTTACTATCAAGCTCCCACCCGCCCGCTCTAGCACCAAATTAGGCAAGTCTCTCACGTATTAACATGTTTAAATTAAAATTCAAGAAAATATTAAGGCAAGTGGCAATAGGCTCGCCACCTATTACGTGGGACCGACAATGTAATTGGCGAAGTGTGGGCATATAATATGCCTCTGTCTACCCCTTCGGGGAAACAGGCGTGTATGTATGTATGTGTATGTAAAAATATAAAACACAATTTATTAAATCTGCCCTTTTCAGGCGCAGCAATGTCTAAGAGAGTGAATTGCTGCGCCTGAAAAGGTTCATGTGTGGATTTGTACTGTGTATTATTGTAAAGCCGCAACGTTAAAATGCACACATGTATTGCAATGAATGAATCAATAAATAAACATACATACATACTCTTTTTTTGTCAAAACATACTTATAAGAAATGAAAAACGTTTGACTTGACCGAATACTCTTAGTTAGGTAGATATATAAATGTTTGTCCTGTGTGGGAATCAAACACGACACATGGCTTCTAGATCTATCATCCTCTGTTGTGCCAAATAGGCGCTTAGATTAGCACATAATACTTTTTTCGGCGAGAATATTCTTAAAATCATCATTTCATATTTTTTTAATATTTTTTATATACATACTATAACTTTTAATTAAATTATTCTTAAAAGAAATTGTTAATCTACACGTCTGAAATATGGTTTTTTTATATGAACACATAGTCTAAGGTGTAACTTAGTTCATAAATTTATTTAATTTGTTTGTACTTTGTTATCATAAGTTGCAACTTGTTTTGTGCTTGAATAAAGAAATAAATTTCAGCCGAACGAACGCCTACCGATTACAGCTGGCCAGTCCCTAATTGATCCACAATGTATGATCTCGCGACGCACTGATTCATAGGTTTCCAACTTCTAATATGATAATTTAAAACAACATAGTCTGTGAGCTTCTTGCCATTTCTTCTTACAGAGCGGTGGCTCGGAACTAATATATAAATATTTTCTTATAATAACACCAGTTATTTAGTTCCAAGATAAGTATCACTAAGAACTTGTGTTATGGCTACTAAAGAACGGATATACATAGGAAAACACCCAGACTAGAACACTGATTCATGTTCATGCCTTAGAATAATTACACCGGTGTTATTATTATTATTATAGGTGTTATTATTCTAAGGTTCATGCACGCAAAGATTTGTCCTGTGTGGGAATAGAACCCACGACCTCTGGATTAAAGTGCAGGTATACTGACCTACACGCTATATCAGTCGTCAACACGAACAGAATCACTTACACTTAAATATTTTTTGTTATTTAATTATATTTTTGCATGTATGTGAATCTAAGCTTCGTGATTTCAGTGTAATAATATTTCGATCGTTTTTTATATTTAATTTTGACGTTTTCATGTTCTTATCAAATAGTTTATGACATAAAAGTTTTTGAGTTTAAGGTTTTAATAAAATTATCGTTCCACCTAAAGTGGAGCTTGTTTGGATACACGTGGTTCATAAGAACAATTTTTTTATTTTTTTATTTATATACCATTACGTTTATATACTTTGATGATAATATAAGCATATTATCATCAAAGGAGGAAATACTACTTGTCAAATTTGGCATATAATGAGCACTTTTTTTTTCTTTAATGTTTCATTCGTTCTCTTACAATAATGTTAGCATAAGTTGTATGTATGTATATATATTTTTAATTTATTTTTAGCATATAAGAGATTTGCTTTATATTTTGTTCGTATTTTTTATATTTATTAGTAACACTATTCCCGTACTACTATTTAGTTTACAACTGCAGGGTTGGCTGGTAGAGATCTATTCTAGAGATAAGCCCACCTTTATTACATGTTATTTTATATACCTAATGTAATACTTAAAATAATTTTGTGCAATAAAAGATTTTTATTATTAATATCATTTAGCGGAGTCATGTGAGTAGGTTTATATACATCTATTAAGGGTTTTAATTATAATACTCTACATAAAACACGTAATAACATAACTAGTCTAGAAGTTACACACATACAAACCCCTTTTTTACCCCTTTTTTTACAGTTTTGAATTCTTACAACATTGCGTCAAATAATAAATAAATAATTTCTAACAATTACACCAATTATTTCGTTCCATGATTATTATTATTAAGAACTTGTGTTATGGATACCAAAAAATAGATAACATACTTACATTGTGGCAGCAGCCATCTTGGAACGATTTTCATCAAACTTACGTAATAACACTCTCGACAATCGCACTGTCAAAAAAAAATTACATCAAAATCGGTTCATCCACACACATACACCGTCGTTTTTGCGTCGGGGGTTAACAAAATTTTCGATATTCAAAAAAAATACAACCTGACCTACCTCCATGAAGAAATTTTTCTCGAAAATGAAAAGAATTTTCTGACTCTCTCTCCATACAAAATATGCAACTCGGCAGCCAATTTTGTATGGAAAAATTCTTTTAATTTCCGAAAACAATTTTTTTGCGGACTTTGCTCAGGAGGATTGTCTGAGTCCATGGTTTCAGTTTTCAGGCTTACACCCTGTATCAAACGATTGATTTTCTCTTAGTGCCTTACGAGTATTTTACCGGGGCATGTATTTATCTGACCACCAAAGAATACTGAATTTTACACTAAAACACTAAAGTCTAACCTAACCTACAGTAACTTTTTGTGTGCACTTCAGTATTTTTTTAAGATGCAGAAATATATTTTACTTTACCCGGTATTAAGAAATATCAATCATAAATAAATAATCATGATTATTTGATTAAGATTAAAACTAATCAATCGTTAGTCATCACCTCGTGATTAAACTAAATAATCATTAGTCTTCAATCATAACTAACACAATCAATCATTAGTCATCAATCATTAGTTAACTAAATTTTGCCCAACACTGTTATGAATGCATGGTGACTAAGATCTGGAATAGAGTCCACTTCAACGTGTAACGGCTGAATATTTGAACATAAAAGATCTAACAAAGTTTCACTATGATCTGTAAAATGTGTAGGTAAATTGACATATTGAACCAAATTTGTATAGGTTATGAAATTGAATAGGTGTTTAGTGCTAGGTTCTCCAGATTGAAGTAAATTGACATTGAAATCTCCCAATTAAAGGATATGATCAAACCCAGATAAAGAAGTTACAGAATCCGAAAGAGCATTTATAAACGTGTCAAGGTCAAGCCAAGGTGGACGGTATGCAGTACCTATTGCAACAGAAAGACCATTTACATTTAGCCTGAGCCACATTTGTTCTATATTTGGAGCCTCAGGTTGGTTAATAAGACGTGCATTGATACCAGTTCGGATATAAAAGCCAACTCGAGCGAACGCTGGCGGGGCGCGGTTTGTGCCGCAGCCGGTATCCCGGTGAAAATGGCGCGCGCGCTTCTTCGCCCGCACGAAGCCAGGTTTCATTTATTGCTAGGACATCTATAGAATGTCGCAAAACTGCTACAACAAACTCGTCATGTCGCGTACCAAGAGAACCTGGGTTCAATAGACCTACTTTAAAATATTTATTTTTAACAAATTTTATAACAATTAAGTTCAGAATTTGGTTAAGTTTACAATTAATTAAACATTTTCGCAAACACGTAACATGGCGCCAGCCGGTTGCAAGGAATAAGTATATAATAAACGTTTTGTTATAATATGACAATGTATGTAAACCTGAGAAGCTTAGCCGTAGTAATAGAAATTGATTAAAGTATAACAAATAATTGCAAAACATAATGTAACTCACTAAACAAAAATCTATTTTTATATGAAACAAAATAAAACATTTTAGTAAACTAATAGCAATGTAAAACGCAAAATAAAATTTAAAAAGAAACAACAACAAGAACTCGTGAAAGGAAGTCAATTGACAGTAATAAAAATAATTATTCACAAACTGGCTCACTATTAAAAACCCTCTTTAGGTCAGATTCCGTACGAATTTTGAAACACTGGTTGACCCTGATCTCGGCGCACAAAAATAAAACCATTTTTTGTCCACACATACCGCCAGTTTAGTCTCTGCTTCTCTTCCCGTGAGCGACGGAAAAGTAGCCGATTGGGACGGGTGAGGCGCTCGCTTACATAGAACCTTCGAGCGGCGCCCGGCAGGCCGAGCCCCGCCGTGTCGACGCCGGGCCGCACCAGCCGCCTTCCGCGCCCGGATGCTCCGACGCACCCGCCACATGGCGAGCTCCCACTCGATTGGCACTCACTATATCACTTCCATCAATAGGAACGCCCAGCTTTCTGCCGATTAGTGTCACGATATGTATGGGATTCTCACTTGGTAATTCCGGGATGCCAGATATATCGAGATCGTTAGATAACAGTTCCTGATACCGATCATTTAGCTCCGTTTTTAAATTTTCAATTATATACGGCATATTCTGATTATATCTTTCCTTTACGCTCAATTCTATAGCAGTTATTATATTTTCTATCTCACACCGTATCAGGGGGTGCCCTGGCCACCAGCAGGAAGGGAAGAGGTGCTGTACCAGGGGGTGCCCTGGCCACCAGCAGGAAGGGTAGGGAATGCTGTACCAGGGAGTACCCCGGCCACCTGCAGGAAGGAAAGGAACTGTACCGAGGTGTAGCCCCGGCCGACAGTAGGAGATGCATGGAGAGAGGAATGAGACCCAACACGGACGGTTGAAATCTAATTTATTGCTGATAATTGTTAGGTTTATATATTAATTACATGTTGTGTACACACACATATAAAGATATAAAGAAGTGCAACGTCTGTGTAAAGTGTCGCTCTGTACGAGGATGTTGCAACTGGGCCGACTCGCCGCTGACCATACTGACTCCGAGTCCATTGTACAAGATGTAGACTTGTACAATATCCATTGACTTTTTTGTTCCTTGTCCATAACGTAATATCGTTTTTCACACCCAACACACTCAAGATGAAAGTTTATATCACAAAAGCTGCACATCAATTGACTTCTAGATTTAATTGTTTGTTTACACTTTCCACAGTTTTTAATCGACGACATGACGAGAGCCGCTAAACCATTACTATCTTAGTAACTGACCTAATTCCTTATTGATTCAGCTATTTGACAGCTGTTATTTCCTCGCGCACTCAGTACTCTGTAACTGTGTCGTTCTACAATTATTATTATACCAATACAACTTTACTCTTTGTTGCAGATGTCTGTGGAGGCTTATGAAGACTCCGGTCACGGCCCCAATGATCCATATGGACCCAATCGTAACGCTTAACAGAAAGTGAAACTGTTATATAAAATATTGTATATGCTATCAAATAAACATATTGTTTACGTTTATATAAAATGAAAATAAATGTTTACTAAAATGTGGTTACACTTTTTGATTTCAAACTATAACCTGAACAGTCGCGGCTTACAGGCAAGTTACAATAATACTGGCGACGTAATCTCGCTATATACACATACTGACACCCTATCTGAGGAAGCGCCAGTTATTTAGTCGCCTCAACAATCTACTTAGATGGTGTCTGATTAGCTATTTAATAAATCTTTTTGCTATCGAACTCTTTCTTTTCTTAATTTCTAAATGTATCTTGCATATAACTATCACTTAGCACGAATGTTTCCTCCGAATGAGACTTATTGCATACTTGCAATATCTAACCACTATTAAAATTATACCGACACTGAATGCCGCAAGTGATTCAACGCAGGTTGCATCCCACACCTAAAGCTTTTGGCAAAGACTCTAGAAATAAGCGTCATGCTACTATCGATGTGTGTGAGATAAGAAGAACGGTTCCTATAAGAGGACCGCTCTGCCTTTATTTTGTTTTAAGTCGGTAACAAAATGCGTTTACGCACTGCCTTCCGGCCAAAGAGGACCGAAAGGCGGTGTGGATCTCACCACTGGCAGACGCGACTGCCTGCAGTATTTATCATATCAACCATTTGAAGTCCACTGCTGAACATAGGCCTCCCCAATTGCTTTCCACGTAGATCGATCCTTTGCCGCCTGCATTCATCGGGTCCCCGCCGCCCTGACCAGGTCATCGGTCCATGGCGGGGTGGGGGGGCGCCCTGTTCTACGCTTGCTGATTCGTGGTCGCCATTCAAGAACCTTAACGCCCCATCGGTCGTCGGTTCTTCGAGCTAAGTGCCCCGCCCATTGCCACTTTAGCTTGCAAACGCGCTTCGCTATGTCGTAGCCCGCTCAAAATCACCCATTCCGTGGACACTCAACACGCTTAATGCCATCCTGGATGCAGCACCCGACTGTGATTTGTTTGCGGATGGATGGCCTGAGATTTTGTCAGTGTATCTGAGGTATTTTGAGAGAATGGGATAAAATAAGTTTTTATGTGTGAGATTTTAATATTATATTTAACTTTTACTGTTTTTGATAATTAAGGTAATTGGTGTATTCCGTTCTGATTAAATTAATAAATGTCGATCACTCCAGTTCTTCTAAGGATGTCCTCATTTCTGATTCGATCACGTAGGGACACTCCGAGCATAGCTCTCTCTATTGCACGCTGAGCGACTTTGAGCTTTCTAATGAGGCCCATAGTCAGGCACCACGTCTCTTTCAGCCCCACACGTCATTGGTGTAGCAGTAATACCCACTGAAAAATTTTCCTATGACGCCTGCCGCTTGTTTAGAAAAAGGCGGGGGCTAGTAACTGGGTTGCAGCGTCTGACACTCCGCCTGCGGCCAACGTCCCCCGGAACAAATCAAGAAGGACCTCCTCAGAGAAGCGCAGTGGACGCGCCCTTTCTACCTCCTTGTGCGATCATAGTCCGACCTGCCCCTTACTGCCCCCTGCCACTAAGACCCTTCTAGCGCTGCTTGACGCGCCCTCCAAGGGTCCCTCTTAGTTTCCCCCCCGGTAGCCAGTACTAAGGGCACCCGGGGTCGCCAACCTCTGGGTGTTATCATTTTCCGGCCTCCGGGAGGTACTCAGCCCACCACGCCAAGGTGTGTAAGAGAAGAGAAGAACGGTTTCTTTAGAAGGACCATTTTGCCTGCCTAACGGATACGGTCAGACGATATCAACTTTGCACTGAACGACGTTAGCCCCAATTGAACTAAACATTATACATTTTCAGAAGGATCTTAACAGTTTAAAACCACCATATTACAGCGTGGGTAATATGAGAGTTGGCCTTCAATGGGCTCCTTTTAAATTATATTAAAATATTGAATAAAATAGATTTATTTGCTTTGATTTTGCGTGCTTACATAAAGGTCTTATACAGGTTAATTGTACTGTCTAAATCTACGGTAATAAAATATGCCTCCGCCTATATTTTCGGGGTAATAGGCATGTATGTATGTTTACAAATTATTTATTCTTGGAACGCTCAACAAGATGGTAAGGAAATTGAAAAAATAAAATGTTTGGTAATGAAATTAATGTAAACAAAATTACTTGGCAAAGGCAGTACTCTCACAGCTCTTATAACGCAATTTATCAAACCTTTTCATAATTCAGAACCTCTGTATTTTTTGTTTCACAATGTCCTTTAACGTTGATAAGGGGGAATAACAATAAGTAAAATAATCATACACGTAGATGTTTCCTGCGCTCAACAATATTCAATTGTGTTGATGTGTTCTATAGCGAGGCTGTCGTGATATTTTTTAATGACAATATTATTTATTTTATATACGCCTTGGTCATGCATGACACTTGTGTATTATATGTGTGTTTTATTATGACAATATAACCCATTTTTATGTGTGGCTGATAGTCGTGACGTGTATTTCACGTGGAATATAATTATAAAAAGAAATATGTTTCATGTAAAATTTTCTGTAGCCACCTCACCATCTTCTACATTTTTCTGAATAATTTATTGATATAGGCGTTACTCGCTTAATATTTTCAAGGCAACTAAGATATAATACATACATACATAATATCACGCCTATTAATCTGGCTTGTAAACTAGCTGCCACTATTTAAAAGAGATCTTTACAGCAGAACCAAACTTTACTACATGCATAGAGATCCCTATAAACAAAATGTAGAATGGTGAGATATGGTATTCATTGAACCCTAGTCAAGATCCCGACAAGAAAGAGTCCATATTTTTGGGATTCATTTTGGGATCATCACCATCAGCTCATAGATGTCTAATGCCGAACTTAGGCCCCCCAATTAGCATTTCATGTGACCGATTGCAGACGGCCGGCATTCGACATGATCCTGCAACCTTTATTTCATGTCACTGATTGCAGACGGCCGGCATTCGACATGATCCTGCAACCTTTATTTCATGTGACCGATTGCAGACGGCCCGCATTCGACATGATCCTGCAACCTTTATTTCATGTGACCGATTGCAGACGGCCCGCATTCGACATGATCCTGCAACCTTTATTTCATGTGACCGATTGCAGACGGCCCGCATTCGACATGATCCTGCAACCTTTATTTCATGTGACCGATTGCAGACGGCCCGCATTCGACATGATCCTGCAACCTTTATTTCATGTGACCGATTGCAGACGGCCCGCATTCGACATGATCCTGCAACCTTTATTTCATGTGACCGATTGCAGACGGCCCGCATTCGACATAATCCTGCAACCTTTATTTCATGTGACTGATTGCAGACGGCCGGCATTCGACATGATCCTGCTACCTTTATTTCATGTGACCGATTGCAGACGGCCCGCATTCGACATGAACCTGTAACCTTTATTTCATGTGACCGATTGCAGACGGCCGGCATTCCACATGATCCTGCAACCTTTATTTCTATTACCGATTGCAGTCGGCCTGCATCCGACATGATCCTGCAACCTTTATTTCATGTGACTGATTGCAGACGTTCTGCATTCGACATGATCCGGCAACCTTTACTTTTGTTACCGATTGCAGTCGGTCTGCATTCGTCATGATCCTGCACCTTTATCAGGTTTTGCGTTCATCTTGTAGTTGGACGTCTCACGCTAAGTTTGCTACAAATTTTGGGATATGACAAAACATAAGAAATATCAAAAATATAAATAAGACTGGTGCCATGCAGAATGTATTGATAGGTGTCGCGAACATCTTTAGCAGTCGTTATTAGGAAGTCAGTGCCTCTTAACATTCTGAAAACTGATTTAAACGTAGTTTTCCTTTGGATTTCGGCAGACAGCAGTCGCTCCATTTTATTATCCAAATTTAGCTAAATTTGTTTGGACCATTGAGCAGACCTAGGGCCCTAAGCTTAAGCAGAGAGTCGTATAATAAGTACCATTCTTTATATATAAAGATTTTTATAAAACATACTTGTTAGTTCGTGATAATTCTAGGATATGATGATGATAATTAATAGGCGTCCATAAAATAATAGACACTACTTACTTAGAAGCTCGTAGCTCTGAGGTGCTCGGTGGTCGGAATCGATCACCGAAGTACAGTAGAGTTTACAGAGGTCAGTCCGTGGATGGGGTGACTGTTTGTGTGGCATTTGATATCGAGCGCTTCCGTGCTTCGGAAGGCACGTTAAGCCGTTGGTCCCGGTTATCACTAAATTTGGTAGTCGTTAAGCCATGTTAGAGGCCTAATGGGCGGCTTGATAAATTCTAACAGCAGGACGCTATACACCAGCCTCCGTCAATCCGCACTGGGTCCGCGTGGTGGAGTATGACCCAATACCCTCGCACCTTGGTATGTGAGAGGAGGCTCGTGCTCAGTAGTGGGACGTTTATGGGCTGATATGATGATATGATGACTTACTTAGAAATAACACTACGCAGCAACTCAATATCGCTTGGATCGGATCATCCACCATCCATTCATCAGTATCATAACCTGAACGAGTTCATAGTCAAAGCTACATAGACACGTAGTAAACATAAAAGCGCAATTCATATTTTCTTATATTACTTTCCTCGTCGTTTAATATTATCTGGTGTTCACTGAACAAGATAAAGTGTCACAAATTAACTTCGCGTACAAAAGCATACAATTTCTTTCGGAGTATTTCTTTGTCAGTGAAGTTCCTTTTCAGGGTCCTGTTTACGCCGACTGGAACATCAATGTTCGATATGCGTGAAATGGATGAATTTATTCATTTCGTTTGTCATAGAAATTTTCTTTTTACTATGCTTTTGACACATAGAATTATTTACGCAGATGCTTGGAACTATACACGCATCAAGGATTAAGGATGATTGATGGTTTATGTACAATGTTTTACGAGAACTTATTGTGTCACGCCATAGTCTGATCTGTTTTAAATGGTAATGATAACTAATAACATTATGTAAATAATAATAAATAAATATTTCCTAACAATTACACCAATTATTTAGTTCCAAGATAAGTATCACTAAGAACTTGTGTTATGGATACTAAATAACGGATAAACATACTTAAATACTTTTTTTTTTGTAAATACATACAAATTCAAATATACATAGAAAAACACCCAGATCAAAACAAATATTCATGTTCATGCACACAAAGATTTGTCCTGTGTGGGATTCGAACCCACGACCTCTGGAGTGAAGTGTAGGTATGCTGACCTCCACGCCATATCGGTCGTCGTATGTGGTATATGAGCAGTGACAAAAATGCGGTGCCATTTGAGAATGGGATAACAATCTATGCGATTATATGGTACCACGCAGACCTAGAGCAGATTGCTAGACTAATATGCCTCTGCCTACACCTTCGGGGAAACAGGTGTATAACACAAGTTCTTGATGATACTTATCATTAAATTAAATAATGTGTGTGAATATAAAAACATTTATTTATCTATTGCTTTGAACAAGAACGAGTTTACTCTACTAGCTCATGAATCACTTCATTACGGGAAAGAGTGGGGAAGAATGCCCATGAATAATTAGTTACAATAATTCGTTAAATAATTAGTTATTAGTTGGTTATTAAAAATTTTTAATTTATATAATACATTTTTAATATTAGTTAGTTATTATTAATAATTAGTTCAATAATTAGTTAGTAGTCTTGTCTGCCCTACCCTAGAGTGCAATATAAGCCCGCGTAGGCGCGGAGGGGCGAGGCGGCCCGTGAGCTAAGGAGTACGGTTGAGGTGGGTTGAGCTCGCCGCCGGGGCTGAGGATGGCCTCGGTGGTGAGCGAAAACTATCTGCGACGAAAAGCTCGCGTGGGACCGCTGAAGCCCCGCAGCGCCGAAGCAGTGACGGAAACTATGCATGCTGCACGCCTGCATGCATGCCTGCTTGCATGCTGCATGCCTGCTTACAACTTTCCTGTAAGCGGTGACTGTCCAGGATATCGTTTGAAATCAAAGAGTGTAACCACATTTTAGTAAACATTTATTTTCATTTTATATAAACATAAACAATATGTATATCTCTTGGCATAGAAACTGTTTTATACAACATATTCTTTTTCTGGAACCAAACAGCAGTTGGGGCCGCCACCGCCGGAACCACCAGCCTCCACAGCCATCTGCAACAAAGAGTAACGTAGTATTGGAATAATTGCAGAATGACACAGTTACAGAGTACTGAGTGAGCGAGGAAATAAAAGCTAGCAAAAAGCTGAATCAATAAAGAGTTAGGTTGGTTACTAAGATAGTAATGGTTCGGCGGAACTCAGCATTCACGGCATGGACATTGGCCAGGACCTAAATCCGAAATGCTACATCAAGGGTGTTATGTAAACTGCCTCTCGTAAGTTAGGTATACTCAATAAGGTGAGGCGGTTTTTCACTCCCGAGCAGCGCTGTTTGTTGTACAAGACTCAAGTGCGATCGAGTGTAGAGTATTGTTCCCATCTTTGGGACGGTTCTGCTAAGTACCTACTCGACGCACTTGACAGACTGCAACGGCGAGCGGTTCGCATTATAGGGGATGCTGATATAACAGCCTCACTCGAGGATCTACAGCTGCATAGAGACATTGCATCTCTCAGTGTTTTCTACCGGAACTACTCTGGCGAGTGTTCTGAGGAGCTTTTCGATCTCATTCCGCCCTCTCCTTTCCTCTCCCCAACAACTCGTGCTGGTCTTAGAAACCATCCTCATACTGTGTAGACTATCAGCACTCGAACCAAGAAATTTGGGAAGTCGTTTCTGATCAAGACCACTAAGCTTTGGAATTCGCTGCCGGCTCATGTGTTTCCTATTTCCAATGATCCCGGGTCTTTTAAGCAAGCGTGAAACGGCACTTCAGCAGGCCGTCATGAGTGGGTGCGCTTTGTACCGTGCTTATTTCACGATATGAAACGCTTTCATTTTTTTTTGGACTGCATCTGCTGCTATCCATTAGGCACAATGTTATCATTATAACGAGTCACATTTAAAACAAAAGACTTGTCATGAACATAATTTTGAAAAATAAATAATAATTAATAAAATATTTTATAAAATACTTACGGTGGCGAACGCCAGAGCAACGGCGACCAATTGGAACAGGTACGCTGCAAACTTCATTGTTGTTGTTAATAAATCGTCTTAAGTGACTCCGCGAAGTGTAAATGGATTAATGACTGCTTTCATTTGAATCTTCTCTTTTTATATGATTTTCCGCAAGTAAGAAAGTTATTTGTATTCACGTCACCTGACCTTCAAAACAACATTTGTTCGTATTATAACGAGGAAAAAATACTTGAAAATGTATTATTAAAATTATAGCATATTGTATCGTTTTCTTGTATTTAAACAAGTGCATTTCACTTGTTTAAATATAAATTATTGTTTTGTATATGCTTACCGTTATATATATAATATCACGCCTGTTGCCTTGAAGAGTAAGGCAGAGGTAATATTGTCATTAAAAAATATTACATACGACAGCCTCGCTATAGAACACATCATCACAATTGAAAATTGTTGAGCGCAGGAAACATCTACGTGTATGATTATTTTACTTATTGTTATGAAATAAAAAATACAGAGGCACTTAATTTATGAAAAAGTTTGATAAATTGCGTTATAAAAGCTGTGGAAGTAGAGCCTTTGCCAAATAATTTGTTTCTACTAATATTGAGATTTTGTTTACATTTAATTTTATTTCATTAACAAACATTTTATTTTTTCAAGTTCCTTACCATCTTTTTAATCGTTTCTATAATAAGTAATTTATATACATACATACTTGCCTGTGAGGGAGATCGAAAGGTTTTATGGACTGTTGTATACCAGTTCGCAAGATCCCGCTACTTGTTTGGCTAAAGACCCTAGAGCCAAACTAACTCGACACACCACCGAAGACATCCCGGACGTCAGCCTGTACGAGATTAGGATGACCCTGAAACAACTAAAAAATAACAAGGCACCGGGGGAAGACGGGATGACAGCAGAGCTTCTGAGAGCGGGTGGTACACCAGGACTTAAGGTACTCCAGAAGCTCTTTAATACCGTCATTCTCGAGGGACATACGCCACAGGCGTGGTCCAGTGGTGTTTACTTTAAGAAAGGTAATCAATCCCTTTTGAAGAATTATAGGCCAGTCACGCTACTGAGTGATGATGCATTAGATCTTTTAGTGGTGCTTATTACTTGGTTTAATATAAACCTTTATTACTAAACCGTGAAACGTGAGAAGTCTGTCTTCTCACGGTCCCTGGATTGTACATCAAACAGATTTGTATATTTGTAAAAGACACTCCCAAATACCTCTCGCCGGGGAGTACGTTATGCCAGGATGACCCATAAGGGGCCGAAAGGCTAAACTCCATGTGTGAATGCTGCTTGCCTTTGATGGCCAATACAGTGCAACCGGAATGGAATTGGGGAAGGCGAGACAGGGGGGCCTCAAGCCTAGATTAAATACTAAAAGTTTTTCGATTCAAGAACGACATACTAAGAGTGGTCTCTAGTAGACCCGAATCTGAGCTCAGGATGTCGTGGGTGTTTGTGGTAGAAAATTAGAATAGCTTCGTACCGTGTTACAAGGTAACAATCGCATCCACTCATGACAGCCTTCATAAATGCCGTCCAGACCCAGTACTATGGGACTTGATGAACACATGCGACGGCTGAAAATTCTCGTTGAAATGGAAGTCTAGACAGAGTCACTGACAGACTGGCTGACTGACGGACAATACCCTCCCCGCTTTAGGATCATGATAGGCTAACTGACAAATCCCCCCAATAAGAGTCACCGACCGACTGACAAGTTTTGAGAAAAGACCACAACAGACAGATTTACTGACAAACCTTGACAAATTCTAACACAGAAACCATTTTGATTTTAATGCTTGATTATGGTACCGGTCATATCACTTTTATTGTTGTTAAACAATTAATTGCATTTTTTCATTTTTTTTTGTAAATAAAATGACAAAATTAATGATCCTGTTGAACTTAAGACAATACAGTATATTCTATTTGAAATTTTATATTATTCTACAGCCGAATGGGCATACAAAGGAATGACTTCTATTTTTTTAAATTCCAGTGCTAACAAACTGCAAGGCATGTTGATGGTTCCTTAGACCAGCACGAGTTGTTTATACACATAGCAAAATTGCACTGAAATTGAATAAGGATTTTTATTTTTATTTTATGAAATGAATCTTTTGTACTCAGCCGGGTTATTCTTTCCGTACATTCGTTAAAACTAACATTGTGTTCACTAAGAAACAATGTAATGTGTTATGGTTGCGCCTTTAGAGTGCTAAGCGTTGACGGCGTGAAGTGAGCACGCCACAATTTTCACATAAATCTCTTTTTATATTTATTATTTTATGAACTCGTGTGTACGCAGTAGGTCGCAGTTTTAAAATCCATGACTTCTACTCGTAGTTAACAAAAGTAACAGTTAATACTGATAATTCTGAAACATTATTACATTTGACGACCGATATGGCGTGGTGGCAAGCACTCCACTCCTGAGGTCGTGGGCTCGATTCCCACCCAGGACAAATATTTGTGTGTATAAATATGAAAATTTGTTCTGGTCTGGGTGTTTTTCAATGTATCATCATCAGCCTATACTAGTCCACTGCTGGACATAGGCCTCCCCCAAATCGCGCCATTTTCCCCTGTCTTCGGCTTGCCGCATCCAGCATCTGCCAGCGACCGCTCGCAAATCGTCACCCCACCTGGCGAGTGGACGTCCTACACTACGTTTGCCAAGTCGCGGTCTCCACTCAAGAACTCGTTTACCCCATCGGTTGTCGGTCCTTCGACAGATATGGCCAGCCCACTGCCACTTCAGCTTGCTAATCCTGTATGCTATGTCGGTGACTTTGGTCCTCTGTCGGATAACATCATTTCTGATTCTATCTCTCAGAGAGACTCCGAGCATAGCACGCTCCATAGCTCGCTGAGCGACCTTGAACTGGCGAATCAGTCTTACTGTGAGTGTCCACGTTTCGGCACCGTAGGTCATAACAGGTAGGACGCACTGATTGAAAACTTTCGTTTTCAAACATTGTGGTATAGGTGACGAGAAGACTCGACGGAGTTTCCCAAACGCTGCCCAGCCAAGTTGGATCCTCCTTTTGGCTTCCTTCTCAAAGTTGTTTTTGCCTAATTGCAGAATCTGCCCGAGGTAGGTATATTCGGAAACAACTTCAAGTAGGTGGCCATTCACGACAATAGGTCTCGGAACAATGCGGGCATTGATCATGACTTTGGTTTTATCCAAATTCATGCCGAGACCCATCCGTCGCGAGGCTGATGCCAGGCTGTTCAGCATCTGTTGCAGCTCCTCCAACGTTTCCGCCATCAAGACTATATCGTCAGCGAATCGTAAGTGCGAGATGTATTCACCGTTTATGTTAATGCCCTTGCCTTTCCAGTCCAGCGTCTTGAATAGGTCCTCCAGCGCGCTTGTGAACAGTTTCGGGGATATTACATCCCCCTGTCTCACCCCTCTGCGCAACTGGATAGACTTAGACTGCTGGTTCTGTACTTGGACATTCATAGTGGCGGATTCATAAAGACATCTCAGCACTTCGATATAGCGACAGTCTACTTGGCACCGCTGCAAGGATTCCAGAACCGACCAGATCTCAACAGAGTCAAAGGCCTTCTCATAGTCCACAAATGCCAGACACAGAGGCTGACTATACTCCTCGGTCTTCTGTATAATCTGCCTTACTGTGTGTATGTGGTCTATGGTGCCATATCCTCTGCGAAATCCGGCCTGTTCCGGTGGCTGAAACTCGTCGAGTCTTCTTGCTAGACGATTCGTTATAACTCTAGAGAACAGCTTATAGACATGGCTCAGGAGTGAGATGGGTCTATAATTCTTAAGAAGGGTTTTATCGCCCTTCTTAAAAAAGAGAACCACGACACTTCCGCTCCACGCCTTTGGAGTTCTCCCACAGTGAAGGACAGAGCTGAAGAGGTTCTGCAGCTCCAGAAGTATCGGAGCTCCTCCAGCCTTCAGAAGCTCTGAAGTAATTCCATCCTCACCAGGGGCTTTTCCATTTCTTAGTTGTCTCAGAGCCAGTACGATCTCGTCTTGGTCAATGTCTGGCAGTTCGTCGGTGTGGTGGCGTATCAGGGTGGCTCGAGAATCATGGTTTTCACGCTGAGGACAAAGAGCATGTGCGGCGTATAACTGGCCGTAGAAATCCTCAATCTCGGCAAAGACCTCCGACCTCGTCAAGGCGGTTCTACCCTCGTGCGTCGTCAGCTTCGTCAGATGGCTCCTTCCAAGCTGCTGAGTGAATACTTTGGACCCTCGGTTTCGCTCTATCGCCTCTTCAATGAGGCGAGTATTAAAGCTCCGAAGGTCTCGCCGTACCATCTTCGCAATGCGCTTGTTTAGGTCTGACCTTTCTGACGAAGTGAGCTGGGTAGTTTCCCGCCTTGCTGTCATCAGTCTTAGGGTCTCTTCCGAGAGTTTGGATTTCCTGCCTTTACACCGCTTTTGACAAAATTTGATGCCCTCGCCTCTCAGCGTTTTCACCAGATTGTGTAGGGTCTCGTCTACGTCCTCCGTGGGTTCCGATGCGGCAAATCTCTCTCCGAGTATCCTCTGGAACTCCTCGGAGCCTGCCATGATTTGAAGCGGATTGGGTCGGAGCGTAGACTTCATCAGACGGTTTCGTTCAAGCTTGAGGTTGATATTCAGAGAGCCTCGAACAAGTCTGTGATCAGATCCGGTATTAAACCTGTTGATAACTGAGACATCTCTGAATATGTGCTTCTTATCCGTCATGATGAAGTCGATCTCATTTTTTGTCACAGCGTCAGGGCTTTGCCACGTCCACTTCCTTTGGAGCTTTTTCTTGAAGAACGAGTTCATCAGGAAAAGCCCCTCATTCTCCAGGAAGTTGACGAGCATTTGCCCCCTGTGATTCCGGCTTCCATAACCATGTGGTCCTACTCGTGATTCACCGCAATTTTGGACTCCCACTTTAGCGTTGAAGTCCCCCATAACAACGTTGAAGTGGGCCTTGCGGGTGTTGTGCAAGGCTTTGGATATGTCCTCATACATCTCCTCCACTTCATCATCCGAGTGTGCCGAGGTCGGTGCGTAAACCTGAATAACCTTCAAACTATATCTTTCGGATAGTTGTAGTATCAGGTACGCTACCCTGGTCGACACACTGGAGATTTCAAGAACGTTGTTAATGAGAGTCTTATTAACGAGAAACCCTACGCCACCCTGGGATGTTTTATCGCCTTCGCGGTAATACATAAGGTGGCCCGAGTCTAGAGTTACAGTGTCCTCGCCCTCTCTACGGACTTCACACAACCCTAGGACATGCCACCTTATTTTTTCCAGTTCCACTTCCAACTGCGCTAGATGTTCGTCAAGCCTTAGACTGCGTCCGTTAAACGTTGCCAGGGTCAGTTGGGATGGGCGGCCTACCATAGCCCGGAGATTCTTCGCACCCCTTGCCCTGCTGTCACCGTGACCGCCGCCTTGGCCAAGACCAGCAGGGCGACCGGGAACACGGGGCCATTTATTTTTTGTGCGTATCATTAGGAGGGAATGCCCATAATCGCCACGCTGGGCAGGCGGGTTGGCGATCGCAGAAACACAGCTTCTCGCACCGTTGACACTGCTGCCTGTCAACGGCCAGGTAGCTTAACTGTGTCAGTTGAGCTGGGATATACCGCCTCCAGCCGGTATCAGGAAGAGGAATAAGGAGTGGTCAATAGTGGAGGGAGAGGGTATATGGATGCTTCTGTCACGGAAGGGATAGGGAAGTGTAACATTTGCAGCTCGTGTAGTCCGGGGTCGCGTACCCGAAGTGAATTTTGCCGGCTATCGGACAGATGCCCGGAGAATTCACCCACTGAATTTCAATGTATATTAAGTATATATTTACAAAAAAAAAGTATTTGTGTATGTTAATCCGTTCTTTAGTATCCATAACACAAGTTCTTAATGACACTTATATTGGAACTAAATAATTGGTGTAAGTGTCAGAAATATTTATTATTATTATATTATTATTATGACAGGTGTAGGCAAAGGCAATGGTTTTATCTTTAAACTGGCTTGAAATCGCACAATTTTTGCCCCGTTTATCCGACTGGTGTGATGAGTAGAAACCAATAACACAGTTTAAGCAATTTTCTTAATTAGGTTGAAATCTCAAGCTCTCTAGAGAAATGCGATCTACTCCACCAGTGAATCTATTTAACACGCCGATCTTTACATGAGACTAGCTTTCATGCGCATACTTTTTACTACGTGTCATCGCGTACTACGAGTACTGGTTGGTTAAGATATATCGCCGATAACGCGTTTTTTTTAAAATTTGGTTGAACGTATGTTGTTTCGAAGCCAGCGAATTACGCTCTACGTTTATATTTAACACGCCGATCTTTACATGAGACTAGCTTTCATGCGCATACTTTTTACTAAGTGTCATCGCGTACTACGAGTACTGGTTGGTTAAGATATATCGCCGATAACGCGTTTTTTTTAAAATTTGGTTGAACATATGTTGTTTCGAAGCCAGCGAATTACGCTCTACGTTTATATTAGGCAGCGTCGTGTTGAATAGTTGCTTATAATGAGTTTCCGCAAAGTAACGCCTAAATCTATATATTATTTATTTCTTGATTATGGTACCGCTTATAGATCTTTCAGTTTTGTCCTAGCTTTATCCTAGCATTATCCCGGTTGCCTTAGACTTAAGCTTAGGGCCCAGGGTCTGCTCACTGGTTCACATAGATTTGACTAAAATTCAGTTATTACGTGGAGCGACTGCCGTCTGACCTCCGCAATGGGTTGCGGGAAAAATCATTCTATGGTTATACCAGCTGTCAGGATAATATATATAGATAATAGATAAGTCTCTTGGATAATGAAATAAAGATATATTATTATTATTGTATTATATTATTATGACTCCCCGTGAGATGCGAGGGAGGCACTATTCTGGCATTTCGAAAATTTATTACGTATTTAATAAATTTCATTCATAAATTTCAAGCATTCATTCATAATTACTTGAAAAAAGTAGTCATATGAAATTATCTGCCAGAAGTCAAAATGATTCCATAATACAAGTATATTCCTCGCAGAAGTCAATGTATTGAAGCGAAGCGATGTAACCGTAATTATTTCTGTTTTGTTCCTAATGGACCGCATTGTCCCGATTTCTGTGAAGATAAATTTAGTAAGCTCTGTGAATTTTGTAGGGAAGATTCCCAGATCTTGGAATACTTATGCTGGATGTGGTAATAGGGAAATCACATTTTTCTTTTAAATAGAAATTTCATCCCCATTAACAAAACAACCAACATCAAAAATATTACTCATATTTAAGAAAAAAAATGTACATTTGCATATTTTCTGACTTGCCTACATTGTTTTTTAAAATATTAAATTCATATATTTTCATAATTGACTCGATTGAATATAGACAGCAGATAGATATTAAGTAATTGCACTACTGTTTTCATGGACTAGAATGCCATCATGGCAATCCATTGCAGACTAAAGTTGGTGTTATCACAAAAAAAAAAAAATTACTATCTTTAAGATCAACAGGATCATTTAGATTCGATCGATCGATTAGATATAGATCATTAGATTGAGTAATGGAAATTTGATAACTTTTAACAAAACTGAAAGATCTATAAGCGGTACCATAATCAAGAAATAAATATGATGTATTGATTCAGGCGTTACTTTGCGGAAATTCATTATAAGCAACTATTCAACACGACGCTGCGTAATGTAAACGTAGAGCGTGATTCGCTTGCTTCGAAACAACATACGTTTAACCAAATTAAAAAAAAACGCGTTATCGGCGATATATCTTAACCAACCAGTACTCGTAGTACGCGATGACACATAGTAAAAAGTATGCGCATGAAAGCTAGTCTCATGTAAAGATCGGCGTGTTAAATAGATTCACTGGTGGAGTAGATCGCATTTCTCTAGAGAGCTTGAGATTTCAATCGAAATTAGAAAATTGCTTAAACTGTGTTATTGGTTTCTACTCATCACACCAGTCGGATAAACGGGGCAAAATTGTGCGATTTCAAGCCAGTTTAAAGATAAAACCATTGCCTTTGCCTACCTGTCATAATAATAAAATAATAATTGATTATTTAGTTCTAAGATCCGGATAAACATACATAAATACTTTTTTTTTGTAAATACATACTTAATATACATTGGAAAATACCCAGACCAGAACAAATGTTCATATTTATACACACAAATATTTGTCCTGGGTGGGAATCGAGCCCACGACCTCAGGAGTGAAGTGCGGGTATACTTGCCACCACGCCATATCGGTCGTCAAATGTAATAATGTTTTAGGGTTACCAGTATTAACTGTTACTTTTGTTAACTACGAGTAGAAGTCAAGTATGTAACAACTGCGACCTACTGCGTACACAGTTCATAAAATAATGAATGTAAAAAGAGATTTATGTGAAAATTGTGGCGTGCTTACTCCACGCCGTCAACGCTTAGCACTCTAAAGGCGCAGCCATAACACATTACATTGTTTCTAAGTGAACACAATGTTAGTTTTAACGAATGTACAGAAAGAATAACCCAGTTGAGTACGAAAGATTCATTTCATAAAATAAAAATAAAATTCCTTATTCAATTTCAGTGCAGTTTTGCTATGTAAAATTTGCTTTAGGTAAATGGAGAACGCCATTTTGTATCGATTTCCATGAGTTCGGCGGTACGACAAAATCAATTCGAAATCCATTTTGCCTTCTAATCGATTGCCATCGAACTCGGCGGTAAGCCCCCCGGTTAGTGATAGTCAGGACGTAGAGTGACACTGCTTTCCATTACTAAAGTAGATTATTTTAGTTGATTTATTTGACGATTCGTGGCAAATAATACATATTCAACACAAAAAAGTAAATGCTTGCGCGATTTAAGTGACTGACAGAGACATCTATGATTTTATTTTATTAAACTAAAATTGAAAACAATTGACTGCATTGATATCTCACCTTGGTGTAGATAAGACTGGTGCTTAACGGCGCGCGTCGGCGGGACGTTACTGGCCTGAGATTATTATGCTTAGAAGACTAAAGGAAACTGATATCGCCTGTTACCGAGCAAGAGATGTTAAGTTTCAATTACATTCTGTTTTGGATTTGGTAGTTCTTTGATTTCAATAGCCCCACTTATCTTTCAAATCCACATATTATTTAAGTACACAATATAATATACTAACAGTTGTGGTAGTTTCTTAAAATATGATTAGAAATTTTGAATCACAAGCTCATCCACTAAGTTACGCCATCCTCGTAAAGTAATTAATTGTAAAGTACTTCTAGTAAACTTAGGTTTGCGCGAGGCCTATCAATCTTGGATGTCAAGCGCACGTACTCGGTGGTTCCCAAACAATTATTTTATTACTTAAGTAAGTATATATTTAGATTTTGATTTAAGGGATATAAGACGTTTAATATTTCGAGGTTATTGTAGATAAATGTAATAACAATAATTACTATTTTTTAGATATTCAAATAAAACGCTTTACCACAATATAAAAAAAAAACTGCTGTGACATACGAATTGAAGGATGGAGGACTTCTTGGCGGGAAAGTGAAGCGTCATGTCTGCAGTTTTGTTTTATCTTCTAAAATTTGTGATATTTCTAACATTAATGTGTAATAACGGTGGATTATTAGCCGTTAAGTGTTTGTGAACATACATGAGTGTTAGTAAATCAAAAAAAACAGTGCAACAACATTTTTCAAATTTTCTCTCAAGGAGTTCATGTGAGATCTCAGTATAGTCCCACATCTTTACTGAGCACTCAAGAAAGGGTATTTCACTTTCGATTTATCATCTTTGTCACCACTCATTCTCATTTACTATAAATTATATATAATTAATATATTACTTACTTGACACTGGCTAAATGTGCTAGCCGCACGAAGCCATCAATTAAAAGAAAGAAAGAAGAAAGGATGGATTCTTTAATGACTAGTACGAGTAAGCTGCAATAAATTTACGATGTCTAAATTACAGCAGTGTGAAAATGATGAATGTAATAATTAAGTAACTATCAATTTAACAGTTATAGTTAGGCAAAAAATGTGTAGGCCTTATTGCAAAGCAAGATCTAAAATTAAACCAGGTTTAAAACTAGTACTGTCACTTTTATTTGATAAAGTGAAAAAAGTTTGAAAAGAGCATAGCCTGTGAGTTTCTTGCCAGTTCTTTTTATAGGTAGAGCGGTGGCTCAGAACTGGCACTTAAATATTTTTTGTTTTTTAAATGTTTTATAGATTCTCTTCTAAGCTTCGTGATTTCAGTGTAATCATATTTCGATTGTTTTTTTATATTAATATTTAATATTGACATTTCAAGTACTATGTAGTAGTTTATGAAATAAAAGTTTTTGAAGTTTAAAGAAAAGGTCATTTGATAGCATTTCATCAGTCATTTTTTATTTGAGATATTTTACTTATTCTGCTAGAATTTAATTATTTATATTCATTGAAGACTATCGTACTACTTAACAACCAATAATAATTACCCTGTTTCTGAGTAGTTTTTGGTTTTTAACCATTCTCTGAGACTCTATTCTTACATGCAAAAATGTTCATTGGGTGGAATGAATGATTTATTCTGTTGTAGATCCTGTGTCCTTTCCTAGAACCAAAGAATTTATGGGAGTGTGCTGTACGGTAAAGTTTTATAGAACACACTAAATCTGCCCGTCTTTTGCTGGTTTTGTTTGGGTTGTAAGGACATATTAAATGTTGTTTAGTAGCTGTTAGTAAAATGAAGAGTTGTCGTACAGAGAGGACGTCACAATCAGAAAGGAGTCCAGCGGTCGGAATACGAACAATCATAGAGAAGCATGTCTTGCCTTTTAAGATTAAATTTATGCTTGCTCATTTACTTTTTCTCCATATTCTCGACTATGCTGATATCTGTTATTTGGATGCACCTGTGCATGTTACTTGACAAGCTGGAACGTCTTCTTAACCTGGCTTTATGGTTTATAATTATTTATATGTAGTCTGTGTGTGGGGTGTATAGGGATCCTAACAAAACCTAAGGAGCCCAAGACAACCTCACCTGCAAGTGGTGCACCTGCCGATCAACGGACGAGGCTCTGCTGAACATAACAGTGCCCGGTAAGCGGCAATAGGCTCGTCACCTATTACGTGGGACCAACTATATTATTGGCGAAGTGTGGGCCTATAATATGCCTCTGCCTACCCCTTGGGAGAAACTGGCGGGGATGTATGTATGTATGTATGTATGTATGTGTACATACCATCACGTTTAAGAATACTAGTCAAGACTAAAATAGCTTTCTATAAGGTATTATGTGCACAGTATGTGTCTGTTGTACAAACTCCTTTATTATTCTCAGCTCTCCTAGTATTTACGTGTTCATTTCAATATTCTGGCGTGTGGTACCGGCCTAGAATAGTGACACCCCTATCATCTCACTAGGAGTCGTAAGCGTCGATGAGTCAAATGGGCAGCAGCGTCATCCCGAGTACTGGCTGAATCTGCAATCACCAACCCGCCTGCCCAGCGTGATGATTATGGGTACCCGTACCCGGGTATTAGATATACCCCTAATATATTGCAATTTATTTGGAAGACCAATGTTCAGCAGTGGACTTTATAAGGCTGTTATAATTTAATATTCTACCTTTTATATCCCGTTCATGACTTTCTTGTGTAACTCAGACCCTTGTTTCACCTTCTCTTTAACACGAAGTATGTTCGTAACTCCTTTTCAGCTCGTGCAGAACGAATGTGGAACAGTGTTCGTGAGAGTCCATCAGTTGTGTCGATCAAAAGTTGACTTGACACTTAGTCAACACTTTTTTTTATTACATTATTTATTATAACACGTATATTTATGTATATATAAAGTTATCAGGTTTTGTAGGTTCTATTTTCATATGGATTTTAAACCAAATTGAATCCCATACCTCAACTTAATTCACAGCTGCTAGACTTGGCTGGTAAATAGATCTTGTAGACTTGTGTATTTCTAGTTTTTAAACACATATGTCCTCTGTTTATGAGCAGTAAAGGATTATTATCATATAACATAAACATCAAGTAATATACCTTATATTTATCTAAGGAAACTATTTTAATTATTCTTTATCATTCAAGACTACTACGAACCGATGGCATTGAATTATCTTTTTGAATTCAATCTAGTCTAGTCATGCGCACTCGTCGACACGCGTTATATGAAATAATTGTTTCGATATTAAAAAGACAGCTGTTCACGCACACGCACACATTTGCTCGAAAACAAACACGCACATGTTACATTAGTTTCCATTAGATGATTATTGATAGATTGCCATATTATATTAAGTGATTTATGATGAACTAGTGAGTGAAAGTGTTGAGAGGAGAAAACCACGTAAGACTCTTCATTACCTGGGACGGAATCTTTATTGAGAAAGTTAAGGTCAAAAGTACCCTGAATCGACAATAAATTGTAAATTTAACAAAACATTACGTGAATAATATATGTAAAACTTTTAACTTTAATTTCACTCTTCTGTAGACCTTAGTTTTAGACATGTCCTTTTATACGCAGGGACCGCCGACCGTCAATCATACCTAATGTAGGCGATGAAATAGAATTAGTATATGAGACGGTTTTTCTGGGAATAACACTAGACTCTAGGTTGCAATGGGGGTCTCACATCGGGAAAGTTTCGGGCAGACTGCGTTTTGCAGCCTATGCCGTGAAGAAGATCCGACAACTAACGGACATAAAACATCTCGTCTAGTCTTGTTCAGCTGCTTCCACAGTGTTTTTAAGTATGGCCTTTTCATTTTGTGTGAATGTTTGACTAATCTAAATGATCATGTTGATGTTAAAGGCAATAAAGTATTTTTTTTTCGAAATATCCTTTTAAAATTGCACCAATTATTTGCTTTAAAATAAGTATCATTAAGAAGTTGTTATAGATAATAAAGAAGGGATAAAAATAATTAAACGTATATTTTTTTTGTAAAGATATACTGAATATATGTACATAGGAAACACTCAGCCCAGTGTGGGAATCGAACCCACGACCTCAGGAGCGGAGTGCAGATTTACTGACCTCTACGCCATACCGGTCGTCAGATATGTAACATAAATTGAAGTCAGAAGCACGTAGATAGTCCGCAATTTTTTACGACAGATAATAGATATTTTTTATTTTATTTTATTTTACCTTCCCCCGCTGTGGGTGGAGCGGAGCCATCCATGTTCCTTCTTTTGAGCCTGCTACGTACCGAGGTCGTAGACAACATACAGACTACCTACCATACAACCTGATCATTTGGGACGTGTAACGTTAATTTATTTTGTATATACGAATATTTTGTAGCAACATTATACAAAAACAACAACCAGCAATGCTTAATATAGCAGACGTTAATTCAATTAGTAGATGGGCCTTTTATTCCACTTTATCCAAAATGTATTTTATTATTTCGAATTGCTTACAATATAACAGTACTTGATATTAATCAAAGAAACTTTCAAATAATTTTAATGACTAACAATACAAGATACACACGACTCCTTAAATCTTTTTGGTTCATTCACTACCCACTTTATACACTCGTGTGTCAGACATCTTGCGTTACGAATCGGAGACACGCGCGGCGCGTTGGTTTCTAAGTTTACCTTTCTAAGAGCTCTACTGAGCCAAACTTGAATAAATGTTTTTTGTTCTTACTACATTACAAGTAACTGCAAGAAAGAAGACATATCTGTCTATTTATTTAATGGTTAACGTCACATAAAAGTCAAAAGAAACTGTATTTATAAAAGAACATGTACGTACAACGGAACATGTTATCGAATAAAACTCTTTGTTTTATTCGAGCCGACCGAGTAAGAAAAAAAAGGTGACGCGTGAACATAACACATTGCCAAAACGAACAATGAAAAGAAATTAACACAATGTAAAAGTAATAAACATAGCACTTAAAACAACAAAATTTATTGATATATTCGTAGCCTAAATAGTGCTACCGTGGTGATCCCTAACATATTAATTTCTGCCGCGTACCTTTGGGTGAGTAATAACTCCCTGGCGAGATTTTCTAAAAGATTATAAAGAATTGGGTTCTTTAAAGAAGACGTCAAACGATTTTAAAAAGCGCAACGCCTTAGTATTGAATGTACCAAGTACTGCAAGCGTCCTTAGCCTACGCTTATCACTTGTCATGAGATGGGCCATATGCTTATGTGAAGCGCTCGTAGCTCCGCGAGACTCGGTGGTCGGAAACGATCACCGAAGTAAAGCAGAGTTTACAGAGAGTAGTCCTTGGATGGGTGACCGTTGTGTGGCATTTGATATCGAGCGCTTCCGTGCTTCGGAAGGCACGTTTAGCCGTTGGTCCCGGTTATCACTAAATGTGGTAGTCGTTAAGCCATGTTACAGGCCTAATTGGGCGGCTTGAAAAATTCTAACAGCAGGACGCCATACACTAGTAGTTATATGTAGTTTACTATTGTCTGTACTTTCTTTTAGGTTTCTTCCATAGTAGAAAGAAACCTTATCGAAACAAGTCGAGTTGGGCTACTGGCTGAATAATGAAAATACTTCAGCTGTATGTATAATAAGAACATGAAAGTTATTAATTTCAGTAAGTAGTTAACTGTTCATTTTTGAACAAAGCCAGGCTAGAAAAGTGGACAGTATTTTCACCGGCAGAGGCATTATGCACACCAAAGATAAAATTGGACTGTAATTCCCTTTGTGGCTCGGCACTCAGTTCTTGCTTTTGTTTTTTTTTATCTGCAACTGAGATTGTGCGCTGGCAAGGCGCCAGTTCTGCGAATTAAGTTTGAAATGAATCACACCCTTACCTCTATTTTGTTACGTTCTTAGTTTAGCTTGAGGTTTTCATTACTAGACTTTGACTTTAACTGTGGTGTTATTAGAATTTTGGGCTACATCTTCTTAACCACTAAAACGTCTTGCTGTTGGGCAGCTATAACTTTTTTTTTTTCTTTACGTCGGTGTCAAAATGCATTTACCCACTGCCTAGCGGCCAAAGGGGGACCGAGAGAGGTGTGTGGGACTCACCACCGGCAGACGCGACTGCCAGCAGTAATACCCACTAAAAATCTTCCGACGACGCCCGCCGCTTGCTAAGAAAGAGGCAGGCGCCAGTACCTGGGTTGCAGCTTCTGACACCCCGCCTGCGGCCAACGTCCCCCGGACCAAAACCGGGAGGACCTTCTCAGAGAGGCGCAGTGGACGCGCCCCTCCTACCTCCTAGTGCGACCATAGCGTGTGTGGCTGACTATTCGGAGGGTCCATGGTAGGGCGCTGCTTAACGGGCCCTCCTGACCCGCCCGCTGCGCCCTCCAGAGGTCCCTCTTAGTTTCACCCCCGGTAGTCAGTGCTAAGGTCATCCAGAGTCGCGAATCTCTGGGTGTTACCTTTTCCCGGACTCCGGGAGGTACTCAGCACTCCCACCACGTCGAGGTGGAGATTTATCGGGGAGAACGGGCTTCATCACATGAATCAAGGTGAGTGCTTTTGGCGAAGTGACCACGCGGATCCAGTGCTGATTGGCGGTACAAGGAAACTATATATACAAAAAATCCTTAAGTATTCTTAAGGAATTTATGAAGCACTTTTAGGTAATTCTTGAATAATTTATTTTGATATCTAGAAATAGAAGATTATATATGTCATAGAAGCGCTAACTATACTAATATTACTATTACTATGTTAATATTACTTCCAAAAGGAGGCAAAATAGTGCCGAATTTCTATCCAATTTATCTCTGCAACCTACCGGCCTAGTAAAGAGGCACTTCTAGATAATGTGAGGTTAATAAGTGCCTGAAAAAAAACGAAAATTTTTAGATACTCACAGAAAAAATCTTTGAAAAAGTTAAGTCGTTAAAGCTTCAAAAGAACTTAGTCTAATTTTCTTCCTTAAAAAAATTGCGTGGGTTATCTAGAATGTGACAGACTATGGGTCACGCGAGCAAACCAAAAGAGAAAGCTTATTTAGTACCAAAAACCAAAAATTAAAAAAGATAAACAAATCGTTCAGAGGTCAGTGTGTGCGATTCAACAACGTAATCCCAAGCAATATACAGCAATTAAGCCTCAATAAATTTAAATTAAGAATAAAACGGAAGCTGTCTTCAAAGGGGATGTTGTCTATCAAAGGGACTTAATCAAAGATTTGACGACCGATATGGCGTGGTGGCGAGTATACTCGCATTCTACTCCAGAGGTCGTGGGTTCGATTCCCACACAGGACAAATATTTGTGTGTATAAATATGAATATTTGTTCTGGTATATTAAGTATGTATTTACAAAAAAAAAGTACTTATATATGTTAATCCGTTATTTAGTATCCATAACACAAGTTCTTAATGATACTTATCTTGGAACTAAATAATTGATGTAAGTGTCTGAAATATTTATTTTATTTAAATAGCAGATAAAAATGCTTGGGATGAAACTGCCGTTAACTGCATGCTATTCTAATATGAATGACTTAAAACATGAATATTGTTAATGTTATATTCTATTGCATTGTGTAGCGTCACAGAAGATTGAATGATTGAAAATGAAGATTATTATTTAAGTACCTAACCAATTAATCATTTATAAAAGCATAGCCTCTGAGTTTCTTGCTAGTTCTTCTTACAGAGCAGTGGCTCGGAACGGGCACTTAGATTCACCCACACTTAAATATTTTTTGTTTTTTAACTGTTTTCTTGCATGAAATTTGATCTATGCTTCGTGAATTCGGTGTAATCATATTTTGATTGCTTTTATTTTGACGTTTTCAAGTACTATATATATATGGTGTATGGTAGTTTATGACATACAATATTTTGAAATTTTAATTTGAACCAATTTGTACAACGCACTGATTTTTTTATTGTTGTTAAAATCTAATGCTCAACTCAAAATTGTATCCACAAAGGGTTGATTTTAAGCCTGTTTCCGTTTTCAATATACGCGAAAACGAGCAAAAAATATCACGGTTGTTGTATGGGAGCCTAAAGGTAAGCCCCAAGCATTTATTTTATCTGTTTTTTAGTATGTATTGTTATAGCGACAACAGAAATGCAGCATCTGCAAAAGAGAAAATTTCATCTGTCTGACTATCATAGTTCATAAGAGCCTGGTGACAGACAAACGTACAGATGAGTCTTAGTAATAGGGTCCCGTTATTTACCCTTAGGATACGGAACTCTAGAAATACATTTCCGTAGAAAATATTATGCGGAAAGATATTTTGTGCAATTATAAATGTTTTAGCATGAAAAGGTTTCTCTGTTGCTTTGCTCAGAATCGCAGCGACCCTACTCAGCGTCAGACGCAGGACACTACCAAAAGATCACAATGGACCATGATTGGAATGTCTGAAATAACATTTATATAATTTACAAATTTATAGTAAGATATTTATATTTAATTATTATTTGTGGTATTTTGCGAAAAAAACAGCAAGCAAAAGTAAAAAAAAAAAAAAAAAGACGTATGGCACTCGGAGACTGCTCCGGTAAAGCTATTACATACCATTTTTTATCAACTTATGCAAGTATAATTATTTTATTAATGAAGTATTTGATTAATTGTAGTAATAGATGGAAAAACTAAAAAGTATCACCGCTGTGCCGGTCGGAATGGGGGGTGTTAGGTTTTTTTCGTTACGATTTCTGTATTCGATCTCCACGCTCAAGGCCCGCGATAGAAGCTATGCAATAGCTTAAAATAGAAAAAAACAAAAGTTTTCTTTGCTTATTTCGGGATTTTTATAAGGTGAACAGGATGCTTGAGTGAGTTTATTGAGTGGGCACTCAATGAACTGTGGCCACTGCAGCCTACGAAAGGTTGCAATTTTTTTTTGAAGTTTCACGATCTCTTGTGATACCTTACCAGAAAACTCGTTCCACTACCAATTGGTTCTCTCTTTAATATCACTAGGTGCCACTTGAGCATGTGATCTACACAAAGTGTTTATCACAGCTATAATTTGAAAAAAGCCGAGATGAGTTTCTTGAGGCATTCTTCTTAATCTCGTTGCCTTTTTGGAAGCCTCGTTAGAGTCACCGACAGACTGACTGAGTGACGGACAATCCCCTCCCTCCTTTAGAATCACGACAGGCTGACTGATAGATCCCCCTGGTAAGAGTCACCGACAGACTGACAAATCTTGAGGAAAACCACAACAGACAGATAAACTGACAAACCTTGACAAATTCTGACATAGAACCCATTTGCTTTTATTTCTTTATTATGTTAAATATATCGAATTTCCATTTTGTGTGTAAATGTTTGACGAATCTAAATGATCATGTTGATCTTAAAAACAATAAAGTATATTTTATTTTATTTTTATTTTACAGCCTATGGACTGCTGCAATATCATGGATCACTTGCGCGTTGGCGACCCTTTAACAAACGTTTTACTAACGAAGGTATGTCTAAGAGATTCAGAATCTAATCTCTTAGGCATACCTTACCAGGAAGCTCTTACCACTACCCAAGGGTACGAGGCAGCAAGTGTCTTTGGAAAGGTACCGTACGCGCTCCTGTTAACTGCTATCTTCTTAGAATAGTGTATTAATTGTTTTCTGATCACAAACTTCTTCAATATCAAATTAAAAAAAAAAACTAACAGCACACGTGACTTCTCACTAAGAATGTGCTGTTTAGAATATGTACATCTAGATAATAAACATTATTTTTACTATTTCTCAAAATCTCTTTGATATCAGCATTTGTATTCCTAAATCTGTTAAGTACCTTGTTAAAAGGTTCCACTTAACTGAAATATGCTTCATTTAAGAGAAAAATTTTCAATTCTTAGTATCCGAGAGCTTCCTTGCTAAAATTTCAGCATAATAGAGAACAAAACAATTTACACATATTTTAAAGATACATATTTAGATACAACACAACTAACTACTAACATAAAATAAATATGGACCCCAGAGACATCGACGATGTCGGACGTGTGGGCCCCGCGATGAACCGGTGGAGCAGGAGGCGATACGGTGTCCCAGACATATGATAGTGACTCTGGTGCGTCGGGCCCTTGAGACCAGCTGCTCCGTGCGGCACGAGTGCGAAGGGACATCACCACTGACAAAATCGAATTATCTGGGAACCCTCTAAAGATTTTCATTAATGAACTTCTCACTAAAATCATCAGGGTGCTTTTTAGTAGGGCCAGATCGACAGTCAGGGAGCTGAATTTTGAATACACCTGCGGAGAACGGATACTAGTTTCGTATTGCGAGTAACCTTCGAGGCAATACTCGATAAACTATTAGGGGATTCGAAAAACCCCGCTCTCCCCTCTACACAAAATATGTAAGTGGCATATGTTAGGACTGGCTGGAGAGTAACTGTGACAGAACCTATATTCGCTGAAGCATGCGGACTGGTTATTGATATTCCTAATTTGGTGACAGTTCTTGGAGTCTACCGTTTCCCTTCATTTAATTATAACAATACGTTTATCGATGCCGTAGATGACATACTAGTTAACCTGTCACATAGTCCTTGCAAAATATTGGCACGTGCCATTAGTATAGACATTTACTCCTCAGATCCTAGTAAACACGATCCCTCTAACTATCTGACCCTACTTAGTCACCATGGTTTTAGGCCTGCCATTACTTTACCATCCAGAAAAGAGGCGTGCCTAGACCATATTTTCATAAAATCAAAGTTCCAGGCCATAGGAGTTGTATGCCAAACAGATGTCACGGACCAATACCCCTCTATTATTGGCTTCTCAGACAATCCGAGCAGATTTAAATCAGTTGTAAATTATGATAATGTCAGTACGAAAGCAAGTAGATTGGTCTGTTGTCACTGATAAATCCGATGTTGATGACGCGGTTAAGGTCTTTGTTGATATCTTATCTTCTACTGTTCAAAATAACTCACGAAGGATCCGAGTTAGTCGATCTAAGCATACCCTATGTCCTTGGGCAACATCTGGGCTATTACATTGTATCCGCCATCGGGATAAGTTGCATTCTTTGGCCAATCGCTTTCCTAACAATAAAATATTTCAAGTCTCTTACAGAAGGTACAGAAATTGATGCAACGTAATCCTTAGGAAGATAAAAGCCGAACATAACAGTGCCGAACTAGAACAAGCTAATGGAGACCCAAAGGAATTATGGAACAGCATGAAAACCATATGCCATTTTACACAAAAAAATAAAAGCCCTAACGAACTTCTAAATATTAAAGCTGACCCTATGGCGTCACTGGCCTTGTGCAATAGTTATTTTTCAACTGTGGGTCAGGTGCGTGTAGAAGATACTCCGGAAAATATGAAAAAATCTAAAAATGATCTGGCTCTAAACATTAACGAAAAGAGCTGCTCGCCAAACTTATTCTTTTATCGCCTACTGATCAAAACGAAGTAGTCTTTAATCATGCAATTCCCGAACAAGTGCTCGATTGGACCTGATGGAATGTCAAATTGTTTAATAAAGGCTATTGAAAAACCGAAAAACCCTTTGACACATATATTTAATTTAAGTCTATCGTCTGGCAGTTTTCCGGCCTCATGGAAGACGGCCTCTATCACGCCAATACATAAGAATGAACCCACTGATATTCCCAACTATTACAGGCCTATATCGCTCCTCAACGTCTCCTCTAAATTGCTGGAAAAAGTGGTAAACAGGCGGTTGGTAGGGTTTTTAAATGAGCACTTTTATCGGATAGGCAGTTCGGGTTTAGACGCAAGAGATCTACTGAGGATGAGGTTAAGTTACTCACCGATCTTGCATCTTCGTACCTTGATGAAGGGTCTCACTGTGTGGCAGTGTTCCTGGACCTAGCCAAGGCCTTCGACACAGTCGCAATCCCGATATTTATTAAAAAGCTAGAGAAAATGGGCTTCCGTGGAGCGGCCTCTGACTGGTTCAGGAGCTACCTCTCGGACAGGGGACAGGTTGTGAGAGTAGAGGTATTCAAGAGTGATTGTCTCCCAATCAATTTTGGCGTTTCTCAAGGAAATATCCTCAGCCCCACCCTCTTCATCATTTACATGAATGATATATATAGGTTTAACATCCCCGACGCTGAATTAATATGCTATTCTGATGACACAGCTGTCCTGTTCAGAGGTACGGACTGGAGTGCTGCTCAGTCTAATACTGAAAAGGGCATGGAGGCGATCTCGTAATGGTTAAGGCAAAACCTGCTTACCTTGAACACGAAAAAAACCCAATACATGTGTTTACATAAATCCGCTGCGTCTAACCCGACAAACTGTAAGATACAAATGCATAATTGCGCGGGAGACACAGGGGCCTGCAATTGTGACTTTCTACAGCGAAAAGATAGCACCAGATGCTTGGGAATAATGCTGGATGAAAACTTAACTTTTTACTCACACATTCCTACGCTGGCAAAAAGAGTGAGAAAAGTCATGGTGTAATACGTATACTAAGAAATGCGGAAAATATCAACTGTTTGAAAACCGTTTACTTCTCTGTCTGCCAATCGATTTTAGCATACGTCATAGGGGTATGGGGTGGCCCAGCAAAAACCCTAATGAAAGAGCTTAAAAGGGCACAGCGATCTGTACTTAAGGTGATGCTAAGAAAGCCTTAAAGATATCCCACCAATGACTTATATAAGGAGCTGAATTTGCTGCGCGTTAGACAGTTGTTTATTGTCAATGCTTGTCTGTCCATTCATCGATCTGGCCGGCAAGGCCGTTTCTGTCAAGGGGTGGCAGAAGAACCTGTAAATTATTCTGTATATTAATGATATTAGTAAAAATATGTTAAATTCTAGTCAATTATTATATGCTGACGACACAAAAATCTTTCGAATTGTAAGAAACATAGATGATTGTAAATTATTGCAAAAGGATCTTTTGGCTTTTGAATATTTTTGTAATTCCAATAGTTTAATTTTGAATTCTGAGAAATGTTCTGTTATAAGTTTTTCCAGAAAAACATCTTTACTAAATTTCACCTACAGACTCTGTAATAAAGACTTAACGCGGGTTACTGAAATTCGTGACTTGGGTGTTATACTAGACTCTAAACTTTCTTTTGTTCCACATATAGATGCAATGATAAATAAGTCGTATAGGCAACTGGGATTTATATTGCGTATCTGTAAACCATTTCGTAACTTATTAACTTATAAAGTATTATATAACTGTTATGTAAGAAGCCACTTAGAGTTTGCAAGCTCTGTTTGGCACCCTTTCTTTAAAAAACATATTGATAAGATAGAGGGAGTTCAGAAAAAGTTTGTAAGGGCTCTCTGCTACCGTACTTGTCATTTGTATTCGGATTATGAGACTTCCTCTGTAGCACATAACATTACTCAATTGTGTCACCGTCGCGAATTGGCTGACGTTGCATGCCTTTATAAAATAATTAATAATCAAATAGATGCCCCTGCATTGCTTCATGAAATATTATTTAGAGTGCCACATCGAAGTGAACGAGCTTGCCGTAAAAAGCATTTATTTTTTATCCGTATTTGTAGAACGTGTTACGCTAGTAATAGTTTTATCAGAAGATCTTGCAGACTGTATAATGATAAACTCATAGATGTTGACTTTTTTAGTGAAAGTTTAAATTGTTTTAAGAAAAAATCGTTGCAATTACTTGCCTCGTCTTAACTGTGGTGTTTATATTTTAATGGTTGTATCCTATTATTGTATGTTAGTATTATAGATTCTGTTCATATACATATGGATATGAGTAGGTATGTGTGTGTGTATATATTACATTGTTTAAATATTGCATTGGTATTTGTGTCTAAGTATGTATACGGGCGTATATATGGCTGTGTGCATATATGTATGTATGTGTATGCACTTGTATGTAATGTTATAGTTATCTAATTTTTATATAATTTCGAGGAAACTCTTTATTTTTCTATTTAAGTGCCTTAGATATGAAACTATAGGTCTAAAACTATGTTTAATTTTAGTACTAATCTCTTTATGTATATGACTGTTTGTTTCTAAATATAATAAATAAAATAAAATAAAATAAATTACTAGTGCCTCTTGTCAAGACTAGTTTTGCTAAAAGATTCCCCCGTTATTGTCACGTCTCGGTATACAATGCGGTCACAAAGAGTTACTGTCTTAGTGATATCTCGGTTATAGAAGCAAAATTAAAAGTAGTACTAATGCTATCTTCACTCGACTATGATCAAACGGAAGCTCTTACAACGATAAACACAAATTATTTAGCAAAATATACACACACAGAGACTCACATTATGCTCACACAATTTTTTTTTCTTTATAAAAGTGCAATCAATTTGAAAATTATAGTTAATTAGGCTTTTAATTTTTTTTTCTCTTCTTACTCCTTTACCTAAACTCTGTAAACCAATGAAAATTAGTACCCCAAGATACAAACATTTGCTTAATTTGGGAACCCCTGGAAACTTATAATCCTAGTTTGTAATGATACTTGAGTTACTATAAACACATTTTTCATTTTCAATTAAAAATAAAATTGTTTGTTCGACAGCACACGAATCTTGTAAGTGGTTCATAAACTAAAAGTCAAATCATTTTGATAACATTTTCGAGATGGTGTAGATTTCTATTATGCAAATTGTTGGAATATGGACATAAACCATAGTAACAAAACTCACTCGGCGCTTTGCGTATCTGTGGCAGCGATGCCAGCGCTCTCTCGTGTTTGACATATATTCAAATTCTTATCTGTTGTAAACCGTTGCTCCGTAAATAAACTAATTCTTTAAACTATAGATTACCACAAGTTTCATTTCATCAGGTTATGGGCCGTTAAAATCGTAAATTTGTTAAAGTAATTCCGTTAGTAAAAAGTTTTTTAGTTCCGCGAAATAGTTTTTCCTGATTTTTAGGTTAGCCGTTACAAAGCAAAAATTTGATCTTGCTCCGAAGTAACATGGCTATGTCTAACGTGCAAATAGACAAAACAATTGGGAAGAGAGAACTATAGCACCTGGAAGTTTGCAGTGCAAACATATTTGCAACATGAAGACCTGTGGGAGTGAATACCCACTAAAAATCTTCCGACGACGCCCGCCGCTTGTTGAGAAAGAGGCGGGGGCCAGTACCTGGGTTGCTGCTTCTGACACCCCGCCTGCGGCCAACGTCCCCCGGACCAAAACCGGGAGGACCTCCTCAGAGAGGCGCAGTGGACGCGCCCCTCCTACCTCCCCCTGCGACCATAGCGTTTGCGGCCGACTTCCCGGAGGGTCCATGGTTAGACAGAAGGGGCCCCCTGCCCCCGCTGCCTAGACCCTCCTGGCGCTGCTGAGCGGGCCCTCCTGGCCTACCCGCAGCGCCCTCCATAGGTCCCTCTTAGTTTCCCCCCGGTAGTCAGTACTAAGGGCACCCAGAGTCGTCGGTCTCTGGGTGTTACCTTTTCCCTAGCGCCTCCTGCGCCCTACCGGGAGGTACTCAGCCCCCCCACCACGACAAGGTGGAGACCAGTCGGGGGGGGGAGTGCGTTGAACCTGCCGCTGACGTGTTGGTAAATCCGAAGCTTGACCTCAGCGCTAAATCAAAAATCATTTTGCTCGTGGATCCAATAAATTATATTCACGTTCAAGATGCAAAGACTTCAACCGAGGTTTGGCAAAATTTACAGCGCGCATTTGAAGGCTCAGGTTTGACAAGAAAAGTTGGGTTACTCCGAGATTTGGTGAACACTACGGTAGATAGCTGTTCTAGTATTGAAGAATACGTTAACAAAATAGTAACTACAGCCCACAAATTGAGGAATATCGGGTTTAAAATAGACGACAAATGGTTGGGTACATTAATGTTGGCAGGCTTGCCGGAACAGTACAAGCCTATGATCATGGGGTTAGAGAACTCCGGTGTAAAGATAAGTACAGATTTAATCAAAACTAAGCTACTGCAAGAAGTTAAAGAGTCTAATGTCTCCGTTCTTTATACAAAGCATAAAAGTACCCCCAAAAATTATAATCAAAATAACCAGTACAATAAGCCATCTGGCCCCCGATGCTACAATTGTAATAAGTTTGGACACTTCAGTAAGTTCTGTAGGAATATAAAGAAATCTGAAGATAAAGGTTTTGCAGCTGTTTTTTCAGCAGTTCAGGGACAGACAGACAAAGTGGAATGGTATGTGGATTCCGGAGAATCTTTACACATGACAAATGTGTCTGACTGGATGTATGATGTCCGGGCACCTCCGATTCATCACATAATGGTTGCTAACAGTACTCCAGTCACCGTAGAGAAGATGGGTAAAGTAAACCTGGATCTCATAAGTAAAGATGGTAAAATAAATTACATGCAGGTAAGAAAAATTTTATATGTTCCACAACTAAGTACCAACTTGTTATCAGTGAGTCAGTTGGCAAAGAATGGATGTCAAGTAATTTTTAATAAAACTGGCTGTAAGATATACAATGCACAAAAGCAATTAGTAGCATCGGCAAGACTCACTAATAACATGTATAGATTAAATACAGTTCAAGAAAATGCATTGTTTACAACATCAGAGGAGCAGAGCATGAATATTTGGCACCGGAGAATGGGACATCTGAATTACAAGGATGTTAGTAGATTGCCATCAGGTACTGAGGGTATAAAACTATCAAATACTAATGACAGTGAAAGTAATTGCATTCCGTGTTTAAAAGGTAAACATTCAAAACTGCCGTTTAAGAATATTGGCTCAAGGGCAACAACACCACTGCAGATAATACATTCTGATCTGTGTGGTCCTATGGAGATGCCATCAATGGGCGGAGCCAAGTATTTCATCACTTTTGTTGATGATTATTCTAGAAAAGTAGCTGTTTATTTCCTAAAAAATATAATGAATATCAAAGAAGTATTTGAAGCATATAAAAAGAAAATTGAAAATCAACTGGACAGTAAGATAAAAATTCTCCGCAACGACAATGGCTTAGAATATATTAATAACCAATTGTCTAAATATTTGTCAGGTTCCGGTATCAAGCATCAAACAACTGCACCATACACGCCTGAGCAAAATGGGCTTGCCGAGCGCATGAATCGCACGCTTGTGGAGCGCGCCAGATGCATGCTGAATGATGCCGGGCTTCCGAAACAATATTGGGCAGAGGCAGTGGAGACAGCTGCTCACATTATTAATCGTTCTCCGACTCGAGTCCTTGACTATGTGACACCAGAAGAAAAACTGACAGGTATCAAACCAAATATTTCTCATTTAAGAGTGTTTGGCTGTAAAGCAATGGTTCACGTGCCGAAGGAGAAGAGATTGAAATGGGATTCAAAATCGTCAGAAATGGTATTCCTTGGCTATTGCGAAAATATCAAAGGATATAGATTGTTGAACCCAAATACAAAGAAGATTATTAAAAGCAGAAATGTCATATTTCTAGAAGATTGCCACTCTAATAAAATTGAAAATGTTTCAAATGTAAATACCAAAAATACATTACAGATACCCGTGACATTAGAGGAGACAGCCCAAGACCAGACAAACGATAACTCTGGCTCTGCACAACAAAACCAAAGTGTCTCTACGCTGACTTCAGATGACAGTTTTGACTCTATAAGAGAAGTGACTGATCTAAATGAAACCTATGAACCGAGCACTGACTGCTCAGATGTCTCACCGAACCGATACATAAACTTGAGACCACGTAGAAGACAACCTAGTTGTATAGAAGAGGATGGAGACTTGCACTATGCCTGTTGGGCTATAAGTGAGGATCCAACAACTCTTGAAGAAGCTTTATCTAGCCCAGAATCGTCTCATTGGAAAAAAGCTATGGATGATGAGTATAATTCATTAAAGAAAAATAAGACCTGGTTGCTATGTGACTTGCCGGCTGGTAAGAAAGTCATATCCTGTAAATGGGTTTTTAAAACAAAAAGAGATGAGATAGGTAACATAGCAAAATACAAGGCAAGATTGGTAATTAAAGGATGCGCTCAAAGAAAAGGATTGGATTACAATGAAGTTTATTCACCGGTAATCAGATATTCATCCTTGAGATATTTGCTTGCACTGGCAGTGAAACATGATTTGCAAACTCACCAGATGGATGCCGTATCTGCCTTTTTACAGGGTGAAATAGATGAAGAAATATGTGTCAACCTCCTAACTTCAACGAAAATAATAATCAAGTATGCTTACTAAAAAAATCCTTATATGGACTTAAGCAAGCCAGTAGACTGTGGAACCAGAAACTAGACCAAACACTAAAAGAAATTGGTCTATTACAGTCATTACTTGATCCATGTATTTATTATAAAATTAAGGATGAAGATATAACATTTTTAGCTGTATACACAGACGATATAATTTTGTTTACAAGCTCTACAAATACTAGAGTTTATATCAAGGAAAAGCTGTTTTCTAAATTTGAAATGAAGGACTTGGGAGAACTAAAATACTGCCTGGGTTTGCATGTCCATAGAGATAGAAAACATGGAACTTTATGTATAGACCAGCAGAAGTATATACAGGACCTACTAAATAAATATGTGATGTCAAATTGTAAGGGTGTAAGAACACCAATTGATCCTAAAACAAAGTTTACTTCGAGGGAGGAAGAACATTCAATGATAGATACAATTTCATATCATGAAATAGTTGGATCATTATTATATTTATCACAGGGAACCCGACCCGACATATCCTATGCTGTAAATACTCTAAGCAGATTTAATTCAAGACCGGAAATGCAGCATTGGGTGGCGCTTAAGCGAGTCTTGAGATACTTGAAACATACTCAAAACTATGCATTAACCTATAAGAAGAATAATAAAGAGAATACAATACATGGTTATTGCGTTGCAGACTGGGCGAGCAACGAAGATGACAGAAGATCGTGTACCGGTTATGTATTTGTATTTCAGGGTGGCGCAATAACGTGGAATTCACGCCGGTAACAAACTGTTGCGTTGTCCACTACCGAGGCTGAATACATGTCTCTATCCAGCTGCACTCAAGAGGCTATGTGGCTAAGACAAATGCAAGAGCAGTTTTGGCCTATCTTGGCCACTGCACCTGTAACTCTTTTATGTGATAACCAAAGTGCCATTAAACTTTCAGGTTCTGAAAACTATCATTCAAGGACCAAGCACATAGACATACGTCATCACTTTGTACGTGACAAGGTGCACTTGAAAAAGATTGTCATCAAGTACATTCAGACCAATGAGATGGCAGCCGACACGCTGACTAAAGGAACCCCTCAACTGAAGCTTGATTACTGCTCAACCAAAATGGGTTTATGTCGAAGGGAGGATGTTGGAATATGGACATAAACCATAGTAACAAAACTCACTCGGCGCTTTGCGTATCTGTGGCAGCGATGCCAGCGCTCTCTCGTGTTTGACATATATTCAAATTCTAATCTGTTGTAAACCGTTGCTCCGTAAATAAACTAATTCTTTAAACTATAGATTACCACAAGTTTCATTTCATCACAAATAATGATAAGAAGTAAGGCGGGCACAGGTACTCAGATTAATATAGTATAATTACAGTGGTTTAGCCATGCTATGTTACTGACCATTACCGCCTAACTGAATTAGTCTTGGATGATTCAAATTAAATCCGTAGCTAGTTTGCTCTAATGACACCCAGGGGTGAGATGATATTGCAACTAAGTCTATTAAACTGAAAACCACACAGAAGGTTTGATTTCATTGACCAAAACTGTTTAGTTTATTCATATTCAAATCTAGATAGAGTTTCTCTTTGTGTGAGAGTAAAACTGGTTCTGCTATATCGGAGAAAGAACAACAAATACAAAGAAAATCAGATTTTATTACAATAAAATTATTATTGTATTATTTTTAGCGATATCAAATGCCACACCAACAATCACCCAACCAATGACTGACCTCTGTAAACTTTGCTTTACATCGGCTATCGTTTCCGACCACCGAGCATTGCGGAGAAACGAGTGCTTATTTTGAGACTATAAACAGATATTTCAAATTTATTTATTGAAGAGATTGGTAGATAATATTAAGATGGTTGCAAATCTTAAACAAGAACTTCCTTCATCATAGTTTATCATAGCTATACGAGCACATGTGTTCAAAATTCAAGAGGTCACAACTAGGTATTATTCGGGTGAGCATAAAATTATTAAAACTAAATAGTTTACAAATAAAACGAGTTTTTAATGCACGCTTTAGCTATTCTATCAATCATTAAGCGAAAAAAACCAAAACCGAAAGGTATCTGAGTAGAAGAAAAGATATAACTGAGTGCCAGGATCGTAGCAAGTAGCAAAAGCGGTGCCTACCCCCACGGCAAAGACTTGATAAATTATATAGCATCTACATCTAGCGTAACCACTGATGGACAGAGGTTCCCCAATAGCACTGAGCTCGATCTTCAGCTCTTTGCCTCCAATCACTGCCAACTATTTTGCGTATGTCATCACTTCACACCTTTTTTTTTTTTGTTTTATGTCGGTAACAAAATGCGTTTACGCACTACCTTCCGGCCAAAGGGGGACCGAAAGGGGGTGTGGGACTCACCACCAGCAGACGCGACTCCCAGCAGTAATACCCACTAAAAATCTTCCGACGACGCCCGCCGCTTGTTAAGAAAAAGGCGGGGGCCAGTATTTGGGTTGCAGCGTCTGACACCCCGCCTGCGGCCAACGTCCCCCGGACCAAAACCGGGAGGACCTTCTCAGAGAGGCGCAGTGGACGCGCCCCTCCTACCTCCTTGTGCGACCATAGCGTGTGTAGCCGACTTCTCGGAGGGTCTATAGTTAGACAGCAGGGGCCCCCTACCCCCACTGCCTAAGACCCTCCTGGCGCTGCTTGACGCGCCCTCCTGGCCCGCCCGCTGCGCCCTCCACAGGTCCCTCTTAGTTTCTCCCCCGGTAGTCAGTACTAAGGGCACCCAGAGTCGTCGGTCTCTGGGTGTTACCTTTTCCCTGGCGCCTCCTGCGCCCTACCGGGAGGTACTTAGCCCCCCCACCACGACAAGGTGGAGACCAGTCGGGGGGGATCACTTCACACCTAGCGAAACAGCGTCCATCACTACGCTTTCGATATGATGGTCTTCACTATATTCACCCCTTACAATTTTTACTTTATATTTAATTTTAAAGGCATATAAATGAAGTTCAAAACTAATCTAGAACTACATCAGTGTGCACTCCATACATGCAAAAAAGCATTGCATACCATAAGCTCAACTAATTAAAATTTTCTTTATTATATCTACTGCCTGGTCTCATGACGCTGCGCTTCGCTCTGCATAACTTACCGAATATCACTATGCGTAATTGAATCATGCATAATAGACTTATGTCAGAACTAATCTAGAAAATGCTCAGTTCACAGACTTTCCAAGCTGCAGTTGTTGTCCGGCAGCGTTCAGGTACCTGTCTCGAAAGCTGAAACAAAATTCTGCACCGAATCGGAATATTGGAAACATTTACGGATTAAAAACAAACCTAGCAAAGTTTTTCATTTCCCATCTACGAACAACGAAACGATATTTGCTACGTAAATGGAAATAGTATTGAAATATTATTAGTTTAATTAAATTAATAAGTAATAAGGAATACAATTCACGTCGAGCAATGTTTATGAAGATTGAACAGGAATTATAATCTTAGCCAATTAATACCGGACGACTCATATGGCGTTGAGGCTAGTGTAGCTGCACTCCGCTCCTGAGGTCGTGGATTCAATTCTCACGCAGGACAAATATTTATATGCATAGACATATATTAATGTTCCACTACTGATCATGGGCCTCTACTTACAAAACAAGGTGAAGGGGATTTAGTTAAGGTCATAGTACATCAAGTACGGATTGGCGGAGGCAGGTGGGTGGCACTCTCCCCCCGACTGGTCTCCACCTTGTCGTGGTGGGAGGGCTGAGTACCTCCCGGAGGCCGGAAAAAGGGAACACCCAGAGACCGACGACTCTGGGTGTCCTTAGTACTGACTACTGGGGGAGAAACTATGAGGGACCTGCAGCGGGCGGGCCAGGAGGGCCCGTCAAGCAGCGCCAGGGAGGCCCGTCAAGCAGTGCCAGGAGGGTCTTAGGCAGTGGGGGCAGGGGGCCCCTGCTGTCTAACCATAGACCCTCCGAGAAGTCGGCCACACACGCTATGTCGCACAAGGAGGTAGGAGGGGCGCGTCCACTGCGCCTCTCTGAGGAGGTATTCTCGGTTTTGGTACGGGGACGTTGGCCGCAGGCGGGGTGTCAGAAGCTGCAACCCAGGTACTGGCCCCCGCCTCTTTCTCAACGACGGTCCCCCACTCAGCGGACTGATGATGTGATCAAAAAACAGGGCAGCCTAGGTTGAGCAGTGGACCATATAATTATTTTCTTCTATATATTGTAGTGACAATATTACTTGCTATATATAGTCATACAATCGATAGCAAGTTACCATATTAATATCAAATATATTTCTATACGATAGCAGTTATGAAATAGAAAGTTTAAGTAACCTCTATTAAGGTTAATTAAACTAGCTCGATGGAAATTCAGTTAAGACAAAGTTAGTTCCGAAAGTTTGTAGTTGGAAATATATTTCGTTGATTAACCTTTAAAAGAGCAGTGGTCAATAAATTCTCATGACAAAAGGAACCTTATTTAGTTAAGTTAGGGTAGAAAACAAACAAACGCTGTTTCATCATTTTCATTGGTTTTCTACAATATTTGACTGCTATATTTATTAGTGAAGAAAAGGAATGGTTAACTTTATCAATTAGTTTACTATTAATGCCGTTGTTTAATTCATATTCCTAATAATAATCTAGATTAAAGTAAGTGACTAAATTCTAAGCTCTAAGACTCTGTTCACCAAAAATAGAACTTCGTTATAACAAAAACCTCTTTGAAAATATTCGTTAACCTTGTACTATTTTAAGGCTATAGATTTCCCATATACAGTCTCAAGAAAAAAATATCCTAATGCTAGGCAAAATACGTAGTTTTCGGCTATGATCATTCTGTATAATGGTCCTGAATCTGATACGAAAATAAAGAATGTTTATTTTTATTTTTAAAAGGAAAATTTTCATAATTATTATGCCCTGGTCTTTGTATAAGGTTGCCGCAGCAAATGGTGCAAATGGTGCAACCACATTTGTCCACTTCCCATAGGTGTCGGATGTTGTCCCCTTCACGTATCCCATTAGGACTACTCACTCATGTCTGCATAAAGTTTCTCAGCCGGTCGCCTACCTGACACCTCTATTTGAAAAGAAGCAATTTTAAAGCTCACAAAAATCAAATTAAGCAACAAAATTTTTTTTATTTTTGATATAGCGCTTGTTTTTTTATGGGACTGTATCGACTGCCTATCATCAGGTAGGAGATGGTCATTATGACGTCATGACATGCAAATTATTAAAAATAAACTTCTGCATCTGTCTTTAAAGGAATACTATTCTATCGAAGACTATATGGCTGATAAAAATGCTTGGGATTAAACTGCCGTTTCATACAGGCTATTCTAATATGAGTGACTTAAAACATGAATATTGTTAATGTTATATTATATTGCATTGTATAGCTTCACAGACAAATGAAGATTGTAACTAGCCAATTGATAATTTAAAAGAGCATAGCCTGTGAGGTTCTTGCTAGTTCTTCTTACAGAGCGGTGGCTCGGAACTGGCACTTAGATTTACTTACACTTAAATGTTTTTTGGTTTTTTAATTGTTTGGTTGCAAGTGAATCTAAGCTTCGTAATTTCATTATCTTTTGATTGTTTTTTAAAAATTTGTTATAAATTTTGACGTTTTCAAGTAATAGTTTATGAAATAAAAAGTTTTGAAGTTTTTTAAATTTTTCTGCAATTGAGATCCATGATATTTGTTTTTATTTTGTACCACGAGTATGTGGAGAAAAAGCACCATTTTACATTTCTAAGTATTCACTACACGTCTTAGAACAAAAATAGCAATTTGTAACTGGCGAGGAAATTGGGTTGGAACATAACATGGGCTATATTTCTTCGACCTTTTATTTATCTCAGCCTGAAGAGGCACTTCCACAGTCCTTATTGACCTGGTTATAAATTATGTTCCGAGAATTTAATAAGAACCCTCATGAATTATGTATGGAATTCTGACAAACGGAGCTGCCATTTTAATTTGTGTACAGAATGTTTCTAAATATCGATTAGCTGTCTGGATAGCATTTGGCAGGGTATATTAAGATACCTTCACCTCTAATTTTATTTTTGAGACCATGTTGCGACATGCTGTGCTGAGTAATTACGTTACTAAAGAGGATTTATTTATTGTAGGTTCTGTTTGTGTACCAAACGAAAGCACAGTGGCGAGACTCATTGACTTCCAATTCAGAGGGTCTACGGTTCAAGCCCTGGTGGCGCACGACTTTTCAAAGTAATGTGCGTAATTATTGCTTGCTCTGTGCCTCGTATAGCACGTTAAGCCGTTGGTCTCGGCTGTCATGAACACCAATAGCAGTCGTTAGTACGAAATCAGTACCTTCTCTGATAACTGGTTTAACCACAGATTGATGAATCCCTTTGGGTTGTGGGGGTCAGATGGCAGTCGCTCCTTGTTACAACTGAAGTTCAGCCAAAATCTAGTTAAACCAGTCGGCAGACCCTGGGTCTTGGGCTTAAGTCTGGGGCAACCAGGTAATGCATACAGGATATGATGAAGTTTTGTGTACCAAACAAAATTTTCTTTTTTTTATAACCCGCGTACTCATTAATATAATAGATACACAAACGTGTGCGCTTGCTTTTTTTGTTTCACACTTAGAAAAGAAGAATTAGGTTTATTCCTAACTAATATGTCCATTACACAGCAATTGCCCTGTATATTTTCATTATCTTATCCTATTCACGTCCTTCTACTGAGCAAGGGTCTCCTATTTCGACGACTAGGTCGTGCATTAACATTCAGGCCGATTGAAGATTGGCGGAATCAGGTGTGTGAATTTTTTTTAATCTGATGGGAAATCTCTAGATTTCGTCTCCCGCTGCGGGTAGAGAAGGGCGGTTTGTCAGTATTTTGTTGTTATTAAGATGTTCCATCTTAAGCCTGCTATGTATAGGGTATGAAGAGAAAGTGAAAGTACCTAGGCTTATAGGTGCTCAGTAGTGGGACATTAATGGGATGAGATAATGGTGATTCCTGAACATCTCACACACCGCCATCTAGCCCAACTGAACTTGAACTATTGGTAAAATACAACTGATACATACATTTTTTATATAACAACTGACTTATCTTGTTTGCAAACTGGATACACGAACTTACGACGGTAGTGCATAGGAATGGAGTTAATTACGACCTACCTACTCGATACTCACATTTACTCACATTTGCAATGTATTTATAAGTATAAGTAGACATAAGACAGTAGTATGTAATAGTTTTTAATTTGTAAGTTGTTTTTATTGTAATAAGAAACGTCGACAATGCCACTTCGACTATAATTTTTATTTTTTGTGTTCATTATTGCTTTTTTTTTTTAATTTTATTTTAAGTTACCGCAGAATATCAGCGTCGTGGGTCACACTGCGACACATGCTGAGCGGTGACCTTTTTGGTACAGTCCAGTTAGTATATAAGTTTAGTTGGTAATTGTGAATTGTTTGTGTACCAAATAAATATATTTTCTTTCTTCTTTCTTTCTTTCGATATGTAACAAGCAAAAATAAGAAAGCTATAAAATGAGCGCTTCTCTTTCATTCCCAAAAGGATAAAGATTCTAAAGAACCGATAGCGATCCACAGTTCGTCTTTTCTAATTTCAATGGTCCAATAAATGCAATTTCCGAAGAGATACAATCGGCCCGCAAAGGGATCCGGTTTATTGCCGTGACCCTAATCTCGGTGATGTTTTGATAAAAAACGGGGCCCGCTCAGTGGAGGCCCACCGTATCCAAATTGCCGAATATGCTGCCAAGCTGGACTCGGTCCAAAAATAACTTGAAATTTCGCTAACTTCTGATATATACGGAAAATTGGCTTGATTATTATTTATCCATTTAACAGTGGATAGTTTATTTTGGAGAATTTACATTCTAAATTTGTTTGCGGATCGTTGAATGCTCTAATGAGGATCAACGTGAGTTTGCTGGCTTAGGATAGAAAATTTAACTAGCGAGTGTCAATATGTGAACGATATTTGCTTACGGTTAGCTGATTTGCCTAGAAACCTTGATCCAGCTAATACCACATAATATAGTACCTGTAAGTCTGCTAGAACTATAATACTCGTAATTGTTTTTGATGAACGTGGAGTATTTAATTAAGAAGAAAGAGAATATACTTTATATACACAGCAAAAGATACGCAGCAAAAACGAATATAGGCTGAGTTACATTACACAGATCAAATTCTAAAATCAAGATTTCGTTATTATATAGGTCAAATTAGAAAATAAAAATTACATTATGTTAGAGTACAATTTTAGAAATAATATTTATGTCAAATTATAAAATAAAAGAATAATAATTCGAAAATGTCTTCATAGTACTTAGTCATTTAAATTATAATATCATTTTCCAGGCAACCAATTTTTTAAACCTTTCTTAAATTGTATGCCGCCTAGTTCCAAGTTCCAAAAGACTGTTATTGTAATTATTTTTGTAGTGAGTGTGATATTTCTGTTTGTTCTTCTGAGTTATCACTCACATTCACACACATTTCAAAGTGATGAAAGCCTCAAAAACCGTCGCAAATCCAAGGACTGACCCCAATGGACTCTGCTTCAATGCATTGATTTCGTTATTAATTAAAAAAATCACAATTTTCATACATATATACATACATTTACACCTATTTACCCGAAAGGATAGGCAGAGGCATATTATACGCCCACACTTTTCCAATTATATAGTTGGTCCCACGCGTAATAGGAGGCGAGCCTATTGCCGTTTACCGGGCACTGCTATGTTCGCCAGAGCCTCGTCCATTGATCGGCAGGTACACTACTTGCAGGTGAGGTTGGCTTGGGCTCCTTAGTTCTTGGTAACGGCGCGGCGCGTCCACTGCGTCTCTCTGAGGAGGCCCTCCCGGTTATGGTCCGGGGGACGTGGGCCGCGAACGGGGTGTCAGAGCTGCAACGCAGGTACTGGCCCCCCGCCTCTTTCTCAACAAACAAGTGGGCGTCGTCGGAAGATTTTTAGTGGGTATTACTGCTGGCGGTCGTGTCTGCCGGTGGTGAATCCCACACATCTCTTTCGGTCCCCCTTTGGCCGGGAGACAGTGCGTAAATGCATTTTGTTACCGACATAAAAAAGGGTCCCTATACACCCTATCCCTATACTTTCAATTTTATAATTATACTAATGGTTCAGGCCTCTACCTAGATAAGCAAGACATTAATCACTGCTTGTTTTTACAATAGTATAGGCATAAATAGTTTAACTCAGTTAACACTCAAATTAATCATAGCACCTACAGTGTGACACTAACTTGACGGGGTGTACGCTACGATTGATCGATGGTTATGCCTCCCGCTTTTACTATGTTTCTCTAAATCTATTGCGATACCTTTCACCCTGACCTTGTTCAGCAATCATTGCTTGCTAAGCACGCAGTAAGATGAATTGCGTTAGTATTAAACGCTACTTGGATAGCGTTCATGTTAGTGCTAGTAATTGTGATGGATGTTGAAAGTTACTGGTTAAGAGAGATGTTCTACGTAAACACGATCCGACCTGTGATGATAATGCTCTTGAATTAATTAATATAAGTACCTGTTTTATCTACTTTATTTTGAAAACTTTCATTGGGACATTAGAGTATTCTTTTTTACTTACATAAATACATACAATCACGCCTGTTTCCCCGAAGGAGTAGGCAGAGGCATGATATACGCCCACACTTCTCCAATTGTATTGCTGGTCCCACGTAATAGGTGGCGACTCTATTCCCGCTTACCGGGCACTTTTTCGCCAGTTCCTCGTCTGTTAATCGGCAGGTGCACCACTTGCAGGTGAGGTTGGCTTGGGCCCCAAAGATAATGGTTGGATTTCCGTACACAGGGTTTTTTATTTTTCATTCTCAATAATGAGATTTATATCCCTTGATACTTCATTCATACATAAAATAACGCCTCTTTCCCGGAAAGGGTAGGCATATGCATATCCCCCCCCGACTGGTCTCCACCTTGTCGTGGTGGGGGGGCTGAGTACCTTTCGGTAGGGCGCAGGAGGCGCTAGGGAAAAGGTCACACCCAGAGATTGGCGACTCTGGGTGTCCTTAGTACTGACTACCGGGGGGGAAACTAAGAGGGACCTGTGGAGGGCGCAGCGAGCGGGCCAGGAGGGCCCGTCAAGCAGCGCCAGGAGGGTCTAAGGCAGTGGGGGCAGGGGGCCCCTGCTGTCTCACCATGGACCCTCCGGGAAGTCGGCCACACACGCTATGGTCGCACGGGGAGGTAGGAGGGGCGCGTCCACTGCGCCTCTCTGAGGAGGTTCTCCCGGTTTTGGTCCGGGGGACGTTGGCCGCAGGCGGGGTGTCAGAAGCTGCAACCCAGGTACTGGCCCCCGCCTCTTTCTCAACAAGCGGCGGGCGTCGTCGGAAGATTTTTTGTGGGTATTACTGCTGACGGTCGTGTCTGCCGGTGGTGAGTCCCACACCCCCTTTCGGTCCCCCTTTGGCCGGAAGGCAGTGCGTAAATGCATTTTGTTACCGACGTAAAACAAAAAAAAAGGCATAGGCATATCGAACATTAAAAATGTAAGCTCGTTTAATGTATTCAAACAAAAACTCTCACAACATATTATTGACTCTTATTTTAAGTTCTCAATCAAGTGACTGTATATGTCTTTTTGAGAATAAATATCTTTAACCATTATATTATACGCCCATCATTATCAGCCTATATTCGCCCACAGCTGGACATAGGCCTCTCCAATGGCACGTCATTGAGATCTTCAGCCCTTCTTCTCCAACCACTGTCAGCCGTTTTGCGTATGCCTTCGCTCCATCTAGCTGGAGGGCGTCCTACACAAAATGTCCCGAGACGCGGTCTACACTGTAGAACACGTCTACCCCAGCGGTTGTCGGTCCTACGACACACTACCACTTCAGTTTCTAATACTTTGGGCTATGTCGGAATGGTAGCTTTTTTCTTTTTTGGAGCACCTCGTTCTGATCTAATCTTTTAGACAAATACCAAGCGTAGCCCTCTCCATAGCTTGCTGAATGACATTTGACTGGTGGACCAGTCGTACCGTTAGTGTTGACATATCGACATCGTTAGTAATTTATTTATTTTATTTATTAGGTTAACAGATCAAGTCCATCACACCTTTAAGTCACAATCATAACATAAACCAATTATTTTCGATAATAGAACCTCTCTCTCGAAGTGGTTCTTGCCTAGTTGTATTGTTAGTCCAAGGTAGATTTATTCACGAATAACTTGCTTCGATCTTGGCACACACTTTTGGCTTCATTCACATTTATTAACCTCCTCATACACGCCTGTCGTTTTAGGGTACTTTTGACCTTTTTTATTTTTATCGTCGGTAAAAAATGCTGTTTATGCACTGTCTCCCGGCCAATGGGGGGACCGGGAGGGGAGTGTGGGGCTCACTGCGGCAGACGCGACCACCGCAGTCCTACCCACCACCAGCCATCGCCTCCCACGCCGTCTCGCTGTCGACCATCATTCGCATGATGGTCGGCAGCGAGAGAGCGACTCCACCCAGGGCCGCGGTAAGCGTCGCCCGCCGCCCCGCCCACGCTGGGCACTCCACCAACGTGTGCTGCGCAGTGTCGACTGCGCAATCACAGTGGTAGGGTACTTTTGACCTGCCCTTTCTCCAAAATTTAAGCTCGTTAATTCAATCCAATATAAGTAGTGTGTGGGATTGAACCTACAACTTTTGCTGCAAAAAACTGGCATACCTCCGCAATATACTAGTTATCAACTTAAATATCAAAGGCACCGACAAAATAGCTTGAAACTAAAGGAGTTATAATACAAAAAAAGTTATTTTTCATTAACTCCAAACAAATTAAATTTAATGTAAATTATTTTTCTGGCACAAAAAGATGTGTAATAATAAATATTGAATTGAAAACAAAATTAAAGGAGGTCGAATTTTAATTTATTAAAAACTAGCAGCCCGCGGTTCCGGCTTCGCTCGGATATTCGACTTTTACAGCTGTAGTTATGAAAATAGAAACTCCTTCCAATTCAAAGTGATAATAATAAAATGAATCACATACATTAAATTTTAAAAATCCGTGCCGCACTGAAAATTTTATAATTCGACACAACCATCAACGTTGTCTGCCCTCACGTGTCTGCCCGTTCGGGTCGCGCACCTCAACATGAGCCCACCACCGCCGTCGCCGCCGCCGCGCGCCGCCACTCGCCGCCACTGTCGTGCTATGCGGACCGACCGACTGACACAACGACGGAACGCAGCCGCCGCCGCCGCCATCTCTGCCCTCGGCATTGTAAATGCATCTTGTGTATTAATATTAACATAAAAGTGTTATGATATGTATATATTCGGAATCCTCATTTCATCAGCTTTAATTTGATATCCATTTTGTTTTATGTTTATTGGTCTATGTCGGTAGGAACGTCGAGTAATTGAAAAATAAGATATTTCGTAAATTAAACTTGAACACCACTAAAATCGTTATTGTGGCTAAACCTTAAAGGATAGACATATGCTATCGCAGACTTTTTTATAGAACTTTTTGAGAAGAATAATTCCCCCATACATTGTTATTCTGTATTTTGAGTTATTTCAGCAGCGCACGCAATGCAAGCCTCCAAAAAGCTCGTTTTTCTTCCGTCCGTCTGATAACTGTTACGATTACTCTAATAATTTCTTAAGTAGGTACACCTAAATTATACACCTATAGAATCCCTGGAATGTCTTCTTTCCATTATTGAAAACCGCATAGCTATTGATATAGTAGTTTTTGAGATCCTAGGTAACAAACACATTTTGGGCGCCCTTCGCAACTTCATTTTATACTATGTATAGAAGTCGCTATGAAATTTAATCCAGATAAATTGCACAAAGAATTTTTAGTTTTTAATACAAACTATTTTTGGTAACCGATGCTGCTTAGTATATCTTAATGTTTTATTATTTGCGAACTTTAAAAAGAACACACAATTTGCATTTATAGCGCCATTAAATAAATCTTCTTTATACGGGTGATAATTATCGCAAAAGAAGTCGTTCGTCATCATTATTATCTTGGCAATATTATGAAGTCCACTACTGAACATAGGCCACCTCTATTGCCTTCCATATTGATCGATGTTGAGCAACATGCATCCACCAGCTTGGCGCCACCTTGACCTGATCATCAGTCCATCAGATGGGAAGCCGAATGTTTGCTGGTTCCCCATTGAATAATCTAAATCCATTTATCTTACGGATTTCCTAATTAAATTTTTTTAAGTACACTCCGAACATAACTCTTTTCATTGCACGCTGAGCGTCTTCCCTTGTGAGAACCAATAGTCAGGCAATGGCAAACTATCACATTTTTTATTGAAAATTAATAACGTTTTCCTGCAATTCTCTAATTACGTTATTCTGTCCAATTTCTGCTTTCGGACACCTCCAAACCTTGGATGCTATATCGGATATCGGAAATGGACATCACACTCTATCTCAGAAAATATTGATAAATTTGTGTAATTAAACTTAAAATTTATGCCATTTTCGCTACCGACACAGCAGCTACGGTTATCTGTGATGGTGTGCCGTGTCGATACATAAGTGTCCACGCAGAGCCTTAATTATGCTATCAAACTCTGCAAACGAGACTATTAACGCAAACCGTCTAATAAGTTTGATGACCGATTTGGCGTGGAGGTCAATATACCTGCACTCCACTCCAGAGGTCGTGGGTTCGATTCCCACACAGGACAAATCTTTGCGTGCATGAATATGAATATTTGTTCTGGGCTGGGTGTTTTCCTATGTAAATTAAGTATTTACAAAAAAAAAGTATGTTTATCCGATTTTTAGTATCTATAACACAAGTTCTTAGTGATACTTATCTTGGAACTAAATAATTGGTGTGAAGTTTTATGTTATCAGTAAGTACAGCAACAAGCGTTCAAACAGTTCTTAAAGTGAAATCACAGCTATTTTTCTAAAACTTTAGTTGCTATTTTGGTAGCGATAATTTTACACTTGATTTCCGATTGAATGCATCATCACAGAAAACCGTATGTACTGTAGATAAGGTACTTTGTAGCAGAATTTTCAATATCATTGGAAACCGTAAATAGCGCAAAACAGCACAGCAAAAAAATATTTGATGTATCGACAAATATCTACAGTGAGTTTAGCAACAAGAGCTCAAGCAGTTCCTGAAGTCATTTTAAAACTTTCAATCTTATTTTTGCACGTCAGTCTTTTCACTAAGATTTTATTTTCAGATATTGATCTAGGGCAAGAAATCAAAGTAGTTCAACTTTATGGAAGGATTTATCAATCTATTTAAGTTTATATTTATATGAGAAATAGAATAGGATTATAAACACATTTCTAATACATACATACATGAATTCACGCCTGTTTCCCTGAAAGGGTGGGCAGAGGCATATTATACGCCAACTATAGTTGGTCCAACGTAATATGTGGCAAGCCTATTGCCGCTTACCGGGCACTGTTGTGTTCGCAAAAGCCTCGTCCGTTTTTCAGCAGGTGAACCACTTGCAGGTGAGGTTGGCTTGGGCTCCTTTGATCTTAATAGGAACCCTATACACCCTGCATATCTAATGGTCCTAATACCCTATACATTTATAATGTCATTCTTATTATGAACTCACACGATTAGAGCATTTGCTACTGTCTAGCAATTTATAAAATAATTAATTTGCATTATGAATATACAAGATCATGCAGAGTAACTACACGTCAAGGCGAAGTAATACCTCAGTGAAATAGAGAAGACTTTGCGGCGCGAGAATATATATTGCTATACTAGTAAAATACTATTCCTTCCAATGTCAGTTTACCTACCTAGCACCGGAGTACAAAGGCAAATCAATTGCACCAGTGCGTGAACCAAGGATACATAATTTCTCAGAAACTGTTTACAAATTGAGGAGTGGGAACGCAGGCACTTGCTTTGAACGCATTTGGCAGCGATAGCGAACTCGCTTGAGTTATTTTGTTGGTGGTGTGGCTATTCAGACGGAATTTTGGATCTCAGTACAATATACGAATGATTATAATCAAGTTTTCAATCATGCAAATTACTTTAACATCTTGCAGCATTTTCATATTTAAATTACAGTAAAAGTAAAGTATAGAATGTCATAGTCAAGTCGAAGTCAGTACAGTAGTGCTGACATATGAAGTTTTGGAAATAACACGGACAATCTATGAACGTGGTAATAACAAATAATAAATACATATATTCACGCCTGTTCCCCGAAGGGGTAGCAAGAGGCATTACGCCCAAATTTCGGCAATTACACTGTCGGTCCCCCGTAATAGGTGGCGAGCCTATTGCCGCTTGCCGGGATCTGTTAAGTTCGCTAGAGCCTCGTCTGTTGATCAGCAGGTGCACCACTTGCAGGGAGGCTTCGCTTGGGCTCCATAGATGTTAGTAGGATTCCTATATATTATATATTCATTATAACACTATTAGTTACAATACTAGTACCAATGTCCAATGTAAATTTACCTACCAAGGACCCAACTACAAAGGCAATTCAATTGCACCGGTGCTCGATACAAGGATATGCAATTTCTCAGAAACTGTTTACAAGTTGAGGAGTGGGGACACATTCAGGATTTGCTTTGAACGCATTCGGCAGCGATAGCGAACATAACTGAGTGGTTTTGCTGATGATGTAGCTATTCAGACGAAATTGTAGATCTCAGTACAATGCTTGCATGAATGTATGAATCCGCTGCCGAAATAACTAGAACAAATAATTATTCTTGGTTACCTGGCCCCACACTAAGCAGATATTATTACAAATATATTGTGAACTTCATACCTTTTTGGAGAATACAAACAACAGGACTACACACAAGCTAATTCTCACTTTGTCAGCGTGCTGGAGTATGATGTGAACCCCTTTATTCTGGAAGACAAAATAAAGATAGCCCCGAGCGTTAGAATGAGCATTAGAGCTCTTAGAATGTTTAGCTCACCACGAGTGGTTAACGGGAGTATAAATAATTCAATTTGCACATTCTTATACATATTTATTTTGAAACCAACAACGTATTACAAACAGATCATTGAAACAGTATTACTCTTACAGTAAGGCCAATAACAGGTTTCTCTTGTATTTACAAACTGTCGCAAATATTTGTAAGTGAATATGGACATATCACTCTCTTTCTATCATTTATTAACATATTAGCTGACCCGGCGAATTTTTTTCCGTCTAAGAGGCAATAAAAGAGCAGTTGATTTTGGATTTTCCTAAGATAAATTTTTAATTAGGATAATACAATGGTATTAATTTTTAGTAATATTTTAAAATAATGTGTATATTCTTAGTTGCTGTTTCTGTATTGGCCATGTCTTCTGAAGTTGCATTACGGTTTTGTTGGGAAATCAAGATCGCCTTGGTCGCGGCATGGGATCGTTAATGATAATATCGGCACAATAAGCAAAAAACAAAAACATCAATCGGTCATCTTCAAAATTTCGATTTTTTATTTAATTAAGAACCTTATTTCATTTTTTTAGTTTATATTTGACATTGCAATATTTATTATAGTACATTTTATTAAATGTAACAAATAGCATGCCGCCGGTGTGTTGGATGCACTGCTCTGTAAACCGACATGTACAACAAAATTTAATAAATAAATTTTAAACCTTTTTTAACCATAGACAAAAATCCGTTTAGCTGTCAATAGAGTTTTATTATACCACGTTATGTGTGATCGGGAACGGAATAAAAAGAGTAATTTGTTCGTCTCGAGGTTCTAAGCCATTTTTCAGCCAAATTGGTTCAGCCGTTCTTAAGTTCTATAGAGTGTAACTATCACTGCATTCTTTTATGTACATAGATTTTCAAGGGCTTGGTCAGAGATCTACGGTAGGATACGCAGTGTATAGCGCAGCTTGTAGCTTTACACGAGCTAAACTTAATGAATTTAACTTGCTCTAAGAAATTTGAATACGCTTCGTGGGCAGTATATGCAGTGCTTGTTTGCATGTATAGTGAGCAAGGCATTATATATTATTTGCAAAGCACAAGTCCAGAACCTCAATTCTACAAAGTCAAACATTATGACACTAATGATGCCGTTAATAGATTCGTGTTGTAATTTATATCTTAACCTCTAAGGTCTGTTAGTTCGTTTTCAGAACGACTATGGAAATGTCGTTAGCAGTCAGCTGCAGCTAAGTTGCTTTTCGGCGTCATGTAACTTTCGATCCTATAGCAATGTTCGTATAGCCTAAATCACCGAAAGACCTAACCGAAACGTTTTCTATATCTGCAATCAGTCGCTAGACTTTTTTGCAATAACGTTAACACTACATACCTTTATAGAGGTCCTAGAATATGTTTTTAAAGTTTTGCATTTATTACCTTATTTGCAATGTGAAATTCAAATATCATATTAACTTTTGTATTACTTCATTGTTGGCTAACTTTGATATCGTAAGATAAAATCACGCTAAGAAAATCAGACTGCTCATGATCATTGAAAACAATTTAGTTTTCACTCTATTGAAGCACAATCAGATTCTTATATTTATATGACAGCTTTAAATCAGTCAATCACGACAAGAGTGGATTCACAAATGAGTATCATTGTATTCAACTCATATCATTTTGATTTCCGTTATAGCACGAAAAGGTTAGATCCTTGTAAAGGTTATTCTATGTATCGGAACTCCAGCAAAGTTTTAAGTGTACAAAAAGGATTAGATTTCCTTGTGAAGGTGATGCACACCTATTTACTAGTATCTTTATTTCTAATATTTTATTGTCTGAGTAATATTTTGATAAATAAGATCACGTACTTTTAATTTTTTCTAGGAACATGCTACTGTAACTGCAATACTAAAGATATTGGACCATTATGCTGGTAATAAAGAACTTAGCCCTTTACCAGGTGGTGGTCCATATTGACCACCATAAAATGAACCTTATGCAGTTAACTTAAGGTAGAAACCCAATAAAAATTTATAACGTGCTCTGCCTGTAAGATTTAAATAAAATAGTTGTGGTTGCAGTACGCCTAACGAAGAAGCTTGTGGACGTGATCATCGGCATTAAGGAAACGATGAAGAAGAAAACTTGCCCAAGGCGACTTAAAAAATGGGATTTCGTTCATTTCCATATGGGCAAACTGATTCAGAATTACCTGAAAACGCTGTGCTAAAAGTACACTTTGCTACAGCTTTGTAGACCTTTTTGAATATTTTTAGCATGGTAGTATGAAACACAATAAAATGACCTTGCAAAGTTGGTTATATTTATATACTAAATGAAACAGCTGCAAATTTAATTCGTCTTAACCTTAACACATTATTTACATTGGTTAACAAAGATGAGAGTGATAGTTCCACATAACAATGGGCAATGAATAGTGTAAGTAATTGAACGAGGTATAAATTGAAACAAATAATTGAAAATATTCCAGATATTTGTATGGAAACATGTTAGTCAATGGTTTTTTCTTATTCAAACTAACGTTTTGAAATGTTGGATAAAGTTTTCTAAAGAGTTTATCAAACTTTCGCTTTAAAAAAATGCCGCAAGCAAAAGGTATAATAATTTTGATATGCTGTTTAATTTTTCACAACTTCACTATAGTTTACTCTATAATTCTGTACACAACTTGAAAATTGTGTCCTTAAAACTGACATGTACAAAGAGTTTGAGCAACTAAGAAACTTTAACAAACAAAATAAGTTTAAACAATTATTATGAATTATTTTTTTAAGTAGGAAAAAAATAAAATTCTTTTCCGTAGTTTACGATACATACATTTCTCAATGACTGGTATTGGTCACAACTAATGGTTTATTATTTACAGAATACTAACGCTACTGACGATGTTCTGAACTTGACATAAACCTTTACTAAATAATTTTTTAATTTCATAATGACCTTTGGAATCAAGTCTATACATTTTATACTTATTGATTTTCGTCGTCTTTTGTCAAATGTTACTAAGCCCTATGTAGTCACAACAATGACGCCAATTATGATTGCAAGTACAGCTTAGAACCATACAACTGTTTTTACAAACAAATCAAAAGGAGTCAGCTATGCGCTTGTTATAATATATATTGCAATAGGTCAATCGGCTGCAGTGAACACTTTCCATTAGGTGGGATATGTTTGAAGGCCACCTAGTGGTATAAAAGAAACACGAGAGTCTGTCTTTTAGTAAGAAAAATATTTTTGAACTTTGTATGCATGAAGATTAAAACACGTAAGGATTATAATGATAATAATTAAAGATAATATTAAAACAAGTGCAGACCAGTACACTTCTTAATTGTAACCATGATAAATATAACTCGTAATAATGTTCGTGAAACAACTTATTTTCTACTATTTATCCGTACAACTACGCTTAATACTATTAAAACTGCTGTAAATCGACTTTTTTATACAATTGTTGTTTTAACACGTAATATCACAAATACCTTTCGTTTTATTCCAACTTATTACAAGTTTAACATAACTTTGGCTAACAGTGTGATTAGAATTGAATTAACAGCATAGCTGCCAGCTCCAGAGAATGCTTTCAACCTAATTTCGTTCTGCACGGGATGGCCATATGACTCCTCTACGGATTTCATAATTTCCTTTGGACAAGGCAGCGTTTCAACTGGAATATAAATTAACTTTCTAGCCGTCGCCTTTACTTTGGTATCTACGTTATCGTAATCTATATTTTTATCATAATAATCGTAGTTTTCATCAGGCAGAACTTTGCTTTTTTCTAGTTTTTGCTTTGGCTCTTGGTGTAATGGCTTTTCTGCTACTGGATCAGTAATACATGATATTTCTTCAAGGGCGTTCCTCAGGGTGCTGTCTTTGGTCTCGTTTCGCAATGCGTATACCCAAGATAGTCGGCAATTGCAGCTTAGAGGATTACCTGTAACAAAAAAATTACTTTGCTTAGAAATCACGGAACAGAAAAAACTAGTGGAAGTGCTAAGTAGGCGTATCGCGCGTGTCACAAGTAGGCGCTGTTACGCTTACTTCATTGAGTCAAGCCGCAGTTTTGTTCTAACATCACGTCGAGTTAGTAGTCGTTGCGTTCCCTTGATTTTAAAAAATACGCCGTATTGTTCCATTTTATGGTGCAAAAATGATAGTAGGAGAAAAAATCTTATAAATGGAGGTGTTTCGTACCATCGGTAAGTAATATTTTAATTGTATTCTAAGAAAATTATGTAATTTCAGTTTACACGTTATTTAATTGAACGACTAGCTAAAATAAACCTTAATGTATTTAAATAAAGTCCATTTTGGCTTAACTGTATTAGGCAAGTCCATGTCGAATGTTCTTCGCTACATAGTTAATGATGTAGTCAGGTGAAATACTGATATTATCGATAAATGAAAATAATGTATTACGATATATCGATATATATATATATATAATAGGTTGAGGAAAAAGTCTTTTCATATTTTTGTATGAAAAGTCAAGACATTTTTTTCAAAGTTTATTTACATTTATTTACAATATATATGTACCGTTTTGTTGAATAACTTTCTGCCATTTTGTGGGCAGAGACATTATCCCGTTACTGTAGAAACTTTGGGACTTCTGATCAAAAAAACGGGACAAATAGTTTTGGCAGTCCTCTCTTGAGGTCAACCTTACAGAACCTAAAGAATTCTGCAGAGACCGAAACAGGTGAAAATCTGAAGGCGCAAGGTCAGGGCTATATGGTGGATGCACTAGGACCTCCCAGTCGAACTCTCTTAATTTTTGCTAAGTGGCTAAAGATGTGTGTGGTCTAGCGTTATCGTGATGAAAGACCACACCCTTCCTGTTGATCAATTCCGGCCGTTTTCTCTCGACTGCTTCCTTTAATCTCATCAGTTGCTGGCAGTAAAGATCAGAATCGATGGTTTTGCCGGGCGGTAAAAGCTCATAATAAACAATGCCCTTCCAATCCCACCATACACACAGCATCACCTTATTTCGTGTTAGGCCAGGTTTGGCCACAGTCTGTGAAGCCTGGCCAACTTTCGACCACGACCTTTTTCGCACGTTCTTGTCGTACGTGATCCACTTTTCATCGCCAGTTATCAATCTCTTCAAAAACGGCTCGGTTTCATTACGTCTCAATAATGAATCGCAAATGAGTACACGGTTCATTAAGTTTCTTTGAGTGAGCTCGTGTGGCACCCAAATATCGAGCTTTTTTGTATAACCAGCTTTCTTCAAATGGGTCAAAACTGTTTTGTGGTCAATTCCCAGTTCTTCAGCTACATCGTAACTACTAATATGCCGATCTTGCTCCACTCTTTCAAAAATGGCGTCCATTTTATTCGTAACAGGGCGACCAGAGCGAGGTGCATCTTTAACATCAAAATTTCTGGACTGAAAACGTTTGAACCAAATTTGTGCTACTCTTACTGACACTGCATCAGGTCCATAAACATCACAAATTTTTTTCACTGCTTGAGTTGCATTTTTGCCTTTTTTATAATAAAATTTTAAAATGTATTGAATTTCTTCATTAGATTCACTCATTTTTACGGAGAGAAAAACAAATGAAAAATAGCGGGAAACAACTTTTTTTTATTTTTTTCTTTTCTTTATAATGGAACCTTTTTAATGTTACCAAAACCAGCCAGACACAAATAGTACAGTCAAAAAAATTTTATAATAAGTTTATACCTACGTTATGCGAAAAGACTTTTTCCCCGACCTAATATATATTTCCTGCGTCCAATCATGTCACTGATTTGATGAAAGCAATTGTCGAAAAATATATAAATGTTCGCATACATCATTTATTAAAATTAAAAATAAAACTTTCAAAACGTCAGTTTTTAAATAAATATGTTTTATTTCAAGGACAATAAAATAAATTTTAAATAAACGTGTTTTTCATTCTATTCTATTTTCGATGTAGGTATAATAAAAGTTATTACAAATTTCTCAAAAACTTCATGTTTTTATCGAACGTATCTATCGATATCGCTTGCTACTGCAACAATCAAAGCGACACCCTGCACTGGCAGACTAGCAGTAGAATCTACATCTGTGGCGGTAATGACAACCTTATTGCGATTTTAATAAGGGTTATAATTGCTTCAACAAACAACAACACCATCTAGCGATACTTTCTCAACAATCATAGGTAGTTTGAATTTAGTTTAAAAAATGTTTTAAGTATTTTTCTTTTAAGCAAATTAAATCTTATTATAGTGGATGAATGTATATTTTCCGGTGTAGAACAATTGACTTAAGCTAATTTTGACTAAAATAAAAATGACCAATTACGCTCATTGTTTATCTGTAGTGTAATATACGGTCAATGGTTTATTTGTGTGAGTTTGGCGACAACGGTCTTCATACTAATTTTGTCACTTACCATTTCCACTAGTTTTTTCTGTTCCGTGTTAGAAATTATAATTTGAGCTACAATGTTTAAAGACACGTTAGAACATTTTGAAATAAATACAGCGGTTTTTAGGCTAAAATGGTTTAAAATAATATAGTGTCAGTATTATTAGCTTATTTTGTACATAGTGCTGATCTTTTCCTTTGTTTTTACATATATTATTGTAAGGACGGAAATATCTAAAATAATGTCATGGGTTAGAAGTATTCTTTTGAGACACCATCAGAACGGTGTCGCATAGAGACGGGTATTATTAATAATAATATTTAAATATAATTTACGTCACTATTGGCATTAAATTTGTGAAAATTTAAAACATTCTAGTTTAAATTACTTTCTATAATTCAGTCACTATATATTTTCACTATATTAGCAATTATGCACGTTAAAATGCTATATTCCATATTATATCCAGAGATTCTATTAAAACAGTAGATACTGTACCAGTTAGAATAAAAAATTACTGCAGGCTTTAGTAACTTGGACGCGATTCAAAATCCTTCACTGAGATATTTATCAATATAAAACCCAGAGACAGATTGCTGATAGAAGCTATCAAAACGTAGGTACATACAAAATTGGCACATTACCTTCAAATTAAAAAATAATCACTCATAGAGTTATATAAGCGCTCGTAGCTCTGCGGTGATCGGTGATGGAAAAGATCATCAATGTAAAGCATTTATAGCATAGTTTATAGAGGTCAGTCCTTGGATGGATGACCGTTTGTGTGGCATCAAATGCCACACAAACGGTCATCCATCCAAGCGCTTCCCTGCTTCGGAAGGCACGTTAAGCCGTTGGTCCCGGTTATCACTAAATGTGGTAGTCGTTAAGCCATGTTAGTGGTCTATTGCGCGGCTTTAAAATATAACAGCAGGACGCCATACTCCGGCCTCCGCCAATCCACACTGGGCCCGCGTGGTGGAGTATGACCCGATACCCTCGCACCTTGGCATGTGAGAGGAGGCACGTCAATAGTGGGACGTTAATGCGAATTGTATGAGTTTTCTACATCTGCAATCAGTCGCAAGACTTTGATCAGATTCGTTGTGCGAGTGATGTTGTTTGTAAAGAAGGAGGCCAGTTTATCTGACTCTACTGAGAGCATGTGGTTTCTAAAGATGAGTGTTACAAAATTACTTTCAACTATTGCTTAATTCTATTAGTAATTATTTTTAATTTCTTCTGGTATTTACTAAGAAACGCTAAAACTTAAACAGACATGTTAATATTTAGTATTTAATGAAATGCTATGTTCATTACATGTTTATGCAAAATACTTGGTTCTGAATATAAGATATTGCACACAACGTCATTTGCTCTTTAACTTAGAAGAGCTAGTTGATATTAACTTACAAAAATGAACTTTATCCTGAATATTTATATACCAAAATGTTATAAATACATGTAAAATGAGAGATTTTTATACAATATTTCAACTAAATTGTTTCTTGTTTGTTTTGGACCAATTTTGACAGAATTTTTGATAACAGATAGCTTACAGGCGGCTGCTAGTTGCATTACTAAATAAATATTTTTTGACAATTACACCAATGATTCAGTTCTAAGATAAGTATCATAAAGAACTTGTGTTATATTAAATTGTGGATACTAAATAACGAAAAAACATAACATTTGTTTTTTTTGTACTTATTTTTTTATATATACATATTTTTTTAATACTTTTAATACATAGGAAAAAACCCAGACCAGAACAAATATTCGTGTTTGTGCAATCGACGACTGTGCACGACCTCAGGAGCGGAATAAGGGTGTACTCGCCTCCACGCCATATCGGTTGTCTAAATGTGTATTATATAACCGAACACTGTTAAATCTTTCTGTTTTGTGCCTGTAATATAAGTAAATGTGTACCCGAACAACTGCTAAAGCGTGTAATATCCCTAGGTAATCAGCAAGTGCCGCCGACGGGCACGAGCTAATGTCAAATTGCATTTTAATCGACTAGTGGATTGCTATTACCAAATTGTGTAGGTATCCAATAAGAATATGGTATACATGAGAATAGTTTTTTTAAAACAGTGCTTTTTGTTGGTAATATGTTATCTAAATCTTGAATTTATATAAGTAGTATAAGTGAAAATTATTTTTACTAAAGTATACAAAAGAATATTTGAATAATAGCCAGTGAATGATTGTTAATGGCATGGTAAAATCATCGAAAATGTCTAACAAACTTAGCGTCAGCGGTGCGCCGTCATTGAAAATGAAAAATGCTTTTTTCAATTTGGGCTTCGGAGCACTTATGAGTGTCCCAGTCACTACGGGTAGTTCTTCTTTCAGGTGCTTTTTTTCTGTGCCCCGCGGTATCACCCGCGTGGTCCCCAAACCCGTGGGAATATCGGGATAATTAGTATTCTATGCGTTAATAAAGGTTATAAACTACCTGCGTGCCAAATCTCATCGAAATCCGTTCAGTATTTTATGCTATATAATGCTGTCCAGTAACAAATAATAATTCTTTATTGCACAAAAACATAAATTTATTACAAAGTACAAGGGTGGACTTATCTCTGAAGAAGAGATCGATACCAGCAAACCCTAGCAGAATTAATTTGTAGGTACAGGATTAAATTTGGTCAAAGATCTATATTTAAAAAAGAAAATATAAAATCTTATACATACCATACTTACTTATATATATACATATAAATATTAACGAACCTCAATTTTAATGTGCTATAACTCAATGAACTGCCTCTTAATCTGTAACCTATCTTAAATAACAACACTATCAATGAGTATGACAATAAATTTTTAAGATTTTTAGTGGGTATTACTGCTGGCAGTCGCGTCTGCCGGTGGTGAGTCCCACACCCCCTTTCGGTCCCCCTTTGGCCGGAAGGTAGTGCGTAAACGCATTTTGTTACCGACGTAAAACAAAAAAAAAGGACCCCTGCACCAATGAAATACCGTATTCCTTTAAAACTGGCGCTTAATGGCTGCATAATATCAGTACGCCACACGTGTCTCGACTAATCCTCATTGTTTTCGCATTAGAAGTAGATACTGAGTAAAGGATGCTCGCGACGTTACCTGTGTGGGATATTTTACTACATACATCATTTAGTATTTTTTACTTCATCCATAATGTCACGCCTCTTTCCCGCAAAGAGCACATCCTTCCACTTGCTACGATCTTGGGACATACATTTAGCTTCATTAACACTTATTAACCTTCTCATACACGCTCGTCGGTTTAGGGTATTCTTGACCTGCCCTTTCTCCAAAATCTTCTGGATTTGGTCTTGGAAGATCTTACGTAGTCTCCCCCCAACACTTCTATTAACTTATTCATCAAAAATCACTGTCGTTTGTCTACTTTAATTACTTATTTTTTACTATTAAAGTATATTTTTGATGTTATGTCGCACCCACTACATAATAATAAATTAATATGTGTTTTTAGGGCAAGCTCTCGTACGCAAGCAAATCGAAGTTCACTTTGGTGCGTCCTTGGATAAGTAATCGTTATTATGGCATTAAATATAGAGAAACTCTGTTCTTCAGAAGGCATGATGCCCTCCCCCTAAACCACTTGAGTTTTGACTTTTACAAATTAATGTCAGAAATATATCAAATGTTAGAAAATTAAACAAAATTGCAAGACAAGACCCTTTACTTTCCCGCCAAAAAGTCCAATTAACTTAGTTCTTAAGTTTAAAACCAAGTTTCTTTATACACGTATCAGCATAAGTCCTTAGATAGATATTAGATACTTTTAAAAAGGTCATGAATTTATTGTGATCTTGCTGAGATGATAAAAATCTAAAAGCAGATTTAGGCTCTTAACGCCATTCCCGGTTATCACTCTATGTGGTAGCTGTAAGCCATTTACGGGGCCCTATTGGGCATCTTGAAATTATCGAATACATACATAAAATCACGCCTGTTTCCCCAAAGGGGTAGGGGCATTTTACAAGCCAACATTTCGCCAATTTTAATGCTGGTTCCACGTAATAGGTGGCGAACCTATTCTCCGTCAGCCTCGTCCGTTGATCGGCAGGTGCACCACTAGCAGGTATACACCGCCAAACACCTGCCTCCGCGCAAGGTCGCGAGGTCGATAATGATCTGAAGTACTCTTAACTTGGTTCGTGAGAGGACACGTGTTAAATAATAGTAAGTTAATGACCTGAGATGATGAAGTTAAGTCAAGTTAAGTGAAGAATACTGTTTTTTTAACATGTTCCTGTTTACACAAATAATTTTCTTGTGCGTCTTTGATTACCCATGGTTAAGTTAAAATATTACATATGTAAAAAACGGTTCCACGTCCAATTCACTCAACTTTTTACTGATTTGTTAAATTTCTAAAATATTTATGAATTAATAAAACAAAGTTTTAGGTGGCCCCGAGGTAAATTTTAATTTAATATGATAAGGCAGCCAGATGCCCTCGTTTGTTTTTAAACTTTAAATTGGTAAACTAAGTACACCTTGCGTCTTTTCACCTTGTGGTCTTGTAAAAATTAATGATCAAATAAAATACTTTCTTTTTAAAATAAATAATTTACTTAGGATACATCTAGATCAATATGCTCTCTTTTATTCACATCCCATTAAGTATCTTATACTGTGGTGAAGTGTAGCTAAAAAGTAGCCTATGTCCTTTCTCAGACTCAACTCTATCTGTGTTCAAAATTTCATTTAAATTGGTTCAGTACTTTTGGTGTAAAAGCGAGTCAGACAGTGTTACTATCGCATTTGTAATATTATTATGGATTAATAGGGATATATATTCACATTTCGTGGCCTTTTAGTGTCAATGTAATGACAATAATAAAAATAATTTAATTATATTGTTAATTTTCTGCCGCTTTGTATTTAACTTCAATTGTTAAAAATGTTTTAAAACAATTTTTTTTTCCGTCAGTTATTTGTAACGGGTTCATAGGGGCTTTTTATTTATAATTTTTTTTTGTTAATAATCACAGATGAAGTTGCGGGAAATTGCTCATTCAAAATAAATCCTTACATGTCAGGCAGTATCAACATACAACCTTCAACGCCTCTGGCGACCCATTTTTGGCCTTTATCGGCTTCCCAGAGGGCACCATTAAGGTTTACTTGAACCAGATTTGGGAAACGTGTTAAATGCCTGTCATTTAGAGACAGATGAACATATGACAATAACATACATAGTCTCACAGCTGTACGTATATCCCATTTGGGGAAACCTTGCTATAAGTATTTGAAAGTGATGCACATTAATGCTTCTCGACAACATGCACTTAATGCGAAGACTAAGAAGGACAAAACGTTTTGAGTTAATTTAGTGCAGTGTCAGTGAAGTGCAATATTGTGACTAAAACACATTATGAAAGTGTCTTCGCCTTAGTAGAGACAATAAAAAATAGTTTTATTGGACAAATTCTTACTTTAAATATATAGAAGATTATGTTTGAAAAAAAGTACTTATTAGTCTTTATTTAGACTGGATTGCAGTTGATATGGCCTACTTTCTTTTAAAAAAGGAAGGTATGACATACAAATAAAAGATTTATAGTTGTAGCATAATTGACTTTTAGCTTTTAAAATCCACTTAACTAAGAAACGTGTCAAATAGTGAAACTCTTATATTTTAATAAAATATAATAGATATAAAATTCATAATCTTGCTTACTCTTTTTTGATTTTATTTCTCTCCCATTTTCTTTCTATGTCCATTTTGTTTGTAAATTGAATCTAAAGGATTTTGTTGATCTCAAAGACAATAATGTATATCTTATTTTATTTCTATTATCTAGGTGTTGAATTATAAATTGGGATGAATCATTTCAGATCGTAGGGCAAACTGAGCCATTAAAATATGAATGTGTGTTGAAATCGTAAAAATGAAATTGGAACTTCTTCTCAATTGATAAAACAGACCCCAAAAGAAGATGAAATTGACTGCTCGCATATAATTAATACCAAAAGAAGAGTTTTTTCACAAAAATAAAGACAGTAGTCATAGTTTCACACTGCATACAGATGGTAACATTAAAATAGGACAGTTTGCAGAAGTTTGAAACTACAGCGTGTAAGAGACAGCTTGCCGAAAACGGAGACAATGTATTCAAGCCATTGTTATTGATGATAACCGCTGGAAAATATCTCGTAGAAAAGTTTTTTATATTTTTATTATAACCTGTTTTTTATATTTTTAAAAGTATAAAGTAAACTTATGATATTTTTCTGAAATCTGTAGAATGGGATAATTTTTCTCATTTTACAAATATCTAAACATTATTGGCATATTATTTTGCAATCTAAATTTTACTAAATTTTTTTAAATTGATAATTATCACTTTAAAAAGTTTCTTCAAAAAATAATTTTGAAACTACGTGCCAAAATGAAACATTAACTAAAACATTCAATTAGAAATGTGCTAACAAAAGTTTATATTATATATTATATTATATATTATATTTATATTTTTTTAAAGAGTTTTAAATTTATGAATTAAAACTAGAAAAGCAGGGTCAGTTGTATCAAACTGCGAACAGCCAAAGCGTTCGGTTTTCCAAAATGTTTATTTACTTTTAAAAAATAGTTTATATAAGTGGCCAGTTCCGAAGATATTCAGTAAAATGAATATAGTGTTTAGGAAAAGCAAACACCAGTGCGCTATTTATTATTGCTCTACTATTTTTATCTAAACGTAATTCTCGGTGACGTGTGGTACTGGCCTAAAATAGTGCGGGTGGCACTCTCATCTCACGGGGAGTCGTAGGTCGACGAAGAGAAATCCTGTTGGATGATGGAGGACAAATCCAGCAGCATCATTTTTTTTTTTTTTATTTACGGCGGTAACAAAATGCATCGACCACCGCAGTCCTACCCACTAAAAATCTTCCGACGACGCCCGCCGCTGTTGAAAAAGGGGCGGGGGGCCAGTACCTAGGTTGTAGTTTCTGGCACCCCGCCCGCGTACAACGTCCCCCGGATCAGAAACGAGAGGACCTCCTCAGAGAGGCGCAGTGTGTCGCGTTCTCCTACCTCCTTGTGCGGCCATGACGTGACTGGCCGACTTCTGGGGGGGTCTATAGCTAGACGGAAGGAGCCCCCTGCCCCCGCGGCCGGACGACCCCTCCTGGCCCGCCCGCCGGAGAGAGAGCGGATCCCGCTACCTCTCCCGCTCCGTGGCCTCCTTCTGCGACATCACCACTTCGCAGAAGGAGGCCATCGCCTTCCATGCCGTCTCGCTGTCGACCATCTTTCGCATGATGGCGGCCAACGTCGACCGCGGCCCCGCCCACGCCGGGAGCAGCATCATTCTGCTAACTGGCTTGTACTGCAAACACCAACCCGCCTGCCCAGTGTGGTGGTTATAGGCAAATACCCCCAATAGATTGTAATATATTATTTGGGAGGCTTATTTTTAGCTGTGTACTTTATAAGGCTGATATGATAACATAATAGTAAGTAGTGAAAGTTTGTTGTCTTATTCTCCTCTATTATTATGCTCCTGTCCGCAGTGAGTGGGCGTGTTTGGATTTTAGTTGACGTTCATAAGAGCTAAAATTTGCCGAACTGAAATAAAACTTATAAAAATAAAAATTTGGTGATATTTTTGGGTAGGTATTTCTGGCAAGCTGAATAATGTGCATATACCTCTCAAAAAGGCACTTACCTTAGAAAAAACCCCTCAGCCTGATCTATACTTTTGAGTGAGGATATTATGGAAGTATTGGGAGTGGAATCGGACAAACTTATAGCTTCACTCAAATACCTGCTCAAAAATATTTACCATCTTTAGGACTATTCCAAGCGGTCGTATCAGACAGGGTGTGTTGGGCCCCTACCAAGATCTTATGATCCCATGACAACCTCACCTGTAAGTGGTGCACCTGTCAATCAACGGACGAGGCTCCGACAAACATAAAAGAAAACTGCTGGGAAGTAAGCGGCAATAGGCTCGCCACCTATAAAGCGGGATCAAAAATATAACTGGCGAAATGTGGGCGTATAAATATGCCTCTGCCTACCTTATCGGAGAAACTGGCATGCTATTATATATGTATGTGTCAGACATAAAGTGTTGAGTATCCTTTTTAAAGATGGCTCCCTGCGTTAAACACATTTAGCCAGTGTGAAGTAAAATATATATTAATAACATATTTATATTCATAGTAAATGATAATGAATTATATATATATATGATATGATAAATGAAAAGACCTCAGTAATTATGTTGGACCATACTGAGATCTTATATGGACTTCCTAAGAGAAGTTGAAATTTGATGTTGCACTATTCTGTTTCAATTAAAAACACTCATGAACGTTCACAAACACTTAACGATTATTATTTCACTGTTATTAAACATTATTGTTCGAAATATCACAAATTAAAGAAAACAAAACAAAACTGTAGACATGACCCGTCACTTTCTCGCCATGAAGTATCCTTCAAGGAGTTTTCTATATTTAAGTTTGGCGTCATATAGCTATTATACAAATCAACTTAAGAACTAACACGCTCTACATAGACAAAAGCTTTCTTAGAAAAAAAAGGCAAGAAACTTGTTAAGTTTTGTTCTCCCTCCAGTTACTTTAATTCACACAATGTTCTTTCACCGATCCTTTTCTGTCTGTGATATATAGTTATGAAACCAAAAGCCTGCTGTGATACGTGAGTGTGCATCAATCACTCCACTCAAACATTGATCAAAGGAGCACTTACAATCTTTTGAGTTTATAAAACCAGCTGTTATCAACTTTAAAATTTTTTTTTATTAGTTCAAAAAAAACGTACAGTTGTAATAAAATACAATACATCTGCCAAACTGCGTAGCAGTTTGTCGGCAGTGTTATATAAACTGTAATGTTATATAAACTGTGTATAAAAATTTGGTACTGTGTTATTAAGTATGATTATGCTGAAATGATTATATTCAGACATAAAACAAAGAAACAGAAAACTGTTCTAACTACATATATTAGTAAAAAAAAATCACTAATAAGTAGGTACATTTATTTTTTTTAACCCGCCAACGGTGACTGACGGATATGTCTGTGAGACCGGGTTTTTTTATGAATCGCAAATTTTTTTTTCCCGCCATGGAAAGTTGTCATTATTTCGAGTAGCTGCCGGATTACGCGCCCCCCACCTTCAGTTCGTCTCCCTACGCCGAAGCGGCCGTACGTAGTGGAGTTTTGGCGCCAACCCGGTGCGATAGACCGGCGTCACCCTTTTGGTAAGTAAATCGTCATAGTTCAATTATTGATTGATTGGATTTTGTACATTTTTAACTTACTTTTTTACTATATTTCTCGATTATTTCAAAGTTTATTGTATTGTTTAATCGCCTTTATAAGTAGGCATGTTTAAAATCATAAATTTTGTTACAGCAAATTTTGAAGATAGATGAGGTACCTGGGACGGTAGGTTCGTGAAGAAATGGCCGGTGCTTTGAGTGTAGGTGCAAAAAGAACAGGAAGACTAAATATACTTGTCACAAGTTCAAGAAATAATTGTGTCTTAAGCATATAGTTCCTTCTTGCAGAAGCTGTTTGTCTGAAGAATATATATTTTTCAGATCACTATTTTTGTTGGTAAGATACCACTTTATGTTCTTTTTTATATAGTTCCTAATGTCGAAAAACTGGAAAAGTAAGCTTATTAAAAAAAATATACATATTGTTACTGTATTTTAAGTTTACAATAAGTTATGATTGTGAGTAAACTTAGTAATTTTAAAGGTATGAAGTAAAATTGTTAAATGGTAATCTGTGAGTCGAATAAACGGGCTGTGATTAATTATATATCATTGTTTTATTATTAACGAACATATCATTTAAAATATTTATTAATAGTATACAAAATACCTTGAAAAAAAATGATATAAGTTAAATAGACGTCACCGTTGGCGGGTTAATAAATGACTTCGTGCGCTTAGCACAAGCCAATGTCAAGTAAGAGATATATTAATAATATAGAAATTATAGTAAATGAGAATGAGTGGTGATAAAGATGATAAATGGTAAATTAGATGCCCTCCCCCAAAACCCCTTGAGTCCTCAGTAAAGATGTGGGACTTTACTGAGATCCCACATTTTTCACAGACTTCTGCATTTAACAACACTCATGTACGTTTATAGACACTTAACAGTTAACAATCCACCGTTATTATACTTTAATGTTTGAAATACCCCAAAATTTGGAAAATAAAACAAAACTGCAGACATGACTCTTCACTTTCCCGCCAAGAAGCTAAATATATAATATGCCTGAAATGGACTCCTCTCTGCATGTGCTGCAGTAGAGGACCACAACAGCGCTGGTCTTCTGTGGAGACCTAATAATGTATAAATAATACATACATAATATAACGCTTGTTTCCCCGAAGGGGTAGGCAGAGGCATACTATACGCTTTTTAATGATACCTATTTTGGAACTAAATAATTGATGGATTTGTCAGTTTTTTTTTTTAAATTTATATTTTTTATAAATAATGTTTTCTTTACTTTTATATTCCATTATCCCTATCCCTATTTCCTTTTATATCCCTCGCCCTTTTCCTATAGAGAGATAAATATTATTTGCAACGCCACTTCCCGTGATGCCTGCAAAATTCTATTCAATGTAAAGAGACGACATTAGGGAGTTCAGTGGTTATAACGAAGTTCGCGGCGCGAGCTTATCATTACTCAATGTGGAGACAAACGAGTTTCCCCATTTTGAATTACAGAATTGCGAAAGTAGATTAAATTAATCTTGTTCCTTACGAACAATTGAAATTTAAAGCTGTGTTACACTTTGATCCCGTTTGGAGAGTGTGCCGCGAAGATATTCGTAGCCTTCATTCTCGCAAGTTTTGTTACTTAAGATGAACAACCGCTTACAACCGTCAGCGAACAATCTTACTGTGTTTTTATTACATATTTACATAATGTCACTCCTCTTTCCCGTAAGGGTAGGCAGAGATCACATCTTCCACTTGCTACAATCTTGGCACACACTTTTAGCTTCATTAACTTTCTTATTTACGCCCGTCGGCTTAGGGTGTTTTTGACCTGCCCTTTCTCCAAAATCTACTGGAATGGTAATGAAAGGTCTTATGTGGTCTTCCCCTACCAACACTTCCATTCACTTGTCCATCATAAGACACTTACTTTTTACTTATTTTTACTATGGAAGTATACTACAATGATATTACAGCATGGGGGTCTTCAAGAAGTTTTAATAGGTCGGCAATGCGGTTAATATGACCCTGGTGTGGCAAGCATTCATACATTCTTATCATGTCCTGTCCATCCCAAGGTTGCCTGGAAGAAATTGCTCTGAGCAATAAGGCCGCCCATTGCTCAATTAATTTTAAGGTAATCTTTTCCATTGCTGTATTTTTTTTTATTTTGGTGTACCATAAAGTGTTCATTCATTCATTCATTCAGTCATTCATTCATTCATTTATAGGCTGCGGTAACCACTTACTATCAGATAGGAGACATGCCTGAGTGCCACATAGTGGTATAAAAAAACAAGTGGCACGACCTTACTTTACACCTTTAACCACTTGATAATGAAAATGAAAAAAAAAATTATTGTAACTAAAGTATCATTACAAACTAGGATTATAAGTTTACAAATGTAGAAATATTAAATCACGTCACATTGTTCCCAGGGGTTCCCAAACTAATCAAAAGCTTGTATCTTGGGGTACCAATTTTCATTGGTTTACAGAGTCTATATAAAAAGTAGGACGAAAAAAAAAATTTTTTAAGAGCTAAATTAACTATAATTTTAAAATTGATTGCACTTTTATAAAAAAAAAATAGTTGTCTGTAAAGTCGGTTTACTGACGATAGTTGAACGTAACAACGTCTTAAGAAAATACTGATGGAATGGTAGCATTTTTTAAAAGAAAATTTTAATTTAATTTGTTTAATAAAGCAGCATCTGTCCACACAGACGCATCGCTCACTCAACAAGTAGGAGAGAGACGGATGTCGAACGCTGCCGAACGCAAAGGCCGATTGTGCTTCTTTGTCGCTCGTTCCGCGCTCTCTCTTGCACTTCAAGCCTTACATGAAACGCCTCAGAGCGAGGTAACGCCGCATGAGCCATGTTTTTTCGTGCGTGCAGCCGGCTATATCGAATTATAAGACGTAGTCACGTCAAAAATAAGATAAAATTGTGTGGGCATAATGTGAGTCTCTCTGTGTATATTGTGCTATGTAATTTGATTACTATTGTTGGAGTTTTCGTAGAAATGTCACTAATTTTGTACTTAAAACATATCCTATGTTACTTGGAGGTATAGTGGATATTTCATGGTAAGGATAAATTGTTATTATTATTCGATTCCCAAACAGGACGAATCTTTGTGTGCATGAACATGAATATTTGTTCTGGTCTAAGTGTTTTCTATTTATATTAACCCTTTGTAAGGCAGTGGTGATCATACAACCACCATACATTGAACCTTATGGAGTTGGTTTAAGGTAGATAACAATGAAAATCTTCAATATGTTGTGCCCGGGTTAAAATTAAAAACTTAGAATTAAAACTTTATTAATTTATTAACTGCCAAATACAACCAATGAAAGTAAATGTTTTCTCATTTAACCCTAGATCACTAAGCTTCGTCGAAACGACGACGCGATTTCGAAAAAAGTGTCGTACATTTTGAGTGCGCGGTCGTACCTATTTCAGCTCCCGTGTAATCTCAGTTGACCCGTTGCCCCCGCGACGGGCGATAGTGTTTCATGTGGGGAAGGCCTGTGTGCGCCGGATCAGCAACCATGACTCGTCGCATCGACGAAGGTTAGTGTTAACGATATATTTTGTACAATTGTGTTTCTAATATTTTAAGTTAATTTTTTAGTTTTTATAACGTACGATTCTTCAGCTATTATTTGCAGATAATGGTGACGAAGAAAATTCATCAAAGAGTGAGAAGGAAGACCACATCGAGGTTGATCCCGCTTATGAGTCAGCTTATGAGGATAAGGTCTCTTTTTTGTCACTACACCCACCTTCAGGTCAATGCCAGGAAGTAGGAGATCGAGTTTGACACTTGAAACTGAAGAAAGGGAAGCTGCAGATAATCCTATCGCGAAAAAACAAAAATTTGTGCCATATGCCCATTAGCAAAACGAAGTCTAGTTGCTACAAGTGCAATAAATTATTGTTTGGCGAACACAAACTTGATGTGTGTCACAAATGTATTAGTTCATAGTTTTTTTATTAAAATGTTTTTTTTTTTGTTGATTCCATGTGTAAATTTTCATTATTTGAGTAATTTTCGTTGTGCTGTGTTTTAGTTTTTCATAGGTAAACTCTCAAAGAATCAAACTTCATTATTTGGAGCAAAAAATATGGTCTCAGTAAAAAGGCTGATTAAGAAATAAATATGTGATTTAAATAAATAAAAATGTTATATTTTTCCTAACAAAAGATTCTAATAAATAAATTATATAAAATAAATATATATATATCATTCAATAATACCTAATAAACCTACTTTTTGACAGCGTAGTCGAAACGACGAAGGTTAGTATTAAACGTTGAAAAATAAGTTTAGTGATCTAGGGTTAATTTTTTTGTTGTTAATAACAAATTGTTAAAATCAAAAACTATTTATACAAGTTGGGCTCAATAGACTGCAAGAAACGGCAGTTTAATCCCAAACATTTTTGATTGCCAAATATTTTCTGACAATTACACCAATTATTTAGTTCCAATATAAGTATCATTAAGAACTTGTGTTATGGATACTAAACAACGGATAAACATACTTAAATACTTTTTTTTTTTTGTAAATACATACTTAATATACATAGGAAAACACCCAGACCAGAACAAATATTCATGTTCATGCACACAAAGATTTGTCCTTTGTGAGTCCCACTCCCCCTTTCGATTTCCCTTTGGCCGGAAGGCAGTGCGTAAATGCATTGTGTTACCGACGAAAAAGTAAAAGGTCCTATTCTAAGTTTAAGTCTAGGGCAACCGGGGTAATGCTATAATAATATGATGATTGAGCATCTTATGAAGAATTTGAAAATAAGTTAGTATTTTTGATGTGCATCAAGCTATGGTTATAGGTAGATAGATAGATAGAGAGATATATTTTAATTTACTATAACCCTGCATTTGACTGAACACTTAAAACGTCGTAAACAGTAGCACTGCTTAAAAATACTTCACTTAATTTTTTTATCACCTACCGTAGAACATTCAGGAATTTCGAATCTGTTTCGGGGAACGAAACTGACTGAATTCCGACGGAAATTCTCATTTAATCCTTTTATTCCGTGCGCTCCAACTCGGGCGATCGGGGCAGTAAATCAGCGCCGCACGGCCGTCCCAATACTTTGCGAAGGGACTCGATAAATTTTACCCCTTACTGAAAACTGGCTTTTATGTGCAAAAATATTTGTTTGTTTATTACGAGACACTTTATGCATATACCCATTGTGAGGGCTTCGATTTTCATAAATATTTTTTTGTTTTGTGAAGTACGCATTTCTTATTTCTTTTTCGTGTTCTTTTTGATTGATTGATTAAAAATTAATGGCAAAAAAAAAATGCATAATATTATTTGAGTTCCAAGGGAGCACTTATAAATGTCAAGATATTTTATAAACTAACGTGCCCATCATTCACTATAGGCAGGAGCATCAACTCCAGTTAAGACTGGTGCAAGAAAGTCAACAAGTATGTCCTTTCTCCAGAATTATGTATGTACTACTGAGCACGGGTCTTATCTCACGAACAAATATTTCCGCAAACTGCAGACTATTAGGCGGTTTTTCCATACATCATCTTCATCAGCCCAAAGACGTCCACTTCTAAACATAAACCTTCTCCATAGACTTCCAATGCAACCTACTGCAGGCGGCCGGCATCAAACCGTATTTCACTTTTCAAATCCCTATCGTTACTCGATGCTATGACAATAAGAAAGATCACCTAGCAGATTTACATAAAATTCTACTCAAATAATATATCAGATTCTGTTTCCTAAGGATAAACATGATCTGAATCTCTCCAACACTTATAACAAGCGACAGTTCAAGAAAAGCTTATCATAATCTGGCCAATTTTACAAACATACATGGTATAAATTAGAACATTCTTTATATAAACATTTATTTGTTAACAGAAAAGGTTTCGCTAAAATAGCCCTCATGTAACACACAAATATAATCATAATTTTTGCAGTGATTTATTTTATTACGTACGTGTGCCACGTGCGCAGAAGTACTGGATGAATAATAATTATCCTTAAAGGTAGACAGCTGCACGATTTGGTAAACCACATTTAAAATATGGTGTTGCAGGCCAGAATAAATTTTGTATAATATCCTTATTCCCTTATTTGTAAGTATTTTTTATAGGTTTGCCTTTACTTTCTCTTATTTATTATTTTTGGTTATCTTATACGTCAGAGAATTCTTTAAGTGCTTTGCTTATTTTTGTCCTTAATTAAGCACAGGTTGTACACGTTGGGGTACCAACGCCAATGGATAAATTTTAAAGACCATATCCTGTGAGTTTCTTGCCAGTTTTTCTTACAGAGCGGTGGCTCGGAACTGGCACTTACATTCACTTCCACTTAAAATATTTTTTGTTTTAATGGTTTTGTTGCATGTAAGCGAATTTAAGCTTCGTTATTTCAGGGTAATAACATTTCAGTTGTTTTCTATATGTATAAAATTTTGACGTTTGCAAGTACTATGTAATAGTTTATGAAATAAGTGATATTTGATTTTGATTCATCATCGATCTCACGTTATCCCGGAATCTGACTTACGGGCCCAGGGTCCAGTTTTCTTACATCGTTTCCTCCACTTCGCAATGTCTTCGGCATCCTTGGTCGATACGTTGTTGGCAGTTCATTCCCTACGACGTCAAGTATATAGCCAGTGTATTATAATAGACAAGGACACACATACTTGAGCACTTAAATATTTTTTGTACAAAAATGTCTTTATACGAACATGAATTTCTGTTCATTTGCCTCGCTTATACTCGATAATGGCTAATTTTTAGCTTGAAACATTTGTGAAAGTCCATAGAAGGTTTTAACAGTATGAATATAGAAACATTAAAAATAAATTATAAAATCGATAATTTTGTTTCCAAAACAAACTGATTCCACCAGTCATTGCACAACACAACACAATACACAATAGTGTCACTTGGTTGTCAAATATTTGTAAGTGTGTTCAGAAATGTGATAGGATGTTAAGGGTCATCTAGTGTATATTACAAGACATAATATTTATGTTCATGTGCACAAATATTAGTCCCTCGTGGAATCTCACCTATAACCTTTGAGAGCAGGCATATTGACCTTCTCGCTGTATGTGACAACCTGTGTTGTGTCAGCCATTGAACTTAATAATAAGCACATTACTTAATCTCTATTACAAACTATGTCTAAGCCACAAAAATAGACCACTTAACGACGAAAACATTTAACTCTTTTTCAAATTTTTTTTTTCTATTTTGAAAGTATACCTCGTGTGAATTCCCTTTCGCGCCTGCTTAAAGTCTCGCACCTATGATGCAGCTTAAAAAACCTCAAATGCGCCTGGTAACAAGCGCACTAACGGGTCATGGTAACTTTAACAGACATCTTTTTATAGGTATAACAAACAGTTCTCTGTGCACAGCATGCATGGGGTCTGAGGACACAGCCGCACAATTCTTGCTAGAATGCATGTTGCAAAGGAAGGCTTATCCAATATGTGTATGCTTCGAGTGCTGATATTCTGCATAGAAGGAGGGTTTTATATACATTTTACAATTATTTGATAGAGTGTACCTTAGAGTGTAGTTTAACGTTCAAAGAAAATAAAACTTATTTCATTATTGCCAACTTTAAATCAATAATCATAAATTTATATTCGCTAGGGCCACAAAGAAGTTTCATGCGGTGTTCCACAAGGCTCCGTATTGGGTCCGTTGTAGTGAAACATCGGATACGACCGGGATGACCGGGAGGGTTGATATTACCAAACCATCCATATAATCCCCTTACCTAAGTATGAGTAAAAGGATTACTACTTTAAAAAAAAGAGGTTAAGTCAACTCAACTTCATAAAACTTCAGTAGCACTATTGCAATCTTATTACTCTATGGCTTGGAGATGATAAATAACTGAGTCAGAATATTTAATTTTGTCTGCTTAGTAGGCAGTCGCCCTGCCAAGTCGAGCAAAAACAAACACAAGCGCGGCGGAGCCCTCCTTTTCTGTAAGTTAATTAGAGTGTATGGATCTGCCTTTAGTTTTGACGTGAATAAAGATCAAAGCCTAATTTTGTATAGTATAAAGCTTTTTTAAGCTGATCTGCTCATGTCTAATATTTTTATCCGTAATCTTGCTAAAAAGAGTTTTGTCTTCTTTTCTTATCAATCTTGTGACTGCAGAACACAAGTCTTGTACACTTTGTTTTAAAATTAAGTACTTTTTTTGTAACTGTCCAGAGAAAAACCAACCTTGACAATTTTCCTGCTCGTTCATTTACGATCAAGCTTCCGCCTGCAGCGAATGGGCGCGTTGGTTTTCAAGTATGACTTTCATAAGAGCTCTATTGAGCCTAACTTGAATAAATGATTTTGTCTTCGACTAAGAATTATTGCTAGTCCCTTCCTTTAGCCACATATTTACTCGCTTATACATATATACATACATATATATATTCACGCCTGTTTTCCCGAAGGGGTAGGCAGAGGCATATTATACGTACCTACTCTATATACTCTTATACGTATTATACATACTCTTAGTTAAATAAATAAATGTTTTCTGAGAATTACACCAATTACTTAGTTCCAAGATAAGTATCATTAATGGATACTAAGCAAAGGATAAACAAAGCAATTTTTTTTTGTAATACATTCTAATATACATAGAAAAACACCCAGACCAGTACAAATATTCACGTTTGTGCTTAAAAAGATTTGTCGTGTGTGGTAATCGAACCCACGACCTCTGGAGCGGAGTGCGGGTATACTTGCTATAACGTCATATCGGTCGTTGTAACGGGGTTCCTGACCTCCTCATATAGCTCATAGTCTTGAGATTATATTATATGTTATTGAAAAACAGAATTTACTAAAAATAGTTTATACATCAAGCTTGTTTTAACATATCCCATGGTCGTGAGATAATGTATGTTAATGAAAAACAGCATTTAATAAAAAAAAATTATACATCAAACTTGTATAAATTTTGATAATAAAATTGCTTTTCTGGCTCGTTTTTATGTATTTGGGATACAATATTTTACAGACTACATATTTAAAAAACTTCGAAACAGAAATATTCTTTCATAAACTTAATACCATTTTACTAAATCCGCGATATGAGACTCGATAGCCCAACCACTAACTCTGAATATAAACCAAATATATCGTCTGTTCGCGTCATAATTTATTATTCCACTTAGGTCTCAGTGATAGCGGGGATTTACGGCTTCAATACTGATTTTGCGCCTTCGGAGTCGTATATCATCTCATATCTCGGTACTATTCACCTGGACAGGTATACTTGTACTTGTATAGGTTACACTGGGCCAATGAAATAAATAAAAAATTAATTCTGAAAATGCTTTGAAAATTATCTATTATCGGCTGTTAATATCGTTTTTAAAAAACAAGCCAAGTTCGTGTCAAAATAAGAAAGGACTTGTTTATAAATTATCCAGCTACTTCTTAACGTCAGCGTAGGGCGAAATTAAAAGGGCTCCTTGTTAGCTTAGTTAGTTAATGGTTCTGCCTGAGTGCAGAAACTATAATCACAATCATAGAACATTATAACTATTTAAATTACAAACAATTAAAATAAATGTACCTCAGCGGGTAAAGACATAATATATTATTTCAAATTTTAGAGGGAGGTCCCAGTTCAAAACACAGAAGGCGAAACTTTTTTCATATTCTAAGTCTAATGCAAAACTATCTAGGACCTCTCTATTTCTAAAACAGCAGTAAGAAAACTTCATTTTAATGTACACACTTTTTATCGAATGTACGAAAAATACCTACATAAATTGCATATTTTTATTGACGTTAATAAAATTTAAGGCAGCAGGCAAATTTAACAAACGTTTGAGCGCTCTTTGAAAACTCAGTCAGAACTTAACTGCTGCAACTAGGAAACTTTGAATGCTCTATTCATATCAAGAAGTAGGTAATTTTATTTTTACTGTACGCAACGTACATTATGAAGCACAAGACCCATAATAGTTCTTTTTTTTATGAAACTTGGTTTCTGTATACTTAAGGTAATCACATCAAATTGCATCCGACTTTGACGTATCTTAAAGAGATTTATTAAAAGTTTTATACCTCTTGCACCCATTACATGCATGCGTAATAATCTCATGCTTAAATATGCCAATACATGGGGCCGTAACCTTGCTACAACTATTTAACTACAACTATTTACAAATACAGTTGTAACTAAGTAAATTTTTGGCAAAGACATTTCTCAGTGAAATGAGTCAAACGATGATAGGATCGCACCAATAATAGTACTGCATTTGTTTTAATTTTTTTTGTTAATTTTGTAAAATCGCGTTATAAACATTTGCCAGTTCTAGTTTTCAGTACCCTACAGTGTGAACCGCCCTCATTTTGCTGGACCACATCCATCAGACAGGGTGTAGTCATTATGACGTGTCACATTACAAACATATAAAACTTACCCAATAAAGACGGCAACATAATCTAACGCCTTTTCAAATCATTAAACCATATTTAGAGCTATAAATTTGGGTACATTTTGAAGATATTCTGGCAATGTTAACTGAATACGGGACCTTTGGCAGTTATGTCTTTGTGTTGCTGGAGATAATTTATTGAGTATAACTTAGTATTTTATAACTTTACAAATGTTTAATTACAACATAGTAAAGCTTTTAGGGTACAATACAAATTATCGAAATATTATTGCGACATACAATACACAAATGCCAAGCCAAGCACACAGTGTAACGTTAATTTCAACTCATTTAAATTTTGGAATATTTGTCGTGATGTTTTTTACTTTAAATTTGTGTTTTAAAAGTAACGGATGCCAATCAAATTCGGTGGTTAATAAAGGTGCCAATACGTGACACCAGCATGACAAATATTGCCAGAAATCTAAAGTAATCTTAAGGCCTAAGCCTTAATAAGTGCACAAAGTTAAAAGCTTTATCACGACAAAAATTCTCAAATGTTCTACTAAAATGGAATTCACTCGTTTACAAAGTAAAAGAATTCAAGCTTACCGTCCAAATACACTGCAGTCGAAAAAGACTTATCGTTTTCCACGACCGGGCGAATGGACTCGTAGGATATAGTATCTAAAAGGTTATCTCTCAGATCTAATACTATAAGATTTCGTACATCCTCGAGAATGTCTTCGTAGAAAATGGTCAATCTGTTATTTGCCAAAGTCAGTTTTCTCAGCTGTGTTAAACCACCAAACGCCCTGTCGGATATAAACTCTATTACATTGTTATCGAGCATCAGTTCCTTTAGACTCCATGCCTCACTGAAAGCTAAATTGCCAATCATCGACAACTTGTTATTCTTCAAATTTAACCTTGACAGATTTTCCAACCCCTGCAAAGTTTCTTTTGTAATAATAGATATGAAATTGTCCTCTAACTTGAGTTCCAATAGGTTATTCAAATGTTTAAAGGAACCGTCGTGTATCAAACTGAGATTATTGTTCGACAAATGTAGAACATGTAAATTGGGCAAGTTAAAAAATACGTCCCATCTCAATTCTGATATCAAGTTGTCTTCTAGACTCAGGTTCGATAGCATCATCATTTGTGAAAACGAATGCTTTTCTAGCATTCTGATCTTGTTGGATTTGAGTATTATTTGCTTTATTGTAGAGGAGTTTGTGAACGCGTACTGGGGAATGTAGCTAATGTTTCCAAACTGTATAGTTAGGTGTTTCAGATTGTCAAGTCTAACGATAGCTTTGCCTGGTATGAAGGTTAATGCCTCATCGGATCTGACATTAAATAACAATTGCTCTATTTCAGATTGTGACGAGAAATTCGGCCATATTGGATCATTTTCTGTGATACCACCGCCAAAGAGCCAGCAATCGGCTTTTTTCGCCATTTTAATTTTGTTTATATCGCAATAGCAATGCATGTTGGCCCGTCTATCCTTTATGTCGCATATGTTGACGAAAATTGGTACATATGAGTACCTTCTATTGAATGTCAATTCTGTATGGTTTTTGCTTTCCGTGATGGTCAGTTCTGCCGTCATAATAGACGCTAAGATGATGAAGTATGACGTCAGGTACCGGACCCCCATTCTTCTCCAAGATGAGAGCTGTAACAAATAAAAGGAAATTGATTCATAATAGAAATGGATAGTTATACCTAGGTGATTGAAGGTTACAGCTTAACGACCTGAACGCTGTGTCCATAGTTAAGGAATCTGTAGGCAATGAAGTAATTGAGTACTTAATATAAAGTATTGAGAGCGTGAAGATGATTTCAGATGGTTTTCAATATATCATTGTTATTGCGTTGACTGCGTTTCTTGTTGGTTCACATGATAATTACTCTACCTTCGAATTCTAAGCATGCTATGTTCACCTGTTATGAATTAAGCTAAAACTTTTGTAAAATGTAGTAGATAAGAATTGATGTAACAGTTGTTGGTGATCTACGTAAATAAATTTAAAAAAAAAGATAAGCAACATTTTGGTGTTGCAAGCGTCCATCGGCTGCGGTGACCACTGTTCACAAGGTATGCAGCATACTTGAGTTACGCCTTGGGGTATAATAGAATAACTTACAAAAAATCTCTCAAAAGCAAGATAATCTTCGGAAAAAATATTTTTATACAATTTTTTTATAATTTAATTCACTCGACTAATTATAATTCTACAAACATGAACTTCATAATGTAAGAAAACCATGAAGTTTTTATTAATTTGCTTTACAAATAAAATTTATATTCGACCTCATACAATTCAAAAGCTACTAGCCCACAATGCGCAATTAAACCAATTAACTACGCAGGCTTTAAGTTGATAGCGATTTATCACCATTAAAACGCGGCAAATTGAAATTAATTAATGCCTTGTCATGAAAACTAAAGCGGTACTTTCAGTTTTTCGGATTAAAAACTGTGTCCACTACTTTTGGTCAAACTTTGTTAGTGTTCCGAGTTCGGTCAGTTTTAAGCTCGAAGTCCCGTATAATTGCAGGCTTATCTGTTGCTTAGGAAAAAAACCTTTGTTCACATATACTGGGATACTGTGAGAGTTTTATTTTCAGACCTAGTAACTAGTTTTAGTTTTATAAATGCCTTTTGCTCTTTGCATTTATTGTTCTCAGTAAACCGACCTATTTGGCGTTGATGTCAGTGTACCTGCATTCCGCTCTAAAGGCGGTAAGTTCAATCTCTATTCGGAATAATATTATAAATTGTGTGTTTGATTTATTTAATTTGGAATGGAGGTTAGTACATCTTCTATCCGCTCCTAAAGTCATGCGTTCAATTCCTACTAAGACAAATAAAAATTCTCTACCATAAATTGCTATCGATCATCCTATTTCACAGTAAACGCTTTATAAATCATAATCGTGTCTGCTCTTTAAATTATCTATTGGTTATTTGAATTACAATCTTAGCCTATTTCACAATTTCCAAATACGTTTCCTTTAGCGTTTATTTGTGATATTGTCCTATAAAATAGTATTTTTTACTGACAAAATTAAATGTTTATCAAGGAAGTGGTCACATATTCACACACCTACCTTTAATTTATGTTGTTTACTTACTATATTGTAACATATTTTTTATTTCAATTTGGAAGAAACTGACTCTCAACATACAGCTTAAGCTAGTTTGAGGATCAGGGCTTGCACTGTACTTGTAAACTTCCCATTATCGCGATAAATTTTAATTATTGTTATTATATTGCAATACTTATTATATTATCAATTAAACAAATAATTGCGCGATGCTTTTGGAAAAAAAATCTGCACACAAATATATACACCCTCTCACTTGTACTTGTGAAATAGATCCACGGTTGAGACATTAAGACCGGCTTGCACAACAGCTCCTAATTAAATTTAAGCTAAATCAGATTTAAAATGTCATTACGTTTCATTCATTTGTTTACAGTTGAGAGGGATAGCACGATGTTTTAAATAGATTTAGCACTAAACAGAACTGGCTGTTGTGCAATAAAGCGCCCTAAAAGGCTGAGATAACAATTATAATGAATAATTTAAAAGAAAATTAAATTGCGCTCATCCACTCAAAATACTCTTTGGTGTTTTTCATAAGCTTTAACATGAACTTAAGTTAGGTGCTCGTACAAGTAGAAACGCTTTCAAAACATCGCAACCTCGTAAACTATATTCAAATGCAGATTTTATGTTCGTCTGCTGCGCTCAGGGTTGGCTCAATGACGATCAGCAACAATATAGAGATTCTTGTATAATAAAAGTATTTTTTTAAGAGTTAATGACCGCAGCATGACTGATTCAGAGGTCAAAGCGATTATAATATTATTTGAAAGGTTGCAGACCACAGTCAAAAGACAGTTTAAACAAGAACAATTAAGGATCCTACCAAAACCTAAGGAGCCGAAGCCAACCTCACCTGCAAGTGGTGCACCTGCCGATCAACGGACGACGCTGCGAACATAACAGTGCCCGTAAAGCGGCAATAGGCTCGCCACCTATAACGTGGGATCAACTATATAATTGGCGAAGTGTAGGCGTATCATATGTCTCTGCCTACCCCTTTGAAGAAACAGGCGTAAATGTATGTATGTATTTTTAATTTTGTTATCTGCCAAACTGTGTTGTCAAGTAAAATCTAAACAAGAGAGGCTCAGATTTTACTGCTTCTTGGTATGTGAGAGAAAAGGGCCTCCTCGATATGGGCACTTTAATAAGCTGAGATGATGATGTTCTATGACAATTACTTTTACTAAACTAAAAGTAAAAAATACTAAAAGAATAATTAGCGATAGTTTTTAAATGCGCCACCTTTCTTGGTGTAAGCCATGGCTTAATTAATAACATGTTATATCCACTTATAATTATTATTTCTTTTAAAACAGTTAATTTACAGTTAATATACAGTTATCACATTATATTATATTGTAATGTATTGTAATATAACTGGAATATTTTTGGCAGTGACTAATTCAAATTTTAATAGTTTTATGTGTTATAATTTTGTTAAGAAAATTTTTTATTTTATGTGTAGCATGCACTTATTTTCGCTTATACTGTGAAAAGGTCTGCTTAGACTATCCAGTTTCTATTGTTGTCGCCAGTGTATTCAGTCACTCGCAATGAGAATCAATCAACAAAGAAATGCACCTTATAGACAAGACGCGAATCATAACACGTACGGGGGGTAAAAAATTTATGTCATTCTACCCACTTTGAGTGATTATAAAAAAGTACCTACCTGTAACCGTGTTTTGTCGTATTTTTAATGGAAATTTACTTTATAAACGATATGACTACTTGCTTGCATAATTGAATTACCTTCTACACCTAGTAAACTAACAATCATTTTGAAATTATTACAATGTTACAGATTGTCGTTTATACTTAAATTCGAATACTAAATTTTATTGTATGATTTTTTTGTGTTATTAACATAAATTTAAATATTAGTTTAAAAGCAGTTGGTATTTACGTGCGTGTAAGATAGTTTGAATACTAGTTGTATAAGTGTTCTATGTTATTATACAAGCAAAGTGTACAATCATAATGGTATGCCCAATAAACGTATTTAATTTAATTTTTTAATTTATTTTTTTAACAAACTTAAAGTTGACGCATCTATACATTGCGTGCTGAAGCTTCAGTAAGTTGAATCGAGCAAAAACTCCAATTCAACTTTGTTCTGTTGCCAGTGCATAAATTAATTGCTCATAAATTTGCTTAACACATTTGTTCGAAAAGTGAATTAAATTGCATCATTTTACAGCTGTTAATTAAGTTTATTAATGAAACTTGACTATAACCATTATCGAGCGAGTGTTTTTTAATAATACTAACAATGTAATAAAGATCATAATAATTATTTCAGCCATATCATTATGTGCTGTATATATCCAATGCTAAACATTGACTTCCCAAACGTATACGTTATATTGGGGATAGTTGCCTATAATCACCACACTGGGCAGTTAGATAATTTAGCATACATACCTACATATATAAATTAACACCTGTTTCTTGAAGGTGTAGGCAGAAGTTCTAGAAGGTAATTATATTGTTTATCCTGTTTGTTTTGACGACCGACGACGAGCTTTTGTATTTGCCGGAGCCTCGTCCGTTGATCGGCAGGTGCACCACTTGCAGGTGAGGTTGACTTGGATTACTAAGGTATTGGCAGGAGCCTCATAGAAAGAGCCCCTTTTTTATATGTGCAAAGAGTTTTAATGTAAAAAGCAACATGGGTGTCAATGGCACAAAAAAAATATTATTCTCAAGTATACACAATGTAAAAATAAAAATATTGGCCCATTAACGACAACTAAAGAATAAGCTTTTATTAGAGCTCAGTGTTAAATATGGGTAACAACTATCTACAATAATGCCTTCTGTATTCATAATAATTACATAGTATACAGGGGTATATATTAGGTCGGGGAAAAAGTCTTTTTGCATAACGTAGGTATAAACTTATTATAAATTTTTTTTGACTGTACTATTTGTGTCTGGCTGGTTTTGGTAACATTAAAAAGGTTCCATTATAAAGAAAAGAAAAAAATAAAAAAAAAGTTGTTTCCCGCTATTTTTCATTTGTTTTTCTCTCCGTAAAAATGAGTGAATCTTATGAAGAAATTCGATACATTTTAAAATTTTATTATAAAAAAGGCAAAAATGCAACTCCAGCAGTGAAAAAAATTTGTGATGTTTATGGACCTGATGCAGTGTCTGTAAGAGTAGCACAAATTTGGTTCAAACGTTTTCAGTCCGGAAATTTTGATGTTAAAGATGCACCTTGCTCTAGTCGCCCTGTTACGAATAAAATGGACGCCATTTTTGAAAGAGTGGAGCAAGATCGGCATATTAGTAGTTACGATGTAGCTGAAGAACTGGGAATTGACCACAAAACAGTTTTGACCCATTTGAAGAAAGCTGGTTATACAAGAAAGCTCGATATTTGGGTGCCACACGAGCTCACTCAAAGAAACTTAATGAACCGTGTACTCATTTGCGATTCATTATTGAGACGTAATGAAACCGAGCCGTTTTTGAAGAGATTGATAACTGGCGATGAAAAGTGGATCACGTACGACAAGAACGTGCGAAAAAGGTCGTGGTCGAAAGTTGGCCAGGCTTCACAGACTGTGGCCAAACCAGGCCTAACACGAAATAAGGTGATGCTGTGTGTATGGTGGGATTGGAAGGGCATTGTTTATTATGAGCTTTTACCGCCCGGCAAAAGCATCGATTCTGATCTTTACTGCCAGCAACTGATGAGATTAAAGGAAGCAGTCGAGAGAAAACGGCCGGAATTGATCAACGGGAAGGGTGTGGTCTTTCATCACGATAACGCTAGACCACACACATCTTTAGCCACTCAGCAAAAATTAAGAGAGTTCGACTGGGAGGTCCTAGTGCATCCACCATATAGCCCTGACCTTGCGCCTTCAGATTTTCACCTGTTTCGGTCTCTGCAGAATTCTTTAGGTTCTGTAAGGTTGACCTCAAGAGAGGACTGCCAAAACTATTTGTCCCGTTTTTTTGATCAGAAGTCCCAAAGTTTCTACAGTAACGGGATAATGTCTCTGCCCACCAAATGGCAGAAAGTTATTCAACAAAACGGTACATATATATTGTAAATAAATGTAAATAAACTTTGAAAAAAATGTCTTGACTTTTCATACAAAAATACGAAAAGACTTTTTCCCCAACCTATTACTATCCCCTGTTTTATATTAAATACGGTATAGAGTGGTGTATATAGGGATCATACCAAGATCTAAGGACCCTAAGCCAAACTCATCTTCAAGTGATGAATATGCCGAACAACGAATGAGGCTCAGGCGAATAGAAAAGTTCTCGGTAAGCGGGTATAAGCTCGCTACCTATTACGTTGTACCTACAACATAACTGGCGAAATGTGACCGTGTAATATGCCTCTTCCAATCCCTTCGGTGAAATAGACGTGATGTTTTTATCATCATCATATCAGCCTTATGTGGGGTATTTGCCCATAATCACCACGCTGGGCAGGCGGGTTGTGATCGTAGTTCAAGCCAATACACAGCATGACGCTGCTGCCCATCATCCAGTTGGATTTCTCTCTATCGACTCTTACAACTTCACATGAGACGAGAGTGGGTGGTACTATGTCATAAGATATCTATATAAATAGTTATTTTATAAAACTAAATTTACTCCCTTTTTTTCATTTAAGTAATGGCTTCGTGTCAAGTATTTATAATATAAAAATCATAGCAAATGAGAATGAGTGGTAATAAAGATGATAAATGGTAAATGAGATGCCCTCCCTCTAAACCCCTTGAGTTCTCAGTAAAGATGTAGGACTATAGTGAGATTTAACATGGACTTTTTAAGAGAATTTAAAAAGCTATGTTGCACAGATTTGTTTTATTTACCAACACTCATGTACGTTCACTAACACTTAACAGTTAGTAATCCGCCGTTATTACCTACACATTATGTTCGAAATATCACAAATTTTAGAAAATAAAACAAAACTGCAGACATGACGCTTTACTTTCCCTCTAAGAAGTCTCTAACTGCCTTTACTACCTGACTGACAGATACAGACTGACAAATCTTGAGAAAACCAAAACAGACAGATAAACTGACAAATTCTGACAAAGAACCCAGTTCCTTTTACTCCTTTATTATGTAACCGCTCATATTTCTTTCATTGCTGTTAAAAAAATATATGAAATTTCCATTTTGTGTAAATGTTTGACGAATCTAAATGATCATGTTGATCTTAAAGGCAATAAAGTACCTATAATTTATTTTATTTTACTTTATCTTGTATGATATAATTTTTTTTGTATTAAAAGCTTCAGCTTGCATTCAAAATGATATAACCTCATAGTACAGTTACTGAGCCACGCGTAGTACATATATTGTTATTGCGGCAGCTATGTCTGTGGTATTTTAAATACTTTTAATGCATACGATAAGCTACTTAAGCTACCATTAATATTAATAATTAAACACAAAGGCTTATGTTCTTTTCCATTGATTAATTCGGTTTTATTTTAATTAAATGTTAAATTCTGATTTCGGTTTTGCTCTGAGTGAAAAGATTAATCTTGGAAAGGCTTTGTTCATGGGTTATGTTTGTTTAACAAGCTTGTTATTTTATTAGTAGTATGAAGTTTTGATATTAAATGTCATGCTAACGGTCACCTATTCAAGGTCTAATCTATTTTTTTTTGTTGAGTACTACTTACAAATAAAATAAATATATATTTTCTAACAATTACTTGTGTTATAGATAGTTGACGACCGATATGTCGTGGAGGTCAGTATACCTACACTTCACTCCAGAGGTCGTAGGTTCGATTCCCACACAGAACAAATCTTTGTGTGCATGAACATGAATATTTGTTCTGATCTGGGTGTTTTCCTATGTATATTAAGTATGTATTTGCAAAAAAGAGTATGTAAATATGTTTATCCGTTATTTAGTATCCATAACACAAGTTCTTAACTTATCTTAGAACTAAATATTTGGTGTAATTGTTAGAAAACATTTATTTATTTATTTATTTTTAGATGCTGCATAAAAATTAATACCTTTTTTTTGTTAATAAATACTTAAGATACATAGGACACATCTAGATCAGGATTAATATTCCTCTTATCCTAAGATATGTCAATTCTCATGTCCACAAAGATTCGTTTTACCAACACTTATAACCTCAGGAGCGGAAGGCAGGTATCCTAAATTCTATTTCATATTGGCCTTAGTTGTTGATTATGTAAAAAAAATCAAACAATGTCTCTAACGATACAGTACAGCTAAATGTCTCCATAAAAGTGCTAAAAGAGAAACAGTTCAGTTTTTATACTTTTATTTCCCAAGAGTGACAACCATAAATATGCTTGCCATGCACCAATTTGCAATCGTCTTGCTCTAGGCTTGCATAATAGTCCTGTCTCATTTACTCAAGTACCACTCTGTGAGGGAGACGAATATACAATTCAACATTAGCAATTATAATTTCTGTTACGGTTGCCCTCCGTTTCGAATTCCCGCAAACATTTAACTGTACAACCAGTTCATATGGCAACGAATTGCTTCTCTATAAGGATTTTTATATATCTTGATTGTTTCTGGGAATTTTGATAAAAATCTGGATGTTAGTGGTATAAGGTAAGTAAGGTAAGGTATACAGTAATTAATAGCGTCTCCATAGTTGTCTATAGGTAAGGTAAGAAATATAGATATGGTTGGCTATAAGTTAAAAGTAAGCCTATATACAAAAGATCCGACATAAGGGTCAAAGTGCGCCACGAACAGTCTGTGACTCCGTGATAAGAAAAGATAATATAAGAGATGAATGAAACAAAATTAAATTGAAACGTTTACTGAGAAAGCACATAATAAATATGCTACCATAGACGAACACTGTAATTATAATTCAGATATTCTAATTGTAAAAATAAAAATATGTATTTATAAATTTTTAATGTTTAATCATAGTTTATAGTAATTGATCCTTGAGTCAAACTGTTTGAACAGTTTCGTTGGACATCTTTTTTATCTTATATGCAACACAATATTATACTTTGTAAATAATTAAATAATAAGCCTATGTTAGCAACGTCCATTCAATAGATATATTTCATAATATTAGACCATTAACATCTTCCTACTGGTCACGGGACTTCTGTCACGACCCAAGTTGAGAGGGATATATGTTAAGAAATGACCTCCTGGTCAGGGTAACCAGGAGTCCACTTCCTCGAGACACATGTCCCTAAGAGATAACAGCAGAATATTACTATTCATAGCATTCAATAACCAAAGTGAGACAGATTCAGGTTATAACCTAATCCTCACCTCTACCCCTTGGACTCAATTTGAAATGACGTATGCAGGTTGGTGACAATTTGTACAACCTCTGGTGTAGTTTAACTTAAATCACCCTTCCATAGGTATGTATAGGGGTCATAATAAGACCTAAAAGCCCAAGCCAACCTCACCTGCAAGTGGTGCACCTGCCGATCAACGGACGAGGCTCTGGCGAACATAACAGTGCCCGGTGAGTGGCAATATGCTCGCCACCTATTACGTGGGACCAACTATATAATTGGCGAAGTGTGGACGTTCAATCTGCCTGTCCCTTCGAGGAAACAGGCGTGATGTTATGTATGTATGTAATGTTTTTAACCAACGATATTCTCCATTCTATAATAAAAACAAGTATTTTTTGACAGAGTTGTGATATTTTTATTGTATTGTAAAGAAGACATGTTCCGATTAAGTATAGAATAAAACATCCGTCAATTGACCTCCACGGCTCCACGATGATAGGCCATTACTCTTTTCATGACTTTTGCACAGAGATGTGGCTGTATCTCACCGATGACGCGTTGGATTTCCGATTTGAGCTCAGGAATTGTTTCAGGTTTATTCGCATAAACCCGTGATTACACAAAATCCGAAAAAAAAAAATCGCACGGCGTTAAGATTACTTTCAAAGTGCTGTCTTACTGAGACACCCTTTATAATATTAGCAGGAAGTAGGCTATATAGATTACATTATAGATGTAGTTAACAACGACCTCAGGTGAATGTAAAGACTTATTATTGGTCTTGAACATTTAATTTGGACAGTCTTCTCAAAGTCCTTCTTCACATTTCCTTACAAACCGTGCCGCTATGAAAGAGATTTATTGCAATGGCGAAGACAGCAATATTAAAATCCATTATAAAGAAACGCTTTTTATAAATGACATTTTTACTTCAACACCAAGGTTTTATATCATAACATTATTTATCTCCATTGTCCTTGTCTAAGATTGAATGTTAACTATGTTTTGTGTTCTACGAATTACAAGGCATTTGACAAATCATTACGTTAATTAAAAAATAAACTGCAACACAAGGATATACACATATTATTATGCGAGAAAGTATATCTCTAACGGAAGGAATTGTTGTCACACTGAGGTAACCAGAGAAATCTTAATAATATTGCATTATTGTTTAAATTCCTTTATCCATAACACTTCTATTTGTTGTAAAGGTTTTTAGGATTGACAGGGTTAACTTGGCTTAATATATCGCTTCCAGTATATTCTTTTATGTTTTCCTTAAACATTGACCAATACATACATACATACATAATGTCACGCCTCCTTCCCGTAGGGGTAGGCAGAGATCACATCCTTCCACTTGCTACGATCTTGGCACACACTTTTAGCTTTTAGCACTTTACTCATTAACCTTCTCATACACGCGTCGGCTTAGGGTACTTTTGACTTGCCCTTTCTCTGCACATTGACCAATAAGCGGTGATATTTAGTTTATAATATACCTAGAAATAAGCTTAATCTGTATTAAAATTGACGATACAGTATTCCGCTCGAGGGCGAGAAGTCACTTGTCTTTGCTTTTAGTGGGGAACCTAGTTATCCAACTAGCCTTGGCTGTAGCACGACGTCAAAGGTTAGCCGACCAACTTCGGGCTTCATATTGTATGCGGTTATTAAATTCACTTTTGTGGATTAGCCGGGAGGGCCGCAGGAAATTGACTTGAATGCATAGCTCAAAGCCGGGCGAGTCGATAACGGATGGAGAGCTTTTAGACTGTGTACTTCGTTCAACTTGTTTTGAGGTTGCCTTGCTCAATTATCATATAAGTGTTACGGTAACGTTGGCCATTTCATCGCATTTCAAGTTGACTTTCCCTTTTAGACTATTTTGCTAAGATTTAGATTTAATTGTTATGTTATTAGGTATTGTTAAAAAAACCTGAACTTTGTCATTATTTATGTGGCAGGGAACATAGTCAAAATCAAAGTATTTATTGCCAGAACTATGTTGTATATAAAGGATGTTTTAAAAAAGGTAGTATCAAACATAGACCCGGATAGGGCACATCAAAATAAATAAATTGTTATTATTATCAACAAATTGAATTAAAACAAAATAAAATATGAGACAATAAAAATATATATTGAATGGGTTAGATACAAAATATGGAAGTGGTATAAAAAAATATCTAATAATAAGTGGCTTCTTATCGCTGCCTGCACAAATACATATATATAATATATTCATAGCGATGCAGGAATACCAGCGCTGCTGTATTATTCGATGCGGCAAGCATTACGCTGATGTATAGCTATTTTGACAGGTAACTTTACTTATGCTGTAGAGTTTTTTTTTTCTTTAAATATTTTTGTTTTTCTTTCTGAGACTGTTTAAATTAATTGTTTATGTAATGTTATTTTCGTCATTAAAAAATATTATTATTCTTTCACGCCCCGCAGAACATACTCTAAAATGATCGACGATAGCCCAGTGGCGTAGTTAGGTGCGTAATTATCGCTTGCTCTGTGCCTATCTTTGCGGGTCTGGCCCCCATACAATAACTAACTCAGTGAGTAATTTTACATATATCGTTAAAAATATAATTAAAGAGGACATAAATATTCACAAAAAGACGACAATTTTGTCTGGATTGATTCCCCAGCTATCTACGAATAGCAGCTATATATGGCAGTTGTTGTTTAGGAAGTCAATGTCTTCTTATATTCTGACAACTGGTTCAACAACATAATGATAATTCCTTTTGGGTTGTGGAGGTCAGAGTCAGTCGCTCTATGTAATAACTGAAGTTCAGCCAAATCTGGTTAGACCAGTGACAAACCCTGGGCTCTGGGCTTAAGTTTGGGGTAACTGGGATATGATTGCCATGAGGTCGAGACAGATAGTTACAACTTACCGACCACTACTATGTGTCATAGTTTTCGTTTTAAATACCAAAGATGAAAACTATTATTTATCTGCAATTACTGCAATTAAATTAATAGGTTTCGTAAGGAGCTGCGGGACTGTTCGAGAGGGTTACCGCGGCCTCGGGACGTAGCAGGCTCAAGAAGGAACATGAATGGTTTTAATTCAGTAAACGCCTGACACATCGACCTTCTCCCACTGAGGGTTAAAAGATCATTTTCCAACCGAAAAAAAAAATATTTCGTCTGATGTTCGTTAGTCTCAGAACTACTTTAATCAACAACAAGTTATACCCAAGCTTGCAGTAGAGTTACTTCTTTAACCTAACTGCTTGCCGTTTAGCTAATCATTCACTGTCTAAAAAGCCTCGCTAGTAACTAGCTCTGGCTCGGTTTTACCGCTCAGTCCCTTAAGACTCTGACTAAGAACGGCAGCTTGCTCTAAGTATCAGATGACGTGTATGGGGCAAGAGATAGGTGGGAACGATTTGGATTTATTGAAAATGTTTTTTTTATTATAAAATCGTTATAGTTTATTTGATTTTATTTTTCTGTTTGCTTCATTATTTAGCTATTATTATTAGCTAATGAATTGATTTTTAGAGAATTTTCGCAACAACGGCATAGTTTCAAAGTCTTTACGGATCTTTCTTACGGATTCACCCAACCATAATCGCTAGACCTGCTTTCATGGGGGCTCATTTACATTATTTCGTCTGGTAGAAGATCCACTCTTTCTCACAAGGATATATAATTTGCAGCGTTATTCAAGTTTACATTGATTTGATTGAAGATTTACCGTGACAGAAGGAACATTAACGATTTTTAATAAAAAAGAGTCTGACACACTCTTCTGTTTCACCTACATTCATCTGTAATTTGATAATTATCCATCAGGAAAAGAAAGATGCTAGTCGGATTTATCAGATTTCATGACATTTTCTGCTGGTAACAAGCTGAAGTGGCGCTCCTATATAAGTGTTTCGGAAAAAAGCTTAACATGAATAAATGGGTTCTAGTTTTGTAACTTCAAATTTTTACTCTTCGCTTCTGACTTGGACAGCTCATCCGTTTCACAGTCCGTTTATCCATTATTCACTGCGTCGACGTTCGGCTAAACACTTAACTCGCTTACGTCGGTGGTAGCTCGCCTACCCTGTGTTCTGAACTCTCAGAAGCGTGCAGCATGAAACGTGGCATCCCAAGCCGCCTTTCACACCATTTGAAGCCACTGACCTTATTTAATCACTGTTAAATGTTTTCTGAACCAATGTTTAGAATGCAATCATTGGGGTCTTAAATAGAACCTCAAATTCTGTTTTTCTTTATGGAATAAGGTACGCTATTCTTGCTTGACAGAATCTGCTATCGAACTCGTCGTCACATCGCATGGTAACTAAGATTTTTATACAGCTTAGGTTTCTGTACCCGCTATTGCTAAGCCTTTCTGTCTATCGAGCATTAGAACAGAAAATTAAGCAATGAAATATTTATTTATTTCATTGGTTTATTTTTGTATAATAACAGCTTAATGACATTATTTTACGAACATAAATACACAAAACGAGACTCGTTTCAGCGTAGTAGCGCGTGAATTTTACAAAGATATTTTTAATCCATCACTTGCTTACAATGGATTTCCGCAAAGTAACGCCTGAATCAATAAATTATTTAGGATATTTGATGGTTGACATACTCTTTGACAGCAGCCATGACTTTGTTTTCTTTGCAGTATGGCAGGAAGCATCGACTTGTATCAAAATGAAAGAAATTGATGTTTGAGTGACGAAATGGAAAGTGATCACGCGCAAACTGCAATCTCTTTTTCTTTTGTAAGGCAGTCAAAAGTAGTTTCTCCTTAGCTGTGTAAAACCCGTAGCCCATTATTTTTAAAACTCTTTTGCAGTTATCAATTGAGACATATTTTTAAATCATATCTCTCCATTTTGACGACCGATATGGCGTGGTGGCGAGTATACCCGTATTCCACTCCTGGGGTCGTGGGTTCGATTCCCACACAGGACAAATATTTGTGTGTATAAATGTAAATATTTGTTCTGGTCTGGGTGTTTTTCTATGTATATTAAGTATGTATTTACAACAAAAAAAAAGTGTTTATATATATTTAGTTTATCCGTTATTTAGTATCCATAACACAAGTTCTTAATGATGCTTATCTTGGAACTATATAATTGGTGTAAGTGTCAGAAAAAATTATTTATTTCTTGCACCATGAGTCCTTCAGCTCAAGCACGACGATTTTTTTGATAATTTTCTTAGTGATTCTGTTCTACACTGGTGATGCGGGGTCGGCGGTTTTCTGCAAGTAAGAAGTATTCCCAATCTTTTTATAGTGCTAAATGATAGATTGCACTGTAGATCTGTGCAGTGTGGCGGTGGGTAATGGGTAACTTGCCGCCCGTCCGCCTACTATAGGCGACAGGCCGCGTCGACGGCGCGTTCGTGTTCCACGCGCTCCTCAAAGAGATGTCAGCACAATGAGGGGCCCCGGGGAGGGGGCCAAGTCTGCCGGGGTTGCGGGACTGTTCGAAAGGGTTACCGCGGTCTTGGTGTTACAGGCTCAAGAATGAACATGGATGGTTTTTAGTCAGTAAAAGTCTGACACACCCTTCCGGTTCACCCACAGCGGAAGACGGTCATTTGATGATTTTCCATCCGAAAAAAAATATCTATGCAGTGTAAAGTCTTTCGCGATTTGGTACCTTACTTGTTTTGCCCGCCTCAATTCCACAAACTATTCGCTTTCTAAGTTCTCTACCCACTGGTTTGCCACGACCCATTTTTTCTTGGAGACTGAAAAAATTAACTGAATTTTTCAGAATTTATACTATCCCACTTGTTATAATGACTAAGAATTAATTTTTCAAACATAAATTTAAAAAAATAAATGTAAACAAGGGAAGAAAAGTATTTAACTCAATGATAGACGAACTCTTTTGCATCGATTTACAACTAGCTGAACTATTTTGCTTACTATTTTCTCGACTTAAAAGCAGCATATCTCCTTATTTAAAAGGCTGAAATAGTTTATTGCTTCAACATTAAAAAGTGCAAAAGTAACCGACCATGAGATGATAGAACAGTTTTTTTGTTTACGTAAGTAGAAAAATAATTAAGTTTGAAAAAATCTTTCTCCACGTTTTTCGTACTAGACGAACTATTTTGCATCGGGGCTCGAATTCAGATTTGTTGTTAAAAGTTCGCATTCTTCTGTTTATCGGAATACGCGTATTGGTCATAGAAATTACCTGGAAACTATCAGTGCGCTTAACTAAAAGGTTGGGTAAATCATACCTTTGTCAGACGATCCGACTGTGGAATTCTCGGACAGCTCGTGTATGCCAATCCCTTTTTCGCTTAAATTCTGTAAGTGGGGTCGGGATACTAAAGGTTACCACGTTCACATTTCAAGCATAAACACAGTAATACTTTAAACGCTCAACGTTAGGCGGCATAATATCTGGTAAAGTACTTAACTAAGCTACATTTGTCTAAAAGTAACTAAAACTTTGTAACAATGTGTTTTGAGCTAAACATAAAATCAGCTCAGTCTATTGGGGTCCCACTTCGGAGCTCGACCATTCTCTCGTTATCAAGGTGAGACGGATTTGGATACTATTCCACCCAGCCATTCAATACAAGCCAACCCAGTCAGATTAGCGGAGGCAGGCATATATATATATTTTTATTTCTGGCTTATTATCAATTATTTAGTTCCAAGATAAGTATTATTAGGAACTTGTGTTATGGATACTAAATAACGGATAAACACACATAAATATTTTTTTTTAAACAAGTACCTAATATAAATAGGAAACACCCAGACCAGAACAAATAGGTGTTCATGTTTTTTCATATTTGTCCTGTGTAGGACTCGAACCAACCTCCTCTATACTCAATTCCACGCCATATTGGTCGTCATTTATAGCTGAAATGTGACATGCTTAACGTGCCTTCCGAAGCACAGAAGCGCTCTTTATTAAATGTCACAAAGGCTCAGGTCACCCATCCAAGCAACGACTTCTATGACATCAGCTTGACATTAGTGATCGATTCCGACTGCCTAGTACCGCGGAGTTACGAGCGCTTCGTTATCATGTTATGTAAATAAACTTTTTTTCATATTATTAAAAAAAATAAACCACTTCTGTGATATTGTTTGTTTAGCACTTACAGATCATTATTTATTAAACTTATAATTAAAATTCTGTCGTTTCATAAATTTATCAACAAATTTGACTTCTAAGTGTTAATAACACATATTAACAAAATTTTGTCCTTATTAAAATTTTCATAGCCCTCTTGACGTTTCTCTGAAAAGGTTAGGAGTAATATATAAAATAATTTAAAATGTCACATTACTTCCTAGTCAACGAATATGGAACCAACAGCAATATAAGCAGCCAACGAATAGATACTTACAATCACGCCTGTTTTTCCGAAGGTGTAGGTAGGCAGAGGCATATTATATGCACACATTTCGCCACTATTAATGTTCATTTTATTTTATTTCATTCATTTCCATATATTTACTACGTTAACCCCAAATACTTTATTGTACATCAAAGATAAGCTCAGCTCTTAAATTCCTTACTAGATGCTCAATCAGTATTTTTGATGTTGAATCCAGTCTATTTATAAATAACAAAAAAAAAAATATGTCTGGAGTAGAACTGAAAGATTGCAGATTGTTTTTAATTGTTTACACAGTTTTTATTTGTTACGATTGTTGGTCCCACGTAATAGGTGGCGAGCCTGTTGCCGCTAACTTTCCTTGAAATGTTTGCCAGAGCCTGGTTCGGTGATCGGCAGGTCCACCACGTGCAGGTGACGTCAGCTCGGACTTCTAAGATATTGGTAGGATCCTTATACATTTATAGACATATACGAATATTGTCTTTAATATTACATTTGATTAGGCTACTCTGAACCGGGACTGACGCAAGAAGTCTCTGTTTATACTCTAGCAAAATATGAATCTGTTTAATTAAATTACACGGCTAAGGTTATTCGTGAAACGTACGTAGGTACGTAAGCGTTGACAAGATTCCATATATGCAGAAAATATACGATGATTCAGTACATACATTCTATATTAATACTTTTTAAAGCACTTGTTCTTTTTTCAAAACCACATACCCATGAAACTACGAGCTAAGAATGAAGTTTATTTTTTTTATCAACAAATAATATTGAACATAAGAAATTACCGTTAGATTCTCCAACTGCATGAGTCCACTACTGAATATTGGCTGTCCCCATAGACTACATTTTATTGGGGGTATTTGCCCATAATCACCACGCTGGGCAGGCGGATTGGTGATTGCAGTTCAAACCAGTACGCAGGATGAAGCAGCTGCCCGTCATTGGGTAAGATTTCTCTTCGTCGACTCTTACGACTCCCCGTGAGATGAGAGGGATCATGGCACTAATCTAGGCCACCGTTCGTGGCACACCGTTAGATTACTGTATAAAAAACTTAATGAACTGTGTTAAAAGGAAAACAAACAGAAGTTCGTATCAAACCAATAATTGGACCCACGGGACAGCAGACTAAGTAACACGTTTCATATTGTTCTCAAAAAATAGCTGGAGCTAAGTACACAGTAACGTAAGTAAGTACACGCGAAGCTATGTGGTCGGGAGCTATTAATGGTGTAAAGTAATAAATAATAAAAAAGTTTATGGAACAAAACTCATTTTCACAATACATTTGTTACACTTAAATACCTAAACTAGGTCTAACCTGTTCTTATAGGTATCTATGCTCTCTATCCTAAAGGCTGTTTTAAGTATAATAAAATTAAATATTAGGCTTAAATAATTACATGAATACCTACAATATACATAAATTGAAATACGAAAATAAATATACATAAATATAATTTACTTTTATGTTACTTCGTTATTATAATATTAAGTAACTTTAATTAAGACTTCTTCGGTGTCACTGTAATTCTTTAATAAAGTAGAGTTTGCAGAGGTCAATCCTTGAATAGGTGACCGTCTAATTATGGCATTTAATATCGAGCGCTTCCGTGCTCAAGACCGTATAGAACAAGGGTGATGGAACTCTTTGGGTCTGCCGCTACACGGGCGGTACGGCACGGTATCTTTCTTTGAATGTTTATTCCTTTATGAGTAAACCTAAAATTTTTAAGTATCTCTTTTTCTTCTCAATTTCCAGATAGAGCAGCTAATAGGGTGGATTTCTGAGTGGGGACTGTTGGGATGACAGCTCAAGCTTAGAACTTTGGGTTTTACTTAATGTTACGGACAAGGAGACTTGCTATTGGTATATAAATCATAAAAATACATTGTGTTATAAAATTATAATTTTATGAAACAGTAGGGTGTGAAGCTCTGATCTAACCGCCGCGGCGGTACTTTTTCTAAATGTTTTTAAGTAACAAACGACCACAAAAGCGTCCACTGCGTCTCTCTGAGGAGGTCCTCCCGGTTTTGGTCCGGGGGACGTTGGCCGCGGGCGGGGTGTCAGAGCTGCAACCCAGGTACTGGTCCCCCGCATCTTTCGCAACAAGCGCCGGGCGTCGTCGGGAGATTTTTAGTGGGTATTACTGCTGGCGGTCGTGTCTACCGGTGATGAGTCCCACACACCTCTCTCGGTCCCCCTTTGGCCGGGAGATTACCGACGTAAATCAAAAAAAAAAAAGGTTCCCTAAACACAGTTTTTATGCACCGTTTAAAACAGTAGTATGTGCTAAACATTTTAATCAAGTTTATTTAATATTTATTTTAATAGTACAGTTCTTGTCATAATCTCGATTAGGTTAGTTATTTATTGAAATAATAATATAGGAATATATATCATACCACGCCCATATATAGGACCTCGCCCATTTTAGATATACTCTTGACTATAGATCCCGTTTAAGTAGTTTTAGCAACGTCCTTATTTAAGGAGATCTCTAGGGTAAACGTGTCAACTGGTAAGAGGTTAGCCCTTGTTTCACTCCGATCCCATTTCGGATTTAACCACAATATAAACTTACTACTTACGATTAGGGATCCTTTTTTTTTCTTTTTTGATTTACGTCGGTAACAAAATGCATTTACGCACTCTCCCAGGAAAAGGGGGACCGAGAGAGGTGTGTGGGACTCGCCACCGGCAGACACGACCGCCAGCAGTAATACCTTCTAAAAATCTTCCGACGACGCCTGCCGCTTGTTGAGAAAGAGGCGGGGGGCCAGTATCTGGGTTGCAATTCTGGTATCTATAAGAAATGTATTGTCATAAATAGGCGTGCTATACTTGGCCCACACAAATACGAGATATCGCTGCATATATCGGAGAAGTAGCACGACTACATGGTACAAACCGGCCAAGTGCGAGTCGGACTAACGCACGAAGGAATTCGTTCGAAATTTCAATGGTGCCGAATTTTATTTGTTGTTTAATCTAACGCTCAAATTCTAAATTGTATACATAAAGGATTATAGTAACTGAAGAGGGCGTATAATTAGCTTTACGCTCTCTATGCGTATTTAGATATCCTGTAAATATTTAAGCTTCTACCTGTTGCCTTTATCAATATCTATCGAAAACAAGCTAAAAAACACGTTTGTTGTATAGAAGCCTTCCTTCCATATTAATTTAGTTATTTATTTTTAAAGTGAATATGTAACTATATATTCTATGAATATTTCAAACGTCTACATGTTCCCATTATCAATATGGTACCAAAACGAGCATAATCACGTTTGTTCCCATACAGCATTCTGGTTTTCATTATGTGTTGTTATAGCGACATCATCTGCAATCAACTATCACGGTTCATGAGATACAGCATGGTGACAGACGGACAGCGGAGTTTTAGTAATAGGGTACCGTTTTTCACCCTTTAGGTACGGAACCCTGAAAAGCGACAATGACACGCTATCTGTTAATGGTTTCATAAAACAAAACAAATTGCGTCAGACTTCAAATGAATTACGATGCTTATGTTTCGTTGGAGGGTTGCAGAATTGTATGAATTTCAAATTTATTGTTCGTTATTGGTAAGAGTTGCATGTGGGGAGTGCTAAGTGTATGGGTGCCCTTTGGTTCGTCTAAAAATTCAAGTCATAACATTACATGGCCAAAATGTATTGGCCTAAACTTAAAGCGAACAACTATAATTTTGCCTTACAAGCGACCATTATCATTTGATTAGAAGCTGCGTTGGTGAACAAAAACTACCTCCGATGATAAGATCGCGTGGATCTACTGAAGCAGTGACAAAAACCATGTTGCCTGCTTTCATACCGCAAACCTGCTTGCATGCCAATACAAATGAATGCTTTGTGATAATCAGACTTAATTGCCAAGTGCCACACACACAAAATAAAACAAAACTTACTTCTTCCGAGGAAGAGAAGAAGAGGTTGGCAATTCTGGGTGGCAAGAGAGACCAGTGTAGTTCGCAGTTCGCAGAGTGATTTTTTGGACTGCCTAGACTGCTTACTATCAGGCAGGATGCAGTCATTATGATGTGTCACATTAAAAAAAGCATCCTTCTACTAAGCACAAGGGCCTCCTGCCCCTGCTGCCTAAGACCCTTCTGGTCCACCCGCTGCGCCATCCACATGTCCCTTTTAGATCCCCTCCAATAGTCAGTACTAGTTGCACCCAGAGTCGCTGGTCTCCAGGTGTCACCTTTACCCTAGCGGCTTCTCTGCCCTACCGGGAGTCACTCAGCCCCCTACTACGACAAGGTGGAGAGCAATGACGGGGGGGCATGGTGATGCGAATACCACATGTAGTGATAACCATTTTCAAACATCTTAACTTACCGTCGTATTTAAAACGTATTTCCTAAATATCATAGACATTATAACATAAAACATTTAACAGAAAAAAACTGTCTGACCTGAAATCTAAATTCACCACATTAAGTTAATAATTAAATTCGATTAGTATGCACCAATGATCTGGTCAAGGTGACGGAAAGTAGGTGGACGCCGACAGCTCAATATCGATCGACGTGGAGAGTAGTATAGTAAGTAGGCCTATGTTCGGCAATGGATTTCTTTTCACTGTGATAATTTATTTAAACTCTTTAGTGCACATAAATCAAAAATATCAAAACAATACATAAAAAATTACATGTACAAAAGCGAATTCCTCATCCCTCCCCGTAGGAATAACGGAATCAGAAGTATCCTAGGTGATATCTCAGTCATCATGAAGTGTCACATTAAAAAAACCTTCTATTACTTATACCAAATACATTTTTCATTTTCAATGACATGTTATAAACTAACTAAAACTACCTTTGACGACCAATATGGCGTGGTGGCGAGTATACCCGCATTCCACTCCTGAGGTCGTGGGTTCGATTCCCACACAGGAGAAATATTTGTGTGTATAAATATGAATATTTGTTCTGGTCTGGGTGTTTTTCTATGTATATTAAGTATGTATTTACAAAAAAAAGGATTTATGTATGTTTATCCGTTATTTGGTATCCATAACACAAGTTCTTAATGATACTTATCTTGGAACTAAGTAATTGGTGTTAGTGTCTGAAATATTTATATTGTTATATTAATATTTATACCTGTGAGCTAAATTTAATCCCAATACGTTAAGTAGTTTTTGGGTGTATAGGGTTTCTACCACGATCTAAGGAGCCCAAGCCAACCTCACCTGCAAGTGGAGCATCTGCCAATCAACGGACAATGCTCTGGCGACCATAAAAGTTATCAGTAGGCGGCAATAGGTTCGCCACGTGGGACCAACAATATAACTGGCGAAATGTGGGCGTATAATATGCCTCTGCCCCTTCGAGGAAACAGGCGTAATGTTATATGGCGTATGTAGAACAGTATTCGATTAGACAGGCTCAGACATTAAACTCTTTTAAGGAGAGGGTGGAGTCTTACTTTTTGAATATATCTGATTAGTTGTTTGTATCAATTTTTTAAATATAATGTACATATGTATATGTATGTATGTATATTTATATATGTGTATTTATCTATATGTATATGTATGTGTGTATATATTTATATATTATATACTTGTGTATTTGATTCATATTTAATAAATAGTTTTAGTGTATATTGTTTTTAAAAATTATGTGCTCTGCCTACTGCTGCTTTCGTCGGGTTGTCTGGAAGACATCGCTTTTAGCGAGTTTTTTGGTCAATAAAGAGTATATCTATCTATCACATATGTTTCAACTCACATCGGGCTATCATTTATCACGACCTTTTGTGAAAAATATATTAAAATATTTAAAGCTAACAAAGTAGTCTCCATGTGCTATCCATCGATGTGGAAAGTATGTCATGAACTCTACTTTCATTTATTTTTCAGGATAGTAGAGTTCAATTTATATCGGCAGTCTGTATTATTTATTTATTTTATTTTTTTGTATTTTCCTTGTAAGGTGTAAAGCGTGAGTGTATGTGTGAAATTGTAATGGCTAATGTATTTTAGGAAAATCGCTTTGGTATATTTGGTACAGAGGTATATGGCATAGTAAGCGAACAATAAAAAATAACAGCAATAACGAGCGAGCGAGCGAGACCCGTTCAAATTCAGAGGATCTCTGGTTCCAACACTGGTGGATATTACTTTTCAAAGTTATGTGTGTAATTATCGCTTGCTCAGTGCCTCGGAAAGCACGCTAAGCCGTCCCGGTGGTCCCGGTGGTCGCGGCTGTCATAAACATTTGGTAGTCGTTATAAGAAAGTCATTGCTTTCTGATGATGTTTCCCTCAGGTTTGAAATTCAGCCAAAATTGTAGTTAAAACAGTGAGTAGATCCTGGGCCCTAAGCATAAGTTAGGGCAACCGGTATAATGCTAGGATATGGTCAGGGATCCAACCAGTTTCTTACAACTGGTGCACCAGCCGATCAATGGAAGAAGCTCTGTCAAACATCAACCTACCTAATATTTGTCATATTATTAGTTCTAAGTTTTTACGTATGTTTTTTTATTTTCATTTTAATGTCAGTTTTTCTGATTAATTGATTTTTTTAAGCCACTCTACCTCAAATGGGCGGTGCAGCATTAAGCTGATGTATCGCCCTTTTGACAGAAAACATTAAATCACTTATTTTGTTGATAATTGTATTTTTTTTTAAATATTTTCAATTTGTTTTTTGTTTATGTGATACTGTTTGATCTAATTGTTTGTATAATGTTCTTTTGTCAATAAAAAATATTCTTATTCTTATTGTTAATCCTATTTATGTAGATTATTTTTAAATAGCAGTTCAGTCTGCACATAATGGGATTTTTCTGAGTATGTAAATATTATATGTATATGCACGTATCAGTACGTCTGAAGGTCTTGATTGGTTGGTATATTAAAAGTATTTCATTAGATGAAACCTTCTTAGGTAAGTTTGTTTTTCGGGAGTTGTTGGATTGCTTTTATTTTCAAGGAAATTCTGAGGCCAATAACTTTAATATTGATGTCTGAATCTTAATAAGAAATATGTTTTATTTTTTTCTAGGTAGTTTATTTAAGTTGTGTTATTCTTTCATAAAGCTTCCATTAAATTTATAAAATATATTTTTGAATACTGTACAGTTAGTAAATATTTCATTCGTATGTTATTGATGAAAAAAACATAAAAGCTTTTACAACTCGCATATACCAGAAGTTAAAGTGTCTCGAATGCGGTGCTTTAAAGGCCTTATAACATTTCATAAAATGCGGGTTAGAGCGCTATGTATTTGTTGCAATCGTACAAAAACTCTAAAACGCTCTCTACCAAAAAGTATATGTATGTTTAAAAACTTTTTTTAGTAGTCTCTGCAGTGTGGTACCGGCCTAGAATAGCTTCATCTTGCCGAGAGTCGTAAGAGGCGATAAAGATAAATTTAACTAGAAATGGGCAGCAGCGTCATCATGCAAAATGTCTGAATCTCGCAGAAGTATGAAATAACAAGACTTTAAGTAATACATCAATATCTCTGTTTTTACGTTATTTATAGTACGAAGTATCAAGACTACATTATAATACATCTATATCTCTGTTTTTTCATTATTTATAGTCCGAAGTATGAAGTACCAAGACTACATAATAGGTTGGGGAAAAAGTCTTTTCGTATTTTTGTATGAAAAGTCAAGACATTTTTTTCAAAGTTTATTTACATTTATTTACAATATATATGTACCGTTTTGTTGAATAACTTTCTGCCATTTTGTGGGCAGAGACATTATCCCGTTACTGTAGAAACTTTGGGACTTCTGATCAAAAAAACGGGACAAATAGTTTTGGCAGTCCTCTCTTGAGGTCAACCTTACAGAACCTAAAGAATTCTGCAGAGACCGAAACAGGTGAAAATCTGAAGGCGCAAGGTCAGGGCTATATGGTGGATGCACTAGGACCTCCCAGTCGAACTCTCTTAATTTTTGCTGAGTGGCTAAAGATGTGTGTGGTCTAGCGTTATCGTGATGAAAGACCACACCCTTCCTGTTGATCAATTCCGGCCGTTTTCTCTCGACTGCTTCCTTTAATCTCATCAGTTGCTGGCAGTAAAGATCAGAATCGATGGTTTTGCCGGGCGGTAAAAGCTCATAATAAACAATGCCCTTCCAATCCCACCATACACACAGCATCACCTTATTTCGTGTTAGGCCAGGTTTGGCCACAGTCTGTGAAGCCTGGCCAACTTTCGACCACGACCTTTTTCGCACGTTCTTGTCGTACGTGATCCACTTTTCATCGCCAGTTATCAATCTCTTCAAAAACGGCTCGGTTTCATTACGTCTCAATAATGAATCGCAAATGAGTACACGGTTCATTAAGTTTCTTTGAGTGAGCTCGTGTGGCACCCAAACATCGAGCTTTTATGTATAACCAGCTTTCTTCAAATGGGTCAAAACTGTTTTGTGGTCAATTCCCAGTTCTTCAGCTACATCGTAACTACTAATATGCCGATCTTGCTCCACTCTTTCAAAAATGGCGTCCATTTTATTCGTAACAGGGCGACCAGAGCGAGGTGCATCTTTAACATCAAAATTTCCGGACTGAAAACGTTTGAACCAAATTTGTGCTACTCTTACTGACACTGCATCAGGTCCATAAACATCACAAATTTTTTTCACTGCTTGAGTTGCATTTTTGCCTTTTTTATAATAAAATTTTAAAATGTATCGAATTTCTTCATTAGATTCACTCATTTTAACGGAGAGAAAAACAAATGAAAAATAGCGGGAAACAACTTTTTTTTATTTTTTTCTTTTCTTTATAATGGAACCTTTTTAATGTTACCAAAACCAGCCAGACACAAATAGTACAGTCAAAAAAAATTTATAATAAGTTTATACCTACGTTATGCGAAAAGACTTTTTCCCCGACCTAATATAATATATCGATATCTCTACTTTTACATTATGTATAGTACGAAGTATGAAGTTTTAAGACTTTATGATCTATTGATTTTACATTATTTATAGTACGAAGTATGAAGTATAAAGACTTCGTGTCATACATCGATATCTCTGTGTTGACATCACTTATAGTGCGGAGTATGAAGTATAAAGACATCATGTAATATATCGATATCTCTGTTTTTACATTATTTATAGTACGAAGTATGAATATCAAGACTTCGTGTAATACAGCTTTTGCATAGCTTCTATCGCGGGCTTTGAGCGTGGAGACCGAAACCAAAAATTCCGTAACGAAAAAAAACCTAACACCCCACACTCCGGCTGGCACAACGGTGATACTTTTAAATTTTTCCATCTATTGATAAATAGCAGAACTTTTAACTCGGCGGGAGGCGCGCCCCGTATTGCAACACGGACTGTTGCTACCGGGTAAAAAATACCACAAAGGATTTATGCAAAACAGGGGGTTATGTTATTGGTACTTTAATGAAAAAAATATTTTTTATTTTATATTTTGATATATTTTTAGCTAAACAATGTGGATATAAAGAAGATATCACATAATGTAATGTTTTAACTTTTTTTTAAATCTCAGTACTAAATTGAACACTTTTTGCATGTAGCTTCTATAGAAACAAAAATTTGACTCTAAACATATTACAAAAATAAAAAAACGAAATCAATATAAAATTAGCATAACATATTCTTACTTATTATATCAATTGTAAAATATATTAATTAGACTTTTTCTTTTTTTTTAATAGAAAATAATCACTTTTCTTACAATATAGCACATTGAATGTTCTATGCAATTATACTTTTTGGGCACATTCTTTACAAATTGGAACGATATGTTCTCTACATATTTTTTTGTGGCATAAATTACAAACAGTCTTAGTTTTTTGATCACACCGCACATTGTGATGCAGACATCTGCAAGCGCGGCTGCAGAGATCTTTCCTGACGACCGCGATTCAGATTGTCATTTTGTTCATTATTACCACCAAGTAAAAACATTATTTTACTTTTTATACTTGGAGACAGGTTTGAAATAGCAGACCTAGAAAAATTTTCTATATATATGTTAGTGTAGACAAAAATTTTGTTAGTGTAGGTAAATGAGTAACAATATTATGAGATCGCGTTCGAACGTTCTGTGGAGGTTCAAAAACTTGCCGACGGGTAGTTTTATCCTTTCCAGTAAAATTTTCACGTTTTATGTACAGCATAGACACGTCATCTAAATTCTGATTATTTCATATGTTTACACGGGGCTGAGGTAATGTATCCTCCTCACTAGACACTAATGTCTTCTTCTTGCTCTGAATTACTTTTATGTTCACTATAATCTTCATTGTCTTCTATTTCAGAAATATCTTCTTTTTCACTATCTTCTTAAAGCAAGCAGTCTTCTATTTGTATATCAAACAGAAAAAAACTAGAGTTACTCTAATAAAAAAAATTAGGCTCAAACACTCGCTACTGGGTAAAAAATACCCATACGCACCTTTTACGTATGCTGTGGTCAAACGCCGCGCGTAAAGACGTCATGTGTCATGTTTACTTAAATCTTACAAAAGCTGTAGAATGAAATTTACAACGCAACTTCTCTTCCCTAAGGTAAAACAGGTGTTCTGTATTTAGACCGATTCATTTACGAATATTTGAATCATCCTCTTACAGAACAACAAAGTTGAAGTAACTCGTTCTAATTGTTTAACACACATTAATTACTTTTTAAGTTATGATAAGTCTGTATCATATTTGTTATGTTAATTTATATGCCAGTTAATCCAGTCACCCACATAATTAAAACGAACCTCCAACAAAACTTTCAGAAGCCAACTGGAAACAAGGTTTAAACAAATATTTGGCTGAGTCGCAAGCCAGAGTTGGCTTACGCTTATTTTAATAAACTCTCTGACTTGATAAAATGTCAGCGAATTAGAGCTGTATGCTTAGTATATATATAGTTAGTATTTGCGTAACTATAGTTCCGCTAATTACTTATTTAGTCTCGTTCCATTTCTCGACGATTATCGTTTGACATATGAATCTAATATTTTGTTTCGTATAATATTTCGCGAAACGCTCATGACCTAAAATACTACCGAGATTGTAAAGTGGCTCATCACAATAAGAAGAAATCATGTCTACTTCATACTGCCTCGGAAAGCACGTTAAGCCGTTGGTCCCGGCTGTCGTGAACATCTATGGTAAAAAGTAAAAAAGTAAAAAAAATATTTATTTCATAAACTATTATACATAGTACTTGAAAACGTCATGATTACAAATGAAAAAAAAAATACAATCGAAATAATATTACACTAAATCACGAAGCTTAGATTCACTTACATGCAAAAAAACAATTTAAAAACAAAAAATAATTAAGTGTAAGTGAATCTAAGTGCCAGTTCCGAGCCACCGCTCTGTAAGAAGAACTGGCAAGAAACTCACAGGCTATGCTCTTTTAAATATGTCCATTAGTTTGGTACTAGAATTACAATCTTCATTTGTCTGTGAAGCTATACAATGCAATATAACATAATGGCAATCGATATTAGGAAGTCAATGGCTTTAAATATCCTGATAGATGATTTAACCGCGTTAAATTTTAAGTTTGACCTTCATAAGACCTCTTTGGAGCCAAAATTGAATAAATGATTTTGAATTTTGATATTTTAAACCATGTTGTTTCCCCTTTGTATTGCTGAGATCAGACCGCAGTCGTTTCGTGCAATAACTAAAATTCAGTCAAATTTAGTTAGACAAGTGAGCAGATACTGAGCCCTAAGCTTAAGTCTGGGACAACCGATATAATGCTTTGATGACGATAATGATTCTGCCTATTTCCAGTCGATACGTAAGTGGTACTGAAGCTGTTGAAGTTGTAGCCAATTTAATGGAAAGTGTTCATAGCAATGCTTGCGCGTTGCCGACACTTTTGTTATCCTTTTGGAACCCTAGACCAGAGGGCTTATTACACAACCCAAAAAATCTATGCTTTGAAACGTACCAATTACAGGGGTAGTTTATGAGTGACACAATAAATTGTGAGTGTTTGTCATTTTAGTATACTGTCATGTACGAGCATGTAATGAGTAGAGACAAAAGTTATAACGAATGGCCGAGATAAATGGTATAAAGAACCTTGTAGCGCTAACACAAAATAAATATATTTAGAAGCATGATATATAATAATGAGGTTCAGTTAAATATGACAATAAAAAATGTAGCAATAGACTGCAATCAAGAGGTTCTCGGGTTTAAACCCTGTTCTGATCTAAAACTTCTCAAAGTTTCGCTTGCTCCGTGCCTTAAAAAGCGAGTTATTATGAACATCTATGGCAGTCGTTATTAGGAAGCTAGTGCCTACTGACAGCTGGTTTAAGCATAGAATGATATTTTTTTTTCTTTTAAATTATGGCTTTGTGCGTCTAGCACATCTAGCCAGTGTCAAGTAAGTGATATATTAATAATATATGATTCATAGTAAATGAGAATGAGTGATGATAAAGATGATAAATGGTAAAATGAGATACCCTCCCCTAAGCCCCTTGAGTCCTCAGTAAACGTGTGGGACTATACTGAGATCTCACATGGGCTCCTTGAGAGAAAAATTGAAAAGTTATGTTGCACCGTTTTGTTTGATTTACCAACACTCATGTATATTCACAAACACTTGACGGTTAATAATCCCCCGTTATTACACATTAATGTAAAAAATATCACAAATCTTAGAAAATTAAACAAAACTGCAGACATGACGCTTCACGTTCCCGCCAAAAAGTCATTGAATGATATTTACTTCTGGGTTGCGGAGGCTAGACGGCTTTTGCTCCGTGTAATTAAGCCATTATATTACGCAATAATGTGTTCCGATATAAAAGGGTAGTAACTAGACAAATTCTAGGAATATAGAACTCCAAAACTGATGTCTGGGGTCGTCAAGCTTAATACCACGTTCATCTGGCCATTTTTAAACTAGCTATAGAGCTATTATTATATAATAATAAACATTAGATTGTCTAGTTCAGATTGTTGGCATGTCCCTTTGTTGACAACGGGGTTCTAGTTGTGTAAATTGCTTAATTTAACTTTAGATATAACTAATAAAAGATAATTTTTACTTTTAGTCATTTTAGTCAAGATTTTACTTTTAGTCATGTTACATCTATGGATATAATTAAGACATTCAATACTCTTAGTGTTAAGAAAGCTGCAGACCTCTGGGGCAATTCCATCGTAGTTACCAAGCCTATCATTGTTTCGGTGGCGCACAGTTTGGCTCTAATATTTAATAAATGTGTAGATTGCGGCAAATTTCCCGATCTAATGAAAGAAAGTAAAATCATTCCATTATATAAATCGGGCAGTACAACAGACCCAACAAATTTTCGACCTATCTCAGTGCTGCCTACATTTAGTAAAATTTTTGAAAAACTTATTTACAATCAGATGTTAATATTTTTCAATAAAAATGGATTAATGCATTCAAAACAATTTGGATTCACTAAGGGTCGCTCTACAACCGATGCAAGTGTTGAGCTTTTAAAACATATATTTGATGCTTGGGAAAATTCTTTGGACGCTTTAGGTATTTTTTGCGATCTGTCCAAAGCTTTTGACTGTGTTCCTCATGAAGCATTGATAAAAAAATTAGAATATTACGGAATAAGAAACTCCGCATTGGATCTTCTCACTTCATATCTAAGTGATAGGATTCAAAGGGTTGAGGTTAATGGAAAGCGATCTCAGGGGTCTGTTGTAAAAATGGGGGTACCGCAGGGCTCGATTCTCGGTCCGTTTTTGTTTTTGATTTATATTAATGATTTGCCATATTTTGTTAAAGAAAACCACGAGATAGTTTTGTTTGCTGATGATACATCATTATTGTTTAAGTTAAAACGAAATCAGAATTTAGACGAAGTAAACAGTGCGATCTCGAAGGTGGTGCACTGGTTTGACGTTAACAATTTGCTATTAAATGGGGCTAAAACGAAATGTATTAAATTCGTGATGCCTAACGTCAGACAGGCAAACTCTACTATTATGGTAAAGGAGGATGAGTTGACCCTTGTGGATACTATCAAGTTTTTAGGGATTACTTTAGACTCTAAGCTACAGTGGGGCCCCCATATTGGTGAATTGTCGAGTAGACTTAGCTCTGCAGCATTCGCGGTAAAGAAAATTCGCCAATTAACAGACGTTGTAACAGCTAGGCTAGTTTATCATAGCTATTTCCATAGTGTTATGTCCTATGGTATTCTTCTGTGGGGTTGTGCCGCAGACATTCAAACAATCTTTGTGCTGCAGAAGAGGGCTATTCGAGCAATTTATAATCTCCCGTGTGGACATTCACTAGGGGAAAAGTTTAAAGAAATTGGTATTTTGACAGTGGCCGGTCAATTCATTTATGATAACCTGGTTTATGTACATAAGAATACTAATCAATTTAGTAAGAAAAGCTGTATACATAACCTAAACACAAGGAATAAGCATAAATTAGTTGTACCTGCCACTAGGCTCCAAAAGATAAACAAATCTTTTAAAGGTCAATGTGTACGATTCTACAATAAAATCCCAAGCAACATACAGCAATTGAGCCTAAATAAATTTAAATTAACAATAAAACACAAGCTGTCTTCAAAGGGATACTATTCTATTAAAGACTATATGGCAGATAAAAATGCTTGGGATTAAACTGCCGTTTCATACAGGTTATTCTAATATGAATGACTTGAAAAAATAAATATTGTTAAGGTTATGTTATATTGCATTGTATAGCTTCACAGAGAAATGAAGATTGTAAATCTAGTACCAAACTAATGGACATATTTAAAAGAGCATAGCCTGTGAGTTTCTTGTCAGTTCTTCTTACAGAGCGGTGGCTCGGAACTGGCACTTAGATTCACTTACACTTAGTTATTTTTTGTTTTTAAATTGTTTTTTTGCATGTAAGTGAATCTAAGCTTCGTGATTTAGTGTAATATTATTTCGAATGTATTTTTTTTTTCATTTGTAATCATGTCATGACGTTTTCAAGTACTATGTATAATAGTTTATGAAATAAATATTTTTTTTACTTTACTTTACTTTACTTTATAAGGGAATAAGTAGTTCCGTACAAAAATAAACCAACTCCCACAAAAAGTAAGTAATAAATTCCTTATTTGAAGCATTTGGACGTTGTAAGGTTCGATACTATAATTTAGCAAAGATCTGGTAGGCCATAAAAGCAGGCAATCTGTAGAATTTTATTGCTTGTTCTAAAAAGCCGCAGTGAGGAATTACCGCCAAACGAACTATGGATTCGCGACTTACCGAAATTGGAAAAAAACAACGACGTATCACTTTCAGAATTGCTTTTGCCATACCTCGTTATACTTACATACTTAGATTAAACGGAAGTGCAATTTGGTTTAAATTTACTTAGTCTATGCTCATAAGAGATATCTCTAATGAGCATAGACTTAGTAAAACTATTGCCTCTCTCAGTGTCTTCTACCAAAACTACAATGGGGAACGTTCTGAGGACTGAGAGCTATTCATTCTCGTCTCCGCCCTCTCATTTTCATCGTAAAACCACACGTGCTGGTTTTAGGAACCACCCATATACTGTGCAAGATACCAGCACTCGAACAAAAAAAATTTGTTAAGTCGTTCCTGCGTAAGACCATTAAGCTTTGGAATTGTCTGCCGTCCATATGTTTCCCAGCCCTAGCCCTAGCCCTAGTTCCTGGTTGTATAAGACGGGCGTGAAACGGGCTATTTGCAGGTCGAAATGAATGGGTGCGTGCCTACTTCACAAATATAGAGCGATCTCATTTTATTGAACTATATCGACTTCTATTTTTCAAGAAAAGCCTAGGGTCACAACTAGTACACAGAAGTGACACATAGATCAGTCTTAAATAATGCACAAGGGATAAAGAAGTGTAAAAATATCAACTTGGACGGTTAGGAACTTCACACCAATATAGTGGTTTGAATCGAACACTATGAGTATGTAAAGTAACTAATAATAACTGACATTGAAAGAAAGAAAGAAAGATATGTTTAATAACTGCACAAGTAGTACTGGTGTGGCACGATGCCTTGGTTATGGCTACAATCAAACGAGCAAATCGGACTACGCTTCGTTAGACCTACCCGGAGACGTTGTAATCCTGCAATCCCAAGGAAACGTAAATGTTCAGCCCTTATAACTAGGTACTGGAAGGAAAGGAAGCTTACTTGGGAAAACCGGTCGGCAGACTCCTCAAGTGGCTCCGTAACTTCTTCTCCAGCAGTTATTCACGCACAAACAGCACTATGCGTAGGCACAAGAGTCCAGGACGTCCAGATATAGTCTATATTGAATAATCACCAATTTTCGCTGATTTTTGTCACGTTTAACGAGAGCGGCGTGTACTCGTTAGAACAGCGGCGGCCATGACACCTTTTATCTAAGTCTACCACGGCGCGGGAGTTGTGGCGCGCGGCAAATTTGAATCATTAGGAAATAGGAATCAGTAAGTAGATGGGATGAATTGCAAGGAGAAGCTATAAGGGCTTTCCAAGTACTGTACATAACAATTGTAAAAGTTGACTGAACTTTTTACTAAGTAAAAACATTAATAAATAACAAATTTGAAGGATACAAAGTAAAAAACTACTTTGTTATGCGCTCATTCAAGCGCTTATAAAATAATGGTATAAAGAATGCATACATTATATGAAAGGAGCACCTGTGGCTGAGAAAATGAAAGGAAATCTTCTGATTTCTGAACTTCCGAAAATGATTGATCTAAAATGGAATTTAATTAGCAGATCGCCAAAACCCGAGCTTCTTTCCACCAGCTAAGCAGCTAATACAGCAATCAAGAATACAAACCAAAGAATCAAGAAAATCAAATTCTTCGTTAGTAGTAACTAAAAATGGTGCCCACTGATTCGAAAAGAACAGTCCAATCAAAGAGTCAAGTCCAGTCAAAGAGCTCGGTAAAACGCAGATAAAGCACCTTAAGTGGCAAATGATTGACCATATAGTTCAAACGGCTTTTGACAATATTCTTTACAGGTATTGAAATGATTTCACTGAGATAATAAGTTTTTCATAATAAGTATCTTTTAAAGTAACCAACAAATAAATTCGCGTCTAAAAGAAAAAAGAACCATTCCTGTAGACTGAGTACAGGTAATATTTTCACCTCCTAGACTATTAGTATAGTACAGATTATATAAGTTGACACAAATTGTTTATGAGGGTGGTTGGAGTAAGTTTTGTTGTTTGATTCACCCGGTATAGCTTGTCTCTTTTTTTCTTTGTGTAGGTACCTACATTATCCAAACATGCATAAGTTTATTATGTTATGTTTGTAAACGTATCATCAAGTACCGGACTTTCTAAAATTGTACATAATGTAACCTTATTAGTTAATTCAAGATTTATTGTATCTCATTTTAAGTGAACTATTGTGTTTTTATGAGAAATAAGTTTTTTAAACCCAAATCCGCCAAGGAGAAGATTACGTGGCCGTTTTCATCAAACCTAATGGTATGGGCAAAGGAATTGGGTCAAACATATAGTAAGATCATGCGCGAACTTCAAAGACTCAAGCATAATAACTGAAATTCAGCAAAACTATAAGCAAACTCTGGGCCCTTAGTTTAAGTTTTTGACAACCGGAATGCTAGGTTATGATGATAGAAGCCTGAAGCTTAAGCAATAATCAATTTTTTTCTATAGAGTCCCCTTGCTCCATAATGTGGACAGGATTGTCCCATTAATCTAAAAACCGAAGTTGGTTAAGCCGTTTAAACGCGAAAGCATAAGGAAAAATAAAGACGCTTTCGCATTAAGGATAGCTTTTATACCGAGATACGATTTGTTACAGTTTCTGTTTAATCATTTCGCCTGATTCGAAATTTATATCTATCTAATGGACAGGATTGTCCTATTAATCTAAAAACTGAAGTTGGTTAAGCCGTTTAAACGCGAAAGCATAAGGAAAAATAAGACGCTTTCGTATTAAGGATAGCTTTTGTACCGAGATACGATTTGTTACAGTTTCTGTTTAATCATTTCGCATGATTCGAAATTTATATCTATCGTTTCAAGCTTCCGTTTTCATGAACTGGCTTTTAAATACACGTGTTTATTGAATAATTATTATTGAAGCCAGATCAGAAAATAACATTTAATTATTATTTCCAAAAAATGCTTCTCTAAAATTTTTCCGATATCTTACTTTATAAATAACATAACTTCGATTTAATAAACATTATACCATAAGTCTATTTTAATATAGATATTTACTTTAACATCACTTATATGAAAATTTGCATCATATTTTTTTACGGAGACAAGAAATGTTTTGCGAGATTCGGCTAAATGAACCGTTACTAAAGTGATTTTAGCTCAACGTGCTCCACCGCTAAAATCGCTTATGTATGTTCTTTTAAAGCGCTGATACTGTGCTTAAACCCTCTTTGTACAGAAATATTATCACGTTCATGCTGTCATCGTGCATCGTTAGTTCGAGCAGACATGAACAAGCAAAACGGCTTTTTTGGAGCGACGCTACAAAAAAGGAAAGATCCTTATTCAGCTAAGATTCAACGTGGCTTTTTATGTATTCACGAACAAAATGTTGTAGAATATCACGAGTATAAGAAGGACTGATAAGTAACAATCTAGATGCAGATGATAAAATTATTTAAGTTTTATCAGAAGAAGCTGAAATTTTTCTATCTTCTGGTAAGGTTTATTTCGTTCCGCCGAGGTAAGTCGCTCAGCCCTGTTATATTAAAACGCTGATACTGTGCTCAAAACTGCCTCTCTGTAAAGAAATATTATAACGTATAAGCTGTCATCGAGGATCGTTAGTTCGAGCGCAGACATGAACAAGCAAATCGGCTTTTTTGGTCCAATGACGCGACGAAAAACGAAAAAGATCCCGATTTAGCAAAGATTCAACGTGGTTTTTTATGCATTTACGGCAAAATGTTGTAGAATATTACGAATATAAGAAGGACTAGTAAATAACAACCCATATGAAGATAATGAAACATTGTAAGTGTCATCTGAATGAACTATTTTGTGAAGATTTACGTATTTATTATACATATGTTATATAAAAAGAAAATAATGTAAATTTTAATATAATTAAAACATAATAATAGTATGTAACTATAGAACAAAATATCTCTAGCACCGCAAACACTTTTATATATGCTGAGATGCCACTTTGGCAGCGCAACCCTGGTCGTCCGCAGAAATCTATGAATTAAAGCACAATTGTGCACCTTCCGTCCGGATGCCCGGATGGTAACGAAATTTCATTTTAAACGTTCTAATTTAAATTGCAGACGTTTCTGCACCAAACAGATTGAAGCGAATACGTATCAAATGTATAAACATTCTGCTGCATACTTTTGGGTTGTGAAATAAGCTCCCTTGCGAGGTTTTCCCTAGATATCACAGCATGGAGCTCCTCTGGGAAATTGTTGTAAGGGTCGGCTACGTGTTAGTAATGCCTCTGTATAACAAGCGTCCATAGTCTGCGATGAACGCTTTCCATCGGGTGGGTCACGGTAGGTTGCTATCTTAGAGTAATGTTTGATTCTTTGCTTTCTCCTCGTAAATTTAATCTATGTACCAATTGATGCAGCACCGACTTAAGTTGCAAGCTCATTTTCCTTATCACTAATGACAGAGGGAGAAAAAATACAAATATGTTAACTCACTTCCTTTCCTGGCTACCAGTGGCATTCCCCTTATCTGATCTTATCACGGGGGCCACAGACTGATCGTGGCGCACTTTGACCCCTATAGGTCGGATCTTTTGTGCATTTCAAGTCACTTTATAAATAATTAAAGACATTTTTGTCATTCAATCCAGTTTTTGTTCCATATTATTTTCGTTCAAGTAAATTAAATATAGTCTTTAAATAATGAAATTTTTGATTCATATCATGCTTGTTTTTACTGTGTACATGTTTGTTACACTTTTAATTTAAGGAAATTTTTCAACGTCCACTCTTTATAGGAAATTATTCTTTAAGCAACACAAGTTTGCGTTTTTTCCAAGAGTAATTTTAATTTTGATATTATTTGAATATATGTGAAACGTTTTTGTTGCCACTTGCTTTCAAAAAACTTAAAAAAATTGGACATACTTCAAAATTAGCCTTGTCTTATGTTAAACCACGCATTCTACAACGTGCCTGAAACATATCTACCATTTGTAACTGCGTAAATATTAGTAGATTTGTTTTGAAACTTATTGCATTCAGGGCACATTTACTATGTTCGTAGTTTATTGAAAATATCGATATAGAAAAAAAGCACAGCAGATAATACATTTTCCTTATTCAAACCAACACAAAAAAAATAATTTTAAAATGTAAATCATATGCATTTCATGTATTAATTTACATAACATGAATTTCACCTATAAAAACAGCACTATTAAAGGTAGTTTCCAGAATTTTAAGGTAGACCAAATAGCAACAAAATTATTTCTCCATTTGAGCCGCCATCGACGTCTACTTTTCCTTAAAAAACATTGATTAATGGTGTGAGGTCTTATATTCGTAAGACTCAATTGAGTATCAAAAAGATCGTTTTCAATGTGGGTTTCTCAAATGATTGCGATAATTAAGACATATTATGAAAAAAATGCTTTATTACTTTCAGTATCAGTCATACTAAGACGAAACAATGCAACGTATTATAATCTTGGTATTACTTAAATGAGAAGTCGAAGATCTAAATGGATTTCAAACCAGAAACAGCCTGTCTCTAGGGAAATAATTTGAAAAAAATTGTAACAGTGGGTGCAAAAATCTATCAATTTGGTCTTGACCAATATTTTCGAACCATTTTATTTTCCTGAACCTCCAATTCTCCAACAAGTTTTCAACAAATGCCTCGTCATGATGCCAAGATGTAATTATTATAATGTTTAAATATGAATAATAATTGAAGATGTCAGTTCTCGAAACTTCAAACTTTTTACAGAATCTGAAACAATATCTTTAACAAAATATGAACAATACGTAATTCTGATTGAAGCGCCTATTTTAGAAACTTGCAACTTTTCGCAGAGCCTAAAATATCATGAACCAAATCATTTTCGAACCAAATATCTTTGTGAATAATCGCTGTTCTGGCGACATTCGAGTAGGCTAAATTTGCATGTCATCGATTATCAACGTGATGTGAAATCCTAGACTTTGTAGAATGCAGTGTATGCTTCATATCACGCAGTTTTTTTTATGGGACACAGCCAAATGTCAGCATACCTTATGGTAAGCAGTTGAAAAACTATTCAGCGCTTCACACCGTGGAACAATCCCGGTACTAATAGTACCCATTCATGACAGGCAATAAATGCCGGTCACATTGTAAATCGTCGGGGATAGTGCAAGTCCGTCTAACTAGCATTGAACAATACCACGTATCTGAAAAATTTTGCTAATTTAAGTTAATGCGCGTAATTGTCGCAGAGCGTAAATTATGTACTTTTAGAACAAAAAAAATAAAAGTTAGAACATATAACTACCTACACAACTACATTATGTGTAAGAATGAGGCCAAAATTAGTTGAAATGAGAAACTTATTAAGTTTTTTTACCTTCCCTTGTAAAACTAGATATAGATATTGCAGATACGCGGACTTTACCTATGACAGTTACGTGGATTTGCACTGTCCGCGACGAAATGCCACCCCTCTCATCTCACTGGGAGTCGACGAAGAGAAATCCTACCGGATGATGGGCAGCAGCGACATTCTGCGTACTGGCTGGAACTGCGGTCACCGGCGGGTTTGGCGATCGCAAGCGTGGTGATTTTAGGCAAATACCCCCAACAGAATGTTATCTATTGGGGAGACCAAGTTTAGCCGAGTTTAGCCGAGGACTTTATAAGGCTGATATGATGACTTTTTAGGGTATTAATAATTTCAACGGTTTATTTATAAGGAAAGTTTGATTCTATACCACCTTAAATTAGCGCAAAACAACAATATAATTGTTTATTCAAAACCGAAGGATTTCCATACAACTCGAAATGTTTACAAAATTTAATCTAAACCGCGAATGGATAACATAGGAATTATTTTTAAAAATTCATCCCCGTCAGACGGCGACCCATGTTAAGTCTAAATTGGCAAGCAAAATCTCGTACCCCAACCGCACAATCGGCCTGGGTGGTTACACAATTTATAGCCACGTACTTTTTACAATCATATTTTTATATTTTACACGACTAGTCAGATTGAATTTACTTTGAATAGAGCAATGATTTATTGCAAATTCAACAGAATAAAGAACCATATCATATACAAATCAAATAAGTACAAAGGTGGGCTTATCTCTAAGAGAGATCTCTTCCAGCCATCCCTACACGGAGTGAGAAATTTGTATGTGGGATGAAAAATATTACAATAGGACAAAAATAAAGTGACGACAAAAACCTAGCAGAAAAACTAAATACAAACAAATTAAATGTACATATATATAGATATAAATAAAGTATATATATATAACTCTGAACTCTATAATTAACTCATACAGAGTTCTCGTTTAACTTCTTTCTAAATTGTTTTGAGACGAGTTTTTACTAGACAAAAATCATCTCTTCAGCGGTAACATGAATGGGATTCCAACCTTCCAAATGGGGTTAGACCAGTGAGCAGACCCTAGACCCATAGCGTAAGACTAGGTATATATATTGTTTGTTTGTTGATGACGACTGGTATGGCGTGGGGGTCAGTATACCTATACTTCACTCCAGAAATCGTGGGTTCGATTCCCACACAGGACAAATCTATGTGTGCATGAACATGAATATTTGTTCTGGTCTGGGTGTTTTCCTATGTACGAGTATATTAAGTATCTATGTATTTACAAAAAAAAATTACAATATCACACCTCTTTCCCTTAGGGGTAGGTAGAGATCACATCCTTCCACTTGCAACCATCTTGACACCGCACTCTTAGCTTCAAACACTCATAATCCTAGCACTAGCTTTATTCTGGTCACTTTATTTATTATTTATTCATTTACAAAGTATATTGTATTGCATATTAGTATATATATAAATAAATAATAATAAATAAATATCCTCTTACAATCACAACAATTATTTAGCTCCAAGATAAGTATCATTAAGAACTTGTGTTATGGATACTAAAACAACATGAAAGCTTGTTATTAGAAAAAAAGTACTGAAGGAAGTCTTACCCCTTAAAATATTGTTATAATATTAAAAAACATAGTACTGATTACTAGGTACTTATAACAAAACATTATTTAAAGTGAAACCAGGTTTAAAACTAGTGCTGTCACTTTTATTTGATAGAATCAAGAAAGTGGCAGTACTAGCTTTAAACCTGATTTAACTTTGGATCTTGTTCTGTAAAAAAAACCCCTAGTTTTTTGATTGTTCAGTCCTTACGTTTAGTAACAATGTCGAGCTTATTTATTTCGTGGTACATGTTCTTAACAATGGGATAAAAGTAAGCTGGTAGTTTAAAAACATTGGTTCATTCTAAGAATCATTTTGATGCGTTTCAAAGAGCCTCTTATATCTATGAACTCAAGTTTCTAGTGAAATACTTCTAGAATTTAGTCAATCCGCACTGGGTGTCTTGAATACCACTTATACCACTCACTTTGGTTTCTGAGAAGAGGCTCGAGTTCAAATTTGACGTAATAATGATATAACGAAGATGATATTGACGGCCTATATGGCGTGGTGGCGAGTATACCTGCACTTCACTCGAGAGGTCGTGGGTTCGATTCCCACACAGGACAAATCTTTGTGTGCATGAACATGAATATTTGTTCTGGTCTGGGTGTTCTCCTATGTATCTTAAGTATGTATTTACAAAAAAAAAGTATTTAAGTATGTTTATCCGTTATTTAGTATCCATAACACAAGTTCTTAAACATACTTATCTTGGAGCTAAATAATTGGTGTGATTGTAAGAGAATATTTAAATATTTATTTATTTATTTACTCCACTCCTGAGGTCGTGGGTTCGATTCCCACACAGGACAAATAATTGTGTGTATAAATATGAATATACGTTCTGGTCTGGGTGTTTTCCTATGTATATTAAGTATGTGTTTCCAAAAAAAAAAAAAAAAGTATTTATGTATGTTTATCCGTTATTTAGTATCCATAACACAAGTTCTTAATGATACTTATCTTGGAACTAAATAATTGTTGTAAGTGTCAGAAATATTTATTATTATTATTATAATGATGACCATAACGAAAAGTATCTTGTATTGTAAACAGTATATTTGAATGTTTCATGCTAATAACTCTGAATAAGAAATTTTATATATATATTTCATAATATTGTTACCGTATCACATAATAGGTTGGGGAAAAAGTCTTTTCGTATTTTTGTATGAAAAGTCAAGACATTTTTTTCAAAGTTTATTTACATTTATTTACAATATATATGTACCGTTTTGTTGAATAACTTTCTGCCATTTTGTGGGCAGAGACATTATCTTGTTACTGTAGAAACTTTGGGACTTCTGATCAAAAAAACGGGACAAATAGTTTTGGCAGTCCTCTCTTGAGGTCAACCTTACAGAACCTAAAGAATTCTGCAGAGACCGAAACAGGTGAAAATCTGAAGGCGCAAGGTCAGGGCTATATGGTGGATGCACTAGGACCTCCCAGTCGAACTCTCTTAATTTTTGCTGAGTGGCTAAAGATGTGTGTGGTCTAGCGTTATCGTGATGAAAGACCACACCCTTCCTGTTGATCAATTCCGGCCGTTTTCTCTCGACTGCTTCCCTTAATCTCATCAGTTGCTGGCAGTAAAGATCAGAATCGATGGTTTTGCCGGGCGGTAAAAGCTCATAATAAACAATGCCCTTCCAATCCCACCATACACACAGCATCACCTTATTTCGTGTTAGGCCAGGTTTGGCCACAGTCTGTGAAGCCTGGCCAACTTTCGACCACGACCTTTTTCGCACGTTCTTGTCGTACGTGATCCACTTTTCATCGCCAGTTATCAATCTCTTCAAAAACGGCTCGGTTTCATTACGTCTCAATAATGAATCGCAAATGAGTACACGGTTCATTAAGTTTCTTTGAGTGAGCTCGTGTGGCACCCAAATATCGAGCTTTTTTGTATAACCAGCTTTCTTCAAATGGGTCAAAACTGTTTTGTGGTCAATTCCCAGTTCTTCAGCTACATCGTAACTACTAATATGCCGATCTTGCTCCACTCTTTCAAAAATGGCGTCCATTTTATTCGTAACAGGGCGACCAGAGCGAGGTGCATCTTTAACATCAAAATTTCCGGACTGAAAACGTTTGAACCAAATTTGTGCTACTCTTACTGACACTGCATCAGGTCCATAAACATCACAAATTTTTTTCACTGCTTGAGTTGCATTTTTGCCTTTTTTATAATAAAATTTTAAAATGTATCGAATTTCTTCATTAGATTCACTCATTTTTAGGGAGAGAAAAACAAATGAAAAATAGCGGGAAACAACTTTTTTTTATTTTTTTCTTTTCTTTATAATGGAACCTTTTTAATGTTACCAAAACCAGCCAGACACAAATAGTACAGTCAAAAAAAATTTATAATAAGTTTATACCTACGTTATGCGAAAAGACTTTTTCCCCGACCTAATATAAAATACCTATTTATTCCACGAGTATGAATTACTTAAGAGAAAAGTTATTGCATATCCGTTCCTTGTTTCCTAAAACACAAACTACACTTCATATTAAGTGGGATATGCTTAAGAATATTTATAATATATGTTAAGATATGAATTAACCATAGATATTAAGATACTATAGATAGCGCACATGAATATAATTCGCGTTTTCGAACCCTGACCAATCGTCGAGGTTGTCCGCCACTTACAGCCCGCGCGCGTCTGTTGTTGTTTTTTAAATATTGTAACATGAATTATTTCACGTATTAAATATATATCATCAGCGGCATCAGTGCCAATTAACGATCTTAAGATTTCTTGTCACTAATAATCGGCCGTGACGTCACAGTAGGTTTCAAAAAGTCGGCACAACTGAATGCAGTAGAAATATTAATACTTGCGTCATCTTTTATATCTCTGTAAAATTAACCGACAGACAGCTTATAATTAACCTTGAATAGATGTTAGTCACTGGCAAATGGAAGGAAGTAGGTCCCACGACGGCGGCTCGATGCGTTGGGGTGACCAAATCTTCACCAATCTTAATACTTCCTTCTATGGTGCTTTACGAATAGCGGGTAACAGAAAAGAATTGTGGATCAACGTAAATGCACAGGTATTTCATGGAAGTGGTCATGACCCTTGGATTTCAAGATTACGATTAAATCATAAATATATTCTGACAATTACAACAATTATTTAGTTTCAAAATGAGTATCATTAATAACTTGTATTATGGATACTAAATAAGGGATAAACATACATAAATACATGTTTTTTTGTAAATACATACCTAATATACATAGGAACACACCCAGAACAGAACAAATATTTATGTTCATGCACACAAAGATCTTTTCGGCGTAGGAATCGAACCGACGACCTTAGGAGCGGAGAGCAGCTAATCTCGCCACCGCGCCATATCGGTCGATTAAAGACGGATAATTCTACAGATAAGCTCAAAAAGGGTATAACATAAAGCTATAAGCATTGTGAATCTACAAACCTTTGAGCGAACGGCACCAATTCGTGGGAGCGGTGAAAATTTGTTGTTGTTAGTACCGGGGCTCCATTAATCTTGTACACAATTGTGTCTAATTCCGGTACTCCCTTTCGCTTAATAAATCAACTTAGTGTACATTAAGTGTTGGACTCTAACTGGCGTGGTTTGAACAGGGGGGCCCGTAGAACTCATGTCATTGTTTTGTTATTTTTACGTGCTTTGATTATTTATGTATTTAAAGGTACTTGTCTAATAACAGATGGTGTCAAAACGTAACAATGACATGCTGAAGCATTATAATAGAATACAGTAGGTAATGAAGGTTCGCACAGCCTTGGATTCCTCCTCTCTCCTATACTATGCTGTGCCCGACAGGGTCCACAATTGATACTTTAGTACCTAAGCTACCATCTTGTAAAACACATTGTTGGAACGCAATAAAGTATTGAGTATTAGATCATAAAGGGCTCAAGAACGAAAATTCCGCTCCATTCAGCCATTTAAGATTTTCGGAACATACATACATTAGCCGTGTGGCACCGGCCTAGAATAGTGCCAACCCCTCTCATCTCACCAGGAGTCGTAGCAGTCGCCAAGAGAAGCATTTTTACTGGCTTGCACTGTGATCACCAACCCGCCTGCCCAGCGTGGTGATTATGAGCAGACACCTCCAATAGAGTGTCATCTTTTGAGAAGGCCACTGTTCAGCAGTGGACGCTATATTGCTGAAATCATGATGAATATGACATACACTAACGCCCGTTTCTCCGAAGGCATAATATACTTCCACATTTTGCCAATAGGTGTCGTAGAAGGCGGCTAAGTTAGAAAGTATAAACACGTTTCATCTAACGAACGAACACGTTTCATCTAGAAAACGAAGCGCTCGTAGCTCTGCGGTGCTAGGTGGTCGGAAACGATCACCGAAGTAAAGCAAAGTTTACAGAGGTCAGTCCTTGGATGGGTGACCGTTTGTGTGGCATTTGATATCGAGCGCTTCCGTGCTTCGGAAGGCACGTTAAGCCGTTGGTCCCGGTTATCACTAAATGTGGTAGTCGTTAAGCCATGTTAGAGGCCTAACGGGCGGCTTGATAAATTCTAACAGCAGGACGCCATACACCTGCCTCCAGCAATCCTCACTGGGTCAGCGTGGTGGAGTATGACCCAATACCCTCACACCTTGATATGTGAGAGGAGGCTCGTGCTTAGTCGTGGGACGTATATGGGCTGAGATGATGGTAACGTTTCATCTACAGACCTCTGTGCTCAAAGTGAGTTTTGTCACAACTATAAAGATTTCTATTAAATAGTTGAAAAATGGTTTTTGCCCACATCAAATGTGATATTAGGACTCTGTAGTATATGTATAACAAACAAACAAATTTCCATCTTTCTGGATTAGGTTGTGTTTATAAAATGAAAAGGATAAAAATATTTATTGCAATTTATTTTTACGATTAACAAATGGTTAATGTGGCTTGTAATGACAAAATAAGACTTCTTTTTCCACTTTGCGTTTCGATGCTAAGTTAAAGAAGACCAGTGGTCAGCTACATGCACTGCATTATCAGCAGCATTCATGAGCTTGTCCTGCGTGCAGTGCCTTAGGGCACGCCGGGCGGCATGAGAAAGAACATGATCTGGGAAGAGAACCCACAATCGTATATAAGATTGGAGTGATTGAACCCCCATCTAAACAGATTATCCTTACAAAATAAGACTACACGATCCTTATAATAAACCATTTTTTAAGTTCTTGTATTTTTACTGGCTGATAAAATATGTCATGAATCTAAATTCAATTCAATTCAATTCTTTATTGCATGCTACATTGGGTGATTACATAATGTAATGTATGTATGTATGTGTATACATAGAGATGTTAATTACAATGTAGCGCCCTGTAAGGACATAGCAAATTGTTTATTACTACATCCTATTTATCTATTTATTTAATATCCGAAGGCAGCTGCTACTTATCTAATTATAAAAGATTCTAACATAAAATATAATTTACAGGGAATATTTCATGCTAGCCTACTTCTAAATGAAGAATATTGCCTTTACAGCATATAATAACAATTTCGTGAATTTTCGATTACAACCCAGTTTCGGAATAAACTTACAGAATAATACAAAAGTATAAAGTTAGATGGGAGTTGTTATTAATTATGCATATATCGAGATATTCGTACCTTTTAAGGTGGGCACTCAAAGGTGTTACAAGACTTAACGTACCATTCGGAAAGTGCATAATAAAAAAAAAAAATCTTAGAATCACACCAAATAGTTAGTTCCAAGATCAGTCATTATGAAGAAAAATAATGTTTTTGGGTTTACTCTGCAGTTATTCACACAAGTTTATTTTTTTATTGAAAGTTAAAAATGTTAATTCTAATTTAATGAAAGTAATTTTTTCACTTTATACCAACAATTTTCTAAGTTCCATCAAAGTTACGAAGCTGACAGTTTTTGCTATAAAAGAACAACTTATGAAGTATCATTCATTATTTGTAAAAAACCTAAAATGTTTTCTAGTTTTTCTTTAAAATATTTTAAAGTAGTTCAGGTTGAATATTCTAAGAACTCGCGGATCATATATGGGGATAGTTCGGGTACCCCAGGGGATGTTCTATCTCTAGACTTCCACTTGACACTAGTTTCTGGGACAGCGGCCGGCAAAGCGGCAGAAACAATTTTATTAAAGTAGACAGACACAACGACAGATATAGTAAGCTATTCTGAACAATGACATTGTGACTTGAAGTATGTTCTAATATTATTAATAAATATAAATTGATCACTAACTGTTATGAGCTCCTTTGGTATAATATGTGATTATTTTAAACACAAATCGGTAATAAAACCAAGAATATTATTTAAAACTTTATGTGAGCCAATATGGACCCCAATAAAATAGGTGATGCAGTTCCTTAAAAACAATTATGATACAACAATGTTAATACCTTGTAAATAATTGCAAAAAGGTTTCTCCATCCCCAATGTGGTATATGGGCGTATGTTTATGTATGTAATCTTTAAATTACTTGTGTAACTAAAACCTGATATAGACCATTTGTCTAAACTCCAGCGTCTCCAAATAATGGCGGTTACCCGACCCGCAGCTCCCCGTCGTTCAATTCACGAACTATATATAGAAAACTATTAATATTGGGTAGTAGTTATGTAAAACTTTATATTTGAATAGGATGATTGTGTTTGTCAAACCTATCTAGCAAAAGCACACATATACAGTATATAATATATCTGTAAAGCCCCATAAAAGAGTATCAACCGAAAGTCCAGAGCACCCGTTGGTGTACCCGAATCACCTCCATAATGATTTTTTAGTATTCTAATTCTGATTTTTTAAGGACTTTCGACCTGAGTTACATACAACTATATATTTTTTAACATTAAATATTTCTTCAATTGTGTTTATTCACCTGAATCACCATAGTGTTTTGTATTTGTCAATATCTACATTCCCAAGGTTACCTATTATTATTTGTTGAGAAGTTTGTTTAAGTAAAAGTAAAAAGTAAAGTAAAAAATTATTTATTTCATAAACTATTATACATAGTACTTGAAAACGTCATGATTACAAATGAAAAAAAAAACAATCGAAATAATATTACACTAAATCACGAAGCTTAGATTCACTTACATGCAACAAAACAATTTAAAAACAAAAAATAAGTAAGTGTAAGTAAATCTAAGTGCCAGTTCCGAGCCACCGCTCTGTAAGATATGTATGTAAGATAGGTTATAGTGATCTTACCAAGGCCTAAGGAGCCCAAGCAAACTCACCCGCATCTTGTGTATCTGCCGACCAACGGACGAGGCGGAACATAACAGTGCCCGATAAGCGGCAATAGGCTCGCCACCTATTACGTGGGACCAACCATATAATTGTCAAAATGTGGGCGTATAATATGCCTGTGCCTACCTCTTCGGGGAAACAGGCGTGATTATATGTATGTATGTTTGTTTTGTTATACGAATGACAGTACGGCACATGAGCGGTACTTGGGACATCCTGCGGCAAAGCAAGCCGATATCCTGGTGCAAAGGTAAGACTTGGTTGCAAAAGTAAACCGGACTCTCGATCGTGTCACTCAGTGGGGATCTGAAAACCTGGTCGAGTTTAATGCCACCAAAACCCAGGCATGTGCAACCCTTCCTTACTCCTTCCTCCCATGTAAGTAAATCTAAGCTCTTGTAGCTCTGCGATGCTAGGTGGTCGGAAACGATCACCGAAGTAAAGCAGAGTTTACAGAGGTCAGTCCTTGGATGGGTGACCGTTTGTGTGGCATTTGATATCGAGCGCTTCCGTGCTTCGGAAGGCACGTTAAGCCGTTGGTCCCGGTTATCACTAAATGTGGTAGTCGTTAAGTCATGTTAGAGGCCTAATGGGCGGCTTGATAAATTCTAACAGCAGGACGCCATACACCTGCCTCCAGCAATCCGCACTGGGTCAGCGTGGTGGAGTATGACCCAATACCCTCACACCTTGATATGTGAGAGGAGGCTCGTGCTCAGTAGTGGGACGTATATGGGCTGACATGAAATCTAAGGTTAGTGATTTCAGTGTAGTAATATTTAGTTTTTTTTATATATTTTTTGTTTTGACGTTTTCAAGTGCTATGTAATAGTTTATGAAATAAAGAACTTTTTACTTTTACATCACCTCAAGCTACTATTTCCCAGCTATTGCTATTTCAGATTTAACCTTTATCTTAACATAGAAGAACTCGAGTGAAATTCGCGTTACAATAGTGGGTTCTGTCCCTATTTTTTATCAATAAAAACGCATAACTAAATGTCGTAAGTATTTACTACTTTCGCGCTAAGTGACCTTCGCAACAAATAATAAATAAATAAATATTTTCAGACAATTACACCAATTATTTAGTTCCAAGATAAGTATCATTAAGAACTTGTGTTATGGATACTAAACAAAGGATAAACATACTTTTTTTTTGTAAATACATGGATTTAAATAAAAGAAGAATAATAGCAATAAAAGATTTAAGATTCATATGCAAGAGTATATTAACTCTATGTATCGATTATGCCAATATATACGACTTATGAGCACTTAGGATAACTTTAGAAGAATATGAATTAATGGTGCGTGCGTTTAAGGTACTTTCGTACGTACTTTGCATTTTATGGCGTCTGAAGCGATTTCGCTCAGGGAGTTAAAAGTTTTTAAAGTAAGCCCTAAAAGCCCTAGTACTAAGTGGTACTTTTCTTTATGACAAAGAACTTTAAATATACAGGGAGCAGTAAATCCTTGATCAAAGACGAGAGCAACGTATTCTGCCTAGCAATAAGTTTCTTATTATTTCAGACTGTACCTGGAAAATCCTTAGCCTTAAAGTTTTTAAAGTTAAATATGATTTTGTTAAACAAACTGTAAATGATATTGTTTTAAGTTTTCTTGGTAAGTATATTGCGTCAGCGCGTGGTCTACTCACACACGCACACACAGAGGCGTGGTCTGTAACGCGCTTATCTTACATACATACAGACATATATACATACATAATGTCACGCCTCTTACCCGTAGGAGTACGCAGAGAGCACATCGTTCCACTTGCTACAATCATCATGGCACACACTTTTAGGTTCATTCACACTCATTCATTAACCTCCTCATACACGCCCGTCAGTTTAGGGTACTTTTGATCTGCCCTTTCTCCAATTGTGTGCAGATTTTTTTACTCTAAAAAATAATTACTCAGCAATCATTTTTGTTTAGTGACTTGTTATGTGTAGAATATATATGTCTTCTACATTTTATCTATATTTTTTCTGTACATCCAAACACACGCACACACACAAAAATTGTATAATTGTAAAATTGTAATCGCTCATTTAGTTATTTTTTCTATACACAATAACAAATTTCGCGATGTATTTTTGAAATGGTTAGCTATGTTATTTTTCCTTCTGACACAAATATTTTCCAAAAATGATTTTTATTTAAAATTGAACGACTCGTAACGTTACCTGGTGCTTTTTATATATTAACAAATATTTTTTCTATTTATTAAACAAGAGTGGTGACTTCGTGCGTGCTTCATTTGTTATTTTTTAGCTTAAGCTAATAAGATAGCTAGTAACAGCCCCAAGAATTCATGATGATCATTGATGAATATTGATGATGCTGATGTCATTATAAATCAAAATAACTGCCATAATTATGCAATAATAAATTGCTTGTAGTTTTAATTTGTTAGTGTTGATTGAAAAATGAATTAGACTAACTAATCAGTTCTATAGTTCCTATGCTTAGAAACATATCTCGACAGTTTTTTAATTGCTTGTGAAAAGCTAGTCAAGCCTGCTGAACAACGGACAAGGCTCTTGCGAAGATTAAAGTTTCTGGTAAGCGGCATTAGACTCGCCACCTATTAAGTGGGACTAATAATATAACTTGCGAAATGTGGGCGTATAATATGCCTCTGCCTATCCCTTCGTATAATCAGGATTAATATATTATTATTTATTATTATTATTCGTGCTCAGAGCATTCCAATACCGTAAAACATTAAAGGGTAACAAAATTAAACTTATCCATACGATCTGCATCAAGATTAAACAAAAAAACGTATTTCAACATCACTCGTCGTGTACAATATAGTTTAATTGTCCTCTAAATGCCCACCACATACGGTAATCAATAAAAAACAAATTAGTGTGGAAACAAAACACGGAATGAGTAGTGAAATCAATAATAATTATCCGGTTCATTAGAAAAAGAAAATGTTTTAGGATTTATTGTTTTAATGCTTCAATATCACGAAGGGCACTTACTACTTCGCCACGTCAGCTTTAAAAAACGTGCATACATATTAAGCTTTAACAAAATGCTCTTTAATGGTAATCTTATTAAGGTACCAAACTTTAAGCTACTTTAGGCGCGTTGAGCGTTTATGAGATGGGAACAAACCAACGAACTCGTGGCAACGTCACCGGAACCTGTCAAAATATAAATGTAAATTGAAATCCACGCCTTTTTGTATGCTATCTGATCATAGCCATCTGCCATAGCTGTTCATGATAGACGAGACCAACGGCTTAACGTGCTTTCCGAGACACGAAGCAAGCCATAATTACGCATTTATTGTCCTTGCCTTTTTGAGATGGTTGCTTATTGGTTCAAAATATCGTCGTTGTTCTGGGAAACCCCAGTAAATAACTTTTTTCATAAAATGAGTTAACACAAATAATCGACTCAGTTTTTATGCTCTTCGTCTGCGAAATACAATAGCATTATATCGGAACACAAAAACTTAATTTCATATGTTTTTTAATTAAAATATTTTTATCTGAACTATAATTTGCCTATAACTCAAATTCGGTAACCATCTACTTACAGGGTTTTCCCAGAACAACGACGATATACAGAGATCGCTTCTTCGCTTTTGTCATCGTTCACACAATATTTTTAACTATATATTAATGCGAACTGAATATACTTGATTCTAAGCCACTTGCTTGTACCTATTTCAGCTTACATCAATAAAACTTGAGATATTTTATTGGAGAGGCTCAAAACTTTTTGATCCACTTCTGTTCCCAGCTTATCTGAAAATTTCACCTTTACATATTTTATACTGTGTCTTTAAATTTATAGAATTTTTTTGGTCTCTTTAACATTTGCACAATGTCTGCCCATCTTTTAATGCAAATTGAATAAAGCAAGCATCGCTTTACTTCAAACAATACACTATTCGTCTACTATATCCTACTATCGCTATATATCATATATTATAACTTTTGCATACATTAAAAACTTATTTGTAAATATATATACTATTTAGACATAAGAATCTTCGAGAACAAGATAAATATTCGCATCCAGCACACACATATTAACCCTCTACTATATAAATCGAGCAGACGGCCTATAAATCGAACCTCTATAACGTCTTTTGCTTCATAGCGTTATTTATATAATGCTCTATCCATTATACGTACGTTGCGTAATTTAAAAAAAAATTCACTGTAGCCATTTACCAGCATTTTTGACCATGAAGGTTTATAACCAATGTTTTTATAAGGTAATCTATTTTTAGCCCGGGTCTATCTGGGATGGCCCCCTTTACATAAAAGACACCGCGAACAAGCATATTCGTATCGTATTCATAAAAAAACATGTTGTTGAAACGTATCACCCGACCTATGAATCAAACGGGTATAATAATAAAAAGACTTTCTATAGAACATTTTTTTATTTTTATTTTATATATTAAGGACAACCAACAAAAAAATACTTAATTCTATTTAGTCACACTTCAACGGAATACATTATATAGTAATGCCTTAATTACAGGCTGCCACGACATGCAAAATATTAACCAATGTACAAAATTACATGATTATTATTGGGCCCACAGTTGGAAGACATATCTGTTATTTATAGTTTTTAGTTTTTATTTTAAAAAAATATGTAAGTAAGTAGATTGTTAAGAATTATTTGTAATTTATAATAATTAGATTATGCCTTAACCCTATGTCAAATTTCAATAAGTAAGTAATAAATAAAGTAAGAGTTTCCACTCTTTAGCCTATTAAACAAAATTACAATTAAACTTATAGTAAAAAAAAATAAAAAATATATAAAATAACAATATGCAATGTTTTGCCACGACAACTGTTAAACCCTTTTTTTTTTTTTTTTTTGGGATGGAAAATCATCAAATGACCTTCTGCCGCTGTGGGTAGAGCGGGAGGGTGTGTCAGACTTCTACTGACTAAAAACCATCCGTGTTCCTTCTTGAGCCTGTAACACCAGGGCCGCGGTAACCAACTGTTAAACCCTACGATTTGTATCTTAGGATCAAGGTAAACATAGCTATAACTATGACTCAGACCTTACAAAGATGCCCGGTCTGCAAAACAAAGCCTCAAATGTCTGAAGTTTTTGGAATTTTATTCAATTTGTTTCGTTATCTATTTACTGTTGATAAGTGACCCAAATTACTCTTGAAAGATCTCACATTAAATTATATGTATATATATTATATAGTATGCAGACAAACAAACGCATGTGACAACACAAACGTGTTCAAGTCTATATGATATTCAAGCTCACAAGAGAATCACTAAGGGATTGAAGGGTTGGTTAAGTAAAAAGTAGAGGAAGATCTAAACTAATTCTTTATTATATTCAATGAAAACTTTAAAAGTAAACAAATCTATCAAACAAAATCGTTTATTAGGAACACAGGTTACAGGTTAGGTATTACAGTACAGGTTACGATTTCATATAACACGATATCGGATTGATATGTACTGTAAAATTAATACTTACTTAATCCCGGGCTATATATACAAATGATATAACATTCAACAAATAATTAACATAAATCATTTATATGTTTTCAGAGCATGACTTTACTTGCGTGATTCAATTAAGTACAGCGCTATCTGTTGGCATACTTACGAACTAATGATATAATGTTCTTTGCAATGTTATATATTAGAAATCAATACTTAATCTAACAATTCTAACAAGTCGTACTTTGCCAAAATTTTATATTGATAAGTCGTTTAAATATCTTTGTCATTATAATAGCATTTTTCTATCAAGAGTTCACGTAATTCAACAATAAGTATAACAAATAAAGATAATATAATCTCATATATATTACTCTTATTGAGTAATGGTCTTATTGCCTCACCAGCTAATTACCAATATGTAAGAGTTTTGTAGAATCAGTGCCAATTAACAGAAATCCCAGTTGGCTACTACAGTTATTGGCACTTCGAGCCATCAGTTGGTGAGGCAAGTATCATATGTCTAGTAATAACTACAGCACCCAACCGAAACCCAATATTGCGTAAAGCGCTTCAATTTTGACGACCGATATGGCGTGGTGGCGAGTATACCCGCATTCCACTCCTGAGGTCGTGGGTTCGATTTCCACACAGGACAAATATTTGTGTGCATAATATGAATATTTGTTCTGGTCTGGGTGTTTTTCTATGTATATTAAGTATGTATTTACAAAAAAAAAAAGTATTTATGTATGTTTATCCGTTATTTAGTATCCATAACACAAGTTCTTAATGATACTTATCTTGGAACTAAATAATTGGTGAAAGTGTCAGAAATATTTATTATTATTATTAATTTGGGAGCAAGAATAATTGTCAGACATTAAAGTGGGGTCCCACTTACATATAGGGTATATATCAAGTCGTCTTCTGTAGAGAATGATCATCTTCATCTCAGACATGTGTCGTTCATTGTCACTATTACAATACTAACTCCTTGTAATTAAGTTTTGAAAAAGTGTTTTGTAAAATTATGTGTACAAAAAAACACAAATATTTATTCAATGTATTACATTTTTAATTTTTTAATCATAAATGCAACATTGTAATTAGTATAAATTAACTTAAAATGCAGTATATGAGCCCACTGCGAAAAAATCATATTTTTTTATATTATGGAGTTACACCACTTTAACATTGACCGACACACATATAAAGTGCACAGCTAAACATAGGCTTTTGTTCAACATCAGCCCTCCCAATAGATTACATTCTATTGGGGGTATAACGCTGGGCAGGCGGATTAGTAATCGCAGATCCAGCCAGTACGCAGGATGACGCTGCTGCCCATCATCCGGTAGGATATCTCTTTGTCTACACTTACGACTTCCCATTAGATGAGAGGGGGTGGCACTATTCTAGGCAGGTACGACACAGCAGCATTTTAGTCATAAATTTTTAATCAACTTAATTTACGTAAGTACCGTTTGAATAAAAATGTAGAATATATTCAGCCATAGTAACTCAATTCAATTCAAATCGTTAATGGCGTTATGTGAAGAATGTTACAAAATATTTAATTTAGAACAGCAAATAAACCTAGCAAGGGCATAGCAATATAAGCTTATAAAGTACAGTAAAAATTCAATGTAATTAACAAATTAACGTAATAAGCTAATAAATTATCAATATATAATGTTATGAAATTATATATAATATTTAATTTCATGAAATACAAACTTGATATTATAATAATTACCATATAAAAATACTTTATAAATTATTAAAAAAATCAATAAAGAAACATAACAATAAATTTAAACATAATTGCACTTTAGTATAGACAAACTTACTACACTATGAAATCATATCAATACATCTAAATTAAAATTGGAATTATTAAATTAGACATAAGAATAGATTTAAATTATTTCCAATGACTGGTGGAAAATCTCCACCAATTTTGTGAAATCCGTTCCGTCCTGATTATTATTATTAGTGGTACTGAGCTACAGTAAAATGGCCTATAGAAAGGTTTAAAAAACAAACGGTACGGCCATACTCTTCGGTGCGAGTGCTGACAGTCTGCTCAGTATTTCGGCGGGATTAGAAAACAAAATGTAATAAATAATAAATAAATAAATATTTTCTGACAATTACACCAATTATTTAGTTCCAAGATAAGTATTAAAATTAAAAATTAAATTAAAAATTCATTTATTCAAGTTTGGCTCAATAGAGCTCTTATGAATGTCATACTTATAAACTAACGCGCCCATTCACTGCGGGCGGGAGCTTGATCGTAAAAGAACGGGCAAGAAAATCGTCAAGGTTGGTTTTTTCTCCCGCCAGTTACAATTAAAATATATAATATTAAAACAATTGTGTTCTGCAGTCACAAGATTTGAAAAAAAAAGGGAGACAGAACTCTTTTTTTACCAATATTAACATAATTACGGATAAACATAGTAGACATGAGCAAACGCGTTACGCTCAACCATATTTTAGGGAGCGCAACGATCCGACGCATGACGCTACCACCGCGGAAACATATAAGTGAGCGTGATATACTCAAGCTGGATAAAAGGATTTAAGTAAAAATAACATTAATATTAGAAGACTGAATTATTTTAAATGTGCTGCAAACCACAATTTTGTTACTGTAAAGTGGTATACCATATGGTATCAGTTAAGCTATGCAGCCATCAAAACAATTTCCAAGAAATCGTATATAAGCAGTCTTAATTAAAAATTAAAATTATAAAATTACATAGACAATGTATGTAAGTAATCGTTATATTGTAAAGAGGGCCGCAGAACACAACTTTTATCATTGTAAATGTTACATCCAAGCGTTTTTGTCATTAACGTAATCATTAACCGTGTAATACCCTTTCTTGGTAAGTGATGTCTTAACGGTTTGCTTAAACTTTTCAAAAGGCAAATCTAAAATATCTTTTGGAATTTTGTTATAATATTGTATACCCTGCCCCATAAACGATTTGCGAATTTTATGCAGGCGTAAAAATGGATTTAATAATTTATTTCTATTTCTAGTATTAAAACTGTGATCATCACAGCGCCTGTTATAGGTTTCTATGTTTCGTTTTATAAATATTATACTATTATAAATGTATTGAGAGGCAACAGTCAAGATACCTATTTCTTTAAACTTTTCTCTAAGAGTTGTCCGTGAGCTTAGTCCGTAAATAGATCTTAAAGCCCGTTTCTGTAAAATAAAAATTGTTTCTATATCTGCTGCTAGTCCCCACATAAGAATACCGTAAGACATTAGGCTATGAAAGTAACTAAAGTATACCATTCTTGCCGTATCAACATCTGTTAATTGGCGAATTTTGCAAATAGCATAAGCTGCGGAACTAAGTTTGTCAGCAAGAGTATCAATATGTAGACCCCACTGAAGTTTTTCATCTATAGTTATTCCCAAGAAAACAGTAGAATCTACTAAATCTAGTTTCTGACCGTCAATAATGATATTAGTTTCGAGTTTCCTTACGTTTGGAACAGTGAATTTAATACATTTCGTTTTTTTAGCATTTAGCTATAAGTTGTTAACAGTAAACCAACGAAGCAGCTCTGCAAGGGCATCGTTTACATCGCTAAAGTCCTTTTTATGTCGATCAATATTAAATACTAAAGAAGTATCATCAGCAAATAATACCATCTCACAACGCCTACTCATAAAAAATGGCAAATCATTTATATAAACTAAAAAGAGAAATGGTCCTAAAATTGAACCCTGAGGGACCCCCATACGCACAGACGATCATTAAGAACTTGTGTTATGGATACTAAGTAACGGATAAACATACATACATTATTTTTTTTTGTAAATAAATACTTCATATACATAGGAGCTCAAAGTCGCTCAGCGTGCAATAGAGAGAGCTATGCTCGGAGTGTCCCTACGTGATAGAATCAGAAATGAGGAAATCCGTAGGAGAATCAGAGTGACCGACATAGCGAAGCGCGTTTGCAGGCTGAAGTGGCAATGGGCGGGGCACATAGCTCGAAGAACCGACGACCGATGGGGCGTTAAGGTTCTTGAATGGCGACCACGAATCAGCAAACGTAGTAGAGGGCGGCCCCCAACGCGATGGACCGACGATCTGGTCAGGGCGGCGGGGAGCCGGTGGATGCAGGCGGCAAAGAATCGATCTACGTGGAAAGCAATTGGGGAGGCCTATGTTCAGCAGTGGACTTCGAATGGCTGAAATGATGATGATGAATGATGATACATAGGAAAACACCAAGACCAGAACAAATATTCATGTTCATGCACACAAAGATTTGTCCTGCGTGGGAATCGAACCCACGACCTTAAGAGCGGAGAGCGGATACACTCGCCACCACGCCATATCGGTTGTCAGTCAAATCAAATCAAAAGGTGCCACCAGGTCTTTGTTTTATAACGCTGATATGATTATGATATCATAATTGTAATAATGGAATCAATAAGAATATTGTATGTAAGATTTTGCAATAAGGTCGTTAAGGCCTTGTAATTAAAAAATTGATTCCTGTCATCTGTAAAAAGCATCATGTTATAATATTTTAAAATGCTGATATTCTGGAATACACGTCATAATGTTATCTCTTAAAGTGCCAAAGAAATACAATTTATTAGTTTTCTTAAGTCGTAAACCATCTGCCGTAAATTTACGTCATATCACAAGCCTGCAAAGTGGTTCGTCTCGTCCAAGTAAAAGTGGTTTTCATACAGGCTAATATTAAACAATGCAACTTGAATTCTAATAAAAGGCAGCTCTTGTTAATTCATTGTACGGTATCAAGGGCTCTTATAACCTCTAAGCTCTGGAGTCAGTCACTGTAAGCGTAGACATACTCGCTTATTACATACATATTATTAGGTCGGGGAAAAAGTCTTTTCGCATAACGTAGGTATAAACTTATTTTAAATTTTTTTTGACTGTACTATTTGTGTCTGGCTGGTTTTGGTAACATTAAAAAGGTTCCATTATAAAGAAAAGAAAAAAATAAAAAAAAAGTTGTTTCCCGCTATTTTTCATTTGTTTTTCTCTCCGTAAAAATGAGTGAATCTAATGAAGAAATTCGATACATTTTAAAATTTTATTATAAAAAAGGCAAAAATGCAACTCAAGCAGTGAAAAAAATTTGTGATGTTTATGGACCTGATGCAGTGTCAGTAAAAGTAGCACAAATTTGGTTCAAACGTTTTCAGTCCGGAAATTTTGATGTTAAAGATGCACCTCGCTCTGGTCGCCCTGTTACGAATAAAACGGACGCCATTTTTGAAAGAGTGGAGCAAGATCGGCATATTAGTAGTTACGATGTAGCTGAAGAACTGGGAATTGACCACAAAACAGTTTTGACCCATTTGAAGAAAGCTGGTTATACAAAAAAGCTCGATATTTGGGTGCCACACGAGCTCACTCAAAGAAACTTAATGAACCGTGTACTCATTTGCGATTCATTATTGAGACGTAATGAAACCGAGCCGTTTTTGAAGAGATTGATAACTGGCGATGAAAAGTGGATCACGTACGACAAGAACGTGCGAAAAAGGTCGTGGTCGAAAGTTGGCCAGGCTTCACAGACTGTGGCCAAACCTGGCCTAACACGAAATAAGGTGATGCTGTGTGTATGGTGGGATTGGAAGGGCATTGTTTATTATGAGCTTTTACCGCCCGGCAAAACCATCGATTCTGATCTTTACTGCCAGCAACTGATGAGATTAAAGGAAGCAGTCGAGAGAAAACGGCCGGAATTGATCAACAGGAAGGGTGTGGTCTTTCATCACGATAACGCTAGACCACACACATCTTTAGCCACTCAGCAAAAATTAAGAGAGTTCGACTGGGAGGTCCTAGTGCATCCACCATATAGCCCTGACCTTGCGCCTTCAGATTTTCACCTGTTTCGGTCTCTGCAGAATTCTTTAGGTTCTGTAAGGTTGACCTCAAGAGAGGACTGCCAAAACTATTTGTCCCGTTTTTTTGATCAGAAGTCCCAAAGTTTCTACAGTAACGGGATAATGTCTCTGCCCACAAAATGGCAGAAAGTTATTCAACAAAACGGTACATATATATTGTAAATAAATGTAAATAAACTTTGAAAAAAATGTCTTGACTTTTCATACAAAAATACGAAAAGACTTTTTCCCCAACCTATTATATTCAAGCCTGTTTCCCCGAAGGAGTAGGCACAGACATATTATTATTGTACGCCCACACTTCGCCAATTATATAGTTGATCCCACGTAATAGGTGGCTAGCCTATTTATACTCGCTTCTTACACTGAAGTATTGAAACTGGCGGTAATATTGCAATTATATAAGTTTTAATGTTGCATAAGATATATTGTCTTTAAGCAAATAATAATCCAAATGCCTATCTTAACTATCCCGATTGTGCAAAAAAAACTTTATTGTCTTTAAGATCAACAGGATCATTTAGATTCTTCAATTTTTAACATTCAAAATGGATTTGTTTTACACAACAATGAAAAGCATATGGGCAGTACTATAATGAAGCATAGGGAGAACTAAAGCAAAATGTAATGCCTAAGATTTACGCTTAGGGCCAAGCACAGAACACGGGATGACATTATACGGAGGAGACAAGGATATCAGATTGTACTAAAATTTATTTATTGGACAGAGCGACTGCCGTCTGACCTCTCAAACCCAGCAGAAAATATCATTGTATTATTTATATATTATTATTATTATTAAACCAGCTGTCAGGATATTAGAAGACACAAACTTATTACAAACGAGTTAGGGGCTTATTACAGTATCTAAAGTTAAACCAGGTTTAAAACTAGTGCTGTCACTTTTATTTGATAAAATGAAGACAGTGACGGCACTAGTTTTAAACCTGGGTTAACTTTAGATCTTGGTTTGTAATAAGCCCCTTAGGTTTTCATGACAGCCGGGACCAATAGCTTTTTGTCAAGGAGACGAAAACATTACATTAATCGTCCTTTAAAAATAAAACTAAGTATAGAGTAGATACATAATATAAGAATCGTTATATAAGTCTCTTCAGAAAATCGGTATGAAAATTCCACCAGGTCTAAATTAGATAGTTAACAAGTGGTTAAGTCTTTGTTACGTAATTGTGAAATATTGAGGGCTCTCAAAGCCAATAATGGCTTAATAAGGGCTTTAATCGTTAAGGTTTAGTCAAAATTAGCTTCGACTTACTCAAATAATTATTCATCATAACAGCCTTATAAAGTCTACTGCTGAACATTAGCCTCTCCAATAGATTACACTCTATTGGGGGTATTTGCCCATTAACATCACGCTGGGCAAACGGGTTGGTGATCGCATTATTCTTTTCGTCGACTCCTACGACTCTCCATGAAATGAAATGGGGCTGCAGTCTTCTAGGCCGGTACCACACGACAGAATTTCAATCATTAATTTTTAATCAAATTAATTTACTTTAAAACTGTTGGAATAAAAATGTATTCTAGGCTAGACCACACAACACTAAATAATTATACTAACTACTGCTACTGAGAACAATAAATAATTGTGAAATAATTATTACTTGAAGGTTTAACGACCTTCTGTACAATTGTAGACGATGACGTGTTCAGTGGAGACCACTTCTCGGTAAACGCAGTGCAGAACGCATCAGATTAGCCACAACAAACAGACAAACATCAACATTGATATAAAAACATTTTAAAAAAAAGCAATGCAACATCACTTTTCAAATTATCTGAAGAAGTCCATAAAAGATCTTAGTATAGTCCCACATCTTTACTGATGACTCAAGGGGCTTAGAGAAAGGCCATCTCATTTACCATTTATCATCTTTATCACCACTTATTATCATATAATAATATATTTTACTTGACACTGGCTAAATGTGCTAAACGCAGAAAGCTATTATTTAAAAAAAACCGCTTTATACTATAGGCCTATAAAGTAAAGTAAAAGTAAAAAGTTCTTTATTTCATAAACTATTACATAGCACTTGAAAACGTCAAAACAAAATAAACATGAAAAAAAAAAATTATATCAACCCTGAAATCACGAAGCTTAGATTCACTTACATGCAAATAAATAAACATTAGGTGTAAGTGAATCTAAGTGCCAGTTCCGAGCCTCCGCTCTGTGAGAAGAACTGACAAGAAACTCACAGGCTATGCTCTTTTAAATTATTTTTATTACATGACACACACAGTGTAAATTTGATGATACTGAAAGGGTCCCCCGAAGCTGTAACCAATAAAGTAGCACTAAGGGAACCTTCCATCACAGTCAAGTAAGTATGTATTGTGAAACTGAGCTGAGCCTGTACAATAAGGGATGGTCACAATGATCTGGTTGACTTTTTATTCTAATATACACATACAAGTTGTAAATGTTAAGCCCAAGCTTGTTTATCCGATAAGTAATCATTAACAGCATAATACCCCTTTTGAAGAAACTGCTTTTTAACTACAGTTTTAAAAGTTGCCAATGGTAGATCAATTATTTCCTGCGGAATTTTATTAAAAAATCTGATACTATTACCCAAAAATGTATTTTTTGTTTTGTGAAGTCGACAATTTGGCAGAGAGAGCTTATTTCTATTCCTAGTATTAAAATTATGTACTTTTGAATTTTTATCAAATGTATTAATGTTTTTGCGAACATACATTATATTATCAAATATATACTGAGATGCAACCGTTAATATGTTAATTCTTTTAAACATCTCTCTAAGAGAATCTCTGGACTTAAGATTATAGATAGCTCTTATGGCGCGCTTTTGTAGTACAAATATATTATGTATGTCCGCAGCAGATCCCCACAATAACATACCATATGACATAATGCTATAAAAATAGCTAAAATAAACTAATCTAGCTGTTTCTTCGTCTGTTATGAGTCTTATCTTTTTGATGGCATAGCATGCTGAGCTAAGCCTTCCGGACAAATCCATTATATGGGGGTTCCACTGCAATTTAAAATCAATATTGCTGCCTAAGAACTTTGTGTCATTTAATAACTCGATATTCTTGCCATTCATTTTCAAGTTAGTTGAGACTTTTGTAACATTAGGCAATGAGAACTTTATACATTTGGTTTTACTTGCGTTAAGAGATAGATTGTTAACCGTAAACCAATGTAAAACCTTCGCAAGAGCATTATTTATCACGTCAGAATGATCCTTGCCTCTGTTCACTTTAAATATCAGAGATGTATCGTCAGCAAACAAAACTGTTTCGCACAGATCTCTAGTATAGAAAGGTAGATCGTTAATATAAATTAGAAACAATAAAGGGCCTAAAATCGAACCTTGTGGAACTCCCATAAGCAATGGCGCGCCAGAAGACTCGACTCTATTAATAACTACTTTTTGAGTTCTGTCACTCAAGTAAGATTTAATTAATTTTAAAGAATTACTATTAACACCATAATATGTCAATTTAGCTAACAAAGTAGGATGGTCAACGCAATCGAATGCCTTCGAAAGATCACAAAATACTCCAATCGCATCCTGCCTGTCCTCCCAGGCGTCAAATATATGCTTCATTAGGGCTACACCAGCATCTGTAGTGGATTTACTCTTAGTGAAACCATACTGCTGAGAATGAAATAAGGAATTCAGAGAGAAATGACAAAGTAATTGATTAAAAATAACTTTTTCAAATATTTTACTAAGAGCTGGGAGTACTGATATTGGTCTATAGTTAGTAGGATCAGCCTTCTCACCAGCTTTAAAAAGAGGTATTACTTTACTGTATTTCATTAAACTTGGAAATGAACCATCATCAATACATTGATTAAATGGATTTGTACACGGTACATACATCAAAATATTATACTTTACACTTATTGTCTATCAGTCTGAGTGTTCCGGCTAATCTCTGAAACGGCTTGACTGATTTCGATGAAACTTTCAAATAGAAAATAGTTGTTGCTATAAAGTGACTTAGGCTACTTTTTAAGTACCTTTAGTTCACGCGGATAAGGTCGCGGGCGGCCGCTAGTTACTAAGCAAAAGTTTATCTTATTTGTCTATAAATTTAATGAAAAACGGTAACTCTTATACTTGAGCACATGAAGGGAAGTGATCCACGCAGCCATTGAATTGCGATACCAGGGTATCACGTACTCGTGGCCGACCCGCTGAAAACCTATTGACATACTTTCTGAAGGACCCTATGCTGTGCTCTTATAGGGAAACCTCGACAATGAGTTCTTTGCACTGCCTAACCTGTATACGATAAGAATTTTCCTTTGAAACCAACAGTAAGCGTTCGTACAATTCTATTAAAAAAATAATTGTAAAATAATTTAGATATGATAGTTGGCTTTCCAAGTTGCTATGCCCTTGCAAGACTTCAAAGGTAGACCATTTATTACTCACCATCTTCATATTTCACATAATTTGACGTGTTAAATTAATAGAATTTTGATTAAGCGACCAATTTATGTTTGCAAAATCTGTCGTATATCTTATTAGTTTTTATTTAAAAAACCGTGAATGTATGTATATATGCAGAAATTGAAAGTAGACACGTACACGAAGTAAGTACAAAAGAAAAACCAAACAACTAAAAACAAAAGATACATACTAAAATTAAGCAAAAAAGAAACGAAAAGTTTTGAGGAATCAAGTCAGTAAATCCATGTAGGTGAAGAGCTCACCACCTTTCACTAATTGAGACGCTTTACCTAGAGGTCTCTGTGCTCAACGGAAACTTTACGACAACTAAAAAGATCATTTTTAAATATTTGTGGTAAAATTTCTGCCCAACCCAAATGGGATTATTATACGCCCACACTTCGGCAATTATATAGTTGGTCCCACGTAATAGGTGGCAAGCCTATTGTCGAACACCGGGCACTGTTATGTTCGCCAAAGCCTCGTCCGTTGATCGGCAGGTGCACCACTTGCAGGTGGGGTTAATTAAATTTGTTAATTCTCCACGAAGTTTAAGTAAAGAGAATTATGCATCCAAATCCGCAGGCGGGGTGTCAGAGCTGCAACCCAGGTACTGGCCCCCCGCCTCTTTCTCAACTAGCGGCGGGCGTCCGCGGAAGATTTTTAGTGGGTATTACTGCTGGCGGTCGTGTCTGCCGGTGGTGAGTCCCACACACCTCTCGGTCCCCCATTGGCCGGGAGACAGTGCGTAAACGCATTTTATTACCGACGTAAATCAAAAAAATAAAAGGTGCAAACCCCTTATTTGCTTTCATCGAAATCCGTTCACTAGTTTTTGCGTTGAGGAGTAACAAACATATTACATCCCTAGTTACCCACAAACTTTCATCTATTATAAACGCGAAAAATCGTGATGTTCTACCGTATGTTTTTGTCAAAAAGTAAAAAAGATATGTCGTACGTTCAATCATAGTCTAGAATCTATAGTTTAGAACGAACCTCTCACAATGATAAGAGACACGCGTGTCCATATTTATTACCGAAACATTAAACAATATCTAAATTGAAACTGCAGTGCGCTCATCGCCCCTATACCGCTGTCACCGGATATTTCCCTGGCTACAGTGTATTGCGCTTTACTATTTAGTTTTAAGTCTACGGATATGGCTTTAGTGTTATTTGCATTGCTACCGTGCCTGTTTGCCCTAAGAGGCAACTATACGCCCACATTTGCAAATTATATTACAGGTCGCCGTCGAAAGATTTTTAGTGGGTATTACTACTGGCGGTCGTGTCTGCTGGTAAGTCCCACACACCCCTCTCGGAGTGCGTAAATGTATTTTGTTACCGACGTAAAATAAAAGGTCTTGTTAGAATATACCTTTTTTGCTTAAACCGGAAAACTTCATTGCGTAAAGCACTACTGTTTGGCATAGGGATACTTTAAGTTTACGACTGACTATCTAGATGTAGGCGGTATCTTTAAACTGGAATACATTACTGCGTACAGCGCTGCAGTTCATCGTTAAGAAACTTCCACTACGGTACTATGGTAGCTCTAACCAGGCGCCTTTTATTAAAATGAAAATTAAATGTGTTTTTCTATTTTTTCTTTCATTCGTTAATGATAAAATAACAACATATAAAACGCTGTTTAGATCACATACTTATGTGCAATAAAGGATTAATATAATAAATATACTTATTTCTGTCACTACTAGGCACGGTTTAAGCCTAATTACATGCTACATACTATTTATCACATACTTGTCACACACTCACATACTTGACACACACTCACAGACATGTCACAATCTCACACTTACATACTTGACACACACTCACAGACATGTCACACTCTCACATACATGTCACACACTCGCATACTTATTTAAGTTGCTAATAGGCACTGTTTAAGCCCTATCATATACTACATGTAGTTCCACACATACTTGTCACACACATTTTTAGGAACTTTTTTCCTTAATCCTGCGAAGCCAAGTTCGAGCCCTTTATAAACTAATAATATTGGTCCATTAAAGTCCCACTACTGAGCACGAGCCTCCTTTTTCGAACCAAGGTGAGAGAGGATTGGGTATGCGGACCCAGTGCGATCGTCACAATAACTAGGAATTAAGTAGGTCGGTATCATCTTCATCATTTCTGTCTTAGGCTTTGTCCCCAATAGGCAAACTGTTAGCGGCCGACTGAGTTTGCGGCGTACCGATTTAGTATGCCCTTCCATATATTCGGAATGGAGTTTCCACAGTCAGATAGTTTTGCGCTCACTATACGCGGTTTGCAGCGTCGGTCTCTCAGTCTTGCAACTCAGTCGGCCGCTTACAGTTTGCCTACTGGGGACACGGCCTTATAAAGACCACTGTTGAACATTGATCTCCTCAATAGATTACATTCTATTGAGGGTATTTGCCCATAATCACCACGCTGGGCAGGCGGTTTGTTGATCGCAGTTCCAACCAGTACGCAGGATGACGCTGCTGCCCATCATTCGGTAGGTTTCACCTCCCCGTGACATAAGACGGGCTGGCACTATTATAGGCCGGCACCACACGGCACATTCTAGGCCACGGCAAAGTAATAAATAAAAAGCGATTTAAATGGATATAAAATTGAGTCAAATAACTATAATTTAGCAACTGTCACATTAGATCTATTCAAATATCATTTGAAAAAGATATTTGCAAAGTTAGTACATTTGTCTTGTATTAAAATCATTGAAGCCATATGTGTCACTGTTTGCTAAAGAAAAAAAAACAAGACAGACAGTCTAGGAGCCGCCAACACGTATTGGGGTTTTATGAACTCGCCTCATACATACATTCACGCCTGTATCCCCGAAGGGGTAGGCAGAGGCATATTACACGCACACATTTCGCCAATTATATAGTTGGTCCCACGTAATAGGTGGCGACCCTATTGCCGCTTACCGGGCACTGTTATGTTCGCCAGAGCCTCGTCCGTTGATCGGCAGGTGCACCACTTGCAGGTGAGGTTGGCTTGGGCTCCCTAGGTCTTAGTAGTATCCCAATACACTCGCCTCATATCTTAAATTTTGTTAATAAGTTCTATTGCTAGGTAACAAGGTGGATACGATGGAACTTTGGAGATCGTCTCCAACCACCGCGCATTTCAGAGGTAAATCAGTTAAAAGAGGATCGATTCACCATACACGCTTCATGGAACGAGCCGGTTAGGAAAAGAACAGAAATGAACTGAATCAAAGAGCACTCATGCTGTGCTGCTATATTTAGGTATATCGCATGCTTAATGGAATATAGACGTAACTCAAAAATACTTTTTTTGGGACATGACATAAAAATAATCTTCTAAAGATCCCTCTCTAATAGATACACTTCCTCATATTATAAATATTGTTAATAGGTTCTATTGCTAGGTAATAAGGTCGATACGATGGGCATTTAAAAAACATAAGTCCCTAAAATAAATAAAGAGAAAAATATATATGAGAAAGTAAATTAGAAAATTCGTATGCCGTACGGTATCGACCTAGACTAGTGCCACCCCCTCTCATCTCACGGAGAGTCGAAAGGGCCGACGAAGAGAAATCCTACCGGATGATAGGCGGCAGCGTCATCCTACGTAATGGCGTGAACTGCGATCACCAACCCGCCTGTCCAGCGTGGTGATTATGGGCAAATACCCCCAACAAAATGTAATCTACTATGGAGGTAAATATGTTGAACATTGCGTGCGGATTAAAGTGGACTTTATAACGCTGATCATTTTGACAGAGTCCGCACATTTCATTATCTGAGCAGAATTTTAATGTACTGAATTTGATGTCATTTAATTATTAGACCTCTTTCTTTTCTATGGCAGATTCTACAGTTATGTGTCTTTTAAGTTGATTAAAAGCAGCGAAAGCCGGTAATGGGACTGGAAATTCAGAGGGTCTCGTGTTCAAACCCTGACCTATAATTTTCGAAGTGTACTTATCGCTTCCTCTAATATCCTGACAGCTGGTTTAGCAATAGAATGATGTTCCCCCGTGGGTTGAAACCCCAAACTTACGTCTAGGGCAACCGGGATTATGGTGATATTGAGTAAAACGTAAAAGGTTAGCAGGTCAATCCAAAATAGTATGTTCATCAACTCACTCTTAAAACACCGGTGCCTTCAAATGGACACCAGGGATTAAAAGGATTATTAATAATGTCTCATGGGAAAACAACTTTGACATCACAATATATAAGATAAATCAATAAAATTTCAAAATATTATACAACCTTAATCATAAAATATACGTTCTAATAATAATATTATCGATTCTTATTAAAACGACGTGTATGGACATAATATGAACAAATATAGCTGAAGTCTAAGCTACTATATTAACTCAAAGGACATTAGTTTTTGGACTAGATAAATAAAAGCTATATTCTAGAAAGCAGCGCTCTTCTAAAAAAAACATACAATGAATTTATAATGGACATCATGCCTGTTTCCTCGAAGGGGTAGGCATAGGCATAATAATTTACGCCCACATTTCCCTAATATTATTTTGGTCCCACGTAATAGGTGGCAAGCCTATTTCCAAATTAATTTTATTAATATAATTATACTTAATTAATATTATAAAATTTTCATCACAAACATTATCAAGAACAAAATACATACCTCAAGATTTAAGCGAAAGCTCCATAGGAGAACTGCAATCACAAGGAAAATTCTGACACTCTCACGCACTGGACTTAACACAAGATAACTTTTCAATATCGAGAGATCGAAACTTTGTAGTAGCTTCCTCAGGGACACGTGTTCACCCCGTGGAGTTCCCGAACACACTGAAATGAAATTAGGGTTCCTTTTGCAACTGTTGCGCTAGGCCTGAAACATGCGCATAAGGCTCTTTGTAAGGATACGACGCGAGCTATACATTACGGGTTCACATAGAATTAAAGTTAGGAGTTTGATTTCGAATTAAGCAATGGATTATTCCTTTCAAATTTGTGTGCCTTTCGTAATTTTTTATATGGTCAATGAGTTAGTTTGTTACGCTTACACCCAATATTCATGTGATCCAGGCAGAGATGGCTGTGATCGCTATTTAATAATGTTTGGCGTTAAAGCAGTTTGGCTTAATCTTACTAAAAAATGTCTATACAAAAAATAGATAAAACTAATTTAAATATGTTTAAAAATTATTAATAACAATAATTACGTATTATAAATAAATTAAAGGACAGAACAACAATTGGAATATGATCATAAAATCGTAAGTACTTTTTCCACATTATATATATTTGTCACTCAGGGAACAAATCTTTTCGTGCATACACATGAATATTTGTTCTGGTCTGAGTGTTTTCCTATGTATATTAATTATGTATTTACATAAAATGTATTTTGTATGTTAATCCGTTATTTAGTACCCTTAACACAAGTTCTTAATGATACTTAGGTACCTTGAACAGATGCTAATAAAACATCAAGACTTATGATATACGTCGTTGTTCGATCATTAAATAAGACAGAATAGGCTTAGGCGGTTTATAAAATGTCCCTTCTTATAGTTCAATTAGCAAAAAATTCAGTCCATGTTAACACTTAGAAAACTGAACCATAATATATGGTGTAAAGGGATCCTACTAACATCTTGGGACCCCAAGCCAACCTCACCTGCAAGTGGTGCACCTGCCGACCAACGGACGAGGCTCTGGTGAACATAAATGTTCCCGGTAAATGGCAATAGGCTCGCGACCTATTACGTGGGACCAACAATAAAATTGGCGCAATGTGGGCGTATAATATGCCTCTGCCTACCCCTTTGGGGAAACAGGCGTGATTGTATGTATGGACTAAGGCCGGCTTGCACAACAGTTCTTTGTTTTATTTAAGCTAAATTTGATTAAATGTCATGGCGTTTCAGTCATTTGTTTGAAGTTGTGAGCGACAGAATGATGTTTTAAATATATTTTGCACTAAACAGGATTAATGACCGTTGTGCAAGATATCAAAAGCGTGCTATAGAGAACCAATCAAGTAAGACCCGGCACTGTTTAATAGTTTAAAGGCAGCAGTCTGCCACTGTCATATGTTACATTGCCATCAGTGCGAAAATAGAGACCGCCAATATATAGCAGTCGCTCTGTCAATTGGACATAGTTATGCAAAACGGATCCAGCCACAAAAACTTCCCTTTTTTATTTTTTTTAATGTGACACGTCATAATGACTACACTCTGCCTGTCGATGCAGTCCAAATAAAAAAATGAAAGCGCTTTATAACGTGAAATAAGCACGGTATAAAGCGCATCCACTCATGACGGCCTGCTAAAATGCCGTTTCAAGCCCCGCTTAAAAGACCTAACCTTTGGGAAAACAAGAGTTTTAGTACATTTGATAAAGCATAATACGAAAACTAGTTTGTTTTTGAATTCCTGTTAAATACTGGGTGTTGTTATCTACTTCCTGCCTAGTATTGTTTTAATAAGTTTCATGTTAATAAATATACTTTCATTCAGTAATATTGACATTAGATATTTTTTACAATAGGAAAATGTGAGATGAATATTATTGTTTTAAGTTTAGGAAATAAAACGCTTATAAGAATATTAAAGGTATTTAAAAATAGTAATACAAAACGTATTAACGTGCAGATCCGAGGTAGTTTGGATTTTTTTTTCTGTTCTTTAACTCGTTATCTAGGTTACCATGACACGACATGTTTTCTATTTTTACTTTGCGATAATTCACAATATTCTGTTCGTATCATTAACATCTGTGTATGTTATAAGAAAAAAGATATTTTGCAGCTTGGATATTTGTAAGTGCCATTTATGACAGTATCTCAAAAAATCGTTTTTGTGGGTTGGATCCATTTTGCATAACTACGTCCATATAGCGGTCGCACTGTTAATTTGAAAACGAAACGACGGAAAGTCCAGACAGCTTTTAAAGCCACCGTCTAACCAACACATGAGAAGTAACGATAGTGTTTAATTATAGAGGTCTTAAACTGTAGTCTATACGAAGACGCAAACACAACATCAATTTCATATATCGATGGCCCCAACGAATAAACGTGCAAACAAAAAACGACAACTTTTCAGGAAAATAAAAAATGTTTGGAATCACATATCTTTAATAACATAATAAATAGATAAATAAAATATATGATCAAAATAAAGGAAAAAAAAAATCTTTCAGCTCACATATTTAGTATTTGAAATATATTATCAGTTTTCAACAAATTAAAAAAAAACTCTATTGTTTTATTATTCTCGTGAATATGTGACATGTTAACAGTACTGTATCACTGCACGTTTTTTAGTGTTATAAATTAAGCAAAAACAAGTGTAGTGAAATGTTTCTATGTAATTTTTTTTTCTGAGCTCTGCTTTTGCCATCTACACACTTATTCTTGTATGTTTTGTTGCCTTTTCATGTTTGTAAAGATAAATGCACGCATATTAAGTTAACGAGATCGATTCATTATTTATTTAATACATATTTATTATATCATATAATATAAATTAGCTAATACTTTTTATTAAGGTCAAAAAAGAAGTTGCTGGTAAAAATAGTTATTATTTATTTATCCACTTAATAACGAAGTAGGTCCCTATCGGATATATATTATTTTTATAAAGACAAGATAAATCTAACAGTAAACAACAAATAACTAGGTATAAATTCTTCATTATCGCAGGTAACTGCGGTGGATTCTAATGGCATAAGACTCCTGCCAAAACCCTGGGATTGATTTGATATGGCTCCTGAGCCGCACAGGCATATTAAATCCCTATATGAAGTGGTGTGGGTAGCATTGCAGTGTACGCTAGTTTTAGTTTATCAGCGTCTTCTAAAGGTTCTCCTCGTTGCCTTTTTAAATTAGTCCTCGTGATCGTTTTCTTCTCTTGTAATTCGTCGTCGAAATTGTATCTAAAGTTTAAAAAAAAATTGTATCAGTATGATTATAAGAAAATCTATTCATTTTGTTTTGCTCCAGTAAATGTTATCGTCATCTATATCCTTTAATCAATTCTTCCCTTTTATTAACTGTTTAAATCTACAAAAGCAGCCTGGAATTTCAGCTTTTATAAAAGAATAAAAGTAAAAGTAAAAGTAAAAGTAAAAAAATTATTTATTTCATAAACTATTATACATAGTACTTGAAAACGTCATGATTACAAATGAAAAAAAATTACAATCGAAATAATATTACACTAAATCACGAAGCTTAGATTCACTTACATGCAAAAAAACAATTTAAAAACAAAAAATAATTAAGTGTAAGTGAATCTAAGTGCCAGTTCCGAGCCACCGCTCTGTAAGAAGAACTGGCAAGAAACTCACAGGCTATGCTCTTTTAAATATGTCCATTAGTTTGGTACTAGAATTACAATCTTCATTTGTCTGTGAAGCTATACAATGCAATATAACATAACCTTAACAATATTTATTTTTTCAAGTCATTCATATTAGAATAGCCTGTTTGAAACGGCAGTTTAATCCCAAGCATTTTTATCTGCCATATAGTCTTTAATACAATAGTATCCCTTTGAAGACAGCTTGTTTTTTATGGTTAATTTAAATTTATTTAGGCTCAATTGCTGTATGTTGCTTGGGATTTTATTGTAGAATCGTACACATTGACCTTTAAAAGATTTGTTTATCTTTTGGAGCCTAGTGGCAGGTACAACTAATTTATGCTTATTCCTTGTGTTTAGGTTATGTATACAGCTTTTCTTACTAAATTGATCAGTATTCTTATGTACATAAACCAGGTTATCATAAATGAATTGACCGGCCACTGTCAAAATACCAATTTCTTTAAACTTTTCCCTTAGTGAATGTCCACACGGGAGATTATAAATTGCTCGAATAGCCCTCTTCTGCAGCACAAAGATAGTTTGAATGTCTGCGGCACAACCCCACAGAAGAATACCATAGGACATAACACTATGGAAATAGCTATGATAAACTAGCCTAGCTGTTACAACGTCTGTTAATTGGCGAATTTTCTTTACCGCGAATGCTGCAGAGCTAAGTCTACTCGACAATTCACCAATATGTGGGCCCCACTGTAGCTTAGAGTCTAAAGTAATCCCTAAAAACTTGGTAGTATCCACAAGGGTCAACTCATCCTCCTTTACCATAATAGTAGAGTTTGCCTGTCTGACGTTAGGCATCACGAATTTAATACATTTCGTTTTAGCCCCATTTAATAGCAAATTGTTAACGTCAAACCAGTGCACCACCTTCGAGATCGCACTGTTTACTTCGTCTAAATTCTGATTTCGTTTTAACTTAAACAATAATGATGTATCATCAGCAAACAAAACTATCTCGTGGTTTTCTTTAATAAAATATGGCAAATCATTAATATAAATCAAAAACAAAAACGGACCGAGAATCGAGCCCTGCGGTACCCCCATTTTTACAACAGACCCCTGAGATCGCTTTCCATTAACCTCAACCCTTTGAATCCTATCACTTAGATATGAAGTGAGAAGATCCAATGCGGAGTTTCTTATTCCGTAATATTCTAATTTTTTTATCAATGCTTCATGAGGAACACAGTCAAAAGCTTTGGACAGATCGCAAAATATACCTAAAGCGTCCAAAGAATTTTCCCAAGCATCAAATATATGTTTTAAAAGCTCAACACCTGCATCGGTTGTAGAGCGACCCTTAGTGAATCCAAATTGTTTCGAATGCATTAATCCATTTTTATTGAAAAATATTAACATCTGATTGTAAATAAGTTTTTCAAAAATTTTACTAAATGTAGGCAGCACTGAGATAGGTCGAAAATTTGTTGGGTCTGTTGTACTGCCTGATTTATATAATGGAATGATTTTACTTTCTTTCATTAGATCGGGAAATTTGCCGCAATCTACACATTTATTAAATATTAGAGCCAAACTGTGCGCCACCGAAACAATGATAGGCTTGGTAACTACGATGGAATTGCCCCAGAGGTCTGCAGCTTTCTTAATACTAAGAGTATTGAATGTCTTAATTATATCCATAGATGTAACATGACTAAACGTAAAATCTACTGTACATATATTCACGTTATCTTTCAAAATAGACTCCGCTAAAGTGGGCGAACAATTTAAAGCTTTTGTGATAGACACTGGAATATTAGTAAAAAAGTTTTCGAAAGCATTGGCTACATCTAAGTCAGATGTAAGAGTTTTTTTATCAATGTTGAGTTTAAACTCAGTATTATAATTTTTACTTTTTCCCGTTTCACTATTAATAATATTCCAGGTCATTTTAATCTTATCATCACAATTTTTTATTTTAGAGCTTAAATAATAAGACTTTGCCGTATGACATGCTTTTCTAAATATTTTAGAATATTTTCTTACATAATTATAAAATTGCTCACTGTTGTTTAATTTTTTCTCATCATACAGTTCATACAGCCTCTTTCTACATTTATGTAGCCCAGGAGTAGCCCATTCACTAAAGGTAGCTTTATTATTTACCTTAACCGTTCTGGGAGTAAATATTGATTTAAATGTGTTAGAAAAGCTGCTGAAAAAATCATTATATAAAAAATTTGGGTCACAGCTTTCATCTATAAAAGGTAAACTATAGCATAATAATTTACTGTTAAACCTCTCAAAACGATTATTGGTTTTTGGTACAAATGTAATAGTTTTTTTAGCTACAGTTTCATTTTTACAAATAAAAGACATTTGTTGTCCGCAATGATCTGAATCTAACTGATTAATAATTTTTTTATTGTTATCACTTAGCATAATATTTGTAAAAATGTTATCTAAGCAAGTAGCAGAAGTAGCAGTAATACATTTTTTATTCCTATTTCGACATGTACCTGGATAAATTACCAAAGACAACTTGCAAAATGTTTATCGCACCACTTATTGGAATCTGACAATGCCAGAAGTATCAGTAAACTTTCTTTTCTATGATATTAAGATTGTGAACTTATAAACAGGATATTTGCGTTTATATTGAAATATGCCTACTTCACTTTGAGGGATATTAACAAATTTTCCAGATCAAAACATGATACAACACTGTCATCCGAACAATACATTTCTTTCGTTCTTTTAATTGACTTACCAATTGCTTTTCTTTTGAGTGCTTCGCATTATCGGATTTTAATTGTTATTTTCTAACATCATCAGAAGTTTGGTAAATTGAACACACTTTTAAATAAATCTTTTTTAAGTTTGTAGAAGTATAGATTGAATTTTGTATGAAATACCTATTATTTCATATTGGCGTTTAGTTGCTACGCATGTTTAATTGTACTGGTTGTTTGTATCTATTCATTCTAAATATAGACGGTGCATTTTAGAGACATTTAAAGTTTCACACAGACAATGTATTTAAAAACATAATTTTACAAACTTTAATCATGAAATTAGTATCATTGAGTAATTGATATGTTAATGTTTGAATACGGTTATTTTTACGTACAACTGTATTTTTTTGCCGTTATTTTTGTTTACATAGCGGTTAATAAAATTCCACAGTCTTCTATGGGCCCCGATAGCCCAAAAAATTCAAAATTATGTCCTTTTATTTTTATGTATATTTTGCGTAATATTTTAATTTGCAGTTGCATGGTGGTCCAATAGATTTTTCTGCGTTTCGTTTTTTAGTTCTAACACTTTCATAACTTTTTTTAGTATTTTTAAGACGTTTGTTCTGAGATAATAATCCTTATTAATGTATAACACTGTCGGCGTGGCTTTGAAATCTATTATTTGTTTGGTTGACGGAGTCAATATCATTGAATTATCGGTAGTTTGTAAACCATCATTTTTATTCACAGATTACAATGGAGAAGGACATTCCATCTCATGTAGTAATGGTTCAATAACCTTATGACAAATATCTAAAATTTCACTTATTGATACGTTTGGTGGGGATATACTATTATCGTGTGGTGATACAATTGCTACTATTATTGCTTATTACTAGAAATTTGTTCTTAAAAGCCTCAGATCTTATTTCATCTTAATTGCAATAGGTAAATTAATATATACCAACGCCATTTCTAATAAAATGCTAAAAAAGCGATTTCATTCGCTTATTATAATATCTTTCTGCAACGACTTAAAGCACATTTGTGTCTATTTATAATTATTCTGGTCACTCATTTATAATAATATGAACATTAATAACGATGCGTGTGCCCAGTAAACAAACGAACTTACGTAATAACACGACCACGAGTGAATTTGCATCCGGACTGTATTCTGGGGTCTAGCAATCTCACATACCAAGCCCCCGCTTCACCCTTTGTCTATACTAACAAGTGATTGCAAAAGGCACTACTAGAAAAGTATTTGTTTATTAAGCGGTTACTACCAATCAACAAATTCATAAACGAAGATTAGTAGTGCTTAAACTTGTACAATATGAGAAAATACCAGAGAAATTAGTAAAAAATAATGGAATATATGTAATTATTTCATTCAACATTTTGCCGACTGCAATGAAGCATTACTAATAAAAGTTGCTTTCATTTTTACTTGAATAATCGTGTAAGAGTTATTACTTCAAGGAAGAGGATAGACACTATTGTCAGATTGATTTAACACATTTATTCTGGTGTACTCAAAGGAACAAAAAATATGCATTAGACGAATGTTTTGTCATTCATGTGATATGAAAATATTTTTATCCGTACAATAAATATATTTTGTGCTATAAAAGCCTTTTTTTAAGTCTACAAAATATAAAAAAATAACAGGTATAGGTGTATGAAAGGCCATATAAATTAATAACACGAAAAAATTTTTTTTGGGTAAGACCTCTTGCACGTTTATACGTTGGGGCCATCGATATAACACAATTATTTGTTAACTTCAGGTACACCAGATCGTTAGATAGACATTTAAGAAGAAATGTGTTCGTATTCATATAAACAAATTTCCCGTTTGAGAATCGAACCCAAATAGCTCTGAAATAAAAGTTATATGGCCCACATACTAAGGGTGTCTTGCGCAACGCAACGTAATGACACTTTAAATCATAATTAGCTCAAATCAAATTGAGAACTATCGTGCAAGCCGGCCTAATCGTACCAAAGAGAAACAATTAAGCTTTTATTTTTTTTAATTAAGTCCCGGCACTGTTCAATAGTGGCGGCAGTCTGCCACTGCCGTATGTTACTGTGCCATCAGTGCAAAAATAAAGACCTCCAATACTAAGCGGTCGCACTGTCAATTTAAAATTGAAACTTCGAAACGTTCGCCATCAGATAGCACATTTTAAAGCCACAGACTACAGTAATTCGTGTCGTTGTCTAGAGAAGTTACGTTAAATAACTTGTACCTTTGGAATTTATTTGGGATTCTACCTAGACCTCACCTCAAGTCAACTTGCAAGTGGTGCACCTGCCGATCAACGGACGAGGCTCTGGCGAAAATAACAGTGCCTGATAAGCGGCAATAGGCTCGCCATCTATTACGTGGGACCAAATATGTACAGGGACACAGGCATGAATGTACATATGTATGTATGTATGGAATTTACTAAACAATTAAAAGCCTATAGTGATTTATTATATAAATTATAAGTTAATGTTATATATAATAATAATATTTGTTTTTTGTTGATGTAATATTTGTGTTTTAGTGTGTTTGTTAGTTTATAGACTAATTAATTACATAGTTCTATAATATGCTTAAGTTCCCTCTCAATTTGCAGTGCCCCTACGGGGTATCAGTATTATTTGTATTACTTAGGTACCTACTTGTTTACTTGATGCAATGCAATTAATTGCGTCTTATTACAGCATGGGCTTTTCAAGAAGGGCGTGAAAAAGTAGTAGCAACGCGCTGTGATGCCCCTGATGTTGCAACCGTTCACAGGCTGCAGAGACCACTTTCGATCACGTGGGTCGCATGCTTGAGTACCACCTGGTGGTATAAAAAAAAGAAAGCAATGTAGCTTTTTAAGCAATATTTATACTTGGCGGGAAAGTGAAGCGTTATGTACTTTTGTTTTATTTTCTAAAATTTGCGATATTTAGAACATTAATAAGTAATAACGGTGGATTATTAACCGTTAAGTGTTTGAGAACGTACATGAGTGTTTCTAAAAAAAACAAAATAGTGCAACATCACTTTTCAAATTCTCTCCAGAAGTCCATGTGAGATAGTCAGTATATGTCAGTGATGTGTCAGTATAGTCCCACATCTTTACTGAGGACTCAAGAGGTTTAGGGGAAGGGCATCTCATTTACCAATTATCATCTTTATCACCACTTATTCTCATTTACTATAATGTATATGTTATTAATATATCTCTTACTTGACACTGGCTAACCGCACGAAGCCATTTAAAAGAAAAAAAAGCAATATTTGACGACCTGTTTGGCGTGTTATATATTAAACGTGCGCTCTACTCCTGCGGTCTTGCGTTCGTTTCCACAAAAAGCAAGCACTTCTGTGCATGAAAACAAATATTTGTCTGAGTCAGAGTATTTGCTACATATTTACAAATTTATAATTGTACCTATGTTTACTTATGGTAGAAGCTTTGCTTAATTTATAGCTAAAAGTAATGTGCAAATATATCAGTAAAGACTTCCAATTTATAGATGTCGCATTGTCGATTTGAAAATAAAAGTCGGAACGTTCAGACAAATTTTTAAGTCATCTACTGAACTAATATGTAGGTACAAAGTTACGAAAGTGTTTCAATTACAGGGGCTTGGAAAGTAATTTGTAATATTATAAATAATGCAACAAGGAAACATATCTCTTTACTGTGTTATTATTAGCAAAATTATTTTTTGACTATTTTCATACCTGGGCTTTGGTACCGAGGTCGTATACCTGTTTATTGGGCGTGGTTTGTTTCCTACCAGGAATATTCGATATATATCGATGTTTACAATGCGATACATCGAATCGATCCGACGTTTTATAAAGCCATTAATATACTCGATGTATCAATGTTTTTTCACAAAATATCGAATCAATGATTACTTACCAGTTAATTTCACAAAAACTGAAGTTCGACCACTAAAATTTTACCTAATGTCTTTTTGAAATGATCTCAAGATTCCACTTTCTAAACTTCATACGATTGCGAATAAATATTTAACCAAAGGAACTTTAGTTCCATCTGAACGTTTGTTTTCTAAAGCGGCACAAATCGTCAATCAACAAAGAAATAGACTGTAAGGCAAAAGTTTGAATAAACTGTTGTTTTTGCAGTCTAAAAAAAACACTGGAAATAAGATCTTAATTAATTCTATCCTATTTAGTTTTCTTTGACAGATTTAGTAAAATTATTTTGGATGATTAAGTGATTGTTTTTTTTTTGTAATTTTAAAAATATCTCATACATGGCTTTCACTTTTTTAAGAAGTAATGTTTAACACAGCTTATCTTTTCAAGTGAATCAAATCAAATTAAATTAATCAAATCAAAATTCATTTATTCAAGTTTGGCTCAATAGAGCTCTTATGAATGTCATACTTATAAACTAACGCGCCCATTCACTGCGGGCGGGAGCTTGAACGTGAAAGAACGGGCAAGAAAATCGTCAAGGTTGGTATTTTCTCCCGCCAGTTACAATTAAAATACACATAATATTAAAACAATTGTGTTCTGCAGTCACAAGTTTTAAAAGAAAGGAAAACAAAACACTTTTTAGCAATATTAACATAATTACGGATAAACATAGTAGACATAAGCAGACGCGTTACGCTCAACCATATTTTGAATTGGAATGGTTCTGTATGTCCTTACACAGATTATTAAAGGACATCTATTATTTTATGAAAGATGAAAATCTAAAATATTACATATAGATTCTCTTATAACCTTCACTAAAAAAATGTTCACTCTGAAAAGATGACCTATTTTCAAATCTATCACTTTTCACATGACTTTATTCATTTATTATTCATATGATATGCTTAGTATGTGAATGAATGAGTTTATGTTCGGTAGTAGACGTCTTTAGGCTGGTGATGATGATGATGATGATAAAAAGTAAAAGTCCTTTATTTCATAAACTATTACATAGCACTTGAGAACGTCAAAACAAAAGTCTTAAAATGAAATCACGAAGCTTAGATTCACTTACATGCAAATAAAAATTAAGTATAAGTGAATATAAGGGTAAGTCCCAAGTCACCGCTCTGTGAGAAGAAATGACAAGAAACTCATAGGCTATGCTCTTTTAATATTTTTATTACAGATACCTACACTAACTAAAGAGCCGTTTGAAATCATTACGATAAAAGGAAAACTGACCCCAATAAACAACCTTTTCCTTAAATAAAACGTAATTAAATGTTAGTAATTACGTATTTATTTATTGAACCCAAAATATCTCTGGCTTCTTAATGTCGACCAATATAGCATGGAAATATACTTGAATTCCGCTTTTGATTAGGGTATATGACAAAGACAAAGACTTTTTATTTCACATGAAATATGGTACATGAGTGGTCTTAAAATTTAATACAGTCCGCACATTTCACCAGTAACTGGTATGCAAAAATATAATTAGAGGATTCTAATAAAACAAACGTAAATTTACTGTTCAAAACAACACGCAGACCAGAACAAACATGAATATTTGTTCTGGTCTGCGGGATTTAATTCTTTTCTATCTATTTATATGTAAATATAACAACAACTATTGTACCTTGTTATATGGAAAAATATCATTTTGATTTGATTTAGATTTAGTGCCCATTAGCTTAGCTTAGTTTGGGTGTATGAGATGCGCAGGAATATTTGTTAATGAATGAACATAATAAGAGCGATACTTGTAAGTAATGACTTAGTTCTTGCCCGAATGATATCAAAGGCAGAAAAATATTTAATATGTAATATAAATATTAAATACAATGACATAATAATTATATATGTGAACAATAATGTAATTAATAATTAAAATTAGCCCCAAACGTGCATTATAAAAAAACAGTATTATTTACATATTAAATTTAAAAATATAAAAGAAAAAGAATATTTAACCGAAAAAATAATATGATAACAACAATAAAGTTTAAATAAAAACAATTATAACTAAGTATACCTAACATTTTATTGCTTAAAACTTAATGAGAATAACAACTAATAACTACTCGTAGTCAAAAATGAGCAAATATTTACGAATTATGTAATGAATAACTAGATTTAACTAACTAGTAATTAAACAGCGTCCTTCCTCCTCTCTCCTATGCCAAGCTGTGCCCGGCAGGGTCCCCAATTGATATTTTTGTACCTAAACTACCATCTTGTAAAACACATTGTTGGAACGCAATAAAGTATTGAGTATTGGAAGTATTGAGTATTGAATTTGAATACGCAGCCTCCTGAAACAAAGTACACAATGCAGCAGGAGTACAATGCAGGCTGACGCAGGTCTTAACCGGGCATGGCCGCTTCGGTAGGTTCCTGCACAGAATCAGGCGGGAGGTGACGTCCGGGTGGCAACACTGTGAGGATCGGGCGAAGGACACGATGAAGCACACCAACGCGGTCTGCCCCACTTGAACGGAGCACCGACGTGTCCTCATAGCGGCGATCGGCTGCTACGACCTCTCGCGTTCGGCCCTGGTGGAGACTACGGTCCCAGGCGAGAGGTACTGGAGGCTGTCGCCTCCTATGGTGAAGCAGCCATGCTAGCAAAGGCGAGAGAGGCAGAGTGCCTCTCATCACGGTCCCAACCGCCGCAGTAGACGCTCGACACGTCGGAAGCCGCGAAACGACTCCCGGCCACCGTAGGGGCTGGCTTGTGGGCGGTGAGTAACGGGTAACTCCTCGCCTTCCGCCGTCTTTAGGCTACAGGCCACGCCGAAGACACGTTTGTGTTCCACGCGCGCCTCTAAGGGATATCAGCAGACTAAGGGGTCCCTAGTGAGAGGACCAAGCCTGACGGGGTTGCGGGACTGTTCGAAAGGGTTACTGCTGTTTTGGAGCATTGCAGGTTCAAGAGAGATCAAGACGAATTGTTGCAAGCAAGTGTGTGGCGTCCTGCTGTCAGAATTTTCAAGCCGGCCAGTTGTGCTTTAAACTTAACCTTTTTTTCTGTTTTATGTCGGAAACAAATGCCTAGACCCTCCTGGCGCTGCTGAGCGGGCCCTCCTGGCCCGCCCGCTGCGCCCTCCACAGGTCTCTCTTAGTTTCTCCCCCGGTAGTCAGTACTAAGGGCACCCAGATTCGTCGGTCTCTGGGTGTTACCTTTTCCCGGCCTCCGGGAGGTACTCAACCCCCCCACCACGCCACCTGTTTGGGGGGGGATCCAAGGACTGACCTCTAGAAACTTTGCTTAACTGCGGTAATCGTTTCCAACTAGTATCGCGGAGCTACATGCTTAAATTATACAATATCAAAGTTTTAAATATAAATATTCCACAAAGTTTTTCGGGTCTAATTTGTTATCGCATACATTTTACACGTTATTAAGTTTTCATCCGAGAGTGTAATGTAAATTCGTTAAACAAGAGCAGAAATAAGGTTAATTGGATACAATTAAAACTCTGCGGATTCTAAAAAAAACTTGTTACTACACCTTATGCTGGATGTGGCTTCGACTGACTGGTTTATTTCGAGCTAGTCTGTGATTGTAATAGTACCTACGTAATCATCATCAGCATCTCAACTCATTAACGTCTCACTACTGAGCACAAACTTCTCTCACAAACTAAAGTGAGAGTTTAGATCACACTTTACCAGGTGGACCTAGTGCGGATTGGCGTACGTAGGTACGTAATGCTATAGAAATGGAGCTGTAAAGGGCGCCTCATTGGTGTATTTTGATGCGTCGACGTGACGTAGCAACGCTATATATTCCACCTGTGTTGCGATGACAAACAACCTCAAGGAGTATAGGTGGACAAACGCCACCTAATCTGGGAGGATTTTAGTCTTCATTCGACATTGAATCGGAACAAATGTTTGCCATTGTCAATACTGTAATAGTCAGCGTCGAAACAAACGTACGATGGAATGAGTATTTCAGATATTGCACAAAATAGGACTCAGGTCAAACTCGACCTTGAGGATACAGAGCGCATTGACGGAGACATTTATGCCGTCCTTATATTAGGCCTTCGAGCCTTTTCTGAATCATATGTATATATATATTTACTCGCCCAAATCCTATAGGAGTAGGCAGAGATCACCTCTTCACTTGCAACGAACGAATTTTATTCACTCTTATTAATCTCCTCCTTAATACACTGCCGTGGTTTAGCATACTGCTGATCTGCTCTTTTCTTCTAGACATTACTACCACATAATTGTGTACTGCAAGGACACCCGCTGGTGTGCCCGCTACCGCTAGTTGTACCCACTGTGCGGTATCCAAAATGCAGCATGATTAAACTGATTCTTTTGAAAAGTAACATTACACATAATATTTAGATTAGGTAAAACCACTATGATCTAGAGTTCTTTGCTTTTTGAGTAATGTTAATTGATTTAATTTCTGTGTTCTGTAATTTTTTTACAATAAAAAATAATATTGTTCATGTGATATCCAAAACCAAACCCAAACGCTTAATACTTATCATGCCTTGCACTAAAGCATTTGTAATACATCACACAAACTGTTACTCATCCAAGGACTGACCCTTGTTAACCCACGTTTTGTTTGTTTGCATTGCATACGATCACGAACAACTCGACCTATTGAAAACGTCCATCAACTGGACCTGTGTGAGAAAATCTTTAAAAAAATTGGTTGCCTGTAAAGTCGGTATACGGGCGAAAGTTTTACGTGACAACGACTTTGAGTGGTAAAATAATTTTAATGTGAATATTCATTCTAGTGGAAGGGACGCGTGTCTCTCACTCGCTCTCATTGTGAGCGCATAACGTGAGCGGAGCGTAACGCAGTTTCTTGAAGTGTCACCCGGCAAACCAATTTATAAGACGTTGTCACGTCAAAAAGCTACACCCTTTGTAATAACATTGAACTACCTATTAAAATTAAGACTCACTAAGAAACCTCTTACAATGTAACCCAAGGTCAAAAATATTATACAGAAGCTACTGAAACTTAGCGAGACCGTGCTATTCCTACTTTAAAATATATTTTTCACACTTACACGTTAAAACTAATTAAAGGTTTTGAATGAAATTGGCACACAGGTGGTTTATATCCTGTATTAACAAACACGATATACATATATATACTTGTTATCCCGTATTCCCAAGAAAATAGAAACACTTACACCGAGGTCATAGCTAGAGAAATAGGAAATAAACTGCAGTCTTTTCTAGCATATTATAGTTCTGTTACATGGATTTTTCAAGCTTTCGCTCTGTCAGTTCGCGACTCTGCCAATTTAACACGAGCTATGGAACAGACGGCTTATTCCCGTAAAAATACAGCCAGTAATGAGGATTTCATTTTTTATAATTAAAATGGTTTTTTTAATAATCATAAAAACGTTTCTAAAAAACCTTGCGTCTCGGAATTAATTAAATTATATTACTTCAATTTAGGACCACAATAAAATTCTTTCTGAATATTTTACGCTTGAACGAATGTGATTTTCTATTCAAGTTTGACTTAATTTTGTAGGTTGGCGGCGTTTATTTAGATTAGGTGAAGTATGAGAACAAAGGCCGAATATACCCTTTTGTTAAATATTTTTTAAATTTAATTTTTTTATATTTTTATGTTAATGTGTCAAATGTTTTTATAATTTTCAATATTTTGGCTAGGGGTATAAGCCAAGCCCCTAGCCAAAATATTACAAATAAAAAAACAGTTGAAGCACCACCTATTTGAGAGCACAAATGTTATTGGAACTCTTTTAGTTCTTTTAGTTTGTATTGTCTTATTTTTAATTTTATTTTTGTATCTATTAATTAAAATTTTTGTGTGGTCAATAGAGAATTACTCTTTTCTATTCTATTTGGTAAAATATGTTTTATTATTGGTTATTGTCATCACCAGCTCTGCCACTAGACTACTTCTGAACAAAGACCTCCCAAATGATTTTACTCGCGCGTCGACCGATTTCTGCATCAGTCAGCGTGATTTACCACAAAAAAGAAGAAAACTTAGAAGTAAACTAAATTAATATCACTTCTTCGAGTAAAACAAAGTTGCTTTCCTCTATCTGTCCCTATATATGCTTACGCAACGGATTATGATGCGCATTTTTTAGTAGATAGGGTAATTCAAGAGGAAGGTAGGTCACGCGGAGGTAATCGCGAGCGGCCGCTAGTGTAAAAATTAAAATTATTAATATTTCAGCCATATAAATTCCATTAATTGCTAAGGATACGCCTCTGCAACAGATTGATCGATGTTGTGCTGCCTGTATACACCAACTTTCCGCAGCCTTAATCAGATCATCTGTCTATCGAGTAGAATGCCCTTTTCTAGTTGTACCTGCTACTAGGCTCTAAAAGGTAAATTATTAATAGGTCAAGCTGTGCGATTCTACAACAGAATTCAGTAAAAATGCATTTCGGCATGCACTGCCTTCCGGCCAAAGGAGAACCGAAAGGGGGTGTGGGACTCACCACCGGTAGACGCGACTGCCAGCAGTAATACCCACAATCTTCCGACGACATCCGCCGCTTGTTGAGAAAAAGGCGGGGGCCAGTACCTGGGTTGCAGCGTCTCCGCAGGACCTCCTTGGAGAGGCGAAGTGGACCTCCTACCTCCGTGTACGACCATAGCGTGTGTGGCCGACTTTTTGGAGGGTCCATGGTTAAACAGCAGGGGCCCCCTGCCCCTGCCTGACGGGCCCTACTAGCCCGCCCGCTGCGCCCTCCACAGATCCCTCTTAGTTTCCCCCCCGGTGGTCAGTACAGTCTTAGCACCCAGAGTTACCTTTTCCCTAGCGCCTTGCGCCCTATCGAGAGGTACTCAGCCCCCCACCACGCCAAGATGGAGACCAGTCGGGGGGGACAGCAATTAATTAATCAAAGGGGTACTATTTAATCAAAGATTATATGGCAGATAGATGGCTAAAGGTACTTCAGAGGCTCTTTAACACCGTCATCCTCGAGGGACGTACGCCACAGGCGTGGGCCAGTGGCGTGGTTGTACTTTTCTTCAAAAAAGGTGACAAATCTCTTTTGAAGAATTATAGGCCAATCACGCTACTGAGCCACGTCTATAAGTTGTTTTCACGGGTCATCACGAACCGTCGCGGTCATAGGTTTGACGACTTCCAGCCTCCCGAACAAGCCGGTTTCCGAAAAGGCTTTTCAACCATGGACCACATACATACGCTGCGGCAGGTTATACAGAAGACCGAGGAGTATAACCAGCCACTTTGCTTAGCGTTTGTGGACTATGAAAAGGCCTTCGATTCGATCGAGACTTGGGCAGTGTTTCAGTCCCTGCAGCGATGCCGCATTGACCATCGGTATATTGAAGTGTTGAGAAGTTTATACAAAAACGCCACCATGTCCGTACGCGTACTAGACCAGCACACGAATCCTATCCTCCTGCGGAAGAGCGTGAGACAGGGAGATGTCATATCTCCGAAACTGTTCACTGCTGCCCTGGAGGATGTTTTCAAAATGCTGGACTGGGGAAACTACGGCATCAACATAAATGGCGAGTATATGTCTCACCTTCGATTTGCCGACGATATAGTGGTCATAGCGGAGTCACTTGTGGATCTGGGCACAATGCTCGAAGACCTCGACAGAGCTTCCCAAAGGGTAGGTCTCAAAATGAACATGGACAAGACGAAAATTACGTCGAATGTCCATGTTAAGCCTACCCCAATAATTATTGGAGGCTCGGCTCTCGAAGTTGTCGACGAATATGTATACCTGGGACAAAAAGTCCAAATGGGTAGGTCCAACTTCGAGAAAGAGGTCAATCGTCGAATCCAGCTCGGTTGGGCTGCGTTCGGGAAACTGCGCTATATCTTCTCGTCAAAAATACCTCAGTGTCTTAAGACAAAAGTCTTTAACCAGTGTGTGTTGCCAGTGATGACGTACGGTACTGAGACTTGGTGCCTGACTATGGGCCTCATTAGAAAGCTCAAAGTCGCTCAGCGTGCAATGGAGAGAGCTATGCTCGGAGTGTCCCTACGTGATCGAATCAGAAATGAGGAAATCCGTAGGAGGACTGGAGTGGCCGACATAGCGAGGCGAGTTTGCAGGCTGAAGTGGCAATGGGCGGGGCACATAGCTCGAAGAACCGACGACCGATGGGGCGTCAAGGTTCTGCAATGGCGACCGCGAACCGGTAAACGTAGTAGAGGACGGCCTCCCACGCGATGGACCGATGATCTGGTCAAGGCGGCGGGAAGCCGATGGATGCAGGCGACTCAGGATCGCTCAATGTGGAAATCTATTGGGGAGGCCTATGTTCAGCAGTGGACGTCAGATGGCTGAGATGATGATATGGCAGATAAAAATGTTTGGGATTAAACTGCAGTTTCTTGCAGACCATACTAATATGAGTGACATAAAACATGAATATTGTTAATGTTATATTCTATTGCATGAAAGACTAATGAAGATTTTAATTTGAGTTTCTAACCAATTCTTGCCAGTTCTTCTTACAGAGCAGTGGCTCGGAACTGGCACTTAGTTTCACTTACATTTAAATATTTTTTTTGTATTTTAACTGTTTCGTTTCATGTAAGTGAATCTAAGCTTCGTGATATTAGTGTAATCATATTTTGATTGTTTTTTATATGTAATTTTGACGTTTTCAAGTGCTATTTAAAAGTTCATAAAATAAACATATTTGAAGTTGAAGTTACTACGTGCCCTGTTGCGGAGAACAAGGTCGAGAGCGACGCCCTGGTAAATGTTAAGGCAGTCTTTCCCGTAGGCTATTGATCGTATTAGATTAAAACCAGAAGCACCGAAGTTCATACCTCGTCTATATTTTATGGATTCTTTAAATTTCACCTTTTATAATGATGCACTTCCTGCATGGAGGTGGAATTTGGTCTACGCATGGAAAAAGGCGCATCCACTATAGACGGCCTTTTACGCCCCGCTTAAAATACCCGGGCTATATGAGCTGGGAAACTAATGCACTGGCACAGAATTCTACTACCTATATTTCATAACCATAAAGTCATACCTCTGTTTAAGACTGGCTCAAAGGAGGATAAAAGTAACTATAGACCAATTTCAATTTTACCAACTTTAAGTAAAGTTTTTGAAAAAATTATCTTAGATCAGTTATCTGCATACTTTTATGTAAATGAACTTTTGCACAGTCAACAATATGGTTTCATGAAGGGTCGTTCTACAGCTGATGCTGGTGCTGCGTTACTACAGCATATTTATGATGCCTGGGAGAGGTCGCAAAACGCCATAGGAGTGTTTTGTGACTTATCGAAGGCTTTTGACTGCGGTGACCACGGTACCCTTATTCTTAAGCTTAATTTCTATGGCGTGTGTGATTTGGCTCAGAAGTTGATAGTTTCATATCTTACATCTAGATTTCAAAAAGTAGATATTAATGGCGCTAAATCATCTGGTTCGTGTATACAGATGGGCGTTCCTCAAGGCTCAATCTTAGGCCCATTTTTGTTTCTGGTGTATATAAATGATCTTCCTTTCTTTATTAGTAGAAAGTGTGAAATGGTGTTATTTGCAGATGACACATCAATAATATTTAAAACTAACAGAAATAAAAATAATTATGACGATGTAAATAGTGCACTTTCAGAGTTGCTTCACTGGTTTACTGTTAATAATCTTCAGTTGAATGCTAAAAAAACTAAATGTGTTAATTTTTCACTACCCAATGTAAGAGATGTTGAAACCAATATAGAATTGAATGGTCAGAGGTTGGAAATGGTCGATTCAACCTTATTTCTAGGTGTAACACTAGATAAACACCTTCAATGGGGCCCACATTTCGAAAGCCTTTCTGGTAAACTGAGTTCTGCCGCATATGCGATTCGAAAAATTCGTGAGATAACGGATGTCGAAACTGCTAGAATTGTTTATTTTAGCTATTTTCACAGTTTGATGTCCTACGGTATTTTATTGTGGGGATCTGCCGCTGAAATTGAGACTATTTTCATTTTACAGAAACGAGCTATACGTTTTATTTATAAACTACGGTCTAGATCATCCCTTAGAGAGTTGTTTCGGGAAATTGGTATTTTAACTACTGCCTCGCAGTTTATCTTTAACTGTATTTTGTTTGTGCGGAAAAATATAAATAATTATTCTAAGCGCTGTGAACGTCACAGCTTTAACACACGAAATAAAAATAAACTGTTAAATCCATTTCTAAGACTCCAAAAAATTCGGAAGTCTTTTATGGGGCAAGGTATGAAATACTACAACAAAATTCCGCATGATATATTGGATTTGCCCTTAAAAAAATTTAAAGTAGCTATTAAAGAAACATTGATTAAGAAAGCATACTATTGTACGCAAGATTATATAAATGATAAGACGGCATGGCTGTAAATTGTATCTATCATAGAACAAACAATTTTGTGGTCTGCGGCTGTTTGATTTTTATAATATTATTGTTATTTCTGCTATTTTAATAGTACAAATGTGTACAAATCTTTTTATTTTGTGGCTTGAGTATGTCATGCACACTTAAATGTCTCTGGGGTGGCGGCGTTATGCGTCGGGTCGTTACATTCCCTAAAATATGGTTGAGTGAAACGATGGCTGGTTCATTCGTCATACTCGTGAACGAGTGCTGCTTGTGGGGACTGGTCTGCTCTTGTCTACTATTTTCATTTGTAATTAAAGATTTAGCTAACTGAGAAAAGTTAATATTATTTTTAATCTGATAGCTGCACACACAATTTTTGTTGTCCTATCATTCTCCTAAATGATGTTTTTGATTAGGAACGCATAGTATTGTTCAAATGATTATATAGATATTAAGACTGAATTGCTGTAAATGATATCTTTCATAAGACCAAAAATATTTGTGGTTTGCAGCACATTTAATTAATATAATGTTATTTTTGTTAAAATTTGTTTATCCTGTAGCTTGAGTATGTCATGCTGACTCAAATGTCTTTGCGGTGGTGGCGTCATGCGTCGGGTCGTTGCGTTCCCTAAAATATGGTTGATACGAAACGATGGCTGGTTCATGCGTCATACTCGTGAACGGGTGCCACCAGTGAGGACTGGTCTGCTCATGTCTACTATGTTTATTCGTACTCATACTCGTATAACTTAAAATAAAAAGTTATTTTCTTCTTTTATTTTAAATCATGTGACTGCAGAACACATGTTTTTGTAGATTTGTCAAATTGTTTTACTACTAAGTACATATTCTTGTAACTGGCGGGAGAAAAAACTAACCTTGACGATTTTCTTGCCCGTTCTTTTACGATCAAGCTCCCGCCCGCAGTGAATGGGCGCGCTAGTTTTTAAGTTTTGACGTTCATAAGAGCTCTTTTGAGCCAAACTTGAATAAATGAATATGAATTTGAATTTGTATTTAACCTGATAGTCTGCATATATCAAGGGTGGCTTATGAGACTAGCACTAGTAGTTTGAAAGAGGAAAGTAGTAGGCGGGATTTGATTAATTTTATTTCAGAACACGGAAAAACAATAATTTCAACCCACTCCTACAACGAGACATACATTCACTTCTCTTTCTACGAAGGGATAGGAGAGCCATATTATAAAAATCAAAATCAAAATTCATTTATTCAAGTTTGGCTCAAAAGAGCTCTTATGAATGTCATACTCATAAACTAACGCGCCCATTCACTGCGGGTGGGAGCTTGATCGTAAAAGAACGGGCAAGAAAATCGTCAAGCGTCAATCGTATACGCGCCCACACTTCGCCAATTATAGAGTTGGTCCCATGTAAGTAGGTAGCTTAGTTGTTGGTTTGAGTGCCGTGTGGTACCGGGCTAGATTAGTGCCACCCCCTCTCATCTCACAATTATTAATTGATTTATTGTATTAGATTTTCAGACATAATTTAAAAAAAGCCGATATGAGTTTCTTTAGACATTCTTCTTAATTTCATTGCCTTTTTGGAAGCCTCGTTAGAGTCACCGACAGACTGACGGACAATTCCCTCGCCCCCTGACTGAAAGATCCCCCCTATAGAGTCCACGACAGACTGAAAAATCGTGAGAAAAAACTATAACTGACAAACCTTGACAAATTATGACAACGAATCTATGTGCCTATATTTTTTGATACTCTGCTCATATCTCTTTCATTGTTGTTAAGATAAAAAATTATGGAATTTCCATTTTGTGTATAAAAATTTGACGAATCTAAATGATCCTGTTGATCTTCAAGACAAGTATATTTTATTTTCAGGTGCAGACGTAAGAGTCGACGATGAGATCTCTTGCCGGATGATGGGCAGCAGCGTCATTCTGCGTACTGGCTTGAACTGCGTGCCAGCCCAGCGTGGTAGTTTAGGGCACACAACCCCAATAAATTGGTATCTATTGGCGAGGACATGTTCAGCAGTTGACTCATATAACTGATCTGATGATGATGGTGAAGTAGGCGGCGAGCCTAATGCCGCTAACCGGAAACTGCTATGTTCACACGAGTCTTGTTTATTGATCGGCAGGTGCACCACTTACAGGTGAGGTAGGCTTGGGCTCCTTAGGTCTTGGTAGGATCCGTATACACCCTTCAACCGACGACAGCTTTACGATTCTGGAAACTGGCGTGTTCCCGGTGTTATAAAATAATAAGCACACACTTGCTCAGTAAAACAAAACATTTCGGTAAATTAACAAACAATTTGCGCTACGGGATAAATGCATCTCAAACTTTGGGAAATTAATAATTTATAGCGAAACTTGAGCACGTTCGTGTTTCTTACTTTGCTCATTATCATAATTTTGAGATGTCATGTCGCTAAGCCCGTACAAGGGAAAAGTTTATTATTTCTTCAACTTTTTGTTTTCGATATTACTTATGAGTCCTATGACATGTACGGACTGCTTGTTACACATTTAACGACAATACGATATTGACGATTAAAGTATAAGTCTTTAAGTCACATTTTGGCTTAATTGTCCTACAAATATTAGGTATTCATTATTGAGTTACAACTTCATACGCGGAATCTACAGGTACTTCAGTATTTTTTGGGTTAAAAGAAGCCTTAATGGAGCATTATAATATAAGCTATCTGCTTGCATCAAAGGCCTTCTTCTTGTTTAAATCTTTAAAAATGTTTGACAAAAATTGACATTAAAAACAGACACTTCTTTTTTGATTTTAAGTGTGTTAAGGTGTACAGCCGTCGCAAGCGAGGTTTTTCTGAAAGATTCAATAGAGGCGTAAAATTAGTTAAACATCACAAATTTTTTTCACTGCTTGAGTTGCATTTTTGCCTTTTTTATAATAAAATTTTAAAATGTATCGAATTTCTTCATTAGATTCACTCATTTTTACGGAGAGAAAAACAAATGAAAAATAGCGGGAAACAACTTTTTTTTTCTTTTTTCTTTTCTTTATAATGGAACCTTTTTAATGTTACCAAAACCAGCCAGACACAAATAGTACAGTCAAAAAAATTTTATAATAATTTTATACCTACGTTATGCGAAAAGACTTTTTCCCCGACCTAATATATGAAAAAGAAGATTTAATGTTTCAGTCAGGCTCTTATATCTTATTCGGATTTTTCCACACAAAACAAACTTGTCCGTCAAGAGCGTGTCCTTTGACATTTTATTGGTCAACACAAAAGGTCTCGTAAATATTGTTTTTGCAAGATCCGTTTAGAAGTAATGATAAGATCCGAGTATATGGTATAGGGAATTTCTTTTGTAATAGAAATATTTTTACTTGTAACGGACATGTAAGAAAAAGCTAACAGGAAAAAGTGAGGATATGTGTTAGATTATGTAGGCTTCATTGACTTAATATATACGTTATTTTGTAAAAATATCTTATAAAACATTAGTAATTAAACTCAAACTCAAATACTTTTATTTCTTAAACTATAACATGGCATTTGAAAACGTAAAAATTCAAAAGGTACATAAAAAAAACATTCGAAATATGATTACACTAAAATAAAGAAGCTTAGATCTACTTGCCACAAAATAAAATGTGTAAGTGAATCTAAGTGCTATTTCCGAGCCACCGGTCTGTAAGAAGAACTACCAAGAAACTCACAGGCTATGGTCTAATAAATTAACAAATGGTTAATTACAGTCAATCGTTAAGAAATATAAGAGATTTTAACAGATGGACGCCATATGAGCTCCGCCAATCGTGGCAGAGCAAATCCTCCCAGCTGAAAATCAGTGCAGTGGGACTACCCACTGCGTATACTGAGCTCGAGCCCTTTTTGGCATCACATGTAGATATTTTTTATACCTATTTAAGTGAACTAATTTTTTATTGCCATTTTTATATTTCTTCTTTTATTTTCTGTCTGATGTAATGTAATATAAGCAAGTGATGGATTAAAACTCTCGTTAAATTGACTCTCGTTTCAGCGTTGGTCGTGAAGACATCGTTGTCCTGAGGCTCCTTCTGAGGATCTTACCTGAAGATGCCCTGTGTAAGGGCGAAATACGTGTCGTGTTGAATAGTTTCTCGATTTTTCGGGAAATTATAGTAGCGCGGGAATTGTTACAAAGATATTTTTAATCCATCACTTGCTTACAATGGATTTCCGCAAAGTAACGCCTGAATCAATAAATTATGTAAGGGTGTTATTTAACGTGTCTTCAAAATTAATAAATTGCCAACCTAACCTAACCTTTTTGTGCATCAAAAATACTGATTGAGCACCTAATCACCTCATTAGATGCTCACTCAGTAATTTTGATGATCAAAAAAGTATTTTTTAGAGGTTCAGTTTATTATATTCCATTATGTAATATGTTGTGTATTGTCAAATTCAATGTTTTCACTTTCAAATAGTGACGCCTTGGTTATGTGAGGAATATCAAATTACATAGTGAAACGATTTTATTAAATTATGCTGATCTGGCCGAACAATATAGCTATAACTTTAAGCAGTTTACATTAAGTTGGAAACGTATATGTATACATAATGTCACGCCTTGTTCCAGTAGTAATGGGCAATGATCACATGCTTCCACTTGCAACTGTACTGGCACACACTTTTTTTTTTTTTTTGTATAACAAACTACAATTTAAATCATAAGTTAAAATAAAACAGTGCAACAAAATCATTCGAGGTTAACTTAGAGCTTATATTCACAATTATTACCCTTTTAATAAACTCCCGTCCGTGTAGAGTACTTTTGACTTCTCCAACATCAAACCCCTAAACTGAAATATTTTCAGATATCTACTTTTACTAGCCCTTTATCGAATTTAAATTTAAATTTAACCTATATTAAATTTTTATTAAAATACGTATTTATCAAACAAAGAGTATAATGAGAACATGACACATACAAATGTGGGACATTTAATGCTCACAGATATTTAATTACACGCAGGTCCTGGTCGGAAGCCGAAACCAAGAGATTGGGAGCGGAGGGTGGGTCTAAATTTAACGTTAAATCGGTCATACGGATTGGTCCTACACAACCTTTTACAGTGGGTATGTTATATAAAAACAATGAATCTACTTCTCCTGAGTGTGTGGCCATTTGTAAACTAAGAATATTTTAACTATCAGAGAAATGCACATTACTTAACCAACTGTTTTTAATACTGAATTATACTATTATAAAACTATTTTTTTTTATAATATACATAAATAAAATAAATAAATAAAATAATAAATATTTCAGACACTCACACCAATTATTTAGTTCCAAGATAAGTATCATTAAGAACTTGTGTTATGGATACTAAATAACGGATAAACATATATAAATACTTTTTTTTTTTGTAAATACATACTTAATATACATAGAAAAACACCCAGACCAGAACAAATATTTATATTTATACACACAAATATTTGTCCTGTGTGGGAATCGAACCCACGACCTCAAGAGTGGAATGCGGGTATACACGCCACCACGCCATATCGGTCGTCATATATATCGTCATACATGTAATAAATATTTTTGCCATTACACCAATTATTTAGTTCCAAGATAAATATCATTAAGAAATTGTGTTATGGATACTAAATAACGGATACACATACATAAATACATTTTTGTAACTACACACTTCATATACATAAGAAAACACCCAGACCAGAACAAATAGTCATGTTCATGCACATAAAGATTTGTTCTGTGTGGGAATCGAAGCCACGGCCTTCGGGACGGAGTGCGGGTACACTCCGCCACCACGCCATATCAGTCGTCATAATAAAGAAAGACAGAAAGAAAATTTGTTTCACAAACAATTCACAATTAACAACTAAACTTATATACTTGTGGACTTAATAGGGCTGAAATTATAATAATGATCAATATTTACCGCCAAAAACTGTAGAAAAGAAACCCACAGATGGTAAAGAACAGGCTGTGGTATTGTGGTTAAACAAACATCTAGAAAGGGCTTCTTGAAACGGGCGAGCCTATGGCAGCTCATCAGGAACTCATATATTCGCCAGAGCCTCGTCGGTCGATTGGCAGGTGAACCACTTGCAGGTGAAGTTGTAACTAATTCCGAAGATACTGGGTCTAGTACTGACTATTGGCTGGGGAATGCTGCAATCCAGGTACTGGCCTTTTCCTCAACAAGTAGCGGGCGTCGTCGGAAAATTTTCTGTGGGTACTACTGCTGCCGGTGGTGAGACCCACACCCCCTTTTGGTCCCCCTTAGTCCGGAAGGCAGAGCGTAAATGCATTTTGTCACCGACGTAAAACAAAAAAAAAAGTTTCTAAGGTATTGGTAGGATTTGTTATTTGTATTATTTATTGAGGCACAACAACAACATATTGAAGGTTCTTCATATTTACAATACAGGTTTATTCTAAGCTTATCCTGTAGTATATCCTTCATATCTGTCTGGAACTGGCACAAATTATGTGGCAGCAAAATCCACGTTCACACCATGTTATAGATATTTATTTTCACTGCCGGACACACAAGATTAAAGCGAATGTCGCCCTGGGATTACGACTGCGAAGGATTTGTAAGATTTTATAGCCTTTTTCTACACTATTTACCTTTCATTGCACAGTATTAACTATAATCTCGAGATATTGTTTTTGTCTGTTAACGCGGATTATACGTAGAAAATAGAATTTGTTTGGAAAAAAATACATTTTGTTTTGCGGCATTCTCATTTGAGAGGATTAGCGGCAGATAAATATAATATTTTTATGTAACAAAAATGAGCTGTAATATTTTTATATCGGATTAGCTCTCAAACATCTTAAAAATAGAATTTTATGTGTATATGACATACTAGTAACGAAAAAAATATAATAGGTTGGGGAAAAAGTCTTTTCGTATTTTTGTATGAAAAGTCAAGACATTTTTTTCAAAGTTTATTTACAATATATATGTACCGTTTTGTTGAATAACTTTCTGCCATTTTGTGGGCAGAGACATTATCCCGTTACTGTAGAAACATTGGGACTTCTGATCAAAAAAACGGGACAAATAGTTTTGGCAGTCCTCTCTTGAGGTCAACCTTACAGAACCTAAAGAATTCTGCAGAGACCGAAACAGGTGAAAATCTGAAGGCGCAAGGTCAGGGCTATATGGTGGATGCACTAGGACCTCCCAGTCGAACTCTCTTAATTTTTGCTGAGTGGCTAAAGATGTGTGTGGTCTAGCGTTATCGTGATGAAAGACCACACCCTTCCTGTTGATCAATTCCGGCCGTTTTCTCTCGACTGCTTCCTTTAATCTCATCAGTTGCTGGCAGTAAAGATCAGAATCGATGGTTTTGCCGGGCGGTAAAAGCTCATAATAAACAATGCCCTTCCAATCCCACCATACACACAGCATCACCTTATTTCGTGTTAGGCCAGGTTTGGCCACAGTCTGTGAAGCCTGGCCAACTTTCGACCACGACCTTTTTCGCACGTTCTTGTCGTACGTGATCCACTTTTCATCGCCAGTTATCAATCTCTTCAAAAACGGCTCGGTTTCATTACGTCTCAATAATGAATCGCAAATGAGTACACGGTTCATTAAGTTTCTTTGAGTGAGCTCGTGTGGCACCCAAATATCGAGCTTTTTTGTATAACCAGCTTTCTTCAAATGGGTCAAAACTGTTTTGTGGTCAATTCCCAGTTCTTCAGCTACATCGTAACTACTAATATGCCGATCTTGCTCCACTCTTTCAAAAATGGCGTCCATTTTTTTCGTAACAGGGCGACCAGAGCGAGGTGCATCTTTGACATCAAAATTTCCGGACTGAAAACGTTTGAACCAAATTTGTGCTACTCTTACTGACACTGCATCAGGTCCATAAACATCACAAATTTTTTTCACTGCTTGAGTTGCATTTTTGCCTTTTTTATAATAAAATTTTAAAATGTATCGAATTTCTTCATTAGATTCACTCATTTTTACGGAGAGAAAAACAAATGAAAAATAGCGGGAAACAACTTTTTTTTATTTTTTTCTTTTCTTTATAATGGCCCCTTTTTAATGTTACCAAAACCAGCCAGACACAAATAGTACAGTCAAAAAAAATTTATAATAAGTTTATACCTACGTTATGCGAAAAGACTTTTTCCCCGACCTAATATATTTGTGATTCTATATAAGATTATTGAGGATTAACTTGGAAATTAGGTGGGCTCTAAGGATTTTTAAAGATATCCAAAAAGGCGAAATTAAAGATGGCTTTAGCGTCGCCAGATACGATAAAGCCTACACAAAAGCGATCTCGTGTGGTTATTTAAAAGAGACAAGGCTGCCTCTCTTCGAAATTGTGTGGCCCAAGTTATATGAATAGTGTAAAGAGACTTAACGAAACAAAATTATGAAGAAAAACTAAAGTCATAAATAACTATTGGTTAACTAGTGGTGCCAGTGTAGAAATGGCCATTCCTTCTCATATCATGGGGAGTCGTGCTTATCGACAAAGAGAAATTCTACTGGATGATGGGCAGCAGCGCCATCTTGCGTGCTGGCTTGCAATGCGATCATCAAACCACCTGCCCAGCATGCTGATTACGGACAAACAACACCGATGCAATGTAAGCTATTGGGAAGACCTTTGTTCAGCAGTCGACTTTATACGGCTGACATTATGATCTCTAGTAGATGGAATGTGTCAGATACGCGAGAAGGCTTCGCTTTTGTATACAGTACAAGATTAATCGGTGGGATATAGGCATGTATCACCCAATCCTAGCAAAACCGACAAAAAAGATGGCTAGAGTTTTTTGACGTGACAACGTCTTATGATTCGATTCGAGCCGGCTGCACGCACGTAAAAACATGACTCATGCGGCGTTACCTCGCTCTGAGGCGTTTCATGTAAGGCTTGAAGTGCAAGAGAGAGCGCGGAATGAGCGACAAAGAAGTACAATCGGCCTTTGCGTTCGGCAGCGTTCGACATCCGTCTCTCTCCTACTTGAGTGAGCGATGCGTCTGCGTGGACAGCTGCTGCTTTATTAAACAAATGAAATCAAAAATTTCTTTTGAAAAATGCTACCATTCCATCAGTATTTTCTAAAGACGTTGTCACGTTCAACTATCGTCAGTAAACCGACTTTACAGACAACCATTTTTTTTATTTGTTTAGTACATATAATTGTTATGATGGAACTGGCATGGTTGAATAACGACTAAAGTTCCTAAATATTTTAGGATTAAAAAAAAGATCTCTATTAGCCAAAGCACAAGTTATGCTTAGTTGGAACTAAACAAGGCGTATGGGAATATATTAGGAGTATTTTTTCCATGAACCAAACGGCTTCGTGATAATTATCATATTATTAAGACTAGAACTAAATATTAATAATGTAAGTACTCAACTTCGATATTTTATATTCATTTATGTGGGAAATATATGGATGTACAATTGTATCATAATGTTTTAATAAGTGGACGACATTCTACTTATTATTTTTCTGTGAATAATTAATAGCTAATAGCCCCTCAAGAATGTTAATATTTTAAATTAAAAAGTTGAAATAATTACTGAGTTGGCATTATATTTTCCATAAGCCAATCGATCATCATTATGGTAAGCACCAACGCTGAAACGAGAGTAAAGTGGTCGTGAAGACATCGTTGTTCTGAGGCTCCTATCTTACCTAAAGATGGCCTGTGTAAGGGCGAAACACGTGTCGTGTTGAATAGTTTCTCGATTTTTCGGGAAATTATAGTAGCGCGGGAATTGTTACAAAGATATTTTTAATCCATCACTTGCTTACAATGGATTTCCGCAAAGTAACGCCTGAATCAATAAATTATTCATCTTTATGGTGATGAAGATGTTGATAAATGCTATCTTCTAAACGTTCCTACCAACATCCTAGTAGCCCCTGCAATTAAACATACAATGTCCCGGTAAGCAGCAATAGGCTCGCCACCTAATTAGGTAGGACCAGTAATATATTCAAAGTCGCTCAGCGTGCAATGGAGAGAGCTATGCTCGGAGTGTCCCTACGTGATCGAATCAGAAATGAGGAAATCCGTAGGAGGACTGGAGTGACCGACATAGCGAGGCGAGTTTGCAGGCTGAAGTGGAAATGGGCGGGGCACATAGCTCGAAGAACCGACGACCGATGGGGCGTCAAGGTTCTGCAATGGCGACCGCGAACCGGTAAACGTAGTAGAGGACGGCCTCCCACGCGATGGACCGATGATCTGGTCAGGGGCGGCGGGAATCCGATGGATGCAGGCGACTCAGGATCGCTCAATGTGGAAATCTATTGGGGAGGCCTATGTGATGATGATGATGATGATGAGTAATATATTTGGCGAAATGTGAGCGTATCCTATGCCTCTGCCTACCCTTCGGGGAATCAGGCGTGTATGTATATTCTAATTTAATAAATGCATATATTGCACCTTTTATACTACAATGGCTCAAATCGAAAAAAATATTTTTCGGGAAAACGCATTTAAAGACTTTTGGGCCCCCTATATTTTCACAAAATCGATTATTACTAAATTAATTTTTTTTTTGAGATGGACCCCTAAAGTAGGAAACTTGCGATATATTGCATTGTATAGTTTCACAGGCAAATGAAAATTGTAAATAAGTTACTAAACCAATTGATGAATTTAAAAGATCATAGCTTGTGAGTATCTTGCCAGTTCTTCTTACAGAGCGGTGGCTCGAAATTGGCACTGAGATTAACTTAAACTTTAATATTTTTTTGTTTTTTAATTGTTTTGTTGTATGTAAGTGAATCTAACCTTCGTGATTTTAGTGTAATAGTATTTCGATTGTTTTTTTTTATATTTATATTAAAATTTGACGTAATTTCACGTTTTTGTAATAGTTTATGACATAAATGATTTTTGGTTGATTGAAGCGTTTATAAAAGTGTAAAATCTTGGATTATGAATAAAAAATAAGTAGATAGTATTGCAGATGGCGAGTTTCTCAAGTAAATTTATGTTAAGGGCCAAGATAGCAGCAGTGATAGCAGCACTTAAAGTCGAAGACAAAAATTCAAAATCATTTATTAAATTTAATATTTTTTGTGTTTTAATTGTTTTGTTGCATGTAAGTAAATCTAAGCTTCGTTTTTAGTGTAATAGTATTTCGATTGTTTTTTTTTATATTAAAATTTGACGTAATTTGACATAATTTCACGTTTTTGTAATAGTTTATGAATTAAATGATTTTTGGTTGATTGAAGCGTTTATAAGCGAGCGAGTTTCTCAAGTAAATATAATTATGTTCAGGGCCAAAATACAGCAGGGCAGCAGCAGTCACGTTATTACCTTCTCCTCTATATTCTATTGCATGAGTAACTATAATGTAATGAGTTTACCGTTTTTTATATCACTAGGAGGCAATCGAACATGTTGTCCAACTAATGGAATGTGGCCACTGCAGTTTATGCGCGCTTGAATGTATCATTAGAAACTTGTGATAAGGATACTAAAAACGTATAGGTATATAAATATACGTTTATACACGTTGTTTATATACGTCCTTTAATAATATAATATAGGTCAATCGGTCATGTCATACGAGTATAGCTTTATTGTTTTTTTTATTTGTGTTTTTATAAGTAAAATTGTTTGTATGTATCTTCTCATTTTTGTGTCAATGGATGCCGTTGTGACCTGTAAGTAAAACAGCACTTAGCTTTTAAGTATTAACTGTATTTGTATGTTCATTTTTGGTGTATGTTTGTCAGGGCGACCTAAGTGTAATAAATAAATAAATATAAACACTTTTCTTTTTCTTTTCAATCCGATTTGATTTGTTTTGTTGTGATTTAATTTTGACGACCTCAGATTAACTCTATTGCATATATTAATTAATAAGTAAGTAAAAGCGAATAGCTTATGTCTTATACTGATCACTAAAAGAAACATCAACAGCAGCAGTGCTTCGGACAAAGGAGGGTAACTGAAGAGGCGGTCTCCTCCCTTTGTCTTCGTAACATTGTTTAATTCTCGTCTGAGGGATGAGGTCGGAAGCTACGTGACCGATTTTGGTCATTGAACTTACCTATGCAGAATGAGCATCGGATATTTTGTCGTTGTTTTTCGGATTTATTGTACTTAAAGTCCAAGACAAAAGGTCAAAATCATTTAAATAATTTATTGATTGCGGAAATCAAGTAATGAATTAAAAATATCATTGTAAGCAAGTGATGGATTAAAAATATCTTTGTAACAATTCCCGCGCTAGTATAATTTCCCGATTATTCGAGAAACTATTCTACACGACACGTGTTTCGCCCTTACACAGGGAATCTTCAGGTAAGATAGGAGCCTCAGAACAACGATGCGCTTTATAGCGTGCTTATTTCACGTTATAAAGCGCTTTCATTTTCCTATTGGACTGCATCGACTGCAGGCAATCAGGCAGGATGTAGTCATTATGACGTGTCACAATTAAAAAAAAAAAAAAGATGTCTTCACAACCAACGCTGAAACGAGAGTACTCTCGGCGAAACACGTGTTGTGTTGAATAGTTTCTCGATTTTTCGGAAAATTATAGTAGCGCGGGAATTGTAAAGATATTTTTAATCCATCACTTGCTCAAAATCATTTATTCAATTTTGGCTCAATAGAGCTCCTCATCATCATCATGTCAAAATATTAACTACTCATCACAGGACTTTATTTATTATTATATACGACGGTAACAAAATGCATCTACTCACTGCTTCCCGGCCAAAGTAGGATCCCCTTCGGCTGGGAAGTAGATGACGACGAAGACGGGAGAAGATGCATTTTGTGCATTTTTCATTTTATGGGCCAAAAGATGTGTGGGACTCACCAACAGCAGAAGCGGGTGCGGGCGCACGTGGAAGCGCCCCGAATCTGTTGCCGCATACTGGGATCTGTTATATTTTTGCAGTCTCATTCGATAATTTGGTTGGCTTGGGCTCCTAGGATAATGGTAGGAATGAAACACAAGTTGAATAGTTGATGGTATTGTCCTTAAAATATGTTTGGTTTTCATCAACTTGGTAAAAATCAAAAAAACAGAACCAAACGTATTTGTGTGTAAGTAACAGCTGTCGGTATAGTCTGTAAAATGTGTTTTATTTTCATCAATAAAGTTCAAACTAACAGAACATGTTTGTGTGCGTGAGTTTGCATGTGTATGGGCAAGCAAGAGTAGGTTATATTGCGATCGCATAAAGTTTTTGTTTGATATAAGTTGAATAGCTATTGGTATGGTAAGTAACATTTCATATATTTTCATCAATAAGGTTAACAATGACAAAACATGTTTTCGTGTGTTTGCGTGTGTATGTGTGTAAGCAAAAATTGTCTATGTTGCGATTGCGTGAAATACTTGTTTAATACAAAGTAGAATAGCGTTTGGTATGGCACGTCATTGAAATCCTTTGTGGAGAGTTGGAGCCTTTGTTCGCAAACACCTTTGTGTCTGTTTACACCGAAACTCTCGCGAGCTGTGAAGTAAGTAGGGATAATTAAAAAAGGGGATTTCCGGTAATGTCAGGGTTATCAACGTTTGTTGCAGGCTTTTATTAAAAAATGCAGCATTCATTAGCCTTTGCTGAGCTGTAGCGTTGGTTTTATAACTTTTCATATAAGTAAACTCTACCCATTGGTTAAAGATTCAGGCGTATTAACTATGTTTCTTCTTTGTTACGAACTCGCTTGCTAATCGTATTGTATTAGAATGTATTAAGTAATTTGCTTAAGCAGCAAATTTATCATTAATTCACAGGCAAAGTCAAGAAAATTATGTTACTGTCAATTGAAGGTGCTTCCCTAGTAGCAAGAAGTGGAGCCATTACTACGAGACCACTATGGAGTTTTTTAATTAAAACATAAATAGCAATTCAAGCCAATATGCCATCTTACTAAACTTTTGTACGTTGCCCAAGCGTTATATTTTAAAATTTACCCCGTTTATGCTTTAAATATCCCTATATCCATCTTACACCAGTTTTGGAAAATAAATAATGCCTAAATATGTCTCCATCCCAGTCGCCGTAGAAATTGGATTGACGGTTGAATTCTTACGAATGCATGTGTTTGCATAATGTAAAATAACTGTATATAGAAAGGCGATCTTTTTATTAGTACCGGATATCAGATATAACAGTTTACTTAAGTTTTCAATTCAACGTAGTACACAGCGTTTTATTTTTTTATCGACAATATTACAATATAAAACATATCTAAATATAACAAAAACAGATGCAGTCTTATAATAAAAATAAACTTGTTTTAATATTTTGTTCTAGAGCAATTATTAAAATTACTAATGTTTCAAACAATACATATTAAATTCAAAATCAAAATTTTACATTCCAAGGAAATCTCGTACTTACAGAGCAGTTCAAGCGTGTATAAATTTAGATTCAATAAGTTTATCCTTTACTGAATGATGACCAAAAACTGCAAACAAACATTAAGCTATGTATTGCCCCCATTGCTTGCTTTGAAAGGCTGACAAGATTACAAAGTTGAAGAAAACTACGCATTGAATTTACATTCTGGGGTATTGTTGTAAAATTGTCAGTAGTTTCGTGTTGTGCGGCTTAGATTCCAAATAACTGCCATATTAACTAAAATTCCTTTTAGATGGGCCGTAGCGACCCTCATCAGGTTAGACATTGTCATTATACATTGAATTTGGGTAAATTGGACAGTATCATGGCAACCAATTTCGAGGGTGCTAGTTCAATTTAAACTGTGACCAGAATGAAACCGAAATTTCTGATAATTGCTTCATTCAAATCAAGTCGAACATTGAGAGCGACATTGAATAAAAATGTTACTTCAACATTCAGCCTTATGAGTAGAGGGGAGGGATTTGCCCAATATCGCCACGCTGGGCAGGCCGGTTGGTGATCGCAGTTCATGCCAGTACGCCAGATGACGCTGCTGCCCATTTGCTTGTCGACTCTTACGACGACCCATGAGAGGCTATTGTAGGGCACCCCTCCACATAAATGTAATATAAATTTCACTAGCCCCAATCTTTTGTTTTTAAAGACTTTTCAAATAGCAAGACGTATGAACTGGATAGCAATAGAGCTTTGGTCCCTTTGCGTCACTGCTGCACACATGCTATGGAAGGCAAACTTCATAATTATGTGGATTATTTTTTTTAATTTTATTTTTTTAAATATTTTTGTTCTTGTTTGTGTATTTTTATTATTTTATTTGATTGTTATGTCTATATTGTATATTTTTGCATGTGTGTGTTTGTGATTCAAATAAATTATTATCTTATCTTATCAATAAATGCGACACATTGCTTGAAGAACCGACGACAGATGAGGGCTATATGGTTCTCCACCGCGAACCAACATCCGACCGACGTCAAGACGGCGGGAAGCCAATAGATGCAGGGGCTCAACATCTATTGGAAAGGTCTATGTTTAGCAGGGAGATTCATATGGCTAAGATGATGAGTGTCTTATCAAAATAATGACCCAATAAAAAGAACCAACATTTAATAATGAAAATGCTTTACTCAATTTGGACTACGGTGAAGCGCTTACGTATGCAGAGATAATCTCACATTAACGCGCCATTTCAATTGGGTTAAGAGATTAGTTGGAGATCTGAGGAGGTCCTTCAGGTTTTGGTCGGGGGACGATGGCCGCAGGCGTCAGACGCTACAACCCAGGTACTGGCACCCCGCCCCTTTTTTTCAACAAGCGATCGAAATTTTAGTTGGTGTTACTGTCGGCGGTTGCGTCTGCCGGTGGTAAGTCCCACACATCGCTCTCGGTGCCCCTTTGGCCGGGAGGAAGAGCGTAAATGCATTGTTACCGACGTAAAAAAAGGAGCTTGATTGGAGACGATTCGCCAAGTTTGTTTTGCGAAACTTCAAAATATTCTTTCATTAACGATAAATAAATAAATAAATATTCTCTTACAATCACACCAATCATTTAGTTCCAAGATAAGTATCACTAAGAACTTGTGTTTTGGATACTAAATAACGGATAAACATACTTAAATACTTTTTTTTTGTAAATACATACTTAATATACATAGAAAAACACCCAGACCAGAACAAATATTTATGTTCATGCACACAAAGATTTGTCCTGTGTGGGAATCGAACCCACGACCTCTGGAGTGGAGTGCAGGTATACTGACCTCCACACCATATCGGTCGTCAAAATAATTATATTAGGTCGGGGAAAGAGTCTTTTCGCATAACGTAGGTATAAACTTATTATAAAATTTTTTTGACTGTACTATTTGTGTCTGGCTGGTTTTGGTAACATTAAAAAGGTTCCATTATAAAGAAAAGAAAAACATAAAAAAAGTTGTTTCCCGCTATTTTTCATTTGTTTTTCTCTCCGTAAAAATGAGTGAATGTAATGAAGAAATTCGATACATTTTAAAATTTTATTATAAAAAAGGCAAAAATGCAACTCAAGCAGTGAAAAAAATTTGTAATGTTTATGGACCTGATGCAGTGTCAGTAAGAGTAGCACAAATTTGGTTCAAACGTTTTCAGTCCGGAAATTTTGATGTTAAAGATGCACCTCGCTCTGGTCGCCCTGTTACGAATAAAATGGACGCCATTTTTGAAAGAGTGGAGCAAGATCGGCATATTAGTAGTTACGATGTAGCTGAAGAACTGGGAATTGACCACAAAACAGTTTTGACCCATTTGAAGAAAGCTGGTTATACAAAAAAGCTCGATATTTGGGTGCCACACGAGCTCACTCAAAGAAACTTAATGAACCGTGTACTCATTTGCGATTCATTATTGAGACGTAATGAAACCGAGCCGTTTTTGAAGAGATTGATAACTGGCGATGAAAAGTGGATCACGTACGACAAGAACGTGCGAAAAAGGTCGTGGTCGAAAGTTGGCCAGGCTTCACAGACTGTGGCCAAACCTGGCCTAACACGAAATAAGGTGATGCTGTGTGTATGGTGGGATTGGAAGGGCATTGTTTATTATGAGCTTTTACCGCCCGGCAAAACCATCGATTCTGATCTTTACTGCCAGCAACTGATGAGATTAAAGGAAGCAGTCGAGAGAAAACGGCCGGAATTGATCAACAGGAAGGGTGTGGTCTTTCATCACGATAACGCTAGACCACACACATCTTTAGCCACTCAGCAAAAATTAAGAGAGTTCGACTGGGAGGTCCTAGTGCATCCACCATATAGCCCTGACCTTGCGCCTTCAGATTTTCACCTGTTTCGGTCTCTGCAGAATTCTTTAGGTTCTGTAAGGTTGACCTCAAGAGAGGACTGCCAAAAGGAGTCCCGTTTTTTTTATCAGAAGTCCCAAAGTTTCTACAGTAACGGGATAATGTCTCTGCCCACAAAATGGCAGAAAGTTATTCAACAAAACGGTACATATATATTGTAAATAAATGTAAATAAAATTTGAAAAAAATGTCTTGACTTTTCATACAAAAATACGAAAAGACTTTTTCCCCAACCTATTATAATGATAAACTTTCATAATCAAACTGTAGAATGCTCACACTATTAAAGAAAAAAATCTTAACTTCAGGGCGGCTTGCACAACATTTATATTATTTTTAAGACCTAATTGTACACCAAATGAAACAATCAAGAATTATGATTATGATTTATTAAATTGGCGTAAAATGTCACTGCATTTTAGCCATTTGTTTAAAGCTGAACAGGATGATGTTTTAAGTAAATTTCGCTCTAATCAGAATAAGTGACCATTGTGCAAGACACACTTAGTGTTCGTTTCTATAATAGCAGAACCAAAAGCAATGTGGTGGTATCTTAATTAAAATGTCTATCCAATATTGAAGCAATACTACTCGGGTGAAATGAGATTTTGTTAGTTGTGGAGGTTGGATTGGGAAGGGGTCAGCGATTACTGTAATTTAAACGTTTTCGGTAGTGTAGACTCGGGATGGAACGGGCTAAAACCTCAGCCCAATCTGTGTATACTGTGTATTTCTATGTATTTGTGTGTATAATTGTTTAGTTTATAATTAAAGGAAAGATAAGTTTAAAAAGTACTGATGAGACGGTATTATTACACCATAATCTGTATATTATGAAGACTATAAATTAGTGATATGTATATCAATTATTCTTATTCGTCGACCGATAATTAAATCGGCCGCTTTATAACATTATGACTTGTTGTCGACGTTCCTGTCAACTATGGAGGCCGCGCGGACTATTAATAGCATTGGGTTTGTTGTGGCTGAATTGACGATAAATTGCTGACTGAGAATCGTACTCAGCAGTACGCTACTACGCTTCTTGTGGTCAAAATGACTATAGTTCGTTAAGCTAAATATAACATAACTCGATATTAGGTGAAGATTCGTATCGTGATGAGTCGTATTGTATATTGCTAATACTAATTTTGTTTGTCGGGGATGCCGCTACCATAACTTTGTAAAAATATATCATAATCAATAGTTGCTAGAAAAAGTAGCTAATAATTGTAGCTGCCTGACATCAAAAAGTTGTTAAATTTAGCTATAAAGTAGCTAAGTTGGCAACACTGCACTTATCCGGTTTGAGCACGGAACCCTCGATATATGCAATCCGTAGTTTTAAACGCTAGCGCGATTCAACTGAAGAGAGTGACATCTGTTGACAGTATGCGGAATAATCTTTCTGACCCAAAACAAACGTTTACAACTTAGACACTAAGGGCTTAACCAACTTTAGCAGTAAGTTTTTATCTCTAATATGAAGATAAATCAGAAATGAATTATGGTCCATAAAATGATGATAATTCAGGCCTTACTTAGCAGTTAAAAACGCTCCAATCAAAGACCCTGTAATAGACCCTGCAAGATACTTTCTCCACAACGAGGTTAGTAAATGCAGCGGTAAAAAAAAAATGTTAAACTAAGCATATAAAACATGTGCAAAAGTAGTCTTTAAGAAATTAAGAACATGCCAACTAAATGTAAATCTGGTGGATGAATTACATTTGTATTCTGCTCAGTTAGAAAATAGTAGATTGAAATATGAAACTGACACACACATATTACAGCAAAAAATTCAAACTTGAGAGTACTCAATTAATTCACTATAAAAATTTATGAAAGTTCAAAAATAATCATTCTTCTTATTAATATTCTTATATGAATCATTTCGAACATGAATATTGTTTATGTTATATTATATTGCATTGTTTAGCTTCACAGACAAATGAAGATTGTAATTCAAGTACCAAACCAATGGATAAATTTAAAAGAGCATATAGTCTGTGAGTTTCCTGCCAGTTCTTCTCACAGAGCGGTGGCTCGGAACTGGCACTTAGATTCACTTACACTTAAATATTTTTTGTTTTTAAAATTGTTTTGTTGCATATGAGTGAATCTAAGTTTCGTGATTTCAGTGATTTCATATTTATATTAAATTTTGTCGTTTTCGAGTACTATATAATAGTTTATGAAATAAATGATATTTTATTTTGATTTTATGGCTAAAATAACAATAAAATTGTTGTTGATTCAGACGTTACTTTGCGGAAACTGTTTGTTATCCACGAGTATCTTTTGTTCAAGCATTTGACGTGTAGACGGCGTTGTTGGTTGTCAAATATTATTTCCAGAAGATGCTCTTTGGCAAGGTATCGTTATCAAATACTTTCTGAATTTTTGATGTAAATCGTTCGCACGAGATTCATCATAAAGTTTTTTTTAAACTTATAACTGCCTGAAATTATGATGAAACACATGGTTTCATATATAACATTATGTGCATGTCTCTATAAGTGTTTATTTAGATTATTTATTGGGTCTATAAAATATACGAGCAGCGCACGAAATGCCTATATCGTGGGGGAAATTGAAAACCATCGAATAACATTAGGGATTTGAGTGAATGTCGTAAAATATATCCAAAACGATGCGAAACGGTCGTACTAAATAAAGTGTTTTGGCGTGAAGCGGATATACGGAGAGATTTATTTATTTTTATTAATATGGGCCTCAATAAGTATGGTATTACAGTCGAGAAATTCGAATTGGATATTTTGTGATAGACAGAGAGCTGTCTATACTAACAAAGTAGATTAGATATATTATATAAATTGATTGATAAGCAGATATAATCATTATCATAGCGTTATCTCGGTTGTGCTCTAGACTTACTAGTTATTAATTTTTAAACTTACTAGGCTTAGGGCCAAGGGTTTGTTCATTGGTCTAACCAGTTAACATACCCTTGGCCCCAAGCGTTTGGCTTTGACTGAATTTCAATTATTACACGGAGCAACTGTCGTCTGACTTCCAAAACCTAGAGGGGAAAATTTTAAATAAGCAGATATCATAATTCATACATCAATATTCATATATATATACCAAGCAGAGAAACGTATAGGCATATGTAGTTTTTTATTTTAAATAGACTGAATCCTTTGTTGTTTGTGCCTAGATACACCAATATTGGTTCTGTTTGAGAATAGAATTTCCAACCTATTACTTATAGAAACCTATTTTATGTACATCCATTTTTTTTTAAATATTAAAAAAACCTAGACAAATATCCATATGAAACCATACAAATATTTGTATTGCTTGGAATTTTATCTATTGGGATCTTAAAACCTCACGCCCTTCGTCATCACAAAATATTGGAGAAAGATTCGCAATTCGGTAGGCTTTTTAAATGTGGCTCTTTATTGTAACCATATCGTGCTCAATAACAATCCATCGAGGCAGTCCAAGAAAATGCATAAATACCGTTTCACGTCTTGCATATAATAATATATGAGCCGGGACTATAGAAGCAGGAAAATACATGAACCGGCAGTGTTTCAAAGCTATTTTTTTCGGTTTCTTTCTATATCTGCATAGTATGAGGGATAGGATATTAATGAATTAAAAATACTATTACTGCATAGCCCAAGAAATATAAAATACTATGCTTGCCATTTTAATCGTAATAATTTTTATTTATTGGTCTATGTCTTTTCTTTTTATTTATAAGAATATACTCACAAATAAAGAGTCAAGTATCTTAATTCGTTATATAGTATTAGCTTCGTTTAGTTAGGGGCTATTAACGCTCACCAACAGCGTGAATATGTGAGCGCGTCAAAGAATATTGTTTTATTTTTTTATGAGATGATTGTGATGTAAAATACTCGAACGCTTATATGTTTGTTTTATTAATTTATTTATAAGTTATATATATATTATTACTTATATAATATTTACTTATAAGAGCGCTAGAATTGTCAATATATTTTATAATACTGCAAACTTTCATTCGATATTTACAGATTTTTTATATGAGCAGGAGCACTCTAACTATAAATTTTATGTTTTTATATTTTACATATTAACATTTTTGACAATGCAACAGACAGACAAAATCTATAGTTTTTTTCCTAACAGACAAATAAATGAGCATTTTATTATATTCGTATAAATGTAATATGGTAGATACTTATTAAAAACACACACAAACAAAAAACTATCTGTGTGTCTGTCTGTTGTGAAAAATATCATAAGTATCAGAGCCCCGTCAGAACCCAAATTACTTATAGAATTTTTCATTAATAAATTTTTTTTTTTTTTAATATAAGTCCGATTCTCGCAGTTTATGTTAACTTAACGACTAAAACGCTTTAAACCGATCACCACAATCTCGACCCATTAATATCCCAAAACACGGACCTCCTGACACAAACCAAGGTCGGACCATAGCATTATCCCCAATGCCCTAAACTTAAGCTTATGGCCCAGGGTCTGCTCACTCAGGGGGGTCTTAGGTGGCGGGGGCAGGGGGCCCCTACCGTCTAACTATAGACCCCCGCGAAGTCAGCCACATACGCCGGTGGTCGCACAAGGAGATAGGGGGCGCGATACACTGCGCCTCTACTCACTGGCCCCCCGCCCCTTTTTAAACAGCGGTGGGCGTCGTCGGAAGTTTTTTTCATGGGTAGGACTGCGGTCGTCGTTTCTGCCGCAGTGAGCCCCACACTTCCCTTTTCGGTCCCCCCATTGGCTGGGAGACAGTGCGTAAACAGCATTTTTTATCGACGATAAAAAAAAATAGAGGCACTGCAGACTGACCTCCGAAACTCAGGGAGAAACATCTTTTTATAGTCAAATCAGCTGTCAGGCAGAATGTTAGAATGCACTGACTTCGTAATAACGATTGCCGAAGATGTTCATGACAGCCGGGACCAACAGCTTAACGTACTTTCCGAGGCACGGAGCAAGCGAAGTTACGCATATAACTTCGCAGGACAAGGGTCAGATCCACGTCTGAATTTGCAGTCTATAGGTCTCGCCACTGATGTATCGCCGCACCATAAAGCCGACCCAGTGCATATTGGCGGAGGCAGGGGTGTGGCGTCTTGATGGTCGACAGCGAGACGGCGTGGGAGGCGATGGCCTCCTTCTGCGAAGTGGTGATGTCACAGAAGAAGGCCGCGGAGCGGGAGAGTGAGTGGGATCCGCTGTCTCTCCGGCTACGCCGTGGGCGCAGCGGGCGGGCAAGGAGGGCCCGTCCAGCCGCGCCTGGAGGGTCTTAGGTGGCTGGGGCAGGGGGCCCCTTCCGTCTAGCTATAGACCCTCCCAGAAGTCGGCCAGTTACGCCATGGCCGCACAAGGAGGTAGGAGGGGCGAGACACACTGCGCTTCTCTGAGGAGGTCCTCCCGGTTCTGATCCGGGGGACGTTGGCCGCGGGCGGGGTGCCAGAAGCTACAAACCCAGGCACTGGCCCCCTGCCCATTTTTCAACAGCGGTGGGCGTCGTTGGAAGTTTTTTAGTGGGTAGGACTGCGGTGGTCGCGTCTGCCGCAGTGAGCCCCACACTCCCCTCCCGGTCCCCCCATTGGCCGGGAGACAGTGCGTAAACAGCATTTTTTTACCGACGATAAAAAAAAAGAAAAAAAAAAGGGGTGTGGCGTCTTGTTGTTACAACTACCACATTATTATGATAGTGATAAACCGGTACCATTGCCTTCACATGCTTTTCGAAGCAAGTATGAAAATTGTAAATAATAGAATATACTTTCAGTTGCATTTTATTGTTTATTACATAAATGACATATAGGTGCTTATATAATATTCTTGAACAATATAAATTTAGTACGAATATAAGTTATACACAATCATGAAAATTAATATACCATCATGATTATTTAAAAGTTATTACAAGAATTTTAAAAATTGTTTTCTTTTAAATATATCTGACATATTATATTTTTATTGTTTAAAATTATAAAAGTCGTCTCTAAAATACACATAGCCTTTCAAATTTATTTTAAATCTTTTTGAGGAAAAATATTTCTTTTCCTCTTTTTACAGTACATCTAATTATATAATGTCGTGACGAAAATTTATTTCCATTTCGCAGATAAAAGGTAACGGTAAATAGCAATAACCAAAAGAAATATCGTGACTACCTTTCAATGTGGTGCCGCAATATAAACTGTCAGATTGATAGGCATAGGACGTTAGCTCTAAACCACTGTCTTGAACTTTATGACCTGAAATTTAGAAGATTATAAATATAATAATAGTTTTTAATGCATTAAATAAATTTAAGCAATACATGAGGTATATAAAAAAATATGTACAAAGGTGGGCTTATCTCTAGAAGAGGTCTCTACCAGCCAACTCTAGCAGTTGTAAACTACATAGTTCTACGGGATAAATGTTGTCCAAGAAAGTGTTACTAATAAAAATGAAAAATAAAAATAGGAACAAAATATAAAGCAAACATTTAAAAAAAAGAGTGCTAAGTATGTGTGAGCAGCAAGAATGAGAAAAAGGTAAGAAACGTAAAGTGGCAGTAGGCAGGGCACTTAGCACGTAGAACTGACAGCTGTAAGGGCGGAAAACTGCTAGAATGATAACCTTTCGACAGAAAGCGTGAATTGGGACATCCATTCGCAAGTTAGACGAATCAGAGAAAGGTCGCAGGGTTACGACTTGCAGGCCGCCTACAAGCCTGTCGGGGTTGCGAGACTGTTCGAAATGGTTACCGAGGCCTCGAACCGTAGCAGGCTCAAGAAAGAACATGACTGGTTTTTAGTAAGTAAAAGTCTGACCGCTAACTCTCCACCCTCGGCGGGAGAAGGTCATTAGATGATTTTCCAACCAAATAAAACAGGCCACCTACAATAGGATACAAAGGCAGGTTATGGGAGAGGGCTAGGGTTCAGCATTGGACGTTATTGGGCTTACGATAATAACGTATGTGATGAACACTGATGGCGCCGTGAGAATTGCTTGTTATATAGCTGAGTTGGGTTTTAAGTGATTGAGAGATATTACTGATAGAAATAATGAAGTGTCTGGGGCGTATTTTATACTTGCGACTTTAGTATCACAATATGTTATAAATTCTGCCAGGGTTCACTGCAAAGTGCAGTCCAAGCAGCCCAGCATTAGTAAATCCCATTGTTTGGTCAGCACCTTCAAGATAAAGGGGTAGCCTATACCTCGTTCGTTTCGATATGACTGTGTTCAAAGTGACCTTTCGTCATATCAGCCTTATAAAGTATATTGCTGAATGTTGGCCTCCCCAATAGATTACATTATGTTGGGAGTCCAGAATAATCACGCTGGGCAGGCGGGTTAATGATCGCAATTCAAGCCAGTACGCTGGATGTTGCTGCTACCCATGTGTGTATATAATATAATTTGTACCTTTTAGAGTGTAGTATTCGTTGTCATCTAACTTCTGGAACCCAGCATGGAAGGTATTTTCGGTATATGGTATGATATTCATTACAATTTCAGCTTCCACCTTGCTGCTGGGCACGAACAACATCCCTCCTTCGAAAAAGCATGTCTCCAGAGCTTTCCGCCAAGTTTTCCTAGATTTGCTGACCTTGTAACATTTTTTCAATTCTTTGACATATTTGTATCCTGTAATTACATGTAATATTTTTTTAACATAATAGGTTGGGGAAAAAGTCTTTTCGTATTTTTGTATGAAAAGTCAAGACATTTTTTTCAAAGTTTATTTACATTTATTTACAATATATATGTACCGTTTTGTTGAATAACTTTCTGCCATTTTGTGGGCAGAGACATTATCCCGTTACTGTAGAAACTTTGGGACTTCTGATCAAAAAAACGGGACAAATAGTTTTGGCAGTCCTCTCTTGAGGTCAACCTTACAGAACCTAAAGAATTCTGCAGAGACCGAAACAGGTGAAAATCTGAAGGCGCAAGGTCAGGGCTATATGGTGGATGCACTAGGACCTCCCAGTCGAACTCTCTTAATTTTTGCTGAGTGGCTAAAGATGTGTGTGGTCTAGCGTTATCGTGATGAAAGACCACACCCTTCCTGTTGATCAATTCCGGCCGTTTTCTCTCGACTGCTTCCTTTAATCTCATCAGTTGCTGGCAGTAAAGATCAGAATCGATGGTTTTGCCGGGCGGTAAAAGCTCATAATAAACAATGCCCTTCCAATCCCACCATACACACAGCATCACCTTATTTCGTGTTAGGCCAGGTTTGGCCACAGTCTGTGAAGCCTGGCCAACTTTCGACCACGACCTTTTTCGCACGTTCTTGTCGTACGTGATCCACTTTTCATCGCCAGTTATCAATCTCTTCAAAAACGACTCGGTTTCATTACGTCTCAATAATGAATCGCAAATGAGTACACGGTTCATTAAGTTTCTTTGAGTGAGCTCGTGTGGCACCCAAATATCGAGCTTTTTTGTATAACCAGCTTTCTTCAAATGGGTCAAATCTGTTTTGTGGTCAATTCCCAGTTCTTCAGCTACATCGTAACTACTAATATGCCGATCTTGCTCCACTCTTTCAAAAATGGCGTCCATTTTATTCGTAACAGGGCGACCAGAGCGAGGTGCATGTTTAACATCAAAATTTCCGGACTGAAAACGTTTGAACCAAATTTGTGCTACTCTTACTGACACTGCATCAGGTCCATAAACATCACAAATTTTTTTCACTGCTTGAGTTGCATTTTTGCCTTTTTTATAATAAAATTTTAAAATGTATCGAATTTCTTCATTAGATTCACTCATTTTTACGGAGAGAAAAACAAATGAAAAATAGCGAGAAACAACTTTTTTTATTTTTTTCTTTTCTTTGTAATGGAACCTTTTTAATGTTACCAAAACCAGCCAGACACAAATAGTACAGTCAAAAAATTTTTATAATAAGTACCTACGTTATGCGAAAAGACTTTTTCCCCGACCTAACACAATATCACGCTTATTTCCCCGAAAGGGTAGGCAGAGGCCTACATTTCACCAGTTATATTGTGGGTCCCACGTTAGAGGTGGCGAGCCTATTGCCACTTACCGGGCACTTTTATGTTCTCCAGAGCCTCGTCCGTTGATCGGCAGGTGCACCTCTTGCAGGTGAGGTTGGCTTGGACTCCTCAGATCTTGGTAGAATCTCTATATACCCAATATTTTATTAATTTTTAATTATGAAAACTCATACCAATTTAAAATTTATTTTTTCATATGGATAACTTTTGTGTCGCATTTAATATCGAGCTTTTTGAACTTAGGAAAATAAGTTAAGCTGATGGTCTCTGTTGGCCCTCTTACGTTGATATGACGATTGTTCTCAGTGACGGTTAGAGTTCATAAGTTTTAAATCTAATAGATTATATACACACATGGATAACGTTTGTGTCGCATTTAATATCGAGCTTTTTGAACTTAGGAAAATAAGTTAAGCTGATGGTCTCTGTTGGCCCTCTTACGTTGATATGACCATTGTTCTCAGTGACGGTCTATTAGATTTAAAACTTATGAACTCTAACTTCGCCTTCGTTTGTCGAATTTTACTTTTTTATTTGTGAGATTCACAATTGCCAGGCCACATCGGAACGCAGCGCAGCGTTTCAATGCGGATGTTCAAAAATGCGGCGACAGCCGACTGAGGCCTTAAATCAACAGGGATACGAGTTTCTGGGATACGAGTTTCTGGGATTCGACGGTATAAACTCATAAAGCGACTATAGTTCGGCAAGCTCATGCGCGACCTTCCCGCGGGCTGACAGACGGTGGCGGGGACGAGGTAAACTAGATGTCAGCGGGTAGCGGGTGGGGTAGCGGGGAAGGGGGAACTTCTCTTCGTGTGTAGCCGTGTGCTAGAATGACACGCTACCTCGTCCCCGCCACCGTCTGTCACCCCGCAGGACGGTCGTGCACTATAGTCGTTGCAGTCAGTCGCCACCAGCCGCGAGCAGCTTTGAGAAGCCGACTGCGTACGCAATATATTCGCGAAGTCCGAAGAACAAAATGACTTATCGCATTATTCCCTAAATTAAATGTAATGTTATATTTCCTTTAAGGTGCTCTCTCACCGGGAGTATTTGCCTATGAAGTGAAGAAGAGAAATTCACAAAACATAAAGCCATATATTCAACTAAGATTAATTTTGCAACACTATACATACCTTGATCAATAGTGGGACAGGTTACATCCTGTACTTTTTTGCAGATGAAAGAGTGCGCCACATTCTGGTCGACGCAGCTCACACCGCTGAAAATACCGCTCTCAATATTCATCGTCAAACATTTTTGGTCTTCTGTTGTTATATATGGCAGGTTCATATTAATCTTAGGAGTTTCACCTGAAAATTAACAAACATTTAAAAGATTTAAGAATTCAAGTTTTCAAGAAAGAGCAGATGTAACGTTGTGATATTAAATATAAAGTCTCCGTGCTGGTCCTAAAATCGTATACACTAATATACATACATACTTAATATCACGCCTGTTTACCCGTAGAGGTAGGCAAAGGCATACTATACGCCAACATTTCGGTTATATATTTAGGTCCCATGTGATAAGTGGCGTGCCTTTTACCGGGAACTTTTGTGAGCGCCAGAAACTCGTCTGTTGATCGGCAGGCACCACTTGCAGGTGAGGTTGACTAAGGCTTCTAAGGTCTAGGTAGGATCCCTATGCATATGGTATATGCATATGATGGTGATAAACTGGTACATACTGATTGAAGCGCTCATATCTCCACGATACTAGGTGATCACCGAAATTATGCAAATTACACAGAGATCAGTCTGTGACTGTCGATATGGCGTTTAAAGAATACACGATAAGCGTTGGTTCCGGCTATCACAGCTTTATGAGTCCACTGCTTAATATTGGCCTTCCCAATAGATAGGGTATTTGCTAATAATCACCACGATGGGCAGTTCAGATCGCAGTTAAAGCCAATACGTAGGATGACGCTGCTGCCCATCATCCGATAATGATTTTCCTTCGTTGACTCTTACGACTCCCCGTGAGATAATTGGCACTATTTTTGGCCGGTACCACACGGTGGCTATCACCGTATGTGGAAGTCAAAAAAACCAAGTCATTGGGAGGCTTGAAAAATTCTAACAGCATGACGCCAAACACACCGCCGATCCGCACGAGCTAACATGGTGGAGTATGACCATGAGAAGCTAGACCTTGGTTTATGTAAAAAGGTCCGAGCTCAATGGTGGAACATTCATTCCATGTGTTATTTTGATATTTAAGCTATATGCAAGTGATGGATTAAAAATATCTTTGTAACAATGCTCGCGCTACTATAATTTCCCGAAAAATCCAACGAGACGAGAGAGACTCTCGTTTCAGCGTTGGTCGTGAAGTTATCGTTGTTCTGAGGCTCCCATCTTACCTGAAGATGCCCTGTGTAAGGGCGAAACACGTGTCGTGTTGAATAGTTTCTCGATTTTTCGGGAAATTATAGTAGCGCGGGAATTGTTACAAAGATATTTTTAATCCATCACTTGCTTACAATGGATTTCCGCAAAGTAACGCCTGAATCAATAAATTATAAGCTATATTGCAACGTTTAACCGTGATACTGTTACATACATACATCGCTGAAAACTTTTTCGTTTAACTTATGAGTAGGATAAATAAACGCATCAGCTCACCGCTTAAAGTAATATATTCACCTAAGCCGAACTGATCATGGATACCCACAAACACGTCGGTTATGTTGGAATTATCTTCACTGCTATCTCTTAGTGTTTTAGCGACTTTCCACTCATTCTCTGTGCTTGGATAAAATAATTCTGCTCCTGAAATCGCATTAGTACATTATTTTACCAGATTTATATACTCATACTATATATACCGGATTAACGTGCTTTCCGAGGCATAGAGCAAGCGATCATTACGCATATAACTTCGAAAAGTCATAGTTGCGCGATTACGGTTACCAGTATTTTAACCCGAGATCTTCTGAACTGCTGTCTTTTGGTCCGACACTGAGCTACAGCTGCCTTGTACAGTGCTAAAAGTATAATTGACTACAGCTATTTCGATTCTGTATTAAATGTTTGTAATAAGTCGAACCAGGCTACATGCATGAGAATGTTTCAGTGAATGAGTGTAGTTATTTATTTGCTCGCAGTAGGCAATTATAAAACAGCTTTGTTAAGAAAAAGTAAAATAGGAATGGCTCCTCTTCTTTTTAACAATGTACCTGACTACAAAAAAAAAGGAATGTAATAAACTGAACCTCTAAAAAATACTTTTTTGATCATCAAAATTACTGAGTGAGCATCTAATGAGGTGATTAGGTGCTCAATCAGTATTTTTGATGCACAAAAAGGTTAGGTTAGGTTGGCAATTTATTAATTTTGAAGACACGTTAAATATGATCCTAATAATAATATAAAAAGTATTTTTGTAAATATATTTGTTACGTATTAACTCAAAAACTACAGGAGGTTTCCCATTAGAATGCTACATTAAGGATTAAATTGAAACTTCAATAAAAGCGACGAGACCTATAGTTTTCAATTAAGAGAGACACGGGTAAAAACCTGGTTGCGCAACTATGACTTTTCGAAGTTATGTGCGTAATTATAAGAAAAAAAATATGTTTCTTGACAGAATAACATGACACAAACCATACACAAAAACAAAACAAAAATATTTTCAAAAAACAAATAACTTAACTTAACCTTTTTTTTTTTGATTTACGTCGGTAACAAAATGCATTTACGCACTGTCTCCCGGCCAAAGGGGGACCGAGAGAGGTGTGTGGGACTCACCACCGGCAGAAACGACCGCCAGCAGTAATACCCACTAAAAATCTTACGACGACGCCCGCCGCTTGTTGAGAAAGAGGCGGGGCGCTAGTACCTGGGTTGCAGCTCTGACACCCCGCCCGCGGCCAACGTCCCCCAGACGCAGTGAGACGCGCCCCTCCTACCTCCTTGTGCGAACATAGCGTGTGTGGCCGACTTCTCGGAGGGTCCATGGTTAGACAGCAGGGGCCCCCTGCCCCCGCTGCCTAAGACCCTCCTGGCGCTGCTTGACGGGCCCTCCTGTAGTAGTCAGTACTAAGGGCACCGAGAGTCGCCAATCTCTGTGTGTTACCTTTTCCCTAGCGCCTCCTGCGCTCTACCGGGAGGTACTCAGCCCCCCCACCACGACTAGGTGGAGACCATACGGGGGGAACTTAACTTAACCCGTCAAAAGGGTGATACATCAGCGTAATGCTGCTGCATCTAGTAATACAGCAGCGCTAGTGTTCCTGCACCGCCCTTTGAGGTAAAATAATTATCGCATGCTCCGGCCTCGGAAAGAACGCAAAGCCGTTGGTCCCGGCTGTCATGAACATCAATGGCAGTTGTTATTAGGAAGTCAGTGCCTTCTAACAGACTGATAGCTGGTTTCACTATAGAAAGATTTTTCCCTCTGGGTTGTGGAGGCCCCACAGCAGTCGTTCCATGTAATAACTGAAATTCAGCCAAAATCTTGACCAGTAAGCAGAATCTGGACTGTAAGGTTTAGTCTAAGGCAATTGGGATAATACTAGGATATGATGATTAAAACTTTAGTAATGTATAATAATTACCGGATAATGGGCTGTAGCGTCATCCTGCATCCAGGCTTGCACTGCAGTCATCAACCCACCTGCTCAGCGTGGTGATTTTGAGCAAATACCACCAACACAGGGTATCCTAGTACGGGGTTCCGCTCAATCACATTGGCTTTCTTATGTACATTATAATATCATAAATAACTTGTATTAGCATGTAAGTCATTGTGATGGAAATAAATGGATATTATTATTATTATTAATATAATATAACCTATTGGGGAGGCTAATTTTCAGCAGTGGACTTTATACGGCTAAATAATGAATGTTATACAGTTCGCTTTCCGAAGCGAAGCGAGGGCGATTCACAAGTTTGAAATATAACCCTTGACCTTTGTAATACGGCGCACAGTAACCTTTTGCGATATGGCGTATAATGATAACAGAAATAGTTCTTTTACTAACGGATAAACATACTTTAAAAAAATATTTTAAATACATACTAAAACACATAGAAACACCCAGACCAGAACAAAAAGTTATATTCATGCACGCAAAAAATTGTCCTGTGTGGGAATCGAACACACGACCTCAGGAGCGGATTGCGGGTTTACTAGCCTTCACGCCATATCAGCCGTCAAGGAATGAAGGATAAATATAATTTAGGCAATAACAATGCTATTCATAATGGCGATAGACCAAAAACCACACCAAAGGCTTGCCCCAACGGGCACCTGTTTTCAGAGCTCAAATCACTGTACCAAAGGGCAATGACATTAAAAAGTTAATTATATATATTCTCAGAAGTAATAAGGGACTTATGTTTAATTAAGAACAAGAGGAAAAATCAAATATTTTACATCTGTTCCACGTTTAGCAGTTAAATGAATAACGTAATACGAACGGCTCGGCCAAGATATAAAATTATGTTTGTTATTCATCTCTGGATATGCCTTAATTTTTTTTAGCATTGTGACTTTGAAGCTGAAAATAACTCTGTGGTTTTTGGAGGTTTATTTTATTTATTTATTTTTATATATAAATAAAATAAACAGTACAATAAATAGTTCTTTATAGAACACTTACAGCTGAACATATATAAACCAAATGACATACCTAATAATAAATTCAAGCCATTCCAAGTATTTAAATCATAATTTTATAAACTTATGACTAATAATCAATATTTTTTAAGAAAATATGAAAAGTAGCACATAATAATTTGTGGGACATCGAGCAACTTCAACTTTTTGCGAGACTGAAAAGATATAAGATACAAGATTGGTGGTGTGAAACACACTAGAATTGCTTCAAACTGATTTCATTATAAATGGAATTGAATTGATTTCTACTAATTTGTATGAATTTAAATTTACACTTATTTAGTATATTTCAATTGATCTAAATTAAAATTATAATGCCAATTATCCGAAATACGTTGTCGTACTTTAACTTCTAGCTCCACAGTACTAAGAGACGATCACTGCACACACACACAACGATTTAATTCAATAGTTTCATATTGATCAACCTTAATTAGATTAAATTTACTTTTTTTGATTTGATTTAACTTTTACTTGTTTAAATTGAATAACTTCAAGCGACCTGAATAGAATTGTACCGATTTAATACCTTTGGCTCTGAAGGTAATTTAGGAATGACAAATCTAGTAAGCAAACCCACCCACTCTTCACAATGACACGGCTTATTGGATCGGCAGCTGGGTGTAGTCGTTAATATGGATTACATTTTTTTTGCAGATCAGCAATTATCAGAAATACTTTGTCGTACTTCAACTGATACCTACCCAAGTTATTTATCATCAGAATCAGAATCATAATACTAGTGCATTCTTTAGTTGTTTATGAGTTAAGATTACCGCACTAAAACTGATAAACACAACAAATAAAAGCAATCTATTTTTAAGAATTGTGTGTATAAAAAAAACGTTAATAATCATTATAACAGCGTTATGAATCACCACTCTGGCCAGGCGGGTTGGTGAGTGCAGTTCTAGGCAGTTCGCAGGATGACGCTGCTGCCCATCATCTAATAGGATTTCTCTTCGTCGACTCTTAAGCCTCACCGGCACGGCTAGGCCGGCATCACACGGCCCAACTTCCCCTCGCCTTCACCTAACCTTAGTGTTATCTGCTGAAAGGATGTCATCTGCTGAAAGGATATCATCTGCTGAAAGGATGTCATCTGCTGAAAGGATGTCATCTGCTGAAAGGATGTCATCTGCTGAAAGGATGTCATCTGCTGAAAGGATGTCTTCTACCACCTATACCCACTGCCTCTTTAGTTTGCAAACTCGTTTTACTAAATCACTGCAAATAATACTCTCATTTCTGATTCTATCGCGTTTGGTGGCTAAAAAGTAATGTGCGTGAACTATCTGCTATTTATCGATAGTAATGAAATGTTGTCGATAGCCTTCCAATTTTCTTTCATACAGCGAGTCTAAGCTAATCTCACTGGCAAGTGGTGCATGTGCCGAACAACGGACGAGGCTCCGGCGAACACATAACGTCGGGGATAGAGCAAATCCGCGAAACTACCATACGTAAAGTCCGCGTATCTACAATGTATCTAGTTAGTATATGTAGATAGTGTATAATAGATTTTTATTTTAACCAGTTTTGGGCTCTTTTTTACACATTATATTATTAATAATATGTTTAATCTCTTGTTGTAAAAAGATTTTTCTGAATTTTTTTTTTGCTTAAGTTAGCAAATTTTTTTAGTTACGCAGAATTATATTAGGTCGGGGAAAAAGTCTTTTCGCATAACGTAGGTATAAACTTATTATACATTTTTTTTGACTGTACTATTTGTGTCTGGCTGGTTTTGGTAACATTAAAAAGGTTCCATTATAAAGAAAATAAAAAAAAGTTGTTTCCCGCTATTTTTCATTTGTTTTTCTCTCCGTTAAAATGAGTGAATCTAATGAAGAAATTCGATACATTTTAAAATTTTATTATAAAAAAGGCAAAAATGCAACTCAAGCAGTGAAAAAAATTTGTGATGTTTATGGACCTGATGCAGTGTCAGTAAGAGTAGCACAAATTTGGTTCAAACGTTTTCAGTCCGGAAATTTTGATGTTAAAGATGCACCTCGCTCTGGTCGCCCTGTTACGAATAAAATGGACGCCATTTTTGAAAGAGTGGAGCAAGATCGGCATATTAGTAGTTACGATGTAGCTGAAGAACTGGGAATTGACCACAAAACAGTTTTGACCCATTTGAAGAAAGCTGGTTATACAAAAAAGCTCGATATTTGGGTGCCACACGAGCTCACTCAAAGAAACTTAATGAACCGTGTACTCATTTGCGATTCATTATTGAGACGTAATGAAACCGAGCCGTTTTTGAAGAGATTGATAACTGGCGATGAAAAGTGGATCACGTACGACAAGAACGTGCGAAATAGGTCGTGGTCGAAAGTTGGCCAGGCTTCACAGACTGTGGCCAAACCTTTTTTTATTTTTTTTTTATTATCGTCTGTAAAAAAATGCTGCTTACGCACTGTCTCCCGGCCAGAAGGGGGAGACCGGGAGGGGGTGTGGGGCTCACTGCGGCCGACGCGACCACCGCAGTCCTACCCACTAAAAAACTTCAGACGACGCCCACCGCTGTTGAAAAGGGGCGAGGCACCAGTGCCCGGAGTTTGTAGCTTCTGGTACCCCGCCCGCGGCCAACGTCCCCCGGATCAGAACCGGGGAGACCTCCTCAGGAAGGCGCAATTTGCAGCGCCCCCCCTACCTCTATGTGCGGCCATGGCGTAACTGGCCGACTTCGGGGGGGGTCAATGGCGAGACGGAAGGGGCCCCCTGCCCCCGCCGCCTAAGACCCCCCGGGCGCTGCCTGACGGGCCCTCCTGGCCCGCCCGCTGCGCCACGGCGTAGCCGGAGAGAGAGCGGATCCCGCTCCCTCTCCCGCTCCGCGGCCTCCTTCTGCGACATCACCACTTCGCAGAAGGAGGCCATCGCCTCCCACGCCGTCTCGCTGTCGACCATCTTTTGCATGATGGTCGGCAGCGAGAGAGCCACTCCACCCAGGGCCGCGGCTAACGTCGACCGCGGCCCCGCCCACGCAGGGCACGCCACCAAAGTGTGCTGCGCGGTGTCTTCCGCGCAGTCACAGTGGTGGCAACACCGGGTCGACTCCCCCCCGGCGACGTCACACAGATACTTCCCAAAGCACCCGTGCCCGGAAAGTACCTGTGTGAGCCGGAAAGTCATCGACCCCCACCGACGGCCGACCCATCGCTCCAATATGGGCCCGACCGCCTCGAGGATACGGCGCCTCGATCCTTCGGCACGTAGTTCGGCGCTCCTGTGTAGCTGCCGCCGCCATGCGCCCAGAGCCTGTGTCTGAGCGTCTCGACGCCACCGCACCACAGTGTCCGGTGTGGGGCGGAGACCCTGGCTCCGGGATTGCGCGCCACGCCAGTAGACCGCCGAGAGAACCTCGGCGTCGAGGTCCCATGGCAGGGACCCGGCGAGCGCGCATGCCACCTCATGGGAGATGGTGCGATACCCCCTAACGACACGGGTCGCCATGACCCTCTGCGACTGCTGCAGGATCTGTCGATGGCGACCCGATATGGAGCTCGCCCAAATTGGGGCTCCATACAGGGCTATGGACCGTACCACTCCCGTGTAAAGGCGGCGGCAACTGCCGCCACTCCCTCCGAGATTGGGGAGCAGGCGAGATAGAGCTCCCGCCGAGACTGTGGCCAAACCTGGCCTAACACGAAATAAGGTGATGCTGTGTGTATGGTGGGATTGGAAGGGCATTGTTTATTATGAGCTTTTACCGCCCGGCAAAACCATCGATTCTGATCTTTACTGCCAGCAACTGATGAGATTAAAGGAAGCAGTCGAGAGAAAACGGCCGGAATTGATCAACAGGAAGGGTGTGGTCTTTCATCACGATAACGCTAGACCACACACATCTTTAGCCACTCAGCAAAAATTAAGAGAGTTCGACTGGGAGGTCCTAGTGCATCCACCATATAGCCCTGACCTTACGCCTTCAGATTTTCACCTGTTTCGGTCTCTGCAGAATTCTTTAGGTTCTGTAAGGTTGACCTCAAGAGAGGACTGCCAAAACTATTTGTCCCGTTTTTTTGATCAGAAGTCCCAAAGTTTCTACAGTAACGGGATAATGTCTCTGCCCACAAAATGGCAGAAAGTTATTCAACAAAACGGTACATATATATTGTAAATAAATGTAAATAAACTTTGAAAAAAATGTCTTGACTTTTCATACAAAAATACGAAAAGACTTTTTCCCCAACCTATTATAATGCTAGTTACGCGCATTTGCCCTATCCCCGACTATAAGATATTCACCTATTACGTGGGATCAACAATATAATTGGCGAAATGTGGGCGTATAATATGCCACTGCCTTCCCATTCAGCGTGAAGTAAATTTGGCGTGGTATGTATTTTTCAAATGTATTTTTCACATTTGAGTGTACAATTGACGTAAACATAATCGCTGTAGCTGTTTATTTGCATATTTTCAACCATATATCTTAACATATTTAGTATTACAGCTGTAAGCTATCCAACAAATATAAATAATCTCCTAATCAAACATTATGAAATAGCTCCCCAATCTTGTTATAAAAGAGTAAGCCGACAATTTTATCGAGATTTTCCCTATATTTTCTCAAAGGTGAATCTGTGAAACATGTTTCTGTTATTTGGCCGAAACTAATTCTTATACCAGTGTTGACCCCTGAGGGACTACTGGGATAATAACATACATTATTAGGCACAGACGGATGGAAGATTGTGTATGGACGTATCCGTTGGGACCGACCGCAACTAAAAAGGAATGATTCGTATATCCAAGATATTGTTAATATGGCCCGGTTCCTTGTAAATGTACTTTTATACATTTCCATGTAAGTAATGTAACAAAATACTTTTAATGTAACTATATATTTCAAAAGACTCTGGTTATGCTCGTGGTACTGCAAACGTCCATAGGATGCGCTGACCATTTCTCATCGAGTGGGCTGCATGCCAAGACCTGAGGAGCCCAAGCCATCCTCACCTGCAAATGGTGCACCTGCCGATCAACGGACGAGGCTCTCGCGAACATATATATGTATGTATGAAATATATTGTATTTTGTTGGACACCTCACAAGCTTCAAGAAACGCTGCAAGAAGTGCTGCTGTATCAGCAGATGCAGCAGCATTGCGCTGATGTATCGCCCTTTTGACAAGTAACAGGTACACGACACTGTTGGGCTTGCTTTTGATAGATCAATCCTCAAAAGATTTAGTCCATACTAATCCTAAAAAAATTGTACCTACCAGGTGTTATATAAGTAGTTCGACTCCTACGACTCCCTGTGAGATGAAAGAGGCACTATTCTAGGCCCAATCCACTTTTTATACTACTTGTTAAAATATATATTTTTTTATGTCAATTATCACTGAAATGTGAAAAACATATTTCTATATTAAAAAAATACATACCACGCCAAATTTAATTCGCCACATATTATACATTTCGCCAATTATATAAAATAAATAAACAAATATTTTCTGACATTACACTAATTATTTAGTTCCAAGATAAGTACCATTAAGAACTTGTGTTATGAATAGTAAATAACGGATAAACAAATATAAAACATTTTTTTTTTTGTAAATGCATTCTTTATATACATAGGAAAACGCCAAAACACCCGGCCAGAGCAAATATTCGTGTTCACGCACACAAAGATTTGTCATGGGTGGGAATCGAAACCACGACCGCTGGAGTGAAGTGCAGGTATACTGACCTCCACGCCATATCGGTCGTCAAATATACATCAAATGTTCATAAAAAATTCACGCATGCATGTGTCAGAGAATTATGATACTAAAATACATATTAGAATACTACTACTAGCCTTTGCCTACATTGAGCTTGAATTATATTGATACAAGACTCAAGTGCGATCGAGTGTAGAGTATTGTTCCCATCTTTGGGACGGTTCTGCTAAGTACCTCCTCGACGCACTTGACAGACTGCAACGGCGAGCGGTTCGCATTATAGGGGATGCTGATATAACAGCCTCACTCGAGGATCTAGCTTAAGCGGGGGCAGAGGGCCCCTGCTATCTAACCATGGACCCTCCAGGAAGCTGGCCACGCAGGCTATGGTCGCACGGGGAGGTAGGAGGGGCACGTCAACTGCGCCTCTCCGAGGAGGTTCTCCCGGTTTTGGTCCGGGCGATGTTGGCCGCAGGCGGGGTGTCAGAAGAACAAGCGGCGGCGACGTCGGAAGATTTCTAGTTGGTATTACTGCTGGAAGTCGCGTCTGCCGGTGGTTGGTCCCACATCCCCTTTCGGTCCCCCTTTGGCCGGAAGTCAGTTCCTAAATGCATTTTTTTACCGACGTAAAACAAAAAAAAAGTTATATTAGGAAATAATGGAATCTATTACGGCCGGGATATTGGGTTGAAAGGCTTAAGTACTGGGTAAATTGGACTATGAATAGAGGGAACGACCGGACACCTGCCGTCTCAACTGATTGTAAATGGCAGGCGGTGACTAGCCAAAGGATTGAATGGGCACTCTAAAATAGCCGTAGTGCAACAGCAGGAGCGCAACATCGATAGCCTCGGCTTCAGGGTGTCAAGAGGTTTACATCGTTTTCTACTCACTGCCATTTCATTTTGTAACTTGCAGACAGATGAATGTTTCTCCATTCCATATTTTTTTTTAGTAATTTACTATAAAAAAATAACGTGATAATTATTTAAATCGATCACGGCCCCTCATATATTACATTATTTAAGAGCTCTTCGTCTGTTTCCCAAAGTATTCATCAATACTTCGGAGTATTATTTTTACAAACAAAAATATACTCCGTTTATAATTTACAAATTTCACGCCCATTCTACCCCACAAAACAGTCAAGTAACTGTCACTTAAAAGTATAAAGAACAGGGGTCTTCGACAAAGAAAAGTTTGGTAAATAAGACGAAGTTCAAAAAGTATATAGTGCATTGATATGTTCAAGGAGCTCGTATCTCCGCATTCTAGATTGCCAGAAATGATTACCGTAGTTAAGCAGTATTTAAAGAGGTCAGTCCTTGGATTGGTGACCGTTTGTGTGGAATGTTTTGGTGTGTCAATTTTCGCGACTTCGATGTAGGTCCCACGGTTCATTATATTATTACATGTACGAGTAATATATAGCAGTAATATAAGAGGCCTATTGGGCAGCTCGAAGTATTCCACAGTAGGACACCACCTACTTCTGCCAATCTGAGTATATTTTTTTTTTAATGTGACACGTCATAATGACTACATCCTGCCTGATGATAAGCAGTCCAGTAAGAAATTGAAAGCGCTTTATAACGTGAAATAAGCACGGTATAAAGCACATCCACTCATGACGGCCTGCTAAAATACCGTTTCACGCCCCGCTTAAAAGACCCGGGATCATAGGAAATAGGAAACATATGAGCCGGCAGCGAATTCCAGAGCTTAGTGGTCTTGCTCAGAAACGACCTCCCAAATTTCTTGGTTCGAGTGCTGATAGTCTGCACAGTATGAGGATGGTCCATGTGGTGGAAATCTGAATACCTCTTACCTTTGTTTTGTGATAGGAGCCCTGTGCTCAGTATGAGGACGATAAAGGCCTGAGATAACAAAGTTAGTAACATCTATCTACTGTACTGGCGGGGAAATAACTAACCTTGACGATTTTCTTGCCTGTTCTTTTACGATCAAGCTCCCGCCCGCAGTGAATGGGCGCGCTACTTTTTAAGTTTTGACCTTCATAAGAGCACTTTTGAGCCTAACTTGAATAAATTATTTTGAATTTTGAATTTTAAATTTTGAATTTTGAATTTTGAATTTTGAATTTTGAATTTTGAATTTTAAATTTGAGTTTTGAATTCGAATTTGATTTTTGAATTTTAATTTTTTGAATTTGAATTTTTAATTTTATAGAAATCTAAATAAAATTAAAATTCTTTTGGTAGCACCTATGACTGAAAAACATTAAGGAAACCGTTTGTCATAACATAGACATGCCAGGAAGAGCGGAGGAGCATGAAGTGACGAGAAGTGTAATAAATATTAAATACTAGCTGTAATGGTTTTATCTTCAAAAATGAAGAACACCTATAAAAACATTCAACCCCTATTTCACCCCCAAACTGGTAAAAATTTCAAAATGCTAGAACAAATGTTTAATTATTTCCTATCAAGTGCTTAAATATTAAGTTTCATGGTTTTATCTTTTAAAATTAAGAAATCCCATACAACTTTTCACTCCCTCCCCTTTTTAACCCTTTACAACCCCCTTTTCGAAATAAAAAGTAGCCTATGTTCTTTCTCAGGGTCTAGACCATCTGTATACCAAATTTCATTCAAATCCGTTCAGTAGTTTTGGCGTGAAAGAGTAACAGACAGACAGACAGACAGACAGACAGACAGAGTTACTTTCGCATTTATAATATTAATAATTAATAATTAATAATAAAGTAAGGATTAATGAGTAGAGAGTGGAGATTGAGTATGTAAAGATGATATGATCAAAAAAGGGAACAATATCTAATAATATTCCAGAATCTACCGTCTGATATCGGCCTAGAATAGTGTCACTCCCTCTCATCTCATAGCGAGTCGGAAGAAAAATCCTACTGGATGTTGGGCACCAGCGTCCTCTTGCGTACTGGCTTGAACTGCGATCACCAACACGCCTGCCCCGCAGCGAAGTGATCATGAGCAAATACCTTCAATTTAAAATAAATTGTTGGGAAGGCCAATGTTCAGTTGTGGGCTATATATTATAATTAAACAAAAGAAAAAGAAAGATTTCGAAAACTGACCATACCTATTATAAACTTAACACGTTGAACATCATTGGTCCTGGAAACAATATAAATACAATTATTTGTAGGGTTATTTTGCGTACAAGAACTTAAAAATCTTCCCAAAAAATATGTTCACCCTCAAAATAGTAAGACACAACCTGAAAATAAAACTTTGTAATTCACAATAGTTCTGTCTATACTATGGTGAATTTTCACAAGACTACCCAAGCCTAACCTCAGCCAAAACTTATAACAACAGCGCCATAGTATAAATTTAGTTGTACAGTAAACAAACCACCAGCACGGACTTGACGAGAAATTGTCAAAACTAACGAAGTTGTTCTAGAATCCATTACATCGTAGCTCTCAAGACGTGTGATAAGAAGATGAGATGTTCTTATAATATTACAGCATAGAGTTCTTTGAAAAGTACATACATACACTCACGCCTGTCCCCCGAAAGGGTAGGCACAGACTATACTCCCACACTTCGCCAATTATATAGTTAGTCCCACGTTAAAGATGGCGAGCTTATTGTCGTTTTGTGGAAAGCAGAAGCATCGATGCTGCTGGAGCTGGCTTCCAAATGATTTACCGAATTTAAACTCAATAATATTGTTTGCCATAATTTGTTGTGGATATTTACATATTTTCTACTCTATTTATCTAATATTTTACAAAAAAAACGTATTTGTGTTTGTATTACCGTGGTCTCGTACCCTTAGTACCAGTTCTGCTTAGTTTGGGGCTAAAAGCACTTTATTAGATGTACACGAATATTCACTTTGTATTTATAAATATAAATAAATAAATAAATATTCTCTTACAATTACACCAATTATTTAGCTCCAAGATAAGTATCATTAAGAACTTGTGTTATGGATACTAATTAACGGATAAACATACATAAATACTTTTTTTTTGTAAATACATACTTAAGATACATAGGAGAACACCCAAACCAGAACAAATTTTCATGTTCATGACCAAAAAGATTTGTCCTGTGTGGGAATCGAACCCACGACCTCTCGAGTGAAGTGCAGGTATACTGACCTCCACGCTATATCGGTCGCCATATCGTCGTCATTTATTATAAAACATTTTGATTTTTTAACTAAATTTGTTGTTTAAAAGTATTAATAAAATTAGGTCACGCCGGTAATACCTTTTCCAGGAGCTAGTAGGTATTCTTACTACTACTAGGTACCATAAAACCGATGCTCAAACGTCTGTACATACTACCTTACCCTTTAGTATCCCCAAGAGAAACGTCGAAAGGCAGTCATAACAACACAAGAAATTACTTAAGAACACTTATATCTTATGAAAAAATATAAAAGACAACAATGCTATTCAGCTCTCAACAACGAGAGAAATAGCAACCTTATGTTTATATGTAGTAAGGTTTAAGACGACTTATGACAATACTTTTTTGAATATAAAATTCTCTAGAGAAAAATAAGATATTTTTATTACGTCTTTAATTTTTATATCGTGGCCCATTTGCTGCGCGGCTGTGAGAATTTGGGTGTCATATCTTTAGCTTCCTTTAGTACAATAAATATTTTCTTTTGTATCGTGCAGCCACTCATAGCATTATATACATTTATTTCAATTGAAACAAACGCTACTAGATGTTACCTAGACATCTGCATTTTTTACATAAAGTTTGTGCCGTGCTTCTGAAAACACGTTAAGCCGTTGGTCTCGGCGGTCGTGAACATCTATTGCAGACGTTATTAGAAATTCATTGCCTGTTAGTATTCAGACAGCTGGTTTAACCATAGAATGATGTTTCCTTCTGGGTAGCGGAGGTCAGAAATCTTCATAAACATTTTGAATCCCATTGTCAGTATCATAACATACTCATCAAAGATTCCTTTTATTTATGGGGTAAACGAGATACTTAAAATGATTGAACCATTTAAATGGAGATGCCTGTACATAGAAGGATTGGCGTGTTTTTTTTATTTTATTTATTTGTTAAGGACAACCTACAAATCTTACCAAAAACAACCATTAATGGCATGGAGTAAGAGCTAAGAGCAGATTCAATTACAGGTTGCCACGACATGCAAAATTATCTAGGTTTTTATCATATCAGCCTTAAAAAAATCACTGCTGAATATTACCCTCCCCAATAGATTGCATTCTATTAAGTGTTTTTAGCCATAATCACCACGCTGGGCATGCGGGTTGGTGGTTGCAGTTTAAGCTAGTACGCAGGATGATGCTGCTGCCCATTGAAATGTGGGAATTTTCTTCGTCGTCTCTTACGACTTCCCGTGAAGTGAGAGGGTGTCTAGGTTTTAGTCCTACATTATTTCTTGGTTTGTTTCAAGCGAACGTAGCTTTAAAGTATTTAACTGTGCTAAAGGAATATAGTAAACTGATTTTATCAAAAAAACCCGAATGCACATCAAAAATGCTAAACCAACCTTATCAAACATCAATATTATCAATTAAGCCCCAAGAACCGTATGTGATGCCTAATCAATATGCAATAAGAATGGGTTATTTAATGACACGTGACATACAAAACTTTTCTAAAAAAGTAAAATTTTGCCGAAAGCACGTTCAATGTGCCCGAAATATTTTCCAGAAATCTTCATAACCATTTACATTGCCAATATCAGTATTATCTCACCGAAGTTTTCAGTTCTTTATGTGGTAAACGTGATATATCATGCACCATTGAAATGGAGATCCATGGAGAACAGTACATAGGAGGATAGGCACACAACGACAAGATTTGCAAGTCGAAACAGCCGCGGCGTAGCTTTGAATATTTCGCGATTGTCGATTTGACTTTAAAATGCTTTGCAACCGCTTATCTGTGACCTATTTCGAGTTTCGTGTAAGCTTGTGTGTATAGGTTGTCGGAGTGTATTAACATGATGAATCTACTTAGCTTTGCAGTAATTGGTGGTATGAAATCGCCGAAGTAATGCAGAAGTTACAAAGGTCAGTCTTGATTGGGTTGCCGTTTGTGGCATTCACTGTGCTTCGGAAGGTTAAGCTGTTGATTCCGGTTATTACTACATAGTATAGTAGTCAAAAAACCATGTAAAACTTTTTGAGCCAGTCTGATATGTAATTTGTGTAGTATCCCTACTACCATCATCTCCGGAGCCCAAACCAACCTCACATGCAAGTGGTGCACCTGCCGATTAACGGACGAGACTCTGGCGAACATGGAAGTGCCCGGTAAGCGGCAGTAGGCTCACCACCTATTATGTGAGGCCAACGACACAATCGGCGAAGCGTGGGCGTATATTATGGCCTCTGCCTACCCCTTCGGGAAAACAGGCGCGATTGTATGTATGTATGATATGTTATCTTGTTTTAACTACCGATATGGTGGTCAGAGTTCCTTCACTCCGCTCTTGACGTCATGGGCTCGATTCCCATACTTTATTATATTTATATAAGTAAGCATTTCCCAAAATAAAGTATTTTAGTTGGGTTATCAATTTCAACCGAGGAAAATCATGCTTGGCCGACCCACAAAAAACTGGGAGCAGAGTAGACACAGTGTTGATGCGTTTGTGAATGCCAACATAAATTAGCAGACCAGTTAACTCTGACAGAAGCTCAAGAAGGATCCATTGACTTATTTTATAGATATGCAACTTCAAGAAACGTTCCACAATCCTCTTTGAAACAAGATAATTTTCCAAGCTTACCAACAAGGACGAGCGCAAGCGTACCGAACACCCGGAGGATTAAGAATTTGACTTTAAAATTAAGGAGAGATAAGCCGAACGTTCCTTCAGGAACTAAACATTGATTTTCAATAAGGTATCCCGCCGGCTGTTATTTTTGATGGACAAACCTCAAAGCCCTCGAAGGTACAATTTCGTCATGGTTCCTTGAACTTTAATGTTAAAACTCAACGAGGCGATTCGAGATGTTATTTTTAGAAGATTTAGAATTCGTGTAATAAGTTGAGACAAGGGCAATCGTTTCTGTTCAAGCGGTCGTAGCTTGCGAAGCTAGGTATTTGGAAACGATTCCAGAAGTAATGCTGATATCTATGAGGGGTGACCGTTTGTGTAGCATTAAAAATCGAGTGCTTTGGAGGGTACGCTAAGTCCCTTTAAATGATTCCATCACGACTTTCCATAATTATCATCATGGTTATCGTCTTGTACATGTTCATTTAAAGTTTACTATGCCTTACGCATTGTGCCCAGATCCACAAGCGACTCCGCTATGACAACTAAAAATCAATCGTGGGTAATAAACTAGCTGTTAATGTTGATCCCATAGATTTTCCAGTATTGTAACTTGAACACATACTCCAGGGCACACAATTCTTCATGCATTTCTAATTACTTAGCTGAGCCCGCAGTTTCAACCGTGTTATTTTGATCAAAAATCCAAATAAATAGTTTATCCAGCACACGCAACTTTAGAATAATATTTCTCGTTCTTGCAACATTTTTTATCGATGCCCTACTCCTATTGGTTTCCTTCAAAAAATGAACTACCTATTTAACTCAAAAATATTTGTTTTAATTCGAATCAGAAGTCCTGAGGTTTTGTACGTTCCTCAAACCATACGAACATACTCTAAACTGGTGGTTTACATAATATTAAAAGTAAACTTATACATTAAGCTGGCAAATTGAAAGCGTGCAATATTTGCTGAATTTTTGACATAATTATAATATACTACACACATATTTTCAACGTCAAATCTTTTTATTTCATAAACTATTACATAGTACTTAAAAACATTAAAATTAAATATAACAAACAATCGAAATATGATGACGAAGCTTTGATTCACTTACATGCATCAAAACAATCACAAAACAAATAAATGTAAGTGCCAGTTCCGAGCCACTGCTCTGTAAGAAAAACTAGCTAGAAACTCACAGGCAATAATAATAATCAGGCAGTCAATAATAATATTTTTAATTGATTCTTTCACTTTTCATTCGTTATAGACTTCACATATAATAATATATTTGATTGATTCTTCATTCGTTTGATTACTTTCAAGCAGGAACTGTATATGCTATGCTATTTTGTTTTATCCTTTATTTACTACAATCTGACCGTATTTTGGTTGATATACTAAGCAACAATCTCACTATTTGTAGCCTAAGCGTCATACTAAAAAGAGAAACTTGCAAATTCCAGAAGCAACCTTCCACGTAGCTATAAACATAACTGCTTTAAAGTTTTAAAGCATTCTTTGCCGAAACTACTCAAATACTCCGTTAAAAAGAACGCTTTATAGAAACACTGAATCACTGGAGAATAAAACTCCTTGTCGGTAGCTTAAGTACTTATTTCTAATAATTTCAGTTAACGCACAGCTTAAAAAGAGTAATGCGTTCCATTAGCAATGGAATCACGTTGAAACCCATAGCAGTTTCCATTACACACTTCGTTCCGACCGAAAAAACAGACCTAATAAACGAGCGAATATATCGCGTTTTCAATCTATTAAAACCCGTTTAACGGTTTAGAAAAGTAGTAGTTAGTGTCCAAGAGGCCCATTCAATAGATTCGAGTAACAGCCCCGTTACTTCGACTATATCCGGACTACACCGGAAAAAACCGGATTAAAAAGGTTACGTTAATGGGGACCAGTGAAAAGTGATCCAATTACCAGAAATTGATCCTTCCTTTTGTTCTATTATTTGACGGATTTGTAATCCTCTTTCTCGAGTCCTTTTTTGTGGTCTGCGTTTTGTCGTAAGTACATAATCCAATTTGCTTTTGTCTGAGGAATTGATAAAAGAATTGTATAAAATATAATTTGGACTGCGTAAAAATATGTCGAATAGTTATTTTGCTGCATAGCTTTAAGCAAATTAGGGAGTCTGGAGGAAATTAGTATACGCCTTATATATGCAGTAAAAACAAAAAATAAAAACACAATTGTTTTCATTGCTAACTAAGGCTTTTCGGTCATTATTGCTCACTAGAAACGATAAGAAGGTGCTTAAGAAAAGTCCTAAAAGTCTGAACATCGCACAAAACTTCTCCAACCATGTCAAGCTGCATAAGCACTGCTTTTTATTTGTCCCCTTACTCTTCTTTCTGTCTTTGTAACTGTTTCAGTTTTTTTGGCTAAAGTATTTAGGGATCTCGTTTTAAATGAAGGAGTATTATGGAAAAAAATTGTGATGACTGTGGAAGGAATAAAAGGAGAGGTACTTGCATAGTGATTAAAATTTTTCTCCAGTCTGATACGTCTGTCAGTAACACCTTCCACATCGATGACAACAGTTCAAAATGGAGCAATGTCATCCTCATCCTACCCTGCAATCAGTTTATTTAGGGTCGACACACTATCACTTATCTCATTTTCACTTCTCATGCCTTCAAAATGCCTGCATATTACCAACTCTTATTGAGAATGCTCAAAAAATGAGAAAGGTAGGTATAGTAAACTAAAATTCATGTCTTACCCATGAGTACTTAAAAGTCGAAAATTGTCCAAAAATATGGGTTGATTGAACCAAACTACAAAAGTTCCTATGTCTTAAGTTTTCAATAATGCACCCCGTAAAACAGACGTTAATCAAACGTCTAAAGGGAATAAAGAATGGTAAATGACGATAAAGAAGTAAGGCTTAAATCTACTTTACCTTGATATTCATCATTCTTTAACTCAATTTCATAAATGGTTTCGATATGTGGAAAAAATAAACAATTTATGTCGACTAGCTTTACATGATTGAATTTTCTGTTCATTTTTCGTAACGTATTCCATGTCACACATTTTCTCGAAGTAAATTAGTCAAGGAAAACAATTTTGGGCGTCAAAGAAAGCAATTTATGTCGTCGTTATTCCTATCACGTGTTCTGAGGTGAGAAAATTCTTCGCATTTTGGCTGTAATTTTGGGAGCGGTAGAAATAAAATTATAATTTTTTTGTGCGCTCAAATTTTCTCTTAGAAATATCTATTCACACGGAGATTATTTTCTTGAATTTTTACTACACATTTATTGATTCAATAGAAATGTACGTAACGATCTATGTGGCTCAGAGGTTAGCTATATTGTTCTTATTATCTTGACCGTGTTAAAATTATATAATATCGTTGGTTAATTTGGCAGCCGCGAACTAGAAAACTTATTTATTTAAACTCTTTATTGCACATAAATCAAAAATAACAAAACATTACATTTAAAAAGGACATGTACAAAGGCGAACTTATCTCTATAAGAGATCTCTTCCAGCCAACCTCATGAGGAGTCAGATAGATAAAACAAGGATAGGTAAAATACATATACAAAAAAGTAATATAAATAAATTAAAACAACAAATTCGTAAGAGTATACAATAGCAAATAAGATAAACATATACAAAGCTCATAACAAAATATGTACATACTATTAAATAGCTACAACGTGTAATAATAAAAGTACCAGACAATAGGAAAAAAAAAGAGTTTATATATATATATATTTCCCTATATATACATATATATATAAATACATACAAAATCACAGTTTATGATTCAGGTAGTGTTCTTTGGCTCCACGTCTGAACGTCTCTACGGAAGAACTGTGAAGAAGAAGAGCTGGCAGATAATTCCAGAGTGCAGCGAAACTAAACGCACTAAGTGCACGGTAAAGGAATCAGCAAAGAATTTGGTATTGGAGACAGGATAAACAAGTTTATTGCTGTGACAGGAACGCTGGGATCGTGACATTGAGGGAGCTAGTTGGAAACGGTTTCGTAGGTATTCTGGAGGGTTGGGATTCGTCCCCCCCGAACAGGTCTCCACCTTGGCGTGGTGGGGGGCCTGAGTACCTCCCGAAGGCCGGGAAAAGGTAACACCCAGAGACCGACGACTCTGGGTGCCCTTAGTACTGACTACCGGGGAGAAACTAAGAGGGACCTGTGGAGGGCGCAGCGGGCGGGCCAGGAGGGCCCGCTCAGCAGCGCCAGGAGGGTCTAGGCAGTGGGGGCAGGGGGCCCCTGCTGTCTCACCATGGACCCTCCGGGAAGTCGGCCACACACGCTATGGTCGCACGGGGAGGTAGGAGGGGCGCGTCCACTGCGCCTCTCTGAGGAGGTCCTCCCGGTTTGGTCCGGGGGACGTTGGCCGCAGGTGGGGTGTCAGAAGCTGCAACCCAGGTACTGGCCCCCGCCTCTTTCTCAACAAGAGGCGGGCGTCGTCGGAAGATTTTTAGTGGGTATTACTGCTGGCAGTCGTGTCTGCCGGTGGTGAGTCCCACACCCCCCTCCGGTCCCCCTTTGGCCGGAAGGCAGTGCGTAAATGCATTTTGTTACCGACGTAAAACAAAAAAAAAATAAAGGGTTGGGATTCGTTAGAATTTTATAAAGAAAGACAAGGATGTGCATCTTTCTCCGTCGGCGAATAGGAAGCCAATTCAAACGACCTCTATATTCCGAGATGTGATCGTATTTTCGTAGGCCGAAAACAAAACGCATCGCCAAATTCTGAAGTCGCTCCAGTCTGTAGTAAGTCTTTCGTCAAATCCAGGAAGCAAATGTCAGCATAATCAATGGGAAGTAAAAGTGCTTGGGCCAACTGAATCTTGGTCTTGAACGGCAGGAAATATTGGAAAGAACTTAGAAACTTAGGAAAGAACGGCCTCCCACTAGAACCGATAAACCGTTGTCTCGTCAAGACGCTAGGAAGCCGGTTCGGTCAAAGTGAAAAACGACTGTAGACTTCACGTGGCTGTAATTATGATAATGTTAAATGTTTTTAATATATACAGTAAAGGCAGTTCGTCACACACAATAAATACGTATATACTGTATCTAACTAGATCAATCAGGGTTTGTTGTCTATTAGATGATTTAAAAATCTAACAGCAGGCCATGACCTGCCCCCGCCGATCCGCTTTAGGTCCATGTGAAGAAGTATAACCTGAAAGGATGCATGTTTAAATAAGGATTTAATTCGTGATAGGAAGCCCATTATCAATAGTGGGACTTTAACGGGTCCAGATGATGATGATAAGTATAATGATTTTCTCTGAAATGGAGGTATGAAAGAAATGTCGCAGTTTCAGTATGCATAATTATATTAAATTTTAGGAAAGTCGAACGGTTTCGATATAACATCCTTTATACGCATTAACAGGATAAACTGACATAACACATAATGTCAAATTTACTCACGTAGCTGTTATACAGTAAACTTGTTTTTTAATACGGTACGTTAAAGATACGTTATTAAATCTAGCTTTATGAAAATCACCTTCAAATTTCAATACTTTATTATATTTCATAATGTTACAATAGATGGTGACATAAATAATATGGTTGCAATTACGAACCCTGTCAAGCACAGCATAGTTCAGTAGGAGAAAGGAAAGTAGCTTCTTTTGTTGGTTGTACATATTTTCATTGAATTAACCTAATCAAATGTTTTTACCTGTTGCTTTTTCTAAAAATGTATAATATGAATTTTTTTTAGGGAGATGCAAGCGTCACGTGGAATATAATTGGGAAGGCCTTAGGGATCAGCAGTGGACCTAAAATGGCTGAAATGATGATAAAAAAGTATCGTAAAAATTACACATAATACAATTAGATGTTTCAACACTGCACATTATAGTGTATTGTGTGTTTAAATAATTTATTAATTCAGGCGTTACTTTGCGGAAATCCATTGTAAGCAAGTGATGGATTAAAAATATCTTTGTAACAATTCCCGCGCTACTATAATTTCCCGAAAAATAGAGAAACTATTCAACGCGACACGTGTTTCGCCCTTGCACAGGGCATCTTCAGGTAAGATAGGAGCCTCAGAACAACAATGTCTTCACGACCAACGCTGAAACTCTCGTTTCATTGTGTATGTATTGTGTGTTTTAAAAAATACAATTTCTTGGTCTGGATGTTTACTAAGAAAAAGAATGTGTTAATAAAATACGCTATATTATTATGCGATTTAAATTAGAAAACTCAAACGAAAGCACCCAAGGTAAAAAATATATAATAAATAGTTATCGACACGCGGGCGTGACTTTAGTTTTATTAATAATAACACAGAAACACTCTTACAAAGGGAGCGAAAAAAACAGAAATATCACTTCCGAGTTCGCGCTTTTTGTTTATAAACTGACAACGAAAAACTAATCCAACGGTCTGATATACCAACGCAAGATATATGTGGGTACAGGATTGTTTAACGCCACATTCACACGGCTATACCTACTTTTCCGTATTACGTACACGAGATTTTATCAAACATAGTAGGGAGTAGTGTAGAGCGGCGATACCCAAGCGGCAAGACCCAAAGACTTTAAATTCAGACCGGCTCGGGTCTTATTGAAGTTGCGTGCTTGCTTCACTTGGAAAGCACGTACAGCCAGCGGTCCCTGCTGTCATGAACAGCTGTTTTAACCATAGTAGTATATTTCCCCCTGGGTTGCGGTGATCAGACGGCACGCGCTCCATATAATCCAAACATGAAATAAGCCAAAACCTGATTAAACCAGTAAGCAGTCCCTTGGCATCTAGGAGTATGAGGCAACCAGGATGATCCTAGGATATGATGGTGGTGATGGAAGTGGCTGTTGACAATATGTCGAACTGTTCACATTGAGTTCGTATGGATAATCGTCGTGATATTTCAACTTTTTCTTCTAGATGTACCCCCTGCGCGGACACGGCGCGGCGTCGAGGCTGTGCCCCTGGCCGCGGTTTCTATCAGCGTCCGTAACTATGGACGCGGCGTTGTGGTGGCTGTTCAGCCATTTCCTGTCCGGGTTGTCAAGTCCGGTAGGGCGCCGCGATCAAGTCCTGAGCTATCAGCGGCCTGGGGCGATCATCGGCGCGGGTGTCATCAATCGTGATATTTTTAATCGTTCACTACGTTCTCTATTCGAAGTAGCTACCATAAAAGACGCGTCTCGAAAAGATTTAATGGAATTACACACTGTAGCGCTTCTGTTCATGTTGTCTCGTTCACACAATTTGCTTATTGTATACGTGAAAAACGTAGTAGAGGACGGCCTCCCACGCGTTGAACCAATGATATGGCCAAGGCGGCGGGAAGCCGATGGATGGAGGCGACTTAGGATCGCTCAATGTGGAAAACTATTGGGGAGGCCTATGTTCAGCAGTGGACGTCAGATGTCTGAGATGATGATACGTGAAAAAGTAAAATCGAATGGTTGTCGTTTGAATGTGGCGTACGGGTAAATGTCTTAACGTAACATCTCGGAACTACAGGATTTTTTCCATTAATAAACCAAACAATTTTCTTTTCTCTCAAATATTTGCTATTGTCAATTTAGTTACCTCACTATCGGAGGGGCTTGTATTTTTAGGCGCTCGTGTGCGCGAGACTGGGTTATTGTGGTATGAATGAATGTTTGGTACTTCCTAAGGCACCATCGCAAGTAGTTCCCGGTTTTCAATTTAAGTAGTAGTAAACTAGACACCTTATCTAGTCAGAGAATCAGAAAAAATAAAAAAATGATCATTGAGGCGAGCATTTTTATTTCCCGAAGTAAAGCAGAGTTTACAAAGGTCAGTCCTTGGATGGGTGACCGTTTGTGTGGCATTTGATATCGAGCGCTTCCGTGCTTCGGAAGGCACGTAAAACCGTTGGTTCCGGTTATCACTAAATGTGGTAGGCGTTAAGCCATGTTTAGAGGCCTAATTGGGCGGCTTGAAAAATTCTAACAGCAGGACGCCATACACCTGCCGCTGCCAATCCGCACTGGGTCAGCGTTGTGGAGTATGACCCAATACCCTCGCACCTTGGTATGTGAGAGGAGGCTCGTGCTCAGTAGTGGGACGTTAATGGGCTAAGATGATGATGATGATCTTCATTTCAAGCCAGCACGCAAGCGTCTGCTGCCCATCACCCGGTAGTAGTTCTATTTGTCGACTCGGAAGACTCCCCGTGAGATAAGACGAGGTGACACTATTTAAGGCTGATACCGCACACGTTGTATTGAAGGTTATTATAATTTGACGACCGATATGGCGTGGAGGGCAGTATACCTGCACTTCACTCCAGAGGTCGTGGATTCGATTCCCACACAGGATCTATCTTTGTGTGCATGGACATGAATATTTGTTCTGTTCTGGGTGTTTTCCTATGTATATTAAGTATGTATTTATAAAAAAAATTGTATGAAAGTATGTTTATCCGTTCTTTAGTATCCATAACACAAGCTCTTAGTGATACTTATCTTGGAACTAAATAAATGGTGTGATTGTAAGAGAATATTTATTTATTTATTATTATTCGTTTAATGCGTGATATAACTTTATAAATTACCGATCTAACTTAACCTTGTTGCAACTCAAAAATAGCAATAAATTCAGCTATAACTTCAGCTTTAAATTCCGCATTTAATGCCCAATCATTAATCAGACCATTATATTCCCATTAAAAGTAAATAACAGTATGTAGATACACTCAACCTTACTGATTTCGGGTTTTCGAAGTTACGTGCCCAGAATTAATTAGCAGGGTTACGTTGATGTGAACTACTACCGTAATAACAGATTGTTATCCAGATGCTTAGAACCGAAACACTCATTATCCTGGTAGGTTTCTGATATACTGTTCAGAAGTAATACTTATTGTGAATAACCCATTGGTTCTTGGTCACCGATCCTGTCAGGTTGTACTTGTCTTCATAGCCTTGATCATGGTAAGTGGTATGTAATTACAATATAATAGAAAATATATAACTTAAATGACATTTTCAAAGTTCTAATCAATTTATTACATAGTACTTGAAAACGTCAAAATTAAAAAAAAATACAAAAAGAGACGAAATATGATTACACTGAAATCACGAAGCTTAGATTCACTTACATGTAACAAAAAAATTTAAAATCAAAAAATATTTAAGTGTAAGTGAATCTGAGTGCTAGTTCCGAGCCACCGCTCTGTAAAGAACTAGCAAGAAACTCACAGGCTACGCTCTTTTGAAATTATCAATTGGTTAGTTACAATCTTCATTTGTCTGTGAAGCTATATAATGCATTTTAATAAAACATTAACAATATTCTTGTTTTAAGTCCAGTCTAATATTAGAATAGCCTGTATGAAACGGCAGTTTAATCCCAGGTATTTTTATCTGACATATAGTCTTTGATAGAATATTATCCCTTTGAAGATAGCTTGCGTTTAATTGTTAATTTAAATGTATTTATGCTTAATTGCTGCATTTGACGATCGACATAGAATGGTGGCAAGTATACCTGCGCTCCACTCCTGAGGTCGTTGGTTCGATTCCCACACAGAACAAATCTTTGGGTGCAAACATAAATATTTGTTACGGTCTGGGTGTTTAACTATGTTACAACTATTATATTAAGTATGTGTTTACAAAAATAAAAAGTATTTATGTTTTTTTATCCGTTATTTTGTATTTATAACACAAGTTCTTAAGAATACTTATCTTGGATCTAAAAAATTGGTGTAAGTGTAAAAAATATTTATTTATTTATCTTAAAGTATATCAATATTTTCTATGTTGCGGAACTAATTAAGTTCTCTCTGACCTGATTTTTCAATATCGAATAATTGAATATATATGAGTCAAATAAATGTAAGCCGAGCCGTGTCGTTGCGGCCAGACCAAAGAGTTCTATCGACCCCTGTCTTTCCTGAGGTATCGCAAAGAACGACTAAACATATTGTAGGACCACGTGGTTAACTTTGCTATAACTATGCAGATCCCTTTTAAATAGTTGTAGCAGAGTTTCTGCGTACTCCTAATGGAGTTGGCCCTTAGATTATATATGTATGAATGTGTTTTCTTTACGTTGAACGTACGTAGGTATGGAATTAGTTCCCCCCCGACTGGTCTCCACCTTGTGGTGGTGGGGGGGCTGAGTACCTCTCGATAGGGCGCAGAGGGCGCTAGAGAAAAGGTAACACCCAAAGATTGGCGGCTCTGGGTGCCCTTAGTACTGACTACCGGGGGGGAAACTAAGAGGGACCTGTGGAGGGCGCAGCGGGCGGGCCAGGAGGGCCAGGAGGGCCCGTCCAGCAGCGCCAGGAGGGTCTTAGGCAACGGGGGCAGGGGGCCCCTGCTTTCTAATCATGGACCCTCCGAGAAGTCGGCCACACACGCTATGGTCGCACACGAGGTAGGTGGGGCGCGTCCACTGCGTCTCTCTGAGGAGGTCCTCACGGTTTTAGTCCGGGGGACTTTGGCCGTGGGCGGGGTGTCAGTGCTGCAACCCAGGACTGGCCCCCCGCCTCTTTTTCAACAAGCGGTGGGCGTCTACGGAAGATTTTTAGTGGGTATTATTGCTGGCGGTCGTGTATGCCGGTAGTGAGTCCCACACACCTCTCTCAGTCCCCCTTTGACCGGGAGACAGTGCGTAAATGCATTTTGTTACCGAAGTAAATCAAAAAAAAAAAAAGGTATACGGACCTCCACGCCATATCATGTATAAAATGTATAATATGCCTCTGCCTACCCCTTGAGGGAAACAGTCGTGATTGTATGTATGTACCACAATTTTCAAACCCATTTCAAAAGCTGTCAACGAATCGTGTCAGGTTACATGTTCCAGCATGTTCTTAAATGGGCCAAGACAAATTATTCACGGACACGAATATCTGTCGTTCGAACACGCAATTGGAACCCCTGAAGGATGCGCTGCCGTGAATTTTTAATTAACAACTCTAATACAGTTCGAGTTGAGAGGTAAATACATTTTGTTCAGTAAACGTTGTTTTGTTTAAATTGAATACAAATTTCTTTTAAAACTGACTTTAAGGACTTAGTAGTTAGAGCGCTCGTAGCTCTGCGGTGCTCGGTGTTTGGAAACGATCAACGAAGTACAGCAGAGTTTACAGAGATCAATCCTTGGATCGGTGACCGTTTGTGTTAGATTTGATATCGAGCGCTTCCGTGCTTCGGTAGGCACGCTAAGCCGTTGGTCCCGGTTATCACTAAATGTAATAGTCGTTAAGCCATGTTAGAGGCCGAATGGGCGGCTTAAAAAATTCTAACAGCAGAACGCCATACACCAGCCTCCGCCAATCCGCACTGGGTCAGCGTGGTGGAGTATGACCCAATACCCTCGCACCTTGGTATGTGAGAGGAGGCTCGTGCTCAGTAGTGGGACCTTAATGGGCTGAGATGATAGTTAGAGTTCAGCGTGTCTTAATAAAAATATAAAAACCTTATGGGTCTCATTTGTCTGTTACAGCCAACTTTTCACAGTCATATGATCGCGTCCAAGATGGTAAGCAGTAGATACAGTCAAGAAATGAAAGTGCTGCATACTGTAGGATAATCACGATTACCAAAATATTTTGGATCGGGTCCTGTTTGCTCAATATGATATGGTCCTTACACATACAGATCGTGTAGTTAAGGAGAGGAATAATAATAATAATTCTTTATTTAAACTACATACATTCAAAACAACAAACATATACATATACATTACAATAATTAGATATATTTACAATTATGTTTTATATCTCTGTGCCTGCGATGAATAAAAAATTCCGGTAGATATTAAGAGAACCTATCTCGTCACATGACACACTATACAATGCCGAATGAAATGAAAATGAAAAAATCGGCCAAGTGCGAGTTAGACTCGCTTACTAGGGGTTCCGTATCTGTTAGATAGATAGAAAATTCTTTATTGTACACCAAATTAAAAATAAAACAAGAAAACAGTTGCAAAAGAAAAGTGATACAATTGGCGGCCTTATCGCTTACAGCGATTTCTTCCAGGCAACTTTAGGGTGTACGGGGTACTGTTGTACGGGAGCATCCTTAAATATTAATTTTATTCTGTTTTCCAGTATTTATTTTTATAGTGGCAACAAAAAATATATAATTTGTTAAACTTTAAACTGTACAACTGCGTACGACAGCGGATTTTCATTTATGGAGTCCGGCTTGACTCTTTGGGTATCTGTAAAAAACATATAAAGTGTATGAGTAATACGAACTGACTATTCACCAATTAAGTATCTAGAGTACCTAACTTGGTTACGAAACCTTTTGGTCCATAAAGCAATTAGATGTTTATTTTTTCAGTTACCCGTCACTGTTTAATGTACTTATGATATGATGATGAGGTTAAGAAAAAAAAACACCTTGTGTAGAAAATTAAGACATGGGGGGTTATTAATCTAAAAAAAATCTCTACAACGCAATTTCACTTACTACTAGTGTCATCTAGTAACATCATAATTATAATAAACCCATTGAACCTCCTGTTATATATAGAAAGTCTTCGAACAGTCACGGCATTTATTTTCAACAAATCGTAAAAAAAAATTATAGCTTTTTACCTGCTACAAGGTTTAATACATAAATAAACAGAATTTTAGAATAGATGAATTCACCTATAACATAAAAAACCGTCAAAATTGGCAATAAATGCTTCTTTTTTATGTTCTATAAAAATATAATTATTGTCCATTTTTAATTGGCCCGGTTGGCATTATGACAGGTCGATAGACGTAGGAAAATGTAAAGAAGAAAGAAAGAAAAGTTTTTATTTAAATATTGAAATCATGACAACAAATACTTAACATAAACTGTAAAACAGTTTGTTGGCAGTTGTAGCACCCAAAAAAACAGTCACACTATACTTTTACAATGTCTATACACTTTATCACTATAAAATAAATTTCGAAAATAATATGTATACATCATCAACTGTATATATCACAACGTAAACTATCAAGAAATAGCTTTGTTATTTTAAACCTAAACGATTTTATTGATTCTGAGTTAGTTTCTAAGTCTATTGGTAGGTTATTGAAGATTATTGGAACTAAGTACTTGTAAGCTTCTAGTGGCTGAGGTAATGATACTGACAAAGGATCAAGCTTCAATCTGAAGAGCTTTTCGATCTCATCCCACCCACTCCTTTCCTCTCCCGAACAACACGTGCTGTTCTTAGAAACCATCCTCATACTGTGCAGACTATCCGCACTCGAACCAAGAAATTTGGAAAGTAATTTCCGAGCAAGACCACTAAGCTCTTTGGATTTCGCTGCCGGCTCATATGTTTCCTATTTACTATGATCTCGGGTCTTTTAAGCGGGGCGTGAAACGGCATTTTAGCAGGCCGTCATGAGTGAATGCGCTTTGTACAGTGCTTATTTCACGATATGAAGCGCTTCAATTTTTTTGTACTGCAATAACTGCTTACCATCAGGTAGGATGTAGTCAATATGACGTGTCACATTAAAAAAAAGAGGTCATCTCAAATAATCATTTCTGATAGCCATTTCTAAAATAGGGCATTGTTTAAATTTCTATTAAATTAACGCCCCTGGGCATTTCAACCGTTTCGTGTAAAACGTCCCGTAAGCACGATCCGTTTTATCGGTTTGGCTCTAGGGATTGTTATTTTTTTATTGTTTTCCTACAGGCTTTGAATAAAGTGGAAAATCTAATGTTCCTGGCACCTATTTAGTCATAAAAATCATAACGTCGATTTTAACTATCCCGGTTTTTACTAAATGCGATAGTCCTCAAGCCAATGCAGAGGCCTAATTGGGTGGCTTGAAAAATTCTAACAGCAAGACACTACACACCTGCCTCCTCCTTTCAGCTCGGTGGAGTACGGTCTTTATTTCTCTTACCTCGGTTCGTGAAAGGAGGCTCGTTGAAAGGGCTTTATCTTCATCAGAGTATGGAAGTCCATAGCTGAATATAGGCTTCCTCAATAAACTTACAAAGTGACCGATTGTAGAAGGTCTGCATCCTGCGTGATCCCGCGACCTTGCGGCTCTCTTTAACCTTGTATTCGGATCTATTGTAGAACCCTTTGCTTTTCACTCCATATCTCCAAATACATACATAATATCACGCCTGTTTCCCCGAAGAAGTGGTCCCACGTAAAAGGTGGCGAGCCTATTGCCACTTCCGGGAACTTTTCTGTTTGCCAGAGCCTCGTCCGTTGATCGCCAGGTGCACCACTTGCAGGTGAAGTTGCTTTGGGCCCCTCAGATCTTGGCAGGAGCTCTACACACCCTGGTAGGAGCAGTTTATACAGTGTTTATATTTATCAACGTTTTTCCTTAAATAGTACTTTTCAATTAAGTTTCGGTATACCAAACGAACCTTTCAATAAAGTTTTTAATTATACATGATATCAAGCAGCTCGGGCTACCGTACTGAAATTAATCGTATAAAAATATTCTCCAAAAGTTTACGTGATAATATCCGTATAGCGCATTTATTACTAGTTATGTGGGTAGTTGCTTATACGGCTTTTTGTTAAAATATGGAGTCATTTTCATTTTGCCATAATGCATAAATTCTCGGTATAAAAAGTTTGGTCGAATGGGTCCCAAATGAGGTATTTCATTTAACTGTAGCACAGAGTGAAATTGGAAATCGTAGTGACTCCGAAACCAGTATTATCAATATATGAATGATTTTAAATAAAAATATGCATATTAGAATTGAAATACATAAGTTCTTTAGTAGGGATCCTCCAAACAAATAAGGAGCCCAAGCCAACCTCACCTGCAAGTGGTGCACCTGCCGATCAACGGACGAGGCTGTGACGAACATAAAATTTTCCGGTAAGCAGCAATACCCACACGTGGGACCAAGGACATAATTGGCGACATGTGGGCGTTAAATATGCGTTCTCCTTCGGGGAAACAGCGAAGAAGAGAAAAAAAGACAGAGTTCGCCAAGTATTTACCTTTTATTTCTGCTCTGCTCCCAGTTTATCGGCAGTCAGCGTAGTATGTCTTCTATTTCTATCAAAATCTGTTCTCCGTCATCGACTCATCTACCCCTTTTTCGATCATACCATTTTTGGTCGCCTAGTCCTCATTATCCTTCTGCCTTGCTTCCAGATTATCTGAGGTCAGCGCAGCATGTCTATTCCTTCTATCGAAATCGGTTTCTCGTCATTATCTCGTCTACCCGTTTTTCGATCATACACTTTCCGGTCGCCAAGTCATCATCCTTCTGCCCTGCTCCCAGATGATTTAAGGTCAGCGCAGCATGTCTTTTCCTTTTATCGAAATCGGTTCTCCGTCATCGACTCATCTACCCCTTTTTCGATCATACCATTTTCGGTCGCCTAATCCTCGTCATCCTCCTGCCCTGCTCCTAGATTATCTGAGGTCAGTGTAACATGTCTAAATGGTGCAACAACACTCATTCATTTCCATTAAAATCCTTAATACAACCTTTTCCAGTAGCGTTTTAATTGCATAAACGCTGTACATGGTAGTATGTAGGATCTCAATGTTATTATTTTACGTCTAGTCAATTAGTATAAGTAAGAAGATTTATACTTAGATTTTATATGCGGTAGCTGTTTACTGGCTTATGTTTAATTAAATTTTAACATGTTTAGTATTAAAGCTGTTAGCTATCCAGAGAAATTTAATAAATCAATTCCCACATGTGCTGTGATGACCCCTACGAGTCACCTGCTGGGTGTGCCCTAGTTCTATCTTGAAACTCATTTGGATTGGATTATGTCGCTGCAAAAAGTTTTTACAGTGGGCCGCCTGCCTGACACTAATCCTCCTCGGTAATGTTTTTGTTGGTGGTTCGCCCTCTGACCTCTTTCGTATAGGTTTTTCATGGCCGGTTCCTACTGCAGGAGTGCTTAGGAGTAGAAGTTACTCTCAATCACCAAGTCATCAACAATTATCCCAGTCGTGCCCAAGACTTATTTAATTACTTGTCTAACCAGACTTTGGCTGAATTCCAGTCACTATATGGAGCGACTGCCGTCTTAAATTAAATTAAATTAAAAATTCATTTATTCAAGTTTGGCTCAATAGAGCTCTTATGAATGTCATACTTATAAACTAACGCGCCCATTCACTGCGGGCGGGAGCTTGATCGTAAAAGAACGGGCAAGAAAATCGTCAAGGTTGGTTTTTTCTCCCGCCAGTTACAATTAAAATACATAATATTAAAACATAGTAGACATGAGCAGACGCGTTACGCTCAACCATATTTTAGGGAGCGTAACGACCCGACACATGACGCTACCACCGCGGAAACATATAAGTGAGCGTGATATACTTAAGCTTATTACCGCAACCCAGGGGAAAACATAATTCTAGGGTCTGATTAGCTATAATTAGAAGGCACTGATTTCTTTATAACGACTGCCATAGATGTTCATGAGTTTCATGACAGCACCAGCGGCATTTCGTGCTTTTTGAGGCACGGAACAAGCAATCATTATATCAATAACCCCGAAAAGTCTTAGCCATCTAGTATCAGGGTTTGAACCCAACACCTTCTGTATTGCAGTCTAATGGTGGGCTATCGCTGCTGCTAGCTAACACATAGCCGCCTAGTATCTTCAAATAAAAATAAACTTGCGCCCCAAAGTACCGAAGATAGTAAATTTACTAGATAGAAAAGTTTGTCCAGCTATTTCCTTCGACTGAATTTGGGCACTCACTTAAAACTGTCAAAGATTGAACTTAATCTTCTCACGGCGAATGAAAACTTCTCAATCGAATTAAACTCTACGCCTTATCTGTGCGCGAGTAATGTCAAAATTTCTAACAGTATTCGGAACTCGATCGAAAGTTTTACTATCAGGAGTGTTTGCGAAAAAAATATTTGGAAAAGGGCCGTGACAAGTGTTCACGACACACGATAGCGATATTTCGGACGGAAAAAAGTTGGCTGGTGACTTTATTTTGTTTGTTCGCACTTCGGCTGTGGATTTTATAGGAGCAACTTCTGTTTTTTACGGTGTTAGTAGTTCATTAACTTTTTTTTACGGGACGATTTCGAATTTGTTTCTGTAATACGCAATGATCTTTTAAAATGCTTTTTATAGCCGATAGGCCGACACGCAAATCCATATTTGTTTTGTAATGTTTGTGTAGGTCGACTAGGAATATGGTTTTCTCAGTATTCATATTCTCAATAGCCCATCGTACTAAGGTTAAAATTATAAGTGTGTAAGCTTGTGTTGACGTCTGTACTATCTGAGGTTTAAATTCTGTGCACATTGATGTGGTACATCATTTTAGCTGTGCCTATCGGCAGTATCTGCCTTAGCCTTACAATTATAGTACACATGCGGCCGCCCGCGATTTCTCAAAGTCATAATCATTTATTCAAGTTTGGCTCAAGAGAGTTCTAATGAAAGTCAAAACTTAAAAACAAGCGCGCCTATTTATGCGGGCGGGAGCTTGATCGTAAAAGAACGGGCAAGAAAATCTTTAAGGTTTGTTTTTCTCCAGCCAGTTACAAGATGATACTTGTACTTGATAATAAAACATTTTGACAAGTTTATGTCTATATATAAACCTTCCTCTTGAATCACTCTATCTATTAAAAGAAAGTCAACAAAATCCGTTGCATAGTTTTCAAAAAATCTAAGTATAACTAGGGACAGACATATGAAAGTGTTTGATTCTATTTAAATGCTTTGTGTTAACTTTTTTAATCATATCGACAATAGGTACAGCTATGCTTTGTATATTTTCAAATTGGTTACTAGTACTTTTATTTTAACGTTACACATAATTTTGATGAAGAAAGGTAAGCAGTCGCCCCCACACGAAAAAGAATGAGAGGCATAAGAGCTCTTCTTAGCGCGGGATAAACACGGTAACAAGTGCACCCACTCATCTCACGGCCTCATGGCCTGCATAAATGCCATTTAAAGCCCTGCTTAAGACGCCCAGGGCTTTAGAAGTTGGAAAACACATGGGACGGTCTTCACAAAGAAACGAAAGACCAACTTTTTATTTAAAATGCTGATAGTCTGTAAAGGTCTAATGATTTCTTAAAGCCTTGTAGTAGTAGTGACTCCATGTTGACTCGTATATCTCTATGCTTAAATATCTCCGACGCCTTATAAAATATTTATATTCGATCAGCGTACACTATATAACGATATTCCTCAATACACCGTGTGTAGTAAAATTTAGAACGTAAATATCCGTCAATTTTGTAGGGTCGGCACGGCAGCGGTCTTTGTCGAGGTTTTCCGAATAGATAGGTCTAAAGGAAAAGCGACAAGCGATATCGTATATAATTTTTTGTATACGATATCGCTGTCTGCAAAAGAGACAAGACAAATCCACGTAGAAATCTTTTGGGCAGGCTGATGTTCAGTATAATAATAATAATAATAATAAATTACCATTTACAATTACCATAAGTGGGATATTTAATGTTAAAATAGTTCAGTCTTTATAGCTATATATATAGCTTTTATATTAGGATTATGCTAGAACAAGAAGCACCCTGCGGTGCTACCCGCTTGGTCCCCGTTCCCGTGAGAATAGTGAAATAAAAAGTATTATATGTTTTAATCCAGGTTTTAAATAACCTGCGCGCCAAACTTTGTCTAAATCATTTCCGTTGTTTTTGTGTAAAAAAAAAAAAAAACCAAAAAAAGTATCAAACATAAATCTATAGACGCTCGAAAACTTTAGCTATTATAACATTAGTAGAATAACAGCAGTGGCAACATTTAAGCCAAATAAAGTTTACTACTGAATATTAGCCTCCCCAATAGTATACGTTATATTGGGGGCAATCGCCTATTATCACCACTTTGGGCAGGCGGGGTAGTGATCACAGTTTAAACTAGTTCGCAGGATGACGCTGCTGCCCATCATCAGGTAGGATTTATCTTTGTCGACTTTTACGATTCCCATGAGTGGCTCTATTCCAGTCCGGTGCTACACGGCACTCTAGGCCGATACCACACAGCAACAGTGTGGTATCTATTATTAGGAAAGTCGCTGTCGCTCTTGCTTTACACCAGGTCCGGTGGCGCACCTACCCCGCCCCGCGGCATTTCCCACAATGCCCGTCTCGCTTGAGGAAATATTTTATCTTTCTTCATAAAGGGAGCTAACAAAGGCAGAGTGATGTATTTAGAAAATAAATGTCATGCCATCACTCAGTGTTTGCTCGTCCTATACCTATATAAAGTAAACACTTCATCATAAAAATAGAAAATCAAATATTTATTTATACTGCGGACCTTTCTGAAAAAGCCTTATCGTCATACATCGATAACGTCAATGTGGGCTGGCCTTTAACTAATGTTAACTTTGCAACAACTTTTAAGATTTCAAATAACTTTTAAATAGTTGTAGCGAGGATTCTGTCAGACCACTTCAATAGGTATAACATTATAATTACAGCCCAACTATTTAAACGGGATTTAAATTGTTGTAGCAGAGCAGTTGTAGGTCACTTTGCCCAGATCAGAAACGTGCCGTGTGGTGCCGGCCTGGAATAGTGCCATCCCCTCTCATCTCATGGGGAGTCGTAAGATTTGAAGAAGAGAAACCCTACCGGATGATACCGGCAGCAGCGTCGTCCCGCGTACTGGCTGGAGCTGCGTCACCAATCCAGCCCAGCGTGGTGATTGTGGGCAAATACTCCCAATAGAATGTAATAAAATGGGGAGGCCAATGTTCAGCAGTGGCCTTAATAAGGCTGATATGATGATGATGATGATGAAACGTTTCTCGAATTCTTTTAATCGCTTTCTATGGCACCCTGGTGCAAGACTAGCAAAAAGATATAATAAAAAAAGCCAGAACGAATGAGGAAATAATTTCAAGAATTTTAGCAGAAATAACAATTTTATTCGTTTCATTATTCATTCCCAGGACACATAGAAAATTTTACGCAAATAATAATATTTTATATTTCCTTAATGGATGGTGCTTTTGAATTATTGGAGAAGAATATTTTTGTTCACTCAAGTAGTTTTCCTCTGGGTATAGGGAATTGCGACTGGGATGAGAATCGTTCAGCTTTATTGACTTACGAGTGGATTTTTGATATCATTAGAGCGCTATAGTGAATCATTTTTGTGGTTGTATGAAGGTCTCCTGTACCAAATTGTGAGAAAATACTTGAAATTGGAGATAGAGCCGATATCGATGGATTTTTTGTTGTAGGTGTATCCAAAAGGAAATTAAGACAAGACAACAATTATAGAAATTTCTACTCCGCAACTTTTGGAACTTTAGAAGAATATATGCCGATTTGTTGTTAGAAACTTTCTACCAATAATATCGCGTAACTTCAAAAACGATAACCTTTTAACGCCACATATAAAATGCCAGACAAAAGAGCGCTCACCCATTCAATGACTGTCCTCTGTCTATACTTCAGTTCTTTAATGCTGACCACGTAAGACCTTCCATGATCAAATCCAGAAGGTATTGGAGAAAGGGCAGGTCAAAACTACCCTCAAACGTCGGGCGTGTATAAGAAAGTTAATGAGTGTGAATGAAGATAATATGAATATCAGTAATGATGAACTAAGAGTGTGTGCCAAGATCGTAGCAAGTGGAAGGATGTGATCTCTGCCTGCCCCTACGGGACTGAGGCGTGATATTATGTATTTATGTATGTTTACCACCTACCGCTAAACTACGAGCACTTCAAAAAGGTGTGTTCCATCCAGTATTTTAATTAGCACTCGATACACTTTCAAAGCTTTTACATTTGTCTCATCATCATAAAAGTTTAAAACACTACCTTTGTCACAGAAGCCTCGCTGTATGAATCGAGGCGGTAAGCTGCTCATAAATCTGGAATTAGCCGTTAACGTTAATCACCAGACAGTTTCAGCTTAATTAATTAACACAAAGTGAACTTCAGTGAGTGTGGGGTATGGGATTGTAATACGTAATGGCTGATTTCAATACGGATGTTATTTGTCGTAGCTACCTTTATTTTGTTTTTAATTCATCGCTTGTTTTTTCGCTGTACGGTTTTGTTTCTTCCCGGTTTTTTTGAATTATAAGGATTTATAATTGAAATTCTTTTTATTGTTTATATTAGTGTTTTACCAACTGACCGGGTTCTCTTTTAACCGGGTCTTAAATTAAAATGTTTTTAAAAATATTTAATTTATTGAATCTAAAAACATTTAACTATAGTAAAAAAGCTGGCAACAGTGGCAGAATTTTAATGTTTTTTTTATTAATGGGACACGTCATAATGACTACATCCTGCCTGATGGTAAGCAGTCGATGCAGTCCAATAAAAAATGAAAGCGCTTTATAACGTGAAATAAGCACGGTATAAAGCGTATCCACTCATGATGGCCAGCAAAAATGCCGTTTCACGCCCCGCTTAAAAGACCCGGGATCATAGGACATAGGAAACACATGAGCCGGCAGCGAATTCCAGAGCTTAGTGGTGGTTGGAAACGACTTCCCAAATTTCTTGGTTCGAGTGCTGATAGTCTTCACATATTATATTTAATAACGCTGAAAATAGGGAACCGGTCAGGACATAGAAAAAAAACGTTTGAACAAAATTACAAGCAGGTATATATTTATTTGAAAATTCTCGTAGTTCGCGATACTAGGTGCCAGAAACTGGTTAGACCAGTAAGCGGACCCTGGGCCCTGGGCTTGAGCCTGGGGTAAACGAAGTAAAGCAGAATTCACAGATGTCAGTTCTTGGATGAAAGACTTTTTGTGCGGAAATCAAATATGAGCTTCGGAGGGTATTAAGCTGTTATCACTATACTGTCGAAGTTGTTAAGATAAGTTAAAAGCCTCTTCTCAGGCTGCCTGTCCACCGAAGCGGAGAGAGGCAGCAGAGTGGAGGAACGGAGAAATATTATCCAATAGGAATCGCGGTCAGGAGATAATCGGAGATAGATAGATAGAACAAAACTACAGATAATTGTAATATTTAAAAAAAAAATTTTAAAGCCAATCTAGGCAGTCTTATCGCTAAAAGCGATCACTTCCAAACAACCCGACGCAAAGGAGAGAACAGGAAAGCAGAAGGCAGAGCACACAAACTTTGAAAAGAATAAACACTAAAACTATTTGTTAAATATGAATAAAATACACAAATACATAATATATATACATACATATAATATTTAAAATACGAAGATTTTATGAAATCTTATTAACTCCGCATCCTCGCTCCGCGTCAGAGGACAGGCAGCCCAATACTTCATAATAATATGGTGTCGCATACCTGCGGAACCCTACTCTGAGAATAGGCCGACGCGCACGTAGCCGTTTTTTTCTAATTAACAGTACGAACAATTTGTATTTGACTTTTTCCTCACTTTTTCCTAACACAAAACTGTTTCTATGCTAATGAATTAATTGTTAAACTCCAGTCGAATACAGAGACGTCATTCCAGAACTCAATTGCGTCAAAATAAGAACCATTCTATATCAGCCGGAAATACTACAATTAAGCAATTTTTTCTTTTTTTGATGCTGAAATCCCAGAGTTATTAACGTCGGTTCGGCACTTAAACCTCTTAATACGCCCATTATGAAAGTAAGTCGAACTGAATAAGGAAACTTTTTAATTATGTTTATTTAAATTTATTATTACCGTTCTCTTCTCTTAAGGTTCCTTTAAAAAAGACTGTTGACTCTTTTGTAACAAGGAAGAACCTCTGTAAATACTCCTTGCTTGGGAAATTTTATCAGAAGCTAAGTATTGTCAAATATTTTTTACATATCGAGCTTCGTCATGTTTCAAACTCTAGCCTAGCCTATAAATATTTTCATAGATTTTAATTTGGATGGTGTATGGATTCCTATCCTATCCATCCCCATCCATATCCCAACGTCTAAGGAGCCCAAGCCAACCTCTCCTGCAAGTGGTGCACCTGCTGATTAACAGACGAGGCTCTGGCGAACGTAACAGTTCCCGATAAGCGGCAAGGTGCAAGTGGTGCACCTGTTAATCAACGGACGGGGAAAAACAATCATAAAAGTTCTCGCTAAGCGGCAATAGGCTCGCCACCTAGTACGTGGGACTAACAATGTTATTGGCGAGATGTGGGCGTACAATATGCCTCTGCCTACCCCTCTGGGGAAACAGGCGTGAATATATGTATGTTTATTCTGATCCGTGCTTTTTTTGATAAATATAATGATTCAAAAGGAATGTTTATATGTAGGTCAGTCGTGCAAAGTCGCGGGCAGCCGCTAGTTATACACATTTTGTAAAAACAGATAAAGGTGTTCTTAGTTTTGCTAGTAGAGTGCGGTTGTTTTGATATTTTGACTTTCATAAGAGCTCTTATGAGCCATATTTTTATTCAATGATTATTCCTTTTTTTTGCCTTATTCTAATTCGATATCACCTCATAATAATGTAATTATTATAATCTGTATGCCTATGTTATAAAACGATTTATGTAGATAGATAGATATATTCTTTATTTACAAAGAATAACTTAAAAATACAGATTACAATGAATATTGACAAAAATTAAAATGCCTATCTTGGCGGTCTTAGCCAGAAACATTTTTTTTAAATACAATGTAAACTTCACACAATATTATAGAAATTATAGGTACTCATTATCATGAAGTAATAATAAAAACTATCATTAATAACGTTCGGCATAAAATAAGAGTATTTTAGGCAATTACAACCATGAAATATCATATAATCTACATCGACGCGTTGTAACCAGGACTTATAATAAAAACTAACCGTGTTTCTGATAATTATCGGCATGAAATATCAAATATTCACACTTTATACGTGGTAACGCTGTAATTATGTAGCGGAAGTTACTACTTTCTTATAACGACCAGAAAAATGTTGATGGATACGGTTCGAGGTATTTTATTGTAGGTCTTAATAAATACTATTTGACGTTATTTTGTCTATTGAGCGGCAATCGTCAGGTAGCAAGACCCATAGACTTTAAATACAGAGAGTCTCGAGTACAAATTCTGGCGGACCCATGTCTTTTCAAAGTTATACATATTGTACGCCCACACTTCGCCGATTATAAAGTTGGTACTACGTAATCGGTGGCGACCCTTTTGCCGGTTACCGGGAACTGTTACGTTCGGCAGAGCCTCGTCCGTTGATCGGCAGGTTGCAGGTGAGGTTGGCTTGGGTTTTTTAGGTCATCCCCCCCCCGATTGTTCTCCACTTTGTCGTGGTGGAGAGGCTGAGTACCTTCCGGTAGGGCGGAGAAACCGCTAAGGCAAAGGTAACACCCAGAGATTGGCGACTCTGGGTGCCCTTCATATTGACTACCGCAGAGGAAACTAAGAGGGACCTGTAGAGGGCGCAGCGGGCGTGTCAAGAGGGCCCGTCCATCAGCGCCAGGAGGGTCTTAGACGGCGGGGCAGGGGGCCCCTTACGACACCTATTACAATATAATTGGCAAAATATGGGCATACAAAATGCCTCTGCCTACCCCTTCGGGGGGACAGGCGTGATATTATGCATGTATTAACGAGCAATATGGCATGGTGGCGAGTAATTCCAGCACTCCACTTCTGAGGTCGTGGGTTCGATTCCCACACAGGCCAAAGATTAAGTATTTATGTATGTTTATCCGTTATTTAGTATCCATAACACAAGTTCTTAATGATACTTATCTTGAGACTAAATAATTGAGTATTAGTTAGAAAGAAAAAAAACTAATTTCACTCTGATAAACATACATGTATACATGTTTACCTGAGTGAAAAAACGTATTGTGCTTGGAATTTAACAATTTTATCAGATCACATTTTAGTGTGAAACCTCAATTCATTTCAACATTAGAAGTAGACAGATAGATAGATAGATACAACGTTTATTTTCTCTAAATAATGCAAGTTACATAAAAACATATCCCACAAAACCGTAATATCGGTAATATAAAAGTATCCTGAATTACAGGATATTATTGTATTATCAGACAGAATCTAGTGATACCCCCTCTAGCTGTTTTGAAGATTAGGCAAAACAAACCGAGAGACAAGGAAATTAAAATTGTCGTTTCGTTTTACACAGGAACCTCAATACCCTCATTGGATTTTATTATAACGCTCTTGTGTGTGATTTACTTAACGATCTGTTCCACTTCAAATCACACGTTGCGATATTGGTTCCGATTATTAAAACTAATATTATTAACTCAAAAAGTCAACAATTATTTATGATATAAACAAAAAAATTACATAGTACTTGAAAATGTCAAAATTAAATATAAATATAAAAAATCAATCGAAATATTATTACACTGAAATCACAAAGCTTAGAATTACTTAATATGCAACAAAATAGTTAAAAAACAAAAAATAATTCAGTGTCAGTGAATCTAAGTGCCAGTTCCGAGCCACCGCTCTGTAAGAAGAACTTGCAAGAAACTCACAGGCTTTTAACTCTTTATGCTCTTTTAAATTTATCCATTGGTTAGTACTTGAATTATAATCTTCATTTGTCTGTGTAGCTATACAATGCAATATAATATAACATTAACAATATTCATGTTCTAAGTTATTCATATTAGAATAGCCTGTATGAAACGGCTGTTTAATCACAAGCATTTTTATCAGCCATATAGTCTTACTAACTAACTTCTCAATCAAAGAAAGAAAATATAATCTAAGTAAAGAAATCTAAATGGATTTATATGAATACTTTTTACAAGGAATCAGTACAATACCAACGTAATTTTCACCGCTAAATCTTAAATCCAATAAAGAAAACACGGTTTACCATACACGAAACCGCATTGTAAGTAATAAACCATTAAAAATACGTCCAAAATGCGCCAAAAACGGTTGTACAGAAATAGGACCACGTCCAATGTGCACATTTTGGTAGTGATTAACGGTAACGACCCGCTCCACTACGAATTTGTATCAATAATTTACTGTGATTGGCCTCCAGGTGTTTCATTCTAACTAAGAAGAATGGGAAACTCTCGTAGCTCCACTGTATTCGGTGGTCAGAAACGATGACAAATGTAAATGATTGTTTTAAACCGAAATATTTTATAATAACTAAAATTTTATTATTATTTGTAGACAGATGCAGCCCGTGACTTCGTCCCCGTGATCTACATTAAACATTACTCTTAAATCACTCTATGTATTAAAAAAATATCAAAACTTGATGCATAGTTTCAAAGATCTAAGCAAATAATATATGTACTATGTTTATCCGTAATTATGTTAATATTGCTAAAAAGAGTTTTGTCTTCTTTTCTTCTACATCTTGTGACTGCAGAACACAATTGTATTAATATTATGTATTTTTATTGTAACTGGCGGAAGAAAAAACCAACCTTGACGATTTTCTTGCCCGTTCTTTTGCGTTAGTTTATAAGTATGACATTCATAAGAGCTCTATTGAACCAAACTTGAATAAATAAGTAAATAAATAAATAAATATTTCAGACACTTACACCAATTATTTAGTTCCAATATAAGTATCATTAAGAACTTGTGTTATGGATACTAAATAACGGATAAACATACATAAATACTTTTTTTTTGGTAAATATATACTTAATATACATAGAAAAACACCCAGACCAGAACAAATATTTATATTTATACACACAAATATTTGTCCTGTGTGGGAATCGAACCCACGACCTCAGGAGTGGAATGCGGGTATACTCGCCAACACGCCATATCGGTCGTCAAATGAATTTGGATTTTTTGTTTTTATATAGGGACATACAAATAGCGGAATTTTACTTTGTTTTATACCATGTAGTAAAGCTCGTAAGCCATGTTAGAGACCTAATTGGGTGAAAAGTTCTAATAGCAGTACTCTAGATACCTGCCTGCGTGTGCGTGGTGGAGTTTGGTGACCCATGACCCAACCTTCTACCTTGGTACATGAGACAAACCTGTAATACAGGTTTGTCTCATGGTACAGGTAGTATATTACAGTAGAACAATAGTAGGCTGATATAACGACAAGAGGCCAGTCTCCAGTATCGCCAATATATACTGAATCCACGTGGTGAAGCATGAGACAATACGCTCTCACACTGGTTCATTAGACCCGTGGGCAGTAAATAAGTCTGTAATGCTGGTTTAATGAACAGCTTTTATGTGTACAAAACTATATAAAGACACAATAGCAGCATCATCATATTCTAGCATTACCCCGGTTGCCTCAGACTTAAGCTTAGGGCCCAGGGTCTGCTCACTGGTCTAACCAGATTTGGTTGAGTTTCAGTTATAATATGCAGCGACTACGACCTCCGCAATCCAGGGAAAAACATTCTACGGGTAAACCAGCTGTCAGAATATTAGGAGGCACTGACTTCCTAATAACGACTGCCATAGATGTGCATGACAGCCCGGACTAACAGCTTAACGTTCTTTCTCAGCCACGGAGAGAGCGATAATTATGCACATAACTTCGAAATGGGTGTATAGGGATCCCATCAAGACCTTTTTTGTTTGTTCGTCGGTAACAAAATGTATTTGCGCACTGCTATCCGGCCAAAGGGGGACCAAAAGGAGGTATGGGACTTACCACAGGCAGATGCAACTGCCAGCAGTTATACCCACTAAAAAACTTCCGACGACGCCCGCCGCTTGTTGAGAAAGAGGCGGGGGCCAGTACTTTTGTTGCAGCGTCTGACACCCTGCCTGCGGCCAACATCCCCCGGACAAAAACCGGGAGGAGCACCTCAGAGAGGCGCAGTGGACGCGCCTCCCCTACCTCCCCGTGCGACCATAGCGTGCGTGGCCGACTTCCCGGAGGGTCCATAGTTAGACAGCAGGGCACCCCTGCCCTCGCCGCCTAAGACCCTCCTGGTGCTGCTGGACGGGCCCTTCTGGCACGCCCACTGCGCCCTCCACAGGTCCCTCTTTGTTTCCCCCCGGTAGTCAGTACTAAGGGCACCCAGAGTAGCCAACCTCTGGGTGTTAACCTTTACCCTAGCGGCTTCTCCGCCCTAACGGGTGGTACTCAGCCCACCCACCACGACAAGGTGGAGACCAGACGGGGGGATGACCTGAAGAACCCAAGCCAACCTCACCTGCAACCTGCCGATCAACGGCGAGGCTCTGTCGAACGTAACAGTTCCCGGTAACTGGCAAAAGGCTCGCCACCGATTGGTTACCGGGGTAAAATTTAAATATGTGTGGGCGTATAATATGCCTCTGCCTACCCCTTTGGGGAAACAGGTGTAATATTATGTATGTATGTATGTATGTATGTACCTTACTTCGCCCAGCGGTTTATTATTATCCTACTTGTAGATAAGTATCCTAAATTTCAATTTAATTTAACTTCTTTATCAGGCAGAGGAATTGCAACATTTTAACAATCAATACTGTTTAATTAAACTACAAGAAGGAATCAAATTGCCTTTGTAAATAAATAAAATAACATACAAAAATATTATTATACGCTTCAAGCGGTCTCTAGCGGTAGCAGTAAGAACTTTTAGGAGGTTCTTTATACTTTATAGTAGCCGAAATGCACGCAATGTTCGAGCACCTATAAAATAGGAATATTATTGTAGAATAAAAGGTTATTTAGCTAGCTTACACAAAAAAATCCTTATATTTTAGAAGTATCTTAATTTTTATCAGAAAATCATAATGTAAGAATTTTTAGCAGCATGTTCAAAATAAAATACTTTTCATTGGAACAGTGACATCTAGCAGTGTTTATTAAAAATATTTTCCTAGTCAGTTACTTAGCAATGCTGTCTACCCTCGCTAGATGTCACTCCCAACCACACTTGCAAAACAATTATTTTACGGGTATCCTATGTAGAAAAATATTTTTTAAAATATTCTAAAAGAGTAATAGAAAAAATTTCAGCTTGCCTTAGCTACATAAATTAGCTACATAATAGCTACCTAAAAATGTCTACCATCTCATAGGGCTACTATGACAGTTTATACTAATCATCCTAGCATTACCCGGGCTGTGGCCTAGACTTCTGCTTCCGGCCTAGGGTCTGATTACTGGTCCAATTAGATTTGGCTGAAATTCATTGCGCAATACAGTGACAGTTATCCATCAATATATGTAATTGAAATCATTGTCCAACTACTGAGCACAAGCTTCCTTTTACGAACTAAAAGAGGTATAAAATGACACGGAGACATCACGGATTGAAAAAGGATTTAAATGTTTGCGCTGTATTACAAAACCCATATTCCATAAAGTGGCATGCTTGAATGCCAACCTGTACAATAAAATCAGGATATAAAAAGTTTGATGTCTGTTTATCTAATAGGTTGGGGAAAAAGTCTCTTCGTATTTTTGTATGAAAAGTCAAGACATTTTTTTCAAAGTTTATTTACATTTATTTACAATATATATGTACCGTTTTGTTGAATAACTTTCTGCCATTTTGTGGGCAGAGACATTATCCCGTTACTGTAGAAACTTTGGGACTTCTGATCAAAAAAACGGGACAAATAGTTTTGGCAGTCCTCTCTTGAGGTCAACCTTACAGAACCTAAAGAATTCTGCAGAGACCGAAACAGGTGAAAATCTGAAGGCGCAAGGTCAGGGCTATATGGTGGATGCACTAGGACCTCCCAGTCGAACTCTCTTAATTTTTGCTGAGTGGCTAAAGATGTGTGTGGTCTAGCGTTATCGTGATGAAAGACCACACCCTTCCTGTTGATCAATTCCGGCCGTTTTCTCTCGACTGCTTCCTTTAATCTCATCAGTTGCTGGCAGTAAAGATCAGAATCGATGGTTTTGCCGGGCGGTAAAAGCTCATAATAAACAATGCCCTTCCAATCCCACCATACACACAGCATCACCTTATTTCGTGTTAGGCCAGGTTTGGCCACAGTCTGTGAAGCCTGGCCAACTTTCGACCACGACCTTTTTCGCACGTTCTTGTCGTACGTGATCCACTTTTCATCGCCAGTTATCAATCTCTTCAAAAACGGCTCGGTTTCATTACGTCTCAATAATGAATCGCAAATGAGTACACGGTTCATTAAGTTTCTTTGAGTGAGCTCGTGTGGCACCCAAATATCGAGCTTTTTTGTATAACCAGCTTTCTTCAAATGGGTCAAAACTGTTTTGTGGTCAATTCCCAGTTCTTCAGCTACATCGTAACTACTAATATGCCGATCTTGCTCCACTCTTTCAAAAATGGCGTCCATTTTATTCGTAACAGCGCGACCAGAGCGAGGTGCATCTTTAACATCAATATTTCCGGACTGAAAACGTTTGAACCAAATTTGTGCTACTCTTACTGACACTGCATCAGGTCCATAAACATCACAAATTTTTTTCACTGCTTGAGTTGCATTTTTGCCTTTTTTATAATAAAATTTTAAAATGTATCGAATTTCTTCATTAGATTCACTCATTTTAACGGAGAGAAAAACAAATGAAAAATAGCGGGAAACAACTTTTTTTTATTTTTTTCTTTTCTTTATAATGGAACCTTTTTAATGTTACCAAAACCAGCCAGACACAAATAGTACAGTCAAAAAAAATTTATAATAAGTTTATACCTACGTTATGCGAAAAGACTTTTTCCCCGACCTAATATGTTCTTTATTGAGTGTACTCCATAAAGCCACAGGCTTTGCATAATTTGTCATTTAACAAGAAAATTCGTTAATTATCCGAGTTGTCAAGTAAAAATATTGCGCTGCTTAAAATTTTAGCCGTGCAGTAGTATCGCCAGGATTAGCCACTTTTTTTAAAATGTGAAATATACTTTTTAAAATAATAACAGCAGGTGTCTGCCCACTCTAATAGGTCTATATGGGCGTGAAATTATATATAAAGTTAAGTAAGTTTTTAAACATACTTCACGTGTGTGAGTTTCTCGACGTGTTAAGTTTGATATCAATAATCATTTAAAGGTTTGTGAATTTTCCGATTTGTCAATATGCTCATCTATCAATATTCCGAATTTTCAATATAAGGGTTTGTAATTGTTCCGGTTTGTCAATATTACGATTTGTCAATATTCCTGAGTGTCAATATCCTGGTTTGTAAATATTTCGATCTGTAAAAAATCCTATTTGTTATAAAGCCAAACTTAAATAAATGATTTTGACACACTTGATGTAAGTTTTCATTTTATTATTTATTCAAATATAAAAAGTGGCTAACCCGCTTCTTCACGGCGAAAAGTTAACAAAATATTGATGTACTCGGAATATTGACGTATTAGAATATCGGCGTACCAAAATATCGACGTACCGTGATATCGACGTATTGGAATATTGAGGTACTGGAATATTAACAGCTGGATATATTATGTTAATATTCCAGCACGCCAATGCTCCTGCACGTAAAAATACCGTAATATCGCACGTATGTCGACATTCCGATATTCCGTTATCTCAATATTCCGGTATGACAATATTCCGTTACGTCATTATTTCTATATGTCTATATTCCATAACAATAACATACTGGAATGAATATTCACATAATGGAATTAATATTGATTGAATATTGTCACTAAGCGAGATTTGCAAAGCGAAATATTAATATAATGTAAATATTGATATAATGTACATAAATTCGTCAACATCAAAAAACGACTGCTCCTGCCCCTCAATTTGTACCACTGATACTATTAAATACAAAATACTAATAGTTATTGATAAGTATCTAAATTTCAAAGCACATATAGAGGCACTTACAGCTAGAGTACGGAAACTAATACATGTATGTAAAAACTTAAGAAACGCTGCAAATAGCCAATTATTGAAAACTATTTATCTTTCACTCTGTCAACCTTTACTAGTATATTGCATTACATCTTAGGGTGGTACTCATAAAACGACCCTTCTTAATTTAGAAATTGCACAAAGAGCCATATTAAAAGTTAGTAATTTCCTCACTTTTCGTTTCCCGACCGCTGAACTCCTTGCTGATTGTGACGTCCTCTCTGTACAACAACTCTTCATTTTACTAACAGCCACTAAACAACATTGAATTACTCCTTACAACCCAAATCAAACCAGCAAAAGACGGGCAGATTTAGTATGTTCTGTAGAACTTTACCGTACAGCACACTCCCATAGATTCTTTTGCTTTCTTGTTTCTTTTCTATATAACAGAATAAATCTTTCACTGGGAATCTACCCAATGAACATTTTTGCATGTAAAAATAGTATTAGAGAATGGTTAAAAACCAAAAACTCCCCAGAAACAGAGTACTTATTATTGGTTGTTAAGTATTACGATAGTCTTTAAGTAATATAAATAATGCTAGATAGAATAAGTAAAATGTTGCAAAAAATAAATTGCATTGTGTAATCACACTCCATTGTTATTTGTAAGGAATTTTGTTAAATAAGCACTAACACATATTTATTGTGGATACCTAAGGCACAAGTAATTAAGTTTACTTATTTTAGGTAGATAACACTATAATTAATTGCATTACTAACCCAATTTATGTTCGTAAAATATTGTAATTAGGCTAGTTATTATACAGAAATAAATTGTAATTATTATTAATGTAATATTGGCGTCCCATATTGAAAAAAAACATATATTGAATAGCCAAATATATAAATCAGGGTATATGCGCGTGCATATCGAAATATGGACATATCGTATGGGTATATCGGATTATCGACATACAGTACCGGTATATCGACTAACCGGCATATAGGCAAAGCGGAATTATGTAATAACGTAATATTGACGTACTATATTGCAAAATCGGAAATCGTAACGGAATATTAACATACCGGAACATGGCATACCGGAACATATTCATACCCGAATATTGATATACCGGAATATTATCATATTGTAACTTTTTAGCAAAATTTTCAAAATTAAAGCTTTGTTGAGTACAACAGTGACATCTAGCAGTGTTTACTGAAACGATTTCCCTAGTCCGTAAAAAATGCTGCCCCGCTAGATGTCACTTGCGACCCATAAACTATATTTTGCAAAAAATTCTTTAACTCAATATTATGACGTTCCCCTAAATACCTAGTTGTAAGCGAGCGGTTCGCATTATAGGGGATGCTGAGGTAACAGCCTCACTTGAGGATCTACAGCTGCGTAGAGCCATTGCATCTCTCAGTTTCTTCTACCGGAACTTCTGGGTGTTCTGAGGAGCTTTGCGATCTCATCCCGCCCTCTCCTTTCCTCTCCCGAACAACACGTGCTGGTCTTAGAAACCATCCTCATACTGTGCAGACTATCAGCACTCGAACTAAGAAATTTGAGAGGTCGTTTCTGAGCAAGACCACTAAGCTTTGGAATTCGCTGCCGGCTCATGTGTTTCCTATTTCCTATGATCCCGGATCTTTTAAGTGGGCGTGAAATGGCATTTTAGCAGGCGTTTATGAGTGAGTGCGCTTTGTACCGTGCTTATTTCACGATATGAAGCGCTATCATTTTTTTGTGGACTGCATCGACTGCTTACCATAAGGCAGGGTGTAGTCATTATGACGTGTCAGGGTAAAAAGAAACTGTTTTTATATTTTATTGCAGAAGCTAAAAGATTATGCCATTCATCATATTATTGAGTTATGACCTAAAATTATAACTCATAGGCCATCTAGTTTTCACCCTTCAATAATAGATATAAGTAGATAAGAGGTACACTTGTACGCCATTATGGTGAGATATGGCTGAGATGATGATGATGATTGTTGAGGTCCAACCATAGAAAGGATGGTAGCGAGAACACTATTAAATGAATTTTTACAATTAATATGACGAGTTACAATATTATTGGATAAGCAATAAATAAATTAATATTCTCTTACAATCACACCAATTATTTAGTTCCAAGATAAGTATCACTAAGAACTTGTGTTATGGATGCTAAAGAACGGATAAACATACTTAAATACATTTTTTTTTGTAAATACCTACATACTTAATACACATAGAAAAACACCCAGACCAGAACAAATATTCATGATCATGCACACAAAAAATTGTTCCGTATGGGAATCGAACCCACAACCTCTGGAGTGAAATGCAGGTATACTGACCTCCACGCCATAGCGGTCGGCAAAAATGTCAGCAATGTTGAGGATGTCTTCTGAATGAACCATAAAACGGCGCACTACTTAGCTTAGCAAAGATTTAATGTTTTTCCATATCAGGGACTCAAGAGCAATTCAAAATACAATAATAACTTACGAATAATATATTTAATGACTGCGAGAGAGATTCTTAATAATTAATAGTTATCTAGTAAAAGTTAATCGTATGACTAATGCATTATTTCATTATTTTATAAAAATATATTTAAAGCTACGATTACAGCTGCTAGGAAAGGCAAACAAGCGTTGTCTTGAGGAGCATCGTTATTTTTATCAGATTTATCATTATTTTCTGTTAGAATTATTTGTTTACTTTTCATTTGATCAGGCTTAGCTTCATCAGATGCCATTTCATTTTCATATTGCTTGTTCTCAACCGGCTTAGCAGACACTGTTGCCAACCGCACTGTCGTGTACGCATTATCCCTTTTAGTGTTTCTCATTTCATGTCTATTATCATATACGATGGGCTTTTTATTACTGTAGTCCTTACTGCTTATTATTTCATTATTTTTTGGTGTTTCAGTTGAGGTGGTATCTGCTGTAGACAAATCTAACGAACCTCTATATATGGTATCTCTTTCTGTACTTTTTACCATATTTCCTAACGTTGTTACTATAGGTGGGGGACTAGATGTTACTTTGGTATATTTTTCAATATCTGAGCTGGCTACTGGCTTAATATTAGTTGTTTCAGGTACGTTTACGTTTGAATTTTCATCTTCCGAACAATTCAAGACGAATCTCATATCAAAATAAAATATGTTTCCATTTAATTCCGTTTCATCGTAATATTCGTAGTTGACATTTTCTCCTTGTTGAGATTCAACATCTTCAAATATTTGACCATTGTTCTTTGCACTTTCTTGAATTTTATCCCATTTTACTTTTGTTTCATTATTTGGATGGCATTGAAGGTTTTGTATATCGATGCTGAGACGCACGTTCTGGGTTCTGTTTAATAGGGGCCGAAACACGTCTAATCTGCAGTTGCATTCCAATTTGTTTCCTGAAAAAGAAAAATAAAATAAGTTGTACCGACTGCGCTTTTAGATTGAATCAATGGGCATTGGAAAAATCAAGAAATGTATAGTAAATTGGTACCGTATAACTATATTTCACTAAAATGGCGTCACCGTTCATGATATTTTATGAAATTAAATAAATGGTTTATTCTTACATATCAATACAGTCTATCATAATATGGTAAATTAACATATTATTTATGGGGTTTTCTGCGGATTAATTGCTTTAGTAAAGTACAGTTGTTTTGCGTTATATCACGAATTATAAACTGAAACCTCAAAATAGTTAGTTGGCAAATAACTTTTATCTTATTTCAGGGACATGCTGTAATAGAGGCCAACCGAACTTAAGGCTACAAAACTATTTAAATAACTAGGTTCATACCATCTAAATTCAGCTGCGAAGTCTTTCCGTAGAAGTTACTCAATATGGGTAATATTACTTCAGGCTTAATCATAGTCAAATCATTGTCTTTTACACTTAACGAGGTTAGACTTTCCAATGTAGCAAAAACCTTTTCATTCTCAAGCGTCACTAACTTATTGTGTTCCAGTGATAATATTTGCAGCTGTGTAAGACCGCTAAATGCTCGTTCATCTAGCATTTGAATTTTATTTTCTGCTAAATTCAAAAATCTTAAATTCATCAGAGGGGCAAAGGTGTCGTCACCAATGACTTCTAGATTATTCCCGCTCAATTCCAGCTTTTGTAAATTTCTCAGACCAGAAAATGTATCACTATTCAAACTGAAAATACTGTTCTTGTCAATTTCAAGTTCCTTTAGATTTGTCAACTGCTGAAACGCTTGGTCGTGTAAAGTTGTAATTTTATTGGCAGTCAAAAATAATTGCTCCAATGATGGTAGGTTCACAAAACTGTTTCTAACAACCTCAGCTATATTATTTGAATCAAGACTTATTGTTCTAAGCCTCGAATGGTTTATAAAAGCGTTTTCAGCCAGATCTTGAATTTGGTTATCTCTTAGGATAATTTTTTCCACTAAACTTAAGTTTGCGAATGCGTATGGATGAATCCGTTCCACGTTGCAGTATTTAACTTCTAATTTTAGCAAAGCTTTGGTATATGTGAGGGCATTAGTCGGTATATAACTCATTGCAACACCCTTGGTATTCGTGAGCGTTAGTGTGCTGACGTTTTGTAGTATAGTAAAGCGGTTCCAAGTAGGGTCATCTCCGTTTATTTGGATGACCTGATAGCATTCAGCGGTGTTTATATAATATGGATGATTGGTCAGCCGCCCGCAATAACACTGAACTTTGTTTGAATTGTGTGGGGTTGTATCACATATTGATGCTGCTGTTTCATGATCTTTACTGTCATTCCATTTAGACTCGGCGTACACAGATACAGCGCAGATTATGGTTATTATTTTCCAGACAGCCATAGCGTTCTTGAATAGTGAACCTGGAATAGAGAGAAATAGGAAATTATTAAAAAACAGTTAGAAATTAAACAGAGTTCACAGCAGTTAATCCTTGAATTGATAATATTATACTTGTCATGTAAATTTAGAGGTCAAATTAGGCGTATAATAAATATTATATATTTTAACAGCAGCAACTCAAATTGGTTTGTGCGCCCAGTAGATGAATGAATTATTGAAATTATTAGATGACGGATTTCTAATCTTAAAGAAAAATATGTTTTCTTTGTACAAATACTACTTTTAAGTTAATAGTCATTGTGAGTTGTGACAGCAGGAGTAAAAAAGTACGCAATTAAATATATAAAAGAGATTTTTATAACAGTTACTGATGTCTGCACTAAGCTATGAGCGCCACTTATAGCTCAGTTTATATTATATTCTTTATTGTTCAAAATAAGCTTACTTCTACAATAAAGTCTTAATCAATATGGTCAACCATTTGTATCCGTGTATGTGCATCATACAATTATGAATGTATAATTTACCACAATGTCATTTTACTTATTATGGGCCAGCGTACCACCTACCATCAGGCGAATGACTCAATGAAATAAAATATAAAACATATATGTATGTTAATATGCGTTTATCATACCAATACCAAGCTTTTACGAACTTGCTAATAAATAATTCCGATCTCAATAATGTCGCCAAATCTATCGCCTACGTTCTGTGTACTGTGATGTCATGATCGATATATGGAATAACACTTTTGGCACCTACCCCATAAATAATTTAAACATTTGATAATTGTGCGCCTACGTTAAAAAAAATTGAGCATTACAATAAGATTGCTTGCGTGTTGAACGAAGACTTAGCTGACGAAGAATTTGATATTTGCTATTAAATGACGTCTCAAGTGCGCTTCACTTATAACAAACCTTTGTTATTATTAACCTCTTGTTTGCTGTTTCCATTTGAAACTTCGTAAGCAAGTGAAATCAGGATGACTCCTCATAAAACTTGACATATAGGTTCCAAAGACCAGCGGAAACTAAACGGAAGACCTAAATGTCAAACTCAGTGACGTGAAATTAGAGAGACCTATGTTAAGAATTGGACGAAGATATGCTATGATGATGATAGTTCAACAGAATGGCTTGACATCGCTCTTATGAACGGCGACTTAAAAACTGACGCGCCCATAATATAAAAAAACACTACAGGCTCTAGCGGCCTCTCCACCCTACCGGTGGGTACATAAACCCCCACCACGACAAGGTGAAGACCGGTCGGCAGGAAGATCTGAGGAGCCTTTTTTTTTTTTTTTGGATTACGTCGGTAACAAAATGCATTTACGCACTGTCTCCCGGCCAAAGTGGGACTGAGAGAGGTGTGTGGGACTCACCACCGGCAGACACGACCGCCAGCAGTAATACCCACTAAAAATCTTCCGACGACGCCCGCCGCTTGTTGAGAAAGAGGCGGGGCACCAGTACCTGGGTTGCAGCTCTGACACCCCGCCCGCGGCCAACGTCCCCCGGACCAAAACCGGGAGGACCTCCTCAGAGAGACACAGTGGACGCGCCCCTCCTACCTCCCTGTGCGACCATAGCGTGTGTGGCCGACTTCTCGGAGGGTCCATAGTTAGACAGCAGGGGCCCCCTGCCCCCGCTGCCCAAGACCCTCCCGGCGCTGCTTGACGGGCCCTCCTGGCCCACCCGCTGCGCCCTCCACACGTCCCTCTTAGTTCCCCCCCCGGTAGTCAGTACTAAGGGCACCCAGAGTCGCCAATCTCTGGGTGTTACCTTTTCCCTAGCGCCTCCTGCGCCCTACCGGGAGGTACTCAGAGACCAGTCGGGGGTGCACCTAAACGGCAATAGGCTCGACATCTATTACGTGGGACCAACAATAGCATTAGCGGAATGTGAGCGTATAATATGCCTCTGCCTACCCCTTCGGGGAAATAAGCGTGACTGTATGTCAAACTAATAAAGATTCACATTGGGTCCTGATGCTTTAATCTTACCACAAGTGGTAAACAGGGTTATTGAAAGTATCGACGGTGAAAATGCAAAAGAACTCCGACGCCATTTCGGTTCACATTGAGTTTATACATATTATGTAGATATTTGAAATCAGCTTTTTTTGTATAACTATATACTATGACTAACACATTGTTAATAATTTAACTAACATATCCCGTAATTATACGGCAGGTAATGACAGGATGAAACCCGTAAAGCAAGCTAATAAAAACATGTTATAACCCCACCAACACATGGTTTATAGTTCAGAAAATTACGGCTTATCTGAGTCATTTAATTTAAAATTGAACATTAAATGTCAGAGGTAAGTTTCTAGGATGTATTTCTTCCGAAAAGTTCACAAATGAAATAAATAAATTTTTATTTTGTCACACACATTGTTTTTTGTATACAAAAAGGCACTCCAGCATTCAGTTTAACTGATAAAAGTAGTATTCATCAGTAGCTATGGAAGCTGACTATATCAAGGCCATCACTAGCGCGTTGCCCAACCCTTAAAATAGTTTTACGCTTTTTTTTGAAAAGATAATCTTTGACAAATATAGCCAGGAAGCTCATATGACAATCAAAGAGTACGCGGCAGAACGTTTTGTAAGAGTAAAAATTTAAGAAAAACAGTTGAAGAGAATAATTATGGTATAAGTATAAGTTGTGTGATATATAAAAGATTTCAGCTCAGTATTCGCAGTGAGTCATTATACAAACCCACGGCACAGATTTTCTAACTTCTGCTTAATAGAGGCCTATTTTATAATTGCAACAAGTTACAACCAATGCGGTTAGACCACTGTGTAGCCGCATTATGCGGGACCGCAGATTCTATCGTAAAGAAAACCCGGCTTACTCAGTGTGTTATTGTATCAGCGGGTTTTCTTTAAGAACTTCCATTTGTCCAACTTCTTTTTGAAACAGTTATTGAATCAAACTTGTCCTCTTTCCCTCTAGAACTTGCTTTCAACGTTAAAATCTGCGGTGCTTGCGCTGACGTCCTATAAGCTACTTGCAAGAAAAAACAAGGCTTGTAAGTCGTAAAGGTAAGTTAGTAGTCCTTTTGAGCATTAGAACTACTTCAGCATTAGGACGCCACACATCTGCCTCCGACATTAATATAAGGCCCATAGTACACGGCGTATTTTAAACGCGCCAACGACGCGCGTATCAGGAACGCGCGTCTTCGGCGCCGTGGACGCTGTTTGTTGCGTTTACATTGATGAAACAAGCGCGCGCATGAAGCGCGTATACGCGCGCATGATTAAGTGGACTTTTAAAAATCAGGCGCTTCCGTGATTTAGTAGATACTTTAAGCCGTTCGTACTGATCACCACTATATTTAGTAAGAAGTCAGTAAGCTGAGTTAAAGACCGTATTGGAAGGCTTGATATTCTAACACATGCCTTTGCTAATCCACACTGGGCTAGCGTATTGAATTACATCCTGAATACCTCTCACCTTCCATTATGAGTGGAGGCCTGGTGTTAATGGCCTGAGAAGATAAAAATTCCAGTACGTACATTGCGAGAGTATTTCATAGAGAATAACTATCGTAAAAGCCTACTTGAGATACTTGAGAAAGGTAAAGTCGCTATAAACGACAGAACAAGGGTTAAGACACAATAAATCTTCACTTTGAGTTGTCTCGTTGTGTAGATGTTTTTGGGTTCCGTGACCAATGGGTGTCAGGACCCCATTACTAAGCCTTTGCTGTCAGACAGAATCTGTCTCAGTAAAAGCGACATCTGATGTCCGTCTGTATGACAGCAGGTTATTTCTCATGACACAAGGGTCAAATTCTGTACCAAATGTTTTTTAGTTTTTCTGTTTGTGTACTATATAAATAAATATATTACCTTGCAGTCAATAAATAGACGTTTCATTACAGTTACTTTTTTAACCATTGAAAGACGTTTATTTAGCACGTTGGACGCTATAGGTCGAAGATACAAAATCTATTGTTTAGTGCTCACATGACTAATTTCTTTTTTAATAAGCACGGAAAAAATGGCGACTTAAAAACTTTCAAACATTACCACGTGAAACTACGAAGAAATCCGAGAAGTTTACTAATTTAATGAATTAATGCAAATTTATTAGCATTAATTCATCCTTAAGACCGTTAAGACTGGCTCGAAGACATCACTGAATTAGCATGTGGTATACCTAGTAGTATTTATTTACAGGATTATCAATATAAGTACAGAGCTATATTTAACAAAAACAAAACATAAAATACAAAAACATATTAAACATAGTCTAAAAGCCAGAAGCTACGGATTCTACACACCATAACTAGAGACAGACCCAAAAAATATTGTTAGAAAGCAATTATAATTTTTGTTGTTTAAAATCTGAAAATAAAAGAATTCAATGAAATAAGCAATAAATATACTGACTATAAATATACTAAAACTCATTTCTAAAACGCATAAAAATTTATAAAAAAATTAATAAGGACTTTGTTTTAAATCGTCTCTCAATTTTTCGCGACATTTCGGTTGCGCGGTCTATATCTTTAACTTGTTGTAAACCTCATTGGTTACATTGGATTTCCGCTAAGTAACGCCTGAATCAATAACTTATTATAGTACCAACCAAGTAAAATAAGCAGAGAACATCTCACTTATATTTCTAAAGGAATAAGGCGAAAATTTCCAAAAAAAATTCCTGAGTCACGTACTGAGAAATGGATTCGGGTTACTCAAACATTTGCCTCTTTCGGCCTCCGCCAAGTGTGCTTAGCGGAAGAGTTGATTGATGAAGCGAATCGCAAACGATAATGTGGCGTAATGAAAGATGAACCACATTTTTACTGTAGCATTTTGGACTCCGTGCTTAATAACATTTATATTAGGAACCCACTTTATGTAATATCAGAAATTTTGTACTGCATTAATCATATGATACAGAATAGGTACATGTACCGTATCTTTCCTACAGTCTCTTAACTATTAGTATTCACTACTAATGAAGACCAGCGTCGAGGCATCACTTAGATGCACCAACCCTAGTCAAAATGACATACACCAATTATTTTGATCCACGATAAGTATCAAAAAGAACTTGTGTAATGGATAATAAATAGCAGATAAAAATACATAAATAGTTTCTATGTAAATAAATACTCAATTTTCATAGGAATTACCCACACTAGAAAAAATATTCGTGTTCATACTTAGAAAGATTTGTCCTGTGTGGGAATCAAACCCACAGAGCCGTAGGAGCGGAGTGCAGGTATACTCACCTGCACGACATAGCCGTCGTCAAAAGTAGTGAATGACTGATTCAAACTTATATGTTTACGCAAAAAAAAGCCACATGCAAGGGAATTTTTTAATGACCTAGAAATCTGAAACTTTGCAAGAATATATATAACTTAACATATATAAGTATGACACTCATAAGAGCTCTATCAAGCCAAACTTGAAAAAATGATTTTTGATTTGATAATGATTTTGAACTAATAACTTAAATATACGTAATTGAGAGTTGGACAAGCGTAAATTTCTTGCTACCACTCCAAATGTTAAGTAATATTAAGCCACTAACAGGCAGACAAATATTTTAATAAAAGATTTTTTTTAACCGTACCGTATAACTTTTATTGTATGAATTTAATAAAAAGCTATTACTTAGACATAACAAAACAGACACTAATAATATATGTATACATATGTATTTTAAATTGGTAAAATGAGACAACAGTGTTACGACGGCAAAGTAAAGTCGTTCCCCCAAAGCATTTTATCTTTTCATTTGAGTAATCTTAAGAGCTTTCATAGTTTATGAACTTTACTCATGTTACATTATTATTTCAGTGAATGTAGCTATGTAATTTACTAACTGCTTACAATGACATACGTAGGTACTTATTTACAAACCATAAAGGGTGTTATTCCAAAACAAAATCTGAAGTTAAGCCAGGTTTAAAACAAATGCTGTCACTGTCTTCGTTTTATCAAACAAAAGTGATAGCACAAGTTTTCAACATTTTTTTTAAGGTCCCAAAAATGTATTACTCATGTATCGTCCTCCCGGGGGGGAGAGACGAGGGTATGTGGGACTCGCTGCCCCCCACCAACCAACCAACGGGGCGGAATACCCACTAAACACGGACCCACACCCACCGCTTATCCACAGGAAGGACGGGGCCACGGTAATCACGTGTCGTCCGCGACCCCGCCAGTGGATTCGTCCGCCCACCGAGATGTTATGGAGGGCAGACCTCCCCGGCTGGGAGCAAGGTTAGCGCCCCTACAAGTTTTCAACCTAGTTTAACTGTAGATCTTGATTTGGAATAAGCCCCAAAATGTTTGTTTTCAAATTTTGACATTTCATTTGTATTAAACCGTCTCCGTATTAGTATCATGTGAGTATAATGTATAATATTAAAAAGGCTAAAACTAAATTTGGTTTATTGCGTAACCAGCGACGTTATCCACCACAGAATGTTCAACACAAACAAAACGAAAACGAAACTTAACTTATACAATTATAGACATATTGCTTAAAATATGTACATATGTATCTTGACATATATCTCTGTGTTGTATCTGTTTTTGTGTTCTACTTATAATGACCTAAGACATGTTACTGTATGGGGCATTCAGTCTATAAGTTGACATGTAGTTTGAATAATAGCACAAATCATCATTAATTATTATGCCTTATTAAGTCCACTGCTGAATATTGGCCTCCTCATTAAATTACATTCTATTGGGGGTATTTGCCGAGGCGTTGCAGTCCTCAAAAAAGGTTGTGGCCACTGTTACCTAAATCATTGGTTTACTTGAAGGCATTATAGATAATGTTATCTCCCAGCGCGCTGGGTGACAGGTTGGTTGGCAGTTCAAGCCAACACTGATGCTGCTGCCCATCATCCAGTCGGTTTATAATAATAATAATAAACAATAAATATTTCTGACACTTACACAAATTATTTAGTTCCAAGATAAGTATCATTAAGAACTTGTGTTATGGATACTAAATAACGGATAAACATACATAAATACTTTTTTTTTGTAAATACATACTTAATATACATAGAAAAACACCCAGACCAGAACAAATATTCATATGTATACTCACAAATATTTGTCCTGTGTGGGAATCGAACCCACGACCTCAGGAGTGGAATGCGGGTATACTCGCCACCACGCCATATCGGTCGTCATAATCGATCGGTCGTTTATTCTTTATAGACTCTTATGACTCCCCTTGAGATGAGAGGGGGTGGCTCTATTCTAGGCCGGTATACGGCACGGCACGGAAATAAATAAGTAATGGAATATTATTTGTTTGTACTGAACCCAACTCACAGTAGGTCGGTTGAATACTTATTTAACATATATAGATAACCTCAAGACTAGTGCCCTAGGGCAAATAAAGAAATATCAATTCCAGTATATCAATATTTGCTGTGTCAGTATCGAACCCAATTACTTTTGGAGCGGAGATCGATTAAGGCCCGGTGTTCACTATCGGCACGAAACGTCAAGGGATATTACTTATATTGTCAAAGCTCCTTAATCATGCCAAGGAATCCTTAAGGCATTGTTGAGACCAAACCAGGCGCGGATCCAGTTACTCGAAAATTATTGGTTGACTTTAAGGCATTAAATATAATATTATCTATCTTATCGGTTTTAATATTTTTAACTTTTCTTTGTATAAACTAAAATTTATTAACTACTATTATTAATGATAAACTAAAATCATTTCTATGAGTAAGATTTCGGCGGAGTATTCATGCATTACGTACACTAATGTTATGGAAGAGCGGAAACTCCTAACACAAGTGCCTATGCACTTAGAGGGGTCTCCTGTAAACCATAAGAAACTAAATAAAGATTTTATTATTTCTCTTATTTTACAAGCCGCTTGTCCATCGTGACCACTACGATGGATCCACACTTTTATCAAACGTATTATTGGCTGACTGTAACAGCGCGTTATGCAGTTTTTTGTTTTTCCATATATCTCTATATGTAACTTCTCGTTCATCGATTCGACTATTTATCTATTTTATTTTTTAATTTATTTAAAAACAACAAAAAACATATAATTTAGTATAATTAGTAAAATCCCAATATAAACTCTTTTGAGTTTTACCGGGCATCAGTATTGTCGATAATACGCTTGCAGAATGCTAATGACAAAATACAGCATGCTCACATTCGGCATCGACAATACGTTAATGTGAACAATGCCTAAGTGTCCCTTAACAGTCTGAAACTATATTTATAAGCGGGTGCCTGCCTGACTTTGTCTGCGATGTATTGTTCCAAATATATTTTTAAATTATAACCTATATGTTATACTGCTATATAAGCTATAATATTGTACATTTTCCTTAAAATCTATTCAGAATTTTTGTGTGAAAGAGTGACAAACATCCTGACAAAGATAACGATGCTTATAGCCGGAAGTCAGTGAGTATTAATGACTCATCTCTATCCATCCGAATTAACATAATTACATACATAAATATAAAATGCCCACATTTCGCCAGTTATAATTTTGCTCCAACATAGGTGGCCAGCCTATTGCCGCTTATCGGAAAAAATGTGATTGCCAGGCCCTCGTCTACTGATCGGCAGGTGCACCACTTGTGGGAATCGACCCGGCGCTGCCACCACTGTGACTGCGCAGTTGACACTGCACTGCACACATTGGTGAAGTGCCCGGCGTGGGCGGGGCAGCGAGCTACGCCAACGGCGAGGCCCTAGGTGGAGTCGCGCTCTCGCTGCCGACCATCATACGAATGATGGTCGACAGCGGGACGGCGTGGGAGGCTATTATGTGGTCATACCCGAGTGGCGTAGGAATAATATTTTCAATAACTTTCACTAAGCAGACATGGGTATGAGTAAACCCTATGCCATGGCCCGAAGATACGTGAAGCTTGGCTGGAGGTGATATGCGCAAGCTGGGAGGTGTGTGTGGCGGAGGCGGCACTGGGTGGAACCTTGGACGAGGATTCTATTGGATTTCTTGAGCCCTTTTCTGGACAAATGTCCCTTGCCGTGTTTTGTAGATGAGAGTCTATATATGTATGTCGCCAAATATTACAAGTAAAAGGAATTTCTCTTAAGATTTTTCTTTGAACTAGGTAGCAGATTATTCGTTTAACATTCGGTTTATTCAGTACTTTATTAGATTAAAAGTAAGCAGACCGTGTTTAAATAAATTAATGTAATACGTTGTTCAAATAAGGTTAGTGATTATTTAAATTGAAAGCCGAATAAAGCTTGAGCTTTGCAAAGAAATGCCACACTCATATCATACTCAATCATTTTATTTCATTCCTTAGTGGTGTATAGGCCTTCACAAAATGCCTTTACCCACTAAAAAATTTCCGACGACGCCCGCCGCTTGTTAAGAAAGAGGCGGGTGGCCAGTACCTAGGTTGCAGCGTCTGATACCCCTACGCGGCCAAAGACACGAGAGGCGCCCCTCCTAACTCTTTATGCGATCATAGCCCACCTGGCAAGCCCGCTGCGCCCTCCAGAGGTCTCTCTTAGGTAGGGAACCTAGGAGAGATTAACCGGTAGGGTAGTAGTAGGTAGAATGACCAACTTCTGGATGACACCTTTCTCCGGCTTCCGCCTTACCGGACGGTACGCAGCCCCCCACCACGCCAAGAAGTATACCTGTCCGAGGAAGGGCTCCTTTTTTTCTTTTTTGTTTTGTTTTGGTGGCCTTCCGGCCAAAGGGGGACCGAAAGGGGGTGTGGGACTCACCACCGGCAAAAACGACTACCAGCAGCAATACCCACTAAAAATCTTCCGACGACGCTCGCCGCTTGTTGAGAAAGAGGCGGGGGCCAGTTCCTGGGTTGCAGCTCTGACACCCGCGGCCAACGTCCCCCGGACCAAAACCGGGAGGACCACCTCAGAGAGACGCAGTGGACACGCCCTCCTCCTTCCCCGTGCGACCATAGCATGTGTGGCCAACTTCCTGGAAGGTCCATGGTTAGACAGCAGGGGTTCCCTGCCCCCGCTGCCTAAGACCCACAGGTCCCTCTTAGTTTCCCCCCCGGTAGTCAGTACTAAGGGCACCCAGAGTCGCCAACCTCTGGGTGTTACCTTTTCCCGGCCTCCGGGAGGTACTCAGCCCTCCCACCACGACAAGGTGGCGACCTGTTCGGGGGGGGGGGTTCGAGGGGGCTCCTACCAAGACCTCAAGAACCCTAGCCAACCTCAGAATCAAAAGGTGCACATGCCGATCAACAGACGAGGCTCTGACGAACTAAAAAGTTCCGCAATAGACCCGCCTACATAAAAACGTAAACTTAAAAACTAAAGCACCCATTCACTGCAGCCAGGAGCTCGAGTAGAAAAGATTTGGGACAGGAGAAAGAGTTTGATCCTCCACCACATATAAAAAGAAAGAAAAGCCTCTTCTTAAAATCTGAGTAGTTTTATACACATTATTAAGATTTCAACGAACGATTATCATATGAGCCATATAAAGTTCACTGCTGAACATTGGCCTCCCCAATAGATTACATTCGATACATATTTGCCTATAATCACCATGCTGGGCAAGCGAGTTGGTGATCACAGCTCAAGCCAGTACGCAGGATGACGCTGCTACCCACCATTCGGTAGGATTTCTCTTCTTCGACCCTTACGAATCCCCATGAGATGAGAGGAGGTAGCACTAATCTAGGCCGGTACCACACGGCAACGCACAATACCTAACCAAAATTAGTGGCATTAGAGACAATATTGTTAAGTTCTAATTATTTAAATCCCAGCCACGCGGTTGTGCTTGTGTGAAAACTATTTAATTATTCATATCCACAGAACAAAGCTTTTGGGTGTAAGCTTTGCAGTTAATGCCGGAATATGAGAATAGAAGATAATTCCAAATTTCTGGAATCCGCATATTTTTATCCTATTGTTACACACATACACATTAGGTGAATTAATCAAATTATAGGGTACTTTCGCTTCCAGGTAATTTATTAATGATTTAATAATAAAATATGCTAAAATTATTACTATTGTGCCTCTGTTTGGTGGTAGCGAAAATGTTGGGCGTATGGGATTTAATAAGGCGATAAATGTGTTCATAGGCATTAATCATTTGGCTTAAATAGTAGCGATTAAATACAAGATATAAAAATAATCTAAAATGCCATCAGTAGGTTTTTAGTGTATGCACTGTGATCCAGTCTGAAAGGTAGCTAATACTCGACTCAAATGAGACTTCAAAATGCCGCATTGAGGTGTAAAGGATTAGTATTGTGCTTCAGTTCAGTTATATGAGTTAGTTTTAAAGTCGTGTTGTAAAATATTATGAGCAGCAGGATTAATCATCACGTAAAAGTCTCGTTCATCTCATCATTGGATAAAAAAAGAATAGCTATTCTCATTGTTTACCTGACATGAATAAAGATCAAGACATCCATAGGGTTATGACCTCGCTGCTATTATGAACTGTGCAGATAACGTATTACTATAAGTTGACTTAACCTAGCTTCCTGAAGTCAGAGGACCGAGCCCTTGGAAGCTATCAGGACATTTTCTCTGACCATACTGTTTGTGCATACTATTAGCACTAGACCCATACTATTTGGTAACACAATCCCTTGCAAGGCCATCCGGTTTTTGGGCAGACTATCAGCCATTGAACAAAAAAAATGGTAAATGATTTTCATGCTTTGCATTTCCATCATTCGGCTTTGGAATTCTTTTCTAACGCATATTTTTCCGAGCTTCTTTCGCCTCGGGTATTTTAAGCGGAGAGTGCAATTTATGCTAGCTTTCATGAGTGGGTGCATTTATTACTTGGTGGGTGTTTCTTTTAAGGTATGGGGCGCTTTAATATTGTAGGACTACGTCGACTGCTGACAAAGGGATGTTTTGAAGAGTCATAGTAAGATATATTCAAGTTGGTGAACTTTTTACGACGCTAAACTATAACTATGACCTTTTTGTTTACGGACCTTCAGAGGAAGTAAGCGTAATTATGCACATAAAGCGTGTGTTGCCATATTCCCGACGACGGATATGGCGTGATGGTTGGTATACGCGCACTCTGTTCCTAAGTTCATGGTTTCAATTATCTTTCAAAACACATATTCTTTCACGAATATTGGTTTGGTTTTTATGATACTATGTTTCTATGATATTATACAGAAACCACAAAGACAAGAAAAATACTCGTATTGGAACTATACTATCTGACACCAAAAAATATATACTGACTTAATTCAAAAATGTTACAAGACAATGCAAGAGTTTTATTAGTAAAATAATTATTATCCAGTAAAATGAAAATTTGTTTTGATTTATATTAGATTATTTTAATTGCATGACATTTATAATTTTGATATTTTTATTTTTTTTGCCTCATATTTTATTTTAATTAAAAATTTATTTTAATTCTATTTGTGGATAATAATAAAAACTTTTATAAAACATCTGTATTTACAACATAGTTTTGGCAATATATACTTTGACTTTGACTCATAGTGAAAGCTTTGGTTAATATATAGTTAAAGCTTTCTGTAGTTCTTATAATTTTTTGGAGCTACCTTGAAGTTATACCAAAACTAATCTTATGTTGGCACTGATAGTAATTAGGAATGATTACTTGCCAGTCGTACATAGAAAATATCCTTACAAATATCTAGACTAGTTTGAACCAGTTCTAGTTCTACCCCTAGGGATAACAATCTTAGAAACCATCCTCATACTGTGCAGACTTTCAGCACTCGAACCAAGAAATTTGGGGGGTCGTTTCTGAGCAAGACCACTAAGCTCTGGAATTCGCTGCCGGCTAATGTGTTTCCTATTTCCTATGTTCCCGGGTCTTTTAAGCGGGGCGTGAAACGGCGCTTTGTACCGTGCTTATTTCACGGTTTGAAGCGCTTTCATTTTTTATTGGACTGCATCGGCTGCTTACCATCTTATATATTCAAACCGAAAGAGTTCAATTCAAATTTGAGATCTCTACGAAAACTGTAATAATATAAATAATATAAAAAATGTAGGTCACGCGGGCAAAGCCGTGGTCAGAAGCTAGTGTCTGAATGAACATGAAAAAGTTTGTTGTACAACTTTTTTCAATTAATTTGACACTCACATAGTAAGCTTTAAGAATTTTCGATTATATTATTTATGAAATATGTAAGTTTTTTTATTAACTAAGGTAATATTGTAAAATCTTATAAAAAAATTGTCTAAATAAAAACGAAAAAATTTATTGCAAAATTCTTTTTCACGTTATAATGTAATATTTAAGTAGTTTTTATCAATAAGCCATAAATAATTTATAATTTATAAAATTAAATTTTTACTTATGTAAAAAGACACAAGAACAGAAATTAAAAATAATTAATTTTAATTTAATTTTTAAACAGCAACTTAAGAAACTTTATAATAAAAGTGCGGTTTCTTTTAATTAAATATTAAACGCATCATATCTAATCAATTTTTTTTTGTCTCATACTGAAAAAAAATTACTTGAAAAGTGTATACTGTTCATTTGGCTACAATTGAAATAACTGTATTATCTACTACTTAAAATTAAATGTTAAACTGTCAAAACCATTTATTCAAATTTGGCTCAACAGGTCTTATAAAGGTCAACTTAAAAACTAAAATGTTTAGGATTAAAGTTAACATAGGTAAAAACACTGTAATACTTACATACAATTTTTAAGAAATATAGTCCGGAACAAAATCCCAAGATGTATTACTTTATTGTGTCACTTGTACCATAAATCTCTTCATTGAATGTACAGAATATAATGTTAAATCGCTTACACAGTAATTAAAAATTAATCATAATAATTCACGCCGGGCGGCACTAGAGAAATAAAACAGACAAAAATATCGCTTCGCTTCGAACGTGCAGCAGCCACAGAGCGCTGCTTGGAACTGAATATGATACAGTGAAAACTAGGAGTAAAACTAATTGATCCCGACACTGTCTATAGAGAATTGATCTCATTATTCGGCCATTGCAACACGCAATAAAAAAAATAAACAATATAGGAACAATAATTAGCATAACAAGCGTAATCTGTAAACATAAATTATGCAATTTTTTGATATGGCAGTCATTGTTATCTCAACACTGGTGCACCGGTCGTTGACACAGTTTTCAAAGGAGACCAAGTTGCATCAAATTAAGGTAAATATTGTTGTTACTGCAGTCCTTTGAATAGACTGATGGACGCCTACATCTTTATTGTTATGCGACCGTTTATCTTAATTAAGTGGACTGGTAAATATGTAAAGATTCGATGATATTTGCTTAGATATTTCCCATTGAAAAATTGTGTTTGTTCTCGAAGATATAAGGACCTTTTTTATTAATAATCCATTTCTGATCTTATGATCTGTCCTTCTGAGAGATATTAAAGAATTTTTCTTTTTACGTTAGACTTTTATTGCCTTATAGTAAAGCTTTACGCGAAACTATAATGAAGTTTGCTATATTAGTAAAATTAATGGACATTAATTGTTTCCGGCTCAAAGGTATTGTATCTAGATACTATTAAAGAGTAGAGGAAGGACTAAATCTGATTAAGTTATTGTTTTTGCGTGTTTGTAGGAATGTATGTTGGGTTATTGAGATCATACCAAGACCTACGGAGCCCAAGCCAACCTCATCTGCAAGTGGTGCACCTGCCGATTAACGAAAGAGTTTCCGATAAGCGGCAATAGGCTCGCCACCTACCACGTGGGACCAACTATTTAATTGGCGAAGTTGGAGCGTATAATATGTCTCTGCCTACTCCTTCGGGGAAACAGGCGTGAATATTTGTATATGTAAGTATGTTCGTTTTAATTAACTATATTTTCTAAATGCCAGAATAGATTTAGATATACATCTACTTCATACGAAGTATTACTAAAATTATTACATTGTTCCCAAATAAACTTCTATACTTAAATAATTTATTGATTCAGGCGTTACTTTGCGAAAATCCATTGTAAGCATTTTAATCCATCGCTTGCTTACTTCTTACTTTTTTCAAAGAAATATCAATATGGCCGGTTTATGGAGTCATTTTTATTACGTTTTATTTACGAACAATTTCTTTAGATGAAGCAAATAAAGTCGCCGACAACCGCTATTACTGAAAAATAATTATATTGCGTAGCTATTTCGCTATACATAATTATATTCCCCGCAGTGTACGACAAGAAAGCTCTTTACGCTGATTTCTGATTGCGCCTATAGTCAAGGCACGGGCCCAGCATGTGGTATCGTAATGGGCTGAAAAAGAAATGGATTAATGCTTGTTTTTCCAAATAAAATACACTGCGTATCGCATGTCAAAACAGAAGCAGAAAAGCAGTAGTTCTAGATAAAACGCGTTAATTGGAAAGTCTACTTACTTACTTTTTTTGTAGTGTTGAATATTTTGTTTTCTTTGCATCATTGGTATTATGTTGAATGTTACTGGTTTACATTATTATGATTACTGTACCTTCTGATTTTAAGCATGTTATATTCATCTGTAACTAATTGTGCATTAAACTTAGACTTTTATAAAATTTTGTAGAGAAGGAGTAATGTAACAATTTTTGGTGGTCTAAATAAATAACTTATAAAAAAATAAAAGCATTCAGAGTACGTTATAAGTTATTTTGTACTGGTTTGGGTGTTTCCTATGTATAATAAGTATATATTTACTAAAAAAAGAATATTAGTATCCCTTATTTAGTATTCATAACACAAGTTCTTAATGATACTTATCTTGGAACTAAATAATTATAAAATAATTGTTATTGTTACTGTAGTAAGAAAACTTTGAACCAAGAAAGGCCTAATTGAGCGGCTTAGTTTTTTTATATGACAGAACGCCACACACCTCCCTCAAATCCGAATTGGGTCCACGTGGTATAGTTTGTCGTTAAGCCCTTTAAACTTGACTGGCGAGTGCCCCAACCTAATAAAGAGGCGGTAATGGGCTGAGATAATGATGTAATTAGCAGACATGACATTAGTCCATTTAATCCGACGTAGGTAATAACTTTAGTAAATTTCTATGGAGGATAAAATGCTGCAATACAATTTAAAATACAAAACCTCTTTCATATATAACAAGAAAATATCTTAATCCCATGAATTACAGAATTTGAACCGGGGCTATAAAATTAATAACACCTATAAGGCGTAGTAGAAATCTGGTTTTAAGCGCGTTTGCAATTGAATTAAAGCAGGTACGTAATTAAATATTTAGACTTACATTTTTACTTGTGTGTCTTTCAAGGCATCAATGAAATTATATTGTTTTTATTTTCACGGCAGAGTACGCTTCAGTGCAGTGGAAACATCATGCACCCATATTTAATATCTATTATCATTCACTGTTTTATGATGGGTGATGATGAGATGGGCTATTCGTAGAAAACAGTGAATGGCTTCATAAAAATGTTTAGCAATTGATTGGTCGATTTAAGCAACGATACCTTAATTTTCTGGATGGAAAATCGGAGCGGAAAGGTGTGTCATACTTTTATTGGTCTTAAAGCCATATATTTCCTTTAGCCACCAATGCTCCGGAGCCCCTTTTTTACGTCGGTAACAAAATGCATTTACGGGGGACCGAAAGGGGATGTGGAGTTCACTACCGGCAGACGCGACGGCCAGCAGTAATACTCACTAAAAATCTTCCGACGACGTCCGCCACCTATTGAGAAAGATGCTGCACCTGGGTTGCAATGTCTAACACCCCGCCTGCTGCCATCGCCTTCCAGGTCAGAATCGGGAGGACCTCCTCAGAGAAGCGCAGTGGACGCGCCCATCTCTGCCTCCGTGTGCAAGCCGTCCGCTTGGAGCTGCCTGGCGGGACCTCCTGGCCCACCAGCTGCGCCCTCCACAGATCTGTCTTGGTTTTCGTCCCAGTAGTTAGTACTAAGGGCACCCAGAGTTGCCAACCTATGGGTGTTACCTTTTGCCCGGCGGCCTTCACGGCCCTACCGGGAGGTACTCAGCATCCCCGCCACGACAAGATGGAGAATAGTCTGGGGGGGAATGTTCCGGAGCCACGATATCTCTTTTCAGAATCCCGCAACCCATGCAAAGACCTGGAGCTTAAAGTTAATGAATTCGTTTCATCGTTGTTTTTAGGTCATACTCCATCACGAGGACCCAGAGTGAATCGGCCGCGCCTGGTGTGTGTGGCGTAGTATATTTAATTTTTCAATCCACCTCAAAGCCAACGATTACCACTGGAAGCAACGGCTTCACGTGTTTCTCTAAAGCACGTGAACTCTGAGGGAATGCCAACTAGTCATAGTTTTAAATTGCATATGTGGTGAACTCTGTAAACGCAGGCCCCCCCACTACGCCAAGGTTGGTGCGTTGTCGCATTCATTAACTTTAAGCTCCAGGTCCTTGCATGGGTTGCGAGATTTTGAAAGGGATATCACGGCTCCGGAACATTCCCCCCCAGACTAGTCTCCATCTTGTCGTGGCGGGGAGGCTGAGTACCTCCCGGAGGCCGAGAAAAGATAACGCCCAGAGGCGGGCTCTCAATGTCCTTTTAATACTGATTACCTGGGAGGAAACTAAGAGGGACCTATGGAGGGCACAGCGGGCGGGCCAAGAGGGCCCGTCAAGTAGCGCCAGGAGGGCCTTAGGCAGAGGGAGCCCCCGCTGCCTAAGACCCTCGGGCACACACGCTATGGTCGCACAAGGAGGTCGGAGGGGCGCGTCCACTGCGCCTCTCTGAAGTCGTGAAGGTTAGTTTTTTCTTCCTGAATTCTGTCTGTGTTCCTAAATATAAATAAAGTTAATCTTTCAAATTGTTATGGGATTTCGTAACTAAAAACTACTGCAGTAGAGCTCGTCCACTGCGGTAAGGGGTTTAGGTAACTTTAAACTAGCAGATTAAATGTGGGTCAACTGACCACTTACGTTACTTGCTCTTTGTGCGAGGTTCGTACCGACTTTGTTAATTATGTTTACTAGTTAAAACTTTGGGTGTTTTGCATTAAATCCGAACTATTCCGCTTTGAGTTTTACCATACGACTTTTTTGGTGCAAGTAATCTCCAAACTTATAAGATTTAACATTTCCGTTTAGGCAAATATATAAAATTTAAGTGTGTTTTTAATATAAAAATATTGAGCTTTTAATTAAATGCATAATAATAGGACAGTACATACATACATACAAACATTCACGCCTGTTTCCCCGGCTGTTTCACGTCTGGTTCTCCCCATATTTGTTATGGTCTGAGTGTTTCTTTTGTATTGTAAGTGACGTATTTATGTATGTGTTAATCTGTTGTCTACTATCCATAATAAAACCTTTCATTCTAATTCTAAGAACTGCTCTTTCACAAACCTCAGTGCTTGGACCGCTGTGATGTCATATTTTATACTAGTCATATTGCCTTTGTTTATTATAGACGTATGATCAATGTTTTAATTATTTGTCACGATAGTTTTTAATTTTAATCTTTTTATTGTATCTTACATACTTTATATTTAAAATTGTATGTAATTAGTTTACATGACACGGTATTTTTGGCGTGTCTCGTAGTACCGTTTTAGGCAAAAGCTGAAAATATGGGTTTTGCTCTCACAGAGCAAAAATACCTACTGAGTCGTAGCCATTCTGAAGCGCTGCGGCACATATGCACACTATGCGAATGTTTTAATTTTAGTTTTTATTATCATTTTTGTAATTTTGTTTTTGTTGTTTTATATGCATGAGTGTATTACGTTGCAATAAATATTTTATCTAACTGGATCTGGTTTTACCATAGTTTAATGTTTTTTTCTGGGTTGAGGAGCTCAGATAGCAGTCGCTCTATGTAACAACTAAAATTCAGCCAAATCTAGTTAAGCCATTAAGTAGATCCTGGGCCCTATGCTTAAGTCTAGGGCAACCGGGATAATGCTGGTATTTGATGAGGAGTCTGCGCTGGGAGCTTAGTTTCTTCTCGTATTTGGGCTTAATAACTTATTTCTTCGGGTGTAAGAGTGTCAGAGGTATTTACATTAGTAGAAAATTATTATCTTCTTGTAACAAATACGTTAGCTACGCACTAGCAGACGCCCGCGATTTTTCCGCGTGACCTATATATAAACCTTGTTCTTAAATCACACGAACAGACCGACAGCAGAAAGAAAATTTGTTTTTTTTCCAAGTAGTGATGTGAATTTTATATGTATGTATCTATGCAATTGATAAAAATATTTGACCTAATAATAAGAGCTAACTTAGTTTAAGTACAATAAATTAGAGAATGATATTTACAACCAGTACCGTGTGGAAACGGCCCAGAAGAATGCTACCCCCACTCATTTAACGGGAAGTCGTAAGAGTTAACGAAGAGAAATCCTATGGAATTGGCGCTGATGGGCAGCAGCGTCATATTGCGTACTGGCTTGAACTGCGATCATCATCCTGCCTCCCAGCGTGGTGATTATGGGCAGATACCCCCAATAGAGTGTAATCTATAAGCTTGTGGAGGCTAGGCGGTTGCTGCTGGGCTGGAGTGCAATCGGCGTTACGCTGCTGAGGGCTCGACCTGAGAAGTGCTTCAAGTGCTTCGAGACGGGCCATCAGCAGTATACCTGCAGAAGCACTACAGACCGCAGCAGTCTTTGCTATCGGTGTGATTATTATAATCTATAAGATTGTGCTAAAATGTATGATGTGGTTGTACTGTTTTAATAAATAAATAAATTTATTCTGAATGCGTCGCAGTTCAATTTCGTGGGCAGAATTAACATTGAATGCTTTAATTCCTCTCCATTAAATCTTTTTGCACAATATATCTGTAGGGTCTAGTACAAACGAGATCTTATCTTAAGATTCCAGCAGCGTTTCCTATAAGCAACATACTCAAACCATTTTTAAATTTTGTTTTAATATTTTGTTTTTAATATTTTGTTGTTAATATGGTACCTCAAAATGACCGCATCCTGTCTGAAGGTAAGCAATTGATAGAGTCCACAAAAATAAAAACGCTCCATACCGTGACACAATAACTGTCACTATACTCAATGATGCCAGTCTGCTTAAAAATGCTATCCTTATCAAACCCGTAAGTAATGTTGACTATTGTAACACGTGCGCCGGCAGAAACAAAAACAAAAAAAGTAAACAAAATATATTTTTTAAATTTAAAATCATATGTTACAGTAATTGATCCTTCAGTCAAACTGTTCGAATAGTTTTATAGGAAATTTTATTTAACTTAAATAAATAAATAATAATAATAGAGAATTTCTAAGCCGTCGTTCCTCTGTAACACAATTCACAAGGAACCGACTTACCAAATTTCTTGGTTCGAGTGCTGAAAGTCTGCACAGCATAAGCAGACTGTCATGATGATAATAATAATATACTGCATTATGATCTCAGTTCATAACAGCCTAATGTCATGTCACACGCGAATCCAGTGCAAATTGATGGAGAACTGGAGACATATTGAAAGTGATGACTTAAACTTTTAATTGTTAATTTATGTATTTCAAACAAGTAGGCCAAAGTTGCGGTTAAGTTAATTAATAAATAAGAAATAAACATACATCAAACCGGTACGACAGATATTAACGATGTAGCATTTCGCCTACGCACCGTTTATACTTCAACAGTACAAGTCCGCCTAGGCAAATGTGGATTCGAAGTCAAGGCTCAGGCAATTATTATTATGTACAAATAAGTAAATTTTTCTTGTATTTATATATTCCGCTTTAAATAAAAAGCTCTATTGCTAATGTAATTACTATGTACTAACGTATTCTTAGTTGTTGACAATAGCTTTTGAATCTGAGGAGCCCGCATCATCCTCACCTGCCGATCAACAGACGAGGCTCTGGCAAACATTGCAGTAAGTGGCAATAGGTTCGCCCCCTATTACATGGGACAAACTATATATTTAGAGTGGGTGAATGGGGACCCTATCAGGGTGTATGGGGATCCTATCATGATCTGAGGAGCCCAAGACAACCTCACCTGCAAGTGATGCACCTGCTAAACAACGCACGAGGCTCTGGTGAACGTAAAGTTTCAAGTAAGCGGCAATAGGCTCGCCACTTATTACATGGGACCAACAGTATAATTGGCGAAATGTGGGCATATAATAAGCTTCTGCCTACCCCTTCGGAGAAACAGGGGTACGTAATGACTTCCTGTCCGTAGAGACCCTCCTGGCGCTGCTTGATGGGCCCTCCTGGCCCGCCCGTTACGCCCTCCATAGGTCCCTCTTAGTTTCCCCCCCGGTAGTCAGTACTAAGAGCACCCAGAGTCGCCAATGTCTGGGTGTTACCTTTTCCCTAGCGCCCTCTGCGCCCTACCGCGAGGTACTCAGCCCCCCCACCACGACAAGGTGGAGACCAGTCGGGGGGGACTAGATTTAGACCTGGTCTTACTTTAGATCTCGTTTAGTAATAAGACCAGGTTTATTTTATTAGGGCGTTCTCCAAAACGCAGACCCAGTGCCGAATGGCGAAGGCATACATAGCGTCCTGCTATTAGAATAATGTTCAAGCAGACATTGTTTAACATTTAAATACACATGAAGTATGTCGGATTAGTGAAAGGAATAAATAAACATGTTGACAATAGTTAAAGAAGAAAGCTTTCCACAGTAAGAATTGTCATAAATGTTCTTTAACACAAACTGTTTACACAAAATTTGTGTCATAATACTTATTTAAAAAACATTCTATGAAATTGTAGGTATGACATTTCGTACAACAATTGAAATATTCATGAATCCATAACATATTTCATACATAAACAGACAAGGTTAAGGAAAAATATTATAAGTGTAAGAATACTTTGAAAAATGCCCATTCAAATTGAATTATGTGAGTTTAGTGTCACAGTTGTGAGAGCGATAAAAATTATGTTATTAAAAGTCAAAGAACAGAAGTTTATAGAGAGATAATGGTCTTATGATTTGTGTACAAAAAACTGTTTACACAAAATTTGTATCTAAAAAATGTACATACCTAAAATTGTATCACGTTTCGTATTATAATTGAATATTCATGGAGTAGGTAAGCCGGTCTAACGAGAGCTAACATAGATAATGTATTAAATTAGCACACCGGCGTAGGTGCGACGTGTAAACAATTCTATTCGGGGATCACAAAGTTTAGTATCTAGTTAACACTTTCATTCTGCCTGTGACGTCGAGTGCTGTACTTCAACGTAAACTTTTCAGTGTTTTAAAATATTTATAATTTATTTTCGAGTATGTGATTTAATTAAATAAATCATTCAGGCTTCTTCACATTTCCAATTTCTTTTTAAATGATTCAAGATGGTTTTATCATTCACACCGAAGCCTGCAGCCAACTCTGACGTGTTTTTAGATGGATCCGCATTCACGATCGCTTTCAATTCCTCATTCACAACAAGGGTCTCCGGTATTCCACGAGTATAGTTCTTATTGCATGGGGACTAACATAGTTATTATTAGGCAATAATATGCATTTTATGAACATTATGTTTTATAATTATGACGAACGATATGGCATGGTGGCGAGTATATCCGCACTTCGCTCCTGAGGTCTTGGGTTAGTGGGTCCCACACAGGACAAATCTTTGTGTGCAAAAACATGAATATTTGTTTTGGTCTGGGTGTCTTCCTATGTTAATAAAGTATGTATGTAAAAAAAAAGTATTTATTATTTGTAACCGATATTTAGTATCCATAACATAAGTTTTTATTGATATATCTTAGAACTAAATAATTGGTGTAATTGTCTGATTTTTTTATGTTTATTTATTAATATCAATATTATTACGAGCTCATTGCAAAACCTTTATAAACCGTTTTATTAAACACCCCAAAGCTGCCACGTACTTTTAGTAGATGTGAAATGCCTGATGATATCTAGGGAAATCCTCGCCACCAGGGTGTTCATTTCACAACCTTACGAAACGCGGTTAGGGTTTCTTTTGAAACGTATCATTCGCGCTCCTGTCACTAGTGTGATGACGAACTCGATGATGGCGAGCAGTGCGATGGTCATCTCGAGCATTATCCCACGCAGTTCCCTAGAAAAAGCTCTACTAAACAAACGGTGAAACGCACAACAAGGAGTAAGGAAGCAAGCAGGTGTGTCGAGTTCTGTTGCTAGACGCTTGGTGCACACGCACTTGACTGTTTTGAGGAGCCAGATGGCTAGCCGTAATGTTCGTCGTTGAACCAATACTTACAAGGGTCAACGTCTTCCAGTTTCAGTCAAAGCACAGGAACGCTTAATGTCACAGAATGTTGGACTGTACATTTATTTCAAACAGAGAAATTGTAAGTATTAACACAATTAATGAGTGTGATTTTTAAGAAAAGTTAGTTTTTTTTTGTCAATTCATTATAACCAGTCTGGTCAGGAAGTGATCAACCGCCCTGTATTTTTATACAGGATGTCCCAGAAACGAGTATCAAGCGAAAGTTTAGAAAAAGAGCTCCCCCTAGGGTACCCGATTAACCCCCATATATGTTCCGCGATTTTTCGTAGTTTTGGTGTTATAAATTATTTTCTGGCTTTCGTCGCGGCCATAGCACAAGCCCAGATTTGCTCAAAGCCACATCAGTCATCAGAGATAGCGGTAAGGTCACTGTTTTGGTTTTGATTGACTTCTCCAATGCTTTCAATACGGTCGACCATGACCCGCTCATTGCTATCTTGTCAAAACTATACTTCTCGACGATATACTTGTTCAAGGGATATCTTCGTGGGCAACAGCAGATGTTTAAAGACAATAAGATTTTTTCTAGATGTTGTGATATCAAAAGTGGTGTTCCTCAAGATGGAATTTTATCTCCTCTCCGTTTCTCTCTCTTTATAAATACTTTGGTTTCCTACCTTGGTTGCTCTTACCATCTATATGCTGATGACCTACAGATGTACTATAAATGGGAACTTGCTAATATTCATACTATTGCAGCGATTTCAAGCTCTCCTAAGCGAGAATGTGATTACAATTACTAATTGGTCCAATAGTTTTGACTTATTGGTGAACCCTTCCAAATGTCAAGCAATTATCATTGGTGGTTCTCAAAAACTCTATAAGTTGGATTTGGCTATGGTTCCGCCTTTAGTTCTCAAAGACATTAGCATACCATTTCGATGGCAGCAAAGTAGAAACGGACATCTACAAAACACTTACTTTACAGGAGAGCACATTTAGTAAAAAATTGTTGCCATTTTGAGAGTTATGTATGAATTAACATGAAACTTTCCATAACGGATTAAAATAATCAGATTTATTTATTTTTTAACCTGTTTTGTCGCTTTATCTTTTTTTCTTTAAAATAATGTAGATGAACGTTTATACTTCGTAAAAACTTCGACGTATAAAAAGACTACTACCGGAAGTCCGCTTATACGTCGGAATCAAAAGATCGCTTATTTTAATCAAAATATTTTATATAAAATGACAGAATCTCTAGGAGTAAATTATATGGATATTTTAAATAAACTTAACTGCTTTAAAACAGATTTCAACTATCATAAACTGAAATATTCTAGATGTCTTCATTTACAACGCTTACTCTTTTTCACATAGCTTTGTCTACGTCTAATAATGCAAAACCCTTTTGGTTTCCGAATTATATTTTTTTAATCAAAATTCGTCGCACATTTTTTTTAAAATTTATTCATAATTATTATTTGTCATAATAATCAACATTTCTTCAAATAAACTATTTTAATTAATATAAAGAAATAAAAAGAGATCAAAACATTACCTATAGAAATCATGGTACCTTGGTGGGGTTAAAATTTGTTGACACAAAGATATTAAATCCTTGTATTTAGCCCCACTATATAGTTTCGCAAGGTTCTTGTGTATAATTAGCCGTTTTTCTGCTTTTCCTTTTGAAACTATTAATGCTTATTGCTGATTTCTCGTTCAAATCGTACTTACAAAACATTTTACTATGATTTTTTGAGTCTACTATTATTTCGTGAACTTTATTCCATTTTGCTTTGTCTCCATCTTCATTTTCAATCTATTTGTGCTGATTAAGAGTAGCCTTTAAATCTAAAGTATAATTCTGATTTATTTCTACCACTTAACAGGGTTCTCCATTTGATTTGCTCCAGCTCACACAGGTATACTATTGCGGTGAGAAAATAATTTTGTTTTTGGATGATCGTTCTATCAGTGCGTGAACACTGTCGCCCTCTTACTGGGTATGCTCTTTAACTAAAAATCTATGATAAATGTTAATACCAAAAGTTTTGGAAACATTCACATATATAGCAAAGACAATGCGGTTCCGATTCTGCCCGCCACAATTATCAGACCACAACAGTATGTCTTCTATTCCTTGTTGCACTTTTCTATTTATAAAGTTAAAGAGGCAGCTGAGTCATCATTCATCCCCCATGTAGCAAATAGCTTTTAAGACCCATATCAAAATCAATGAAATTATAAATAGATAATTTCCTTTTATAATAAAATGAGCTGAATTCACCATGAGGGCAATTAAGAAGTTTTTGAAAATCATATGTAACGGATACAACTTTCGAGCTGGTCTGAGATTTTTGTTTGTTTTGTGTTTTTAATGATCTGGCCACATTATTATTTGCAATATGAGTAGTTTTGATCTTCGGAGTATTTAAGTGGGTTATTTTTAAACGATATACATTGATCCTTTTTTGGCATAAAAAATTCTATATTCAAATGGGAGTTAACAATTTATCAAATTTGTAATCTAAGATATATCTATCTGTACGCCTTTTTAAGCCATATCTATTAGTAGCTTGTTTCGTTTGACACTCATGGTTGAAATAACAAGTAACGTAAGGATACTAAAATGTTAAATCGTATAACCAATACAAATTTAAAGAATTTTGTAACTAATCCGTGTGCATGATAACGGTGACAAATGACAGATGTAATGTTTTACGTTTCTGTGATCTGCGGATGTTCCGGCGTAAAGGCGGTTAAATTCAAATGTCCGTATCTACTGCGGTGGTTTTGAAAATTCAAGTGCAGATATCTTTTTTTACGTATCAAATTTCTTAAAATACTTTGAAAAATGAAATTATTTTTATTCAGAATTGTAAAGAGGGTTGGTATAAGCTTATTTTTACAAAAAAAGAAAAATGTGAAAAATGTAGATGTCCGTTTCTACTTTGCTGCCATCGATTTAGTTCCAGCATTTGGGATCTTGGTTTCACATTGACTCTACTCTTAGCTGGTCTACTTACATCACAGAGGCCAGTCGAAAGCTCACTGGTGCTTTGCGATCTCTCTCATTTCACGGAGTCGTAAGAGTCTACGAAGAGAAATCTTACCGGATGATGGGCAGCAGCGTCATTTTGCGTCCTGGCTGGTGATAAAAAATAAATATTCTCTTACAATCACACCAATTATTTAGTTCCAAGATAAGTATCATTAAGAACTTGTGTTATAGATACAAAATAACGAATAAACATACATAAATACTTTTTTTTTTAAATACATACTTAAGATACATAGGAGAACACCCAGACCAGAACAAATATTCATGTTCATGCACACAAAGACTTGTCCTGTGTGGGAATCGAACCCACGACCTCTCGAGTGAAGTGCAGATATACTGACCTCCACGCCATATCGGTCGTAAATCGTAATGGGCAAATACTGCCTATTTCATTCTATAGAATGTAATCTATTGGGGAGGCTTATGTACAACAGTGGAATTTATAAGGATGCTACCATGAAATTTTGCTCTACAACGATAATAGTGGTATTCTGACTCATTCCATAGATAGATTTATGTTTTGAATAGCTTTGTCAACGTTTATAACAATGACGCAACTATATTTCGCACTAAACGTAAGTAATGTAACTAAATATATTTGTATGGCTGGTCACGTATGTCTGCGGTTACGATGTTCGATTCTAGAAAACTAAACTGTAGAATAAAATTAAATATAGAAATTCAAAGAATTGTTGCTCTAACGTTTGACATGGTAACCTTAAAAGCAATTTTCGTTTTGCAATCAAACTGCAAAAATAAATTTAGAAAAAGCTGCCAAGGCTGAAAAATTTAAGGTGGATGTAGCTCAAGAGTCGAGCCATAAGTCGGTTTTATAGTGTGCACTGAGTTCTGACTTCGCGATTATACTACGGCCGAGAAACCACGCGTACCACAACCACTTTTAGCTAACCACTAAGGCTAATCGTGTCTATTAATATTATTATCAATAAATATTATATTATATTACATTCATACATACTACCGCGCGTGTTTCCCCATAGGCAGACGCTTATTATATATACTCCCAGATTTTTTTTTAGTACCACGTATGCAAGACTATTGCCCCTTAACAGAACTTTTTATATTTATATGCCCGAGCCTCTCCCGTTGAGGTTGGCTTGGGCTCCTTATGTCTTGGTAGGATCCCTATACACCCTTAAGGAGTTAAGGGTAGGGCATCTTATTTACAATTTATCATCTTTATCACATCTCATTTGCTATGGATTACACTGGCTAAATGGGCTAGACGCAAGAAGACATTATTGAAAGAAAAACATATTATTTCGAATCTAAGATATTCCTATATGTGATAGGTAAAAAATCTGCGGAATTCATGAACATCTAATAGAGACGTGCTCATGTACCAATATTTATCACTAGAGGCACTGCTTAACTTTTGCCACCATTCATAATCATTGAATCTCGCGGCGAAAACAGTATGTACAAGTCTACAACTTGTACATTGAACTTGGCGTCAGCGTGGTCAGCGGCTAGTTGGCCCAGTTGCAACATCCACGTGCAGCGTCGGCGCTTTACACAGATGTTGCACTTCTTTATTTATTTATATGTTATCTCCTACTGTCGGCCGGGGCTACACCCCGGTACAGTTCCTTTCCTTCCTGCTGGTGACCGGGGTACTCCCTGGTATAGCATTCCCTTGCCTTCCTACTGGTGGCTAGGACGACCCCCTGGTACAGCACTCCTTTCCCCTCCGCTAGTGGCCAAGGCACCCCCTGGTACAGCATCTTATCCCTCCTTCATCTTACTGTACAAGTGGCGAGCGGCGGCTTATAACCGCAAGCGGACCACCGTACACAGTACGTATACAAAATCAACACTTCACTTATTATTATCAAACATGGCATTACCAAGAATTCTACAATTTACTTGGCATATTATGAATCACTGATGGTACAGGGCCGTCGACATGACCAAACCACCTTATCCAATCCTCGTCGTTGCTTAATCTACTTCCATTCCATCTCACAACCCGCTTTTTTAATCCTCTCCACCACATATTCACTGGAAGATCACGTCAGGCCGTCCATGGTCAGCTTGGAGAAAAGGCAGTACCCTAAACCGACGGGAGTGTATGAGGAGGTTAATCAGTGTGAATGAAGCTAAAAGTGTGTGCCAAGATCGTAGCAAGTGGAAGAATGTGATCTCTGCCTACCCCTACGGGAAAGAGGCGTGACATTATGTATGTATGTAAGAAAAACTGTAAATATAGCTAAAAATGTGTGCCAGCAGAAGGTGTGTGAAAGTATGTGATAATGTCTAGTTCCCGTAAAGCTGATATCAAATCCTTCCACTTGCTCCTGGAACCCACTTTTAGTTTCACTCTCGCCTATAACCTTTTCATATACTTTTGACCTGCCCGACCTTTAAAGTCTTCTATGGATTTGGTAATTGAAAGTCTTCCCTTTCTAATATCCCATTCTTTCCTTCTCAAGTTCAGCATAATCAAATCGGATGCGTAGTATATGAACTATGTATTTATTTTCATGTAAAGTTTTGTTCTGATGGTAAGCTGTCGTTGCAGTCCAAAATGTGAGAGCGCTCCTTTTGTTAATTAAATACGGGAATACTCACTACGGCCTATAGCTGCCAAATGACGTTTTACGCATAGAATACCCGGCTCTATAGGAGCAATTTAATTCTATTTTTTTTTAAATCGTTATATTTCATGAACTATTTATTATCTCATGAACTATAGCATGGCCGCGCGGCCGGGGCGGCGGCGGCGGCGGCACCACGCTAGATACCATCTGGTGAATAGCACTAAGGTCCCTCAATACTCCCTCTTATTCTAACATTGGTCTGCTTGCCTTAAACTTAAGCTTAGGGCCTAGGGTCCGCTTATTGGTTTAACCGTAACATAGTACTTGAAATCGTCAAAATTAAATATGAAAAGCGAAGAGAATTATGATGAAGATCACGAAGAGTTTTGAAACACATAAGCCGGAAGAGAACTCTTAAGACAAATACTCTTACAATTGAGAGCGCTCTATGCCGTTGGTTCAGCTCGGAAAAAACATTCAGAACGACCTTTGTTATATAGTATCCATATATCTTACCTTAGTATATAATACCTATATGTCTAACCATAGTCTCAATAATTAAATCCTAAGACATGTAATAATCATAAGTAAATAACATACTCTTGTTTCTAATTTAATAAATATTTTCTGACAATTACACCAATTATTTAGCTTCAAGATCATTAAGAACTTGTGTTATGGATATACATAAATACTTTTTTTGTAAATACATACTTAATATGCATAAAAAATCACCCAGACCAGAACAAATATTCATGCTATTGCACACACAGATTTGTCCTGCGTGAGAATTGAACCCACGACCTTAGGAGCGGAGAGCGGATATTTTCCCCACCAAGCCATATCTGTCGTCAATTACTTGCTTACCATTCCCATTTTAATTATTATTTAATGTTCTCATGTAATTATGAAATGATTTGTTTCCTATCATTTACTAATTCTGTGTACTCTTAAATTATGTAATGATTTGTTTCCTATTATTAACTAGTTCTGTTTACTGTCATGCGACCCTTAGAATATAAGAACCAATCATTGTTAGAATTAAGTCAGTTAATATTTTACGATCAAAGTGTTCAGACCTATTTTACACAAAACTATTATTGTTTAAAAGGTTATTTAATATTACCACGTAACACCTGCTATATCACGCATAAAATACTAGGGACTAAATAAGCTGGGAAACACATGGTCCGAAATAAATATACAAAACTCGGACACATGTGTGTCAAAATGTTTCTTTTTTTTAATCTTTTCAAAGTTCTCTATATTTTTTGACAAGACATTTTCGTTAGTCTGTATGTAACACGCTCGTAACGCATACATTGATTTGTAATCATTAAAATTATTTTTAGACTCGTAAAGTAAATTATTTCTAGTCCAGCGTTAAATTTAGCTGTGAACGTAGAGGAATTTCTCACTATTCTCAATGCTTTGGAATTCCATGAACTTTCTGAACGTTCGTTGTACAAGTTGGCAGACATGTTACGTATGTCGGCTCTCCAGTTGGTATGGTGCACGATCTAAAATATGCTGAAATATTTTTTTATTGTCACTCATGAAAATGTCTGATGTCGCAGAAAATTTCATAAAGTGAGAGCGACTCACAACATCATAAAAACAAGAACTTGCTTGCAAGAATACTTTACGATAATTTTATTAAATTAAAGTATTCATTTTATTTTATAGGGATTCTACCAAGAGCTTAGGAATTCAAGTCAACCTCAAGGTAATATACTTCGGCTCAACAATATGTTGAGGAAATGTGAGCGCATAAATATATGCCTTTGGCCACCCCTTCGGGCAAAACAGGTGCTACATATAGGCGTGTATGTATGTATGTCAATAAAGTTAAACACTAATCGCAATGATTATAAGCATCACATGATTCCAAACTAAATGATTATAATATCATATTCTAGTATTATCCCGGTTGCCAAAGACTTAAGCCCAGGGTCTTCTCACTTTTCTTCTTTTTTTTTTCGTCTATAACAAAATGCATGCATTTGCATTTACGCACTGTCTCCCGGTCAAAGGGGGACCGAGAGAGGTGTGTGGGACTCACCACCGGTAGACACCACAGCCTGCAGTAATACCCACTAAAAATCTTCCGACGACGCCCGCCGCTTGTTGAGAAAGAGGCGGTGGGCCAGTACCTGGGTTGCAGCTCTAACGCCCCGCCCGCGGCCAACGTCCCCCGGACCAAAACCGGGAGGACCTCCTCAGAGAGACGCAGTGGACGCGCCCCTCTGCTCTGTGTCTGCTCACACGTCTAACCAAATTTGTCTAAACTTTAGTTATTACATGGAGCGACTGCCATCTAACCTCCACAATCCAAAGGGAAACATTATTATATGGTTAAGCCAGTTGTCAGAATATATGGCCTCCTTCTGCGAAGTGGTGATTTCGCAAAAGGAGGCCGCGGAGCGGGAGAGGGAGCGGGATTCGCTCTCTCTACGGCTACGCCGTTGGCGCAGCGGGCGGGCCAGGAGGGCCCGTCAGGCAGCGCCCGGGGGGTCTTAGGCGGAGGGGGCAGGGGGCCCCTTCCGTCTCGCCATAGACCCCCCCCCTGAAGTCGGCCAGTTACGCCATGGCCGCACATAGAGGTAGGGGGGGCGCTGCACATTGCGCCTCCCTGAGGAGGTCTCCCCGGTTCTGATCCGGGGGACGTTGGCCGCGGGCGGGGTACCAGAAGCTACAAACCCAGGCACTGGTACCTCGCCCCTTTTCAACAGCGGTGGGCGTCGTCTGAAGTTTTTTAGTGGGTAGGACTGCGGTGGTCGCGTCTGCCGCAGTGAGCCCCACACCCCCTCCCGATCTCCCCCTTTTGGCCGGGAGACAGTGCGTAAGCAGCATTTTTTTACAGACGATAATAAAAAATAAAAAAAAAGTTGTCAGAATATTGAAGGCTCTGACTTCTTAATAGCGACTGTCATAGATGTTCATGACAGCCGGGACCAATAGCTTAACGAAAGCACGTTAAGGCACAGAGCAAGCGATAATTACGCACATAACTTTGGAAGTAATAGGTGCGCCACCAGGGTTTGAACCCTACACCCTCTGAATTAGAAGTCTATGGGTCTTACCCCTGGGCTATCGTCGCTGTAACTCAATGCTTTTACTAAAAGGAAAGTTGAGCTGTAGGTAAATTTCATTTACGGTTGTCAACACAGTACTTACATAAAGGTACGGAAATATGAAAAAAGGAACTTATCAAAAGCAGCATAAAGTTTAAATTAGCTACAAAAAATCCAATGTACCTTGTGCCTCCGCAAATTTATTGAAGTTCGTTTAGCTCGGTGTATTAAATTGAAAAAGTTGGATCATGAGTCACCTCAGACCTCGTAAGCTTGTTTTTAGTAAGTTTGCATAAAACCGCAGTGATGTACTATGAAAAGGACTTGTTTATAACAGTAGTGGCGCGTAGGAACTTGAAGAGTATTATTACTTATGAGGAATATAACGGAAAAAGTCTTTTTAGAAGTTGTTACAGAAAAACAATTACAAAAGATAAAGTCACCGTGAAACCTACAACTCCCCGTGAAACTTAAGGAAATGAAAGGATATTTTTTCTATTGAGTATGATTTTTGATTAATTGGGAAGGCCTATGTTCAGCAGTGAACTTTAAATGTCCGAAATGTTAGATGATGATAAATATGACTTTTGAAAGCTTATTATTTACATTACGTTTTAAATATTTAACTGAGACGTGTAGCCTGTCACTCAACGTTCAATCGAGAGAGGTAATGCTCGGAGTGTCCCTACGTGATAGAATCAGAGATGAAGAAATCTGTATGAATGAATGAATAAATGAACACTTTATTGTACACTACATATAAAAAAAAGTAATAAAATCACATAAACAAATATATCGTACCATGGGCGGCCTTATTGCTAACAGCAATTTCTTAGAGTTTTCTTCAGGTATGACACCTGAAGTGACCGGAATAACGAAGTAAGTTTGCATGCTAAAGTGGCAGTGGGCGGGGCATAAAACTCGAAGAACTAACGACCGATGGGGCGTTCGTAGATTCTTCAATGGCGACCACCAATCAGCAAACGTAGTAGAGGGGTGGACTGATGACCTGATCAAGACGGCAGGGAGCCGGTGGATACCGGCGGCACAGGATCGATCAACGTGGATAGCAATAAGGAAACCCTATGTTCAGCAGTGGACTTCAGGGGGCTGAAATGATGATGATGACGATTTGAAGTTGAGATTTAGACTGTAACCATTACCATTATGTGTCAAAATCTTTTATTGCTTAATATGTGTTTATATACCTCTTTTGATAGTTGTCGGGTAATTTATTTTGAACCTGTTTATATAAAATCCGTCATTAGCTGTAAGTTTCAAACAAAATTCTGTAATTTATCTTCAATAGCTGGGGATTTTGAATTAATGAAAAAAAAAACAATAAGTTATTTTGTACATAATTATTGACAGAAAGTTAAAAAAAATGTAACAAAATTCGAAAGAAATTAGTTTCGAGTTCGTTTTACAAAAACAAGTAACGACATGAAGAAAGTTAGTAACTTTGGTACTGGTAGTACCACTTTTCTGCATTTAAGTTTAATAATATTTCTTGAAAAGTATTCTCAAAATATATGCTAGAGGCTAATATTAAAGCTAGACGGTAGCCTGCCTGCAAATAATAAATTTCAACTTAGAATATTTCGTAATAACGCGCTCTCTGATATACAGGGCACTATTTCTTACAGCGCACATATTATTTTATTTTTAAAAGCGGCACAAAAGTAATTAATATAACCACAATAAAAACCTATAATAATTAAAATTCAAGTGTCTGCTTGTTATGACAAAATAAGAACTTTTATTAAATGTATGTAAAAATACAGAATATAGAACAAAAAATTAAACGCGGTTTTTATCTTTGTTCGTTTGTTCATTGTAGCTGATGTTTGAAAGAGTAAATTATGGTATGTAATTATTTATCCAAATATTTATATAAAGATTTAGATTTATAAATCTACGAAACGGATGTTGACGCGGTTTTTTTTATTTGATAGAGTGATTCAGGAAGAAGGTATATGTAGTTTATATATGTTAGTTTTTTTTATAAATGTATTTAATAGTGAGCAGACCCAGGGTCCCTAACGTAAGTCTAGGCTAGGACTGAGGTAAATGCTATTTTGGTCTTGGGCTTTTTTATGACAATAAAAACAATAATAATAGTCCCTGATCACTCGAAGACCTTGAAGTCGATTAAAAAAAAACTTTCAAAATCCATCTAAGGTTATTCCGTACAAAATCAAGTGTTGATTACAGCTGGTATAAGTTACAATATACATAAATATTACTAATAATAACATTATGTTCTATGTACATATAATCTTCAACTACCAATTGTATTTTAATTGTAAAAAAATCTGCTTGTATTCACAACCCTTTTAGATCTTAGCGATAACAGAATCTTCTAAACTAATCATAAATTAACTAATAGTTGATAATAAATTACCCGCATTGTGGGAAACTTAAACACATTTAAGTGGTTTTAACTAAATATGATTTATGAGACTTTGCTCTAGCGTTAGTTAATTTAAGTTTATTTATTTATTGAACACCAACATGATAAACACCAACACAGTACAAGTATATTACACACAATTAAATTCTATTGCTAAATGTCATTACAATTATAGGTGAAGACCACAAGTGTTAAATAAGAAGCGACACCCTAGAAATAAGTTGAAAATAAAATATAAAATTAAATTATTAAGTATTAAATTAACTAAATATAAAACTGAATGAGCATAAAATGTCAAAAATCAAAATTAAAAAGAATGGAAATAAATCTTAAAGAAATATTATGAAAAATGTCAATAATAAAATTAACAAATCTATTACAAATAAGAAAAGGAAACAAACAATATATAGATAAATAACATAATCGCATAACTAAAGCAGATCTTTTTTAAATTTCCGAATAACACCCTCGAATAGGTCCAAGTCCTTAGTTTTAGCCACACCATTAAACTCTCTTATTAGACGATTAATAGAAGCGTTTTGACCCAGATTTGAATGGCTGTGATTGTCTACTAAGAGTTTAAACCTCGATGCACGAGGGAGTTTGAGCGGAGTCGAACGGAGTTTAAAAAGATTCAAGTTTTTCATCATATCAGCCTTATGAAGTTCTCTGCTGAACATTGCCGATCACATTTCCAACTAGTACCGCAAGATGACGCTGCTGCCTATCATCCGGTTGAATTTCACTGCGTCAACTACAAAAACCCCCGCAGTTCTTCTTCTATCAGTACAGACTTAAAATACACACAATACACTATTTATAGAAATATCAAATAATTTCATAGAAATTAGGTCATGGTTACATACTGAGACAACTGTCATTAAACCGGTGATCTCACTTTATTGTTGCATTTAATAATCTACCTACTCCTTGAAGATCAATTAAGATGTTATAAACAGACCGTCATCGTTTCAATGGTATGCATCATATAATTTGAAATTCAAACAACGCTTTTATCACAAAACGAATGAAAGCTTGCGCAAATGAAGGGTACAGTGGCAAAACAAAATAATGTCACAAAAACAGGATTTTATGTAATTAATATTTTTATGTTTCTAAGTGTATAAATAAATAATATTTTCTAACAATTACACCAATTTTTTAGTTCCAAGATAAGTATCATGTAGAACTTGTGTTATGGATACTAAACAACGTATAAACATACTTCCATACTATTTTTTTTGTAAATACATACTTAATATACATAGGAAAACACCCAGACCAGAACAAATATTCATGTTCATGCACACAAAGATTTTTCCTATGTGGTAATCGAACCCACGACCTCTGGAGTGAAGTGTAGGTGTTCTGACCTCTACGCCATATCGGTCGTATAACTGTTTGTTATCTTTGTTGTCTAAAATCGCTTGAAACTTTCTTCAAAGTTTTAAGTTAAAACTAAAATACCTTAAAGTTGCTATACTTAAAATTGGAATGTTATGTGACGTTTCTAGGTTTGCCCCTGAACCCCTCATTTGACGCAAGCTCGGATTAGTTTGGTGATGAAAGCGTTGTGTTAGGTCATCTTCGTCATCACCTCAGTATATTAATGTGAGGAAACGAACCAATTCGAGAGGGATTCAAGTCATACTTCTCAACGCCCCTTTTATTTGGATGGAATAAGATCAAATGACTGTCTTCCGCTGCGGGTAGAGCAGAAGGGTGTGTCAGAATTTTACTGACTAAAAATCATCAATCTTTCGAACAGTTTCGCAACACTCCTCTACGCCCTGGGTTCCTATTTTGTAAGTCTTCCAGACCATTCAACTGTGAAGATCTGGCTTTAAGCGGAGCGTTAAACGGCATTTATGCAGGCCGTCATGAGTTGGTGCTCTTGTTACACAGTACGGAGCGCTCCTACATTTCTGAACAGCATCGACGGCTTTCCATCGAGCAGGATGTGGTCACTATGACGAGTCACATAAAAAATATATATTTGGTGCGGTTTTTTTTTATGTGCCACTTTTTAATGACTGCCTGCCTGATGGTAAGCAGTCGATGCAGTCTAAAAAATGAAGGCACTTCTCACCGTGAAATAAGCACGATATATAACGCACCCACTTTTGGTTTAGTTCTCTCCTATGTATCGAAACTACAGTGTCTATCCGTTATCTAGTATTCCGCTTAAACCGAGTTAGAGGAGTACAAACATACATACATTCACGCCTGTTTCCTCGAAGGGGTAGGCAGAGGCATATTACACGCTTTCACTTCGCCAATTATAAATATAAAGTTGGACCCACGTAATAGGTGGCGAGCCTATTGCCGCTTACCGGGCACTGTTATGTTCGCCAGAGCCTCGTCCGTTGATCGGCAGGTGCACCACTTGCAGGTGAGGTTGGCTCGAGCTCCTTAGGGCTTGGTAGGATCCCTATTCACCCGAGTTAGAGGAGTAGTGAGACGTAATCCAATTATACTAATATTTACTTACAAGTTAATGAGCAGCGTAGCTATACTACGCAGTAGACAGACACAAGTATCGCTTTAATAATAAAGATAATACATTTTTATCTTTCACAATAAAATAGCTCCTGCATCCGTAGAGCATAAAACACAATTGATCGTTACAAAGAACCCTTGTAAGGGGTCATCGACATAGTCACAAGCTTGTCTCTCATTATTTATCTAAGCCCGAAGCTTATACGCATACCTACTTGTATTTATTTTAGGTTGATAGCTTCGTCTTGTCGGCTTATGGTCGACCAGATATAGAATGGTCATGGAAAGAATACGATACTTTGTTAGAAACTCTACAGACTCAGATAATAGTCTAAAACAATTAAACAAAATGTATCTGTCAAAAATTCGCTTATGTGATAGTAACATTTCTATAACAGTATTCTTTGAATTTTTTTTTTAATAAATTAATTGTCAAATTTTTTTAATGTTATCGGAAGATTATTATAAATAACTGGTGCACTACAGAAAACGCTTTTCCGCATAAGCGTTGTGTAGCTTGTTTGTTTTTTTAAAGTGATAATGATGTTTCTTTACATGTCAAATCGATTTCAACATATATGGGCAAGTAACAATGAAGACTTTTTTTGTAACAATCAGTGTCTAATCTGTTATCAATCTACACTAATATTATAAAGAGGAAAGATTTGTATTTTTGTTTGTAACAAATAAACTCAAAAAGTACTGGACCGATTTTAATAATTCTTTTTTCATTAGAAAGCTACATTATGACTGAGTAACATAGGCTAAATTTTAATTTGCAACAATAGGATTCCGTAAGATATTTGGGTGTTTTGCACACAAAGTGTAAAAAATCAACCAGAACAGTTACTCATTTTGCGTACGCTGCCTAAAATATAAAAGATAGAACCACAAAATGACCGAATTAACTGTAGATCTTATAAATATCTACTAAACAATCCGCGACACACTATACCTATCTATGTCGAGTTAGGCATTACAACCATTTTTTTATTTAAAATCTTGATTTTTCTTTGGATTACATTTAACCGCATTTATTTTACTTATGCTATTAATCCTTATCTAAATAAATTATTTCATCATTAAGTGCAGCTTATTAAAATAATATTTGATCTTAGAATGATCAAAATTGGACGTTTGGTTTTAATGTTATGGCGAAATTAAACTTTTACGCCCTATCACAGGCCAGGGCTCCAAACTATCAGTTTATTTTGTTACCTGAAAATAATTTAACGTTAAATGTTATTATAATCTCCACGATAATCGCTTTAGTTATCTATCCCAAAACAACGGGTTGCACTCCGGGACTGCCGGTAGGAGTGAAAACTTAGTATTAAATTACATTTAAATATTTTCATCATTAACAACTTTAACATCCACATAAAGATAATCGATGCAGCCTGCGGAAAATGACTGCGTCGTCGATATTAGTGTCGGTGTCTGTGAATTGACCTGGGAATCATTTTGCTGACCATGTCTGTCCTGGGTAGGCATTTTGCAGCGGTAACCGATATCCACGCGGGCGAAGCCGCGGACGACCGCTAGTCTTTAATAAATTGCATACATTCACGCCTGTTTTCCCGGAGAGTAGGCAGAGGCATTTTCTGTGTTGAGGGTTTTAAATGAGTACTATAGACTATAGTCAATGTTATTGGAAAACGAAGCGTCGGCCGTATATTGCAAGATGTACGAGCGACCTGATAAGAGTTGCAGGATCACGTTGAATTGCCGCCTGCAATCAGTCACATTGGAAGCCAATGGGGGAGGCCTATGTTCAGCAGTGGACGCCTTTGGACTGATGATGATGAAGGTGATGATATCATCATCTCAGCCCATATACGTCCCACTACTGAGCACGAGCCTCCTCTCACATTTCAAGGTGTGAGGGTATTAGGTCATACTTCACCACGCTGACCCAGTGCGGATTGATGGAGGCAGGTGTATGGCGTCCTGCTGTTAGATTTGTCAAGCCGCCCATTAGGCCTCTAACATGGCTTAACGACTACCACGTTTAGTGATAACCGGGACCAACGGCTCCGAAGCACGGAAGCGCTCGATATCAAACACAAACGGTCACCCATCCACGGGCTGACCTCTGTAAACTCTGCTGTACTTCGGTGATCGTTTCCGACCACCGAGCACCGCAGGGCTACGAGCGCTTTCATGATGGTGATGATATAATCAACATTATACATTAGTTTTACTCATATTTTCAAATGTTTTATATACCTTTAATAGTCGTGGATATCAGAACTGGAACTTGCACGATCTGTTTTATATTGTCATAATATGTATACTGTTGGTATGTCTAATAACGAAATAAAACTTATTGGTAATATATACACGAACTAGCGGCCAGTCGCGACTTTGCCCGCGTGTCATACATTATAAATATTCCTCTTGAATTACTCTATTTATTAATAAAAACCGCAGCAAAATCCGTTATCGTCGGGGATAGTGCAAATCCGCGAAACTACCATACGTAAAGTCCGCGTATCTGCAATAGATCCAGTTTTTCAGGGGAAGGTAAAAAAACTTAATAAGTTCTTTATTACAACTAATTTTGGGATAATTTGTACACATAATATGTTTTAACTTTTTTTGTGTATTTTTTTTTCTGAAAGTACATAATTTATGCTCTGCGAAATTTACGCGCAATTACTCAAATTAGCAAAATTTTTCAGATAAACGTCCAATGCTAGTTACGCGGATTTGCATATCCCCCACGTTATATAGTTTTAAAGATCTAAGCATACATAAGGGCAGACAAAGGAAAGCGACTTTGTTGTATTATAGTATGTATATAAGTGACAAAAATATTCCCAGAGATAAACATGACATGAACACATTAAATAATTTTTAAATTCAACGAACCATTGTTTGGCTTGAGATAGTAAAAACTACCGAGAATTGAGGAAATAAAATGAACTCTTAACTACCGTATGCTTTGCAATCTGTAATTACAGAATTATATTAGAGAGACCGTTTCATCACTAAAATTTGTCATCGCTCATGCGCTTGCCTCGCACGTGACTTACGTACCCAATTTTTATTACTGGACATATTTGCTGTAGACACGTGCCCATACCGTTGTTGTACGCACAGCTAGTAGCTTACAGCCCATAAGGTTCCACTTTGAATTAAGCTTAGAGAAGAAGGAGCCTTAGCAATGGTCACTTCATTACCACCGTAAATATAAACTTAAGCGATTAACGTAAAGTGAGTAATAGATATCTCGCTGCCCGTACGTCTACTATAGGCGGTAGGCCGCGTCTACGGCGCGTTCGTGTGTCACGCGCGCCGCAGCCCAGGAATATGACCCCCCGACTGGTCTCTACCTTGTCGTGGTGGGGGAGCTGAGTACCTCCAGTGCAGTTACGGTGCAGAGGGCACTAGGGAAAAGGTAACACCCAGAGATTGGCGACTCTGGGTGCCCTTAGTACTCACTACCGGGAGGAAACTAAGAGGGACCAGTGGAGGGTGCAGCAGGCGGGCCAGGAGGGCCCGTTCAGCAGCGACAGGAGGATCTTAGGCAGTGGAGGCAGGGTCTGCCGGTCAGGAGTCCCACACCCCCTTTCGGTCCCCCGGAAGACAGTGCGTAAATGCATTTTGTTACCGATATAAAAAAAAGAGCTCATTAGGTCTTGGTAGGATTTCTATACACCCCCTTCTTTATCATATAATTTGAACCACAATCAATCCATGTTTTTTTAGTCGACCTCCTTTTTCTTCACTCTTTTCATCACAAAGGCTACGTCTTTTTTCATTACTTTATTTTTGCTCGCTGTTTTCTACATGTATTTATTCCATGTATCACTTTCATTCTAACATGATAAATTTAATATATAAATTTCTTATCTTATCGTTAACATACACAACATTTATTAATAGAGCTATTATAAATCTCAACTTAAAAACTAACGCGCTCATTCAATAGAATTCATAGAAACAGGCGATGCACTTGCTCCAATTTAAAGATTCAATTTAAAAACTGTCCAGAGAAGGTTTTTAATGTAGGCAATAAATTAACTGTGCCGGGTGGTATCGGCCTAAAATAGTGCCACCCCTTCTCATCTTACAGGGAGTCGTTAGAGTCGATGAAGAGAAATCTTACCGGATGATGGGCAGAAGCATCATCCTGCGTACTGACTTGAACGGCGATTACCAACACGCCCAGCGTGGTGATTATAGGCAAATACCCCCAATAGAATGTAATCTGTATAGGGCGTATAGGGATCCTACCAACATCTAAGGAGCCCAAGCCACATCACCAGGGGGCCTACCGCCGAGTTCGATGGCAATCGATTATAAGGCAAAATGTATTTCAAATTGATTCTGTCGTACCGCCGAACTCATGGAAATCGAAAAAAAATGGCGTTCTCCATTTACCTATTGGTCTGTCACGGACTGAAGGTCATAAATGAGAGGTGGCTGTCGGCAGATTCCCCGGTACGGATTAATGAACGCAAAAAAAAGTTTGATCTAGATGGATTACCGGTAATCCATCGAATTCGGCGATAGGCCCCCTGCAAGTGGTAAACCTGCTGATCAACAGACAAGGCTCTGGCGAACGTAACAGATCCCGATAATAGGGAATAGGCTCGCCACCTATTAAGTGGGATCAACAATATATCTAGTGAAATGTGGCCATATAATATGCCTCTGCCTAACCCTTTGGGAAAACACTCGTAATGTTATGTATGTACGATAATAATTTTATGTCTATGTAATAACTTAGCGCAGTTTTTACTTTGGATCCGAAAGTAAGCGCAACGGTAAAGCGCTTGATAGAGCTAGTCCTAAAGGCATACAAGCTGGGAGCCCAATATGCTGAGCCTTTGCCAAGTAGTGTACTTACAAAATATGCTCGCACATTTTCAAGAAAGAAAAATTAATATGAAGGTATGAAAAAATATATTTAAGCTGAAATGTTGAACAAAGATTTTCATATCAAATTTACAAATATTCTCCAAGATTTAATATCCCAAATATAAACATATTTTACTTAGTGGCTTAAGCTTACTTTTTTGTATTTATAGTTTCTGAACGCGATGAACCTTATAGTAGTTATTGGTACATCACAGGAGAACTACCCATTTTTATAAGTATCAAACTCAAAACATTTATTTGTTAAAGTAAAATTCAAAAAAAAGATACAAAACGCTTAGAAATATTTTTTAAAATGTCAAAAAATTCAGAGCTGCGCTAAAAGAGATCTACATATATTAGGTCGGGGAAAAAGTCTTTTCGCATAACGTAGGTATAAACTTATTATAAATTTTTTTTGACTGTACTATTTGTGTCTGGCTGGTTTTGGTAACATTAAAAAGGTTCCATTAAAGAAAAGAAAAAAATAAAAAAAAGTTGTTTCCCGCTATTTTTCATTTGTTTTTCTCTCCGTAAAAATGAGTGAATCTAATGAAGAAATTCGATACATTTTAAAATTTTATTATAAAAAAGGCAAAAATGCAACTCAAGCAGTGAAAATAATTTGTGATGTTTATGGACCTGATGCAGTGTCAGTAAGAGTAGCACAAATTTGGTTCAAACGTTTTCAGTCCGGAAATTTTGATGTTAAAGATGCACCTCGCTCTGGTCACCCTGTTACGAATAAAATGGACGCCATTTTTGAAAGAGTGGAGCAAGATCGGCATATTAGTAGTTACGATGTAGCTGAAGAACTGGGAATTGACCACAAAACAGTTTTGACCCATTTGAAGAAAGCTGGTTATATAAAAAAGCTCGATATTTGGGTGCCACACGAGCTCACTCAAAGAGACTTAATGAACCGTGTACTCATTTGCGATTCATTATTGAGACGTAATGAAACCGAGCCGTTTTTGAAGAGATTGATAACTGGCGATGAAAAGTGGATCACGTACGACAAGAACGTGCGAAAAAGGTCGTGGTCGAAAGTTGGCCAGGCTTCACAGACTGTGGCCAAACCTGGCCTAACACGAAATAAGGTGATGCTGTGTGTATGGTGGGATTGGAAGGGCATTGTTTATTATGAGCTTTTACCGCCCGGCAAAACCATCGATTCTGATCTTTACTGCCAGCAACTGATGAGATTAAAGGAAGCAGTCGAGAGAAAACGGCCGGAATTGATCAACAGGAAGGGTGTGGTCTTTCATCACGATAACGCTAGACCACACACATCTTTAGCCACTCAGCAAAAATTAAGAGAGTTCGACTGGGAGGTCCTAGTGCATCCACCATATAGCCCTGACCTTGCGCCTTCAGATTTTCACCTGTTTCGGTCTCTGCAGAATTCTTTAGGTTCTGTAAGGTTGACCTCAAGAGAGGACTGCCAAAACTATTTGTCCCGTTTTTTTGATCAGAAGTCCCAAAGTTTCTACAGTAACGGGATAATGTCTCTGCCCACAAAATGGCAGAAAGTTATTCAACAAAACGGTACATATATATTGTAAATAAATGTGAATAAACTTTGAAAAAAATGTCTTGACTTTTCATACAAAAATACGAAAAGACTTTTTCCCCAACCTATTACAATCTTTTAAAAAAAGTTAAACAGAATTTATTTTAAATTTACTATTAGTATTATTTATTATAGATTCTAATGTCCTTTACAAGCCGTTAAGTTTATCTTGAGCTTTATGAGAAATTACGTCTGTTTTACTAACTTTTGCAGCAATAAACATGAATTATTATGTAAAACGGATTTGTTCTTTAATTTCTTAAACAGTAATGTTTATTTAACTGTATAATTTAGGGATTTTTATACAAAATCTTGCTAGTGTAGTGTAAGTTTACGAAACAATCTGAATGCAAATAGATTGAGTACACATGAGTAAATATAGATTTAAGAGCGTGGTACAATTCCGGTGTTTTATGCTTTGGAATTAAGTTTAGTGCAAAATAGCTGAACCTTCCGTATATAAAGGTTTTCTCAGTAAGAGTTCAGATTGTCATTTTAAAATAAAAGCAAGTATTTTAGGACAGGGTTGTGATATTTTTATTGTATTGTAAAGAATACATGTTTCGATTAAGTATCGAATAAAATATCCGTCAAATGACCCCCACGGCTCCTACATAAAACCCCGTAGAAAAAACATCCGCGTTACATCGCTCGACCTTGGTGGCCAGTTGATATCAATGTGTTCTAGAAATCGTTGCTGCACTAAGTCGATTGCTTCAAGTGCTGTGTGGCAGGTTGCGCCGTCCTGCTGAAACCACATGTTGTCCAGATCAATGCATCAAGTGGAGTTGAGGCCACAAGAAGTCCGTTATCATATTCCTATAACGAATGCAGTCACTGCAAATTCGTCCTCATTTTTAAAATAGTAAGGTCTAATGAAGCGGTCGTAGCTCCGCGGTGCTCGGTGGTCGGAAACGATCACCGAAGTAAAGCAGAGTTTACAGAGGTCAGTCCTTGGATGGGTGACCGTTTGTGTGGCATTTGATATCGAGCGCTTTGAAAGGCACGTTAAGCCGTTGGTCCCGATAATCACAAAATGTGATAGTCGTTAAGCCATATTAAATGGGCGGCTTGAAAAATTCTAACAGCAGGACACCATAACCCTGCCTCCGCCAATCGGCACTGGGTCAGCGTGGTGGAGTATGACCCAACACCATCGCACCTTGGTATGTGAGAGGAGGCTCGTGCTCAGTAGTGGTATGTTAATGGGCTGAGATGATGAAGGTCTAATCACGCCGCCTGACCAAAATCCGCAACAGACATTCGAAAAATGACTTTTATAGAAAAAATTACTTCGACTTCTCTTTGCTCCATTACCCACTGAACGAATTGTCGGCGCTTTCCGTGGTCTACTGGTATGAGCTCCTGGGTAAGCTGAATCTTGTACGCATGAAGGTGGAGGTCTCGAGTCAAAATTCGCTGCGTAGTGCTCGTGAAATTTGAAGATGTTGAGTACTTCAGTTGTTGAGTTACAGCAGCTATGTTTTCTGCTGTCAAATTTCAAAGTTGCCACTTGCATAAAAAAAAATCCAATTTCAATTGTGCACTCTATATATAATAATACTTGTGAACAAGGGCTACCAGTGGGGACTGGTCTGCACATGTCTACTATCTTCATCACTAGTATCTTCCATTTTTATTTGGCTGTAAGTAGCCTTTACGGGAGCGACTGCCGAAAAGCGCCAGAAACTCGTCATCCAGCAGGGGCACCATCTTGCAGGTGAAGTTGGCTAAGGTCCAAAGATCTTAGTGGGCCCCATGCACCCCCATGCTCATGTCCAATCCATGCGTTAGTTTTAAGTTGACGTCAATAAGAGTTTCATTAATAAATAAATGTTTTCTTACGATCACACCAATTATTTAGTTCCAAGACAAGTATCACTAAGAACTTGTGTTATTTATTAAAAAAAATATATATTCATATGAAACCCATATAAGTTATTATATTGCGTTTGTCTTTTTTTAATTGCTGAATGTTTTCCCAGATCACTTTTAGTAAAATATTATGCTTCTTTCTTAAGGCTTTTTAGGGGAATGGAAATTTGGCAATGCTAGATGATCAGGACAATCTATTGCACCGCTGACCAACTTGTATAAAAATAGCATATCCAATTAATGTCTGCGATCCTTTAGAGAGTTAATTTCAAAGTGAATCAAACGCTTACGGTATAAAGGACCAAACAAAACAAAACAAGACCAATTATTTTTGTAGATATAAAATTTTATTGTGTGTGAGAATCAAACCCACACTACCTTAGGAGCAGAGTGCAATCAACTGACCATCGGGCCATATTGGTAATAACTAAATCAGTACCGGGGGTATTTTGTTGTATATAAATTTATAAACATGAATAATTAACATCAATAAAACGAACCATAATTCATAATAATGAATTGTTATGTCATAGGTCTTCAATAATTGGTCACGTATGTTTGAATTATGTGCCAACTATCTGTTATATGAACGCAGACCGATCAATCATTACTAGATCTAATATTCTATACCAATAAACTTTACTGCTATTGCAGTACTAACCGAGGGAACAATAAAACGATACGATTTCTAATTTCGCACGCAATGACATCATTGTTCAATATGCAATGCAGTTGACTCAGACTGCTAGACGCTTATGACTTTACGACAGACCCAAATATTACTCGTAATATATATGAAAATAACTGTGACTTCACATAGTGTGATGAATAAGAATGTGGTATTTTCTAGAACGTTTTTGTTAATGTGGTTAATGTTCTAATGCTTAGACATGTGCTATAAATTGATTAAGTAATAAGATGTTACTAAATAATATGGCGTGGTGGTGAGTATATCAACACTCCGCTCCTAAGGTTGTAGGTTCGAAAATTTTGTGTACTTAATATTTGTATAATTGATATTATAGATTTTATCAGCCTAGAATTGTGGCATTGCGACTCTTCTCGTGGGGAGTCAAAACAGCCGACGAAGAGAAAACCTACCGGATGATGGGCAGCAGCGTGAATCTTCGAATAGACGAGATTTTTTGAAAGCTTATGAGCCCATATATAGAGCCCAAAATAATTTATGAAAAATTAAATTTCACAAATCAAACTAAAATCTGCTTCATCTTAATTTTAGATAGAATTTATGTTTGGGTACTACATATTGTAAAAGAAAAATTAAAGTATGATTAGTGCAGTACAGATGAGATCACTTAGGAGTATTCTAGGTGTGAAATTGAGTTGGAATAAGGTGATGAAAGCCGAACCTGGTGTAAAAGAAAATTTAGTAAAAAGAATTGAGAAAGGTATGCTTAGATGATTTAGTCATGTTGAGAGGTTGAATGAAAGTAGACTAACGAAAGTGATTTATGATGGACCAGTGAATAGAAGTGTTGGAAGGGGAACACCACTTAAGACCTTTCAAGACCAAATCCAGAAGATTTTGGAGAAAGGGCAGGGCAAAAGTACCTTGAACCGACGGGCGTGTATAAGAAGGTTAATGACTTTGAATAAAGCTAAAAGTGTGTGCCAAGATCGTAGCAAGTGGAAGGATATGATCTCTGCCTACCCCTACGGGAAAGAGGTGTAACATTATGTATGTAACAGGACCCGAGAAAATAATTTGTGAATTACGCAAAAAAATGAATTGGATAGCCTTGTACTAGAGCAATACTAAAATAGACGAACGAAAAAAAGTTCACCTACTAGCAATAAATCGTCGAGAGCCGGTTGACTCATTTGTTTTCCTTTATGTCCGTCCGTTGATCTTACAACTCAGTATTCAATTTCATTCTGGCTATTTTCTAACGTTTACAACTGATCTCAAAGCTCACCATCATATCATAGGTTACCCAAGACTTAAGTTTAGGGCCCAGAGTTTGCGCAATGGTCTTACCAGTTTTGGCTGAGTTTTAGTTAACCTGAAGCGACTGCCGTCTGACTTATCCAACCCGTAAGAAAACATCATCCTATGGTTAAACCTTTTTTTTTTTCGGATGGAAAATCATCAAATGACCGTCTTCCGCTGTGGGTGAAGCGGAAGGGTGTGTCAGACTTTTACTGACTAAAAACCATCCATGTTCCTTCTTGAGCCTGTAACACCAAGGCCGCGGTAACTCTTTCGAACAGTCCCGCAACCCCGGCAGACTTGGCCCCCTCCCCAGGGGCCCCTCAGTGTGCTGACATCTCTTTGAGGCGCGCGTGGAACACGAACGCGCCGTCGACGCGGCCTGTCGCCTATAGTTGGCGGAAGGGCGGCGAATTACCCATTACCCACCGCCCACAAGCCAGCGCCTACGGTGGCCGGGAGTCGTCTCTCGGTTCCCGACGTCTCGGGCGTCCCCCGCGGCGGCTGGATCCGTGACGAGAGGCACTCTGCCTCTCTCGTTCCGCCGCCTCCTTTGCTAGCATTGACTTCTTAATAACGATTGCCATAGAGGTTCATAACAGCTAGGATTAACCGCTTCTCGTGCTTTCCGAGACACGTAACGGCTTATTACGCACATGTTTTCGAAAATACATAGATATGCCAAATTTGAAGTCAATCTCGTCACTGGGCTATCGACGCTCAGTAAATCCCGAAAATCATACAGACAGAAAAAACCGATGACTATTCATCATTGCTGTCGTAAATACGCGAGACCAGGTCATCGGCAACGATCACCAAAGTTACGCAGTATACACAGAGGTCCGCCTTTGGATCGGAAGCCGTGTGGCATTTCATATCAAAGCGATTTACTATTCCAGAAAGCACAAGTCTTTAAGACAAGTAAGAGGCTTTAATAAACAGTAATAAGCTTAAAAAGTTCTAACAGCAGGAGGCCACACATCTGTCTTTGCAAATCCGCTCTGGGTTCTCTGTGGTGTATTATACCTAAATCCATCTTGTCCTGATTTGTATATTTGGGACAAGAATCACTCTTAACACAGATGCTTTAAGTTTGCAACGAGGGGTGCTCGAGACAATTAACAAATTGTCTTTTATTATCTGTAAACATAAGAAAAAATCTTCATTCCATTCATAACTGTGTTTTACAACTTAAATATAGGGTGCACAGGTATTCTACCAAGATCTAAGACTTCAAGCCAACCTCATCTGCAAATGGTGCACCTGCAGATGAACGTACGAAGCCAGGTAAGTGGCAATAGGCTCGCTACCTATTACGTGGGATATGATTGTCGAAGTGTAGGAGTATGCCTTTGCCTAAGGAAAATAGGCATGAATTTATGTTATATGTATGTACAACTTACACAATGTAAAACCAGGTGTATTCTAGGCCAGTTAAAACGCTGTGTGCGGCAGATTATTATGCGAACAAAGTGTAAGTTCGAGATTAGTCCATAGACTCGTACTAAATAAGAAGAACAGCTGATCTCTAATTTTGTCGCAGTGAGATCACCAATGGCGCAGTAAACATAGAATGAACAGTGTGCAATGTAAGCTTTATACTATTTTGTATTGGTATTTTTTTACTATGAATTGTGAAAACACGTAATAAAATCATATCACAACTTTTATTGCAAACCAAGTGTAGATACAAAGATATGTTGATATAAGTTTTGTATTATAATACGAACGAAACGCAAGGCAAATGAACTCAAATTACTTATTACGAGTCACACGTAACAAATTAATCTGGCCGAATACTGCAATTTTGTTTTTGTTTCTAAACGTTGTGATATTTCGAACATTAATGTGTAATAACGGTGGATTATTAACCGTTAAGTGTTTGTAAACGTTTCAAATTCTCTCAATGGACTTCCATGTGAGATCTCAGTATAGTCCCACATTTTTACTGAGGACTCAAGGGGCTTAGGGAAGGGTATCTCATTTACCATCTTCATCACCACTCATTCTCATTTACTATGATTTAAGTATTTTTAACATATCTCTTACTTGACACTGGCTAAATGTGCTCACTGCACGAAGCCATTATTTAAAAGAAAAAAACATCGAATGTCAGTTTCACATTAGCATGTTGCCAATAAATGTAACGTCACCCGTTATATTTATTGCCAACATTATCCTAAAGCCTCTCCTCCTTCCCTCTTCTTTTAAGCCATTTAGATATCTATTGTAAAGTTATTCGAAAATGGCGAAGCAATCCGAAATAAGTTTTGACCTCAGACAATATGAATCTTCACTGCAGTATCTCTGTTCTGCACTTATGTCAAATTTAAAATACGAGTAAGACACAAAACAAAAAAAACTTTGACACTTAAAATAAAAAAAATATAAAAAAACATCAAGGAGTCCCCGCTGCACCAAAAGATAGCTGCCAGTTATTAAGTTGTACTACTGACATAATTTCTTACGTGGGTATTATTTGAACGGATGGCATGGCGTCATCAATAAGCTTTACGACACTTTGTGGGCCAAGTGTAAACCCAATTGTTACCGCCGTCTAGCACACATCCTATAAAGACGACATGTAATCATTATTATTCAATTTCTTATTATTAAAAATTACAATTATTGCACACACCATACATAAAATCAAAGCCGCCTCATACTAAATCTAAATTGGTTTTGGTCGGTCAAAAATATTCCATAAAATTAGTAAGCAAAAAAAATTTGGCACGTCTAGTTCATAGGAAGTTTTGTTTTATACCACAAAGGGGCACTTAAACATGCATCCCACCTAATTGAAAGCGGTCGACGCAGTCTATAGAAAATAAAAGAACTGTTCCTACGGGTCAAGAAGTTATTAATATTTTAGAGCTGCATGTATCAAAATTTTCTGAAATGAAGACTCTATGTGATATGATTTATGATTACCGCAATCGTGACTCTCATAATACACGGTCTATTTTCGATACAATATATGAAAGAACAACGAATGTACGTGTCTTTAAACGGCTCGACGGTTCCTAAGGTACTCTGTATTCAAAACGTGTAATTTTTTAAATTTTTATTGTTTTAAGTAAGTAAGTACAAATTCGAATAGTTCAGACAAGTCGGAACTAAATAGTTTCCATGAACCAGCTGGACTTTATTTATACTTCGTTTATTCTATTAAGAACAAATATTTTCACGCTACTGGCCAGTTTGAACTAAATATTATCTGAGTGTACACTAAGCTAGTATAATCTCTCTGTTATTAAGGTCGTGGGTTAGTTTACCACATATACCAGGAGTTTTTATGAATTTGCAAAAATATGCACTATGACGATATAAATAACATAAAAATTTCATGGGGCTAGTCTAAGATTTCTGCGACACACGGTCATAATATAGTATGTATTTACGTGTAAGAGTACCAGGCTTGACCATCACCCACCACAGTAAAGCGCTCTCCTATTTTCTGCATCGAGCGCATACCATCAGACCAGTATTTAATACTGACGTTTCACATTTAAAAAAAAACAAATTAAAGAGAAGTACACTTAAAACAAACCCTGGCCATCTTGGCAGGCGTGAAGCGACATGTCTGCAGTTTTGTTTTATTTTCTAAAATTTGTGATATTTCGAACATTAAGGTGGGGAAGGAGTTATGTGAGATCACTAAAATTGGACTTTTTTAAATTGATTGTTCTTTGTCATCTTATACGGAAAATATGTAATAATAAATTATTACGCATTAATAATTAATAAAGAGACATAAATCTATATCATATGTTATATGACATGAGAACGTGTGGTTAGACATAAAATAACCCGTTTGTTTTCTCAATATTACATATTTTATGATTCGTCTCATCTGTTGTTTTCTGCCATTATACTTTTAACCTATTAATGGCAAGTATTTTTTATAACTTTAGGTTATTAGTATTTTAAATATCGAAGATACCGTTTGTTTGTTTATGCCAACTTCTTTATTTATTATTTTTGATGATTTTTTATATGCAAGCGATGCACGAAATTCATATAGAGTCCCCCCTGCCTGCCGCCGTTTTCAACAGTGGGCGCGGGGACGCCTTGCTAGGCTTCTGAACGTCAGCGACATCCACCGTCCCCTTAATGTATAATAACGGTGCGTTATTAACCGTTAAGTGATTGGGAACGTACATAAGTGGTGGTAATTGAAACAAAACAGTGCAACATCATTTTTCAAATTCTCTCATGAAGTCCATGTGAGATCTCAGAATAGTACCACATCGTCGTTACTGAGGACTCAAGGGTTTATCTCATGTACCATTTATCATCTTCATCACCACTCATTCTTATTTACTATGAGTTATATATTATTAATATAACTTTTACTTGACCACGGCTAAGTACCCTAAACCAACGGGCGTGTATGAGGAGGTTAATGAGTGTGAATGAAGCTAAAGGTGTGTGCCAAGATCGTAGCAAGTAGAAGGATGTGATCTCTGCCTACGGGTAGGGGTCTACGGGAAAAAGGCGTGATTATGCATGCGTGCATTATGTATATATGTATGTTGACCACGGCTAAATGTGCTAACCAATATTAAAAGGAATCAAACCCATTTTGAATGTTATCTGCAGCATGCAATGTCTGATGTCATCTCTCTGCCAATAGCAGGCACTAATTATATCAACAATGCGACTGTGCAATACAACGCAATTTAAATTTAGTATGGTCTCTTGCAATTATTTCAAACAATAAAACAGTCATAGTGTTGTAAAATAAACATTCTCGGAATTCTCATAATATGCTACCGCTACCACAATGTACATACAGAATTAAAAGCGGCTTTTTGTTTGACAGGATGAACTGAACAGTGATTCAATGAACATTTTAGCAAGTCTCCCAACTAAGCAAGGGCCTTCTTTCAAAAAGCACAGATGAATGTTATCCAGGTCATTATCCTTTACGCAGACCCAGTGCGGTTTGCTTAAACTTAGCTCATTAACGTCAAACTATTGACCAGGGGCCTCCTCTCAAAAACACAGATGAATGGGATCCAGGTTATGGTTCTCCACGCATACCCAGTGCGGTTTGCCTAAGCTTAGCCCATTAACGTGAAACTATTGACCAAGGGCCCCGTTTAAAAAACATAGATGAATGGGATCAAGGTCATGCTCCACTACGCAGACCCAGTGCGGTTTGCTTAAACTTAACCAATAACGTCAAACTATTGAGCAAGGGATCCCTCTCAAAAACAGAGCTAAATGGGATACAGGTTATGCTCCACTACGCAGACCCAGTGCGGTTTGCCTAAACTTAGCTCACTAACATCAAACTATTGGCCAAGGGCCTCCTCTCAAAAACACAGCTAATTGGGATACAGGTTATGCTCCACAACGCAGACCCAGTGCGATTTGCCTTAACTCAGCTCATTAACATCCCACTATTGACCAAGGGCTTCCTCTCAAAAACGCAGATGAATGGAATGCAGATCACGCTCCATCACGAAGACCCAGTGCGGTTTGCTCAAACTAAGCCCTTTAACGTCCCACTATCGACTAAGAGCCTTCTCTTAAAAACACGAACACCTCTTACAAACTCTTATGAACAAGCAAGTGATGGATTAAGAATATCTTTGTAACAATTCCCGCGCTACTTTAATTTCCCGAAAAATCGAGAAACTATTCAACACGACACGTGTTTCGCCCTTACACAGGGCATCTTCAGGTAAGATAGGAGCCTCAGAACAACGATGTCTTCACGACCAACGCTGAAACGCATCTTTAAAGTAGCGCGGGAATTGTTACAAAGATATTTTTAATCCATCACTTGCTTACAATGGATTTCCGCAAAGTAACGCCTAAATCAATAAATTAATTCTTATGAACATTTTTTTTTATTATTGATGGCCATGGAAATTAGCGCTTCTTCGATAACGCGATGATTGCCGATTTGTAATATTTACCGCCGGGTACTGTACTGCAACATCTTCAGTATAACTTCGTAATCTCTTAGTGGCGTCATCAGGCGTATGAATAAACAAAATCGCTTCAGCCAGCTTGCCTACGTAATATTTGTTTATTTTGCCAAGACAATTCTGTTTCATACAGAATTTCATGTGTACAGTTAGCGTTTTAATAGTTGGTAGGACCCAAAGCGTTATACATTTCTCAACACGACCTATCGCTCTTGATAATAGAGACGAGCTTTAATGGCGCTTTAGATGTTACTAACTAAATAATGCTGACTGTACACAATTAGATACCAGAATGGAATGTAACTCTTACTAAAGACTCGAAATGTTAAGTTAAACATCAGAAAGTATATCACGACGCCTATAAGCACCGACACTAGCAACTTTCTGTAATAGAGTTTAAAGTTTGACGCGCGTATAGGGAATCGGCCAGTATCTGGGGTTTTTTTTTAATGTGATACGTCATAATGACTACATCCTGCCTGATGATAAGCAGTCGATGCAGTCCAATAAGAAAATGAAAGCGCTTTATAACGTGAAATAAGCACGCTATAAAGCGCATCCACTCATGACGGCCTGCTAAAATGCCGTTTCACGCCCCGCTTAAAAGACCCGGGATCATAGGAAATAGGAAACACATGAGCCGGCAGCGAATTCCAGAGCTTAGTGGTCTTGCTCAGAAACGACCTCACAAATTTCTTGGTTCGAGTGCTGATATTCTGCACAGTATGAGGATGGTTTCGAAGACCAGCACGTGTTGTTCGGGAGAGGGAAGGAGAGGGCGGGATGAGTTCGAAAAGCTCCTCAGAACACTCGCCGTAGTAGTTCCGGTAAAAGACACTGAGAGATGCTATGTCTCTACGCAGCTGTAGATCGGGGTAGATAGGGTTATCGTGGGTTTCCATTTATGCCAAGAGGCGACGTGAATTAACGGGCGTGGAGAAATAATTGTAAATCAACAGTCTATTTTGCAATTACAATTAAAATCCAAATAAGGCACTTTGCCACCGAAATCTAATTATGTATGTTCATCATAATCATCATCATCATTTCAGCCATCTGAAGTCCACTGCTGAACATAGGCCTCCCCAATTGCTTTCCACGTAGATCGATTCTTTGCCGCCTGCATCCACCGGCTCCCCGCCGCCCTGACCAGATCATCGGTCCATCGCGTATTATTATGTAGTATGTATGTTATTGACTACTAAAAGAGTTATAATATTCCTCGAATAGAAGTGTAGCCAAAGAGTATTTTGTAGCAAAATAGTTAGAATTGTACTCAATATGTCATACAACGTAGTTATTCGTGGGCACCTACATACGACGCGACAATCGCGTTCACACTGAATCGATAACTAATTAATGTGGCCCAAACAAGGCTTGCACGAACGCAGGATATGTTGTGTATAACATTACTACAAATTGAGTGCAATGCAGGTACGAACTGTAACTTTATAGCATTATTACTGGTCTGGGTGTTTTTCTATGTATATTAAGTATGTATTTACAAAAAAAAAGTATTTATGTATTTTTATCCGTCATTTAGTATCCATAACACAAGTTCTTAATGATACTTATCTTGGAACTAAATAATTGGTGTAAGTGTCAGAAATATTTTTTTTATTATTTTTATTACTTTGCTTATAGATATAACTTTATTTTAAATTCATAGCGCTCTAGTATTAAGTTATCTCGATAGTTTTAAGTGCCCACATTGCATAAAGTAATTTTTAAATTTTATTTGCAATGTGTGTATGTAAGTGTATGGGGATCCTACCAAGATCTAAGGAAGCCTTGAAGGGAGGTTCCCTGCAAGTGGTAAACCTGCCGATCAACGGACGAGGCTCTGAAGAATATACAAGTTCCCGGAAAGTGGCAATAGGCTCGCCACCTACAACGTGGGTCTAACAATATAGCTGGCGAGATGTGGGCTTTTAATATGCCTTCCCTACCTATCCGGGAAAACAGGCGTGACAGTATGTGTATTAAAATCGATAAAATCGCGAGTAAAGTATGTACTATAAATATTTTACTTTTTATCGGTGTGATTCAAATTAACTTTTCAGTCTGATTTGATTTGTCAATATGAAATCCACTTTTTTTTTTATTTACGTCGGTAACAAAATGCTTCTACGCACTGTCTCCCGGCCAAAGGGAGACCGAGAGAGGTGTGTGGGACTCACCACAGGCAGACACGACCGCCAGCAGAAATACTCACTAAAAATCTTCCGACGACGCCCGCCGCTAGTTGAAAAAGAGGCGGGAGGGCAGTACCTGGGTTGCAGCTCTGACACCCCGCCTGCGGCCAACGTCCCCCGGACCAAAACCGGGAGGAACTTCTCAGAGAGACGCAGTGGACGCGCCCCTCCTACCTCCTTGTGCGACCATAGCGTGTGTGGCCGACTTTTTCGGAGGGTCTATGGTTAGACAGCAGGGGACCCTGCCCCCGCTGCCTAAGACCCTCCTGGCGCTGTTTATGGGGGCCTCCTGGCCCACCCGCTGCGCCCTCCACAGGTCCCTCTTAGTTTCCCCCCCGGTAGTCAGTACTAAGGGCACTCAGAATTGCCAATCTCTGGATGTTACCTTTTCGCTAGCGCCCTCTGCGCCCTACCGGGAGGTACTCGGCCCCCCCCCCACGACAAGGTGGAGACCAGTCCATACCATATGACCATATGACCATATGATATCCACCTAGGCCATGGAATCGCAGCGAAGTAGTATCTTAACGTGGTCAAAAAAATAATGACATACAGTGTAGATTACTCTGAATTTTTTTTTTGTTTTCTACTAGTTTACCATTGTGGTTTCGTGAGTCAAATTATTTTGACTATAATGCGTTTGTTATCAAGTTCGCCTCTGTTTTACTTTCATGTGTGCAATAATAAGTAAAATAAATAAATAGTCCAAGTACGAACTAAAATATACCTTTTATTTTAACCGCAAAGCCCAAAGTACAACATATCCTGGTCAAGAAATATGAAATGTCATCTTGTCGCAGTATCGGTTTCAAAGAGAATATAGACTCGAAATCTTGTTACCTGCAAAGCTTCCTGTCGTGTAACAAGTTTTCCAATACTGTAAAGCCTCGTACTCACTGAGTCTCGCGACACTGCAGCTTGCCGATCGAAGTCGGTCGACATAACCCGATATCGATTGGTTCCAATTATAAAGTATCGTATCGTATCGTATAAGTACAAGTATATCGTATCGTAATTCTGACAAAGAACCCATTTGCTTTTATTTCTTTATTATGGTACCGCTTATATCTCTTTCATTGTTGTTAAAAGAAATATATTGAATTTCCATTTTGTGTGTGAATAATTGACGAATCTAAATGATCATGTTTATCTTTAAGTATATTTTATTTTATATTTTCAAATGAGCAGTGATAGCCCATTGATAGCAATAGCAATAGACTGGAGGTCAGAGGGTCTATGGTTCATTCCACGCTCCTATAACTTTCCGAAGTTATGTGCGTTATTATCGCTTGCTCTGCGTCTCGGAATATTAAGCTTTTGGTCCCGGCTGTGGTGAACATCGATGCCAGTCGTTATAACGAAGTAAGTGCCATCTAATATCCTGACAGCTGGTTAACCCTTTTAATTAATGACGACCGATATGGCGTGGAGGTCAGTATACCTGCACTTCACTCGAGAGGTCGTGGGTTCGATTCCCACACAGGACAAATCTTTGTGTGCATGAACATGAATATTTGTTCTGGTCTGGGTGTTCTCCTATGTATCTTAAGTATGTATTTACAAAAAAAAAGTATTTATATATGTTTATCCGTTATTTAGTATCCATAACACAAGTTCTTAATGATACTTATCTTGGAACTAAATAATTGGTATGATTGTAAGAGAATATTTATTTATATTTTAATATATATATTTATTTAATTATGTTTCCCTTTGGGTTGCGGATGTGGAAATAAACTGGGAAGCCCTATGTTCAGCAGTGGGCTTCTAGTGGTTCTGATGATGGTAAGTAGTAGTAGTAGTGATGATCTTCCCCAGTTTCCATTGGCATGGCGGTGTGTGATCTCCCTTGATGAGAACAATGGTTCCCACCGTCAGCTTGTCTTCCCTGGCTTCGTCGTTTGCTTCGCTGCTACAAGAGGCCCGAGTAGCCACTTGAGAATCCTTCCCAGAAGGATTGGTAAATCTGATTCGTCTTCAAGCCCCGACCCTGCCGTCCTTGGTTCTGCCACCAAGCGGCACTCGGTCGCGCCCACGTCGCTGTCGGCGGGCGACTCAGTGCATCGCCCTGCCCTAGGCCTCGTTTTCAGTGGCATGGCACTCAGTTTCCACGTCGCTGAAGTTGATCTGTGACACTACGCGACATTCGGTCGACCGAGCGGTATGCTTATTTTCTCGCGTGTAAAGCGTGCATGCCACTGACACTAAAGGCATGTTTTCCTCTAGTATATCAGCGGCTTTATCTGCCATCCGAGAGAACGTTGGAGGATTTAATTTAAAACTTTCCTATTGTGTTATAAATATGAGAAGCCACTGGCAAAGTTGAGAGAGTAGATAGTTATGCTACTTTACAAAACTATTTACATTATTTACTTGTAAGTATTTATGCCGGATAAGTATTTTTTTAAGAAAATTTTAAAATAATAATATGTGACTCGTGGTATCCATAATTCAATTCAATGTTTATTGCACTCCATAATTTTTTACATAAGGTCTTACATCTACACAAGTTACAATTATGAACCCTGTTGGGCACCCTGTTAATCATGATGCAGTAAACAACGCAAATAACGAAAAGACGTTCTGGAATAAAAATAGGATGAACAGTCGAATGAAGTATGAGACGAACAAATATAATTTTTATTAGTAAATGCTACTCGTTAAATGCATAACGGCATTACTAATTATAATTATCCTTTCATAAGAGAGATATATCTGAGCGGCGATAGCCCAGTGGCGAGACCCCTTGCCTTTAAATTCAGAGGGTCTCGGGTTCAAACCGCCACCAGGCTTAACTCTAACTCGAGCACCTATGACTTTTCGAAGTTATGTGCGTAATTATCGCTTGCTCTGCGTCTCGGAATATTAAGCCGTTGGTCCCGGCCGCCATGAACAACTATGGCAGTCGTTATCAAGAATTCAGTGCCTTTTAACATCCTGACAGCTGGTTTAACCATAGAATGATGTTTCCCTCTGGGTTGCGAAGGTCAGACGGCAATCGCTCCACGTAATAACTGAAATTCAGTCAAACCTGGTTGAACCAGAGAGCAGACCCTGGGCTCTAAGCTTAAGTCTAGGGCAACTGGGATAATGCTAGGATATGATGAGAGAGATATATCTCAATTTCCACCATCACTAGTTCTATCGACACCGACACCCTCGTATCGTAAACGTAGAAGGCGACTAAGGGAATGGAATTTCGTCTAGTAGCAATAACACCGTCTCACCAATTGACACATTTCATCTAGAGATACATATATTCATACATACATACGTTTACGCTTGTTTCCCTATAGGGGTAGACAGAGGCATATTATACGCCCACACTTCGCCAATTGTGTTGTTGGTCCCACGTTGGCGAGCCTATTGACGCTTACCGGGAACTTCTATGTTTGCCAGAGCCTTGTTCGTTAATTGGCAGGTGCACCACTTGCAGGTGAGGTTGGCTTGGGCTCCAATGATAATGGTAGGATCCCTGTACATCCTTATCTAGAGATCTCTGCGCTAAAATTACTACTTAAATTAGTAAATAGTTTTTGCCTATGCAAAAATATAATCTATATTATTTAAAATAAGTTGTAGCAAGATTTCTGCCTTCTTTCAAAAGGACATATCGCCTCTTCGCGTAAAAACTACATAAATGTCTAGAATTTACAAAAAGAAATGGATATGTTTATTAAATTACACGTTAAACATGTAAAACGCTCCCCTGAAAAAAATGAAAATTAAGACATTATCTACTTTTAGTACGAAGAGACGAAATGGCTTTTAAATTGAAATAAACATATGATGTTAAAATGTAGTTTCATATGACATTTAAACACTGTATAACATTGTTTTACACCTTAACAGATGACTGAAAAACCGTAGCTCGGGACGTAAAATTCATTAATTTTACACACAGAGTGCAGGGCATTAATAAAGAACTTTTCCTGTTAAGATGGCCGTCTACGTTCTGTTTGGTCTTGTTTCTAGATTTATGTGCGGTGAAACGTTACATTTTGACTTAGAAAAAAGATATGAAGAAGTTTCCCTCAGACATTTTACACAAATTAAGAAAGAGAACTTGTAATGTGGATAAAAGTTCATGCCAAATTATATATCGTGGGGACAGTGCAAATCCGCGTAAGCGGTATTGGATAATCCGCGTAACTGATAAAATTAGCTAATTTGAGTTGATGCGCGTAATTGTGTCAGAGCCTAAATTATATACTTTTAGAATATCTTTTTACAACGAAAAAAAGAACATAATATAATAAATTATATAATGTGTAAAAATGAGCCAAGATTTGTCGAAATAAGAAACTAATTAAGATTTTTTACTTTCCCCTGTGAAACTAGATCTATTGCAGATACCCGGACTTTACGAATGGTAGGCTCGCGGATTTGCACTATCCCCGGCGATATAGCTTATTAAAAACATTTATATAAATATTTTAAATCATATCATTAGATAGATCAAAGCTGAAATACTCCGATATAAATATAAAAGGTTTCTGCAATTACACCAAGTATGGATACTAAATAGCGAAAAAACATACATAAATTCCTTTTTTTTTAAAATATATATAGGTATAGGAAAATAACCAGACCAGAACAAATATTCATGTTCATGCAAACAAAGATTTGTCCTGCGTGGGAATCGAACCTACGACCTTAGGAGCGGAGAGCGGGTATCGCCACCACGCCATATCGGTCGTCTTAATCACTTAGAGAGGACGGGAGAAAATAGCAGCGTTATAAAACATATTTCTGCCAAAAAAACTAGTCGTCGGCCGGTTGGTCTCTTTAGGTATCGCTGGACGCGAGACGACTCCCGGCCACCATAGGCGCTAACTGGTAAGTAATGGTTAACTCGCCGCCTGTCTGTCTTATATATATACTAGCGGTCGCCCGCGGCTCCGCCCGCGTGGATGTCGGTTACCGCTACAAAATGCCTGCCCAGAAAAGACACGGTCAGCAAAATGATTCCCAGGTCAATTCACAGACACCGACACTACGACGACGCAGTCATTATCCGCAGGCTGCATAGATTGTCTTTATGTGGATGTTAAAGTTGTTAATGATGAAAATATTTAAATGTAATTAATACTAAGTTTTCACTCCTACCGGCCCGGAGTGCAACCCGTTGTTTTGGGATAGATAACTAAAGCGATTATTGTAAAGCTTCTCTATAAACAACATTTGACGTAAAATTATTTTCAGGTAACAAAATAAACTGATGGCCGGGAGCCTCGACCCGTGATAGGGCGCCGTGCAGCAGAAATCGTAATAATTTAATTTCGCCATATCTTCAAAACCAAACGTCAAATTTTGATCATTCAAAGACTAAATATTATCTAGATTATTTTGATAAGGATTAATATCATAAGTAAATTAAATGCGTTTAAATTTAGCACAATAAAAAAATGGTTGTTATGCCTCACTCGACATAGATAGGTATAGTGTGTCGCGGACTTTTTAGTAGATATTTATAAGATCTACAATTAATTAGCACATTTTGTGGTTCTATCTAATGTAAAAGAATATTTTTTTATTTTTTATAGTTTAGGCTGCGTACGCAAAATGAGTAACTGTCCTGGTTGATTTTTTACACTTTGTGTCCGAAAAACCCATATATCTTACGAAACCCTATTTTTTTACAAATTAAAATTTTGCCTATGTTACTCACTAATAATGGAGCTTTCTAATGAAAAAAAAAATTAAAGTCGGTCCAGTACTTTTTGAGTTTATTCGTTACTCCCCCCCCCCCCCTCCCGTACCCCAGTGAGCCTACATCGCATGCTGGTTAGCTGAGCGCGGTGAGCGGCAACCACGCGACTTTTTTCTAATACTTGCATTTTTAAACTCGTGATATCTTCCAAATGAAATGTCCGAATTGAATAATTCAAAAAGTTATAAAAAGGTATTGAAGCCGTCTTGAATATAAAGTAATTTTTTTTGATAAGGATTAATACCAAGGTACAAATATAAAGCCTTTTCAAGCGGCGGCATATAAATAAAATTTTTAGAATAAAAAACCGCTTACTGTGACGTAACTATAATATTTAGACATATGCTGTCGCGACACTTTTTGTAGATAATGATGAGTTCTGCAAAGTCGTAGTACATGATTTTGTTCTATCATCAATAGTTTTCGCTGCGCACGCTACGTAAGGAATTTTTCAGGTCATTTTTTTACACCTTGGGTTACATTATTGGATTTTTAGTAAGGATAATATAGCCTATGTTACTCGGGGATAATGTAGCTTTCCAAAGGTGGAAGAATTTTTGAAATCGGTCCAGTAGTTTCGGAGCCTATTCGTTACAAACAAACAAACAAACAAATCTTTCCTCTTTATAATATTAGTATAGATATAGATAAGTGACAGGCCGCGTCAACGGCGCGTTAATATTCTACGCGCGCCACAAACAGTTGTCAGTACACTGAGGGGCGCCCGGGGAGGAGACCAAGTCTGCCGGGATTCCGGGACTGTTCAAAAGGGTTGCCGCGACCCAGGGATATAGCAAGCTCATGAAGGAACATGGGTCGTTTTTATTCTGTAAAAGTCTGACACACCCTCCTTCTCCACCCACAGCGGGAGACAGTCATTTGATGATTTTCCATCCGAAAAATAAATGCATTGCTGGAGGGATAGAGTAGGAGCTAATCTTCGCAAACAAAACGATGGCTGGCGTACGAACACTTAGAACCGGGAAATATCTCATATCGGGGGCCAAGACACACACATGCGAATAAAAAAAAGTATCTATAGGTCACAGGGACGAAGTTGCGGAAGGCCGCTAGTTTTTGATATTTACACGCCTGACAAAATAAAATATACTTTATTGTCTTTAAGATCAAATGATCATAAAGTTTCCTTATTCAATAAAAGAAAAATGGATACTTACTGTTAGAAGATGTCGTCTGTAAAATTTATGTATTCTAGTAAATAAACAATTGAATCTTGAATTCACACCAAACAATCGATAGCTATTCACGTTCCATATAATATTTATGTCTCCGTCAATAAAACCAGGTGTCTTATCTCTTGGGATATATAAACACTTTCCATTTCTCTTATAACGTAACAAATGTATATACGCTCTTTGAAGATATAAATAATACATCGGCTAGCAATAAAGTTCACTTGGGTTCGACAACTAAAAATAAATCTTTTCAATATCAGGAGTTCCTGTACTATAACTTTTATTTATCTTCGGAATAACTCTCTCGGTACATACCTAATCCTATTATTGAAATGGATCTTTTCGGAGAAGATTTAGCGTATATGTCGTGGGTTCCTTTCATCACTACTTCATGTAACACACTTTTAAATTGACGAATTTTGTTGTCTTAATAGAATCTTGTTTTGTTAGTACAGCTTTGCTTGTATTTTTTGTTATTACCGATTTTGTGTCTATAGAGGCAATAGCCCAGGGGCAAGACCCCTTGCCTTTAAATTCAGAGGGTCTCGGGTTTAAACCCTATGACATTTCGAAGTTATGTGCGTAATTATCGTTTGCTCCGTGCCTCGGAAAGCAAGTTAAGACATTGGTCCCGGCTGTCATGAACATCTATGGCATGGCGTTTTTAGTAAATCAGTACTCTCTAACATCCAGAGCTGGTTTAATCAAAGAATGATGTTTCCTTCTGTGTTGTGACGGTCAGACGACAGTCGCTCTATGTAAGAACTGAAATTCAGCCAAATCTGGTTAAACCAGTTAGTTAGCAGACCCTGGGCCCTAAGCTTAAGTCTAGGGCTACCGGGATAATGCTAGGTTACGATAATTACCGCTTTTGTTACCATATATTTTTGTGGCGTAGTGTCGGAATAGTATAATGTCGGGGTACAGTATTGTCGGAGAAATAATATCTTCTTCTTCCTCTTCTTCATACTTCTTCTCAATATGATTATTGGGATAAAGTAATGTCGGAGTAACGCGGAGCGCTCGTAGCTCCGCGGTGCTTGGTGGTCGGAAACAATCACCATAGTAAAGCAGAGTTAACAGAGGTCAGTCCTTGGATGGGTGACCGTTTGTGTGGCATTTGATATCGAGCGTTTCCGTGCCGTTCCGTCCTTCTTCGGAAGGCACACTAAGCCGTTGGTCCCGGTTATCTCTAAATCTGGTAGTCGTTAAGCCTAAATGGGCGGCTTGAAAAATTCTAACAGCAGGACGCCATACACCTGCCTCCGCCAATCCGCACTGGGTCAGCGATGTGGAGTATGACCCAATACCCTTGCACTATACCAATATGTGAGAGGAGGCTCGTGCTCAGTAGTGGGACGTTAATGGGCTGAAATGATAAACGCGGAGTAACGTCGGAGTCGAATTAACCTGGTGTCGGAGTGGTAGTTATTCGTCCATACAATCACGCCTGTTTCCCCGAAGGGGTAGCAAAAGGCATATCACAGGTCCACATTTCGACTATGTATTTGTTGGTCCCAAGTAAAAGGTTGCGAGCCTATAACCGCTTCGTGAGAACTTTTATGTTCGCCGGAGTCCTCGTCCTTTCATTTTCAGGTGCACCACTTCCAGAAGAGGGCTCCTAAGATATTGATAGGATTCCTTTCCACCGTTAATTCATTCCGTTTTAGATTGCATAGTATTGATTAACCGACATCAGCCAAATACCAACGAAATAATTATAAGACGATAACAAAAGGTACTTAAACAGATTAACTTTTGCGGTCAGTCGCCAAAAATGGCTAGCATCTCGTTTAATTTAGCCAGTCATGTCGGGAACATTTCTCATTTCATTGCGCTGGTATTTGAAGGCATGATGTTTTTATTAAATTTAAAGGCTCTGCCCTCAGCTGCGTTCGAATATTTGTTAAATTACTTATTGTGATTTCAATTCTCAGATAGGACAAATCTTTGTTTCACTAAATATGAATACATACATAATGTCACGCCTCTTTCCCGTAAAAGGAGGCAGAGATCACATCCTTCCACTTGCTACGATCTTGGCGCACATTCTTAGCTTCATTAACACTCATTAACCTTCTCATACACGCCCGTCGGGTTAGGGTACTTTTGCTTGCCTTTTCTCCAAAATCTTCTTGATTTAGTCATTGAAAGTCTCACGTGGTCTTCCCCTCTAAACACTTCCATTCACTTATGCATCATAAATCACTTTCGTTAGTCTACTTTCATTCATACTCTCAACATGACCAAACTATCTAAGCATACCTTTGTACTTCGTCTTTTTCATGTAAGGCTTTTTTTTGTTATTGTTTTTTGTACAATAAAGAATATATGTACCTTTCTAAATTATTGTCACTATATCTTCTTGAGATGAATAAACGTGTATTTTGAGTTTTTTTATGTAATCCACGCGATCATATAATTCTGTAATTTCTTTCCAGATATTGACGTGTAGTAGCGGAGAAGGGAAGTGACGGAGTAGCCTAGAGTAGCCTTAGAGTGAAAGAATCGCTTAGTGATGGAGTAACGTTGTGAAAGATTAGCGCTGTGTCGGAGTAGCAATAAATTTATAATAATGTGACTTGTACGTGTGTACGACTATCATTATCATATCATTTCTATAAAAAAATCAATTGGCTACGTATCATCATCGACATCATCTCAGGTTATCACCGCCCCCCCCACTAAGCACACCTCCTTACACAAACATAGCAACAAATATCATATCATGACAAGAAGTCGCCTCCTATGCTAGGACTATATGAGTGAAGAACTACCACGTAGACCATTTTTTTTTATTTTTGTTGGAAAATAATACCCACATTTACCTACCTGGTACTAACATTTTACACATACATACTTACAGACACTCGGTTATCACTAAATGTGGTAGACGTTAAGCCATGTTAGTGGCCTAATTGGGCGGCTTGGAAAATTCTAGCAGCAGGAAGCCATACACCTGCCTCCGCCAATTCGCAATGGGTTAGCGTGGTGGAGTATGACCCAATACCCTCGCACCCTGATATACATTCACAATTATATAATTGGGCCCACGTAATGGATGGCGAGCCTGTTTCCGCTTACCGGGAACTTTTATTTCCACCAGAGCCATGTCTTTCGTCGGCAGGTGCACCAGTTGCAGGTTGCGGTCTCGTCTGCCGCAGTGAGCCCCACACTCCCCTCTCGGTCCCCCCTTTGGCCGGGAAGCAGTGCGTAAAGGCATTTTGTCACCGAAGTAAATTAAAAAAAAAAAAGGGCTTCTTTGGTCTTGGTAGGATTAAAATTTTAACGTGCCTTTACTAGGTGCTCGGACACGTTCACCATTGATTTCCAAAGTCGGTCCCCGGTTTGTATAGCATTTAATATGCGTGCTCCTGGACTATGTATAAAGAAAATATATAAGTTATTCATAACATTAACAAAACGGGTTTGCGTATTGTTATATTTTCAACATTTCTTTATAACCCTTGTTTGTAGAAGCTTTCATTTGTCATATCTTTAGTCAATAAGATAGGCTTCTGCTTAAGGGTATCTATTTATTTTGTATCTAACAAGGGACTTCATTATATAAAAGCAAATTGGAACACAACTTAAGGGTCCTCTGCTAGGCACAGAGGTACAGATGAGAACTAAAAACTTCAATTAAAAAGTATGAGACCAATTTTTTAAGCTTATTTAGCGTTCTGTCGAGAAATAACACTTTATAACCAAATCGGTTCTGCTCTAGACTTACGCTTAGGGCTCCGAGTGTGGTTACTAATCTATCCTTCTTTTTCTTGTCTTCTTTATCTCGTCCCAGATTATTATCAGATATGTTGTAGGATGAGGTAGATTGGAGGCAGTATGTTATAGCAAGTCGGAACCACTGTCCCAGACCACCTTATTAAACAGGACGTCGGATCTATTAAGTATCTTAACTGAATTGGGTTATAACAGTGCGTGGGATAAAAAAAGGTGTAACCAGATTTGGCTGAATTTCAGGTACACAGAAGGTCTTATATTATATGATTAAACAGGATATTGAAAGGCACTAACTTCCTAATAACAACTGCCATAGATGTAAAAACACTCACACCACAGACATGAATATACAATATATTAGGTCGGGGAAAAAGTCTTTTCGCATAACGTAGGTATAAACATATTATAAAATTTTTTTGACTGTACTATTTGTGTCTGGCTGGTTTTGGTAACATTAAAAAGGTTCCATTATAAAGAAAAAAAAAAAAAAAAAAAAGTTGTTTCCCGCTATTTTTCATTTGTATTTCTCTCCGTTAAAATGAGTGAATCTAATGAAGAAATTCGATACATTTTAAAATTTTATTATAAAAAAGGCAAAAATGCAACTCAAGCAGTGAAAAAAATTTGTGATGTTTATGGACCTGATGCAGTGTCAGTAAGAGTAGCACAAATTTGGTTCAAACGTTTTCAGTCCGGAAATTTTGATGTTAAAGATGCACCTCGCTCTGGTCGCCCTGTTACGAATAAAATGGACGCCATTTTTGAAAGAGTGGAGCAAGATCGGCATATTAGTAGTTACGATGTAGCTGAAGAACTGGGAATTGACCACAAAACAGTTTTGACCCATTTGAAGAAAGCTGGTTATACAAAAAAGCTCGATATTTGGGTGCCACACGAGCTCACTCAAAGAAACTTAATGAACCGTGTACTCATTTGCGATTCATTATTGAGACGTAATGAAACCGAGCCGTTTTTGAAGAGATTGATAACTGGCGATGAAAAGTGGATCACGTACGACAAGAACGTGCGAAAAAGGTCGTGGTCGAAAGTTGGCCAGGCTTCACAGACTGTGGCCAAACCTGGCCTAACACGAAATAAGGTGATGCTGTGTGTATGGTGGGATTGGAAGGGCATTGTTTATTATGAGCTTTTACCGCCCGGCAAAACCATCGATTCTGATCTTTACTGCCAGCAACTAATGAGATTAAAGGAAGCAGTCGAGAGAAAACGGCCGGAATTGATCAACAGGAAGGGTGTGGTCTTTCATCACGATAACGCTAGACCACACACATCTTTAGCCACTCAGCAAAAATTAAGAGAGTTCGACTGGGAGGTCCTAGTGCATCCACCATATAGCCCTGACCTTGCGCCTTCAGATTTTCACCTGTTTCGGTCTCTGCAGATTTCGGTTTACGTTTACGGTTCTTTAGGTTCTGTAAGGTTGACCTCAAGAGAGGACTGCCAAAACTATTTGTCCCGTTTTTTTGATCAGAAGTCCCAAAGTTTCTACAGTAACGGGATAATGTCTCTGCCCACAAAATGGCAGAAAGTTATTCAACAAAACGGTACATATATATTGTAAATAAATGTAAATAAACTTTGAAAAAAATGTCTTGACTTTTCATACAAAAATACGAAAAGACTTTTTCCCCAACCTATTATAACACAAACGCATGTAGTTCTTCGCATTTTCAAACCGCGACCAATCGTCGAGAATGTCCGCCTCTACATACAGTACGTATAAAGGCGCTCATCTGTTGTTGTTTTTTATATACTTTTTATATTATTTTATAACATGAACGATTTTCCATATAAAATATTTATCATCAATGGCATCAGAGTCGATTAATCAGTTTGGATTTTCTCATCACTAAATAACGGCAGTGACGTCACAGTAGGTGTTAATAAGCAGGCATATTTGATTTCAATATAACTGTCTGCTGAAGATGATCGCGAATCGCGTAGATTGTGTGTACTTAAATAAATGTTGTGCGATCCATGTAATTACTAACACCTAGAATTAATATTTATTATTATTTCATTATATATATATATATATATATAGATATATATACCAACACGAGTGTAGAACTTGAAATAAATGAATAATAAAAATAATAAATCGTGATACTTGCGTTATCTGTTATAATTCTAAAGCTGTGACTCACACACATAATAGGTTGGGGAAAAAGTCTTTTCGTATTTTTGTATGAAAAGTCAAGACATTTTTTTCAAAGTTTATTTACATTTATTTACAATATATATGTACCGTTTTGTTGAATAACTTTCTGCCATTTTGTGGGCAGAGACATTATCCCGTTACTGTAGAAACTTTGGGACTTCTGATCAAAAAAACGGGACAAATAGTTTTGGCAGTCCTCTCTTGAGGTCAACCTTACAGAACCTAAAGAATTCTGCAGAGACCGAAACAGGTGAAAATCTGAAGGCGCAAGGTCAGGGCTATATGGTGGATGCACTAGGACCTCCCAGTCGAACTCTCTTAATTTTTGCTGAGTGGCTAAAGATGTGTGTGGTCTAGCGTTATCGTGATGAAAGACCACACCCTTCCTGTTGATCAATTCCGGCCGTTTTCTCTCGACTGCTTCCGTTAATCTCATCAGTTGCTGGCAGTAAAGATCAGAATCGATGGTTTTGCCGGGCGGTAAAAGCTCATAATAAACAATGCCCTTCCAATCCCACCATACACACAGCATCACCTTATTTCGTGTTAGGCCAGGTTTGGCCACAGTCTGTGAAGCCTGGCCAACTTTCGACCACGACCTTTTTCGCACGTTCTTGTCGTACGTGATCCACTTTTCATCGCCAGTTATCAATCTCTTCAAAAACGGCTCGGTTTCATTACGTCTCAATAATGAATCGCAAATGAGTACACGGTTCATTAAGTTTCTTTGAGTGAGCTCGTGTGGCACCCAAATATCGAGCTTTTTTGTATAACCAGCTTTCTTCAAATGGGTCAAAACTGTTTTGTGGTCAATTCCCAGTTCTTCAGCTACATCGTAACTACTAATATGCCGATCTTGCTTCACTCTTTCAAAAATGGCGTCCATTTTATTCGTAACAGGGCGACCAGAGCGAGGTGCATCTTTAACATCAAAATTTCCGGACTGAAAACGTTTGAACCAAATTTGTGCTACTCTTACTGACACTGCATCAGGTCCATAAACATCACAAACATTTTTTTCACTGCTTGAGTTGCATTTTTGCCTTTTTTTTATTTATAATAAAATTTTAAAATGTATCGAATTTCTTCATTAGATTCACTCATTTTAACGGAGAGAAAAACAAATGAAAAATAGCGGGAAACAACTTTTTTTTATTTTTTTCTTTTCTTTATAATGGAACCTTTTTAATGTTACCAAAACCAGCCAGACACAAATAGTATAGTCAAAAAAAATTTATAATAAGTTTATACCTACGTTATGCGAAAAGACTTTTTCCCCGACCTAATACAATTGACACTGACAGACAGTTAACAAAATTCAAAAGAATGACACAACGCTAATCAGAGTATGAACCATGCCCTCGACATCAATATGGTCCCTTAAATCAAGATAACCCTTTAACCCACCGATTTCGTTTGTCATACATATCAACGTTTTTATTTGTTGGGTGTTGACAGAGCGACTGCTCTATTTATTAATAGGAGGTTGTCTTTATTAGAGTCACAAGAGCCGGATTTAGATACAAATTTTCATAGCAATCTGTGACTTCGAGTAATTCGGAGACTCCATGTACAATAAAAAAAAGTTGCTCATTATAGTGCAGTGTGGTACCGGCCTAGAAAAGTACCACCGCCTAATCTCGCGGGGAGTCGTAAGAGTCCACCAGGAGAAATGACATCAGTCATCCTTTTTTTTTTTTTTTTTATCGTCGGTAAAAAAATGCTGTTTACGCACTGTCTCCCGGCCAATGGGGGGACCGAGAGGGGAGTGTGGGGCTCACTGCTTCAGACACGACCACCGCAGTCCTACCCACTAAAAAACTTCCGACGACGCCCACCGCTGTTGAAAAAAGGGCAGGCGGTCAGTGCCTGGGTTTGTAGCTTCTGGCACCCCGCCCGCGGCCAACGTCCCCCGGATCAGAACCGGGAGGACCTCCTCAGAGAAGCGCAGTGTGTCGCGCCCCCCCTACCTCCTTGTGCGGCCATGGCGTAACTGGCCGACTTCTGGGAGGGTCTATAGCTAGACGGAAGGGGCCCCCTGCCCCTGCCGCCTAAGACCCCCCAGGCGCGGTTGGACGGGACTTGAAACTACCTATAATCATAGCAGGAATTCTAATCAGGAGCTTAAAGCTTATAACTTTGTTCTACAAATAGTAGGAATACTTTTTATGTAAGGAAAATTCATAATACTTACTGAAAACACGATAAACATAATAACCCAACTTCGGCGGGTGAAAACTAGTGCTTTCATAAGCTGCAACAAAATACGAAGCTTAACATATAACTTACTATACATACAGCTAACTGTGTTGCGGTAACACAAAGTTAAACAGCGGTTATACTTGCAGGGAAGCATATTTTAGGCCAACTTTGACCTTATTTGTTACTTGTCCGAGTATAATTTGTGAGGTGGAGGACGACTACCGAGATGATAATCTTAGCCTATTAATGTCCCATTAATGAGCCCAAATTGTATTGTATTGTATTGTATAGTATAGAATGTTATTGTTTGATTAATTTTAATGTTACTGTTATGTTATGTGAAAGATAATGTGAACGAGCGTATCTCGCCCACAAGCTTTATAGCTTGGCGAGGAATATATGTTTCAAAAAAAAAAAAATATAATTGAGGACGGCCTCCCACCCGATGGACCGATCTGGTCAAGGCGGAGAGCAGCCAATGGATGCAGGCGGCACATACAAGGGTAGGCCAAACATATGGGAAGGCCTATGTTCAGCAGTAGACGTCAAATGGCTAAAATGATGATGTTGATAAATAGACCCAATCTACCTACATATAAAAATTACGCCTGTTTACCCTAAGGGGTAGCGGGAGGCATATTATTTGTCCACACATCGCCAATTATATAGTTTGCGCCACGTAATTCGTGGCGAGCCTATTGTCGGGCACTGTTATGTTCGCCAGAGCCTCATCCAGGCGCATCACTTGCAGGTGAGTTTGGCTTTGGCTCCTTAGGTCTTGCTAGGATCCCTATACACCCTTCTTTTAGATAACTCACAAATCAAGGTGAAAGGAATATTCGTATAGGGAGCGTATTGGCGGAGATAGGCTTTTGGCATGTGGCGTCCTGCTGATATTATTCTTCTAGCTGTCCAAAATCTCAGCTTAACAAAAACAGCTTAAAGAGCCTTCCGCACCACAATCGAAGTCTGACCATGGCATGAAAACGCTCGATTTTACAGACTGCATCAACGTCCACAAAACATGTGCTGTGTGGTTCCGGCCTAGAAAAATATAAAATATACTTTATTGTCATTAAGATCAACAGGATTATTTAGATTCGTCAAATTTTAAATTCGATAATATTTTTTTTAACAAAAGTTTATCTGTCTGTTGTGGTTTTTTCTGAAGATTAGTTAGTCTGTCGGTGACTCTAATCGGGGGGATCTGTCAGTCAGCCTGTCGTGATTCTAAAGGGGAAGAGGATTGTCCGTCAGTCAGTCAGTCAGTCGGTGACTCTAACGAAGTTTCCAAAAAGGCAACGAGATTAAAAAGAAAGTCTCAAGAAACTCATCTCGGCTAGAATAGATATCACGTAACCACCACCACGCCCTCTCATCTCACGGGAAGTCGTAAGAGTCGACGAAGACAAACCTTATCTTACATATTATTATATTGTGTGCTTACATAGTTAAGACAGCCGGTAGAAGACAATAGGAATTCAATTATGTCAGAATGTATAAGCTGTGGCTTGACAGCGCTTCAATGTAAGTAATAGGAGACTATTAAGCTGGGGATGAGATTACGTAATATCTTATTAATATGCAATTATAGTGTTGTATAAGTATCTAATAGGTTCAGCTAACGTTTCATTAATAAAGAATGGGTAGGTATATTAATAATGTGTTCCATGGCCTAGGACAAAACTTAACAAGTGCATGCAAAGTAAGCCATATTTTTTTTAAATAACGGCTTTGTGCGTTTATTACATTAAGCCAGTGTCAAGTATGAGATATATTAATAATACAGAAATCATAGTAAATGAGAAAGTGTGGTGATAAAGATGGTAAACGAGATGCCCACCCCCTAAACTAAAAAGATGTGGGACTATACTGAGATCTCACATGGACTTCTATAATTTGAAAAGTGATAATGCACTGTTTTGTTTGATTGACATATACTCGTGTACATTCACAAACATTTAACTGATATGATGATAATAATCTACCGTTATTACACATTTAATGTTTGAAATATGACAAGTTTTAGAAAATAAAACAAAAGTGCAGACATGGCGCTTCACTTTCCCGCCAAGAAGTCTAAGCCATAATTAAGCCAAACTTGGATGAATAATAATTTCTTTAGTTTGAAATCTAAACTTCTCAGAAGAGAATTCCTTGGATATCTTTCACACTGCCAATGCCAATTAAAATATTGAAATATAAAAATAATTATTGACTATGAATAGTAAAAATAATTTTATTAAAAATACAAATGAGTTTTACTTCGGTGTAAAGTCATCGTACGTAACAAAATAAAAATCATTAATATGTTAATATATGTTCCCTTGGTTACACTTGATTGTCAAGGAACTTCTCAGTCATAACAGGCAAAACCCTCGAAATAATGGATGTCCCTTCGAAAACTAATGACTTTTAATTCAAAACGAAACCAACATATCAATAAAAACAAGTCATATTAAAAATTCTTAAAGTACAAACCTAAATTACCTAATCCATAATATGTCGTACACATTTTTTTTCAAGCTTTATTGTGTGGACGTTATTTCTAGAACGTTCTATATATACAAAGGTACCGACTACATATTGTTTATTGTGTACTGTCTATCGCTATCCCCCAGGAGTATGCAATCAAACTTGCAAATCAAAGAGGATCCAATCTCGTAACAGCATACCGATTCCACTGTAATTAAGCCGGTATGCAATTCCAACACGCATACGTGACCTCATCAATAATTTCGTCAAGTAGTGTTGTGCGAAGACTAATAAGCAGCTGGCTTAAATCCCTGTTCGTTGTTAGTTTATTCTATTCTCATTTCTTTGTATCTTTACGGATAGGGCGTGGAGATCAGTTTATTTTAAATCGTTTCCGCAAAGATGTCTGTTAGTTTTCTAATATTTTAAACACGTAACCAAATTCAAAAAAATTTGAAGAAAGGGCAGGTCAAAAGTACCCTAAGCCGACGGGCTTGTATGAGGAGGTTAATGAGTGTGAATGAACTTAAAACGTGTGCCAAGATCGTAGCTAGTGGAAGGATGTGATCTCTGCTTACCCCTACGGGATAGAGGCGTGACATTATGTATGTATGTATGTATATTTGAAAAAAAAAACAAGTTTTTGTCTCACCTGAGTGAGAATGTATTTAAAAAAAACAAACTTATTTGGACAAGCAACCCTTTGTGTAACCTTTATGTACTTAATTACTGTGTTTAGGTTTCAAAATTCCGTACATCTTCCCTTAAGGTGAAAAAGAGGATTTACGTTTACATCGAAGAGTAAAATAATCAGACAGTAATCAACAAATGTGTTTTCTCAGCCACAAGAACACTGCTTTTCCAAGTCGATAAATACTGAGGAAATCATCATTAAATGTCAGATTCTTAGCGTCAAGAACTGCAGGCCTCCTCGTATGCTTGGCCTCCCCTTGTGTGTGCCGCCTGCATCCATTGGCTTCCCTCCACATTGACCAGATCGGTCCATCGGGTGGAAAGCTGCCGTCTACTATATTTGGGCTCATTATTGGGACATTAATATGATAAGATAATGATCTCGGTAGTCGTCCACCTCACAGATTATACTCGAAATAGTAAGAAATAAAGTTAAAGTTGGCTTTAAATATGCTTCTCTGCAAGTATAACCGCTGTTAAACTTTGTGTTACCGCAACGCAGTTAGCAGTCTATGTTGAGACGCCTGCGTTCACAGACTCTTCACCGCCTTGACTAGATTATCGGCTTGAAGATCTCCTCTACTTCTTTATTTGTTTCGCGTTTTTCTATATGCAGCGCCAACTGCCACTTTTCTCAAACCACCACCACCTTGCAAAACCGTCTTGTTATATCGGTCAATCTAGTTTAACTACGGATTTACTTATTTCTGATTCTATCACGTAGGAACACTTCGATAAATAAATATTTTTCTGATAATTGAACCAATTATTTAGTTCCAAGATAAGTATCATTAAGAACTTGTGTTATAGGTTCTAAATAACAGATAAACATGCTTACTTAATATACACACCACCACCTTGCAAAACCGTCTAGTTATATCGGTCAATCTAGTTTACCTACGGGTTTACTTATTTCTGATTCTATCACGTAGGAACACTTCGATAAATAAATATTTTTCTGAAAATTGAACCAATTATTTAGTTCCAAGATAAGTATCATTAAGAACTTGTGTTATAGGTTCTAAATAACAAATAAACATGCTTACTTAATATACATAGGAAAACACCCAGACTAGAACAAACATTCATGTTCATGCACGTAATAGATACTGGGTATACAATAGAAATGTAAAATAATAACAATTTACTTTAAAATGATTTAATACTTTAAAATATAACTTAAGAAATGTTGTATTAGTAAAAAGTTGAAATAAATCAGTACGAGTTATGACTAGCTTACTCAGTGACGTCACTTGTTTTCGCATCGGTATAAAAGAACAGGGGACGGCAAGCACAGACAGTTGCCGCCTGACTCGCGAGGGGTTCACTACTAGGTACTAGTTAAGGTATGATATATTTCTGTATTTATATACTATTTCAGTTACTGTTTCACATATAAATATAAGTAATCTTTAATGGCTCAATGTTGCTGCCTAAATTATTATAAGGCCATTTCTATAGATAGTATATTATGACCTATTTCGTTGCCAAATAATTTAACATTATATAATTATAATGAATATAATCAATGTTGAATATTACTGTAATGAATTATAAATATTGCTGTTTAAATTATCTTTAATTATTTCCACACATAAGCTATTTAGCATATTTTATAAATATTCTTCCTGATCTAAAGATAAAATGAATTATTGCTTAGTCTAAATTAAAGCATATTGATATCCAATCTTCAATCGGTCTTTTATTTACTTATTCTTATATATCTTACCATATTTGATTAAATAGGTAAGTCTATTTGCTTAAGCCTTATATATTTATATTTAATTTATCTATGTATCTAACATCAGAAGTGGGATCTGTTCTCCCCTCACTAATATTTTTGTTACAAGTTTCAGATAGATTCCATCCTGCTAGAAACTTTCCAGCGGTTCGCGATGACGACGTGGCACTGCCAGTATTTAGTCCAGATTTCTGCGACAGTGGTGCAGACGGCTAGTGCAGAAGTATAGAAGAATTGGCAGAAGAGTTTAAGTGGAGCAGCATAGCAACCGTGGCAGAAGCTGGTAAGGCACTAATTTGATTCAAAACCTGACAGAACTTGGGAAATATTCAAAAATTATTTATCGGATTTCTACTCAGAATTATTAAGCAAGAGAAAAGGTTCGGTTATAGCGCAGTACAAATATATTTTACTTGTGGTAGTGTTATGATGTAAATGTTAGAATTGTCAACCTAAAAAATAAAGAAATTTTGAACAAAATATACTTAATAACTTATCAGGGCCTAGTCAATCAAAAGGTTCTATATTTGATACAAATCTTTTTGCGATAGGTGAACGAAAATGTTTTTCTTGTGATAAATCGCGTCATGTTAAAAGTCACTGCCCTATAATAAATGATTCCACCCTTAATAATACGGATTTCATTATACCTCCAATTTGTCTTAAACAAAAAATATAGTAATTATTGTAAAAAGCCAAATCCACTTGCTACCACAAAGCACAAGATAAATAAATCTAAAACAGATAGCGATAAAAGTTGACTTCTGTTACAATAAGTAATATTTCTGTAAAATCTCCTATTGATATAGGAGCTAGCTGTAGTACAGTTAAAGAATCGTACCTTATTTTTTGCGTCTCAGTGGAGAAGGCGGAGGTAGTTTAGCTTTGTAGTATTTGAAGATCTTTACAAAGTATATTTTAGTTTTAACTAAATTAGTATCGAATACTGTCGGGGATTCAAAACTAAAAACAAAAAGCGTTATACTTTACCGTTTATACATATTGGCCCCATTTAAAAGAGGAGCTGTAAACTTTATAGAAAATAAGATTATTAAGAAGAGTGATACTCCATTTGCAAGTACAGTACTCTTAGTAAAAAAAAGGGGGAAAGTCAGATGGTTCAGATCATTTGTATGTCATTGAACAAAATGATTTAAAAGGATGTTTACCTTCTTCCTCTTATGGAAGACCAGTTTGATCATTTAAGAATTTTAATAATCTTTATCTCAATAGATGTGAAAAATGGTTTCTACTAAATATCGGTTTCAGAAGACTATAAAGTATACTGCATTTTTAGTTTGATACCATTTATAATACCGCATGGTTATTATGTGTTTTTAAAATTGACAACTGTAATAGACCTTTGGGTTTTTGAAAAGCTATCACGAAAGCTTTACTTATTTAAATTTCCTACGTATTTATATTGATGATATTCTTATTTTATTCTCGTCGATTATGGAAGGTATTCAATACTTGGTACAAACCATTTTGGCGTCAAGTTCTGCTGGCTTTAGAATAAATATTAAGAAATGCTAATTCTTAGTAGATAAAATCGAATATATAGGTAGGCAAATTTTTAATGAAGGGGTTCGGCCGAGTAAAGATATATTTTCTGTATTAATTATTTTTTTTACGAAAAGGGCAAGTACGTAAGCCATATGAATTTACTCAAAGTTGAAATCTTGTTGAGATTTCAACTTTAGTAGGCAATTTTAATGTTATCGTTGTTAATCAGTCGTGGCTAGAAATCGCACAAAATAATGATCCTGAAACACAAAGTTTAAAAAATAGTGTTCAAGAAGGAGAAATGGATGTAAATAGATATATAATCAAAAACAGCTTATTACACTATAGAGTAAATCTAAATGGTGAACCAAAGTTGTTTTTACCGGAGGGTACTAGAATTAATGTTTAACGTTTATTTCACGATTAAAATTCTCGTATTACAAGGTAAAACACAAAAAGGTGAATATTTCTGTAGAATGTCATCATTCGTATCATATGTTATAAAATATATTTCACTCTGTCTAGTTTGGCCTTAAGCAAGGATTTCTCCATCCTTTTGCAAAATCTGCTTTGCCTTATCACACTGTACGTTTAGATCGCTCTAGACCATTTTGTCAGGTTAACTAAGGATATAAGCATATTCAATTGTAAGTTGATGAATTTACTAGTACATTGAGTATTGAGACAATGCTCAGGATACTTATACCAATTATTCGTAAAACCTTTACTAGATTCGGTACTCCAGCCCGAGTTATCAAGGAACACATTTTAGTCGCAACCAGATTTAGTCACTTTTTAGAGAATTGCAGATAAAGCATTATTTAATTTCAATTGTAACGGTCAAGTAGAGCGTTATGTATCAACAGTAACCGATGTCTCTTTATGTACTATGTGCAGTGATTTGTCAGATTGGCCGAACGTTCTATGGAAGGTTTAAAAGTCAATTAATATAACCATTCTGAAATCTACTAAATTCTCTCCTTTGCGTTTGCTTATAAGAGTTGAAGCGAATATGCCTTGTATACGGCAAAATTGAATGATGTTCTTGACGTTAATTCTGAAAATTCCCCAATCAATGTACTGGCACAACAGCTTTTAAATTGTGTTGATCAAATATTTAAACAACGTTTTGATGCTTTGAGGCGTGACAATTTCAGATAAGAAATATGTTGTGTACGTTAGCCAGGATCATTGTCGTAGCGAAAAACTATATCCTAAGTTTAGAAAAGCCTATGAAACTTTATCAATTCTTCCAAATTATCACTATGCCCTTATCATATTGTCGTGGTACAATCCATATCTTAAATGTTTATTTAGTCTACCCTCTACGAGAACTAAGTATACTGGCAATACGTCTTGTAATGAATATAATAAAAAGTTCACGTCAATTGATATGTTCAATCTTTCTCTTTATCAGTGAAAATATTGTATTCACGAGTTAGTAATTAATATTGGTTGGTTAATGGGGTTATTTAGTAAACATCTTCTTTCTTTTTTTAACGATTTGTGTATGTTACTTGTGTGTGTTATTTAATGGTGGTTGTTGATGATATATGTATTGTATTCTACGATAAGCATTGATAGGTAATAATATATTGTATGTTTCCCAAATAATTTAAAAAAAAATTATAAACCTATGCTTAAATGATGTGTGATATTGGTATATTGAGTTGAAAAGAAATGATTACGATTAATGTATTCCGCTGGTCGATCATTTCGCTTGGTACAAGTCTGTCTCACTGGCAGCGGGTGTGGGACTTGTATGTCGAGGCAATGTGATTAATAAGTAATTTATTATGGTAAATAAACTTAGACATAATGTAGATATTGTATTCCGCTGGTCGATCATTTCGCTTGGTACAAGTCTGTCTCACTGGCAGCGGGTGTGGGACTTGTATGTCGAGGCAATGTGATTAATAAGTAATTTATTATGGTAAATAAACTTAGACATAATGTAGATATTGTATTCCGCTGGTCGATCATTTTGCTTGGTACAAGTCTATCTCACTGGCAGCGGGTGTGGGTCTTGTATGTCTAGGTAATCTGATTAATAAGTAATTTATTATTGTAAATAAACTTAGACATAATGTAGATATTGTATTCCGCTGGACGATCATTTTGCTTGGTACAAGTCTATCTCACTGGCAGCGGGTGTGGGTCTTGTATGTCTAGGTAATCTGATTAATAAGTAATTTATTATTGTAAATAAACTTAGACATAATGTAGATATTGTATTCCGCTGGTCGATCATTTTGCTTGGTACAAGTCTATCTCACTGGCAGCGGGTGTGGGTCTTGTATGTCTAGGTAATCTGATTAATAAGTAATTTATTATTGTAAATAAACTTAGACATAATGTAGATATTGTATTCCGCTGGTCGATCATTTTGCTTGGTACAAGTCTATCTCACTGGCAGCGGGTGTGGGTCTTGTATGTCTAGGTAATCTGATTAATAAGTAATTTATTATTGTACATAAACTTAGACATAATGTAGATATTTTCCGCTGGGCGATCATTTGTTTGGTACTTGTCTATCTCACTAGCAGCGGGTGTGGGGCTTGTATGTCGATGCAAATTGATCAAGTAATATGAATGGAATGGAATGAAAGAAATATGAGTTACGATATATTTCCTCGTGAATATTTATGACATAGTCTTTATGAAATATTGTGTAATAATGTGGTTATTGCACTTCGAGAGCGAAGTGCTTGTCAGTATGGCCGTAATAGATACTGGGTATACAATAGAAATGTAAAATAATAACAATTTACTTTAAAATGATTTAATACTTTAAAATATAACTTAAGAAATGTTGTATTAGTAAAAAGTTGAAATAAATCAGTACGAGTTATGACTAGCTTACTCAGTGACGTCACTTGTTTTCGCATCGGTATAAAAGAACAGGGGACGGCAAGCACAGACAGTTGCCGCCTGACTCGCGAGGGGTTCACTACTAGGTACTAGTTAAGGTATGATATATTTCTGTATTTATATACTATTTCAGTTACTGTTTCACATATAAATATAAGTAATCTTTAATGGCTCAATGTTGCTGCCTAAATTATTATAAGGCCATTTCTATAGATAGTATATTATGACCTATTTCGTTGCCAAATAATTTAACATTATATAATTATAATGAATATAATCAATGTTGAATATTACTGTAATGAATTATAAATATTGCTGTTTAAATTATCTTTAATTATTTCCACACATAAGCTATTTAGCATATTTTATAAATATTCTTCCTGATCTAAAGATAAAATGAATTATTGCTTAGTCTAAATTAAAGCATATTGATATCCAATCTTCAATCGGTCTTTTATTTACTTATTCTTATATATCTTACCATATTTGATTAAATAGGTAAGTCTATTTGCTTAAGCCTTATATATTTATATTTAATTTATCTATGTATCTAACACACGCAAACAAACAATTTGTCCTGTGGGGGAATCCAAGTCTTAGGAACTGAGTTCGGATAAACTCGCTATATTGGTCGTCGAATCTCTCTTCATTGCACGCTGAGCACTTGAGATTTCTTAATAAGGCCCATTATAGTCCCCAGTATGTCACCAGACTGATAAGTACTTAGTTAATACGCACCAAAATATCAACAACACCCGTCTATTAAAACAAACGATGTCACGGTCCAATTAGACACATTTACCCAATTACTTTAATGATGGGCCCTTTAATACGCATTACTCATGTTAATGCATGTAACGGGAGACCAGGAAAACCTTCAGTTTAAAAAAATTACAAATAAGTTTATACATGTGTGACTATTAAGTATGAAGTCAAAGCTTATATGAGCGGATATGTTACCCTCTAAAGTTTTGTACTCTGACCTTACAGTTCTGACTGACTTAATAATGAAACACATTCAAGAGTCTCTCGTTTCAGCGTTGGTCGTGAAGACATCGTTGTTCTGAGGCTCCTCAGAACTAACCTATGTAAGGAACACATGTCGTGTTGAATTGTTTTTCAATTTTTTGTGAAATTATAGTGGCGCGGAAATTTTTACAAAGATATTTTTAATCCATCACTTCCCTGCATGTATGTATATTATCCCGATATGGCGTGGTGGCGAGAATACCCACCCTCCGCTCCTAAGGTCGTGGGTTCGATTCCCAAGCAGAAGAAATCTTTGTGTGCATGAACATGAATATTTGTTCTGGTCTAGTTGTTTTCCTATGTATATTAAGTTTATTTACAAAAAAAAAGTATTTATGTATGTTTATCCGTTATTTAGTATCGATAACACAAGTTCTTAATGATACTTATCTTGGAACTAAATAATTGGTGTCATTGTAAGAAAATATTTATATATTTATTTAAAATCTTTAAAAAATACAACACTGCATCTACTCCTGGACTAATACGCAACGAGAACACGAGAACTACATACATCTCGCAGATCCAATGTAGACATAGCTAATATAGCATCCCAATTCCATAACGCATAAAAGTGTCATAACTCATTCGTGTCAAGTGACACTTACGACTGTCATGATGGCGTAAACATCATCAAAAACAGAAATTCACATGACACGGCGATAAAATGTTTTGTCAACTCAACCCACGAAGAGCTTAAAATGGTGAAAGGTTAAGTTTGGTCATATAACACACGTCACTTTTATGAATAGCTCATTGTTAGGAGATGACAGCCGAAGGTCTCTCAATTTTGGTTCAAAATGTTGTTAAAGAAAACATATTGAGACGTTTTAGTGTAGGTGTTAGAATTGTGTGCAATGATCTATATTGTAAAGCGTTGCCTTTTTTGCATCAGGCCATCAAGCATTTCAACAATATAATATAGCTTGAAAGTGGGTTGATTTTTTTAGGCTACAACTGTTTGTCATGCTATTTATTTATCTAATCTTAAAAAGTAATACAAAGGCGAACATAATGCCAAAGGCAATCTCACCAGTTAACCATAGGGTTAGCAGAGAGGGTTAAAGGCGGTGCTACAAATGCTATGGGCATGTTTTATAAGGAACTAGGGGCATGTGACGATAGTAATATAAATTGGCGGGTGAAAATTATCATCACCATCATCATCTCAGCCATATGACGTCCAATGCTAAGCATATGCCTCGCGAATAGATTTCTACATTGAGAGATCCTCAGTCGCTTGCATCCATCGGCTTCCCTCCGCCTTGACCAGATCATCGGTACATCACGTGGGAGGCCGTCTCCTTCTACGTTTGCCGTTTCGCGGTCGCCATTGAAGAACTTTAACGCCCCATCGGTCGTCGGTTTTTCGAGCAATGCGCCCCGCCCACTGCCACTTCTGCTTCAAATTTATATATCCTAAGTAATTTAAAAGTCTACTTAAAAACTAACACGGCGGGCGAGCTTGCTCCTAAAAAAGGGCATTTTAATGTCATATTGGGTCCACGTCAGTATCTATAAGTATGTGTGTAAATAACAAATCGTGATAAAGTAATGACATGACATGACACGCATGACGAAACCATGTGTGACCGAGCTTTAAAGAGCGATTGTGGGCAAGTATTTAAACAAGGGAACCCAATAACTCAAATCTTTAAAAGAGACGTCGGCCGTGTCGTAAACTGACAATGACGTAATGTAGGGCACTGTGCCCTGTAGGACTTTACGACTGTTTACCGAAACAGGTCACGGGAATCCGGGCCGTTAAACAAAGCTTCCTTGGTTAGGTAGAAGTCATAGGTCATTGGCGATTTTTTATTGTTTTTTTTTGTTTTAAATAATGGCTTCGTGCGTTTAGCACATTTAGCCAGTGTCAAGAAAGAGATATATTAATAATATATAAGTCATAGTAAATGAGAATGAGTGGTGATAATGATGATAAATTGTAAATGAGATGCCCTCCTCTAAACCCCTTCCTCAGTAAAGATGTGAGACTACACTGAATCTCTGATGGACTTCTTGAAAGAATTTGAAAAGTGATATTGCTCTGTTTTGTTTCACTTATGGACGTTCACAAACACTCAACCGTTAATAATCCACCGTAATTACACATTAATGTTCGAAAAATCACAACTTTTAGAAAACAAAACTGTAGACATGACGCTTCACTTTCCCGCCAAGAAGTATTTTTTTTAATTTGAAAGGTCAAAACAGAAATAAGATATTTATGATACGGACTGCCGTAATATAACTTTTAGTTACACCTAATCAGGCATTGTGAAACAGGTCTTTACTATCAAGTTTGCTAAGCTTTCCGAAATAAGTGCAGTTCCTATGTGTTGTTTGTAGTGCAGTGCTTATTGACAATTGACAGAGAATAGCATCTGATTCTAATAAAGCTTATTAAAAGATTACAATTTAAATAGGAGCAATCACTAGAATCAATAAAAGAATTTATTGCACATCAATGCTTCATTTGTTAATTATACATACATACTCACGTCTGTTTCCCCGAAGGGGTAGGCATATTATACCTCCACACTTCGCCAATTATATAGTTGGTCCCACGTAATAGGTGGCGAGCCTATTGCGACTTACTGGGCACTGTTATGGTCGCCAGAGCTTCGTCTATTGATCGGCATGTGCACCACTTGCAGGTGAGGTTGGCTTGGGCTCCTTAGATGTTGTTAGGATCCCTATACACCATATTAAAGAAATATATAGTTCTTTAATATGAGACATTAAATTTGACAACCGTTTGCGTATTACAATTTAACGCCTACGACGATTTAGAAATAGGGATTAATTTGGAAAAAGCGATATTAATATGCTCCTGCTAGTCCCGCCCTATAAAACACAAACTAGAAGGAAAATTACAGATAATGTACTTTTAATCACTTCCTTTGCTTGCTAAAATTTTCTTTCATATGTTGTTGTTGTTATAGTATGTGTTTCCTTATTACCAAACCAAACAACAACCCACTTAACTTGCTCCAAACTCTTGAAAGTTAGACAAGATTTATTACCAAGTTTTTTTTCTAAATCCCATCAACTCCCTGATTTTATGAGGTTTTCATGCTTTCACGCCGAAATTTTATTACATTTTAGTTCAATATTCCGATCACAGCTGTTATAATATTGGAATATCTCAATTAGATGCCGCAGCCGAATAAATATTGGCTCTTAGTTTACATTTATATAAAAGAAATATGTTTTTTATATTATTATATACATATTTTTTGATACAGTCAAATCCGTTGCGCAAATCCATTGTAAATAGAGATGGGCGACGGGTAAATACCTAAAACCCGGTATTTAAAGGGAAAACACCCAAATGATGGGTATTTTATTTTTTACAGTAAATGCCACACTTTTTATTAATTTTTACATTCTTATGAACAAATGCACTATACCTTCATTATTATACCTTAAGGTATGGAAAAACTGAGGTTTGATTATAAAGGTGTTATATACAATTTGTAAATAACTTTGACATATTTCCTTACGCAATCAATCGGGCGTGCCCACCATACGTTAATAAACACCGCATATCTGAAGCCGCGCTAAAAAAACATTATCCAAACATATTTTATTTCGACCGCCTGGTCTCACGAAGCTATGAGCGCAACACATAACCTGAACATGCTGCATACCCTTTCTTCTTCCGACGACGCCCGCCGCTTGTTGAGACAAAGGCGGGGGTCAGTACCAGCGTGAGTTGCAGCGTCCTACACCCCACCTGCGGCCAACGTCCCCCGGACCAAAACCGGGAGGACCTCCTCAGAGAGGCGCAGTGGACGCGCCCCTCCTACCTCCTTGTGCGACCATAGCATGTGTGGCGAATTCTCAGAGGGTCTATGGTTAGACAGCAGGGGCCCCCTGCCCCCACTGCCTAAGACCCTCCTGGCGCTGCTTGACGGGCCCTCCTGGCCCGCCTCCTGCGCCCTCCACAGGTCCCTCTTAGTTTCTCCCGCGGTAGTCAGTACTAAGGTCACCCAGAGTCGTCGGTCTCTGGGTGTTACTTTTTCCCTAGCGCCTCCTGCGCCCTTCCGGGAGGTACTCAGCCCCCCCACCACGACAAGGTGGAGACCAGTCGGGGGGGATGCTGCATACCCTGCCCGAAATCTCTGTGGCGTGCACGTAATAAAAATCTACACCGCGTTCTAGTGTAGTATGCAAGTGATGAATTAAAAATACCTTTGTAACAATTCCCGCGCTACTATAAATCCCCGAAAAATTCGAGAAACTATTCGACTCGTGTTGTTCTGAGGCTTGTATCTTACCTGAAGATGCCCTGTATAAGGGCGAAACACGTGTCGTGTCAAGTAGTTTCTCGATTTTTCGGGAAATTATAGCAGCGCGGTAATTGTTACAAAGATATTTTTAATACATCACTTGCTTACAAAAGTCTGGGGCAACCGGGATAATGCTAGGGATATGATGATGTCACAGGCCAATTGTAGAATTCGCCATTGTACAAAACTACTTTACAGTTAGTAGTTAACTAGAAATCAAATGTGACACAAACGGTCACCAACACAAGGGTTGACTTCTCTGAACTCTGCTTTACTCCGGTTATTATTATTAACCACCTTGTACAACTACAAGCTTAATTATAACCTGTCGCTATACATGTGTAGATGCGTAATATTCTATGAAACACGGTTAGTTATTTACTAACGGACAGTTAACCCGTTGATCTGTTTTCCACGTGTGCACACGTTTGTTTATATTTTGTTGCATCTGTTCATTCTAAAAGCACCGCAGTCAAGTAAACTGGCACACTGTTTTTAGATAGACCAATGCTGTATGGGTTTTTTAATTTCTCCTCGGCCCTTTATCATCACTATGCTAGACTAGGGTCTTCTCTCACAAACCAAAGTTAGGTCAGGATACCCAGCTTCCTTCCCGACTGGTCTCCACCTTGTCGTGGTGGGGGGGCTGAGTACCTCCCAGTAGGGCGCAGAGGGCGCTAGGGAATAGGTAACACCCAGAGATTGGCGACTCTGGGGGGCACCCAGTACTGACTACCGCGGGGGGGGGGAACTAAGAGAGACCTCTAGAGGGCCCGTTAAGCAGCGCCAGGAGGTTCTTAGGCAGCAGGGGCAGGGGGGCCCCTGCTGTCTAACCATAGACCCTCCGAGAAGTCGGCTACACACGCTAGCGAACATACATAGCGGAGGTAGGAGGGGGACCGGGGGACGTTCGCCGCAGGCGGGGTGTCAGACACTGCAACCTATATACTGGCCCCCGCCTTTTTCTCAACAAGCGGCGGGCGTCGTTGGAAGATTTTTCGCAGTCGCAGTCTGGCAGTCGCGTCTGCCGGTCGTGAGTCCCACACCCCCTTTTTGCCCCCCTTTGGCCGGAGGGCAGTGCGTAATTGCATTTTACCCAGTTACCCAGCTTGTAACGCTACCCAGTGCGAATTAGCAGAGGCTGTCGTTCTGGTGTTAGAATTTTCCAAGCCGCTCAACTGGGCCTCCATCTTGGCTTAAAGACAAGGTACCACACGTAGTGATAACTGGGACCAAAGTATAAACGTTCCTTCCGAAAAGCGAAAGTGCTTGATATCAAATGTCACACAAATAGTCACCAATCCAAAGACGGTCAGTAAAACCCGAGTAGTCAACACTACTCAAATTCTAAAATCGATTCTGGCCGCCTCGTACTGCGGAGCTACGATCGTTTATTAGGTAGGTATAAAAGTTTTAATGAAGCTGCAAAATGATGTCTGATTTACAAAATGATCATCAGTTAACAGCAGATGTTACTCCAAAGCTCAATTTGCCATTATCATCTTAAATCTGCCCTCAATTTGTGGCGGCGCGGCGCCGTTACAAAGAATATTCGTATGAGCATGCAATGTTCTCTTTAGCAGTGTATTTAATTGAAATGCATATATTGAGACGTTAAGGGTTTCTTGCACAACGGTCACTAATTCTGTTTAGTGCTAAATAAAAAATAAAATATACTTTACTGTCTTTAAGATCAACATGATCATTTAGATTCGTCAAGCATTCACACACAAGCCAAATAAAAAATAAAATATACTTTATTGTCTTTAAGATCAACATGATCATTTAGATTCGTCAAACATCGTCGATTGAGACACAAAATGGAAATTCGATATATTTTTTAACATATTACAAGAGACATGTGAGCGGTACCATGATAAAGAAATAAAAGCAAATGGGTCTTTGTCAGAATGTGTCAAGGTTTGTCAGTCGATCTGTCTGTTGTGGTTTTTCTCAAGATTTGTCAGTCTATCGGTGACTCTTATCGGGGAGATCTTTCAGTCAGCCTGTCGTAATTCTAAAGGGGGGAGGGGATTGTCCGTCAATCAGTCAGTCAGTCTGTCGGTGACTCTAACGAGGCTTCCAAAAAGGCAACGAGATTGAGAAGAATGCCTTAAGAAACTCATCTCGGCTTTTTCCAAATTATGTCTTAAAATCTAATACAATTGAAGAAATGAAATATTAAGATTACCGCTGATGTTCTTAACACTACCAATATCCACATATCTAAAGATTATATCTCATCTAATATCTTAAAATAGGAAGGAGCAATTCATGTCACTTCCAAGCAGCCTTGTCGTTCATAAAATCTTTTACACTATAATAAGCCGTCTGGCACAATTTCCACTTCATAAATCTACTTAAATCATCATTCTTTCCCTTTCAACTTCAAACAAATGACTGAAATGCAATGCCTTTTCACATCAATTTAGGGACTGTTGTGCAAGTCGCCCTTAATCTCTTAACCGGTCGATACCAATTTGAACTGTGAAATGTAACTTTGACAGAGGAAGTCGAACAAAACTACTTTCAACTATTTTTGAGACTTCTTGGAGGGAAAGTAAAGCGTCTGCAGTTTTGTTTCATTTTCTAAAATTTGTGATATTTCTTACATTAATGAGTAGGTTATAACGGTGGATTATTAACCGTTAAGTGTTTGTGAACATACATAAGTATTGGTAAATCAAACAAAACAGTGCAACATCACCTTTAAAATTTTCTCTCAAGGAGTCCATGAGATCTCAGTATAGTCCCACATCTTTACTGAGGACTCAAGGGGCTTAGAATAGAAGAATAGAATAGAATATTTTTATTTGCACTTGATTGAGGTACATTACAGTTCTTGTACAATAAAATAAAGCTCCTCTCATTCAGCCAACAACGGTAGCATGCAAATTATAATTAAATTAACACATCAATTTTTAAAAGAAAACTATACTAATAAATCATTAAAATGTCAAAAATGGGAATTATCAACTAGACATAATTAAATTTTTAAACGTGAAAATTGCGAATTAGCAACTAAACATTATTGATGTCAAAATACGGATACCCACAAGTCATTCATAAGTACAATCACAAAAATAATAATAATAAAATCGAAATCATGTCACAAAAGCGCAAAATATTAGTCAAACCAGACATAGATAGTAACTTTAACCTCTTAGGTTAAAAACACTACAAGTATCACAAAGTTTGTGCTCTAAAAATTGTTTAACTGTGTAAAAAGTGTGTGAGATAAGCCATTTATATAATATACTTAAGAATCTCTTAAAGCTAAGTTCTTTTATACTTTCAGGTACTTGATTGTATATAATAATGCACATATAGAAGCAATTTTTTTGGAAGCGAGCACTTCTGGGGATAGTGGAAGTCACCAACCTATTTCCGTTCCTAGTGTTTCTTGGATAAACATCTTTGGCCATTTTAAAGTAATGACTGTTCAACTTGACAAATTTTGAAATTTCGAAAATGTACAAGCAAGGCAAAGGTAAAATGTTTAAAAACCGAAACAGTGGTGCACATGGTTCATCTGGTTCAGTACCACATATTGCCCTGATACATTTTTTTTGTGCAATAAATGTTCTATTCATATCAGTGCTATTTCCCCAAATGATAAGACCATACCGTAGAATAGACTCTATGTAAGCAAAATATGCTGTTAAGGCAGCGTTTTTTGACGCTACTTTAGTCAATTTATATAAGGCATAGGAAAATCTGTTTATCTTATTGCAAACTTTTTCAATTTGTTGTTTCCAATCTAAATTTTTATCAAGATTTAAACCTAAAAAATTAGTTACATTGGTACCATTGAGTCTTAATCCCTGATAATTTATATTTATTGTTTGATCGAATATATTATTATTATTAAAATTCATAAAATTAGTTTTTCCAATATTAATAAATAAATTATTATTTTCTAACCAATTTATAATTATTTTCAATGTATTATTAATGTCATTTATATGCTCATTCAATGTCAGGTTTTTGTCAGTTGTCACTATAATGGAAATGTCATCAGCGAACAAGATGCAGCGATGCTTTGTCAGGTCAGGAATATTATTTATATAAGCTAGGAAGAGAAGAGGACCTAATACACTCCCTTGAGGAACTCCAAATTTATTGTCCTTAAACGCTGATTGGTATTTCTGTGCAACATTTTTTGAGTCAAGTTTTACAATTTCAACAGCTTGTCTCCTATTGCACAAGTAAGTTTTGATCCAACTTAACGCCGGACCTCTGATTCCATAATGTTCCAGTTTTTTAAGTAATAGAGCGTGGGAGCAAAAATCGAAGGCACGCGACATGTCTATAAAAAGGGCTGTCGTAAACTTATTCATATTTAGACTATTCAGGATTTCATTTACTAAATTAAATATCGCAAGAGTTGTTGATTTCTTTTTTTGAAATCCAAATTGGTCTTGTTTTAAAATGTCATATTTGTCAAAGAACTGCATGAGTTTATTAAGCATGACTTTTTCATATATTTTTGAAAAAACTGAAATTAAGGCTATTGGTCTATAATTTTCCACACTAGTTTTTTTATCTTTTTTATATAATGGTTTTACCAGAGAGTCCTTTAGTCTGTCAGGAAAAATGCCAGTAGACATCGATGTGTTAATCAAAAAAGCTAGAACAAGTGCAATTTCCTCATTACAAGCCTTGAGGACCTTAGTGCATATATGGTCATAACCCTCAGAATTTGTGTTCTTCAGGGATTTTATAATTTTTTTAATATAATATTCATCTATGGGAGTCAAATAAATAGAATTGCTTAAAATGTCTTTAGGTGGTTCATAAATTAAATTATTATTATATTTATTTGTCAGATTAATAAAATGGTCATTGAATATGTCAGCAATTTTATCAGGGCTATTTATTATTTTATTATTATATTCAATACTTTCAATATAACTGTTCTCCGATTTGGTGTTTGTTTCTGTTTGTATTATATTCCAAGTGGCTTTGCATTTATTTTTATTTGTAAATATATATTTGTCATTTGATATTTTTTTTGCATGCAATATACATTTTTTTAATAATTTTGAGTAAGTTTGGTATTTCTTTTTTCTAGTGTAAGTCTTGTTTTTGTAATAGTTTAACCGATGGGCTCTATTTGTTGCACAGCTAGTTTTAATCCCTTTTGAGATCCAATGTTGATTTGATTTATTATTTAATGTAACTCTACAGACAGGAAAGCATAATTTATACAATAAACAAAACAAGTCATGAAAATTATTAAAAGCTTGATTTGTATTTGCTTCACTGTAAACCTCAGCGAAAGAAAGGCTTCTTAAGTATTTTTTAAATACTAAAATGTGCTTTTCAGAGTAGCATCTCTTATAGGTATAAAATTGCTTTACTGCCCTAGGTTTTATCTTAGTTTTAAAACTGAGTAACTGTGCAGTATTATGGTCTGACAACGCTAGTGGTAAGATGGTGCCCTTTGCATCATTTACATTACTAAGTATGTGATCTATGCACGATAAATTCCTTGTGGGTTGAGTTATATGCTGCACTAGACTGTAGTTTTTTAAAATGTCTGAGAGGTGTCTAGTAAAATTATTGTCTACTAAAGTATTAATATTTATATCGCCTACAATTACTATTTTTTGTTTGTAGTGCTTGTGTAAATATTTATTTAATAATTTCTCAGGCTTATCTAAAAATAATTCAAAATGCCTTTTATTTGTAGCTGTTGAGCTGCGGTAGATACAAACAATTATAATATTGCAAAAAGGAATAAAAATAGCACAGCACTCAAAGTGAAAGTTGGTCGAAATTTCGTCAAAGAGATTTAATTTTCTGTCCTAATAAATGTATTAGGAGAGGGTATCTCATTTACCATAATTATATCTTCTTTATCACCACTCATTCTCATTTACTATGAATTATATTTTATATATTATTAATATATCACTTAATTGACACTGGCTAGATGTGCTAGACGCACGAAGCCATTATTAAAAAGAAAAAAAAACTTCGAAATATGCACAAATCACGTGTGACGAAGTGGATTAAAAATTAAAATATTAGGACCCATGAAATTATCGATACTTGTTACCGGAGCTCTGCGAGTATTATATCGATTTAGCTATTTTATAGCGTTATGTAGGTACTTTATTGTAATTCTTTGCCTTTATCTCAAAAACATATTATATTGTTTCATCTCTCGTCATATAAATCCTCAAAGTAGTTTTACAGATTAAAATACCATCTAACAGACAAGGGTATCTTACAACGGTACGCAAATTTCAGGAAAGGTTGTCTAAGTGTCGGGCTGTTTGATTGGCAGTTCTTGGGAGGAGGTAGCTGTTTGGGCCCTTTGTTACCTATTTCATATTACATTATATTTAATGATACAGCCGCCCGCGACACTATTTGCGTGACCTACATATAACCTTTCCTCTCGAATACCACCTTTTTCTTTTTCTACCTTTAAAAAGAAACGCATACAAACTCTTTGCATAGTTTTAAAAATCCTAGCATACATAGAGACAGACAGAGGAAAGAGACTTTGTATTATACGGTGAAGTAAAGAAGCTTTCTAGACGTATAGAGAACTAGGAGCAACACGCATTGTTACTTGCGTTGTTCTCGTTCCCGTGGGAATACCAGAATAAAAGATATCCTGTGTTAATTCAGGCTATAAAATACACCCCCCCGACTGGTCTCCACCTTGTCGTAGTGGGGGGGCTGAGTACCTCCCGGTAAGGCGCAGGAGGCGCTAGGGAAAAGGTAACACCCAGAGACCGACGACTCTGGGTGCCCTTAGTACTGACTACCGGGGGGGAAACTAAGAGGGACCTATGGAGGGCGCTGCGGGTAGGCCAGGAGGGCCCGCTCAGCAGCGCCAGGAGGGTCTAGGCAGCGGGGGCAGGGGGCCCCTGCTGTCTAACCATGGACCCTCCGGGAAGTCGGCCACACACGCTATGGTCGCAGGGGGAGGTAGGAGGGGCGCGTCCACTGCGCCTCTCTGAGGAGGTCCTCCCGGTTTTGGTCCGGGGGACGTTGGCCGCAGGCGGGGTGTCAGAAGCTGCAACCCAGGTACTGGCCCCCGCCTCTTTCTCAACAAGCGGCGGGCGTCGTCGGAAGATTTTTAGTGGGTATTGCTGCCGGCGGTCGTGTCTGCCGGTGGTGAGTCCCACACCCCCTTTCGGTCCCCCTTTGGCCGGAAGGCAGTGCGTAAATGCATTTTGTTACCGACGTAAAACAAAAAAAAAGGCTATAAAATACGCGAGTGCGTAATCCGTTCGGCAGTTTTTACGCATAAGAGTGGCAGTCATCCATACAGCCATTTCTACTCGCAAACTTAGCATTAATATTATTAGCAAGTCATTATGTCACAAAATAGTGGATCAAATTCATGCAACTCAACAATCCGCGTACAGACAGTACAACAGACACAGTTCTCTGTGCAGAGAATGTGGAAGACAGATTAGACAGCTTAAGCTAGAATATAGGATTATCAGGCGAACTGCTTGGAAACATCAGGCAACCATTTTAAAGTGCTGCTATCAGCGTGTGGTCGCTTGTCTATGCAAAAAACAAGATTACTAAGTCTTTTAGATTCGTAACTTCATACATTTACTTTAGAGAGTTGCTCTAATTTTAACTCCATTACCGTGTCTCAAGGAAGTGAAATATTCAATAGGTTTATTTACCCAAGCGCCGTCGAAAGTAAAGTTAGTATAAAAATACACGTTAGGAAGGTACAGTCAGACACAGTTCACATTTGCCACTTTAACGTTTGTACACACTCTAATTCCTTGTATTAAGAGTCAGGTTTGAAATTACATTTGTCTATGCAGCAAGAGGCGACTTTACCCGCCGGAACTGGGGAAAAGTTTCAGGTCATGGGGTAAAAGGCCCGGAGGATATAGCATCGTAGATATTTAAAAACCGAACCCAATAATGTTTTTCTAAGATTGCATAAATATATTTATATCATTAAGGAAAGCGCTTGTAGTTCCGCTGTGCTGGGTGGTCGATTACGATCACCGAAGTAAAGCATAATTCACAGAGGTCTCCACCTTGACTCCTCCCGAACTGGTCTCCACCTTGACGTGGTGGGGGACTGAGTACCTCCCGGTAGTGCGTAAGTGCCGCTGGGAAAAAGGTATTTAGTATTGACTACCGGGTGGGCCCACCAAGCAGCGCCAGAAAGGTCTTAGGCGACTGGGGCAGGGGGCCTCTGCTGTCCAATCTAGCCCCTTCGAGAAGTCGGCCACATATGCTATGGTTGCACACGGAGGTAGGAGGGGCGCGTCTACTACGTCTATCCGCGGTGCTCCTGGTTTTGGCCAGGGGGATGTTGAGCCTGTAACCAGATACTGGCCCCCAACTATTTCTGTCTACGACGTCTCATCTGTCTGACGGCGGGCGTCGTCGGGTGATTTTTTTTGGGTATTACTGCTGGCGGTCGTGTCTGAGACCCACACCCTCTTGCGAGCCTCTTTTAACCGGAAGGTAGTGCGTAAACGCTGTTTGTTACTGACATAAAAAAAGGGTTCACAGATGTCAGTCCTTAGATGGGTGAATGCTTGTGTGACATTTAAGATTGACCGCTTTCGTTTGGAAAGCACGTCAGGCCGTTGGACACGGTTAACACTAAGGTTTTAGTCATATCAAGCTATATTAGAACCATTTTGGCGACTGATATGGCGTGGAGGTCAGTATACCTGCACTTCACTTCAGAGGTCGTGGGTTCGATTCCCACACAGGACAAATCTTTGTGCGCATAAATATGAATAATTGTTCTCGTCTGGGTGTTTTCCTATATATATTAAGTATGTACTTACAAAAAAAAAAGTATTTATGTATGTTTATCGGTTCTTTAGTATCCATAACACAAGTTCTTAATGATACTTATCTTGGAACTAAATAATTGGTGTGATTGTCGAAAAAAATAAAATATCAGAAGCCTAATTGGGCGCTTTGAGATATATTATTATAACAGCAGGACGCCACACTCGTGCCTCAGTTCATGCGGAATGTAACCTGAATCCCTCTCTCCTTGGCTCGTGAGAGGATGCCCGTACTCTGTAGCGGGACGTTAATGAGCTGGGATGATGATTTACATCATCATAGCAGCCTTATAAGTCCACTGCTGAACATTAGCCTCCCCAATAGGTAATATTCTATTGGGGGTATTTGCCTATTAACACCACGCAGGGCAGCTAGTAAATTCTTCATTTCATGCAATTAGTCTTAGGTTCAGTTGTTTTGTTTTAATTGTTCTATCTACATCGATAACAAGATGGTAAGACCAGATATATTTGCTTAGATATATTTCTTTATATATATATAGAGATTTATAAGCAAATGTTTCACCGAAGGAAGCTAGGCTAAGACTTCTACCTATAGTCTTTAGGTAGTAGATATAAGTATCAAAATTATTTGGATTCCAGGATGGCGCCATTTGGAGGGACACTATTTTCTACTAAATAGGTAAGTTTATATCTTCTAGTCAATTCTTAATAGCATAAATGTTCCACCATCAGTCTTGCAGTTCAACGCTCCAATAGCGTCACTATCAATTAATTAGCGAATGAGAACAAGTCGGGACACTAAAGCATGTTTCGTGACTTGTCACTGTTCCATCAAAGTAGGCAGTGCGCGACTATCAACAAAGCATCTAGATTTAAATCAAGCAGGCAAATTAAATGCAAACAGGGAAGGGCATAGACAGAAAATTCAAAGGATCATTGCTCCGGGGGTGGAATACCTTAATAGAATGATTTTTTCACTAGAAAATCAAAGTGTCCTGTGTGGGAATCGAACCCACGGCCCTAGCGGAGTGGGGGTATACTCGCCACCATGCCATATCTATATTCAAAATGAAAACACTTAATTAACAATACTATAATCTCTTATGGCTATTCATTTTATTTCTGCTTATAATAGTAACTTTTTACTAATTACTGAGAATGATGATCCAATTAAATTTTACCTAGTCTTCGGGCTCGTTAGCACAGTTCTCGTAAATCTTGGTGAATGGGGGCTAAAAGCCTCTAAGGTTGATGTCAATTATATTCTACGATCGCTCAACAGGCGAACTGGTGATCAAAGAATGCTATTATCGAAATTACTTCTATGCTGTGCCTTTGAGGTTGTCCTCTGCTAAAGCTTCATTCATTGACACTAATTTGTATAATAATAACGAATTATCATCATCATATCCTAGCATTAAAAGCGCTCGTAGCTCTGCGGTGTTCGGTGGTCGGAAACGATCACCAAAGTACAGCAGAGTATACAGAGGTCAGTCCTTGGATGGGTGACCGTTTGTGTGGCATTTGATATCGAGCGCTTCCGTGCTTCGGAAGGCACGATAAGCCGTTGGTCCCGGTTATCCCTAAATGTGGTAGTCGTTAAGCCATGCTAGAGGCCTTATGGGCGGCTTGAAAAATTATAACAGCAGGACGCCATACACTGAGCTCGCCACGATAGCACACCGAGGTGCCCCATAGAAGCCAAGCCATAAATAAATAACATAGAATTAAATACATAGAATAAAATAACACTATAACGTAACTTGATTTGAAGAGTTGAAATGAAAGAATACCTTATATTATGATAAAATACTTATGCTTGCGCGATGTAATGTACATACACTGCTGTCTATTGATGAAAATATATGTTCCGATTTTTTAAACGCTTGCGCGATTTAAATACGTACAGTGACATCTAGTTTCAACCACTTTATTGAAGTGGTCACAAACACTTATGTAAGGTTAAGGTAAGAACCGTGGACTATGTGTGTCGGTTCAATATATTATAAATTATAAATATATTAGCGACGTGAAATCGGCAAAAGTAGTGGAGGATGTTAACCCCAGATGAGTTTGATGAACAACGGATGCAGGCAGCAGGATACAGAACATTTACAAGTACCTAGTAAAAAAGTACTTGAACCAACATACCTACACATACATTATTATTGTTACGTCTTGCTCTCGTAGGGGTAGGCAGAGATCACATCCTTGCACTTGCTACGACTCTGGCATACACTTTAAGCAGGCTCTTTCACCTTCCCATAAACTCCTGAAGGTTCAGGGTACTTTTTACTTTATTTCTTAATTAAGTATAACTAGGTAGTGAGTACTAAGTTATGAACTTATTCTTTCTTCAAATGAATGTACGTTGAAAGGTATTCAAGTAATACTGAACTTAGGTAATTCTTGAATCAGTTACCTCTAGCCCCATGAAAAAGTTAAACACTGTTTCTCAGTACCGCAAACTAAAGCAGGGTGTAGACTAGGTGCTAAAATGTCTTAATTGATGAAATATTTGTTTTGTCAACAAAATTAATGCCTACGTTTTGTGCGAGGCATACATCACATATCCTAGCATTATCCTGGTTGCCCTAGACTTAAGCTTAGGGCCCAGGGTCTGCTCACTGGTTCAACCAGATTTAACTAAATTTCAGTTGTTACGTGGAGCGACTGCCGTCTGACCTCCGCAACCCAGAGGGAAACATCATTCTATGGTTAAAACAGCTGTCAGTCTGTTAGAAGGCACTGACTCCCTAATAACGATTGCCATAGATGTTCATGACAGCCGGGACCAACGGCTTAACGTGCTTTCCGATACACGGGGCAAGCGATAATTACGCACAAAACTTCGAAAAGTCGTAGGTGCGCCACCAGGGTTTGAACCCGAGACCCTCTGAATTTAAAGGCGAGGAGTCTCGCCACTGGGCTATCGCCACTCTTACTCGAAGCATGTCTGAATAAGTCAAGCAACGTTGCACCACGTCTCCGGAAGTCGCTGGGGACGTGTGTCCTAAGATATATTTTCTTATCTAGTGCAGAGGTCAGCAACGCAATGATCAAGACCTATCCTTTTGCGACCGACTTCTGTTTTGTAAATGAGTCTACAAAAGCAGTCCATATAGTTGACAAATTACTACTATGCGAAACAGCTAGAGCATATTATTATAATCGCGGTCTGCCCCAGGGGGCCTACCGCCGAATTCGATGGATTACCGGTAATCCATCTAGATCAAACTTTGTTTTGCGTTCATTAATCCTTACCGGGGAATCTGCCGACAGCCACCTCTCATTCATGACCTTCAGTCCGTGACAGACCAATAGGTAAATGGAGAACGCCATTTTGTTTCGATTTCCATGAGTTCGGCGGTGCGACAGAATCAATTCGAAATCCATTTTGCCTTAGAATCGATTGCCATCGAACTCGGCGATAGGCCCCCTGTACTCGTAGCAGCTATCGATGGCAGCGACCTATGCGTTCCGTTTTGGTGGAGAGCAATGTGCGAAGCGAGAGGAAATATCGCTTTTGCGAAGTAGTCGTACTAGGAAAGGACGCGGCGAAACGGGAGAGGCAGAGTGCATGTGCCAAATCACAGTCCCAGCTCGTCGCGGTGGACGCCCAAGGCATCAGGAGCCGCATATCAACTTCCAGCCACCATAGGCAGTGGCTTGTGGGAGGTGAATAATGCCGCTCGTCTGCTTTTTATTGGCGACAGGCCGCGTCTCAAAGAAATGTCAGCTAATACTAAGGAGGTCCCGGAATGAAATCAGGCCTGCCGGGATTGTGGGATCGTTCGATTATAATAAATATCCTAACCAGCCTTTTCCACCCACAGCACAAGACAATCATATTTTTTTTGACATTTCTTCCTGTAAACTTTTCTGCCAAAAGGTTGCCGTTCGCTGCTCTTGTGTATCCTTCGCTTATAACAGATTCCCGGGACCACTGCGACATTTTCTATCTTTAATGAGTTTTTCGTGGGCAAAAAGTATAAAATGAATTATGAGCGCGGCTAGACGTTTTTAATTAAAATTCAGCTCTCGAGCACTGGTTTAGCGATGAATGCTTCGTTTCTTGGATTTTCTTTTTAAGTGAAATAAAGGATTACGTTGCCAAGATCTTTTTATTGCTCGAACTTGGCTAATTGTTTTTTAACCACTAGGTTTAGTTTAGTGCTGTGTTATTTATTTCAATATAGCGGATCATGTTTTGTGGGACTATGTTTTAAATAAGTTGTTATAACCTGTACTTATTGAATAAATAAATAATAATAATGGGCCCGTAAGGTCGCAATAATGGTTTGTAAAGTACTTAGTCGAACTATATCTATGATTTTTAAGAACGAACAGCGAAGGATAGTTAGAGTTTCTCAAAGGATCACTTTGTTGTGTGTCTGTAGGTTTGCCAAATCAAGGCCAATTTTCTCGAAATCGCGTGGAGGTAAGTGATAATTTCTAATCAACATTTAAAACTTGCAACATTTAAAACTGCAGTCTCTTGTACCTGCAAAACAATGCAAGTATCGAAATCAATCAATCTAATGATAAGGCCATTAAAACATTTACTTTTGCAGAATAATCAAAACATATAGAGTATTCCCACACTGTACAAGTAAAGAAAACAAATTTGTTTTTTCTGTTGAAAAACTATTGTCCCTATACATCGACATAGATCGCAATTATTTTACCAATTGCAAATTTGTAATCTCAAAACAATTTTACTTCTAATATAGTCTTGATTAACGCCATCTAGTTCTTATTGTACGCATTAGTCCAAAATCTTTATTAAAGTAGTTTTAATGGAAACAGTGTAGATGGCGTGAAAAAAAATAAACGAAAATATTTTACCTTTTAAAAATGCAATTGGAAATGCAAATCACTGGTTGTCAGAATACTTAGTGATTTTAAAGGCTAGAAATTTACTCCCTGATAGATTTTTTTATTTTTAAGATTTGTTAAAAAAAAATTAAAAACGAAACGAGGAGTTATTTTTGTGTTATTAGTAAGTGTATGAATAAACTCTTAAATCCAGTTTATTTATATTTCTGAACAATTGTTTGTTTTGCATAACTTTTGTATTATGTTTATGTTTGCTAAAAAAAGCTAAAAAGGATAAAAATCTTTTGAAAAGTCTACCTACTCCCCCGCCTTCCTTAACTTTTGGTAGGTATTGACACAATCTGTCATCTGTCATGTCCATTGTCAAATTTTAGTAAAAACTACAACTGAAACTGTGGTTGGTCAATAAAGATTTCGTTCCTCCTGTCATTGGCTTAAATTACAACTTTAAAATATGGATCGTATTGGAATTCGTATTGAAAAATAGAAGTGAAGAATCACCGGATTGGTTAGAAATATTATATATATCAATTTGGTTGAAAAAACAAGGACGACAAACATATTTTTCAGAAGTTATAAAATCATTTTTGACGTGACAACGTCTTAAATTAGGTTGCGGCTGGGAGTCACTTATGAAAAAGTGTAACGCTCGGTAACGTTACGATGAGTCACCGAACGAGAGAGAGGCCCGGCGAATGCCTTGCGTCTCTCTCCCACTCAACTATGATCGGTCTGCCGCGCGCGCAGCACTAGTGTACAATGTTTTAGTAAACAAAATATATTTCTATAGTTAAAATTTGTGCAATTCTTATTTTCATTCAATTCCTTGTTCCTATTGTGCAATTTAATTATATTCATATCAATAAATATTCTACCGAGAAAAAGACGTTGTCACGTAAAATCTTCGCCCGTAAAAACGACTTTACAGGCAACCATTTTTTATAGCGTATTTTTTTTAATAAATAGAAATTCATCGTCATTTTCTGATAACATATATAACGCATTCATATTCGTCATGTTTAGACCTCTTAGAAGCAGTATTCACCGATTGTCTACAGAGGGAAAATATAAAGAATTCGTCAGACACAAAGTGGTTCGGCCGAGTTCTATGCTAAAACCTGCAGAGAGGATAAAATTGTACAACAGAGAAAATAAAGAACTATTCGGTCCGCTAATAGAAACTAATAAACAAAGAAAACAGCGAACGCTAAAAGAAGGTAGGCATTCGCAAATGCATCCCACGTAACTATTTATAAGGCTTCTGCAACCTTGGTTCCCATCACATTACTAGCGGATTTGCAGTTAAATCTTTTGTCTTCAATTGTTAATAGAAACAAAGTGCAAGTGCAAGGTATTCGATGTGTCCATACATTGTTAAAACAATAAATATGTGGGATAATGAAAACTAGATTTAACTAGTTCTATATGAGATCTTAATTTCAATGCAATCAACTTTCTCTCGAAACTCATATCACGTCACAATGTATAGTAATTCTGTACTGTCCTGCCAATCTTAATCATATGACGCCTGGCGCCAAACGATATACACGTGTGTACTTTAATATCATCTGTTTTTTTCAGCTAAAAATAGCAGTACAGTAAAAGATCAAAACAACAGCTCTTCCTCTAGTGACAGTACATTAAAAGAATATGGCAAAGATAATGCAGTGTTGACTAGTTATTTAAAAAGTATTCAGCTACCTTTAGAAAATTTAAAAAGAAAAATGGTTTGGAGCAACAGTAGAAATGCAATGAGTTTGTTTGGAGTGATGTTGAATACAGTGTCCCATCAAAGAGGTTTCAAGACTTATTCCGTATGCCATGCTGCAAAAAGCTCTCCCGCCCAGCCAGGATATGTCAGTGAGGACAGGATTCTACAAATCAAGCAACATCAAAATGATTTTGCTAAGCAGTACCCTTCGGTGACATTAATACTTAATAAAACAATGACTGAGGAATCTAGATTAGCGTTAGAGAAATGGAAACAAGAGAAGATCACCGAGCTGGGTGCAGAAGAATTTGAAAAGTTTTATCAAGGTTTGTGGCTTTCATTTCATTTATAAACATCTGGAACCACTAGTTTTGTACTTCTTTTTTTGAAGTTTCTGAAGTAATATCACTTCTATTTTGGCCGATACTTCTATAGAAATGGTTTTAAGTTTATTGAATGCCAAATAACCTACAAACAATTTGTTTTTTTTTACATATATCTGGAACCCATGGTGTTAAACATGTTAATAAGCTAAGCAGGTTACAGGGCATATTGTTTGTTGATGGTTTGAAAAGGATTAAAATTTTAACCTTGAAATTTTTTTTAATATGTTTATTATTTGGGTGCATAAATTTGTGGCTTATAAAATGTCTAAAATATATAAGGATAACATGATAAGCAGGTAGCTCTGTATAATATGCTTAAAGGTGTATAGAGATCCTATCAATTTCTAACAATGGTTGAGGCTCTGGCGATTAACTAAAAGTTCCCGGTAAGCGGCAATAGGCCCTCCACCTATTACGTGGGTCGAATGTGTAAGAATTATTATTATTATTTTTATCTGAAATTAGCCTAACGCAGCACTGTAATCAGATTGGTAGAAATGATTGTGATAATCCTCTCTAAATAGAAAAAGTTGTTTAAGAATTATTGACCTTTCTATTTTATACTTTCAATGTTGTTTGGTTTCAAGGTAAACCAAATGAACTCACTACTTTTAAGTATCAATAAATTGCTATTAGTGATTTAATATAATAACATTGTACATTATACTTTTCAAGTGCTATGTAATAGTTTATGAAATAAAGAAGTTTTGACTTTGACTTGACACTAATAATAAAAACATTATTATTAAAGTTTGTAAATTTTGTTTTTAATAACATCTTAATAATGACTGAATGGTTTCACCATGGTTCGCAAGAGGAGCCGCTGCTCAGTAGTGGGACATTCATTGGCTAAAATGAGAATGATATATGCTGTTTAATAAAAAAATTAAGCACTTTGAAACACTTTACAGTAAGAAAATATAATATAAACTAAACAGAATTTGAGACTTAAAATCACTATTCAATGTAGTAGCTTTACAGAAAATGATTTATTTAACTTTCAATGCTGTGCCAGTTTCTGTATAACTATGTATTATATTATGTTTACAGTTCATCAAATATTAGTATCATATACAGAGCAAATTCAAGTTTTTAAAAAATTTCTATGAAGCACTTAATAGTTTTTTTTTTTTAGAATGTTGCCATTTTAAAATCAATTTTGGAGATTTTTATAGTTAAAATTTAAATTTTCTTTAGTTTTTGGTGTCCTTTATAACAAAATAAAGAAATTCTGCATTCAAATTAATGTTTTAATGGTGGTTGTCATTTTGCAAAGTTGGTATTATGAGATGAGAGGTACTAGAGGTGAGCTTGTGAAATAGTGTGGTGGACTTTGGTTCTAAAATAGGTTTCAATATGTGATAATTTCCCTTAGTGACTATATTTATTACTAAGATGGGGATCCCTTTAAAAATTCATGAAATGTAACTCAAGGTGTAAGCGAAACGAGGGTGTGTCACTAACTAGTAATAAATGTTCTTGGACATTCTACCCAGGCGCCAATTACAAATTAAACAAAGTTTAGGCTTTGTGTAGTGACAACAACTATTTAATAATATTGGAGTGCCACTGTTGTTGTATTGGAGACTGAGACTCATTGCTATGCAGAGATACACAGGTCTTATGTGTAGTAATACATACTTAAGATATATTTTTCTATCGATAGAACAATGAAATACTTACAAAGTAGAATACACCTAGATCAATACCATTACGCACTCTTGCACATACATATTTTACTTTGAATTAGTGTGCTGGACTTTGGTCCTAAAATAGGGTTCAATACGCGATAAAATATTTTAAGGCACAACTTTTGTGTGCATGAACATAAACATACATTAATTAGGTATCTAGTTTGTTCAAATGTTCATGTATTTGTGTCATGCCACCATCATCTTAGCCAATTCTGCCGTCATAACTAAGAATGCAGTAATCGCAAAATGGCGGTTACGAGATAAACGCAAAAAACCAAGTTTTTTTGCATGTATGGCGAAAATCATTACATAAAAAACATATTTTTTTCATTAACATCGCATGCTTTAAGGAACATCGACCCATTAATAGATAGGTCAGGTTTCAGTTACGTACTCATACAGTCTTTTTATGTCTTACTGAGATCGAATCAATGTTAATTAAACGTTTAAAACAAAAATCGTCTTTTTTGAATTACGTCACTATTCCATTAAGCATGCGACATGACCTCTTGGGGTGCCATTTCTGGAAAAAAGTTAAAATCTCAAAAATGTAGATTAGTGCATCTTTGCTACCAGGGCAGAATTAATGACCTCTTACTGAGCACAGGCTTCCTCTTAGAACCAAGGTGATTCAGGTCATATTCCATATGTAGCGAGTGCGGTTTGGCGGAAGCGCGAGGAGAGAATGATGCATATATTTAAAAATAAAAGTATTTCAGTAGGCTAATTACCCTATTGGTATAGTACAATTTTGAATACCTACTGTAGTAGAAGCTTCGTGTAGTTTGGGGCTTTTTGGCACTGACATAACACGTTCCCACATTGTCGGCTGGAAAATAGCAGCTTACACATACTGTGTTGAAAACAAAAATCTAGGCTTAAATTCTGATTAACAAATGTCCATATTCCTTAATCTAATTACTATTAGTCAATGCCTTTTGTAAACACAAATTAACTTACAACAGGAACATATTTAAGTTCATCTGTATGTTAGGTTAAATTGGAGAAATGCCAACAGGACAAAATGAAGCTCTTAGATAATTTTATAATCTTGTTTATCTCATAAGTGATGTGACGTTTTACAAGACATTTCCTGGGTTTTCCTTTAACCCATCTTTCACATAATAATATGTCATTATCATCTGAGCCAATTACCCCACTACTGAGCATGGGCTTCCTCTCAAAGTGAGAGTGTGTTGGTTCATACTCCACCATACAAAACCAGTGTTCTCATAAATACCCAAATTATAACTGTTAATAACTATTTCTATAATTTTTAATTTCCAGCACAAATGGCACTTGGCACCAAGTTCCATTCAACGCTGAAGAACTACTTCACACAACCTCGAAGTCAATTGCGAATCGAAAAAGACGTGGAAGGGGTTTGGACATCGGTCAGTGATGTGCTCAAACGTGTGTCGGCACCCAAAGCCATAGAATCTAATGTTATACATCCGGTACTGAAATACAGAGGCGTGTTTGATGCTATTGCAGATTATGAGTAAGTATATTAGTATATTTTATGTTATACCTTCATTTAAAAGCAATGAGTTACGAGACCCCTTCCTTGCCTTTCAATTCAGAGGGTCTCAGGTTCAAACCCTGGTGCACCAATGACTTCGAAGTTATGTGTGTAATTATCGCTTGCTCCGTGCCTCGGAAAGCACGTTAAGCCATTGGTCCCGGCTGTCATGAACATCTTTGGCAGTCGTTATTAGGAAGTCAGTTCCTTCTAACATCCTGACAGCTGGTTTAACCATAGAATGATGTTTCCCTCTGGTTTGGAGGTTCTGGAGGGTAGCAGTAGTCTTGGCAGCAGATGGTAGCCGCCGTAAAACAATAAGCCCATAATCTCCTTATATGACAAGAAAAAAGCCGCTGTAAGGCAATAAGCCTATAATTTACTTATGTGACAAGAAACAAATGCTAGGAACATTATAGGCATTTTAGGCTTTTTCCAATTTTTAACGACTGCACGTACCACTCCACGTAATAACTAAAATTCAGTCAAATCTGATTGAACCAGTGAGCAGACCGTGGGCCCTAATCTCAGGAGTGGAATGGTGGCTTTTCCAAATTATTTGAGTTGGGATAATCGTTAAAAATTGGAAAAAGGCCTATTTTACGGCGGCTACCATCTGCTGCCAAGACTACTGCTACCCTCCAGAAGAGTTAGGGGCTATCCATAAATGACGACGAACGTTAAGGGGGATGGAGGGGGTTGACGAAGTGTGACATGTTGTGACAAGGGGATGGGAGGGATCCAAAATTTCGTGACGTCACATTACAAAATCCAGGTCCTATGAAAATTTTGTAACTGCTGTTTTGATGTAATAATTTCTTGCTGTACAACTCCAAAATATGTGACATCACACTAAGGAGGAGGGAGTCTCACAAGTGTGACCAGCTGTGACAAGGACTGAGGGGGGTCAAAAAATTACGGAATTCCTGTGACGTAATTTATGGATGACCCCTTAGCAAGCCGCCGTTGGAGTATTATCTCATATTCATTTATCCAATTGCTTCTCACTTTATACTCATTATGACAACTCGTAAAGGCACTGCAAAATGTTTGCATAGAGATCGCTATACATAATAGTTACTTGACGTTAAGACATTTAAATGTCATCCGTACTTCCGTCTGGTCCAGCTTCAGTGTAACCTGTGACCTTCTACATAGCTTGCCCTAAGTTAACCCTTTAACGGGCAGGACATGTTGAAATGTTCATTGGTTTTGCACCTTAACTCAACACCATAAGGTTCAATTCTAGGTGGAAATATGTTTACCACTACCTTGCAAATGGTTAAAGACTTTCTGTCGTTTTGATAGATACCATCTTTGCTTTCGTATCCCTTGAGGACTTCACCCATAACTCCTTGTGTTCGTACCCCCAAACTCACCGGGAACGGGTACCGACCCGTTCACCTCAAAATTATTTCAACATGCAAACGTAATGCATTTCGTTCACAACACTCGTATGCATATTAGCGGTCGACTATTATTAACATGATAGACAGTAAAGGTGACTGAGGAATGTAAAGAAAATAATATTGTAAGACATTGTTTCGCATTTTCCTCACAATAAAAGATAGCAATGCCCCGTGCAAAGCTTTGGCCGATAGCCAGGCTGGTTTTATCAAAAATTTAAATACACTGCGACATAAACGCCGCTTGAAGCAATCTTTTACGTGTTATCTATCAGTATCGCGTCTACAAAAAGTATTTTCTGATAACTACGATGTCGTTGACATTTCTTATTACATCATCAAAACATATTTTTTTCAATGTCGCCTTCAGTTAATTTGATATATTATTAATCATACAAATTTTCTCAACAGGAAAGATTTGTTTCTTTTTATGTTTGTAATATTAAACTATTTCACAAAATATTAAATTATTCCGCGAAATAAAAAATTCTAAAAATAATGTTTGTCTTTAAGATCAACAGGATCATTTAGATTCCTCAAATTTTTACAAAGAAATGAGAATGAAAATTTCAACAATGACAGAGTTATGAGCGAAAATAGAAGTGAAATGGTAATGGTCCATTCTGCATTATCCCTTAGTGACTTAGGCTTTATTTGTTTCTAGAAAATAATAGGGATCCCTATGAAAATTCCTGTAATGTAACTCAAGGTGTAAGCGTATCGCAAAGTATGGAATAACATTTACTGAGAAAGCACATAATCAATATGCTACCATAGACGGTCTCTATAAATAGAATTCATATATTCTAAATGTAAAAATTCAAATAATTAGTAATTTTTTATGTATAATCATAGTTTATAGTAATTGATCCTTGAGTCAAACTGTTTGAACAGTTTTGTTGGAAATCTTTTTTAACTTATCTATATCTATACTAATATTATAAAGAGGAAAGATTTGTTTGTTTGTTTGTTTGTTTGTTTGTTTGTAATGAATAGGCTCCGAAACTACTGGACCGATTTCAAAAATTTTTTCACCTTTGGAAAGCTACATTATCCCCGAGTAACATAGGCTATATTATATTTTGAAAAAAATTTGGGATCCTTACTAAAAATCCAATAATGTAACCTAAGGTGTAATAAAATGACCTGAAAAATTCCTTACATAGCGTGCGCAGCGAAAACTATTGATGATAGAACAAAATTATGTACTACGACTTTGCAGTACTCATCCTTATCTACAAAAAGTGTCGCGACAGCATATGTCTAAATATTATAGTTACGTCACAGTAAGCGGTTTTTTATTCAAAAAATTTAATTTATATGCCGCCGCTTGAAAAGGCTCTATATTTGTACCTTGGTATTAATCCTTATCAAAAAAATTACTTTGTATTCAAGACGGCTTCAATACCTTTTTATAACTTTTTGAATTATTCAATTCGGACATTTCATTAGGAAGATATCACGAGTTTAAAAATGCAAGTATTAGAAAAAAGTCGCGTGGTGCCGCTCACCGCGCTCAGCTAGCCAGCATGCGATGTAGGCTCCATGTAAGCGTCACTGGGGTGGTACGGGGGGGGAGTCAATGTAATCTATACTAATATTATAAAGAGGAAAGATTTGTATTTTTGTATGTAACGAATAAACTCAAAAATTACTGGACCGATATTAATAATTCTTTTTTCAATAGAAAGCTACATTATCACTGAGTAACATCAGCTATATTATAATTTCGAAAAAAATAGGGTTCCGTAAAATATTTGGGTTTTTCGGACACAAAGTGTAAAAATCAACCAGAACAGTTGCGTACGCTGCCTAAACTATAAAAGATAGAACCACAAAATGTATGAATGAATTAAAGATCTTATACCACCTACTAAAAAGTCCGCGACACACTATACCTATATATGGCAAGTGAGGCACAACAACCCTTTTTTTATTTAAAAATCTTGATTTTTTTTTGTACTATGCGTATAAATGCATTTATTTTACTTATGCTATTAATCCCTATTAAAATTAATTATTTCATCACTAAGTGCAGTTTATGTAGATAATATTTGGTCTTGGAATGATCAAAATTGGACGTTTGTTTTTGAAGTTATGGCGAACTTAAATTATTACGATTTCTGCTGCACAGCGCCCTATCACGGGTCGGGGCTCCCGACCATCAGTTTATTTTGTCACCTAAAAATAATTTAATGTCAAATGTTGTTTATGGGGAAGATTTACAATAATCGCTTTAGTTATCTATCCCAAAACAACAGGTTGCTCTCCGGGACTGCCGGTAAGAGTAAAAACTAAGTATTAATTAGATTTAAATATTTTCATCATTAACAACTTCTACATCCACATAAAGACAATCTATGCAGCCTGCGGATAATGACTGCGTCGTCGATGTTAGTGTCCGTGTCTGTGAATTGATCTGGAAATCATTTTGCTGACCGTGTCTTTTCTGGGTAGGCATTTTACAGCGGTAGCCGACATCCACGCGGGCGGAGCCGCGGGCGACTGCTAGTATGCAATACAATATACTTTGTAAATAAATCATCATCATCTCAGCCCATAAACATTCCACTACTGAGCACGAGCCTCCTCTCACATACCAAGGTGCGAGGGTATTGGGTCATACTCTACCACGCGGACCCAGTGCGGATTGGCGGAGGCAGGTGTATGGCGTCCTGCTGTTAGAATTTATCAAGCCGCCCATTAGGCCTCTAACATGGCTTAACGACTACCACATTTTAGTGATAACCGGGACCAACGGCTTAACGTGCTTTCCGAAGCACGGAAGCGCTCTATATCAAATGCCACACAAACGGTCACCCATCCAAGGACTGACCTCAGTAAACTCTGCTGTACTTCGGTGATCGTTTTCGACCACCGAGCACCGCAGAGCTACGAGCGCTTCAGCTACAAATAAATAAATAATAATAATAAATAAAGCATAAAGTCTAAACTTTGTTTAATTTGCGAACTATGTAAATCATAATTAACAAGTCACTATTAGTTGTATAAGAGACTGAGACTCATTGCGATGCAGAGAAGTATGAGCTATATGCGCAGTAATTACATACTTAAGATATATTTTCTAAAGATAGAACCAAGACATATTTATTTACAAAGTAGAATACTCTTAAATCAATACCATTACACACACATGCACACATATTTTATTTGTGTGGGAATTTCAATGCAGACGCTACAGACACACTTATGGCATTCGGAGTGACGTAAACATATAGAATTTTTTTTTTTGTGCATTTATACTAGAGATAGTAAATATCTCGATTTCATTTGAAAATAAGATAGGTACAAAACTTCCAAGACTCATTACAAGTATTGATGCGATATTTTATAATCGGGGCTCAAAGGTGAACAATGTATAATCGAATAACAATAATGTACCTACCTACCTACCTACTTAAATAAATAAATATTTTCTGACAATTACACCAATTATTTAGTTCCAAGATAAGTATCATTAAGAACTTGTTTTATGGATACTGAATAAAGGCTAAATAAACATTTTTTTGGAAAAAAAACTTAATATATATGGGAAACTCCCAGACTAGAACTAATATTCATGTTTATGCATCCAAAAATTTGTCCTGTGTGGGAATCAAACCTACGGCCTCAGGAGCGGAGTGGGGTATACTCGCCACCACGTCATATCGGTCGTCAAAAAAACTTACTGTCGATATTCAATGGAACTTTTAGTTATACAGCGCATACTAATCGTTAATTTAAAACCTTACAAAGATTTGTTAGTATGGATGTTTGTTATTCTGTCACTCAAAAACTACTTGACGGATTTTGATGAAATTTTGCACACAAGTAGTTTATAACTTGTATTAACACATAGGATACCTGTTCTCCTGGTGTTTCCAAGGTAACGGGAACCACGCGGGTGACACCGCGGGGCGCTAGTAGTATAATCATAATCTCGGCTATTAAAATCCCACCGCTGGGCAAAGGACTCTACCGCAAAGGATTCAGAACCATGCTGACTCAGTCCTGTTAGAAGTATTCAAGTCTCCCAATAGTGCTTCTAATTTTGCTTAACAACTCTACCTACTATCATCAGAGATAATTTTGTATACGGCATTTCCAATACACATTGCGTTGCTATGACAATGACATACGTTTGACCTCCTGTATTATTTTTATTTGTTATTGAAATAAAGTGTGATTTCACTTGAAGACGGTTGGAAAGTGTAATGCACTTCGGAATATCCCACTGGCATCGTTTGTGGCAAGTTTATTCAGCGATATCACTCCGGAAAGGCACAAGATAAGTCAATAATAAATTAAATCACTCTTGAATAATGCCATCTGTCAAGATCAACTGACACGTCATTTTTGATATTGACAATTGATCAGTGTTGCCATTCGAATAAGTTTTGGCCTAACTGGGATAATTTTGCTGTTTTTTCGGGCACTCTGCCGAAACGACACAAGTAGCTGTATAACTGCTCCAAGACTTCTGCTCTCCTGGTGCTTAACTTAAGGTATTGTTGGAAATTGCCTGTTTAAGAATTTTCGACACTCATTATGGAGTGTGCGGCTTGTACAACGGAAATTGTAGAAGAGGATGGCTTGTACTGTGCTATTCTTAGCTGCGGTAAATCCTATCACTCTCTCTGTGCGGGAGGCAGCTCAATTGATAGCATCAGCAATAATTGGGTGTGTCCTGAATGTCGTTGCTCTTCGAAGAAAGGAGGAGACAACAGCCTCACACCTGTTGGCGCCTCGGGAGCGGGGCGGTTTCGGGATAATTCTAATATTACCTTCCGCAAGAAGATATCCTCTGATACTGTTCGAAAAGTACACGTTCCACAGGGGGATACTGAATTGTCTGGTGAAATTAAGAGCTTGACACAAGAGGTGCGGAAATTGCGGGAGCTACTTACAGACGCGGTTTCTCTTATAACTCGAACCATGGCGGCGGATCCTAAACTGATGGAGTATGCTTCCCAAGCACAGGCTCTCAGTAGAACCATCATTAGTAGCAGCAACGCGGCAGGCTCTACAACGCTCGTTCAACCTAAGTCTCAACCACAGCGGGAGCTACAACCTGAACCACAGCGGGAGCTGCAACCTGAATCGCAGCGACAAGGCCAGTCAAAGCCTCTGCTGCAACTAAGTTCTCCCGCTGATGAAGCTGAAACAGTTGTTGTATCGAGTGTTAAGAAATCTAAACAGAACAAGAGAAAGAAAAGAAAGCAGTGCACAAAAACAGTTGATCAGTCGCAATGTCCTGAGATTCCCATTGATTGTGAGATGCAGAAATCTGTGGAGCAGAACCCTTCTGATATCGAGGCGCAACCATGGATGGATGTAAAGAGGAAGAACAGAAGGCCACAATCCCTATGCGGTACTGCTGGTCCTGCAATTACAACACTGAAAGCGGTGGAAGCGAGAAGATATTTGCACCTCTGGAATATGGAGTCGAGTGCTGCTGAGATCGCTGATTATCTCAGTCAGCTTTGCTCAAATGGTACTTGTACTGCAGAAGAACTAACCCCAAAAGGTACCTATAAGTCTTATAAAATCGGCGTCCCGGTAGCTGACTATGACAAATGTTACAGCAACGATGTCTGGCCAGTCAACGCGAGAATAAAAGCGTGGATTACCTACAGGATTCCTGTTGACTCTCGAAGGTTGGCCCAAAACTATCAGCGGTCCTTTCGTAGTCCAACAGCGCCGCAATAAGAAAACCACTATTAAAGCATACTACCAAAATGTACGCGGCCTCAAAACCAAGATGCGAGTGTGGAGAAATGGCTTGGGGTTGCTGGAACAAGATTTAGTGGCGGCCACTGAAACTTTTCTCGACGATACTGTAAATGATGCTGAGCTATTGACTGGAGATTGGACCATGCTAAGACGAGACAGAAGTACACCTTGCGGAGGTGTTCTCCTCGCTGCGCGTGCTCCTATTGCACTCCGCAGAAGAACTGATTTTGAAACTGATACAGGAGAAGACCTATGGGCCAGTTTCTCATGGGGAGGTCGGCCGGTTTATGTATGTGTAGTGTATATTAAACCAAGTGCAAGCGATGAAGAATACATGCTATGGTTTTGTAAGGTAGAAAGTGTAGTCACTATTTTGAATGGGCCCTTAATAGTACTAGGTGATTTAAATATGAGAAGTGCATCCATTAATATCATTACATACTATTGTTACTTTTTATCATTTTGTAGTTTGTCTGAGAGAAATGAAGTGGTGAATACGCATGGAGGAGTGTTAGATGTCGTGCTGGTCCAGGAAGGTGATCTCGCGCGCGGCGTCACAGTTACTGCTACGGAAGGAATAGTTCCTCCCGATGCTTATCATCCACCTTTGGATATTGAGGTCATAGTTGAAACGGCTCACCATTCGGACTGCATGGCTGCTAGTAATATTAATCCTTGTAAAGATTGGAATTTTAAGAAATGTGACTACAATCAACTTTTCCATTTACTCTCAACAAACTCTTGGGATGATGTTCTTCAGTCGAAAGATGTAGTCAGTGCATCTAAAAAGTTTTATGATTTAGTTTATTCTATCTTCGATATTTGTATGCCAAAAAAGCATCGGCCGAAATCCATGAGCCGTCGCTACCCTGTTTGGTTCACTCAGGAAATAATCAAAGACACACAGTTAAAACTTAGGCTACATGCTAAATGGAAACGTACGAACTGTAAAGACTCCTATAAGCTGTTCTCACAACTCAGGCAAAGATTAAAATCTCGCGTTGCTCTTGCATATGAGTCCTATATTGCTCACATTGAGAATAATATAAAATCCAATCCTCGACTTTTCTGGCGGCATGTGTCGAGTTTACGGTCAAAGGGGGGGTTTGAACCGAGTATTAAATATAGGGGTGTTTCTTATTCTGGCCCAGAAGCTGCAGAGGCATTTGCAAATTTTTTTGCAAGTGTTTTTCTTTCCGAAGTACCGGCACTTGATGCAGAAAAAACAAACCATCTTGATTATTGTTCCAACAGTAATTACATTAACATATTTGCATTTACACGGTCCGATGTAATCTCTGGGATAAATAAATTAAAGTCAAGCAGTTCTATAGGTCCGGATAATATTCCATCTATTATAATAAAGGAGGTTAAGGAGGAGCTCTGCACACCCCTTTGTCATATTTTTAATCTGTCATTAGCAAGTGGTATTTACCCTCCCCAATGGAAGCTTTCTAGGGTAACTCCAATTCAGAAGAGTACTGATAAATGTAATGTTGAAGAATATCGTCCCATTGCAATTCTATCGTGCCCGGGTAAAATATTTGAAGGTATTCTTCATAAACGAATATACGAGCAGGTCGAAAGGTACCTTTGTATGGAACAGCATGGGTTTAGAAACAAACGGTCGGTGAACAGTAACCTCCTTACCTTGGTGAACTATATTGCCAGTTGCCTCGACCGTGGAGGCCAAGTAGATGTCTTATACTTCGACTTCCGGAAGGCCTTTGATAGGGTTAACAATGATATTCTGCTGGAAAAACTATGTGCGATTGGTTTCGCTCCTAGTCTTCTTCATCTCATTGCAGACTATCTTCGCAATCGCCAGCAGTTTGTCAAGCACGGTCTTTATGAGTCTAAGCCCTATCATACGCGTTCTGGAGTGAGTCAAGGGTCAATACTTGGTCCCCTCCTTTTCATTTTAATGATCAATGATTTGCCGTCAGTCGTCCGTTACGCTAGATCGCTTTTATACGCTGATGATCTCAAAATTTTCATGGAAATTAAATCCATTGAGGACTGCTTGTTGCTCCAAAGGGAAATCGACGCCGTTAACGATTGGAGTGTCACTAATAAAATGGAATTTAACTGTGCCAAGTGCTATGGAATGACTTTCGGACGCATGTTTCACCCTTTTGAATTTCAGTACAAATTAGGCCAAAATTTAATAACAAAATCTACAGTCATAAAAGATCTAGGGGTAACATTCGATCGAAAACTAACTTTTCATGACCACATAACCGCTGTCGCAAAGGAGTCGTACCAACGTTTGGGTTTTGTATTGCGAAACTCACGAGACTTTAGGACTGACGGAGTGGTGAAACTAATCTTTAGTGCGCTGGTCCGAACAAAACTTGAAGCCAGTGCAAGTGTGTGGCATCCATGAAAGCAAATATACACTGCTTTTGGAAAAAGTTCAGAAGGCATTCCTTAGGTTTTTGTATAAACGTAGATACGGTTACTACCCTTATATGTATCCTACCAAGTTTCTCCTTGGCCAATTAGAATACAATTCTTTAGAGGTGAGAAGAGCCTGTGATCAAATCATCACTATAATTAAAATTTTACGTGGTAGTATAGACTCTCCTGATCTTCATGGTGAGCTGTGTCGACTTTATGCACCCGATAATTATTATAGGAGCAGGAAACATAAACTGTTTGCTGGGCCTACCTGCCGAACCGTAGCCCGCTCAAAATCACCTATTCCGCGGACACTCAACGCACTTAATGCCATCCTGGAAACAGCACCCGACTGTGATTTGTTTGCGGATGGATGGCCTGAGATTTTGTCAGTGTGTCTGAGGTATTGTGAGAGAATGGGATAAAAGAAGTTTTTAAGTGTGAGATTTTGGTTGTTCGCGTCCGTAGGAAGATTGCCCTTTGTTACCCTACACGTGTCTCCCGGGTGGCGCTAAACGAACTCTAACGCCGAGCAACAGGCGGCGGTAAAATAACCTGTACTCTGGTGCACCACTAACCAAGAGGAAGGAAATGACCTCAAAAAGTGTGGCGGCAATGCCTTTGGAAAGCCATTGCTTGTACTCTCCAAACCCCCTTTTTCATGAAATGTCAGATAATAGTGAAATTGATTTGTCATGCGATCCGGCTAACCCCCGGCGCCCTCTAGTACCCGGGCTGGAGGGTGAGAAATGTGTTTCCGAAGACTCCACGAGGGTAGGCAACCAGGCCCCCGTGACAGTAAATGCTCCTGGAAGTGTCACCAGTAAAAAATTTATACAACAGGCTTTCCATCCTAGCCTCTTTTTAACGCGGCCTAGAAGCTCATCACTAGGCAGTGCTTCGATTAATGAAAAAAATAATTTTGATGGTTCGAGCAGTTTGAGCCCAGTTCCAAGTGTCTCATGGCAGAGGGTATCAGAACACAAACAAAAAAGACCCAGGTCACCTGACAACACACATCCCTCTAAACTTATTAAAAAAAATAATAATTCAAAGTGTAATGATAAAGGAGATACTGTTATAACTAAAAACCAAATAGAGACATCTAACAGCTTTTCAGTGTTAAATGTAGACCAAGAGACTGTTGAAAATAAGCAAAACAACTCCAGACGTCCCTCAAAGCCACCACCAATTATATTATATGGTGTAGATGACCTAACCAAATTATCAGACCTAACAGAAGAAGTAATTAATAACGATGATTATACTTTCAAAATCGTTTCGAAAAACCAAATCATTATCTCAACAAAATCTGTAGACAAATATAAGACCTTACTTGAACACGTCAGAATAAAAGGTCTTATTGGCCACACCTTCACTAGAAAGGATGATAGATGTCCCCGTATTGTCATCAAACATCTCCATCACAGTACACCAAAAGAAGAAATTGTTAAGGCTATAGAAGATACAGGAAACACAGTTAAAGGTGAAATTGTGACAGCCAGGACAAAAGAGACTAAGGAACCGCTCAATGTTTTCTTTGTGAACATATTACCTCACGAAAACAATAGACTGGTAAAAGAAATAAGATATATTTACCATCAACGTGTGATCATTGAAGACCCAAAAAAGCAGTCTTCAATACCCCAATGCATTCGATGCCAGCAATACGGACATACCAAGAACAATTGCATGAGACCATATAGATGCGTCAAATGTGCTGGACCCCATAAAACCACAATGTGCACACAAGATAAAAACACACCTGCCACTTGTTCACTTTGCACTGGCAGCCACCCAGCAAGCTATAAGGGATGTCGTGTGTATAAAGAAATATTAGCTAGAAAAACTCAGATCCGAAGAACTCAGGTCACACCCGAGATCATGAAAGAAAATCATAACAAAAGCAAGAACCAAAAACAGATCACTGGTAAAAATCTTGATATGTCACGAACCTATAGCGAAGTTACCTCTTACCAGAAACCTGAAAATGAGGAAAAATTAAGACCACAACCAAAAGTTAACTTTAAAAAGTTACAGCGAACACAAAGCAGCGATACAGAAGCTGATAGAAACAAAGACAACCAGTCGGAAAAACCAAATCAATTAGAACATCTCATTATCAAACAGGCCGAAAAAATAGACCTACTTTTAGAACAGTTTGGAAATATGATACAATTGATAACACTGCTTCTCAATAAAATTTCATGACCTACGGATCGTAGCCTGGAATATCAATGGTTTAATACCCAACAAAGATGAACTTAAAGTACTGCTCCAAGAAAATAAGATAGACATAGCTTTAATATCAGAGACACACCTAAATGATCAAAAATCCTTTGAGCTTGATGGATATAACAGCTATTATACTAATCATCCTGACGGTAGATCTCATGCTGGATCAGCTGTCATTATCAAAAGTAATATCAGGCATCACTTAAAAAACAAAATAAACCAAAACTTTATACAGGCTACCACCATTACAGTAGAAAATAGAAATGGTGATATTGATGTTAGTGCTATCTACTGTCCACCTCGATATAATATTAACAAGGAGATGTTTGAAGGTTACTTCACTACTCTTGGCAATAAATTTATTAGTGGAGGGGATTGGAATAGTAAACATACCTTCTGGGGATCCAGGCTAACCACTACCAGAGGCCGAGAACTTAAGAAATGTTTAGAAAACCTGAACATTGATAGCTATTCTACAGGAGAACCAACTTATTGGCCGACAGACACTAATAAACTGCCAGATTTACTGGACTTCTTCATAACCAAAGGCTTTTCACAACATGAAGTAAAAGTAATCTCATGTTATGATGCAACTTCTGACCACTAACCCATAATTGGTACATTTGGTGCCTGCATAACTTATAAAGAAAAACAAATAAAACTATACAACTCTAAAACAGATTGGGACTCTTTCAGCGAATTTATTACAGACAGATTAAACTTAAATATTCTCCTGAAAGTAGAGAGTGAAGTTGACGAAGCTGCCTTTATAATAACCAACCTCATACAGGAAGCGGCATGGCGTGCTACGCCGGAACTGAAACTTAGTAATAATTCGGCAAATCTTAACTGGAAAGTACGTATCAAGCTTGCTGAAAAGAGAAAATTTAGACGTCGTTGGCAACTCAGTCGCCGGCGGGAGGATAAGACTGCTTTTAATCGATCTGCAAAGGAACTAAAGATGTTAATAAAAAATCTTGAAAATGATGCTTTCAATCAAAAATTGATTTCCATCACGGCGACTAAAAAAGATAACTACGCGCTCTGGAAAATTACTAAAACACATAAAAGACCCATTCAGCAAATTCCACCACTGAAAGGATTCACTGGAGAATGGGTGAGGAAACCTAGTGAAAAGGCGGAACTATTCGCTGAATACTTAAGCGAGGTGTTTACTCCTAATGACTCCACAATGCCTGACTTTGAAGCAGAAATAGAAAGAACTATAAAAAGTGCCCAACAGTTATCGTTGCCATTAAAACCCGCATCACCGAAAGAAATATCAAGATATATACGAAAGCTGGAAAATAAAAAAGCACCAGGATTTGACCTTATTACAGGAGAAGTATTAAAACATCTACCCAGAAAAGCTATTGTCTTTATTACTATACTTTTTAACGCCATTCTGAGGATTAACTACTATCCAAAACTATGGAAAATCTCTCAAATATATATGATACCGAAACCTGGCAAGCCTCCAACTCAACCAAGCTCCTACAGACCAATTAGCCTCCTTCCAGTGATCTCGAAGTTATTTGAAACAATGCTTCTTACTAGACTGAAGCCGATCCTGGATGAAGAGGGTATAATTCCTAATCACCAGTTTGGCTTTCGCCAACACCATGGCACAGTAGAACAGGTGCATCGAGTAGCACAAACTATCAGACAATCGCTAGAAGAAAAGAAATATTGCTCGGCAGTATTTCTGGATGTTCAGCAGGCCTTTGATAAGGTGTGGCATAAAGGTCTGCTCTACAAACTTCGAAATGTTGTCCCGAACTCACTTTATTTGGTTCTGAAATCATACCTACAAAATCGGAAATTCTATGTAAGATTTGAGGACAAAGTTTCAGACTTCTATGATATAAAAGCCTCAGTGCCACAGGGCTCTGTTCTTGGGCCAGTGCTCTATTCCATATACACGGCTGACCTACCTATAACTTTAGGAGTCGAAACTGCGACATATGCTGACGACACAGCCTGCCTATCAAGTGATAAAGATCCAAACCTAGCGTCATCTAAATTGCAGGAACATTTAAATAAGATCGATGACTGGCTTGGGAAATGGCGAATTAAAGCCAGTGCCACTAAGTCCGTACATATCACTTTCTCACTAAGAAAGGGAAACTGTAGCCCTGTCACAATCAAAGGAGAAGTGCTGCCGGTTCAGAACAGTGTAAAATATCTTGGTATACACTTGGATAGGCGTCTGACATGGGCCAACCACATTAAGGCAAAGAGGAACGAAGCAAACATGCTTATAAAAAGCCTATACTGGCTCATTGGCCAAAAATCTGTCCTATCTCTCAATAACAAATTGCTCGTTTACAAATGCATTATCAAGCCAATCTGGACCTATGGCATTGAGTTATGGGGATCAGCGAGTAATTCAAATCTCGAGGTGCTACAGAGAGTACAAAATAGGACGCTGAGAATAATTACTAATGCCCCATGGTTTGCACGCAATTCAGAAGTTCATGAATATACTGACATATCAACTATTAGAGAGGATGTGCAAAGATACAGCACTAAATATAAAAAACGTCTGAGACTGCACTCAAATAAGCTGGCCAGAGATCTCCTAAATCAAGGCAATCAGATTCAGAGACTGAGGCGATGGAGTATTTTTAACTTAGATCAGAGAAACTGAAATAGTTCTTTTGGACCAGCGATGACAGTTAATGAACTGCCAGCTGATAATTATTTAGGAGCATCTCTTCTGATTATGGCTTCAAAGGCCGATTGCAGAAAAAAAAAAAAAAAAAAAAAAGTGTGAGATTTTAATATTATATTAACTTTTACTGTTTTTGATAATTAGTGTAATTGGTTTATTCCGTTCTAATTAAATAAATAAATAAATAAATAAATGATGGAATTTGATATCGACTTTGTGCTCACATAATTTGGTAATATAATTTATCGATTTTACTCATAATTGTGTGGCAAACTGTGTGCTTTAAGAGTGGCGGTTCAAAAAGGTAGCATTATGAAAAGAAAATATTTATGTACTAAGAGGAAATTATTTTTGGTTATTAGTATCCCTTTTATATAGTCATAGCCAGTTTTCTGCCCACACCAAAAAGCGCAATATTCGCGTTATATTATGTATGCATATTTTTCATCAAGCTTTTTAACTCACTTTCAGAGACAAACCGACAGTAATCGAATGGAAGAAGTCGGACAGGCCTCGTAAATCGATCCTGCTGACGTACGACAACCCAGTACAACTAGCAGCGTACTTTGGCGCAGTCTGCAACGATCTCAACTACAAACACTTCAACGTACGCGACGCGCTGCTGGTCATTGCCTATACTGATGGATCCAAAGCAGATACGTACCACCTCTCGATGGACAAGCTTAGGGATCATTGGGCCCAGTGGCTGAGCAGATTAGAGAACTACATGAAGAAGCACAGCAACAACTCAGAGAAGATTTTGAAGGGTGGCAAACGTTTGTTCGAAGAGGACCTTGGGAATCTCCAATAATTTTAAGGTATGTTTTTATTTATTTCAAGGGTCTCCTCATAGTGACCTCTTTCTGCCTGATGGTAAATAGTGGATGTTGTCCACAAAAATGAGAGCGCTCCATGCGCGGAACAAGCGCACTCACTACGGGCTGCATATCTTTATATAAACTGCTTTTGGACATACATATCTCATCAAGTAAATTTCTCGTTCTTATTGAAACAGACAGAATAATCATTATTATCAAAACATATGCTTTTCGAACTACTTAAAAGGCTTGTTGGGCATAACTTGGTTTCCAATAGTTAAGACGGCATTGCTATAAATTTTATGAAACAAAAAATATTTGTGGTTTGCAGCACATTTAATTTATATTTTTAAAAATGATAATAGTTTTTTGTTAAAATCCTTTATCATGTAGCTGCAGTGTTTCATGCTCACTCAAATGTCTCTGCGGTGGTGGAGTCATGCGTCGGGTCGTTACGTTCCCTAAAATATGGTTAAGTTTAAAGATGGCTGGTTTATGGATCACACTCGTGAACGGGTGCCGCCAGTGGGGACTGGTCTGCTCAGGTCTACTCTGTTTATTCGTATTTACGTTCACATAGCTAAAAATGAGGTTAATTTCTTCCTTTTTTTTAATCTAATGACTTCAGAACACCAGTTTTTGATGACTTATCAAATTGTTTTAGTACTTTTTCATGTAACTGGCGGGAGAAAATACAAATTTCGACGATTTTCTTTCCCGTTCTTTTAAGATCAAGCTCCCACCCGCAGTGAAAAAGCGCGTTAGTTTTTAAGTTTTTATATTGACTTCAATAAGAGCTTTATTGAGTCAAATCCAATAAATGATTTTGACTCTGACTTTATTTTTACGGATGTAGAGGGTTCCTACCAAGACCTTAGGAGGCCAAGCCAACCTCTCCTGCAAGTAGTGCACCTGCCGATCAACAGACGAGGTTCTGGCGAGTCTTATAGTCCTGGTAAGCGGCAATAGGCTCGCCTCCTATTACGTGGAACCAAAAATATAATTGGCGACATGTGGGCGTATAATATGCCTTTGCCTACCCCTTCGGGGAAACAAGCTTGATTGTATGTATGTATGTTTATGATTTTATACATATATGCACGGTGTTGACTACGTGAAAAGTAACTAAAATCTCTCGAACCTTGAAAGTAGACTCGTTAATGTCAGAAGATGAAGGGTTAGGCTGATTTCTTTTCGTTCTTTAAGCTTTAAAAATGTTATCTTAATTCCATAAATATTTCTTATAGTTTCATTTTTGTTTCAGAGGAGCAGAACAATATTGAGGAACAGGGTTTTAAAACCTTTAGAAGAATGGTTTTGAAATAACTACATTGAAATGTCAACAACACTCAGACAAATGGGACGAATTTGTAAATCCGTTATGATCAAAAATAAATACCAGTGATTTTTTGTTCACATGTGAAAAGCAAACTCTCAATGAGACATGGTTCTAACTAGAATCAATACTTTTTAAATATTAAAAATATCAAAGTGGAATCTCTTAAATTTGGTAATCAATGACTTTTGCTCTTGTTAGAACATAACCGAATAAGCAACGAGCATTCAGGCATTCTCCTTGAGAATGTAATGGTTAAAACTTGTTACATTTTGTTTCTAAGCGTGAGTATTACGTGAGGAGTAAATAAGTGATATGCCAAAGACTGGTTTGTTGTTACAGTACGTTCGAAATAACTTGGCTCTAAATTGCATAGAAGTCATTCCATATCTCGCTCAGACTTCATATTATTAATTTTCAAGTCCACGCCAACTGCTGAGTATAGACTTCCCCTAAGTTTTGATACAATTGATCATTGTAGGATGATTCCTCATTCCTGTTCTATAGGTTTTTTTAAATTTTTATCAAACCATCCTTAAGGCATCCCGTAGTCGCTCTTTGTAGAACATAATGCTCTAATAGCTATTGACAGTTTTGCGCGATTATTACTTGTATTTTTATTAGATACCTATAAATTTTAACATTTTTATTCGCCAACTGTCAAGCCTCCTAAAAGGCAAATGTTAAACTATGGTGGCGCTGCTGTAGCAGGTGGGTTAATGGTTAAAGCCAGTACCTAAAACATAATCACACCTGTTTCCCCGAAAGGTAGGCAGAGGCATAATATACGCCCACACTTTGCCAGTTGTGTTGTTGGTCCCACGTAATAAGTGGCGAGCCTATTGCCGCTTAGCGAGAACTTCTATTATTGCCAGAGTCCCGTTGATTGGCAGGTGCACCACTTGCCGGAGAGGTTAGCTTGGGCTCCAAAGATGGTGGTAGGATTCCTGTACACCCTTATTAAGGTATTTAGAACTGTCATTAACAGTTTACAGCTCGACGTATTTGCTAATGTTCTACGATATAATAGTTCCCCTTACCTCTCACTCTTCCAGAACTAATTTGCGTTTCAATTTCACTGCAACTTAGGGCCTTTTTATTGGACACGTACTTTATAGTTGTTGGTTTGTAAAGTAAGGCGGGAGTTAGATTTGAATAGTCTTCAAGTAAGGTGGGAGTTAGATTTGAATAGTCTTCAAGAGCACTGTTCAACACATCTTGAAGAAACATTTTTCTATTATTTTTATTACTTTAAAATTATTATTATAGTATTGTATTCATAAAGACGTTATTTTATTTGAAAAAATGTGTTAACGGTGTAAGCTTTTCTTTTTACTTATTTATATGTACTTCACATAAAATTTCTAGATATTTAATTATGAGGATTATAATTTTCTTTTGTGTTTTTTTATGGTCTATAATGTTTATAAATATGCAAGAATATAATATCTTCGCTTAAAATGTTATCATAAAATATAATATGTATCTTTCCAAAACAAGTATATACAGAACGACTTATCTGTCTGATTTTTAACCTACGAGTCTAAAACATGTTTATGTTTAAGTATTGTCTTGTTTTGTTAATTTGACATAAACGTATGCTATACATAAACTTATTCAAATAAATGCACTAGCCAGCTACATTCACTTTTTATTTTAGCACTTTTTATTTTAGTAATTTGAAAATAAAACGCCCCAAATGTTGGTCCTTGGAGCCGGATGTGCCACTAGGTGGCTCTCTTCATAGGAAGGACCATCTTGTTAACACAGAACAATCTAACTGATATGACATACATTCACGCCTGTTTCCCCGAAAGGGAAGGCAAAGGCGTATAATATGCATACGCCCACACATCGCCAACTATGTAGTTGGTCCCATGTAATAGGTGGCGAGCCTATTGTCGCCTACTGGGCACTGTTATGTTCGCCAAAGCCTCGTCTATATTTAATTAAAATAACATAATATAGCTACCTAATCAGTTATATTATTTATTATCTAATATATTACTACAGCACCTCTAGTGCGATCAACTCAAGATCTGTCATATTGTTAATTTTACAGAATGTGTTTTAAAGATTTTAATATTTTTTATCGCAGTCACCTTTAGTCTTAAGTCCTAGTCCTATACCGAAAAGACATTTACAGTTCTGTTTTTGTAGTACTTTAGATGTTATTATGTACTTTATAAAAATGTCTTTTTACTATAAATTGTGTGGTTGCTACGAGGTTATGTCAAAAAAAAAAGTTTTTTATGCTAAAAGATATTTCTTATGTTGAAGTCTAATTCTGTAAAGAAATCGTTACGTTTGTCATAATGGTAAAAAACTTTACGACCGCACCTGCAATAAGTCACGTTTTTTTTGCAAAATCGCGTGCTTGGCTATTGTAAAACTTAGATATTATAAATTTGTTTTCACTTCATTTATTATCGTTGATAAGTTTTATGTTTGTGCCTACATGATACGATCGATATTAGGCTTAAGACAGTGTATCGACCTAATATCCTATAAAGACGCAGTGGTAGGATTTTCGTTTAAAATATAATTAGCGATAATTCAAGCTAACAGCGAGATGCCTGGTCTTATGAAATGTCTGCATTGATCGATATGTGATTATCTATTTGAAAGTAACAAGGATTAAAGCTATTTAGTAACATTTTTTTTGATAGCTTTTTGCAGTTCTTGAAGCGTTTACTCTTCACCCATAAGGGGCTATCTATATTACGTCACACGTTTATTTTATGGATGACCCTGAAGGTCAAATGGTTTAAATCATGAATGAGGTCTGGTTTTTGATAGAAATTGGATGTGTGTTTGTCTACACTTAGATTTCACTCCTAACTGAATTTCCTGTAATGAAAAGCACGAAAAGTAACTATTGCAGCCTATTGATGACTTACTTACAAGCGTCAATGTATTAAGATTATTATTACCACTTAACATCAAAGTGTCCTATGGTCATGTATGCCTACTTTCATTATACTGAACAAAATCACGTCAAGGCTAAGAGAGAGTTCGATTGAATGCATGTCAGTGCAATATACACTTATGTATTGACAGAATACATCTCCAGAGTATATGAGCTCGATGAGACATTAAAAAAAACAACTACATGCCAGAATGATTAAAAAATGCTAGTCAGTATTGAATTACAAAGTCAACATGACTTTGTTTTATTACTTTTTTTGTATTGTAATACAAGTATTGAAATACGTGTAATGTCCCCGTAAAATTAACCTCAATCATCAATCAATTTTGAACTAAGATTCATTTAAATTTATTGTTTCTCTTTAAAAAAAAATTATTTTTTCCCTGAAAACAAAAGGGTTTGGGTTTCTCCCGGACACTTTTAAAATCCCCTGCCGGACGGACCCCGGACTCCCTTGAAACTTGGACAAATCCGGGGAATCCCGGACGAATGGCAGCCCTACCTACAAATAAAGGATTTAAGGTAGCAAACCATTACAAATTTCCTCTGGTTTTGCCGCATCCATTACTAATTTTTTTTTTGAAAAGAGTAGGACTGTTGTAAAATTTTCTGTTGGAAGAAAATGGTTTTTGGTATTTTGTTATTGCCTTGCCATATTTAGGTAATGTGAGGATATAAGAACAAAACCTATTAAAAATACCTATTAAATATATATACTACATGAAAAGTATGTGAAAATTGATTTAAATAATCAGCTAAAGCAGTATGAAAATACAAGATTTGTGATCCCTCTTTTTTTTAACAATAAAATATCGCATTGCATTAATTTTATTTGAGCTTTCTTTCTTGTTTCTTGTGCAAGGCAGTCTGTTATGCGACTATGTGATATGCTTGAAACCTATATGGCTAATAAGACTGCATGAATAATGCATATAAGGAAAAGGCGTAGGCCCTTGGGGGCTCACGGGGCGAACGGCAGAACCAGGCTTAACTTGACAACTTCTTTACGTAGCCAAGCTTCTGCCCCAGTGAAGTGGTGCCTTAACTTACTTAAGGTACCTTTCACAAACAGCCTCAATAAATGATTTTGCTGTGTGCGAAGGAACTATGCATTTATTTTTGTCCAGGGACTTTAATCAAATTTCACTCTATAACACCGTATTTAAATATATTTAAATTACTGATTAATAAATACTTTTTACAATTATTTATTTCTATTTCTCCGTAATAGTTCAGTAGTAAGTAGGTATATATCAGAAACATATCCGATATCATCCACTTAATTAGGTATCCACTGACACTTATCAATGAAGATAACTTTATACGTGTACACATACTTGTATGCTACACTTAACACACTTTGAGGTCAATACCTACACTTAAATACAGATAGATTTATATAGAGGTGTACCTACCTACATCTGATTATATGCACTGATTGACCACAGGGGGGACTCATGTCTCTGCTCATGTCTACTATGTTTATGCGTAATTATGTTTATTCTGCTAAAAAGGAAAGTTAGGCTTAGGTTGGGCTTATAAAATTGTTTTATTATTAAGTACATTTTCTTGTAACTGGCGGGAGAAAAAACAAACCTTGACGATTTTCCTACCCTTTCTTTTACGATCAAGCTCGCAGTGAAAGAGCGCGTTAGTTTTTAAATTGACTTTCACAAGAATTAAAAGATTTTGTCTGACTTTAAGCAGGAAACTAGGTAAAAAGTGATCAATCAATTAATTAATTAATTTCCGCTGCTAAACATAAGCCTTCCCCTGCTAAACATAAGCCTTCCAACGCCAAGCCACATGTGACCTATTGACAGAAGAAGCGTATGGAGTGTCCGTCCACTACACTGAAAATATTAATATCACTCCCCGTATAACTTTTAAAGTAAATTATACAAGTTTAATACATACAGTCCATTGCGCCTCTCTGAGGAGGTCCTCCCGGTTTTGGTCCGGGGGACGTTGGCCGCGGGCGGGGTGTCAGCTGCAACCCAGGTACTGGCCCCCCGCCTCTTTCTCAACAAGCGGCGGGCGTCGTCGGAAGATTTTTAGTGGGTATTAACTGCTGGCGGTCGTGTCTGCCGGTGGTGAGTCCCACACACCTCTCCTCCTCTCCCTCTTCCGACCGAGACCTAGTCGCGACTCAATCCACACGGCCGCTTTACAGATGCGCCGAGACGGCGCCAGGAGTACGCCCCAGTTTTGGTTCACGCCGGTGTGAAACCGGGATCACCCATGCCGGAGTGGCTTCCCCTATCCGCCACCCGGGGACGCATGTGATGGGAGTCTGGCAACTCCACACGGGTCTGTATTTACCCCACCTGGCACATTCCCTAACCCATAATTAACGTTAGTGGGTATAGGCCAGTGGTGGTGCTATCAACGGCGGCCAAGATTTTTGAATCTGCTATCCAGAGATGCGTATATCAGCAGGTCAGTGCACAGCTAACGGACGCGCAGCATGGCTTTAGGCCTGCAAGGAGCACTGCCTCCAACTTGCTCAGTTTCAGTGACAAAGGTGGTGTCGTCAGTAGATGCAGGTATGCAGGTGGATGTGGTGTACCTCGATTTCAAGAAGGCTTTTGACACAGTTCGAAATGACGTGTTGCTTAATAAGCTTGCTGACATTGGGTTTACGCCGCATTTGCAAAATTTTTTCAGCAGTTATATGAGAGATCGGCATCAGTACGTAGATTACAATGGCTTTAAATCGGATCCATATTATACAAGATCTGGGGTCAGTCAAGGTAGTAATCTAGGACCTCTTGAATTCATCATTATGATAAATGACTTGCCGGAAGTAGTGAAACTTGGTTTTTGCCTTCTTTCTGCAGATGACCTTAAGATGTTATACGAGGTCAAAGAAGTATCAGATTGTAAGCGAATGCAAGAAGATCTAAATAGTGTGGTTGAATGGAGTAAGAAAAATCAACTGTATTTTAGTACATCTAAATGCAACGTGGTTTCTTTTACTAGAGCGAAATTGCCGCTGCTATACGAGTACAGCATGGACAATACAGTTTTAACACGAAAACAAGAGGTCCGTGACTTGGGGATAACAATGACGTCAGATTTGCAGTTTCGTGAACATATCACAGAAGTATGTAAAAAAGCATATCGGAACCTGGGACTGGTTCTTAGACAAGCACATGGCTTCACAAACACGGTTACAGTAAGGGTTTTATATGACGGATTGGTGAGAAGCCCACTGGACTTCAATGCGGTAGTTTGAGCACCTCACGAAGCAAAGTATGTGGCAATGATGGAACGGATACAAAATAAATTCACGAGGTTCTTGTATATTAAGTTTTATGGGGTTTATCCGTTTTGTCCACTTATGTAGGTACCCAACACTATTTGTTTTGGGGATGGTCGGCTATCACAAGTTGGAAGTGCGCAGGGATTTGGCACTCGCGATTTATATGGTAAGACTGTTGCGAGGATGTGCTCATAACCCAGTCGTGCTGCAGTACATGGGGCTGAGTGTACCAGACCTACAGGCTACTGTAGGCAACACCTATAGCCAGAACTAATTTATTGCGGCTAACACCTTTAACGCGTATCACTATTTTATTGAATAAGTCCATGAAATTGTAGATTTGCTCACATGTTCTTTGAGTGAATTCGAAATAGTGACACTAAAACTTCTGTGTAATTTTTAATTTTAGATACAGTATCGCATTGGGTACTTACCTGTAATGATAGTTGTATAAATCTAGGTATATAATAAATAAATAAAATAAAATAAAAACTTTCAAACCACAAGTCTCCAAGCCTAACTAGTTTGTTCATGTTACAATTTTATTTTTATAATTAGTCAAAACTTCAATAAAAACGAAAGATGACGTAGTTACCAACTTATTGTGTCACTATCCTTATTTTCCTTAACAGACTGTGTAAATAGTTTCATAAATTGAAATGTATGATTAAATCCACAGTAAAAGTCTGTAAATAATTTGAACATAACCTTTTTAGAAATTACGAAAAACATTACAAAATAAACAAAAAGTTTTTAATAAGCTGCAAAGTCGACTTCTTGGCGGGAAACGTCATGTCTGCATTTTGTTTGATTTTTAAAAATTTGTGATATTTCAAAACAACAAAACAAAACAGTGCAATATAACTTTTTAAATTCTCTCAAGAAGTCCATGTGAGATCTAATTTTTACTGAGGACTCAAGTTTAAGGGAAGGCATCTCATTAACCATTTATCACCACTCTTTCTCATTTACTATGAATTAAATATTATTAATGCTCTATAACTTAACACTGGCTAACCGTTGTAATTGCTAAACGCACAAAGTCATGACTTAAAGGAAAAGTCTTACGCTTTTCCGCATAAAAAAAATTTATACCTAACCTAGATGGACGTAAGGAAAGATGAGACTTCCAGCCACAGAACAGGGAATGACATTTCCTTATGCGTTTACTGTGTAACGTTACGTGATATTCAGTAAGCCACTCGTACTAAACAACACGCTGCCGCTAGTAATAATTTTTTATCAATATATTATTCTATTCAATCGTATTTGTGGTACAACGTAACAGGCTTAAGTTGGATTATTTATGAGATTGTCGTAGACGTAACAGCACTAAACAAAACTAGATGTACCAAACAAAACTAATACCGGCACGGTGACTAAACAAATAACTAACAAAACGTCTGCGAATATTCGCGATCACACAGTTTCACCGCGTCCACGGTATTAAGCGCGCGCATCATGCAGACTACGCGGCGATTGTTTTTAAGGCAAATTAAAAATATAAAATGGCAAAGAACAGTTAGCCGTTGTGCCGTATTAAATAATGAATACGAAATAAAATCTCCTTTGGGCGATATTGTTGTGCCCAAAATGAAAATAATAGATCGATTGTTAATGGATTCGTCGCATTTTAATAGTCTTGTTGCTGTGGTAAGTGTTTTCTTATTTTAAGGTCTATCTGTCTCGTTCTTTTATCCTGCGGGATGCGAGATAGGGTGAAACGTAAAGCGGTCGTGCGGAGACGTTGACCTCTTTTAAATGTATTGTTTTGTGTTTTCAATCGCTCGTTATCATTATCACTGAACTTGTATAAAATATTATTTAAAAAAAAAACTTTACGAAATTTTACAAGTTAATTACAGCCTTTTTTGTCCTTAACGCATAGGATATAATTTATTAATAAATTTATAGCAAATGTATTTGGTTGGATATTACGTTAATTTTTCCAATACTTATTGTAAAGTGTTGTAAAAAATGTTATCAATCTACCTTTTGGTTGATTCATATTATATAAAAAAAGATAATTTAACGACCAGTATCTTTTATAAATGTTTTTAATGCTGACAGACTGTTTTTGTTTAGTATAAATATTATTTACACTTAAAGAAATTATTTGTTTAAGTTAAGCACATTTTATGAATAAAAAATTGCGATTTATTAAATTATAAACTACCCCGGTGTAATTTAAAGATAATAATCTGAAAATTATATTATGTGTTTAAAGTAAGAGAACAAAACTAGAAAGAACATAAGTACATAAAATGCTTATAATATTTTATTTAAAAAAACAATACCTAAGGTTCTTGGCGGGATAGTGAAACTCCAAGTCTGCAGTTTTGTTTTGTAAAACTTGTGATATTTCGAACATTAACGTGTAATAATAAATAACGGTAGATTATTACCTGTTAAGTGTTTGTGAACGAACATGAGTGTAGGTAAATGGAACCAAAAAGCACCATCACTTTTCAAATTCTCTTAAGAAGTCCATGTGAGATCTCAGCATAGTCCCACATCCATACTCAGGACTCAAGGGGTTTAGGGGGAGGGCATCTCATTTACCATTTAGCATCTTTATCACCACTCAAATTCATTTACTATAATTTATATGGTGTATTAATATATCTCTAACTGACACTGTCTAAATGTGCTATACGCACGAAGCCATTATTTAAAAGAAAACGCTGATGTTGCACTGTTTTGTTGCATTTATGTATTAACCAACACTTATGTATACTTAATTAATTATAATACTTTTACAAACACTTAACGGCTAATAATCCACCGTTATTACACATTAATGTCCGAAATATCATAAATTTTAGGACATAAAACAAAACTGCAGTCATGACGCTTCACTTTCCCGCCAAGAAGTCCATGCGATAAAGTTTTGATCATAATTTAAATTATTATTTTAAATAGTATAAATAATTTTACTACCGCATCACTAAAACCTCTATAGTTACTTCGTTAAAATTTAAATAGCGATAAAAATATAGCTTTTTTAAATTTGAACCAAATATTCCCCCTATTATTAACCAAACAACTGAGATATAGGATTATTCAGATATAAATTAAAAACAACATGATGCTATAGAAATGTCTTTATAACATTAAAGCATGTCGGACTGATTAATCTAAGCTGTTTTTTATCTCCTAATAAGCAATTAGTTAAATAATCTAATACATAATTTCGCAACATTATTTCTGGTGCCAAAGTCCAATTTTGATTATAAATATATTAGCAACAGTGATATGATAAACTTGATGATTGATTCACTGAATTAAATAGCATGGTTTGTGGTTATACTTAATACCAACCAATAATATTATAATAATTTATATTTATGAAAGACCACTGATCAGGCAGTAAGGTTCTTTAATTGCGACCGCGAATTGTTAAACGTTATACAGGACGGAAGCGCATATAGCTCTGCGGAACTCGGTGATCGGAAACGATCACCAAAGTACAGCAGAGTTTACAGAGGTCAGTTCTCGGATGGGTGACCGATTGTGTGGAATTTGATATCGAGCGGTTCCGTGCTTCGGAAGGCACGTTAAGCCTTTGGTCCCGGTTTTCACTAAAATGTGGTAGTCGTTAAGCCATTGTAGAGGCCTCATAGGCGGCTTGATAAATTCTAACAGCAGGACGCCATACACCTGCCTCCGCCAATCCGCACTGGGTCAGCGTGGTGGAGTATGACCCAATACCTTCACACCTTGATTTGTGAGGGGAGGCTCGTGCTCAGTAGTGGGACGTTAATGGGCTGAAATGATGAAGGCCGTCCTGTATCATTACAGGACGGCCTCGCACCCGATAGAGCGATAAATCTGTTCAAGGCGGAGGGAAGTCGGTGGATTCAGGTATCGCTTCATGTGGAAATCTATTGGGGAGGCTAATGTTTAGCTTTGGTGTAATCTTGCTGAGATTATGATATTCATGTATGTTTTTTGTGTAGAAATTGAAAATTACAGTTAGTTATGTTTATTATTAGCTAATATAAAAATCGATATCAGGCTTTATATCACACGGCTTTTTAACTTTAAAGAGCAGTCGACGACCGATATGGCGTGGTGCGAGTATACCCGCTCTCCGCTCCAAGGTCGTGGGTTCGATTCCCACACAGGACAAATAATTGTGTGCATAAACATGAATATTTGTTCTGGCCTGGGTGTTTCCCTATGTATATTAAGTATTAATTTACAAAAAAAAAAGTATTTATGTATGTTTTTTATCCGTTATTTAGTATCCATAACACAAGTTCTTAATGATACTTATCTTGGAACTAAATAATTTGTATAATTGTTAGAAAATATTTATTTATTTTATTCATTTAGTTTATAACTTAATATATAATCTACTCTCGGCAAATCCTTATCACCTGTATTGTTTATACTCACTGGTTAGAATGAAAAACATCTCAGTAGACATAATAATAACAGTAATGCTCGTTAAATCCCCATTTAATTTGTATAAAATCAATAACATACCTAACAGAGTAGCAACAGCGATGTGATAAACTGGATAGCTTCACGGAATTGAATAACAATGTGTGTGGTTATACTTAATACTAACCAATGATGTTATAATACATACATAATATCACGCCTGTTTCCCCAAAGGGGTAGGCAGAGGCATACTATACGCCCACACTTCGCCATTTATATTGTTGGTCCCACGTAATAGGTGGCGACCCTATTGCCGTTTTTGGGCATTTTTAAGTTCGCCAGTCCGTCCGTTGATCGGCAGGTGCACCACTTGCAGATGATGAGATGAGATTGGACTTTTCAGATCTTGGTAGGAGCCCTATACACAACCCCCCCGACTGGTCTCCACCTTGGCGTGGTGGGGGGGCTGAGTATCTCCCGGAAGCCGGGAAAAGGTAACACCCAGAGACCGACGACTCTGGGTGCCCATAGTAATGACTACCGGGGAGGAAACTAAGAGGGACCTGTAGAGGGCGCAGCGGGCGGGCCAGGAGGGCCCGTCCAGCAGCGCCAGGAGTGTCTTAGGCAGCGGGGGCAGGGGGCCCCTGCTGTCTAACCATGAACCCTCCGAGAAGTCGGCCACACACGCTATGGTCGCACAAGGAGGTAGGAGGGGCGCGTCCACTGCGCCTCTCTGAGGAGGTCCTCCCGGTTTCGGTCCGGGGGACGTTGGCCGCAGGCGGGGTGTCAGACGCTGTAACCCAGGTACTGGCCCCCGCCTTTTTCTCAACAAGCAGCGGGCGTCGTCGGAAGATTTTTAGTGGGTATTACTACTGGCGGTCGCGTCTGCCGGTGGTGAGCCCCACACCCCCTTTCGGTCCCCCTTTGGCCGGAAGGCAGTGCGTAAATGCACTTTGTTACCGACGTAAAACAAAAAAAAAAAAGGAGCCCTATACACTATATACACCGGGGCGTTAAGGATTTTCAATGATGACGGCGAATTGGGTGTATAGCGAGCCTATTGCGGCTTGCCGGGCACTGTCTCGTCCGTTGAGCGGCAGTTAAAATATAAAGAATTCTACTAAAAAAATATTTAAAGAATATCAGCCAAGTATGCATTAGGTATTATCTATTTGACTGTGGTATTTCATATCTACTGTTTACTTTTCGTTTTATTATGTGTTAAATATTTACATATGTAATCTTTCAGAACGATGTTATACCTAGTACAAAGTCTCACAATAATTTACACAAATTCATAAATATTCTGCAAGTCTTGTACGAGTATTAACTTGTACCAATGACATGTTTAAAATGTATTCTAAACATGTTAATATAAGGTATGTTCGTTTTTGGAATAAATAGATAGCTATAACTCTGACATCATTTTGAATAAATATGCTATGCGTACGTAAATAATTAGCAAACTACTGTGCCACACCCCGGAAATTAAGAATCAATATTATTATTAGTACATATATACATAATAGCACGTCTGTTTCCCCGAAGGATAAGGAAGAGGCATTTTATGCGCCCACATATCACCAATAATATTGTTGATCCCACGTAAAAGGTGGCGAGCCTATTGCCTCTTACCGGGAACTTTTATGTCCGCCAGAGCCTAGTCCATTGATCGGCAGGTGCACCACTTGCAGTTGAGGTTGGCTTGGGCTCCTAAGGCTTATTTTAGTACCTATAGTGTTAGTTAGATAAACTGGTTTTGTAAAATAACAGTTAAAGCTCAAGATATATTAGGTAGATAGATTAGGTATATTTTATTAACACCATAACAAAGATTCCAAAAGACTACCAAATTTACTTAAATATGATGTATCTGTTTTCTTTTGATGTTGTCACAGAATAAATTATTTTCTTTCTTTCTGTCCAATTTCCAAATGATCATCAACCTTTTTTGTACCCACTACTGGGCACGGGCCAATCAAGGTCAGAGGGATTTTGGTCATAATTAGAAAATTGATTGGTTGAAGCAGGTGTGTAGCGTCTTACTTTTAAGAATTCTGCAATACGCCCAAAAAGACGTCTAAATTGTTTGGACAAACCTTTCCAAATTTATATATTTTAAGGAATTTTGCTATCAAAGATTTTATGGATGATTATAAATGTTTAGGAATAGACTGCCGTTTCATATAGTTTATTGAATATTGTTAATGTTATATTCAATTGCAGTGCATAGCGTCACGGAGATATTAAGATTGTCATATAGGTACCTCACTAGTTGATAATATAATGGGCTGTGAGTTTCTTGTCAGTTCTTCTTACGGATCAGTGGTTCGGAACTGGCACTTAGATTCACTTACACTTTTTTTTTTGCATATAATTAAATATTAGCTCGTGATTTCAGTGTAGTTATATTTAGTTTTTACGTTATTAAGTACTATATAATAGTGTATAAAATAAATAACTTTTTGACTTCAAGTTATCAACCTAGATCAACAGCTTAGCGTCCAAAGCTCGGAGGCCCTCGATATAAAATGCCAATGAAACGGTCACCTACCCAAGGACTGACCTCTGTAAATTCTGCTTTACTTCGGCAATCGTTTCTACGAGCGCTAATTCAAAATATTTCAAACTAAAAATGTTAATGATGTGATGAATTAATATTGGTAAGGTTAGCAAAAATGTTTCATTAAATCATTGAATTATTGCCGAGGTTAACTTCTTTATATTTATTTAAACTTAGTAATCAAAAACGGCATAGCTTTTTTAGGTCGTCGGAAGTGATAACCTGAGCTAGGCTAAATTCACAAAATGTCCTTGGTCAAGCGATTATGTCTCTATGAAATAACGTTGGTAACACTATCGATAATTGTAATAACTGAAATAAAATAGACACATAAATACCCAAATACCACGCCCGTTTCCCCGAAGGCGTAGGGAGAGGCATATTATACGCCCACACTTTGCCAGTGCTATTATTGGTCCCATGTAATAGGTGGCGAGCCTATTGCCGCGTACCGGGACCTTTTATATTCGCCAGAGCCTCGTCCGTTGATCGGCAGGTTGGCTTGGGCTCCTCAGATCTTGGTAGGACCCCTGTACATCGTAAATAAAATAGAATCTTGTTAAATATTATTGTGTATGATGATGTTAGCTGTTATATATATCACTATAGTCATACAATTATGATTATACATAATTATACATACATACATTCACGCGTGTTTTCCTGAAGCCCTATGCAGACGCATAGATACGAGTATTATACGCCCACATTTCGCCAGTTATATTGTTGGTCCCACGTAATAGGTGGCGAGCCTATTGCCGCTTATCGGGCAGTGTTGTATACATAATTATCGTTATCATTATGTATGATTATGGTGTTAGCTGTAAGGATTACTGTATCACTATAATAATACATCCTCCTTTCACAAGTTTGGTGTAGTTTACGAATGCAAAAAAAAACATTATGTTAGACAAACATATAGGATGTATGAGAGGAAGTCATTAAGCGTTTATTTGGTGGATGTAGGGCTGCCATCAACTAGATTGCCGAAGCCGGACAAACACGTTACAAATCCCGGACATTCGGTCAAAATATAAGTATTTTCCCGGACAACTCTCAAAAATAATTTTGGCAACAACATAAAGAAATCGCTATAATGAATAATTGCCGCCTTTATTGTAAATATTTATTTATCTTAGTTAGTATGTCATTTGACATATTAACTAAGATTTCTTTGAAATATAATGGTATGTACTTGATAACTGAAAGAGTCATTTTTAAAGTATTCTGCCGGACGAACCCCTCACGCCCTTCAAACTAGGACAAATCCGGGGAATTCCGGACGGATGGCCACACACCAGCCTCGGAAAATCTGCACTCAGTCACTAGATTTTTAACCTCGATGCCAAGGTTAACTTCTTAAGTTTATGAATTAAAAAAGTCTCTAACAAAACTTAAGAGCGTGTAGTCGATTTACGACGTAACTTCAATCTTTTAGTGGTTTTAATAAACTTTTTTATATACAATTCTAACTTAACTAAAACAATTAACCATATACCACAATAAGATTGTGTCTTATAGAAGTGTACAACATCATCATCATATCAGCCATCTGACGTCCACTGCTAAACATAGGCCTCCACAATAGATTTCCACATTGAGCGATCCTGAGTCGCCTGCATCCATCGGCTTCCCGCCGCCTTGTCCATATCATCGTTCCATCGCGTGGGAGGCCGTCCTCTACTACGTTTGCCGTTTTCTCGATAGAAGTGTACGGCAGAGGAAAATTAAAGATTTTATCAATAGATTTTTTTTTATTAGATATTTTCGGAAGGGTCATTTAGTCAGAGCTCATTTTTATATATGCATACTCTTTGCATGAGTTACCTAGTATTTCAAACGTGGCCCCCTGTTGGGGGGACACGGCGCGGAGTCGGGGCTGGGCCCTCTGGTCGCGGTCTCGTACTGTGTCCGTAAATATGGACGCGGCGTTGGGTGATTGCATAACTTAGCCAACTTCTTCCTCTACGTGAACCCCCTTCCACATAGGCTTCCACACGAGAGGCGACGATTTGGCGTAGGGTTTGGTTCTGAAAGACGGATGGATCTTCTTCCTTGCCTGCTTCCCGGTACCAGGTACACTCTGAGTTGCACTCGTAGAGATAGCGAAGAGCCCAATACTGGACGGAGCAGGTGCCGCGACGTCTTGGCTTTGGCTGCATAACTTACCCAATTAGAGGCGCTAAAAATCTAACATAGCCTCTGCCAATTCGCGCTGTGTTCGCGCTGTGAGCATAAACGCAAGAGCGAGTGAGAAGATCATGTGCTGAGATAAAGAAGGTTACATTTAAAAAACTAACGAAATGCAAAAGAAAAGCCCTTACCAAAAACAAATTAATCTTAATATTTTCGTAAATCCGAAAATGTTATATTTTGAAACCGTTAAAAGAAATAAAGATCTTATCGTCATTGTAAATACTTAATTGGCTGTATGACTAGTATATGATATCAGAAATATGTTAATTAAAAGCGGTCGATTTAGAAAAATAAAAATAGGTATTTTTTGATTTGATGTTCCACGCTTAATTTGAGAAAAAAGAGATTTATATGATTACTTAATAATATATATGAATTGTAGTGACTTAAAAAGTTTTAACTATAGCCGAAAACTCATTTATTTTATGTGGCTCTTTCACTAAAACCATTAGTATTTTAAAGCTTTTCTCCTATTATTTGATTACTTAATGAAAAATTATCGTACTGCAAGATATCAGTAGCATCCAATTACAAATAATACTAAAAATAATAATAATACTATATAAAGTTTTCTCGGTTTACTTTTCAAGGCTAGGTTAATGACATATAAACGATATCCTGTTCCATTCCTATGTGAGATACGACTTGGCGACCGATACCTCTTACATTTTTTAAAAATATTTTGTAGATCCTGGGTGAGAATGTTGAACAAATGGCACTTACTGTAAGGCTTGCTCGACTGGTCAGAAGAACCGGTTGTATAAATGTATTAAACCAATGTATTAATAAATGTTCATACTCAACTCATAGCAGTATTTTAAGGATCGCCTCGTTAATATTTTAACTATCATATATACATACATTCACGCCTGTTTCCCCGAAGGGTTAGGCAGAGGCATATTATACGCCCACACTTCGCCAGTTTTAAAGCTGGTCCCACGTAATAGATGGCGAGCCTATTGCCGCTTACCGGGCACTGTTATGTTCGCCAGAGCCTCGTCCGTTGATCGGCAGGTGCACCACTTGCAGGTGAGGTTGGCTTGGGCTCCTTAGGTCTTGGTAGGATCCCTATACACCCAATTTAACTATCAATAGGGTTCTATATAGTCGTAGCTCACAGATCTCTACATGAAACATGTCTGATGGTAAGAGGTGGCTTGCACTTCGGCCATTTGATAAGAACTTACTATGTTTTTAGTTTAATTACATTTGTATTTGGCGGGAGAAAAACAAAACTTGACGATTTTCTTGCCCGTTCTTTTATGATGAAGCTCCGGCCCGCAGTAAATGGGCGCTCTCTATTCATAAGAGCTCTCTTGAATAAATGATTTTGATTTTGACTTATCCTCTATCAAAACATGGGGTAATTTAATGCTCCAAACTTTAATGCTCCGTGGTCAAATCCAGTTTTGGAGATAGGGCAGGTCGAAAGGAACCTAAAACGACAGGAGTGTATGATAAGGTCAATAACTGTGTAAGGAAGCTAAGAGCGTAAGCCAGGATCGTAACAAGTGGAAGGATTTGATCACTGCCTACCCCTACGGGAAACAGGCGTGGCAATAATTATGTGTATGTATATTTTAGGGAACGTGACGATAAAACACATGACGATACCACCGTTAAGACAAGTTTGACATTTGACATTAGGCATTTGGGGAGACCTATATTCAGCAGAGACGTCATATGGCTGAGATGATGTTGACATACTACTCTGTCAAAAAAATATCGGGAAAAAATCAGTAATACACAAAATGATACGGATCAACTCGTGAGATACAGAAAGTTCGGCAGCCATCCCTTTCAAACTTAAATGAAGATTTTCAGTCATGCATGACAGATGCAACTCAAACTCCGCGCCAAAATGGAAACCAAATGTGCCAACTAACAACAACAAAAAAAAACAAAAAAATTTTATTTGGAACAATAAACAAAACATTCATTCCCGATACTTTGTTGACTGAATGTACATTAAACTTAGTACTAACAATTTTCCAAAGTCCACAAGGTAAACATACAATTTTCAGTATAATGAATAACACAATTTACAGCCATGCTATCTTATCGTTTATGTGGCCTTTCGTAAAGTATTTAGTAACTTACAATGCCTTTATGAGTTAATTTGTTTTTATCGCAAAACAATATTTTTTAAACTAAACCTAACCTTTAATTTTGCCAACATAATTCTGCTTAATTTTATTACAGTACTGCATTGGCACAATGGGCGCATAATGTGCCTATGCCTACCCCTTCGGGGAAGCAGGCGTGAGTGTATGCATGTATGAATTTACATACTGCGTAAATGACTTCTTATCTCAAAAAATGATTAAGTCGTTTATGTTTATGTCCAGTTTTAAAGTCCAGTAACAGCGTTTTACATTGTTGTCAATATTTATTCTCATCAACAAAAAAATATTCAATGTAAATTTGGCGGCAGTTTTTAGACTGGCAATTTCCTTACTGACCTCTCTGGTAGTTGACCTTGAGTTCAGTTTTGTAAGAAATATTCGTTTTATTTTACAATAACATTCTTATCATTAGAATTCACACTGAACTATAATTATTGACATTGCACAATAAGTTAGCTAATGCGCCTATTTATTTTGCATGGTGACATTGAATTTAAGCAAAGAGAATAGTTAAATGTCTTTGAATTTAAGTTAAAATAATACATAGTCTTCTGCACAATTATTCTATATTGGAGTGGGCTGAATCCATGCTAACAGTCTTTAAAGATTTAATGTTGGCACTGAGATCTCTAGATGAAAGCCAACCTCTCAACTTGTCCTTCTTTGGTTGAGGTGGTGAGTCCTTCCTCTCCGACAGGTCTCCATCTTGGCCATACAGGAGGCCGGGAAAAGATAACACCCAGAGGTCGGCGATTCTGGGATTCTGGCGACGGATTATAAGTTATTCTTGAACACAGCACATTGATTAATTGTAGTGAGGTTCGATTCAGATAATAACGAATGTTAAAAATAGTACTAGATGCACTGGTGCCGTGCGATAAACCAGTGCGCCAGCGATTTCACGCGCGCAAATCACTTCTATTGTTATATAATTAAGATTTATATGGTTTCACCTCAAATTCTACCACACGGAAGCAGTGCAAATTGGTTGGATAGGTTTGTATGATTTGCTATGAAAGACCTTAACTAGCAATAACGAATACCACATATAAAGTGCTTGATGTCAATTTTTAAGTATAAATGATCGTTCTTAATTGTGTGTTCTATGCTTAATTGTGTTATAGTGTCTAAACACTTGGCCCCACTGAGTAATTCATAAATATGATAACTACTGTACCTACTATTTATATGGCTTATTAAGTTATTATACTCGTAAAGTATGATATGAGTGGGAAATGCCAAACCAGATAATCGAATGTACCTAACAAAAATACCTACTAGTGACATTTGTACAGAAAAATTAAAATGATACAAAAAAAAACGTACAATTGCAGAAAACGTAATATTGAAATATAATTTAGCAGAGCCCCAGTTCATGCCCGCGTATTGGCTTGCGCTTCTTTTGTTTCTTATTAATAGTCCTATATTCTTTTCTTGAAAAACAGTTGAACAAAACATTTCTCTTTTCCAAGACTTGATTGATCTGACTTGAAACTATTATTACAGATATCTATGCACCACACTCTATCGATATCTTTTCGTGAAAGTGCTTTTGCGTGAAAGACAACAGAGGGCCTACTCTAATTCAACGAAAACGAAAATAAGTTACCTTATACCTAATTCTTTCACTCTCTAGGTATATCATTATCGAGTGAAAGGGATATAACGAAGTTTCGTTTTCGTTGAATTAGAGTAAGCCCTCAGGCGTCTAGTTTCGATATGTGGGCAAAGGACACCCCACCTTTTTTTTATTTTTTTGTTTTTCGTCGGTAACAAAATGCGTTTACGCACTGCCTCTCGGCCAAAGGGGGACCGAAAGGGGGTGTTGGACTCACCACCGGCAGACACGACTGCCAGCAGTAATACCCACTAAAAATCTTCCGACGACGCCCGCCGCTTGTTGAGAAAGAGGCGGGGTGCCTGGGTTGCAGCTCTGACACCCCGCTCGCGGCCAACCTCCCCCGGACCAAATCCGGGAGGACCTCCTCAGAGAGACACAGTGGACGCGCCCCTTCTACCTCCTTGTGCGACCATAGCGTGTGTGGCCGACTTCTCGGAGGGTCCATGGTTAGACAGCAGGGGTCCCCCGCCCCTACTGCCTAAGACCCTCCTGGCGCTGCTTGACGGGCCCCTTCTGGCCCGCCCACTCGCCCGCTGTCATTCTCTAATGACAGCAATAGTTCCGATAGTTTTAGGCGCCCATACCATTTCTAGTGTCTTATTATTTAGATTTCTATGCGTAAAACTCTTTTACCATGGATTGTGAAGACGACCTGAACCCTGAATGATGAAAGAAAAAAGAACAAACCAGACAAACGAACATAATCGTCGCAATATCTCGCTGCACGCTGAGTCATAAAACGGTCCCACCTAATGGGTCTTCTGACAACGAGCAGTGAAGCATAACGCGCCTATCGATGTAATATCGGGAAATATTGACAAAATTAACACCAAATCAAACAGTAAGTCTTCTTTGTTTGTACGATCTACATGTTCCATGTTTCTTTATTTTACAAATAAATAATAAAATTAACGCTATGTTATATTTGACGCTATATATGAAATAGTATTAATATTTAAATGAATAGAAGATATTTCATAATATTTTAATTAGTTTCTTTATGGTTATTATTCTGTCTGTTGAATAGAAGTTTATGAATATTATTCATGACTATTCAGTACTTGGGTCATGGTTCATCAGGATCATATTATTATAAAAAAACTAATTAATATTTTAAAGTAACTTCTATTTAGCAAAACAATTTAATTTATTCATTTGTTTCTTTCAATTAAGTAGTAAGTGTTAGCGTTTCTAATTCAAATTCAATGTTACTTAATTCAACGTTAAATGGTACGAGTGGCAAAGTTAGTAAATTAATAACTTACAGATATCAAAGGACTTTGAATCACCATTTATATTCAAACCATTAGAAGCTTGGACGGTTTATGTGTAATAGACAGTGGGTGCCTCTGTTCAGATTTTGGTTTTCTTTCCCTTTCTTTCCTTCTTTCTTTTTCTTTATGTAGAGATCCTACCAAGACCTAAACAACCCAAGCAAACCTCGCCTGCTAGTCGTGCACTTGCCGATCAACAGACAAAGCTATATGCAATAGGTAGGGAGAAACAGGCAGGTGTATATCTTTCCGAATTAGGGCCTTCGGTGTGCCGCCCCGTTTAAGCGCGTGCTCCTATGACGTTTCGTGTCCTTCGTGTACTTATAACTGCTTCTATATCAGTGAGTTTAGGAAATTTTTTATACAAAAAAATAATTAATACTTAGAGAAAATAAATTGGAAAATTCTTTCTTACTCAATTTCATGCTCGTAGTAATTTCATAATCGTAGGCTCATTATCATTATCATAGGCACACGACGTTAAATAGTCCAAAATGAATAAGGCTATTTTAAATTTTGGCGATTGCTATGGTTTATTTCCTTACAAAGGCCAAATATTGCGTGTGATTTTAAATCTATTATTTGACCATGAATATTTGTACTGGACCGGGTGTTTCAAGCTTAGTTTGGGGACTAAATTGTGCTGCGAGAGATGCCTATGGATATTTGTTTACATTAAATTAATAATTTTCACGCAAAAATAAAAGTTTCTTTGTACACAGAGTTCTAGAAACTATGTAAACAAAGATAAATGACTACAGGGATAAAAGGAAACATAATGGCGGAATGTCTGTTAGTTAAAGAGAATGTGGTCGAATATCAACGAAAAAGAATATAAAATTAAACAGCTCGTTGATCAGTAATGTACCAAATATTGCTCAAGACAAGGCATTCAATTTAATGTAGAGTAGACCCATTTAAGAGCGATTTTGTTAGCAATTGCTCAATTATTTAGAACAATGTCCTCGCCCTTTTGTAGGAGGGACCGTTTCGTCAATTGACCAGTGCGTCTATTGTAAGTCGACCCCTCGTTCTCTTTTTACGCAATGACTTGCTATGTTTGGTCTTAATAAATAAAATAATTAACTGAAATGCATACATACTCCAGAAAATAAGGAACTACAGATTTTTTTCCACTTTGTTTGACAGTAATCTTTTAACCGACTCTTAAAAAAAGGAAGTTCTAATGTTTGTAGGAAAAAGAAGTTCTGGGACTTCTTGGCGGGAAAGTGAAGCGTCAAGTTTGCAGCTTTGTTTAATTTTTAAAAAAAATTGATATTTTGAACATTAATGTGTAATAACGGTGGATTATTTACCGTTAAGTGTTTGTGAACGTATATGAGTGTTGGGAAATCAAACGAAACAGTGCAACATCATTTTTCAAATTCTCTCAAGAAGTCCAAGTGAGATCTCATATAGTCCTACATCTTTACTAAGGACTCAAGGGGTTTAGGGGAGGGCATCTCATTTATCATCTTTATCACTACTCATTCTCATTTACTATGATTTATGTATTATTAATATATCTCTTACTGACACTGGCTAAATGTGTTATACGCACGAAGCCATAATGTAAAATAAAAAAAAATTTAGTTCTGAGTTTAAAAACTAGGAAGATTTATGTGCTATATAAAGGAGGTTCTATAGTGAACCAGTTTGAAATAACCGTTTTCTGTTTTGAATAGGGTGACTTCGAGGTCGTCTCATAAAATAATAGTGCTGATCTGATTAATGCTTACTCCAAAATAATGACAACGAAACTCGTTTATACTTTGAACGATTTTCTGCTAAAACAACCTCGAACCTAATGTAATCTATTTAATAAATTATTTCATGATATATTTGTTTCCAAATGTTCCATACGTTTCAATTAAGAGGATTTTTTTTATGGCTTTTTAATTTAGAACTTTACACTATTAGTACTAGAAACTAGTAAAAATTGTAATTGTTATATATTTTAACCATCTTTAATTACACGCTTAGTTGTTCTGAACTTGTGGCAAATAACTTTATACATTTCGAAACATTACATTTTTTGATTTTAGCGATATTGAACTTATACATTTTAAACTTAAATATTTTAAATGTATAAGTACATTATGATACGTACCCGTACTATCAACTCTATTATATTGCAATGCTTATCAATTTAACATTACCTTCAACGACTTTTTAGTAAATTAATATCTAACCACACTTATCAAACTTACTATTTGCTTATATTGATTTTAAGATATAATGTAATTAAGTGCGAAATCGACTCTAAGTGAAACTTAAAAATTTGAGATACACAAATAGTTGCAAATTGATATCTTACAATGTTTTTGTAATATGCCTCATCCAGATTGCTACTTAATTTATGAAAGAACTGAACGCTGATCTGAAGTAGAAAATAGAGGGGGACAAATCTGAATTGCCATTTCTGCGCTCTTAATACGTAGCATTAACGTCTATTTTGAGGTAACCGATTGTCACGAGGTCGTCCAACTAAACAATTTATTGTACATGCCCACTGTTCAAATCAGGTGTAAAGTCCAAGGCTGCGTCGAGTTTTAGAGTTCAAGTTTAATATTATTCGCTTGTTTGTTCATCATCAGTCAAAATTATGCCGTATATATGAGTATTGTATAGTTTGTTAACACATACGTAACTGTCTGATACGTTTTTGAATGCTTCCGCCTGTGGTTTTGATCGCGTGACCAATAATTTATAACTTTTGTACCACATCAATATTGTAGGCCTTTGTTAAGTATGAAAACTTATCTGATATCAAATTTCTTTAAAATAGACCAGTGGTTTATTTAGTAATAGGTACTTACTATCTAATCGAGATCAGCTTCATCATGGGTATTGTAAACGCATAAAATTTATTTACTTTTATTATTCTAATTAATTTATTCGATAGTATTAATTTCATCGTGGGTACTGTAAACGCATAAAATCTATTTACTTTTATTATTCAAATTAATTTATTTTATAGTATTAATTTGTTTTTTACATACATACATATTAGGTCGGGGAAAAAGTCTTTTCGCATAACGTAGGTATAAACTTATTATAAAATTTTTTTGACTGTACTATTTGTGTCTGGCTGGTTTTGGTAACATTAAAAAGGTTCCATTATAAAGAAAAGAAAAAAATAAAAAAAAGTTGTTTCCCGCTATTTTTCATTTGTTTTTCTCTCCGTTAAAATGAGTGAATCTAATGAAGAAATTCGATACATTTTAAAATTTTATTATAAAAAAGGCAAAAATGCAACTCAAGCAGTGAAAAAAATTTGTGATGTTTATGGACCTGATGCAGTGTCAGTAAGAGTAGCACAAATTTGGTTCAAACGTTTTCAGTCCGGAAATTTTGATGTTAAAGATGCACCTCGCTCTGGTCGCCCTGTTACGAATAAAATGGACGCCATTTTTGAAAGAGTGGAGCAAGATCGGCATATTAGTAGTTACGATGTAGCTGAAGAACTGGGAATTGACCACAAAACAGTTTTGACCCATTTGAAGAAAGCTGGTTATACAAAAAAGCTCGATATTTGGGTGCCACACGAGCTCACTCAAAGAAACTTAATGAACCGTGTACTCATTTGCGATTCATTATTGAGACGTAATGAAACCGAGCCGTTTTTGAAGAGATTGATAACTGGCGATGAAAAGTGGATCACGTACGACAAGAACGTGCGAAAAAGGTCGTAGTCGAAAGTTGGCCAGGCTTCACAGACTGTGGCCAAACCTGGCCTAACACGAAATAAGGTGATGCTGTGTGTATGGTGGGATTGGAAGGGCATTGTTTATTATGAGCTTTTACCGCCCGGCAAAACCATCGATTCTGATCTTTACTGCCAGCAACTGATGAGATTAAAGGAAGCAGTCGAGAGAAAACGGCCGGAATTGATCAACAGGAAGGGTGTGGTCTTTCATCACGATAACGCTAGACCACACACATCTTTAGCCACTCAGCAAAAATTAAGAGAGTTCGACTGGGAGGTCCTAGTGCATCCACCATATAGCCCTGACCTTGCGCCTTCAGATTTTCACCTGTTTCGGTCTCTGCAGAATTCTTTAGGTTCTGTAAGGTTGACCTCAAGAGAGGACTGCCAAAACTATTTGTCCCGTTTTTTTGATCAGAAGTCCCAAAGTTTCTACAGTAACGGGATAATGTCTCTGCCCACAAAATGGCAGAAAGTTATTCAACAAAACGGTACATATATATTGTAAATAAATGTAAATAAACTTTGAAAAAAATGTCTTGACTTTTCATACAAAAATACGAAAAGACTTTTTCCCCAACCTATTATATTTACGCCTGTTTTCCCGAAGGGGTAAACAGAGGCATATTATACGCCCACACTTCGCCAATTATATAGTTGGTCCCACGTAATAGGAGGCGAGCCTATTGCCGCATACCGGGCACTGTTATTATTAGTTTTAATCCAATTAAGAGATGATCAAAGTTCAATGGGACTCTTTATATATAACTTTTCATACATATAACCTACAATAAATGTCAATTGCTGTTTTGTTGATATTAATATTTGATTAGTCTGTAAACAATTAGTTTACCTTTATATCTACTCACACTTACTTTTACTACTACTGATTTTCCGGATATTTTGCTAATAAACATTATCACAGTATCGAGTGAGGTTCTACTCACACGATACTGTGATAAAGTTCGAAAAATGCAAATTTACAGGAAATAGATTTGCATTTACAGATACCACTGTGGAATGTTTTTGTTTTTAATTTATATTAATGATTTGCCACATTTGGTAAAGGAAAATCACGAGATAGTATTGTTTGCTGATGATACATCATTATTATTTAAAATAAAGCGATATCAGAACCCAGACGATGTAAACAATGCGATCTCAAAGGTGGTGCACTGGTTTGACGTTAACAATTTATTATTAAATGGGGCTAAAACGAAATGCATTAAATTCGTGACGCCTAACGTCAGACAAGTAAACACCACTATTAAAATAAAGGAAGATGAGTTGACCCTTGTGGATACCACCAAATTTTTGGGTGTTATATTAGATTCTAAGTTACAGTGGGGCCCACATATTGGTGAATTGTCGAATAGACTCAGCTCTGCTGCATACGCGGTAAAGAAAATTCGCCAATTAACAGACGTTGAAACAGCTAGGCTTGTTTATCATTGCTATTTTCATAGTGTTATGTCGTATGGTATTCTTTTGTGGGGTTGTGCCGCAGATATTCAAAATATTTTTGTACTGCAGAAGAGGGCCATACGAGCAATTTATAATCTACCATGTAGACATTCACTAAGGGATAAATTTAAAGAAATTGGTATTTTGACAGTGGCGGGTCAGTTTGTTTATGAAAACCTAGTATATGTACACAAAAATTTTGATAAATTGAGTAAGAAAAGTAATATACATAACCTAAACACAAGAAATAAGCATAAACTAGTTGTACCTGCCACTAGGCTCCAAAAAATTAACAAATCTTTTAAAGGTCAATGTGTGCGATTCTATAATAAAATCCCAAGCAATATACAGCAATTAAGCCTAAATAAATTTAAATTAACAATAAAACGCAAGCTGTCTTCAAAGGGATATTATTCTATTAAAGACTATATGGCTGATAAAAATGCTTGGGATTAAACCGCCGTTTCATACAGGCTATTCTAATATGAATGACTTAAAGCATGAATATTGTTATATTATGTTGCATTGTATAGCGTCACAGACAAATGAAGATTGTTACTAACCAATCGATAATTTAAAAGAGCATAGCCTGTGAGTTTCTTGCCAGTTCTTCTTACAGAGCGGTGGCTCGGAACTGGCACTTAGATTCGCTTGCACTTAAATGTTTTTTGTTTTTTTAAATTATTTGGTTGCAAGTGAATCTAAGCTTCGTGATTTTAGTATAGTTATATTTTATTTGTTTTTGTTATTTTTTTATAATTTTGACGTTTTCAAGTACTATGTAATAGTTTATGAAATAAAGTATTTTTGACTTTTGACTTTTGAATTATATCACACCTAAGAATTCTAAGTTTCGATCCATTTGTATTTCTCCGGGTAATTTATGCTGGCTGTTACATTGCAAGAGTTTCGCAGGAGGATCTTGTAGTGTCCTCTGCTCGCCAAAAACAGAGTTCAATAGAATCTCAATTGTGCCTAGAATCCGGTTGCTCACTATAAATGTATCTTTAATATTTCCAATAGAACAAATTGGCAATGGGTGTGTGTGGTGGTTACTTTCTACACAACATGATTTAAAACCAGTTTCAATTACCGATACCTACCTAATTATGTGCATGTGTGATACTATAGGATTCCTTACCTACCTATTATAGTCCATGAAATATGATTATTTATATATTTAAATGATTACCAACCTAATAAACATTCACAATACACAAAAAGACTTAACCATCGCAGTATATAGCTCAATGTCATTATAATTATAGGCAAAGACAGCATGCAGTTAAAAAAAATATAAACGAACATAATAAAATAAACGAAATCTCCTAAGTTACAGTTTTAAAACACAATACAACAATACCATAACAGAACTAATTGAATTACATCATTAAAAGCGAAATTAAAATGTTATGAAAGAATAAAGATAAAAATATAAATGTCAATCGTAAAAAGTGCAGTCAAGTGAGGTGGGGAGAGATCTCTTGACTTATATATATTATATTTTAAAAGTATCCCTCAAAATTTGCTTGAGATAGTAAGCTTGCATCTTGACATACTTGGTTTGACTCAGGTGTGAACTCAGCGGCATCCAGCGTTCGATCGTCTATTCAGATTACATCGATTTCGTTAGGTTAGTTATTATCTTGTAAGGATGCCATTACGTTGCCATTTATCTATGATCTGATAAAAAAAACACGGAGTTGTTCTTCTATTTATGTGTAATTCTGTTTTTTTAGGGTAGATAATCATAGACAAAACAGTAAGCAATATTTTCAGCTCTATACATTTTCGTGTCCGTCAAGAATTTATATGGTTTTTTTTTTGTCTCATGACAATATTACCATAATAAGATTTATAAAACTGCTGGCCTAATACACGGCCTTGTTCATCTACATAAATAATTAATATCCTTTGTGAGAATCGATACCACGACCTTTTGAGCGAAAGAGAACGCCATATCAGTCGTCACAAGGACATAGATATTAGGTGCCTATATATGAAAAATTATGTTTTTTTACATGGAAAATGTAAACTATATTATAACAAGCTATGTAAATAATACGGAGTATTATCATATTTATAAATAACTTAATGGGGACAAACTATAACACAATTAAACAAAGTACACAAAATAGAGAATAATCGTTTACTTAAAATTTGACATCAAGCATTTAAATGTGGTATGACTTATGTCAACTTATAGGCCTTAATACCGCATCACACAAACCTCTGCCCCAGCCAATCTGCACTGGTTCCGTGTGATAGAATTTGACGTAATACCATAGAAATCTTAATAATAGGTTGTTTTGTGTTTTATATGGAAAAAAATAATGATTGCTTAGTTTTTTAAAATTTTATAATTCAAAGTACCTCTATGCACTTTGACATTTTAATTGGAGTTGATTGATTTCTTTGCTGAAAAAACTGCGGGAGTGCGAACTATGGTGCGTGACGGAGACATTCCAATTTAGCTTCCTCAGTATCACCAATGTCTGTTGTGCAGTGTCTAGTCTAGCGTTGTCCTAAAGATCAATGGGCTAGATCAGTTGACCAATCTGGGTTGTTTAACGGCTACCTTTTTCATTATGGTTTCCATCGGCTTTCAACTGATCTGCCATAATCGTCTGACCATATATCAGGAAGCTATAGTGGATGACACCAACGTTGGTCCACCATACAATAACCATTACCTTTTTTTGGGTCAATATTCGCTTGGGGCAAGATTTGGCCTTGGTTCAATCACTGTGATAAGCGTTTCCGATTACCGTATAGGCGTATAGGATCCATCTTTTATTATGAGTAATAAAATAAATAATAAATAAATATTATCTGACAATTACACCAATTATTTAGTTCCAAGATAAGGATCATTAAGAACTTGTGTTATGGATACTAAATACCGGATAAACATAAATACTATTTTTTTTGTAGATACATACTTAATATACATAGGAAAACACCCAGACCAGAACAAATATTCATGTTCATGCACACAAAGATTAGTCCTGAGTGGGAATCAAACCCACGACCCTAGGAGCGGAGAGCGGATATTCTCGCCACCACGCCATATCGGTCGTCGTAAGTAATGATACGATTCAAAATCCTCTCGTTATTGTGACGATTGAGTAACGTGACGCAGAAATTTGCTTCAGCTGTTTGCTTCACTTATCATGCGGTACTCATAATTCAAGTTTCTTTACTTTTCCAATTTGTTTTAAATGATCTAAGATGGTTTTAACATTCACACCGAAGCCTGCAGCCAACTCTGTCGTGGTTTGAGACGGAGCCATTTCCACGATTGCTTTCAATTCTTCATTGACTACTAGGGTCCCCGGCCGTCCACGACATTTGTTCTGGAGGTCAATATTTCCAGAACGATAGCGTTGGAAACAAAAACGTACCGTGTTTTCTTTTACAGTGGCTTCTAAGTACACATCAAAAATCAAGATAGATCTCGTATTAAATAATGCGGTATTTTAAAATTTCCATATTGAGCACAGGAATATTTTAAATAAATATCACATTCCGGAGACAAATAGAAAAACTTTAAATTTGAATCAATTTAAAATTTTAATCCCTAGTAAAGCTCCGAATTTTTGAGATCAAAGTGGCCAGCTCGAAACACTGGATTTAATATATTAGGTATATTATCAAACTAGTTATCGGAGCATCATATTTGATTGCATCATTATATATCTGATATTATGTAATATCTGAAAAAACTTCGATAAGATATAAATTATAAGACATATTCGATAAAAATCAGACGGTGCAAATTTTTCTACGAGTCCAAAATTCCAAACACGCTGAACAACATCAGTCATTGACACTGGTCATTGCTATTCAAAACCTTTGAACCCGATGTGAATTGGCATCTTTTCAATGATAGACCACGCCCACTCTCTTTATTTCTATTGACCAATTCTGGGTTCTATTTTGATTTTGCTTGAGTTTCATCAGATTTAGTTTATCTATACTTTGATTAGAATCAGCTTTCTAGCGAAGTTTTTCTAAATGGAACGAACTAAGTAATTAAATAGAATGTCTTTCATATAATGTTGTGTGTTCGTTCTGTCTTTACATACTAATTTTAGATAGTTGGATAGGCTATTGTGATCTATGTAATTGGTCATAAAACCGTTTAACAAAGCGGTGAAAAGCAAATTATGCTTAGTATTTACGTCTTGATCGGCCGTAAGGAGTTTTGGTCCTAATTACATTGCAGCACAATCTGTAGAATTTTTTGTATTTTACGGTTGTGTCACCTGCCTCTTGTGAATCATTGATGCCAGTCTTGATTTAAGGGAAACATGTGTCTTTCAATAGTACTATAGTTGTGTTTAGCTTAAGATTTGAGGCATTGTCACATTGAACTGCGCTGTTCTATGTCTGTTGTGTTAATTTAATGTAAATTTAATGGTTATCATAATTATTAGTAAAACTACATTGATTGTATTCTGAATATAATATATATACAACAGGTATATCTAACACCTACATTTGGTCGCGGCAGAAGTAGAGACCAGATAAGACATTTGAGTCCACGAACGGTTCAACGATTGCTTTAAGATATATACGTTAGCAACAGTGAACTATCACTCCTAGCCATTTAGCTCTTCCGCATATACTCCATCTTAATCTCGGGTAGGCGATCACTCGCTTACCACATTCTATCCCCCTCACCTTCGTTAGTGAAAGGTGGCTCGTGCACAGTAGTCGGAAGTTACTAGGATACAGATTTCGCTTGAAAAGCAATAAATTTGTTAGCGCCTTATGCCAAAAGCAGGTAAAGTGAGCTGCCAAGCTTAAATATGATGATTAGCAAACTATTAGATTAGTTGATACATGATGCGACTCAAGTAAAATTCAGACCAGCAACGGCAGCAGTCAACTTACATGTTCAGGTATTTAAAAACAGTACAAGTTAAATGAAGAATTTAATTTATTGATTCAGGTGTTACTTTGCGGAAATCCATTGTAAGCAAGTGATGGATTAAAAATAAATTTTTAAGAATTACCGCACAACTATAATTTCCCGAAAAGATTAGAAACAATTCAACACGACACGTGTTTCGCACTTACACAGGGCATCTTCAGGTAAGATAGGAGCCTCAAAACAACGATGTCTTCACGACCATCGCTGAAACTAGAGTATCTCTCAAAGTGAAATTTTGGAAATACCCAGAAAAAAAAACCCCGAATGAAAATAACAATTGTCATTCCTAGTAAGAGCTCATGTAATCTCTTTGTTATTTTTTTCTACTTGATACCAGTAAAGTGACCACTGTATTGTGTTGTTGTTGTCGTAAATAATGTGGATGCGATCCACATCACAATACATTTCCGTATCATCCTCTCAGTTCACAACTCAAGTCTGAAATATGTACTATAAATATTGTGATACAACTATTTAAGATAAGCGTTACTTTAGTTGACGTTGTAAACAAGAAGTGTATATTTAATCACTAATAGCTAGACTGCGTCTTTTCTAACTTTACCTTCAGGATAGACCTTGAAAAATAAAGTCTATTTAATAAATAATTTGCGCTGACTCAAGAAAAACTGCAAGCAGGGCAGGACAATGAATTGATTGGAAAATCAGTTATTGTTAACACTATGAAAGTAAAATTCCTATTACATTCACTTCAACTTGATTCCCTCACGAGTCACGATAATACTATAAAATTATTCTATCTCAGAAACAGATCATATCATTATATCCTAGCTTATCCCGGTTGCCCCAGACCAGGTCTGACCAGATTTGGCTGAACTTCAATTATTTCATAGAGCGACTGCCATCTGACCTCCACAACTCAATGAGAAACCTCATTCTATGGTTAAACCAGTTGTCAGAATATTAGAAGGCACTGACTTTATGACTTTCTTATAACGACTGCCATAGATGTTCATGACATCCGGGACCAACGGCTTAACGTGCTTGCCGAGGCACAAAGCAAGTGATAATTACGCACAAAACTTCGAGAAGTCTAGACCATCTAAATTAGAAGTCTATGGTCTAGCCACTGGTCATCGATCTTTAAGTCATCCAAAACAGGTCATACTGTGAAGTATGATTTCATTATTTCTATTACACGTGCCATAGAAATACACCAAACCGACGGGCGTGTATGAGAAGATTAATGAGTGTAAATGAAGCTAAGAGTATGTGCCAAGATCGTAGCAAGTGGAAGGATGTGATCTCTGCCTTTCCTACGGGAAATAGGCGTGACATTATGTATGTATGTTTGTGTCTATGCATGTGTGTATGTATGTGTATGTATGAATGTATATATAAATCCTTATTCCTCTCTCTCTTTTCTCTTTATTCGAATTGCATGTATGGAATACTTACAAAATGGCCAGTCTAACGCTGCGAACACTTAGGTCTGATAGTTACGTGAAATAATTAGCACATCCACTACTTGTTTACGTCGATCAGCTTGTTACGTTGCGTTATATAACCTGTTATTTCTGAACTGAGATAATTTAGCGTATTCTGAGCAGAGCAATCGAAGGTAGAACACAGAGGTTTTACTATAAAATATGTATCATTTAATTATTAAAATTTTGTTTAAAAAACAATTGTACAAAAGAAACTAAATGCTACAAGGGCCTAATGCCTAGCAGAAAAATATGAGCAAATACGACACATGTTGATTGTACCTACATAGAATTAAATATTAATAATTAAATACATTATGCGGAGTTTGAAAGTGATTGGCAATAGGCTAGCCATCTATTACGTGGGACCAGGAATATAATTAGCGAAATGTGGGCATATATCATGCGTCTGCCTACCGCTTCGGGAAAACAGGCGTGATTTGATGTATGTTTGTATGCGAAGATTGATTAAGATGATAATTCTTTAAGAAATCATTACTTCTGTTATTGCTGCTATTATGACTTTCGATGACATTAACCGCGGTTAACGTTTTTTGACGGTTAAAGGGTTAAATTTAACATGCATATATTTGTTGCTAACATGCAGACAAGGATGAAATGACATACTGATTTTAACTCAATATGTTTCATATTATGGAGATTATGTCTAGTTTTTTTTATTTTTTAGCTATATTAAACTTTTTAGAGCAAGATATTTTTTTTGTAATGGATACCCTCTCACCTAGGTGCGCGGAGGCGCGTGCTCAGTAGTGGGACTTTAATTTTTAGTATGTATTTCAGTTTTTGTTAATTAAAATATAATTATGTATTTATATTCTTTTCTACACCCCCGGTTTTTATTTAATTTTTAATCACTCTCCATCCTAAGGTTGCCTGGAAGAAATCGCTGTAAGCGATTAGGCCGCCAATTGTATCGCTTTTCTTTTGCAATTATTGTTTTCTTGTATTATTTTTGATTTGGTGTACAATAAAGAATTTTCTATCAATCTAATGGGCTGATATGATGAAGATGAACTGTTATGCTATGATTGATTTGGAGACGAAAGATTTTTTCTCCATTCATAGCTTCCTGGTTGCTTCATAAGAGGAGCCTGTGCTCAGTAGTGGGATTTTAATCCTAAATAAAAAGTTCGACTATTAAATATTGTAAAAAAAAAAAATCACATTTAAAATGCCAATTTTTTTTGTTAAACTAGCGGAAAATTAAGAGATTAGTTCTTTACATTTCTTAGATATTGTTGTAGATACTGGATAGCCTTATCTTTAACACATAACAAGCGAGTATATTATAACTAACACCGTTGATAGAGCGTGTGGGTTCTACACTGTTGCATTGGTAATTATGGTTTATAGAAAAAAAAGTTTTTATTGATATAAAATTACTAACAAAAATCAGATTTTTACTTTTCCTAAATAAAAAAAAACTTAAGAGGTGTCAAGGGACACCCGGATAGAACGAAGTTCCTTTTGATTAATTAGTGAAGGAATTGTAATAAAATTTTAAAAATAACATTGAAAAAAAAATTTTTATTTTATTAAGAAACATGAAAAAAAAAATACAAAAAAATAAAAAAATCAAATAATGAAACGCTTAAAAGGGGAAACAAAAAGTTCCCGTACCGGGAATCGAACCCGAGTCTCCTGGGTGAAAGCCAGGTCTCCTAGCCACTAGACCGTGAAAAAGTGTCGTGACAACTTTTCTTAAGATTTTTTTTCTTTCACAACGCGCGATGAGGAACTTCGTTCCAAAAATTATTATATAATAAAAAAATTCAAACAGTAGTCTATATCTGCATTGCAGACATATACTACAGGTAAATATCAAGCTAACGTTTTATAAAAACCTTGAGATACCCTTTTACATAACGTAACGACGATACTTAATAATAATAGTAACTAGGTAACTGATATGCTTTGCCTACTCGTGTCTTGGTCACATTAGTAATTAAGTCATTAATTTATCTATTAAGTGGCTTCATTTTGAATAGCAACTAGTGCCAGGTCTCAAGAATTAGTGCAATTTGTTTTGTCAATCTGAACGTTTGCAACAATTCATGTTTTAGTGGCGGTAATATTAACTTTGTCGAGACAAGATTCTGTCGAGACAGTCTCTTCGTGACCACTTATGACTGTGAAGTATTCAAAACGACTTTAGTATTCGACGGAAAAAAACCACAATTGAAATCTATAAAGTCTATTTTATTTTTGTATAATGGCGTAAATATTACAAATCAACTCGTAGATTCTATTCAAAGTTTAATACTGCAATAAATCTAAATGTAGGTACTATTAAAACCGATTACTACAATAAAAAAATCACAGTCATTTACCTCTTGATAAAAATAATCATACGGACACGAATTCGCGATTATATTCAGTCATAAACACTAGCTGTTATCTTTGTACGTCAACATTAATTAACGAAGACACTTCTTAAATGATAAGCTACACTTTTAGTGCGTGAGATCAAAGTACTTGGTGAATACTTTATCTAAAAAATATTTATATCACAACGTAAATGACGCTCCGATCAACTTCTTGAAAATCCTTCAAAGTTTATTGTATCTCTTGATTTCTAGTATCAGTTTGCGAAGGTTGTAGTAGATTGTGCATCAAGCACTTAAAGCATTGCATATTGTAGACCGTTCGGGCATAAAAGTTCTGGAATGGAGATCATTTGATAGGAGACGTGGACGTGGCGGTGAGGCTCGGCGCACGCTGGGTCGAACCTGATTATGTTACTTCACAGTTGCTCACTGGTCACGGATGCTTCAAGAAACGTTTGAGCGATATGAAGTTATGCAGCGAGAGTAATGTGTGAATGCGGCATGGAGGATGAGGACAGACACCATGTACTATGGTTCTGCCCTCTGTACGTGGACCTGCGAGAGAGAATGATGGACGGGATCGTAGCGGAGGAGTTCGGCCCGATCTACTACCGGAACCTTGTTTCGTGTGAAGCGAACTTCCAACCCTTCAGATCGTTTGCGCAGCAGTGGCACCATCGGAGGAAGGACCAGGTGGAAGAGTAGCGCCACAGGTGCAGGCCTCCTGCAATTGGTCACATTGGACTCCTATGTTCTGCAGTTGACGTCTTTGGGCTGATAATGATAATGATGATATTATAGATACACCTGGCTTCGATTCTTAATCGAAGCACCTTACACTCTTTTGGTATGAGCGATAAAATTTTACCTTTAAAGGAATAAAGAAACACAATATTTTTTGGCACTTAATCGTGCTGATGAGAAGTGATCACCATAGTCTATGGACAATTATGCCTTTAATAATACGATCGTCCTAAGACATAGCTGACAAATTTAATACAATCGCTCAAATTGCAAACAGCTAAGAAGGTTAGTTCAAGTTACCCCTCGTTTTTATTACGAAACAAGTCCGATACAAAACTTGTATAATACACAATAATTGGATTCATACATGTATTGAGACTGTCTAATCTAAAACATTATTTCGTTTACACTGTGTAGCCGTAAGTATAAAACAATGTCTATAACTTGTCTAATACATTGATAGCGTTGTAATTTACAAAATACGGTTGTGTTTTAGACAAGTATTGTGTTTTTTATTGCAATGGATTGAGTCCAAAACTTGACAAAAACAAGTTCTGGACTCTATCCATGCTTGTTGTATAAAGTTTTCGGCAAATCGGTCGGACGGCGTTTGTTTTCCTTTGGGCATCGACTCACTTGTTTAGACTATTTTCCAGTGTCAAGCATTTTGATAAATCAAGTTATTTGCGTTTTCGTCCTTTTAGTCATAGCGTGAAATATTAGTATTATTTTGCATTTACCTTTCATTCGTAAACATTATCAAAACAATTCGTGTTCTAATATTGTGGAAGTTACTTACTGTAACTGTGGAGAAGATATTAAAAAAAATGGCGTATTACTAAAAATATCGTTAAAGTGAGGGAATCACAATACGAAGCTGCAGCTTCAACTATATCCCTACTTGTTAAAATTAATTTGCGCAATGTCAAATTTAATTCGGTTGTAAACTATGTCTTAATCCTAGAATTTGTTTTTATTTTATAATTTTTTTTTCACTTAAGGATTATTTTTGTCACAGAAATTCTAGTACTCATTGAAATTCGAAACCAAATTTAGTTATTTAAATATTGGTAGCGACACTGACTACATTTAAAAAATTCAAACGTTTCTTTTCATGACAAAACTACTGATTGAATTTTGACTGACTCCAAGCATTAGAAACATGTAGGCAACTATAAGTATTTGACAAGTTTCATACAAGTTTTATTTAAAACAAATATTTTACTTACGACAAGTTAGTATACATGAATACAAGTTGTGTATGCAGCATGTTTTTTACATATATATGAGAAACAAAATCATTGTACATGATGTTTATATTACATGTTATACCTTGATGAAAACGGGGGGTTAAATTAAAAAAGTATGCAAATATTCTGCTTTTTCTGATGTTCAATGCTTAAGGCAGCTGGTTGTAGGCTATCGATTAAGCGTTTAGTTAAAGTACCCGTTGGCAATAACTTCAAACCGGTACTGTTTTGTTTACCTAAGTACTTAAGTAATGCTAAATAAAACCCCGCTCATAACACAAGCGCCTTAAGCAACTTTAATCGTAGCCCGTATTAAGATAATTTCCAATTAGAAACTTATGTAGATTTGGTAATCGTATGATTAGAAGAAATCAATATGAACTGGAAAATCACTTTGACAAAAGACTCTACTTAATATCAAAGTCCATTTGATAAATGTGCTTACTTTGATAACATAAAAAATCCTTAACCTAATCCTCAAAATTACATTTTATATACAAAGGTATAGGTAATCCTCTAATCATTTACCTTTTTGCTATCACAGGAAAGTGCTGAAACCAAGAAAGCCTACACGTATGACCAGCTCTACAAGTGCGTGGCTACCTTCGCCACATCACTCCACAAGAAGCTCGGCTTGAAGTCCGAAGACGTGGTAGCAGTGATGCTCCCAAACTCTCCAGAATTCGTTGTCGTTGCTTTAGGTTGTTTTCAAGCAGGATGCATCCTCACGACTCTTAATCCAATTTACAAAGAATGTAAGTCATTCGTTTTAATCTGAATGTAAAAAAGCAGTCTATAACTTGACCTTTGCCGCTGTTTATTGTTGAGATAAATTAATTGTTTTTATATTATCGTTTGGAAGTAATTAGTTCCTTTATAATTGATACTGTTTTGTTCGGTTCATAATTACTGCATCATTGTTCTCTGTAAGAATTTTATGCAGATTATTGTACGTTTTTATAACAAATAAATTACTAAATGCAGTTTGCAAAGACATAACAAATTTAAAACATAAAAATATTTAAAAAATTGAGTAATGTGGAAAATTAAAAGTCGGTACATTAGTATGCCTAAATTTTCTAGTTTTCCTCTGTGCCTGATATGCAGACACACATATATAGACATACATGGACAAACACGGTAATTCCTACAAAACAAATTAACAAACTTTAATTTTAATTTTGCAGTTGAAATAAAACATCAAGTTTCAATTACAAATCCCAAATTGTTTATAACGACACAAAATCTACACGAAACAGTTTTAAAAGGTTTGAAAAGTGCAGAAGCAAATCCGAAAATAATAATAATAGACAAACCCACTGATTCTATTCCTGATGGCACTATTCGATACAGTGAAGTGGCGGAGAAAGAAGATATTGATTACGCATTAATAGAGAGCATAGAGAAAAATGATGACGATATTGCAGTAATCCCTTTCTCTAGTGGAACTACAGGATTACCAAAAGGTGTGCAGATATCTTACAAAAATCTGAAAGCTAGTATCGAAACTATGCAGAACAAGAGTAATTGTTATCCGCTACTAGCCACTGGTAAGTAATTTTCATTCAAGGTTTAGTAGTGGTTTATTCAATTAAAGTTGATTGTAGTAAACCTATAATTTTAGAAATAACTGTTTGTTTTCTTTGAATATTTACCCGTCATTGACATAAAATAGTCTGATAGTAATATTGGTCACACATATATTTTTTCCAATACTAATCTTTGTGATAGAGGTTCTTTAGGTAGCTGCAATCGTAATGTAAATTGCGTTTTCCGTTACTTTTAAAGATATTAAATATTTTGAAATGAAATAAATAACTACATATATTTATACTAACACTTTTTTATGTTTTGTTTGATAATGAAATCCATCGTTACCATTGGCATTTTGCCCACAATTAATAACCTATTCGCAATCCGAAATTGAAACCAATCAAAGATAGTCGCCTCCATATCCTAGCATTATCCCGGTTGCCCTAGACTTAAGCTTAGGGCCCAGAGTCTGCTCACTGGTTCAACCAGATTTGACTGAATTTCAGTTATTACCTGGAGCGACTGCCGTTTGACCTCCGCAACTCAGAGGGAAACATCATTCTATGGTTAAAACAGCTGTCAGTCTGTTTGAAGGCACTGACTTCCTAGTAACGACTGCCATAGATGTTCATGACAGCCGGGACCAACGGCTTAACGTGCTTTCCGAAGCACGGAGCAAGCGATAATTACGCACATAACTTCGAAAAGTCATCGGTGCGCCACCAGGGGTTGAACCCGAGACCGTCTGAATTTAAAGGCAAGGGGTCTTGCCTTTAAATTCATATCATCATAGATAGTCACCTATCTGGTTTCATTGTTCCTAAAGTTTCAATCCAAAGACTGATTTGGGAGACGTCTTAGTATAAAAAGTATTGATTTGTCTACCGCAGATAGCCAATTTCGGATAGAGATAATTGAGTGCGTTAACCGGCCGATACATTTTAACTAACGACATGTCAAGTTTAAGAATCTCTATATTTTTTTTTTCCAGGTGGTTTCCAGGATATAGTGCCGTGCATTTTGCCATTCTTCCACATCTACGGGTTGATTGTCTCTTTATTAGGTCACCTCACAAAGGGATGCAAACTAATCACAATGTCGTCTTTCTCGACGACTTTGTATCTGAACCTAATACGGAGTGAAAAAGTTAGTTTATTATACGTCGTGCCTCCTATAGGTCAGTACATTGTAATTTTCTTCTTATTTCATTCGTCATTATCGTCCTCAATCTTAGCCCATTAACGGCCCAATTTCAGGTCATACTCCACAATTGGGACCCAGCTCTTTCTTGACCACTTCTACATACCTATTTTAAAGAGTCAACTAGTTATTTTTAATTCGTCATATCTCCTAGTCAGTAGATTGTGGTTTTTTTCATATTACTTCATTCAACATCATCATTGAAGTCAGCTCATTAATGATCCACTGCTGCGGTAGAGCCTTCTCATAAGTCACCACCACCATGCATACTTCACTATATAAATCCTATACTGACTGTTAAAGTCTACAGTGACCCATGCCGTAATTGCTTGTTATTGTAAAATTTTTCAAACGGATCTCGATTTTTTCTATCTGAACAATACCTACGTACCTATCGACAAATATGGAGCATGGTCCTCTGTCTAGGTGTTCAGTAAAGGACATACAGTTTTTGTATGAATTACATGTTTGTTTCAGCCATTCTCTTGGGAAAGCATCCAGATGTGACGCACGAACACTTCAGTGACGTAAGGCATCTTGTCTGCGGAGCAGCGCCGCTGGCATCCAGCGACGTTGATGCTATCATGAAGAAGGCAAAGGTATGAATGTGTTTTCAAATGTCTTTCGTTACCCTTCGTGGACGACTAACCATGCACCGCACGAACACAACAGTGATAAAAATCATTGTGTCCTTTGAATTGAGTTCAAGAAAAAATAGTAAACGGTATCCTCACTTTCGTATGGGTGTCCGCGTTCACACCTAGAAAATGTGCCGTAAGCCGCTCGCAAACTGCATCGAACTAAATAATTGGTCTTTTATTAGAGAATAATTATTATTTTTTCATTGTCGAGACAAGGCAAGCGTAGTTTTTTAATATTCTAAGAAGTGTGTATGTGTGTATGGAGTTATTGGGCCACAAAACAAAGTATACTATTAACATGTAAACATTTGCACATTTCAGACGGACAAGTTGGAGTGCCATCAAGGTTTTGGGGCAACGGAAACCACATCCCTGACGACGGCCACCCTGATAGGACATCAGAAAGAGGACTACAACACTTGCGGAGAGGTTCTAGCTGGTATCACGATAAAATACGTGGATCCTAACACTGGCAATTCTGTTCCAATAGGACAAGTAAGTGAATCTAACGAAATTTTAAAATACCTTGAACTATGTACCATGCCTACTTTTTATTCTTTTCGTATGGAAAACGAGATCTCACTGATCATGATCAACTCAGCCTTTTATCATCCCACTGCTGTAGCCCTCGTAGCCCCGCGGTGCATGCTAGGCGCTAGGTGCTTGGCTGACTGCAGTTTATGGACGACCTTGACGGGGATCATCACTGAGCTTGACACGTCCACGTTGAAATTCAACAAACCAGCGATAAATTGTGATTTTGGTGGGGCTTCATCACCAAATGCAAAAATCATCTGGTCAATACACTGTTTTTGTTCTTTTTTAAAATAAATAAATGGTATTCGATATTTAAAACCAAGTAGTTTTCACCTAGCACGCCTAGTTCGCCTGTTAAAACGCCGCAGCCGCGATCCCATCTGTGGTCACATCATATGCCGCCGCCGCCGTAGCCAAGACAGCCGCCACCGAGACGCCCCGCTACCCGCCTCTGGTGGTTGAGAAGCTCCCCAACTGAAGCACTCACTTCAGGGAGCTGAAGACCTCACTGGGAAGAGCCCCAAACGCACGCCGATTCCAGAAGGGAGTGTGGTTCACGCCCCTTCAGACGCCAATGAGTAAATGGACTATCAAAGACCACAAACCTGGCGTAAGGGCCGATCAGATTCAGATCCCCTCTGACGTACTGGCGGCCCATAAACAGGACAAATACCCCATAACTAATCTGACTAATGGCTAATCTGAACTTACGGAAAAGATCGGTCAATTGAAGATTTTACTACGAGACTTCAACGTGAATGTGTGCCTGACATCAGAAACATTTCTCTGACCTACCGACACTGTTAAGAAGATTGGACATTACATTACATTGCGCGCACGCTGTCCAACCATCAAGACGCCGCTAGACTCTATCTCCGAACGCGTGAAGATTTGAACAATTCACATGAATCGGAGTCATGGGAGAGACACCTAGAGAAAGAGGACTGGACTGGCATTTACCTTCTTTGGCATCAACTCTCTAAGGCCCGACCCCCAGTTAGACTACTGATAGGATCAGACTACCTCCCGCGCTACCGTGCAAGAGACAGAGCGGAGATATTTGCAGAGCATCTCGAACAGCAGTTTCGTCCCAAACCGTCAACGAGGACCGCGAACGCTACATCAAGGAGTTAAATGCAATGTACTTAGAGAAGTATCATTGGTTGGTCATTATCGGTGCCTCTGCGGTTCTTGAAGATCTTGTAGTTTTTTCGCCAGGCCAGGTGCAGAGGGCTTCAAGCCCAGTAAAGCACCGGGCGCCGACGGCGTTATAAACCACGCCCTGCGACACCTGCCTTCCAGGGCCTTTTCCAACAAAATAAGAGCTGAAGCCGGAGTTCCGTCTCCGTTTCGTCGTCCTATAGGAGCCACCTCTCGGTCAGTAGAGTCCAGGAGTCCCTGCCAGCATGGCTTGAGAAGTGGCGAATATCGGTCATCATCTCGAAAACTCAGGCCATGGTGACACGCCACCTGTACAAATTCCCACCACTACCCCACCTGCAGGGCCAAGGCGTCAAATGGTCAGTCAGGTCACTTACCTCCGAGTCATGATTAATCGTGGCCTAATGAGCGCTCTTGTAGCGAAGACTATCGCAAAGACCAAGTTCGCGCGATTCCTCCTGCGACCAGTGCTTTACTCCATGTATTGAGGTCGAAAATCTGGGTCCGTCACATAAAGAAAAAAAAACAGTTCACAGATGTTAGTCCTCGGATGGGTGACCGTTTGTGTAACATTAATTATTATCGGGCGCTTCAGTGCTTCGGAAGGCACGTTAAACCGTTGGTCCCGGTTATTATTATATAATATACTTTATTGCTGCTAACATAGGTTGTTGCAAAATAAATCTTTTTTTGTGTAATTTATTTTTAAATTTATATTAATATTCCAGAAGGGAGAACTGTACGTGAAAGGTCCAATAATAATGAAGGGCTATCACAGAGATGAGAAATCCACAAAAGAAGCTCTAACAGAGGACGGTTATTTCAAGACTGGAGATTTGGGCTACTACAAGCCAGGTGCTGGGGCCTTCATCACTGATCGGCTTAAGGAACTTATTAAGGTATTGTTCTTGTGTATCTAACCACTTGTGGGGAGTGAGTAGATGTGCCTGGGGGCCACGACCAAACCGATGATAGTTGAGTGTTGTATATAAAGATACGAGCTTAGGGAATTCCGTTTGCGCTGTTCAGGATTTCATTCCTCTTTTACGTTTTGTTTATCGCTTGTACTGTGTCGCTACATCACTCGGTCTGTGATGAATCGAGATGCAGGTAGGAGTGCTCGGTGTCTGCGGCCAGTCAAGACGTGCCGAAGTTGAGTGACGGTAGGGCTATGTCGGGTTGACGTCATCCGAGCTGCTGGTGTGCAGATACTGCCACGCTGGAGTGAGTGCCGCCGACTATGATGCTCCGGGTGCGATGTTCTACTAGTGACTTAGAGGGAAGATCTTCTATCGGGCGGATGTATGAGCCCGGGGGCACCTTTTTCACCAACCATTAATGAGCGAGTAGGTTCATAGTTCGTCTGAAGCTTTCTTATTTCAAATCAAAAGTTCTAATTCAGTTTCAAATCCAGCATTATTTTGGTGATGAATCAGTTTTTCTCATACGAATCCTTTGACATTCAAAGTTTTATTTTATTTCCAGGTAAAAGGTCTCCAAGTAGCTCCGGCAGAGTTGGAGGGTGTTCTAAGATCACACCCAGCTGTAGACGACGCTGGAGTAATCGGCGTCGCTCACGAATTCTATGGAGAAGTGCCTAAAGCTTTCGTCATCATTAAAACAGGTTTCAAAATTACCCCAGAGGAACTCATAGACTTTGTCTCAAGTAAGGTAGCGCCTTTTAAGAGAATAGAAGAACTTATGATAGTTAATGACATTCCTAAGAATATGACTGGAAAGATCTTGAGAAGAGAACTCAAAAAGATGTACGCGTGATAAAATTTTAAATTTTACGCAAGAAAATGTTGCGGTTTCATAAAAGGGAAATTGGTAATTGCCAGAATATTAAATGGAACAATATGATGTATTGACCTCCTCTATAAAACTGTTTAAACTATTACTGAACGTTTCTGGGCAAGTAGTGATTGTTTCTGTGTAAGAGAAGACTTATAGAAAATTTAACTTGAGTATGTGCTTCTGTAATACTGAGTACTACCCATTAGGCTTTCTATAATTATAAAGCATAACAGCCCGTAAACGTCCAGAGCCAAACGTGTCAATCAAAGCGACAGACATTCAGGACATACTTCACCACGCGGGCTAAACTAGTGCGTATTGTTAAAGTCCGCATATGGGTTATTTAAAATGTATTAGTAAAACAATAAATATTTTGTATAATTTGTATTACCGCATCTGCAACCTTTCGGTGAAAATGTTACAGAAAAGACACGAGATTGTCCGCACGAGCCATTGCGGTCATTGTCTTGAGATTATTGTGCACTTTCAAGATGCCCGCGAAAGATCAGCGTCGGAACATCTCTGTGATGTCCGACAATATGCTGAATGGGCACCGTTTCAATACAAGTTATTAATTTCTTCTTTAAATCATTATTTTCTTTATTTGTGTTAATTATATTTTGTGCTTATTTAATGATATTATTTTTTGCAACTTGTATTGAACAATTGTCTTTTTTATGTTAATTGCATGAAAATATGTTTTCGAGTCTCATCAAAAATGGGAGTTATAGATACAGGATTTGAGAAAAAACATTAACTGTTTTATTGCAACTTTATAGTTTAAGAGTTATTGTCAGCTACAAGATGAAGTATTCTAAAGTTTTAAAGTGTAAGTACATACAAATATTTTGCACGCCGTGTACGCAGGCAGATTAAAGCAATGCTGCACTTTACAAGACGAATAATTAGTATTTTCATAGTTTGGGAAACGTTTTTGTTTATATAGCGTAAAATGCAACCGATTACGACACCGAGTTACGGGTGGCTTTTGGACAGTTGCGCAAAACATCCTGTTAATCCTGAAAGTAACCACGAATTGCATTAAGATTCACTTGATTCTAGTGAAATCAGAAATGTTCACTATACTTTTACAATTTATCTGCCAACGACGTATACATATTAGAGGAGCGTTCAGTTGTAGATTAGACTTGTCTATAATTGTTGCAAATATTATTGTTAAATTATTTTTAAGTACTACCTATGCTTTCTGACTACTGGTTTTTATAGGGAAGGTTTAAATAATGGGTAGAATGTAACTATAAAACTTTAAATGGTTTAGGCAAACTTAATATAGCACCATATGCCATTAGTGCCTTGTCTCGATTTGACACACTTAAATACTGTGTAGAAATATGGAGACAAAGTAATTTTAAGCAAATTCTTTGCTTGCAGCATAAAGTAAATCCTTTAGATCCCTTTCACGATAGTAGTCTTCATAAGTCAAAAAGTCAAAACTTAAAATCATTTATTCAAGTTTGACTCAAAAGAGCTCTTATGAAGGTCAAAACTTAAACTAGCGCGCCCATTCACAGCGGGTGGGAGCTTGATCGTAAACTCAATAATAAGGCGGAGTTCCTAATATTGTAAATGACATTAAAACTTCAGATTTCTCCAGTCTAGTGTCGCATAGGCATTGCATGACGTCTAAGAGCTATCAACGAAAGGTATCCCCTTCTAGCTTCCACGTTCAAGTATTGTACCAATGTTTCTGTAACTATAAGATTATTTCTCTTTCGCGCGTAATTTTACTGAATGACCAAATCTTTCCTTTTTCCACTAATTTGTGACAGTGGTGAAACAAACGAGTTAGAAATGAAACAGATAGTTCTAATGCAACGATTCTATCTCTTTCCAGTAACTTCACAAATCTTCCTCTTAAATTGTGCCCTGGTCCTCAGTAACATATATTGACAGTGCCTAATTTTTGTAGCAGTTTATCATGAGTGATTATATTATTGCTGACCGAAATACTGTAGACGCGTGTGTTGCGTTCTTGCGCGCATAGAAAACTAACTGATAGGATAAAAATGGTGTGAAGGGGTCCTAAAGATTACTTTTTTAAGAAGGAATGCATACGTACTTTATACGTATTTTATTAATGGTGCTAGACTTATAATTAAGAATAAGTAAATAAGTCGAATAAAATTTAAGAAACATATGGTAAAATCAAAGAGATTTAAATAAATGTTAAATGTCTTTGGGTAAAATACTAAGTTTTGTAAGTAGGTACTGAAAGGTAGGTAAATATCGAATATTTCCTTTTTAAATAAATGATCAGAGTTTGGAAGTTTAGGAGTTTGTAACAAATACTTATTACCTTAATTTTCTATGAAACATGTAAATTATTATTTTCCAATTGCAAAACATCGTATTTCAATAATGATTGTGTATATATTTCTGAAGGATCAATTATTTAGATCTCCAAAACGGAGGTACAAATATGAATAACAATTATGTAAAAACTAGTCTAAAGGAAAAAGTGGCAAAACAAACTGTGAATATGTATCTATTATACTATTATTTTTGTAATTATTGTAATGTATTTTCTAATTAATAATAAAATGTTTTGTTTTGTATAAAATAAAACTAAATACTTTTAATTCGACTTTCCTGAAATCGAAGTAGTGTCTTTAGACGTAAGATCTCTATCAGGGTGTGTTGTCAATAGTACTGAGACATGGGGATCCTATCAATATCTATGGAGCCCAAACCAACTTCATCTGCAAGTGCTGCCTGCTGATCAACGGATGGGGCTCTGGCGAACAATAAATGTGTCCGGAAAGCGGCAATAGGCTCGCCAAATATTACATGGGTCCAATATTATAATTGGCAAAATGTGGGCGAATAATATGTTGTGATTGTACAACTCGTACGAATTAACTGTGCACCTCGCCCTGTGACGTAATTTGGAAGGGAACGTTTGCAAAAAAAATATGAGAATTATGACACCTTTAATATAAGAGTCCTTGCCTCACTAAGAATCGTCTTGCCCATAATGGCTTCACTAACGAAAATGTCCAAACAAAAACAAACTTAACAAAAAAAACTTAACAATGGAAAAACTCAACAAAAACAGTAATAACGACAGGGGATTTAAACTGTATTTACACAATTTAAACGAGCCACGCGCAACGGTAACAAATATGCATATCGCTACTGAGCGCTTACGGCGAATGCGGGGCGCTGCGCAGGGAAGCGGGAGAGGGGTCGCATTCCAGCGGGGTGCACAGTTAATTCGTGCGAGTTGTAGGTATGTACTGAGACATGGTGATAGACCATGGGCCTAGTAGAAAAGGTCATGGTCACCGAGCGTGCGACTAAAAGCTTGTAGTGTATTTTCGCTGTATGGGTGTAATCCGTGGGAACACTGGAGTAGACGGCATTGTAAGACAAATTTGCAAGCTAAAGTGGTAATGTGTATAATGTGCCACTTATTTGACGACCGATATGGCGTGGAGGTCAGTATATCTGCACTTCACTACAGAGGTCGCGGGTTCGATTCCCACACAGAACAAATATTCAATCATCTCAATGGGAGCCGTAAAATTCAATAAAGACAAATCTACCGGATGATTGGCAGCAGCTTACTGTCTTAAGCAGCTTGAACTGCGATCACCAACCCGCCTGCCCAGCGTGGTGATTATAACCAAGTACCTCATTGGGGAGGTCAACGTTTAGCAGTGGATTTGATTAGTTCCTTTTATAAAATTACTTATAAACAAAACAATATTACTTAGATTTACAGTATACCTATTCATCATCATCATCATCATATCAGCCCATTAACGTCCTATTACTGAGCACGAGCCTCCTCTCACATACCAAGGGTTTTATTGGGTTATTAACTACACCACGCTGACCCAGTGCGGATTGACGAAGACAGGTGTATGGCATTCTGCTTTTAGAATTTTTCAAGCCGCTTATTAGGCCTCCAACAGTGCTTAGCGACTATCACATTTAGTGATAACCGGGATCAACGGCTTACCGTGCCTTCCGAAGCACGGAAGCGCTCGATATCAAATACCACACAAACGGTCACCCATCCAAGGACTGACCTCTGCAAACACTGCTATACATCCGAAACTGACATGACTGTACCGCAGAGCTGCGAGCGCTACTAATGGATCATATATCAACGACTAACATGTTAATGCAAACAATTAAATAACGTGATGCCAGATTAATCCCATTTTCTAAATACTTACTTTTAAACAATATCAATCAGATTTCAAGTGGACCTGTCAAGAAATTATTTATTCTAATTCTTTTAATCTATTCGTAACAAATAACATGTTTATGTAAAAAAATCTCGATTTATAAATATGTACTACAACGGTCACTAATCGTGATTAGAGATAAATCTGTTTAAAAACATCGTTCTTTCTCTTAACTTTAAACAAATGACTAAAATGCAATGACATTATCAATGAAATTTTGTTAAATTCAAATTTAGAACTGCAAGCCGAAAAAAGTAAACCTGTTAAAAGATAATTTATCAATGACAACACTAACGTCTCGTTTTATTAATACTCACTTAGTGTACGATTATAATCGTGCACTGTAAACAAACGAAAGTCATTCGTGTGCAAGCAAGTCACACTCGTTTCTTTGATAAAGTTGAATAGCACTTGCGAAACATTATGTCCCCTACTACTGTGGAATACGGGCGAACGCACCGCTTATTAGCCTCCATAAGGATGATAAGCATAGATCGGAATAGATACAGCTCTTTACTTTTCTATATATTATTTTTACGTTACGATGCAATAGGTTGGACATTCCCGAAATGCTTTATACCCGAGATATGCCCGGTTGAATTAAAATTAGGGCTGAAAGTTGGTACGATTGTTTAGAACATCACGACAAATAATTATATTCTAGCAGTATCCTGGTTGCCCTAGACATACGCTTAGGGCTCAGGGTCTGCCCAATTGTCTAAACAGACATCGCAAAATTTCAGTTCTTACATGGGGCGTTTGGCGTCTGACCTCCTATCCAACTCAGTGGGAAACACCATTCTATGGTTAAAGCATCTATCAGGATGTTAGAAAGCACTGACTTCCTAATAACTACTGCCATAGATGTTCATGACAGCCGGGACCAACGGCTTAACGTGCTTTCCGAGGCACGAAGCAGGCGATAATTAGGCACATAACTTCGAAATGTCGTATGGGCCAGGGTTTGAAAGACCCAAGACCCTCTACATGTGAAGTCTATGGGTTTTGCCTCTGGGCTACAGCCGCTAAAAAAACATAACGATTATTTTTAAAGTGTGAACACTCCCGTTGATCCCCCATTCGCTATCAAATCCTTTTCAGTTAGAATACCAGGGAATGGTCATATTAAAATCAACATTTGCAGTCAATTACCCTAAATATGTAGTTCTAACTGCTCCGACCATTATTGATAAGATTTAATGTGTGTGACTCGTACGTACTGGTTTTGTTGCTTGCATTCTGGTTTAGTGGTCGCTAGCCGGTCGGCGATTGTAGACGGTATTCGGGTTGCATATTACACCAGATTAATTATATGTCGAATGTATTAATACGTATCAACATTAATTTTTTTTTAGTGTTTAATTCACTGGACTAAATTTATGTATTCAACTGGAATGATAAGTGGTAGTTTTATCATCGCTACTAAAATTAAACGAACAGAAATGTAAGTACAATGATGTTGTTTTGTTTGTAGTATTCATTCGCCTTTAATTCGAATCCACTTAACTTTTAACCTTCACATAATCTAGACATTCAGCTCTAAGCATAATTTCTCATCATCTTCTAAATAAATTTACTAATAATGTTTTAATAACATTAAGCAGACGCTTTATCAGTACAAAATACCGGTTGTATTCACCTTCTCTTTTTGTGTTTTAAGAATGTTTACTAACAATCTTACGTCATGAGTGGACTTGACAACCTTGTATTTTTATTAAAGGTCCGGTTTTGGAAATGATCACGTACTTCTGCTTACGCCTTAGTGGTCATTTGTTAATTTTGTAGTCGAGCCAAAGAGCTTATTCTCTTGTTTACTTTTAAGGTCGAAATTCATTTGAAGTGGATTCCCACATACACCCATATGATTCGCTCTGTTATGTGTTTACGATACGCAGCGCTGCGCCGCCGGCCGCCCGGCCTACAGTAAATTATAGTAATATAATTGAGTCTTTATTTTGTGCTTGAAATTCCTTTGTAGAACTCACGTATAGTCTTTATCATATGTTCTTTATTTCACATAAACATACATCAAAATACAGTGACAAAAAAGATGTACAAAGGCGAGCTTATGTCTATGAGAAATCCCTTTCAGCTAACCCGAACTAAAGTGTCGGAGATTAGTGTGTGAGATGAACTTTAAAAAAAATTACATATAGAAGAAAAAGTACTAAAATCAACCAAAACAAATACATGTCAAAAACATATACATAAAAATATACAAAAATAAATACATTCAAAATGAGTGTCTTAAAAAAATAAGCTCTATTTTCGAAGCGACGGATAGTGTCTTACAATTTATGTTTGAAAGACGCAATTGCTAATCTCAGACGGCAACTTATGCGTACGAGCCGAGAAAGAGTTTAAATTAGGATATACGAGGGTTTTGGTTACACAGGAACATTTTGGACGGGACGTGGGAGGGAAAACATTGACACGGGAACGTAAATAAAGTGGAAGCTGTGGATGAAAGAGAATTTTGTATAAACCTTGAGAGACCTGAGTCTTAAGAGTTCTTATTTTGAGTATTAGGTGTTTCAGTCCTTAAATTTTCTTTTATTTATTTTGAGTTCTTTCGAATACTTTCACTTCGTTCTCCGAGTTCTTTGAAATCTTATAACTAGTGAGCTAAAAACCTGAGGACCTGAATTATTTCATTAAGTACAAATTTAATGTGACTGGAGTTTCAATAAATATTTTAATCATTCAGTCGGCGTGAACGCCGAAAAAATATGTTCGCCAGAGCCTCGTCCGTTGATCGGCAGGTGCACCACTTGCAGGTGAGGTTGGTTTGGGCTTCTTAGGTCTTGGTAGGATACACTCTACTTTTTTACTAGCTAGCCTAAGCTAAGCTTGGGTCCCGGTTATCACTGTATTTTGTAGTCGTGCGTGTAAAGAAAGAGGCTTTTTAATGGTTTCAAAAAATATAACTGCTGCGACTGCTTATCTTCAGGCAGAATGTGGCTATTATGAAGGGTCACATTAAAAAAATAAGTTTAACAGGCAGCGCAGACCTATTTCAGAGTTGAAACAAGTAAAAAAAGTAGGGTGTATAGGTATCCTACCAAGACCTAAGAAGCCCAAGCCAACCTCACCTGCAAGTGGTGCACCTGCCGATCAACGGACGAGGCTCTAGCGAACATAACAGTGCCTGGTAAACGGCAATAGGCTTGCCACCTATTACGTGGGACTAATCATCTTACTTAAATATACAAAATTTGACTTTAAATGCCATCTAGCGTAAAATTTATTTATTTCGAGATGTTTCTATTGGAATAATTCCAATCCCACTTGTCCCATTAGTTAATATGTAACACCTATATTCGATTAGTGTCTTAACTATAAAAAGTAAGTACAAAATGACATAAGCAGTTTTAAAATTAAGTTGATGATATTTATTGTATTTACGGTTTGACTGATAAACATCAAAAAAATGTTTATCAGTCAAACCGTCCGCGAAGTAAGATTGATCACTATCTATAAGTATCAATAAAAATATCTTACAATCACACCAATTAGTGTGATTTTGATTATTAGATAAATATCACTAGTACAGTACTTGTGTTGAGGATACTATACAACAGATACATCAAAATCAATACTTTTAATATAAATACTCTCTTTATTAACATGGTGAAAAATATTTGATAAATAACTAGCAAAGCAAAGTGAGGGTGTGTCACTAGTAATTTATAAGGTCAAAGATAAACTAAGAGGTAGGAGTGAATATATATTTGCTGGACCTTTCGAAATGGTTACTGCGGCCTTGCAGGCTCAAGAAGAAACAGGGATGGTTTTAAGTCGGTAAAAGCTGTTTACACCTTCCGATTCACCCACAGCAGAAGACAGTCATTTGATGATTTTCCTTTAAAAGAAAAAGGTATGAATATAATATATCGTAATGGCTTGCTCGTCCTGTGTAAATTCTAAAGGTAACTGAGGAGAACATCATCAGTGATTGTATGACTTATTTTCAAAGTTTGAGAACCTTTAAAATCGGTACAATTGTTTTTAACAAAACATATTGCACACAAAAAGCCTTCTGTTTATAGAAAACTACATAATTATACGGTTAAAAACCTATGTACTGATATAGTACAATTACAGTGCTGAAATTTTGATAAACAAACGAAATGAGCTCATACAGTACAAAGAACACAATAAAATTGAGATAAGTAAATTGCAATTCTTTTAATATCTACTTCTTCTTGCAGCGAGTAATTAACCTGTTGCAAAGTGCGATTCAATTTTAATGCAAATATCGTGGCAACCATAAATTAAAGCATTTATTTAAAATGCGTCCTTGTGTGTCTTGATTAATGACAGTAATGTTTCAGTAATAAATAATAACCTTTATCACATTACATGAAGTGTTTCTCCGGAGAACGATTCTTCAATTTATTCCCTAAGGCAATGCAATAATAATACGGATTTTGTTTAAATAACAATTCACCTACCAGTGCAGATTAAGCACAGGCTTCTCACGTACAACATCTTATTGGAATAACTGATAATCGGTTGCTTCTTTCTTCATCTCCTGCACACAACGAATAAAAATATCTTGCACAATTATAAATAAGACTTCAAAATACGTAGCGCTCTGTAGGGTTCTGTATTTTCCCGGCGTCACAATATATTCAACTCAAGAGGGTATCTACTCTTTTCTGGACAAGGTCAAATGTATTAGAGCAAATTTGGTCGTTGTTAGTACAAACATATTAAACATTAAGGTTTAAGAGCTTCTTAAAATGAAAATTTGACTATAGATTAAAGTGAACTCGTAAAGATTATTTATCAATTAGTAAGCTTATCAACAAGTTGTCGTATTAGGTTGCATTACAACATATTTTGACGTGCTGTCTGCGATATATACATAAAGAAGATTCCATTACCGTAGTAACGATACATTAGTATGTACATAACAATAACAAATAATTCATTATGATTAATTGCTCTCTCTTTCTTTTCTTCTCATTTTCCTTGTTTATGGTACCGCCCATATCTGTTGCATTTTTCTTAACACAATATTTTGTATTTTGATTTTGCATGTTAAAGTTTGACGAATATAAATGATCTTGTTGATTTCATAGACATTAAAGTACCTATAGTTTATTTATTTCATATTTTACGACAAATTGGCGTAGCCACTTCTCAGCAGCTGGAGTCGGAAGATGAAGTTCGCCCATCGGGAAAATAGTACAGCTGGCGATCGTTGACAATATGGCCTTAAGTTTGATCTGGCGCTCCATAAACACAGGCCAAGGGTTCTTTATTCCCCATTTATGAAGGAGGTGATTCGTCCGTCCGTTTTCTGTTCTAAACCTATTTAGCCTGACCCATAATTGACGTTCAGCACTAAAACCAGCGGGTTCTCATGCTTGCAGTTAGGGGGCTTTTGCTCTGATAGCAAGCGTTAGTGTACTCCACTGCAGAGTACTGTGCCCTGCCGTAGCGCTTATGCCGGTAAAGTGAATGCCTAGCTGAATGAGGCGATGCGCATTATTACGGGGCAAGTAAAACCTACCCCCCTTCCTTGGCTTCCAGTGCTGGCCCATATAGCTCCTCCTGACTTGCGTGTATGCAAAGCTGCTGCGTCTGAGTGGGGGAAATGTCACCGTCAAGGTATGCCGAATCTGTGCCACTGCCTAAAAAAACCTCTATACAAAACATGTTTGAAAGTTTTGTAAAGTAATTTGTTGTTATCTTCAAATGTCGGCAAAGTTTGAATTAAAATCTAACTGTTTTAACTGATAAACTAGTCGGGCAAGATGTTGAAAATTAGATTGCATGATATCAGTGATAACGTTTAATCATCATCACAGCCCATTAACGTCCCACTACTGAGCACGAGCCTCCTCTCACATATCAAGGTGCGAGGGTATTGGGTCATACTCCACCACGCTGACCCAGTGCGGATTGGCGGAGGCAGGTGTGTGGCGTCCTGCTGTTAGAATTTTTCAAGCCGCCCATTAGGCCTCTAACATGGCTTAACGATTACCACATTTAGTGATAACCGGGACCAACGGCTTAACGTGCCTTCCGAAGCACGGAAGCGCTCGATATCAAATGCCACACAAACGGTCACCCATCCAAGGACTGACCTCTGTAAACTCTGCTGTACTTCGGCGATCGTTTCCGACCACCGAGCACCGCAGAGCTACAAGCGCTTCAAGTTAAAGTTCAAGTTTAATCACCTCCACAAATATGGTTTTATTAATTGCTTACTCAATACTCGAATTCGCAATATCTGTATGATGGCAAACCGTAAACGGCACATGGTTTTTGTATAATGGGTAATTGGTATGCTTAGTTCATTATGGGCCTCAGAAAGCACTTTAAAATGTTGGTCCCGGCTGTCATGAACATCTATGGCAGTCGTTATTAGGAAGTCTTCTTCTTCCATTTAAATAATGGCTTTGTGCGTCTAGCACATTTAGCAAGTGTCAAGTAAGTGATATATTAATTATATATAATTCATAGTAAATGAGAATGACTGGTAATCAAGATGATAAATCGAAGATGAAATACCCTCCCCTAAACCCCTTGAGTCCTCAGTAAAGATGTGGGACTATACTGAGATCTCACATGGACTCCTTGAGAGAAAATTTGAAAAGTGATGTTGCACTGTTTTGTTTGATTTACCAACACTCACATATGTTCACAAACACTTTACGGTTAATAATCCACCGTTATTACACATTAAAGTTAGAAATATCACAAATTTTAGACAATAAAACAAAACTGCAGACATGACGCTTCACTTTCCCGCCAAGAAGTCCTATTAGGAAGTCAGTGCCTTCTAATACCTTGACAGCTGGTTTAACCATGATGTTTCCGCCTGGGTTGCGGAGGAGGAGGTTGTAATAAGTGAAATTCAGCCAAATCTGTAAATATACCCAAAAGTGTTGTCGGCTTGTCAGTCAGTTTGTTGGGCTAATGTCTGAAATGGCTGGACTAATTTTGAAGGGGCTTTTACTGGCAATGGCTATTTTTTATTCAAACATATAAAGTTGTAACCTAACATAGAAAGTATTCCCAGGACATTCAGACGAAATCGCGGGCTTTCTTATGTTTATGTATAAGTCATCTTCTAACAGACATGATTTTACTTTACTACCTGACTGTACTTCTAATACACTGCATGAACATGCACATTCTAAAATACTGCAGGATATAAATGATAAAGTTTATCTGATAAAACTAGTTCTTTTATCCAAACGTAGGTACTTATAGTATTGCGATAGTCGGGTTCTAGTCGGAAAGGTCACAAAAACTATGAAAAGTTTACGAACGATAAAACTACTGATAAACCGGCCTCCAGGTGTATCAGGTCTAGGATTCCAATTACACACAATCCAAATATTTATGTGCATAAACACGAAGATTTCTTTAGGTCTGAGTTTTTGCTGTAATCTAGTTTGCATTTACAAAAGAATAATATTTTAAAGTATTTTATCCGTTGTCTAAAGTAAAGTAAAGTAAAAAAAATATTTATTTCATAAACTATTATACATTGTACTTGAAAATGTCATAATAGAAATCTAGAACTAGAAAGAGCTATACTGTAAGATCTATTTATTATGGACTAAGCTCACGAACAACTCTTAGAGAAAAGTTTAAGGAAATAGGTATCTTAACTGTTGCCTCTCAATAAATGTATAATAGTATAATATATATGATGATTACAGCTTTAATATTAGGAATAGAAATAAATTACTAAATCCATTTATACGCCTTTAAAAGAATCGTTAATCATTTAAGGGGCAGGGTATATAATATTATAATAAAATTCCCCAAGTTATTCTAGATTTGCCTTTTGAAAATTTACACTGTTAAAGATTACGTTAATAACAAAACGATTGGTTTAACATTTACAATGATAAAAGTTGTGTTTAACGGCCTCCCTTTATCTTTTAAATAAAACTATTACTTACATACAATATCTGTGTTATTTTTTTTATTTTAAATACGACGAGATACGAGATGTTTGTAGACGATTCATTTAAGATTGTTTTGATGGCTGCATAGCTTAACTGATACCATGTGGTGGGTTTCTTACTTCAGTGCGAAAGCCGTATCATCGAATTTTGTTACTTCGAAAACTTTTCAACGACATCACTATATTATGATGCCTTGTTAAATCGATGACATGTTACTGCGATGTTTCGTTATATCGAAAAACTGTTCTGCGAACGGTTTAGCTGCGAAATCTTTGTTTTAATTTATAAGTTTTTTTATTGTAACTGGCGGGAGAAAGAACCAACCTTTACGATTTTCTTCTTTTACGTTCTTTTATGAGCTCCCGCCCGCAGTGAATGGGCGCGTAAGTAAAGTATGACGTTCATAACAGCTCTATTAAGCCAAACTTTAACAAATTATTTTGATTTTGACTTTATTTTATGATATTTATCTACGGATAAGACTGATATTTTTGTTTAATTAAATAATTGAACTAGGTACAATATCTTCTTTTACAGATTAAGGGCACTACTCGTACAGAAACACACGGAATATAATATAGAAACAAAATGAAAAATGCAATATTATTCAAGAGGGTTATAGGATCCATACATCCTAGTTTAAAATTGATATTCAGAAGAAGTAGTGCTTGGACTGAGAGTGGGGTTATCCGGTCTCCTTACGACAATATAGAAATCCCGAAGTTGACTGTAAATGACTATGTGTGGCAGAATTTGGAGAAATGGCCGGAAAAAACTATTACGGTAAGTAAACATTACTCTAAAATGATATTTTGCGAATGTAATCTCAGCAAACCCTCCCCGGTCCGCTTGGTGGAGTATGACCACATAGTATAGTGAACCTGTAATAAACCCTTTTTACCTTAGTTTCTGTGCTCCTTCCATCTCCCGTGGCTAGCATGTGAGACGTTAATGAACTCAGATGATATCAGCAGAAATTCTGTCTAACAGCTTTACCAAAATTATTCCATAGATAGTATCCTAGATTACTTCCTTCCCTCACTTCTTCTCATCTGATCTTCTCACAGAGACCACAGGCGAGCCCTTCAGTCGAATTTATTGTGCAAACTTTTCCGAAACCCTGAGGAAAAGGCAGCCTCTTGGTTGGTTGGTTGGCAGCCTTATTAAAAAAATCGATCATTGGAAATGCTACTAATATCTATAACAAAATTCCTAAGCAAATACGTCTGCTGCGTTCCCAAAATCTCTTTAAGTTGAAATTACGTGAACTATTGATAGAAAAATGCTATTATAATGTCAAAGAATATTTAAACTATAAACTATAAATCACTATAAACTTTTGACAAAGTCCGACTTGTTAGTATAACTTTTAAAATCCATAAAATCTGATTTCGTGTTATATGAAATCGCAACTATTGTACGCCCATGAGGCAGACCACAGCTAGATATAAACCTGTACTGTAACACCTATCCTGTAACCTGTGTTCGCAATAAACTATTTTGATTTGATTTGATTTAGTATATATTGGTGGTAGTATACGATTGAGCCACTGCGTCAGCACATATTCAAAAAGTTCTGTTTATATTCTTTCAGGTATGTTCCGAAACAGGAAGAGGTTACACATATGAGCAAGCATTCAACTTGTCAAATACATTTGCTGCAAATCTTCGGCTGAAGTTGAAGATTAACGATGGCGATACTATTTCTGTAATGTTACCAAATCTGCCAGATTTTCCCCTGATCGTAACTGGAATCATGGGAGCTGGTGCTGTTGTTTCTACAATCAATCCTACTTACACTGCACGTAAGTTATTTTCATATCAAATAAGCAAATAATTAATAGAAAACTAACTGGGCTCGGACCTCCTTCTACAGTCCAACCCGTGTTAGGTTGTTTTATATTATTATTTATTCACTAATCACACACAGCCAACAAAAACAAAACTACATCTCGCAAACTACTTTTATGTTTGTATGCAAGTGCATACTAATTCAATTATTACAAAAAATCAATTAACACAAAACATTACTATCGAAAAATTGATTACTATGTAAATTAATAAAGGAAATTGAACTAAGGTATATATTTCTACATAAATGGTTTAGAAGATAGCGTTTTAATTGATGTTGAAATGTTATTTTAATAGTATTAACAATTTAGGGCCGGCGGCCTACGGCCGTAGTAAATAAGGCAGTCGTTTGGCAAAAGTTCGATCTCCATAATAGTTATGAACCCTCGCGACAAAGTATCTGCAGTGAAATACAGCCCTAGTGAGGTGGCTGTGCTGCAGCGGTATCAGGCGCTTCCTGAACGCATGGTTGTTAGTTAGCAGTAGATGGCACTCAAGAATGCGGCCTATCTGAACGAAAGGAGGTGAGAGAGATTCAGCCGTATCCACAAACACACTTGGTCGGTAGACGATGGAAGCATGTGTGCACCATGCCATTTTTGACACTGTTTACAGTCAAATAATAAGAATGGTTCTTAAGCCTAGACTTGCTTGAAAGCTTAAATAGCTTTCTACAATCGCACCGTAGCAATAGGCAGGGAGTTTATTTTTGCTTCTTTAAAATAGCGGAAGCGCGTACATTGTGTTTTAAAATTAACTTTACCGTATACCCCTGAATTTTGGATTGAGCTTCTTGGTTTTCTTAAGACATTAGAGCATGGTGTGACTTCAGCTACGCGTTTGTCATGTCACTAGAATTGCACGCGTGACCAATTTCCTTCAAATGGTCTGTAAATTGAGTTCCACATTGGTAGAAGAAAAAATACTGGCCAAAACCTCGTCCGTTAATCGGCAGGTACAACACTTGCAGATGAGGTTGTCTTGGGCTCAAATGGTCCCCCTATACACCCTTCTTACCTATTCTATATCCATTCATCTTTCATGGCACCTTTATATGGCCTGACGTTAGTGAAGTCTGCTTAACTTTGAATTCGACCAACTAGTCCTGGAACACTACACCCGTCTAATTTTGTCCAATGCAGTGGCTGTATGCTTATTTTTTAGTCACTCATAAATCTCATAATAGTTGAATACAATATCAAGAATAGCAAAAGTTCATAGAAATCAGTTCTTTAATTTAAGTCTATCATATTATTGCATTCCTGAATGAAATAAATGATTTAAAAGTTAGGACCATCTATGGTTAGTTGGAACTGATTAGTTTTGATGGATTGGATTAGATGAATGAAATTCCGTTTCTGTGCTGTTTGATATCGAGATCTTCCGTGTTTCGGAAGGCAAGTCGAACCTGAAGCAATGTTAAAAAGTTTAACATTTCTCTTATTTACTTTTGCAGATGAAGTTTCGCGTCAACTTGGAATGAATGAAGCAAAAGCCATAGTTACTTCGCTTGGTGGAGTTAAAACTGTCCAAGATGCTTTAAATTTGGCCAAATTAAATATGCCAATCATAGTAGTTAAGACAAATGGAGACAATATTCCGGAAAACACATTGTGTTATAATGAATTGAGTGAAGACACTCATGTAGACAAATCATGTTTAAAGAAAGTCAGAAGGACACCCGATGATATTTGCTTCTTGCCATATTCTAGTGGAACTACAGGTCTTCCAAAAGGAGTGCAGCTGACGCATAAGAATGTATTATCAAACCTGCTACAAATGAATATTGAAGCAGTAAAGCATCATCAAGACACCACAGGTAATTTTAGTAACAATCTGAGAAAAACACAATTTTGACAATGCCTTTGTATTGTCTTTCCTGTAAATTTGTCAAATGATCGATAGACCCAACATTTGCAGATATTCGCATAATGAGAAAAAAAAACATAATGGGAATGTAGTTTGCCCTCTTTCTATTGATTCAAAAGGAATCGATAGATCGATCGATGAGAGTCTTTTATCTGTAATAAATGAAATGTTCATTATCAAGACGATTATTAATCAAAAGACTACTTGACAAGTACGATTAGAATTTGACGATTGGACTCTACAAGTAATTGATTTTAATTTTAAAAAAGACGGCAAAACATAACTGTGTTCATTGTAAATGTTTACAATTAAGCGCTTATGTCATTTCCACAATTTCAATATACGCAGCAAGTATTATAGCGTAAGAACAAAGTACCTACTGAATTATGTTGTGCACGACAGTGTCCGTAATTGATACCATATTATTTAAGTCACCAGCTAACATGATGGAATGCAATAAAGTATTGAGTAGTGAGCAAAACGTGACGTATATATAACGTAGGTGCTGTTTGAATGAAGCGTTTTGAGAAGTCTAAAAATAAGATTTAAAAAAAGTCATATATCATGATAAGAAAATGATTCTCTCACAAATATTCCCTCGATTGTAATGATCATTGTCTCCTTGGTAACAAATAATAAACCATCCAACTACCCTATTCTTGACAGATTCAGTCGAACTTCTATTCGCGTAATGTTTATTAGAGGTATTGAGATGGGGACTAAAAATGCATTTTTTTATTTACAGCATCGCATCAAAATGTAGTAATGGGTCTGTTACCATTTTTCCACATTTACGGCGCCACTGTGATAATGTTCCACAAGATGTCGATAGGAGCGAAAGTGGTCACACTTCCCAAATTTGAACCGAATAAGTTTTTGGAATCTTTTCAGAAATTTAAAATAGATACTGTTTTTGCGGCGCCACCATTGAGTAAGTACACATTAAACAATAATATAACTTATAAATTAGACAAAAAATTTACAAAATTTCGTATCCTTACACTACTACACTGTTCTATTATATTATTTACTTTAACTTATTCGAGTATATGGTGCTTCTTTATTTTTTGCTGCCCGTTGGCAAACACCTTTTTTTTTTTTTTTGATTTACGTCTTTACCAAAATGTATTTACGCACTGTCTCCCGGCCAAAGGGGGGGGGGGGAGGCGTTGCGTGGGACTCACCACCGGCAGACACGATCGCTAGTGCCTAGGTTGTAGTTTCTGGCACCCCGCCCGCGGCCAACGTCCCCCGGATCAGAACCGGGAGGACCACCTCAGAGAGGCGCAGTGTGTCGCGCCCCTCCTACCTCCTTGTGCGGCCATGACGTGACTGGCCGACTTCTGGGGGGGTCTATAGCTAGACGGAAGGGGCCCCCTGCCCCCGCCGCCTTAGATCCCCCGGGCGCGGCCGGACGGGCCCTCCTGGCCCGCCCGCTGCCAACTGCGCAGTCACAATAGTGGCAACACCGGGTCGATTCCCCCCCGGCGACGTCACACAGATACTTCCCGAAGCACCCATGCCCGGAAGATCGACCCCCACCGACGGCCGACCCATCGTTCGATGATGGGCCCGACCGCCTCGAGGATACGGCACCTCGAACCGACCGCAACTTCGGCACTCCTAAGGAGCTGCCGCCGCCATGCGCCCAGAGCATGCGTTTGGGCTTCTCGACACTACAGTGTCCGGTGCGGGGCGGAGACCCTGGCTCCGGGATTGCGCGCACCGCCAGAACACCGCCGAGAGGCGTCGAGGTCCCGCGGCAGAGACCCGGCGAGCGCGCAAGGCACCTCATAGGAGAGTTATAACAAATTAGAAGATATACATTATAATTGGTTTTTCAACAATAAAACAATGAATTTAGATGACTATGATTCATGTTTTTTATTATATTTAAAAATGATAAGGCAATTACGAATGTAAAATGATATTCGATAAATCCAGTTCGATAAAACTTGCTGTTCAAGATGGTAGAGAAAAAGTTATTAAACTGGATGCTAGTGAAATAATGATTAAGTTTAAAAAGATTTGTAAGTCAAAATGGAAAGTGATTTTTGACCAAAGATCGCAAGAAAATGGTATATGGTACAAGACCATTCAATCGGAACCTCCTCGGATACCTTGGTTCTCAAATAACCAACTAAACAGAACAGCAAATATCATGGCCCACAGACTTCGGTCCGGTCACATTTCTCTCAATAAGTTTAAGTATCTCATGCGAGTAGCAGAATCTCCTAACTGTGAGACATGTGGAGTAATTGATTACGTATTCCACGTGTTGGTGGAGTGTGAGCGGACTCGAGGTCTGAGACAGAACTCTTTGAGAGTAATGGTCTCCAGTGTCGGTCACTACATATCACTTTTGACTGAGCCAATTTCGAGCGCTGCTAAAATGTTTGTTTAGTGAATATGTAATATTATTAAAATGTAGTAAGTTAAGATTAGGATACGGTGGAGCTGGCATGATCAATTATTTGAGCTTTGCTTCTAAAAAAATAAAGAGAAAAAAAAAACTACGACCTCTGTTATAATTGGCAATTATTTATTTCTACCTATTTCGTTTATGACTATATGGATTTTTTTTTTCAGTTCTTTTCATGGGCTTACAAGGCAAACCAGAGACTTATCAAAATGTGAGGACATTGATCAATGGCGCTGCACCGTTGGCCACTACCGACGTGGAAAAAGTACTCAGGAAAATCAATGTATGTATCTTACTTTTGACATTCATAAGAGCTCTATTGAGCCAAACTTGAATAAATGAATTTTAATTTTAATTTTACTACAACAGTAATTTTACTTTAGTAATACAAGCTGCCCGATAGAAGTTGCCTTGTATTAACTATTATTAGATATATTAAATTCGTATTGACTTACTTAAGAAATATATATACTTCATATATTAATCGAACAAACTGTCAATAGCCCCACTAAAAAAGTTTTTATTGTCAAAACGCTAAGTTCAAATCTCCGTTGAAATTTTCTAAATTCCCGAGCGACTTTCTTATATTTTCTTTTATACAAAACTTGTCCGTACTAAAAGGAAGACCATAAATAATTATTCAATATGCTACGCGCGGTTAATGTTTTTCGTCATACACTAAAAATATATATATTTTGCCAGAGGATAACTTCATAAGGCATATTATTTTAATGTCGAAGTATGCAAGCCCTAACCATGAAAAGGCATAATTTTAATAATCATAACTAACAAAAGGCACAATTTTAATAAAAATATATAACATATGGCTTAATATTTTTTGTGCCAAAACATTGTAAAGGCCTAATTATCGAAGTACATTCTACTTCCTAAGCGGTTATTAAACAGAAACAGTTTTTAAGGGTTAGAAACAATCTCGAACCTAATCAATAATATTAGCTTACCTACTAAAACGATAAGAAATTGAATTATAAATTTGTAGGTATTTAATATCTAGGTATAGGTGATGTTAGTGTATACTCAATTAACCTACTGTCAGAAGGTGTTTAATGAAACGACCGTTTACTCAGTCGTGTACTATAAGACTCCTTTAATTATAATAAAAACGACGGGCGCAGCCGCCGACACATATATGTATCTCGTTGGAATAGGAATGGTGCCGTCACACAGAAATAATAATATATAATCATTGCGCTTCCGATTACAAAATTTTAAAAATGCGATGCGCAGCTATGCCCTAAATGTACCAACAAATTTATTGTTTTTAATATTTTGTGTTACATATAGAAGTATTTTGTTGATTTTCAAACAATTTATATTGTTTTGTTTACAGAAGAAAATGGACTTCCGCCAAGCTTATGGCTTAACAGAGACCTCTCCCGTGGTGTTGATACCACCTATCGGAATTGACAACCACCAAACAGTTGGATTTCCAGTGTCTAATACTGAAGTGAGAGTAGTCAACGAGAACTTACAGAATTTGGGGCCTAATGAGGTAATCAATAAGTTACATATTACTTGAAATTGTGTATGCAAATTTGGGACCTAATGCGGTAGTCAATAAGTTCATGTTACTTGAAATTGTACATGCAAAAGTAAAGAACGCGGCGGCAAATATGCAGATCGGCAATCATAACATTTCCTTATACACGAATGCTAATTAATTTGTTCATTATTCTATTAATTGCTTGTCAGAATTTGAATTCATTGTGTTCATTTCTGCGTGAAGTGTATAAGCTAAGAACACTGCTGCTGGGTACTATAACTCTCGCTGTATGATTTCATATGCCTTTTTATTTAGCTTTATCCATTATCTTTCAAATTCTAGTCTTCAGAAGCATTGCCCATTCACAATACGCTTTTATCAAAAATAATATAAAGTAATGCATCAGATAATATTAGAGTATTACCTGAATCTCTCTCATCTTCGTTGGAAATAAGGTCCGTGCTTAGTGATGGGACGTTAGTAAGCTAAGGTTATTGATATTTCAGTCTGGAGAGTTACTGGTAAAAGGCCCACAAGTAATGAAAGGGTACCGGGACAACCCTAAGGCCAACGCTGAGGCATTCCAGGATGAGTGGTTCAGAACCGGAGATTTGGTATTTGCTGACAACGAGGGAAAAATAACAATCACAGATAGACTGAAGGAATTGATTAAGGTAATTTTAGTATGTCATTCAGACATGTACATAATTTTGTTTTATCAAAAAAGAAATTAATATGTTAGGGGTAATATGAAAAAATACCAGTGACTGAAAAAAAAAAGAAAATCGATTGTATGATGTAATAATAAAAAGAGACGATGTGCGTGCTATGAGAAAAGTATGGAATATGCGGGTGAATGATTTTTCTAAAAGATGAATTCTGTGTGAAAATGAAGTATGCGATGATAAAGTATGAGAAGACGCTTCGACGACAAATGAAAGTGCGGCGTAGCAAAATACAACCTGCGTCGTCTTTGCATAAACCGGAAGAAGACAGGAGGAAATTGATAGATTTGGCGGCACTTCACAAAATATCATCAAATACTTTTGTAAAAAAATTATGTAAAACACTAAGAGGTCCGCTATAAAAATAGACATGCATCTACGAAATCATTTATCGTTTTAAGTAAATATATTGCACTTAGACTAGAATTAGGTACACTTAAATTTATCTTCTATCTTGACTTTATCTATGGCCAGCTTATAACAACAGCCAAGTTATAAAACGATTCCAGAATAAATGGGTTTAAAGAAGTATTAATAATGCATCTAGGTAAAGCAGAACCAACATTGAGGCCTAATAGTAGATCTGTTGGCATATGTCATAAAAACATATTATTATGCCAGAAGGCATGAATAAAATACCATCCTTGTCTGCTCCTCAGCGTCAGATATATTGAAAAGGCTTCATACAAAGCATTTCGAGTTGTTTTAGCACATTGTTTGATAACGACAAATCAGCTCGTACGAACGAACATGTGTATGAAGTGCTTTTCTCTTTTTGATAATTAGAAATATTATAAGTTTTTCTTAAATTACGCTACATTGATATCCGTATGAATAAAGAATATCAGTATTTTTTTTTTATATCTTCCCATCGTCATACATACTACTATTTGTCAACCATAGGAATTTTGCACTGTTTTTATCTATCAATGCTAATAACATAGCAAAAGAATTTAATAATAATTAATGCCATACAATACAATTGTTACAGGTTAAGGGTTTCCAAGTAGCACCAGCAGAGTTAGAAGCTATACTTCGTAATCACCCATCAGTCAGTGATGCTGCTGTTGTCGGAATTCCACATCCTATCAAAGGCGAAGCGCCCAAAGCTTTTATTGTTCTTAAACCTGGACAAAATGTGGATTCCAGAAGAATATGTGAATTTGTCAATGAGAAAGTAGCACCATTCAAGAAAATCGAAGAAATCGTTTTTATTGAGAGCATACCAAAGACTGCCTCGGGAAAGATTTTAAGAAAAGACTTAAAGTAAAATAATTATAATTCTGGAGCAAAATTGTGTATCGGTCACAAAGACTGCCGAAACCATTGGGCTAATTTCGATTCAAACTACGGAGAAATCTCGAACCTAATAGTCTCTAAGGCTTCCCAGTACCGTTAAGCCCCGAAGACAAATTTCAATATAAAAGCGAAAATTTTAAATTTATTACCAATATTTTGTGCGGCTTATTTCTAATTTCTGGTTTATACGTACATACTGATACCGCAGGACAGCAGGATTAAAATCTTATGTTGGTTTAATCTAATAAAAATTAAAAAATATAGCCGATAGATTTGGAAACTCAACTTATTTTCGAAAGTTTTTTAAGCGGTGCAGTAAGTGTTTCTTGTATAAACTGCACTCCGAATAGAGAAATACGTTAGAATTTCAATAAATCATATCATCTGTGCACTCTCTTGTAGTTGTAGTGCAGTGCAGTTGTGTTGAATTTCCATCGAAAGTGATCAAATGTTTTATGTTTTAGTTCAGTTAAAACTGCAAATTCACAGTCGGACTGCAAAGTTCATCTGTCTAGAGCCTTAGTTATGAATCGTTTTATTATATAAGTCATTATTAGGTAAGCACATATTTTAAATAATAAGTGCATTTTAATCTAGTTTATAAAATAGTGAGGGTACTGAATATGTAAATAATTAAACAGTTTATTATATAGCTTATGAGTAACAATATGCCTCTGCCTACCCCTTCGGAGAAACAGGCGCAAATGTATGTATGTATGAGTAAGAAATATATTTCCATTTTATATTTTTCTAAATTCTTGTTTGTATGACCTTATGAATTTAATGGATATTTAAAAAAATATAAAAATGAAGCAGAATTTATACTGACCTCAATTATTTTTATTTCGTATTTATATTTCTGTTGATCTTCTACAGTAGTAGATTTACAAAGACTAGCCAATAGCATCATATAGTTAACAACAACATGTAGTTTGCATAGTTTGCCAGCCCAGCTGCTTAAACAACAAACTTTTGTAAACATCACTACTTCACATTCAAGGGTGTACTAAATATAATCTTTTTTTAAATGTATGAAATTCACCAGATGGCAGACATGTCAGGGCCCCTGGTAGTGTTTTATTTTTTGCGTAAAGCATCAGTTGAGAAAATATTAGGGCAGAAGTAGAGTGCTACAAATTTTTCCATATTAAAGATGGAAGCTCTAATTTTGGTAAAAAAATATAAAATACGTTAATAAAATATAATGAGTTCCGAGAGTAAATCTAAACCATAACATATAAACACAAAATGCAATCAGATAGGACACAAAGTGAAAAATACCTCATATGCAACATCACGCTTGGGCAACACTGAAATCTACAACTGCAGTAGCAGTTGCAATACAAGCAGAAACTTTCAAGATGGAATGTATAAGAATAAAAATACAAATTTATCGTTGTGGTAAATAGATCTTAGCCTTCTGACATTTTCAGATAGGACACAAAGTAAAAAATACCTCATATGCAACATCACGCTTGGGCAACACTGAAATCTACAGCTGCAGTAGCAGTTGAATAAAAGCAGAAACTTTCAAGATGGAATGTATATGAATAAAAATACTAATTTATCGTTGTGGTAAAAAGATCTGAGCCGTCTGACATTTTGAATTTTAACAGAACAAAATAATAAGATTCTTATTGAACAAGTCATGATGTTTATCTATTGCTGCTTTTCACCAGAGCCTCGTCCGTTGATCGGCAGGTGCACCACTTGCAGGTGAGGGTGGCTTGCGCTCCTCAGATCTTGGTAGGAGTCCTATAATCTCTTATTGCACCTAATGTCAATAAATTATAATATTAACCTGAAGGTAGGTTTAGATCTTGTTTTGTAATAACCCCATAATGTTTTAAACTATACATAATAAACTGAGTACAAATAATAAAATGTACACAATAGCTGTATTAACACTGGAAGCATCTGTTTTAGGTAAGGTATTTACAGTATATTAAATAATTACAGTCTATATCATACCATTCAAGATGTCGAACGCCACTTTAAAATATTTCGTTAGTTTACTTTTGACATTTCCTTTAAGTAATACAGCAAGAATTTTAGCATTCTTTCCAGTAACTTTAATAAGTCACCATAGGGTTTTCTGGCCTTTTACTCAAGAACTGGCGAGACGTGGACATCAACTCGTAATTGTTACTACAGACCCAGCATTCCCTAAAGGACACACTCCGGAAAATAGTACAGAAATAGACATACATGACATTTTAAGATAAAAGCTGGAACGAGAATATAAAATCATTAGTAGGGGACGACGGCGACTTACATAGACAACTTTAAAGTATCTTTAAGCTGGGAAATAAAATTATGAAAGAATAGTATAAATTGAATGAAGTACAGCAGTTATTGAATCAAATGAACAATAAGTTCGATGTTTTGATTTTAGAAGCATTTGTCATTAATTTGACAGTGTTTTCACATATTTTTAATGTACCAGTTATAACAATAAACCCCTCAGGAGAAATGTTGTGGAACGTCCATGCACATGAAGCTCCAGCTGACGATTGATTGTACCCTTTGATTACTCAACAGAAACTTCATAATTTCTCATGATATCATATGATAATGTTGCTGAATTTTACAGAAATTACCAATTGAAATACGATACGCAGGATTGGTCGGAAAACTATGCTCTGGTAAAAAGAGTATTTAATGATAAAGTGCCGCCGCTGAAAACTTTAGCGAATAATGTGGATATAATACTTTTAAACTCTGACTCTATATGGGAAAACTCTAGACCAGTTTCTTCTGTTATCACTTACATCAATGGAATTCGAAAGAATCCTAGAAAGGAATTACCACAAGTAAGTTCCTACAAGTTACTACTAAATGCTTCATTCAGTATTAATTATATCATTATAAAAAAGTGGTAAACTTTCAGGAGCTCAAAATATACTTAGATTCCTCGAAGATTGGGGTAATTTATATGAGTTTTGATACGAACTTTAATACATCATCGCTATCACCGGATACGATGCAAATAATAACAAAAACGTTTTTTGATCTGCCTTACGATGTTTTGTGGAAATGGGACCAAGACGATAAGCCAGGTAAACCGACAAACGTGAAATTGTTCAAATGGCTGCCTCAATCGGATCTTCTATGTGAGTCAATCATTGTTTCTGTATATATAGCATATTTAAATCTAGGTGGACACGATTACAATAACTTGTATTAGCTGGGATCACGTTACTTACGGCTTTAGTCTAATTGAGTGCAGGTTATTTTCAAATAGCTTGAAATATAATTTTGACGCATTTATTATTTCTAAACTTCCTTAAAAATGTTTTGGGGACTATTATGTGGTACTAAGCGATACTTTAACAATCAAGCAGGTTAATAATAAACCGTGGAGTGGAGTGGCGTGGAGACCAAATCCAGAAATTCCGTATCGAAAAAAAACCTTACACTCCCCACTCCGACCGGCACAGCGGTTATACTTTTTAGTTTTTCCATCTATCGATAAATAGCAGAACTTTTAATTACTTTTTGAAATATCACGCTTGTCTCTTTAGTTCAGCAACTCGCCTTTAGGTGGCATTGGTTATATTATATATTGGTGGCATAGATAAATAATTATAATTGCATAAGTTGGTAAAAAATGCTATGCAATAGCTTTACCGCGGCAGTCTCCGAGTGCCACACTTCTTTTTGTTTACCATTTTTTTATCTTGGTTTACAGTTGTTTAGACGCATAAACGCTATAAAACTGAGACAAATAAACTTTAATTGATTTCTATCAGGGCATCCAAAGGTGAAACTGTTTATCACTCACTGTGGAATACAGTCGACTTATGAAGCAATCGACTCGAGCGTGCCTATGATCTTCGGCATCGGCATTCCCATGTTTTGCGTGTGCAGTGGTTCAAAGTTAAGAAATATACTTATCATGAAATTGGATTGAGACTTAACCTTAAGACGATTACAGTGCAAACTTTGAAAGATGCCGTTATTAAAGTTATTGGCGATGAGAGGTAAGCATTTTGTGACCAAATGTACTATTGTCTTAATTAAATCGACGGTAGCACTTAACAATGTCGTAAGTGAGAATCCGTTACTTTAAACAATGACGTAAGTTAAAAGTAACGACTTATCACTTTTGATATTGTTAAAAGAAACGACTTTTCACTTACGACAATGTCAATTGCTACCATAGAAATATATTGTAACATGCTTCATTCCATGTGATCTTTTATAGACCGTATGTCGAGATATCTTAATACTAACGCGCCCATTGGAGAAGAATTTTGTAACAGACTCGTCCAGTTTTCTCTTGATTATCCTCTTTTTATAAAAGAGGACTCTATGTTGTGTAAGATATTCTGCTATTAAATAGCACTTCATGCAACTATGATATGGCTTAATCGGGTATAAAAGAATAATTTTATTTGTGCAGTATTTGTATGTAGTTTTTTATAATCATAATAGCCTTTATTAAAATATCGTATACCTTAGTTACAATATAATAGGTTGGGGAAAAAGTCTTTTCGTATTTTTGTATAAAAAGTCAAGACATTTTTTTCAAAGTTTATTTACATTTATTTACAATATATATGTACCGTTTTGTTGAATAACTTTCTGCCATTTTGTGGGCAGAGACATTATCCCGTTACTGTAGAAACTTTGGGACTTCTGATCAAAAAAACGGGACAAATAGTTTTGGCAGTCCTCTCTTGAGGTCAACCTTACAGAACCTAAAGAATTCTGCAGAGACCGAAACAGGTGAAAATCTGAAGGCGCAAGGTCAGGGCTATATGGTGGATGCACTAGGACCTCCCAGTCGAACTCTCTTAATTTTTGCTGAGTGGCTAAAGATGTGTGTGGTCTAGCGTTATCGTGATGAAAGACCACACCCTTCCTGTTGATCAATTCCGGCCGTTTTCTCTCGACTGCTTCCTTTAATCTCATCAGTTGCTGGCAGTAAAGATCAGAATCGATGGTTTTGCCGGGCGGTAAAAGCTCATAATAAACAATGCCCTTCCAATCCCACCATACACACAGCATCACCTTATTTCGTGTTAGGCCAGGTTTGGCCACAGTCTGTGAAGCCTGGCCAACTTTCGACCACGACCTTTTTCGCACGTTCTTGTCGTACGTGATCCACTTTTCATCGCCAGTTATCAATCTCTTCAAAAACGGCTCGGTTTCATTACGTCTCAATAATGAATCGCAAATGAGTACACGGTTCATTAAGTTTCTTTGAGTGAGCTCGTGTGGCACCCAAATATCGAGCTTTTTTGTATAACCAGCTTTCTTCAAATGGGTCAAAACTGTTTTGTGGTCAATTCCCAGTTCTTCAGCTACATCGTAACTACTAATATGCCGATCTTGCTCCACTCTTTCAAAAATGGCGTCCATCGTTATTTGTAACAGGGCGACCAGAGCGAGGTGCATCTTTAACATCAAAATTTCCGGACTGAAAACGTTTGAACCAAATTTGTGCTACTCTTACTGACACTGCATCAGGTCCATAAACATCACAAATTTTTTTCACTGCTTGAGTTGCATTTTTGCCTTTTTTATAATAAAATTTTAAAATGTATCGAATTTCTTCATTAGATTCACTCATTTTTACGGAGAGAAAAACAAATGAAAAATAGCGGGAAACAACTTTTTTTTATTTTTTTCTTTTCTTTATAATGGAACCTTTTTAATGTTACCAAAACCAGCCAGACACAAATAGTACAGTCAAAAAAAATTTATAATAAGTTTATACCTACGTTATGCGAAAAGACTTTTTCCCCGACCTAATATATATGGTTATTTATAAATATTCTACTTAAAAATAGTATGAATAATTTATTTTGCATCGACTTCTGTATGTATATATTTTTATAGAGGCCTTCTCCTACTGATGTCATATTTTAAATAGCATATTCAATACTCACGCAATAGTATCCACTATATGGTTAAACGATTTTATACCGTGCTGGATGCCTGCCGACGGGGTCAGATTGGAAGTTAAAGGGGAAGTAAAAGGCTGCTACGCAGTTTGGCAGATGTATTGTATTTTATTACAACTATACGTTTTTTGAAACAAATGAAGAAAAAAATAAAATCCTAAGTTTAGCAGTAGACTTCCTTAGGGCTGATGATGATATTTAATTTTGACATTTATATAAAGTAAAGTATAGTTCTTTATTATGCACGGAAATCAAAGTTGTAAAAGTTCTTTAAATAAAATAAAATCATAACATTATTAATTATATGTAACATCATTAGTAGCAAACAATGAAACGTGCGCAGCAGACCGCGCCTCTGGGTGTACACGAGTGCCGACGCGATTTTGAGAAAAGAAAAATTTTAGAAATTACAAATAATATTGGTATTGAACATTAATTATTAGGCTTAATTATTCATTATTTGGCTATTAATATCCCAGGTAAAGTCACAAAGAAAAAAAATGCAAATACTAGGCAGTATACGCTCTCGGTTTTGAAAGTCCCTGACTTTTTACTCTTGTTGACTGTTTGCTTCAGCTACCGTCACAATGTGGACCGTCTGGGAACCTTGATGAACGATAACGAGCTGACAGCCCTGGATCGGGCGGTCAGGGCGACGGAATACGTCATCAGGCATGGTGGCGCCAAGCATCTTCGGTCACCCGCAGCGGACATGACTCAGGGCGAATACAGTTGAAGGTATTTCAACTGGACTTATTAGTGCCTATTATGATATGTGCCACTATAATTATTACTGGAAAGATATAGTACCTAAACAACTTAAATAAACTACCTTAACTTAAAACTATAAATAGAAGATGTCTTCCAACTGTGGGCCCATGGGTACGGTGCCAAGAACGCTGGCAACATTTCCTCTTTGTTACAACAAGCTAATACGCTGGCAGAAGTAGCTGCCAGCCTTCTTGTCACCGGAGGCACCAATAAGCTGCTTTGCCTCCGGCCCCCATGGACCCATTGCCACTACTGTAGCCTTTATTATCATTTTCTCTCAATCAGTTGTACTGCGCAAATTGTGGAATATAAGCGGCAATAGGCTCGCCACCTATCACGTGGGACCAACAATATAATAAACTGAAGTGTAAGTGGGTAGTGGGATATGTTTATCCAGCTGATAAGAGTAAACGGCAACGTCATCCTATTTATTTAAAAATAAGTTAAGAAGTGTTATTATCCTGTCAATATTGAAAAAGTTGGTATGACGTGTTGGTTTTGGTGTGACGTGTTGGTTTTGGTGTGATGCGCCCGCACATTGGCCAGTTAAACCAACTTTTTCATTATCCTCACGTTGTAATCATTTGAATTTAGTCCACTAGTGAGGAAAATACAAGCTTTTGACTTTATTACAAGCCGCATAATTTGTGACTAGCGTAAATTTAATGTATGGTAATATTTTTTTTTTACATTTATGTAAACTTAATATCTACTAATAACCGCACCGCTGGTAAATGTGTAACTCTATTGGAAGCGGGTATTGAAAGGTTAAAGACCCTGTTATTGTTATTTTCAATTTTTATTTATTTGCATGTAAGTGAATCTAAGCTTCGTGATTTAATTGTAGTAATATTTAGTTTTTATTTCTTATTATTATGTTTTGACGTTTTCAAGTGCTATGTAATAGTTATGAAATAAATAACTGTTTACGTTTATTTTCACTTTAATTTTTATTGATCGACTTACATTATATCGCATAGTATTTCTAACAGTTTATAACTTTTATCAATATAAAAAAAATTGACAAAATGAAAATTGGAGGCAGTAGGCGAAATCTGAAACAAAGAGTTGAAAAATATCATTATTTTCTGCCAATTATAACAAATATTTAGTTCCAAGATCATTGAGAACTTGTGTTATGGTAACGAAATAACGGATAAACATACATACATACATACTATTTTTTTATGTAAGTACATACTTAATACACATGGGAAAACACTCAGACCAGAATTAATATTCATGTTTATGCACACAATGATTTGTCCTGTGTGGGAATCGAACCTACGACCTCAGAAGCGAAGTACTCGCCACCACGCTGTATCAGTCGTCAAAATATGGTAAAATTTTGGTATTCCAACACCATTGTCATTGGGCAATATTCAGACTTTATGCAGATGGCAGTACATGTACATGAGCGGTACATTGGAAATTCTGCGGCAAAGCAAGTCGATATCTTGGTGCATAGGCAAAACCTGGCTGCCAAAGTAAACTGGACTCTCGAGCGTGTTTCTCAGACGTGAAAACCTGGTGGAGTTTAATGTCATCAATACCCAGGTTTCCACTTTATCGGCCAAGGTAAACCTGGTGCCCTTTCTTACTCCTCCCTTTCTTCAGAAATAGAATGTTACAGCGAGGGTTTTATTTTAACTGCCTCCCGTAAGTTGGGTATCCTCTATAAAGTGGGGCGTTTGTTCACTCCCGAGCAGCGCTGTTTGTTGTACAACACTCAAGTGGTATCGAGTGTAGAGTATTGTTTCCATCTTTGGGACCGTTCTGCTAAGTATCACCTCGACACAGTTGATAAACTGCAAAGGCGAGCGGTTCGCATTATTAGGGACGCTGAGGTTTGAGGTTACAGCCTCTCTCGAGGAACTACAGCCACGTAGGGACATTGCCTCTCCTAGTGTCTTCTGCTGGAACTATATTATGATGAATGTTCTAAGGCGCTTTTTGATCGGCCATCATCCCGCTCTCTCCTTTCCTCTCCCGAACAACAAGTGCCGGTCTTTCACATACTGTGCAGACTATCAGCACTCAAACCTACAAATTTGGTAAGTCGTTCCTGTGTTAGAGCATTAAGCTTCTAATTCGCTGCTGGCAAATGTGTTTCCTAGTTCCTTTAATCCCGGGTCCTTTAAGCGGGGCCTGAAACGGCATTTTAGCAAGCCGGCATGTGCGGGTGCGCTTTGTACCGTGCTCATTTCATGGTATCAAGCGCCTAAAGTTTTGACTGCATCGACTGCTTACCATTAGGCAGGATGTAGGCATTATGAAGGGTCACATTAAGAAAAAAAAAGCATGCAAAAAATCTCCTAAAAACACTTTCATATTTGGGTCAAACTCCACCAAGATTGGCTAACTTGGTGCGGGAGTAAGATCTAAAGGCCTCTCAATGTAGTTTGTGAAGAGAGGCCAAAATCGTTAGTGAAACTTTAATCAGCTGTTTCCAATATTAAAATAAAACGTCTGGAGTTCAAAAAATTATAGACAACGGGTACCTTTGCATGCGTTTTCTAGCTTCAGGTATGGTGTCGTCCTTTTCATTCAGTACATATCTTCTGCATCCCATCGCATAGTCTGGCAGTGTTTTCTCCCATCTGAAATAATTACAGTATATTCCGGAGCATTGCTTACAACTCTTTAAACGCTTTCTTGACATGATCAAAAAGCATTTTGTTATTTGAATGGGTTCTTTGCGAGCTACGTTTGGGATATGAAAGAGCAAAGTTATCAGGTTATTATCTTTTTTTTTCATAGTCGTTGTTAGCATAACCATTGCCTGAAGTCTATCGGATAACGTAAAATTGTGATGGAGAATTGGTTCGTTTAGGCGCACATAGTCAAAACCGCAAAATGTCAAATACGCAGAAATTACTATTTAACTTTGTGTTGGAGTTTGTTTTTCTAGACATCTATTTAAATATGGTAACTCGCCAAACTCCATTTGTTACATACAAATTTACAAATACAAAGAAACATTTTCAAATAAATGATCTTGAAGTGCCTTGACATCATATCCTAGCATTATCTCGGTTGCCCTAAACTTAAAGTTATGGCCCAGAGTTATTACTTAGGACACAGTTAGGACTTGGCTATTACGCCTATTAAATCATCCGGACTTGATGCACATGATAACATGAAAATTCGCGTCACATTACTTACTAGATCAACATGGAAAGCAATTGGGGAGGCCTATGTTCAGCAGTGGACATTAAATGGATGAAATGATAACGATGACTTACTCGATCGCTTTCGGGTCCAGATTAAAGAGAGCGGCGTCTGCTGGAGAAAGGCGCATGCGCAGCCGTTTAATGTTGGGCGCCAAGAACGAGAACGAATGCGTCATGAAGTAGTGCATCATATCGTTCATCTCGCTTATCCGATCGTTTACAACAATTAAGTTCATTCTGTAAGCAATGCAAAAATAACATAATTTTATTGTTGGTCCTACTAAATAAGTGGGTTTTATATTGGCCGTTATTACACCTTATGTCAAGCCAGCCTTTTTTTGTTTTACGTCGGTAACAAAATGCATTTACTGCCTTCCGGCCAAAGGGGGACCGAAAGGGGGTGTGGGACTCACCACCGGCAGACACGACCGCCGGCAGCAATACCCACTAAAAATCTTCCGACGACGCCCGCCGCTTGTTGAGAAAGAGGCGGGGGCCAGTACCTGGGTTGCAGCTTCTGACACCCCGCCTGCGGCCAACGTCCCCCGGACCAAAACCGGGAGGACCTCCTCAGAGAGGCGCAGTGGACGCGCCCCTCCTACCTCCCCCTGCGACCATAGCGTGTGTGGCCGACTTCCCGGAGGGTCCATGGTTAGACAGCAGGGGCCCCCTGCCCCCGCTGCCTAGACCCTCCTGGCGCTGCTGAGCGGGCCCTCCTGGCCTACCCGCAGCGCCCTCCATAGGTCCCTCTTAGTTTCCCCCCCGGTAGTCAGTACTAAGGGCACCCAGAGTCGTCGGTCTCTGGGTGTTACCTTTTCCCTAGCGCCTCCTGCGCCCTACCGGGAGGTACTCAGCCCCCCACCACGACAAGGTGGAGACCAGTCGGGGGGATGTCAAGCCAGCCTGGGCCAAGGCCCAATCAACCTCGGCCGGGTGGAGGTGCCATGGCCAGACATTTGTTTCCGACTTAGTTTGCCGGTTTTCGTAAATCGTGGCCGTACCAGCATAGGCAAAATTCTTGCAATTTATGTGCAATGTCACAAACATGAAGGCTGCTGTGGATGCGCGAGTTCTTGACGCGGTCCTTTCGCATAACTCCGCACATCCAGCACAGCATTTTCATTTTTGTGACACGCAGCGCTTGTGACGCTCAAGCACACTCGTCATCAAGTAACCGGCATTTTGGGGTGACTAATGAAATGTATGGTCACGGCACTTAGCCCAAGCCGCAGAAATGCGTGTTTTGCCGTCGCAATCGATTTCACCGGACACGCGAAATCCCAGTTACTTAAAGTGGTCCGTTTGCTCTACCATGTTTCAATCCATGCAGACGGGTGTGGGATCTGTCGTGTTGCAGGCCAGGTATTCGGTCTTCGCCTCATTAAATTGCCGGCCGCCGTTCTCAAGTGATTCCACTTGTTGACGCGTCGCACCAAACGGCTCTTATCCGCATCTGCTGGCGCGATGTCATCGGCGTACATAAGTGGCTACGGGGGCATGCACATCTCGGATGCTTTCGGACAATGCGTCCAGTATCACGTTGAACAGGAAGGGGCTAACGACGAATTCCTGGCAGACTCCAACAGTAACTGGAAAAGGTTTTGTGTCGGAATTGGAATCTCGGTACATGTTTGCAATAATGTCAATAAAGGCTTCTGACACCCCTTTGGACCGCAGCGCCGACCAGATCATCACGCGAGGGACACAGTCGAACGCTTTCTGCATATCCATAAAGAGGAAATGCAGAGGCGTATTTAGCGTACGCTCAAAGAGCTTCATGATGTGAGACATGACCTTAATACCACGATAGATTCCTCACTCCTCGATAACAAACCGTTAATTTTGGTTTGGGATCTGGCTGGTGTCACGTATCCGGTTAAAAAGGTGTTTTAAGATGTCCACCTATGAGGCTCCATACCCTTCCATAATTCAATACGGCTCCATTGTTTCCGATTTTTTATGCGACGAAGAGCATTGCGGACTTCTTTAGGCCTAATCGGTAGCACAAGTCTTTGATTCGGAGGGAGGAACGTGGCTGCACCTCTTTATACTGCGTATTCAGCAGCTCGTCGAAGTATGAGCGCCATTTCTCCTTCACCACGAGATCCTCGCATAAGAGTTTGCTTTCAGGATCCTTGGCACAGCGGCTTTGAAATATCTTATGTCGCTTTTATCCTGGAACGAGCCAACTTGTAAAGTCAAAAAGTCAAAAGTCAGAAAATATTTATTTCAAAAACATAGTACCTACTTGAAAACGTTATAATTAAATATTAAAAAAAACAATTGGAATGTTATCACACTGAAATCACGAAGCTTAGATTTACTTACATGCAACAAAACAATTTAAAAACAAAAAAAAATTAAGTATAAGTGAATCTAATCATCTGTAAATGAGCTTTTGCCCCTCAGACGTTTCCAGTTTCTTGTATAGTGGTTGTAATTGTTGTGTTGGTCTGGCTACGGCTCTCTTTGTGGCAGTTTCAGAAGAGTTGGACGCTTGCCATGTTTAAAGAGTGCTTTCTTCACCCTAGTCTCCCTCTGGATTGTGTCATCCCGCCACCAAGTTTCCTTGTCACTTTTGCGTTAACCCAGCACACTTGTCGCCGAGGCGAGCATCTGAGACTTGGCTTCGTCAAGCATCCTCCATCTAATTTGGCGTTGACAGCGCTCCGGGCGTTTGTCTTTGGACTTCACACAGAGATCCAAAACAAGAAGTCGGTGTTGTGTATTGCGACTCTCGCCGGGTATGACCTTGCAGTTGGCCACTTTGCTGATGTTGTGTCTTTTCGTAAGTGAAGCTCCTCCCGCTCCTGCGGGTGATCAAGTGGACAGGTTTATTTTTGAAATACGTGTTCACGACGACCAGGTCGGCTGCGGCACACGTACGTAGGATGTAGGAAGGGGAAAAGCCTTCTATATTCCGGTTTCCGTATCCCAAGCCTCTGTGAACACGCCCGAAATCTACCACCATCACATGACCGTTCTGATCACTACCCAAAACGACACCCTGCGACAACGGGAAGCCACGAAGCACGTCACCGAATTTGTTCAAGAACGATGTATTATCGGCATCGCTACAACCGACCCGCGGCGCGTATGCACTTATTAAGTGAGTACGCTCTCGATAAGCACTCGATGGGCAGGTATATTTATATTTCCTTTAATAAAGAGAAGCTCTATTTTGCTCTACTAGACCCCATTAGGGGCAAGTTACGCTAAAAAAGTATGAAAAGACAAAAACTACCTCTTATGAACTAAAATTGTTACAACACAACTATAAAATAAAATTTTGCTAAATAAACTATTTTTACCATGTTGCTTACGTTATTGTACAGCCAGAGGTACAGTAATTTAAGATTATCTATAACATAACTAAAAAAACAAAAGAAAAAAAATAACAATATTTTATAACAATTACAAACGAGAAAACAAAAATCATAGATACATTAATAAATACGCTACATTAATAAAACAATACATTATAATGATAGGATGCCTCCTATCAATATAATGGTGCCCCATTATCGCGTAACCTGAAAAGTTTGAGATTTTGCAAATAAAAGCAATGTTTCTTAAAACGAAATTTAGACAGTGCAATAAAGTCAAGGGACACAAAATGATAATTATATGAATGCATAAAACGGCGGAGAGAAGCCCTCACGCCAGCTTTTGTTTTACTTGTTGTGGGCATGAATAAACGATTGGTATACTTAGATTTGTTAAAGAGTTGCAGTCAAAACTATTGTGGCATATTGCATATAAGCACATTGAGTCTTGCTTGCCTTTTTTTTTAAATATCTTCGACTATGTAAACTTATTTTGTTCTTTATTTAAACTTTCATTTATCTTACATCGAACTCATTAATAAAAGGTTGCGGAGTCATTCTTTAGACAAATTAAGCAAAAATTTAAACTAAAAATTGGAAAATGAGTTTTTAGTCTCACTAGATTTTACAGTTTCAATAATAAATTCACATAAATCTCCCGACATTCCCGTAAAGAGCATGCATTAAAATTCTGGCTACTTAAACTACGGAAACATCGTTTCCTTAAGTTAATTATATGATAAGTCGTCCTAGCACATTGTTTCATAATAGTTACATATCGATACCTTTGGTCGGTATAAAGGTCGTATGAACCATTTTGGCCAAATTGAGTGATATATACAATTTTTCTCAAAAAAATTTTTCTCTATCGATCTATATATACGAAATGCAGAATTTGCACAAAAATGGTTAATACAAAAATTTTCGGTCATAGCCTCTTAAGAAAAGAAAATTTTCAATGCAAAAGCCGAATGTTTTTATTTTTGTTATGATGTAATGACCATTTTTTATATTAACTCAGGGCGTAAATATAAGTTAAGTGCATTACCTGAACATAGTTTGAATTCGACGTCGTAAATCCAAAGGCAGTTTGCGACGTTGGTGTATAATTTTTATAAACCATGTTCATTGCAAGAAGAAATTGCGGAAAATCATAACGTTTAAGAAAAAGAATCCAAATGAAATGTTCATTAAATGTTCTATGAAAGAACCTGATAAAGTTATATTATTTAAAAAATCTAGCAATAAAGAAAAAGGTAAAGGTATAGAAAGATCGAAAAGCCGTGCGATATTACCCGAACAAGATGTAAGATATAGTGATTTAAAACGTCTATGTGATAATGGCATCCATAATTATTTTAACTTACCCCATGGAAATGTGGCTGACTCTCTTACGCTAAGCGACTAAGAAGACGAGGAATAGACAATTGAATAGTTAATACAATTATTGTTATAAAAGAATAATAACTTTTCGTAAATACGTAATGTCACATTTCGTTTGTAAGCAAAAATTATTAAGTAAATAAACAAGACTACGTCAAATGATTGTATTCTTTGTCACCTAAATTTATTGTTTGAAATATTCATAACTTAGTTACGTTTAGTGCTTGATCGCTTTTAATTTTTAAATTTATTAGTTGCAATTAAAACAGAAAAGCTATAAATTTTTATTAAAAAAAATCAGTCTTTCTGCTCTCCTGAAAAGTCGGGTTTTGGTTTATATGACCTTTCTACCCAAAGGTATCGATTTAAATTACAAACCATAGCATGTAGTTAACCATAGTATAGTTAACTATAGTATAGTTAACCATAGTATAGTTAACCATAGTGTAGTTAACCATAGTGTAGTTAATCATAGTGTAGTTAATCATAGTGTAGTTAATCATAGTGTAGGTAACCATTGTGTTGTAAAACACAGTGTAGTTAATACTAGTATAGTTAACCACAGTATAGTTAACCATCGTGTCGTTAACAGTCATATGTATTACTACTACATAACTATGGGTTCTATACCATAAGCCTCTCCAATTGTTTTTCACGTTTTCGATCTGGAACCGCTTGCAGCCACATGCTTTTCGCCGCTTTGTCCAGATCTTTGGACTGTCGGGCGGAAGACCTCCAAGCGTGCTGCTGCTGTGGTTCTTTCTTTTTTTATTAATGGTTTTAAAGTAATGAACCATTATTCAATAAGTATCTCATGTCTGCAGCAAATAAATATTTTGCGTTTTACATCATCGGTTCTTTGAGCTATGTGCCTATTTCTATAGCGGTCACTACCACCATCTTATGGTTTACCTGATTCTGAACCTAACACTCAAAAGAAAAATTTTAACTTATTTATTCTCTAGCCACTAGATGGCGTTGCATCGCCATAACCGTTAATTGACTCCCGCTAGCGGTTGCTGTTTCTGAGATAATATACTGTAGACTTATTTCCACTTTACTATCGTTCAACATTCGCAAATTGCTCGATATGATTTACTGATATATTTTAACGGAGATTTAATAAATTGATGAGTAAACTAAACATAAGAAAGTTTGTAACATATTTAATACCTTTTTTCATTGAAACCGAACAGTCGCAAAACGCCCTCGGCGAAATACAGCGGCACAGTCTGCTTTAAAAACTTGATGAATTTATATGCCGCCCTGTAACATAGAAAAATAAAGTTACTGTAAAAGCATGAACTACAATTATATAGAATAATATTGACTTCCTCATTATATTAATTCAATGGAAAATTATTTTAAAAATCAATTTATACAGGCAGAAAGACAAGGTTGCTTTAAATATATGTAAGTAAAAAAATATATACATACAATATATACATACAATATATACATATATAATATGCATATATACAATTGCATACTTAATATACGCAGATTAGAACATATAATCATGTTTATGCACACAAAGATTTGTCCTGTGCGGGAATCGGACCCACGACCTCAGGAGCGGAGAGCGGGTATACTCGCCTTCACGCCATATTAATCGTCAAGTCTATATGGCCTCTGACTTAATGCTTAACTGCCATACGTAATGATGATTGATTGATTAGTGATTTAGGTACGGGAATAATGTGTTAACGCGCCTTTCGAAGCACGGACACCATTGTTCCCGAGAGGGTCTTCTCTGGGTCCGTCTGGACTACACGCATCGAATATACGGTTCAAGACATTTATTTTCTAAAAAGAATTACAAAATTCACTTACAGAGATAATACAAAACTATATTATTAACAAGATTTACAACACCAACTAGCATTTCAAAAAAAGTAGGTATATTGACAAAAACTCATTTTAAAACAGAGGGCAAGTGCACCGGCAAATCGGTGACTGCGTGCATGCATTGAGAACTATTTAATACATTAAGGGTTATGATTATGACACAGTGCGAGAACGCGTAATAAACAAATTATATTACGCAATTTTTAATAATGACTACAAACTTTAATGTTCACTTTAAGTAACGTAATGAGTAATGTTACGTATGAAATAAAATGACACATTATATAATTTAATGTATGAATTTTTCATTTACATAATCAATATTTAAAAAAAAACATTATTCTATTATGTTTAGTTATATCAATAATTATTTATTTTTTAATTTCATATTTTAATATTGCATCATGTTTTATTTTATTTTATGTAGCTAGCAAACATTATTATTCTATCTAGGTTAATAATTATTTGACGATTTAAATATTTGATGCTAAAGTGTTAGTTTATATTATGTATAACTATAATTATGTTACTTCAAATACACATCACAATATTATATGTTGAAGATTTCCTTAAAATGTGATCGTTAAGTAATTTTTTAAAAGTATTCAGAGAATCACAATCTTTAATAGTTTTAGGTAGTTTATTATAAAACTGTACTCCTTCGTAAATAATTGTTTTCTTGCCATGGTTAGTACGTGGCACATTAGGACAAAGATGGTTACCCTGTCTTGTTAAACGTTTATGACAATTTTTTATTTTTGTGAATGTAATTTGGCTGTGAATATCCCTCGTCAGTATTTTTCGTATGTGAATACAAGTATTATATTTAGATATTTGTGCAAGGTTAAATAAATTTATTTCTTTATAAGTTTTAACAGTGTGTGAGGTAATCATACATAAAGAGAATTTTTATTAATTTATTTTGTGCAATTTGTAGTTTATTCAAATGTGTGCTGGCTGCTGATCCCCATCCTATCTATCAAATATTCCAAACGGGATATGACTAACGAGTTATAAATTGTGTATCTTACATGCTTTGGTAGTTACCCCACTATGCTTCTCAATGCTCCAGCGAGTGATGTCAATTTGTTACAGATCGAATTTATATGTGTTTTCCAAGTGAGCTGATGATCAAGAACTAAAAATTATGTATTTTGTTTTCGCGACATTTATAGTTAATAAATTTGCCTGTAGCCAGGTATGTAAGATATTCAAGTCTTGTTGAGCTTGATCTATTACGGTATCGATAGAGTGGCCAGTGTAGAACAAACCCGGTGTCATATGCGTATAAAAAGATTTCACCCTGATGGCCAAATTCATTTACATTATTGATATAGACAAGAAACAACAAAGGGCCCAAGATCGATCCCTGTAGGACACCACATAAGATCGATCGAGGCTCACTCTGCTCGTCATTACTCCTGACAATTTGACATCTATCTCTGACATACACCTATAGTTATAGCAAGGTTTATCTCCAAATGGGATATTCATATAGACATGAGACTATGTATGTATGTAAGTAACAACAAAAAAGTGACCTAGCAAGGAGTTTCTCTATATAAAATGGCCCAAAGATTCTTAAATCATCTTCTCATACTGCTCGCCACCAGACAATATCGGTCAGCAAAATATCTCGATATTCATAAGTGCTCCATGGGAACTTTAATTAAATAAAGCATTTTTCACTTTCATTTGTCTATCTATCGAGGCCATTAATTAGTATTGAAATTTCCTCAATTTCGTTGAGCAGAATTTAGCCTGTTAATGCGGAATTTGTGTGGCACTTCACTTTAAAGCTTTTATGCTGCGGAAGGCAATATAAGCATTTGGTCCTGATTGTAAGTGAAAGATCCAAGTTTATCTTGTTGTTGTACAAAAACAAATCATAACTTCATCATACATTTTGCACTACTAGTAGTAGTAGTACAAACAGTTCGTCACATTATGTGGATGGCCTAATGCTAGAAGTAACACATTGCTTGCACTTACGAATATTTAAACCATGCCTCATTGCATCTGTAATTGATTAAGTTAAGTTTCGTTTCATATATGTTACATTCTGTCGTAAATAACGATGCTGGTTACGAAATGAACAACATTTTGTTTCAGCCTTTTTAACATTATATATTCTGCAACTGTTTGTTGTCCTAAATATAAAATATAAATACTAATATTTAAAAAATAATTAATAATGCAACCATGAATTAAGTTTAACGTACCGGTTATTTATAAACTCGAGATCGGGTGGGTATACCGCTTTAGCAGATGGAGCTTCTATTCCTGTCTTGACAATCGTCTGTCGCATTGCTTCCCATGTCGTCGAATTCTCTGACGTGCTGCAGTTGTACACTCGGACATCTGATGGTCTTTAACAAACATTTAAATTAGTAGAAATTTTCTTAAAACTATAAAAAAAACTATGTATAAGTAAAAATTTACATACAATCACGCTTACTCCCCGTGGGTTGAGTTGAAAAATCAAGTTATCGCCATTTCATTTTAATTTCTGTTTTTGATGATGTTTACACCATCATGACAGTCGTAAGTGTCACTTGACACGAATAAGTTATGATACTTTTATGCGTTATGGAATTTGGATGCTATATTAGCTATATCTATATTATATCTGCGAGGTTTATGTAGTTCTCGAGATCTTGTTGCGTATTAGTGCAGGAGTAGATGCAGTGTTGCATTTTTTTAAGGATTTGGTGCGGCATTTCTACATACATTCCATTACATTCACGCCTGTTTTTCCTAAGGAGTAGGCAGAGGCATATCGTTTACGCCCACATTTCGCCAATTACATTTTTCATCCCACGCAATAGGTGGCGAGCCTATTGCCGCTTATCGGGAACTTGTATGTTCGCCAGGGCCTCGTCTGTTGATCGGCAGGTGCACCATTTGCGTTGAGGTGAGGTTGGTAAGGGCTCCTTTGCGGCTCGAAGGACCAGTTTTGTAAGGAATGGGAAATATGAACACCGAAATTTAGCCAAAGCACACGGAAAGTGAACAAGAACAAGAATATAGGCAGGTGTCCGTGCGTCGCCCACCCACAGTCCTAATAGGATCTCCATACACAGTAAAATATAACAAGACATATTTAGAGGAATTTCGACCCTAAGACGTGATACCCCAGATACCCTAGTATACCTCGGTATACCTTTTAAGCAATGCCAATATTGCAAATAATAGACCTACCGACGACCTACTTTCTCTCCGCGAACTCACACTTCAATAATTTATTAAGAATAAGGTTAGTTGCTGTTTCAGATCTGATACTTCTGAAGAAACATGCGTTGAGTCTATAGATTCGTTGCAGGTTGCATCTTCATTGGGGGTAGTACACACGACCTTATTGTATATTATTCAAATTGCGTTGACGTTGCGATCAAACGGAGACACCGATTATCTGTTTTAAATGCATATTTTCCCGTTCTTTTTATTGGATTATTTTGCGTATTTCAGAACTATGCACCGTAAAGTGCTTTTAGTTTTGAACCCAATCCGGGAAAGGCACTCACGGTGTTTCCATCTGAACTCAAAAAAACATTAAAAATTAAGCATTTATTATACATTCAGTCAACAGAGTATCGGGAACGAATGTTTTCTTTATGGTTCCACAAACAAATTGCCATCATTAAGATATATGAGAAAGAGCGTAGGGCCAAGAATACTGCCTTGTGGGACCCCATGAGTGACAGGTAAGTCATTGCTTGTGTGATCTTCTATCCTAGTAGACTGCAGGCGGTTAGCAAGGTAGTCTTTAAAAAAGTCTAATTGTATTCCGCGAATACCTAGCAATTCCAATTTTTTTAGAAGCAGTGGCCCGCAAACCGTATCAAAGGCCTTCGCCGAATCCAAAAATATGCCTATAGTTTTTTTACCCGCGTCAATATTCGTTACAACATAATCTACAAGCTCGTGGACCGCGTCAGAAGTGGATTTGCCACCTCTGAAACCAAACTGGTTGTTGGAAAGGTAGTTATTTGATTCCAGGTTTTTAACGAGGCTATTATTAATCAAACGTTTTAGAAGCTTCGAAATTGATGGAAGAATAGAGATGGGTCTGTAATTGGTGACACGATTTTTCTCACCGCCTTTCGCTTGTCGCTTTATAAATAGGACGCACAACTGATTTCTTTATAGCAATAGGAAAAATACCTTTACCCAGACAGAGATAAAAAATATGAGTAAGAATAGGAACGAGAATCTGTCTATTATTTTTAAGCAGGTAGTTTGGTATAGAGTCCCAACCAACAGATCAGACACTTTTTGAACCTAGGAATGGAATAATAAAACGCACAAGAAACTGTCATCAACAGATAGATGAAGTTACAAGTTACCTTTCACTTTCCCGCATCGCAGGCGGCCGTTTGTATCTCATAAAATATCATACTTTCATAATTACTTATCCACTGCAATATCCCAGGCTACAGCAATGAGAGTGTCGACTGCTATATCCACTGGTAGTAAATCAGCTCGCGCTTCGCTTGAGCATTCCAGCACATGAAGGCAACCTTGGAGTGCCGCCACCGACAAGCCGTTTGGACCATTGTGGCTCTCTGTCCATCCGGGGAACGGGTCACGGTGCGATGATATAACTGGGACATGAACAACAACACATAACATTTAATACAACCGGCACACAGTTTATTGACTCCATATAAATGGTAGGACATAGGACAATCAATCCCATATTTATATATATCGCTAGACTGGTTTATCTAGAATTAAATTAATACAATTTATTTCTAAAGGTCGAGCTTGACAGATATCACAAACCCAAGATGCAGTCCCCGAAATGTAAGACGGTATTTTACCATCAACCATTGACAAAAGCAACAAATGCTTTTTGTTTGTGTTTCCTCTAGCTGTAGGGTTTAGTTCGCAAATGTTGAGGTCCATTCTCTATTTCGCTAAAAACAAAAAAATTAAATTCAATTTCTTTCATAAATTTCACAATATTAAAAGACAATAAAAAGTCGAAGAACTTATTTCAATCTGCCAGACAACTTCTCTGTCTGCTTTCGTCAATTTTAAAAGTACCATCTGGTCATAAGAACACTGGCAGTACTGCTCTAATCAGAAGCACCATCGAATCCTCACTTGCTTACTAATACCAGCTGTTGATGTTCATCAACAATCGTATCAGTTAAATATTCCAGAAGTATGTTTGCATATACTGGTATATACTGGTGAAGTGCTTTAGTAACGTTTACAAGTGTCGTAACATTTCGGAATTGTAACCGTTGTAGGTTGTAAATTCGAAATCTGTGCTCAGTTTGCTTTAAAGTCAGCTTGTTGAAAAGTACATCTGCTCACACTCAGAGCCTTTTCGAAGAGTTAGTTGGCCCAGAGCCTCAGTTGGTTATCGCTCCAATTAAAGACCCTATAATTGTTGCAGAACAAGATACGTTCTCCAAAACAAGATTAGTAAATTGCAGCGGTAAAAAACTAAAAAAATATATAAAAATTAATAAATGTATAAAACAAGTGCAAAAGTTTTCCAAACAGAACAGAATATACATTAAAAAATTGAGATCATGCCAACTAAATGTAAATCTGGTGGATGAATTATATTTGTATTCTGCTCAGTTAGAAAATAGTAGATTGAAATATGAAACTGACACACATATATTACAGCAAAAAATTCAAACTTTAGAAGATTCAATTATTTCATTACAAAAAATTAATGAAAGTTCAAAAAAAATTATTCATGAATATACGCTAGCAATGGATGATTTAATATCACAAATTAATTATAACTCAGAGCGGTTCCAGTCACTGACAAATAATCAGTCCTGCTTATGTAATCAAGTGAATGATGGTTTGTCCACTAGTGTACTGGAACCAAGTGTGTGTGTTAGTAACCCAAATAAATCAAAAGACAGTTCCTTCCAAACCACACCAAGTACACCTAAACTTAAACCTAGTATTATCATGTACTGCGATGAGGTAGGACATGGCATGGGCTCACTGTTAAACTCATACCTAAAGGGACATAGCGCAATCAGCAATTGTTTGCCTTATAGTAGTCTTAAAAATATTTCTAAACAAATTTTAATGGACAGTAATATACATTCACAGGCGACACTGCTGATTCTTATTGGAAATAGGGGAACAGTGAACAAAAGTGATTTAATACAATTTTATGAAGCTTTGAACTCACTTAAAGTGAAAGAAATTATTATGTTCACTTTCCCCTATTCTCAGCATTTGCCAAAGTCCGAAAATGACCGAAGATACATACTAAATTTATCTTTGCACAACCTATGTACCTATAGTAATAAATGTAGAATAATTGACACTAACAGTATTGTTAGAAATAATTATTTATTGACCAAAGGTAGGTTTTACCTTTCCAATTATTTTAAACGACAAATAGTTTTGTCACTATTATATTTAATTGACATTACTACCAAGAATTTGGTACAATCTGCTTTTATTGAGCACTCCGACATGAATAATTCATTATTTGACATTTTAAACTAGGTGTTAAGACAAAAGAGAACTCTTTTTCTGGCAATAAAAAGTACACACAGCAGAAACAAAATGATGTAATCAATCTGATTCACCAGAACATTAGAGGAATATTGGGCAAGGAACTGGAAATTGAATTGTTCATGAGCGATAATCATATTGATATTTTATGTATTACTGAACATTGGCTAAATTGTAACCAGCTCATGTATTGGATCATTAATTATAGTAAATAAACAGTTTAAATTCAAGGAGCGCCATGATATAGTCAATCTCTCTGTTGAACGTATTATAGAAATGGCCTGTATAGAAATGCAGCAGTTTATTGTATTGAGTGTGTACAGACCGCCTTCAGCTTCATATGATTCATTTGAAGGTATTATGGATAAAGCCTTAGGAAAATTTTGTAAAAGTAATAAAAAAGTTATTGTGTGTGGAGATTTTAATGTTAATTTGTTAGAGTGTTCCAGTCCATGTACAAGATTAAAGGCACTTTTTAAATCTCATAATTTGGTTAATTTGTTTCTGGAGCCAACAAGAATTACTGCTACTTCTGCTACTTGCTTAGATAACATTTTTACAAATATTATGCTAAGTGATAACAATAAAAAAATTAATAATCAATTAGATTCAGATCATTGCGGACAACAAATGTCTTTTATTTGTAAAAATGAAACTGTAGCTAAAAAAACTATTACATTTGTACCAAAAACCAATAATCGTTTTGAGAGGTTTAACAGTAAATTATTATGCTATAATTTACCTCTTATAGATGAAAGCTGTGACCCAAATTTTTTATATAATGATTTTTTCAGCAGCTTTTCTAACACATTTAAATCAATATTTACTCCCAGAACGGTTAAGGTAAATAATAAAGCTACCTTTAGTGAATGGGCTACTCCTGGGCTACATAAATGTAGAAAGAGGCTGTATGAACTGTATGATGAGGAAAAATTAAACAACAGTAAACAATTTTATAATTATATAAGAAAATATTCTAAAATATTTAGAAAAGCATGTCATACGGCAAAGTCTTATTATTTAACCTCTAAAATAAAAAATTGTGAAGATAAGATAAGATGATAAGATAAAATGACCTGGAATATTATTAATAGTGAAACGGAAAAAAGTAAAAATTATAATACTGAGTTTAAACTCAACATTGATAAAAAAACTCTTACATCTGAATTAGATGTAGCCAATGCTTTCGAAAACTTTTTTACTAATATTCCAGTGTCTATCACAAAAGCTTTAAATTGTTCGCCCACTTTAGCGGAGTCTATTTTGAAAGATAACGTGAATATACATATTATGTACAGTAGATTTTACGTTTAGTCATGTTACATCTATGGATATAATTAAGACATTCAATACTCTTAGTGTTAAGAAAGCTGCAGACCTCTGGGGCAATTCCATCGTAGTTACCAAGCCTATCATTGTTTCGGTGGCGCACTGTTTGGCTCTAATATTTAATAAATGTGTAGATTGCGGCAAATTTCACGATCTAATGAAAGAAAGTAAAATCATTCCATTATATAAATCGGGCAGTACAACAGACCCAACAAATTTTCGACCTATCTCAGTGCTGCCTACATTTAGTAAAATTTTTGAAAAACTTGTTTACAACCAGATGTTAATATTTTTCAATAAAAATGGATTAATGCATTCGAAACAATTTGGATTCACTAAGGGTCGCTCTACAACCGATGCAAGTGTTGAGCTTTTAAAACATATATTTGATGCTTGGGAAAATTCTTTGGACGCTTTAGGTATTTCTTGCGATCTGTCCAAAGCTTTTGACTGTGTTCCTCATGAAGCATTGATAAAAAAATTAGAATATTACGGAATAAGAAACTCCGCATTGGATCTTCTCACTTCATATCGTAATAGGATTCAAAGGGTTGAGGTTAATGGAAAGCGATCTCAGGGGTCTGTTGTAAAAATGGGGGTACCGCAGAGCTCGATTCTTGGTCCGTTTTTGTTTTTCATTTATATTAATGATTTGCCATATTTTGTTAAAGAAAACCACGAGATAGTTTTGTTTGCTGATGATACATCATTATTGTTTAAGTTAAAACGAAATCAGAATTTAGACGAAGTAAATAGTGCGATCTCGAAGGTGGTGCACTGGTTTGACGTTAACAATTTGCTATTAAATGGGGCTAAAACGAAATGTATTAAATTCGTGATGCCTAACGTCAGACAGGCAAACTCTACTATTATGGTAAAGGAGGATGAGTTGACCCTTGTGGATACTACCAAGTTTTTAGGGATTACTTTAGACTCAAAGCTACAATGGGGCCTACATATTGGTGAATTGTCGAGTAGACTTAGCTCTGCAGCATTCGCGGTACAGAAAATTAAATTAAATTAAAAAAAAAAAATTAAAAATTTATTTATTCAAGTTTGGCTCAATAGAGCTCTTATGAATGTCATACTTATAAACTATAAACTAATTCGCCAATTAACAGACGTTGTAACAGCTAGGCTAGTTTATCATAGCTATTTCCATAGTGTTATGTCCTATGGTATTCTTCTGTGGGGTTGTGCCGCAGACATTCAAACAATCTTTGTGCTGCAGAAGAGGGCTATTCGAGCAATTTACAATCTCCCGTGTGGACATTCACTAAGGGAAAAGTTTAAAGAAATTGGTATTTTGACAGTGGCCCGTCAATTTATTTATGATAACAACAAGCAACATACAGCAATTAAGCCTAAATAAATTTAAATAACCCATAAAAAAAAAAAAACAAAATCACCCATTCCGCGGACACTCAACGCACTTAATGCCATCCTGGAAACAGCACCCGACTGTGATTTGTTTGCGGATGGATGGCCTGAGATTTTGTCAGTGTGTCTGAGGTATTGTGAGAGAATGGGATAAAAGAAGTTTTTAAGTGTGAGATTTTAATATTATATTAACTTTTACTGTTTTTGATAATTAGTGTAATTGGTTTATTCCGTTCTAATTAAATAAATAAATAAATAAATAAATAAATAAAACACAAGCTGCCTTCAAAGGGATACTATTCTATTAAAGACTATATGGCAGATAAAAATGCTTGGGATTAAACTGCCGTTTCATACAGGCTATTCTAATATGAATGACTTGAAAACATAAATATTGTTAAGGTTATGTTATATTGCATTGTATAGCTTCACAGACAAATGAAGATTGTAATTCTAGTACCAAACTAATGGACATATTTAAAAGAGCATAGCCTGCCAGTTCCTTGCCAGTTTCTTGCCAGTTCTTCTTACAGAGCGGTGGCTCGGAACTGGCACTTAGATTCACTTACACTTCATTATTTTTTGTTTTTAAATTGTTTTGTTGCATGTAAGTGAATCTAAGCTTCGTGATTTAGTGAATATTATTTCGATTGTTTTTTTTTCATTTGTAATCATGACGTTTTCAAGTACTATGTATAATAGTTAATAAAATAAATATTTTTTTTACTTTTACTTTACTTTACAGTGAGGTCAAACAAAGCTTGCAAACGGATTTACGCTGATTTTTCTGTTACGATTACATCACTTTTTTCTGGAAAGCATTTATTTTCTCCTTCTGTAGCTAATGATAACTAGGATATTTGGATGAACCCTGTCTCATACTAAATTCTCTAAGAGTAATATATGACTACTTGGACTTCATGATCACGTATAATGCTAATGCTTTTGTTGCTGGAAACTCTGTTCTGAATTATGTAACTGCCTATTAGTCAACTTTTTTATATTCTGTATCTGTATGGTATGTTATGTTTCTAGTATATGTTTTCATACTTCAGCAATTTCCTCTTCTCCAGTTGATTTACATGCAGCAACTGCTATTTCCGTAGCTTCACTATTTAATTTTGTACGCACTCGAGCACCCTTTGATATACGCCTCCGCTTCTGCTGATTACTAAGATCTTTAAATGGTTTTCTCTGAGTTACTCGAGTGGTGGTAGTTGCATCAATAATGGATAAATCTTAATTCGTGGACCGCAATCAGATTGACACCAGGACCAAGTAGCCAAGTAGACAGGATACATTAATTATGCAAACCTGCCTCCGTACTAAGACTTGAACCTCAGCCTTTAGGAACAGACTGCTGCACAAGTTTAAAACTCTCAAATATTATTCCTTGGCTTTTAATATATTGCTGGACGTTATTGATATTGTGGTAGCGTTTGGTTTAAATAAATAAATATTTTCTGACAATTACACCAATTATTTTGTTCCAAGATAAGTTAATACATAAAGATACATAGATATATATATATATATAAGTTAATCATTAAGAACTTGTGTTATGGATACTAAATAACGGATAAACATATATAAATACTTTTTTTTGTAAATACATACTTAATATATATAGAACAACACCCTGACCACAACAAATATGCATGTTCATGCACACAAAGATTTGTCCTGCGTGGGAATCGACGGAAATAAATAAGTCGGAAAAGCAAATGAGTAGTAATATAAATATATAAATTTGAAAAGGCCACATCTAAGTAGAAATTAGACTCCTCAGATAGTCTTTTTGACACAGGAGTTAAGTCAAAGCCATGGATGTTCTAAACGATAAAAAGTGTCCAGAAAAAATATTACTAATAACTTTAAATTTTATTATCCGTACCACCAATCATGGATGAGCGTAGTGGTGGATGACGTAAATCCCTCTCGCTTTAAAATGTGAGATGAGGGTCAGTAAAACGTTAATTGACAGAGATCTTACAAGGGCCTGGGTAAATATTATATAGATTGTGTAACACAGATGCGTTCCAACATATTGTAAAAAACCTACCAATTGTGGGCCGAAAAATAGCCAGCGGGTATTTTCCGTGAGCACGTTCCGACACTTTCACCTCCGCCATCGCTTTGGTGTATGTATAAATATTAAGTTTGGGGACGATAAACCTAAAAAAGAAAAACCAAAAATAAGAATACTAGTAAAAACGAACTATCTTAATTAATAACCAACAGTGGAGTAAATACTAATAAAATTTGCTTTTTACAAGAATTTGGTAAATTAGATGATGTGCGTAATTATCGCTTTGCTCCGTGCCTCGGAAAGCACGTTAAGCAGTCGTTATTAGGAAGTCAGTGCCTGCTAAAACTTTGATAGCTGGTTTAACCATAGAATGATGTTTCCCTTTGGGTTGTGGAGGTCAGACAGCCAGTCGCTCCACGTAATAGTCTAATCTGGTTGAACCGGTGAGCAGGCTCTGGGCTCTATGCTTAAGTCTAGGGCAACCGTGATAATGCTAGGATTTAATGATGTTAGTAAATTAGATTACGCTCATAACAACGAAACCACCATTGGCTGATTAATTAATTAAATTAATTACTTAAAATACTTTAGTTAAAAAACGTTTATTGGGCATACCATTATGATTGTACACTTTGCTTGTATAATAACAAAGTATACTTTTACAACTAATATTAAAACTTTTATACACGCACGTAAATACCAACTCTTTTAAACGAATATTTAAATTTATGTTAATAACACAAAAAAATCATACAATAAAATTTTGTGTTCTAATTTAGGTATAAACGACAATCAATGACATTTCAATAATTTCAAAATGATTTTTAGTTTACTAGGTGTAGAAGGCAATTCAATCATGCAAGCAAGTAGTCATATCGATAATATAGAAAATTTCCATTAAAGAATACGACATAACACGGTTAACAATGGCAAAGCAAAGAACTTTAAAAATATTTTTTTTTGATATTATGGTATTTTAGGATGTGTTCTTGTAATTTAATTAAAGCTCTCTTGTAAAGAAGGCGGTTTATCGGAGAAATAAACTATGATAAAGGATGAGAAAGTCTTTTATTCTTTATTGCATATCCAATAATTTGATTAATTTCCTTTAAATAGTGGTTTTAGGTAGAAAGCTACTCTTTTGTTGAAATTTTGGCTCATAGACTGCAGCGATAAGGCACAGATCTGTTTGCCGACGAACTATTTAGTTCAGGCCGAAAAATTTAGATATTAGGTACTTTGATGCAAAATCCTACGTGTTTTTTTTTTGCCACAATGTATGACAATAGATGACAATCTAATTTAAGCTTTGTTAATTGGTAATAAAAGAAATAAATGTTAAAAAATTACAGGCCACCCAAAGAAAGTAAAGAGTTCAGGGATTCTCCAAAACTTGTTGTTTTAATGTCTATTCCTAAATTAGCGACCTCAACTTTGTCAATGTAGGGGTATCCGAGGAAAGTCATATTTACATACTTAGTATTGTATTACTGCGTATATTTCTAAAACAACTATAACACGCTTCGTGGCGCGGCACCTACAAAGAATTCTACCACCCCAAATGTTGCCCAAAGGTAACGTAAAAAGCGACCATGGGAATGAAATTGCGTCTATGGACAAATCTGTGCTAGCAAACATCTTTCCTACAACTATATAAATTCTTTTTTATACAGTCGTAGCAAGGTTTCTGCCCTCCCCAAAAAAGGATATATATGTATATATACGTGACATTTTTTTTTTCAAATGTGATAGAATAGATGAGCTCACTTCAAAGTTTCTGCATCATCTCTATACTGCAGTGCCTCCTCAATCATAAGCGGCAACGGGCGCGGTAGCGGGTACACGCGCTCTTCAACCACCGAATGCTCCGAGTTGCTGAACGCCGTCGACACGTGCACAAACGACTTTAAAAAAATGTAAAACATGGAATAACATAAGGTATGATTTAATTGTTTGTCAGCGTTAACGTAAATTTAAAATGTATCTAAAAACAGGTCAAGCGTGACTCGGAATTAAAGAGGTAATATATCTTCTAAACCGAATATAATTTACTTTCTAAAAGGCACTCCTTCACCAGGAGCTCTTTTCTTCTTCATCTTAGCGTTATCCTGGTTGCGGCCTTACGGGCCCGGGGTTCGCTTTCCTACATCTTCCTCTCCACTTCGTACGGTCTTCGGCATCCTTACCTAATCTCCTAATCCTAATGGCGTTTTAATAGTTACTATACCGCTCTTTGGGATACTGGGTTCTGCTTTCCGTTGTTAAGGTGTTCCTTTTCCAAGAGCATTTGCCTGTAACGTAACATAATTTTTTTTCGTTTTTAAACATTTAGTTTAGTTGATTGTTGAACCAAGTTATATCAAAATATTATATGTATATCATTACAGGTTGCGCACTTTAATGCTCTGATCTCCTCCCTCACTGATGAAATGATCGAATCAGTAACTCTACATCACTGGCGAATGCTCCTTGTGAGGGAGTACATTAACACAGACGGTAAGCAGAACCCCGTATCGAAAAGCATGGTACAGTAACTATTAAAATTCTCCTCAAATTACCATAATAATATACTGATTATGAGTGTTTCGTCACAGAAAGTATTATTCGCAAAGTGTCCACTGTTCTAAAACATACTAGGATCTAAGTTCTAACATTTGTTAAAAACAAATGCAAGCAATTTATTCTAGCTCTTGAGAATACATTACAGATTTGTGTTTGAAACTAAAAATATGGTTTCAAAAATATTACGCAATAACAATCAGAGGTGTATAAGCACATATTATTAACACTTGAAGTGCCGAAACTTATGACCCCTTAGAAACGACTCAGTGACAATATTTACCCATTTTATTTTTCACAAAGTTTATGAACATAAGGTTTGAAATTTAAATAAGAAAAATGTGTAAGTTTATTTATTTATTTTATTCAAATTAAAAATCATTTTTAAGCAAACACGTAGCAAATTGTGACAACTCTGATAGTAATTCTGAATGCAATAAATTTCAAACATCTACAAAATATTTATAATGAGAATGGCAAATATTACCTAAGTAATATTCCTTACCGGTGCATTTATTACAGACAATTTTTTTGCACATGATTGTGGCACTTCTCAGATGACTTATTACTAGTGCATTTTAACTTGACTTGAAACCTTGTAAGTTTTTCTGGTCTTTCTGGTATGTTCTTTTGGATTTTTACAACAATAGCTGTTTTTCTATTATTCATATACTCCGATTCCAATTCTCTACGTTTAATTTTGCTGTTGATGATCATTTTAAATAAAACCTATGCGTTTATAGCCGCCAAATCTAACAGATTGTATATGTATGACCTGTTCAACGACTAGAAGCCGCCTTTACTGTATATTTTTTGCTCATCGAGCCTACAACATCTACTCCATATTTTTTGCTGTTATAGAATAGCACTGTTTCCAGTTTTCTCTTTGAACTAGAACTCATTGTTATATCTCGATGCATAGTGCTGAGTATTAGAACATTTTTATTTGGCTTAATATAAGTTGACACAACTGACGCCAGTTTTTAGGACTTTAATTTTGGCGGGACAAAAATGACCCGGCGGCATTCTAGATAAATAGCATATAATATTATTTATTATATCCATAGAAAACATATGAAAATAATTAAATACAATAAATTACAAAAAGTCAAAAAAATCAAAGTCTTGAGTAAAAAAAATAAAAAATTAGAGACGATGAAATTTGCGGGTAGGACAAAAATGGAACGCTGGCGCTTCAAGTGTTAAGATTAGGCATTAGGCATTTTTAGGCTAACAAATGAAAAAACACCTTTTAAAACATTACTCAATGTAATAGTACGCTCGTAACTTTTTGGTGATTCAGTCATTTTTATTGCAGGTGACATTTTGCGAATTAGACTTTTTGCACCGACACCATGAAGAGTAGCTCCAGGGGCCGTATCGCCTAACTTACTGGTAGTCAATTAAAAAATAGATTTCAAATTGATACTGTCGTACCGCCGAACACATGGAACACAATACAAGATGGCGTTCTCCATTTAGACATAAATTTTGAAGGATTGACGTGATATTTGACAGTCTCTATCAGTGTTTTATTTTAATTAGATTGTAAATTATTAATATTTACGTAAAAATGTGTTAACGAAACGCAAAACATAATTAATTATTCAATTAGTCGCTTCACTAGTCTGCCTATTGGTGTGTCACGGATTGAAGATCTTGAATAATCTATGGCTCTCGGCAGATTCTCGGTATGGATGGATAAACTACAGAAAATTTAAATCTAGATGAAATTGATGAAATCCTTTGAGCTAGGCGGCAGGGCCCCATGTTTGTTGCGGGATTGTTCGAAAGGGTTACCGCGGCCTTGGTGTTACAGGCTCAAGAAGGAACATGGATGGTTTTTAGTCAGTAGAAGTCTGACACACCCTCCCGCTCCACCCACAGCGGGAGAAGGTCAATTGATGATTTCCATTCCAAAAAAAAAAAAAAAGCCCCATGTTTATGAAAAAATTAAACATTCAGTTCAGTTGTACCAAATCTATGAATGAGTTACTCACGACCATGAGGGGAAGGCGATCAGCGATGTCAAGCAGGCTGTGAACGGCTAATACGTTACATCTCGTCGCTACGGGGAGCCTCTCGGTATATTTCACTGTGGCTGCAGAGTGGAAAATCACTGATACCTGCTCCAAACATGTTTCCTTATCAGTAAACTGGTAAAAAGTAGGGTGTAAATGAAATAAAATGAAATGAAGCGAATAAATATTTATTTCAACATCACAAAACATAACAAAGTAATAAAACAATACATAGGAAACGTACAGGTTGCATGACATCCAAAAATAAAAGTGAAAGATATAAGAATATTATGGAAATTCAACTTAGCCTCTGCAGAGATCCCAAAGAAACATGCAGCAATGAGTAACGACCTCAATAATTCTGCACATCGTTCTTGGGATGACTATAGAGGTCATAATACCTGCACTCAGCTTCTTAGGTAATGGGTAACAATAGTGTGGTACTTTATTTATGCATAAAGCCCCAAGAAAGATGCAGCGAGATCTTTAAAAAAGCAGGCAATATAGTATGATGTGTCCTTTATTGTATAGTTTACCTAGACGACTTGAGGTCGTGTGTTTGATTCCCCACACGGGATAAATATGTGTATATATATTATTATGTAAATTTAATTTCTGCTTTGAGTGATTTATTTTTTCTCCATTATCTGTCTGTCTCGCTTTCACGCCACAACTTCTTGACCAATCTGAATGACTTTTGGTACACAATCAGTCTAGAGCCGGGGAAAGGACGTAGGCTACTTTTTAATGCAAAAAAATGGTTGTAAGAGGTAGAAATAAGGGATCAAAGATTGTATTGAAAGTCTTTATTTTTGAAGCTAGAAGCGTAAAACTCTTTTGTTACGTTAAGCAAGATGAACTAGTAAAGTTTATGACATCGCATCATAAACTTTACTAGTTCAGTATGCATTTACAATAAAACGTCTGTCAGTACCTTTGTATTACGTTCCTACACACACATAGAAAGAAAGAAAGAAAAATAATTTATTCTGTGACAACATTAAAAGAAAACAGATACATTATATGTAAGTAACTACTTAAAGAGTGTCACAGAAAAGGTATGCACTTAGCATAAAGCCGAGGTGTCACAAAAACGTACAAAACATAAACATAAAACATCCATACATTCACGCCTGTTTCCCCGAAGGGGTAGGCAGAGGCATATTATACGCCCACATTTCGCCAATTCGTAATAGGTAGCGAGCCTGTTGCTGCTTACCAGGCACTGTTATGTTTACTGTTTACTGTTTATGTTACCAGAGCCTCGTCCGTTGGTCGGCAGGTGCACCAATTGCTGGTGAGGTTGGCTTGGGCTCTTTAGATCTTGGTAGGATCCCAATACACCTATTTTTCATTTATTCTTCTATTTTACTTCATAACACAAAACATAGCTTACATTTACATATAGGTATATATAAAAAAAATCCGTTATAGTATCTATCGGTTATGGGTCTACATGCTGTGCGAGTCGAAGAATATTTATTTTTAAGTGTGAGTAAAAACTAAGTCTGACCTGTTGCAACTGCTCGATAGAAGTATCATCGAGGCCGAGGTTTGGCAGCTCTATATCACCAGGGATAGAGTTGAGCTTGAGAAGCTGATCGGGATTCTTGCTTCGCAGAACGTCGAACACCTGATGGGATAATAACATTATTATCTTTATCCAAGCAAGAGCCTCCTCTCATGTACCAAGGTGAGAGAGATTTGGCGTTTCACTGCGGATTGGCAAAATCAATTTGTGTCTGTGCTCTATATGACATACTGAGAAATCTTAAGAAAAATACCACACCAGACAAATTAACTGTCAAATTTTATTAATTTCGTTTCAAAGTTCCATTTTGATTGTTAAAATTCAACGAATATAAATCATCTTGTTGATTTGAAAGACAATAAAGTTTATTTTACTCTGTTTTTTTTAAATATGTATAACTAGGTATATGTAAAAATCTTAACGTTCCTTCTACAGCACGAAAATGCTTGATAACACCCATCAAAGGATTGACCTCAGTTTCGTTGGACATTTTTTAACTTATATGTAAAACAATATACTTTGAAAATTAGGAAATAAATAATAATAAATCTGCTAAATATCGGTGATCGTTTCCGACCACCCAGCAGCGCGGAGCTACAAGCTTAACATTAGAATACCCTGGATCCTAAGATCTAGGGTCTGCTCACTGGCCTATTCGGATTTGGCTGAATTTCAGTCAAAATCATTTATTGAAGTTTGGCTCAATAGAGCTCTTATGAAGGTCGAACCAAAACTTTACGCGCCCATTTACTGCGGGCAGGAGCTTGATCGTAAAAGAACGGGCGAGAAAATCGTCTAGTTTGGTTTTTCCTCCGCCAGTTACAAATGTACTTAAATGAAAGATACATAATCTACAAATATCTAATTTACTATATTAAACAAAAAAAAAAAAGACGTGTGGCACTCGGAGACTGCCGCGGTAAAGCTATTGCATAGCATTTGTTAACAACTTATGCAATTATTATTATTTATTTATTTTATTTATGCAATATTTCTTTTTACTTTCTTTGATATTCATTCAAGTTACACTTTGAGCGTCACCACGCCGCTACCGATAAGAAAACAAATTTTAGGTATCCGATACAACCAATGCCACCTAAAGGCGGGTTGCTGAACTAAAGAAACAAGCGCGATATTTCAAAAAGTCATTAAAAGATCTGCTGTTTATCGATAGATGGAAAAGCTAGAAAGTATCAACGCTGTGCCGGAGTAGGGGGTGTTAGGTTTTTTTCGTTACGGAATATCTGCATTCGGTCTCCACCCTCAAGGTCCGCGATAGATATGCAATATCTTAAAAAACTTACACCAGTTATAACATAGTTCTGTCTAGTAAGATAAAACCGTAAAAGAATACAAAAAAGAGTTAAAAATTATTTAGTTTAGGTATCACCTAGATAATATTGCACTACTTACCTCAATTTTAAAACTTAATGTTGATACAAAATAAAACTTTAATTAATATCTTATGGTTTACAAGACTAATTTTTACCGATTTAAGTGTTTTTCTTGCGAGTATAAGTTACAGCATGACACTTTTTATTATTAAGGAATAATTGGTTTATATTGCAGTAGTTATAAAGATCGTTCCAGCCAAATTGTTGTTTATTGCAGTCTTCAATGGATTTAACAACACTATTAAACTTAGTATCATCTGCATAATGTAGATGATGACTGTGCTTAAAGACCCTAGAGATTTCGTTAATATACAGGGAAAACAAAAGAGGGCCCAAATGTGATCCTTGTAGAACTCCGGATGGCACAGGAAGGAACTGTGGTGTATATCATTAAACGCAAACCGCTTGGCTTCTATTTTTAATGTACGATTAGATCCATTTTAGAAAACTTCCATGTACATCGGCTAGTGCTAGCTTATTAATTAGAATGCCGTGATTAATTTTGTCAAAAGCCCGAAAAAAATCAGTATAAAAGACGTCTACATGTTAGTTTGTCTCCAACGACCCTATCTATCTAAGCGAATATTTTTAAAAAACCTATGTTGTTGATGGGAAATGAAATAACGTGCACTAATTGCGATATCAGCGGTAACTATTTTCTCCAGAATTGTGCCTCTTACGCTTAGCTTAGAAATGGACCGATATTAAAAAGGATTCAGGGATTCAGATCATAAAGGACAGCTTTAAGAAAATAGTGTGATATAGTGCGTTAACCCCTCACGTTTTGGTAGTTAACCGAGAGACAAGTGTTATCGAATTTGAAGCTTATATTTGATCGTGAGTTATTTTTAGTTTTTCCACCAACTGACAAATGATTTGAATTAAGCCAAATATATAAGTAAAAGTTTAAAATTAAATAGCCTATAAACAACGTAATATACAAGCTATTTTGTATGTAATGTACTTCAATTATGGTTAAATAAACATATGTGAAGTGGGTATAATAAAATATCTTAACTTCGTTCTCACTAGATATGTATATAACTTTCGAGGTATCACGCATATGCAACAAAATTTTACAGTCGGAGAGCCAGACGTATTTATAGTCTTTTTCTTTGGCGATACGACGCGACGGACCTGTTTATATATTATTTTTTTCTGCGGTGTGAGGTGGTGGTTAATATAAATAGGCAAAGAGCTCGCATTAGCCGTAGTCAAAACACGACGCGTGTGTACTGCTGCTAGTAACTTATCTTCCAAATCACAAGCGCATTCCGGTGTTTTTCGGTTCCTGTTGTTAATACTAAGTGTATTATCACTGTGAGCTTTTACAAATCCGGCTGTGATCCAGTGTTAGAGTGGGGAGGGCTCCTGCGTACGCTCATGATCTTATTTTTTACGATTTTTTATTCAGCTACGAAGACTATCACGTCGGGCAGGGGCTGCTGTGTACGGAATGCGTTATCCTGCTCACTCGCGTAGTAGCTAAGTTGTTTTGCGAATACACACGAGTAATTTACTACATAGTATTAGAGGAGTATAGCACGACAGTTTGTCACAGTCACGCACATTTTAAACTTAAACACTGTAATTCCAATCAAGGCACACACAATGCTCGAAGGTGCCAATACGTTGAAATAGAAACAATAAATAACTTAAATTTAGTCTACCCTCACGAGAATTAAGTATTACTATTATTATTATAATACTAACTTTTGATATATGTATTGTATTCTAAGATAAGCATAGATAAGTAATAATATATTATATGCTCCCCAAATATATATTTTTTGAGAATAATAAATAAATAAATAAAATAAAGAATAAAAAAGATGTCCACATCCGAACACGAAATGTCTGCGATACTGACTAATTTTTATTTGTTAGAATAAACAACAATTGAATTAAATTTCACAATTTAATTTTAGACCAACAAGATCCTAAATCAAATTGTTCTTTATGCATTAAATAAAATTATAGTCACCCGAGCTTCTTTAAGTCGTTGCAGTCGTTCATTAGGACAAACATCCTTCTTGGTCCTCATGAGGAGGTGTAATCGCCTGATCTCCGGACAAGTCGTTAGAAGACGCTCCACCAACATCTAAAACAAACGGACCTATTTTAAAATTGACGTAAGTGTATGAGAAGGTTTATAATATCATCATCTAGGCGTTGGGAGATGATAATAGAGAATCTTTGGGTCATTTTATATAAAGAATCTCCTTGCTAAATAAGGCCAGTTAGGCAAATTTTTTTTGTTACCCACATATACATATTCTTATGCCTATATAAATATCCCATTTGGAGATAAACCTTGCTATAACTCTAGGTGTATGTTAGTTATACTCGATGCGTGTAGTCAAGACGAACCCAGAGAAGACCCTCTCGAGATCTATTATTTTTTATGTTATGCGGCATGAAAACTTCTATCAGTATTACTCCACACACCTGCTTCCACCAATCCTGGGTAAGCGTGGTGGTTGGTGGTACTTTGATTTGGATTGCCCGTCTTCATGATGGTATTAACATACCGTCAGGTTTTAAACCGGGTTCACAGAAGTCAGTCATTGAGTGGGCGTTTCTGTGGCATTTGATTGTAGGCACGTCAAAATGCTGGTTCCGGTAATGTATTTAATTTCTTCAAAAGGGGTAATAAGCTGTAAATGATTACTTGTCAGATAAACAAGCTTGGGCTTAACATTCTTAACTTGTATTTATATTAGAATTATATGAAAATTAGAATTAAAAGTCAACCAGATCTTTGTCGTGACCATTCCCCATTGTACAGACTCAGCTCAGTTTCACTTTACATAATTACTTGACTGTGATTAAAGTGGTGGTGGTACTTTATTGGTTACGGCTTTTGGGGACCCTTTCAATATCTCCAAACATTCACTGTGTGTGTTTTGTATTGTTATATTTTATTGATAATTTAAAAGAGCATAGCCTGTGAGTTTCTTGTCAGTTCTTCTTACAGAGCGGTGGCTCGGGACTGGCACTTGGATTCTAGGCTTCGTGATTTCATTGTAGCAATATTTAGTTTATATTTTAAATTCTATTTTGTTTTGACGTCTTCAAGTGCTATGTGAGAGTTAAGATAAGGTAGAGGCCTAATTGGGTTGCTTCAAAAAAACCTAACAGTATGACGCCACTGTTAGAATTTTTCACGTGATAGGGTATAAACATTAAACCGCTTGACCTTGGTACGAGAGAGATGAGACCCATGCTTAGTAGTGGACTTTATTAAGCTGAGATTATTATGATGTTGTTAATCCATCAGGTGTTTGACGTTCTTCAAATCAAGCATCCCAATCACCACTTTGAGTTCAACGTAATCCCTGTTCTTACCTTTCCTACGAAGCCTGTACTTCCAGTGATAAAAACGTCCCGACCAGCGTAAAAACGTGGAATTAAAGGCACGTTAGTATTATCACCAAGTTCTGCCATTGTGAATAAGTGTGTTGTGTATCGTGAATTCAGCTTGTGACTAAAGACCTTGTACACCTCACACAATCTAAAACATATTATACAAAAATTAATTATCCGTAAATCGCTTCTAAGCTTGATAGGACAAATTAGAAAGTCATTACAATTTTAAGTATGATACTTTTTTCAGTCCAGAACTATATATGAAAAGTATAGACAACATAAAATATCTATCTTACCAGCTGGTATGCTTGCTGGTGTCCGAGACAATAACTCAACTAAAGTAATAATATTCGCAAATAGGAAACACTGTCATTATTCATAAACATAAGTCTGTTATCCACTTATCATCGCATAGCTTTGATCATGGAAAATAGTACTATGATTTATGTTAATTCGTGTTTAAAAAAAATTTCTCTTGCTAGGTTTTGGTTTTGGAAAGCCGATAAGCTTGAGTGTCACCTAGTGGTATAAAAAAATACAGGTCGATGTTTCTGTTTCGTTATTATCTTACAGTTAACCTTTTAAAGGTAAAAGCAGTGACTCAATTTTTTTATAAAATTATTTTTTTGCTTTTGTAATAGACTTAAATCAATATTTACTCGCAGAACGATTAAGGTCAATAATAATGCTACCTTTAATGAATGGGCTACCCCTGGGCTATATCAAAGTAGAAAGAGGCTGTATGGACTGTATGATGAGAAAATTTTTACTAACAGCGAATAATTTTATAATACACGAAACAGTTACAGTTAAAGCTACAAGAGTTGCATAATTCCCTTGACTCAATTATTAAAATATATTTATTGGCACAGAAACAAATTGCTGAACACATATTGTTATCATTTCAGCCCATTAACGTCCCACTACTGAGCACGAGCCTCCTTCCACATATCAAGGTGTGAGGGTAATAACGAAGAAAGGTTTTACTCATTGGTACAAACAAAGACATGTGGACAAGAACATATCGTGGGGCCCTCAACTACAAGAAGTTAGTCGTAAGATACTGCTGATGCATAGCAAGATCTTTAAAACTACTACAAAATTTCCTACCTAATTTTTAATATTAGATATTTTTATCGTAGTATTCCAGTGTCTATGACGAGAGCTTTCAAATGCTCGCCCACTTTAGCGTAGTCTATTTTTAAAGATAATATGAATATATCGTCTGCTTACTGGTAGAACATGATATATATTTTTTTTTTATAAAATCACTTATGAATGTATTATATGTAATTTTCGATGCTATTCTACTGGTAAAACAGAATAACTGTAATGCTGATGAAAAACCGAGTAATGCTTATTATTTTGCATGGTCTGAAGTAAATGGGAAACGAAGAAGTTCTGGAATCAGGGTTACTTAATTTTATTACCTTTTATTATGACTTTGTATTTCTTGGTATAGATGTTACAGGAAATGCACAGGTTGCAAGTAGTAGACCAAAAAGACGCAGGTATAGAACAACCGCGTAAAACTAGTCAAGTACGTCTTAAATAACTTTATGCTAAGGATTTGCCTATAACTAAAGCAAAGAAAAGAGATCATCTGATGCTATGTGATATAGGTGTTATCTTCGAAGAATACTACGGCTGGTTCTTATCTTTAACCGGCATAGATTGGCCTGATTACCTGCAGAATGATTTGCACATTCTGGAAAGAATGAGGCGAACCTGAGGAAAATAATCGTCCATAGCATTATTTTCAAAATTTAAAATCTTTAATTATACTTCCCTACCCTGATTACTTCACGATTTGTTTATTAAAATATAAAACTTCAGTAGCACTTTCAAAGATGTTGGACTTCTTTGTATAAACATTTTTATAATAAGTGCAAAATTTATTTAAAGTTCTACTAGTAACCTACAAGTAACATCAGATAAATGTATAGCTTTACACAATAATTCCACTAATTCATTACATACGCACCTTTTTTCTGTTATAATGCCTAGCTTTTACCATTAGCTTGTTGTTTTCATTCAAATTGTTAAGATAATATGGCAAACGTAGGTATTATTTCTGATACTGGTATTGTTTTAAATTAAAGGAGATAAAGTGTTATATTTTACCAATCAACGGGCATATATATATTTTATAAAAAATAATTTTAATGAGAGTAATAAATCGATTGAATTTTGAAATTTTATTATCTCAGTTCAAGGAAAAATGCATTTAACATACTTTACCAGTAAGCAGACGATACGTACAATAGATTTTACGTTTAGTCATGTAACACATATGTATAGAATTAAGACATTCAACACTCAAGAAAGCTGCAGATCTCTGGGGCAATTCCATTGTAGTTACCAAGCCTATAACTGTTTCGGTGGCGCATAGATTGGCTGTAATATTTAATGAATGTGTGGATTGCGGCATATTTCCAGATCTAATAAAAGTGAGTAAAAAAATACATAATTTTTATCGAGCAGAACAGCAGACCCAATTCATTTTAGACCTATCTCAGTGCTGCCTACTTTTAGTAAACTTATTGAAAAATAATTGTTTACAACCAAATGTTCAGATGTTTTAATAAAAATGGGTTATTGCGCTCAAAACAATTTTGATTTACTAAGGAAGCTTTAACCGATGCAGGTATTGATTAAAGCATATATTTGATTCTTGAGAATATTTTTTGGATGCTTAGGTATTTTTTGCGATCTGTCCAAAGCTTTTGACTGTGTTTCTCGGAAATAGAAAGTCCGCATTCGATCTTCTTACTTCATAGTTTAGTAATAGAATTTGAAGTGTTGAGGTTCATGAAAAGCGATCTCAGGGTTCTGTTGTTAAAATGGGGGTTCCACAGGGCCCGATTCTCGGTACGATTTTATTAATAATTTGCCACATTTTGTAAAAATGTAATAAATTTCTAATTTGTTGTACAAGCAAACTTTCATATTACTCTTTGCCTAAGGTGGTTTACGGTACATCGCATATTGAGTTCGCTGCTCAGGCTAAGAATCTTGGTCTTACACTTGACTGTGACCTTTCTTGGGGTGCACATATTAATGAAGTTAGTCGCCGTATGCACTTCTCCTATCATTCTCTCAAGCGACTGCAATATTTCCTGCCATTCAAAACGAAAATTATGTTGGCTCAAACTCTGCTGCTGCCTGTTCTGGACTATGCTGACGTTTGTTACCTGGACGCTACAGAGGTGCTACTTAACAAATTGGAACGACTCCAGAACCTGGCAATTCGATTTATTTTTGGGCTTAGAAAATTTGATCATGTCTCGGAATATCGCGCTAAGCTAAAATGGCTCCCCATTCGGCTTCGCAGAGATATGCATGTCCTTTGTCTCGTTTATAAAATTCTGAATTTTCCTCAACTCCCCCCTTATTTACGATCTCGGTTTACATACCTGTCTCCCACATCCCGTCCCAAGCGCTCCTGTGTTACTAAAACACTTGAGTATCCTTCCTTTAATACTAAATTCTTCCGAAATTCATTCACTGCCCGTGGTGCACAGTTGTGGAATAAGTTGCCAAGTGATGTCCGGGACAGTCCGTCAATTGTGTCTTTTAAGACAAACTTAAAGAAGCACTTGCTATCGAGCTAGTCATTTTGATTTTTGTTTATTTTTTATTTTTCTTTGTATTTATTTATATATATAAGTAGGATTATATATCTGATATGTATCTTATATCATATTTTTGTATATGTATATGTGTAATATTATCATATTGTAGTGTGTTATTAATGCCCGCTAACTATCTCTCCCACTTCAGTTAAGGTTGACTGGAAGAGATTTCTTTTAGAAATAAGTCCACCTTTGTACATCGTCTTTTTCACATAAGGCTTTTTTTGTAATTGTTTGTTTTTTGTGCAATAAAGAATATATATAGTATTGTTTGCTGATGATGCATAATTATTGTTTAAGTTATAACAATCAGAATTTAGACGACGTAAACAATGCGTTCTCAAAGATAGTGCACTGGTTTGATGTCAACAATTTGTTATTAAATGGGGCTAAAGCAAAATTTATTAAATTCATGACGCCTAACGTCAGACAAGTAAACTTTGCAATTATGGTAAAGGAGGATGAGTTGGTACCACCAAGTTTTTAGGTGTTACTTTAGACTCTGTGGGGCCCACATAGTGGTGAATTGTCGAAAAGACTTAGCTCTGCAGCACTCGCGGTAAAGATAATTCGCCAATTAACAGACGTTGTAACAGCTAGGCTACTTTATCCTAGCTATTCCTATAGTGCTGTGTCGTATAGTATTCTTCTGTGGGGTTGTGCCGCAGATATTCGAACTATCTATGTACTGCAGAAGAGGACCATTTACTAAGGAAAATTCAAAGAAATTGGGATTATGACAGGGGCAGTTGAGTCCGAAATGAATTATAGTTTTGCCAGAACCTTGTCCGTTGATCGGCAGGTGCACCACTTGCAGATGAGGTGGGCTTGGGATCTTTAGTTCTGTGTAGTATCTAGTAGCTCAAACTACATATCCAGGGCATGCGCAAAACAAAAGACGGTGGCATATTTGTCAGCGCACAAGGAAATAACGTTCTAGACAAACTGAAGCCATCAGAGCAGGACAATTACTTAGGACTCAAGATAAATCGATAAAATTTAAATACCTTTTTGAGGATCAGCCATAAATCTGGCAAAAAGAATGCATCGCATCGTAGTTTTATTGCAAAGTTACCACCGCAACTGCGGAAAATTCACATCCACATTCAAACTGGACATCCTGCATATTAGGTACTATACACTTGCAACACTATAATACAAGGGTTAATAATATAGCCATTCCGCAAAATATTGTCGAGATAAAGACTCTACGCGTGGGCACTGTGGGTGCGTCGGTCACACTTTTAAGGAATGTGGTAAACATCAAGAACCGTTTTAGCAAGAGAGGCTTTGAGGATTGAGGCGACGAACAATGCCCTCTGCTCGAAAAAGTGCTGAAATTAGGTACTAAAGTGCAATTGACTATGAGGGTGCCTAGAGCGCCGCATAGCTGTTGCTTAGCAGCACAGACATGGGTAAGGATACAACCAACTTTTTAAAAACATGAATTCCTCTTACTAGCTCGAATCAGTGATCTGTGACCCACAAAGTTATGCGTCAATCATTAACAACAGTAAGCAAATGTCCGTATTCAAAGCATGCGTAGCATTAACTATAACTTTGATAGCATTAAGGCGTTGTGTAGTTATTTCTTTAGTCATTACCAACACACATTATTATTACACAACTGTAGTTATTTTTTTAGTTATTTAAATATAACTCAATGTCATAAAAAAAACAAGAAAACCTATTCATTAACATATAATGTCTACATACTTTGCGAACGTCACGTAACATTGTGTTTTGTAGTAATTTTTAGAAGCACTAACGAACTTCACAAAATCCATGCCTAAGACATAAGTAATTTAATTTGCTAAATTTTGGTATCACCTAGATTAGGTTACACTACTAACCCAATTTTTTGTAAAAGAAGAACTAGAAAGAAACTCACAGGCTATGTGCTCTTTTCTGTGTCTCCAATTTGATAAATATATCAAATTGGTTAGGTAATTTAATTACAATCTTTATTTGTCTGCTATATGATTCGATATCTATATATATATATATATATCTATATAATAGGTTGGGGAAAAAGTCTTTTCGTATTTTTGTATGAAAAGTCAAGACATTTTTTTCAAAGTTTATTTACATTTATTTACAATATATATGTACCGTTTTGTTGAATAACTTTCTGCCATTTTGTGGGCAGAGACATTATCCCGTTACTGTAGAAACTTTGGGACTTCTGATCAAAAAAACGGGACAAATAGTTTTGGCAGTCCTCTCTTGGGGTCAACCTTACAGAACCTAAAGAATTCTGCAGAGACCGAAACAGGTGAAAATCTGAAGGCGCAAGGTCAGGGCTATATGGTGGATGCACTAGGACCTCCCAGTCGAACTCTCTTAATTTTTGCTGAGTGGCTAAAGATGTGTGTGGTCTAGCGTTATCGTGATGAAAGACCACACCCTTCCTGTTGATCAATTCCGGCCGTTTTCTCTCGACTGCTTCCTTTAATCTCATCAGTTGCTGGCAGTAAAGATCAGAATCGATGGTTTTGCCGGGCGGTAAAAGCTCATAATAAACAATGCCCTTCCAATCCCACCATACACACAGCATCACCTTATTTCGTGTTAGGCCAGGTTTGGCCACAGTCTGTGAAGCCTGGCCAACTTTCGACCACGACCTTTTTCGCACGTTCTTGTCGTACGTGATCCACTTTTCATCGCCAGTTATCAATCTCTTCAAAAACGGCTCGGTTTCATTACGTCTCAATAATGAATCGCAAATGAGTACACGGTTCATTAAGTTTCTTTGAGTGAGCTCGTGTGGCACCCAAATATCGAGCTTTTTTGTATAACCAGCTTTCTTCAAATGGGTCAAAACTGTTTTGTGGTCAATTCCCAGTTCTTCAGCTACATCGTAACTTAGTAGTTATATTAGTATATGCCGATCTTGCTCCACTCTTTCAAAAATGGCGTCCATTTTATTCGTAACAGGGCGACCAGAGCGAGGTGCATCTTTAACATCAAAATTTCCGGACTGAAAACGTTTGAACCAAATTTGTGCTACTCTTACTGACACTGCATCAGGTCCATAAACATCACAAATTTTTTTCACTGCTTGAGTTGCATTTTTGCCTTTTTTATAATAAAATTTTAAAATGTATCGATTTTCTTCATTAGATTCACTCATTTTTACGGAGAGAAAAACAAATGAAAAATAGCGGGAAACAACTTTTTTTTATTTTTTTCTTTTCTTTATAATGGAACCTTTTTAATGTTACCAAAACCAGCCAGACACAAATAGTACAGTCAAAAAAATTTTATAATAAGTTTATACCTACGTTATGCGAAAAGACTTTTTCCCCGACCTAATATATAAAAGAAAGTCGTGTTAGTTACACTACTTATAACTCAAGAACGGCAGAACTGATTTGGGTGAAAATCGGTTGGGAGGTAGCTTAGAGCCAGGAGACGGACATAAGATACTTTTTATCCCGTTCGACAGCGTTCCCGTGTGACTTGACATGAAACGTCAGTCACTATAAAACGTGGTATAACAAATAAGAATCAGACTTGAAATAACAAAAAGCAAATGACAGCTATGTAATTGACGAATAATGACAGCTATGTAATGACGTATGAATGACAAGTTGATATTTGTAAGAAATCAATATTCAAACTATTTCTGACTTCTTGGCGGGTATGTGAAGCGTCATATCTGTAGTTTTGTTTTATTTTCTAAAATTTGTGATATTTTGAAAATGTATGTGTAACAACGGTGGATTATTAACCGTTAAGTGTTTGTGAACGTACATGAGTGTTGGTAAATGAAACAAAACAGTGCAACATCACTTTTCAAATTCACTCAAGGAGTCCATGTGAGATCTCAGTATAGTCCCACATCTTTACTGAGGACTCAAGGGGCTTAGGGGAGAGTATCTCATTTACCATTTATCATCTTTATGACCACTCATTCTCATTTACTATGAATTAAATATTATTAATATATCACTTACTTGACACTGGCTAAATGTGCTAGACGCACGAAGCCATTATTTAAAAGAAAGAAGAAGAACAATTATAATGTAATGATAGTGCCATAAGGGGACATAGCTCGAAGAACCGACGACCGATGGGGCGTCAAGGTTCTGCAATGGCGACCGCGAACCGGCAAACGTAGTAGTGGACGGCCTCCCACGCGATGGACCGATGATCTGGTCAAGGCGGCGGGAAGCCGATGGATGCAGGCGACTCAGGATCGCTCTATGTGGAAATCTATTAGGGAGGCCTATGTTCAGCAGTGGACGTCAGATGGCTGAGATGATGATGATGATGATAGTGCCATTGCCCATTCGTATAAACAGTGAAGTGAACTATCAAAATCGGTATGGTTGAAAATTTGAGTTTCGAAATATTTTTTTAGGTGAATTGAAGTGAAGTAAAGTTTAATTAATAATGTCGCGAGCAAGACGATCGAATCTTTCCCGACAAAGCCGTTATGCAAGAAGAATACGAAATACTGCAAATGAAAGGACTGAAGAAGAACAATAAATTGCACGTGAACAGCGCCGCGATAGTATGGCTCCACTCCGTGCTTCTCAATAAATAATAATAAAACAAAAATGTCGTATATCACAAGGTACTTAAGTGAAGAGCAACCTATGTACTAAAATACAGAAATAATAATGAATGATTAGTGTAGGTATTTAATTTTTTTGTAGGTATTTAAAAAAGAACACAATCTGCTTATTTATTGCCATTAAGGTGGAACAACGTTCGCGGGGTCAGCTAGTATATATATAAAAGAAAGTCGTGTTAGTTACACAACTTATCAAGAACTTGTCAAGAACGGCGGAACAGATTTGGGTGAAAATTGATAGATAGGTTAGGTTGAGCTTAGAGCCAGGAGACGGACATAAGAAACTTTTTATCCCGTTCGACAGCGTTCCCGTGTTACTTGACATGAAACGTCAGTCACTATAAAACGTGGTATAACAAAAAAGAATTAGACTTGGAATAACAAAACACAAATGAAAGCTATGTTATTGACGTATAATGACAGGTATGTAATGACGTATGGATGACAATTAGATATTTGTAAGAAATCAATATCCAAACTATTTCTTGGCGGGAAAGTGAAGCGTCATGTCTGCAGTTTTTATAGTAGTGTTTACTTGTCTGACGTTAGGCGTCACGAATCTATACTAATATTATAAAGCTGAAGAGTTTGTTTGTTTAATTGTTTGCTTGATCGCGCTAATGTCAGGAACTACTGGTCCGATTTGAAAAAATATTTCAGTGTTAGATAGCACTTTTGTTGAGAAAGAATATATGACGCTAAGACCAAAAGTAGCGGAGCACTAATGAAGAATGTTTCAAAATCGGGGGATATTTTCCTATTGAGAGATCTAACGCTGCGTGCGCTGCGTAAATGGTTAAAGTTTTGCAAAAATCATGTATGACAGAATTGTTCCCCTATAAAAGTTCTAAAAAAAGTCCGGGACAGCATATGTCTATCGTTTATGTTAACTCACTATAACCTTTTTTATGCTAACCAATTTTTTACTAAAATAATTAATTATTTGCGAAGGTGTTTTTAGAAATGTGATATTAATCCTTATAAATACATCCAAATAAATCCAAATAAATCAATCCAATCCATCCAAATAAAAAACATTATTCATATTAAGTATTTAATTTAAAACAAAATTGCCCTTTACATCATTCGATTTAAATGATTATCTTAGGTTAGATTATTCTAAGATAACATCTCAGCTAATTAAAGATCGAGTATTACGCGCACAATGTGCAATATGAGGGGTAAGGGCGGTGACTCCAGTTAGCTCTACAAGATACCATGACCCGCGGCTCCCTATGTAACGGTTGTGCTCAGCGAACTACTTTTTAAATTTGTTCTTTTCAGAATATTAGTGTTTTTGTGTTATTATTATATGTAATAGGCAATTGTATAACACTAGAGATCGAGATATTTTCCCCAGTAAAACTCACCAATTTCTTATTGGTTGGTGATAATGGAACTTTTCGAAAATATTTTTTATAAGTGGTTTCCGGCATTAAGCTAACGGCGGAACCGCTATCTATTTGAAACTCCAAAAGTAGTCCACCTACTAGTATCCGCTCAGTCATTTGTTTTTCTTGAAAACAACGAATATTATAAATGAACTCACCGTTGTCGTCACCCGCATCCACAATACCTTCCTCAATACGTTTTACTTCATTATTTCACCGACACATTTTACACAAGTGACCTTTGTGGTTGCACTTTTTACATTTGTAATTTTTTAAAACGGCTTTGAACCGGCTTGTGATTATAATAGCCACACTGCACTTATCACTCTTGGAGATAGCGAACACAGGTTTGAGCGATGAAGCGGCCGCGGGCCCGACGTAGCCGGCCGCGCCGGTCCCGCCCGCCACGGCGGCCCGGCGCGCACATCGCACGTTCACCGCCATGTCTACCGCCTTCGCCAAACTTAACTCGCGCTGATCTTGCACGAATAACTTATCCCGTTCGGGTCCCGCTGCCATGCCCATTATAAATTTATCGAGCAGGGCCTCCTCCAAGCTCTTGAAACCGCAATGTGCTGCTAACCCTCTAATTCTAGCTGCCCACTGAGTGTACGTTTCTCCTGGCAACTGCATCGCTGAATAAAAAGTGGACTTTTCAGAAAACCCAAACCACCTTGGTGTGAAGTGATCGTCAAGTAATTTAACTATCTTCTCATAGTCCACTTCTTCAACCTTTTGCGGCAGTGCCAAGTCATTTGCCAGTTTATACGTTGACTCGCTCAATGCACTAAGAAGTATTGCCCTTCGCTTGACCTTGCTCTTGTATGACGCCTCTGTGAAGTCGTTTGCGATGAACCACTGAGCTAAACGAGATTTATAACTGCTCCAATCGTTACTTGAGATGTTCGAAATTCGACAAAATCCCGAAAGAGACTCCTGCAGACATTGTTACGTAAGTTCGATCGTCGCCACTGATAAATATTCGAGGGACAAGGGAAGTATCGTCAAACGCACTGGTTTATTCAACTAATAGGAAGGCGTCGTCACATACAACTGTGACCTTGAGTGAATCCCACAATACACACAACGTAAGCTATTACTACAACAGTATTGTTTGCTATTGATATGTCATTATTATTTAAATTAAACCGATATCAGCATTTAGACAATGTAAACAATGCGACCTCAAAGGTGATGCATTTGTTTGCGACAACAATCTATTATTAAATGGGCTAAAACGAAAAATATCATACTAGCTTCCGCCCGCGACTTCGTCCGCGTGAAGTAGTTACTTTGGGCTAACGCTGACTTTAACTTGCGACTTAGTTTATGTGTGTAGGTGAGTAAGTACTGAGCCTTATAATCTAAAATTATGTAGACTGAAGGTTATTCTTAACGAAATTAAACTAATGTTGTTTTACAGTGCTTCTGCGTACTCGTTATTTTTAGTTTTCTTTTCTTCTGGCATGTACATGCTGATTTTCTCCTGAACCAGATCTCGATAAGACATTTTATATATGATTATTTATGAAATATGAAACTAAAACAAAACTTATTATAAGACATTTTATATATTATTATTTATGAAATATGAAACTAAAACATAACTTATTGAAAGTATAAACAATAAAATAATACCATAATATTTTGCCTAACGACAGTAAAAGAATTACTCTAAAATACTACGAAATCATACACAATACCCTACAGCAACAATACCCTATAAATTAAATACTATAAAAAGGAACTTAAATATTATATGTAATCTAAAAAGTATTATCAAGATGATAAAAAGAATTATAAATATTCTGAAAAAAACAAATTTTAAAAGTAGTTCGCTGAGCACAACCGTTACGTAGGGCGCCGCGGATCATGGTATCTTGCAGAGCTAACAGGAGCCACCGCCCTTAGGCCGTGTCCCCAGTAGGCAAACTGTTAGCGGCCGACTGAGTTGCAAGACTGAGAGATCGACGCTGCAAACTGCGTATTTTTTGTGACTTTCACCTTCAATAACTTAAGCCTATTAATATCCCAGGTAAAGTCCCAAAGAAAAAAAAATTAAATACTAGGCAGAATACGTAGCTCTCGGTTTTGAAAGTTCCTGACTTTTTACTCGTGTTAACTTTTTGCTTCAGCTACCGTCACAATGTGGTCCGTCTGGGAACCTTGATGAACGATAACGAGCTGACATCCCTGGATCGGGCGGTCAGGGCGACGGAATGGGTCCCTATCGGATCGCCTAATTTTTTGTACGCCTAATTTGTAATGGCACCCAAACGAAAAGCCTAAAATTTTTTCGCCTAATTTCACTCTTCAGAATTGTGTTTGCCCTAATTTCACTTCGCCTAACTTTTTATCGCCACATTGTCATTTACCAAATGCGTTATTTGGCAGAACAATTCGTAATCTCTAAAGTTTACAATTCCTAAATAATAATTCGCACAAAATTAAAAATCATAAAGTACAAAACATGATGATGCAGCATAACATGCAGCGTGCAAGCAGGCATGCATCATGCATAGTTTCCGTCACGGCTTCGGCGCTGCGGGGCTCCGGCGGTCCCACGCGAGCTTTGCGTCGCAGCTGGTTTTCGCTCACCACCGAGGCTTTGCCTTGCGGGCCGCCTCGCCCCTCCGCGCCTACGCGGGCTTATATTGCACTCTAGGGTAGGGCAGACAAGACTACGTGGAGTCGGGTTTGCAGCGATTCGCTTCTGTCAATTTATTATTTTTCTCAATAAAATTCTATGTTTTTATTCCAATACATTATTGGCACATTTCATTTTAGATATGCTAAAATAAGAGCTTTTATAAATTTGCGAAATAATCGTTATGCCAAAATAAAGTTATGCCAATATAGTTTAGGCTATTTTACATTAGACATTCTAAAATTAGGCCTTTCAATTCTTAGGCTAAACTATAATGGTGGCAAAACTATTTTTAGGCGAAACAATAATTGTACGTTTTAAGTTTAGGCCAAAACGGTTTGGCCAAACCATATTAGGACAAACAATTTTAGGCGAACCAAAGGGCACCCCGACGGAATACGTCATCAGGCATTGTGGCGCCAAGCATCTTCGGTCACCCGCAGCGGACATGACTCAGGGCGAATACCTTCAACTGGACTTATTAGTGCCTATTTTGACATGTGCCACTACTGTAGCCTTTATTATCACTTACTCTCTTTCAGTAGTACTGCGTAAATTGTGGAGTATAATTGGCAATAGGCTCGCCACCGATTATGTGGGACAAACAATATAATAAACTGAAGTGTAATAGGGTAGTTGGTTACGTTAATCCAGCTGATAAGTGTAAACGGCAATGGCATTCTTTTTTTTTGAAAATAAGTTAGGAAGTGTTATTAACCTTTTTTTTTTTTTACGTTGGTAACAAAATGCATTTACGCACTGCCTTCCGGCCAAAGGGGGACCGAAAGGGGGTGTGGGACTCACTACCGGCAGACACGACCGCCAAGTAATACCCACTAAAAATCTTCCGACGACGCCCGCCGCTTGTTGAGAAAGAGGCGAGGGCCAGTACCTGGGTTGCAGCTTCTGACACCCCGCCTGCGGCCAACATCCCCCGGACCAAAACCGGGACGACCTCCTCAGAGAGGCGCAGAAGTGTTATTAACCTGTCAATATTGAAAAAGTGGGTGTGACGTGTTGGTGTTGGTGTGATCGCGCATTGGCCAGTCACACCAACTTTTTCATTACCCTCTCGTTGTTATCGTTTGAATTAAATCCGCTAGCGAGGTGAATACAAGCTTTTGACTTTATTACAAGCCGCATAATTTGTGACTAGCGTAAATTCAATGTATGGTAATAATTTTTTTTTACATATTGTCAACTAATAACCGCACCGCTGGTAATGTGTAACTCTATTGGAAGCGGGTATTGAAAGGTAACCCTTACCGTAGGAACTTTATGAAATAAATAACTTTTTACTTTCACTTTACTTTTAATTGTTCGAAAGACCTTATATTTGGTAATCCCCGCTATTGTAATTTTTAATTTTCATTTATTTGCATTTAAGTGAATCTAAGCTTCGTGATTTCACTGTCGTAATATTTAGTTTTTATTTCTTTTTATTTTGCTTTGACTTTTTCAAGTGCTATGTAATAGTTATGAAATAAATAAATTTTTACTTTTACTTTACTTTTTATTGTTCGACTTACAATATATCGCATAGTATTTCCAACAGTTTATAACTTTTATCAATATAAAAAAAATTGACAAAATGAAAATTGGAGGCAGTAGGCGAAATCTGAAACAAAGAGTTGAATAAATAACATTATTATTTTCTGCCAATTAAAACAATTATTTAGTTACAAGATAAGTATTATTAAAAACTTGTGTTACGGTAACGAAATAACGGGTAAACGTACATACATACTATTTTTTTATGTAAGTACATACTTAATACACAAAGGAAAACACCCAGACCAGAACTAATATTCATGTTTATGCACACAACGATTTGACCTGTGCGGGAATCGAACCTACGACCTCAGAAGCGAAGTACTCGGCACCACGCTGTATCAGTCGTCAAAATATGGTAAAATTTTGGTATTCCAACACCATTGTCATTGGGCAATATTCAGACTTTATGCAGATGGCAGTACATGTACATGAGTGGTACATGGGACATTCGCGGCAAAGCAAGTCGATATCTTGGTGCATAGGCAAAACCTGGCTGCCAAAGTAAACTGGACTCTCGAGCGTGTCTCTCAGACCTGAAAACCTGGTCGAGTACAACTACTACTAACTACAACAACTGGTACCTTTGCATGCGTTTTCTAGCTTCAGGTATGCTGTCGTCCTTTTCATTTAGTACATATCTTCTGCATCCCATCACATGGTCTGGCAGTGTTTTCTCCCATCTGAAATAATGACAATATATTCCAGAGCATTGCTTACAACCCTTTAAACGCTTTCTTGAAATGATCAAAAAGCATTTTGTTATATCAATGGGTTCGCGGGCTACGGTTGGGATATGGTGGAGCAAAGATATCAGCAAGTGATGGATTAAAAATATCTTTGTAACAATTCCCGCTTTACTATAATTTTCCGAAAAGTCGAGAAACTATTCAACACGACACGTGTTTCGCCCTTACACAGGGCATCTTCAAGTAAGATAGGAGCCTCAGAACAACGATGTCTTCACGACCAACGCGTTTTCAAGTGCTATGTAATAGTTTAATGAAATTTGATATTTGACTTTAAATGGCTGAAATGATAATGCTGACTTACTCGATCGCTTTCGGGTCCAGATTAAAGAGAGCAGCGTCTGCTGGAGAGAGGCGCATGCGCAGCCGTTTAATGTTGGGCGCCAAGAACGAGAACGAATTCGTCATGAAGTAGTGCAGCATATCGTTCATCTCGCTTATCCGATCGTTTACAACAATTAAGTTCATTCTGTAAGCAATGCAAAAATTATATAATTTTATTGTTGGTTAATAAGTGTATGTAAGTGTGTGTAAGTTATATTGGCCGTTATTACACCTTACGTCAAGCCAGCCTGGGCCCAGGCCCAATCAACCTCGGCCGGGTGGAGGTGCCATGGCCAGACATTTGTTTCCGACGTAGTTTGCCGGTTTTCGTAAATCGAGGCCGTACCAGCGTAGGCGACATTCTTGCAATTTATGTGCAATGTCACGAACATGAAGGCTGCCGCGGATGCGCTAGTTTTTGACGCGGTCCTTCCGCATAACTCCGCACATCCAGCGCAGCATTTTCATTTTCGTGACACGCAGCGCTTGTCTCGCTCAAGCACACTCGTCATTAAGTAACCGGCATTTTGGGGTCACAAATGACACCGTGTATGGTCACGCCACTTAGCCCAAGCCGCAGAAATGCGTGTTTTGCCGTCGCAATTTCACCGGACGCGCGAAATGCAGATCCCAGTTACATAGTGGTCCGTTTGCTCGACCATGTTTCCATCCATGCAGACGGGTGTGGGATCTGTCGTGTTGCAGGCCAGGTTTTCGACATATTTAATTGCCGGCCGCCCTTCTCAAGTGATTCCACATGTTCAAGTACAGAACAAAGAAATACCTAATAGTATGTTCGTAACTCCTTCATTTGAATCGGATATTAAACAAATCATTAAATCATTAAGACAAACCAATTCTACGGGCTACGATGAGCTCAGTACTAAAATAATAAAACTAAGTGCAAATTTTATAGCAGCACCTCTTTGTCACATAATAAACAGATCGTTTGAGCAGGGGATGTTTCCGACTCGTTTGAAAACATCTGTAATTAAGCCTCTATTTAAAATTAAAAAAAAAAAAATTCATATTCATTTATTCAAGTTTGGCTCAAAAGAGCTCTTATGAACGTCAAAACTTAAAAACTAGCGCGCCCATTCACTGCGGGCGGGAGCTTGATCGTAAAAGAACGGGCAAGAAAATCGTCAAGGTTAGTTTTTTCTCCCGCCAGTTACAAGAATATGTACTTAGTAGTAAAACAATTTGACAAATCTACAAAAACATGACAATGTGTTCTGCAGTCACATGATTTAAAAAAGAAAATAACTTTTTATTTTAAGTTATACGAGTATGAGTACGAATAAACATAGTAGACATGAGCAGACCAGTCCTCACTGGTGGCACCCGTTCACGAGTATGACGCATGAACCAGCCATCGTTTCGCTCAACCATATTTTAGGGAACGCAACGACCCGACGCATGACGCCACCACCGCAAAGACATTTGAGTGAGCATGACATACTCAAGCTACAGGATAAACAAATTTTAACAAAAATAACATTATATTAATTAAATGTGCTGCAAACCACAAATATTTTTGGTCTTATGAAAGATATCATTTACAGCAATTCAGTCTTAATATCTATAAATCTATAAGCAATTCAGTCTTAAAAAGGGTAATCCCACTATTGTGGACAACTATCGACCGATCGCACTAATACCTACCTTTTCAAAAATATTCGAGAAGGCGATGTCAAATAGATTAATAAGTTTTGTCGAAACGAATCGAGTGTTTACATCCAGACAATTTGGTTTTAGGCGTAATAGCTCGACCACTTTAGCTTGCTTCTCGTTGATAAAAGAGATTACGGAGACTATTAACAATGGGTCGGCAGTTTTAGGGCTCTTTTTAGATATGAGCAAAGCGTTTAATTTTGTTTGTCATAGCCGATTACTCAATAAGCTGCAGCGTTATGGTATTAGAGGCCCAGCGAACGATTGGTTCAAATCCTACTTAACGGACCGAGAACAATATACCGAGGTGACAAAACTGGTGAATAACGGGAAAACTCCGGTTCAATCATCGCGGAAAGTAGATACGTCGGGCGTTCCACAGGGCAGTGTGTTAGGACCCTTACTTTTTAATTATACATAAATGACTTGCCAGATGCACTAAATCAAGACTGTATTCTATTCGCTGACGACACGACCCTATCAATAAATTGCAAAAATAAAGATACATTAGAATATGAGGGTAATGAGGAACTAAAGAAAGTTGTTCAGTGGTTAAAAGACAACCACTTAAAAGTGAATTTAGAGAAAAGTTGTGTTGTACATTTTCACTCATAATAGGTTGGGGAAAAAGTCTTTTCGTATTTTTGTATGAAAAGTCAAGACATTTTTTTCAAAGTTTATTTACATTTATTTACAATATATATGTACCGTTTTGTTGAATAACTTTCTGCCATTTTGTGGGCAGAGACATTATCCCGTTACTGTAGAAACTTTGGGACTTCTGATCAAAAAAACGGGACAAATAGTTTTGGCAGTCCTCTCTTGAGGTCAACCTTACAGAACCTAAAGAATTCTGCAGAGACCGAAACAGGTGAAAATCTGAAGGCGCAAGGTCAGGGCTATATGGTGGATGCACTAGGACCTCCCAGTCGAACTCTCTTAATTTTTGCTGAGTGGCTAAAGATGTGTGTGGTCTAGCGTTATCGTGATGAAAGACCACACCCTTCCTGTTGATCAATTCCGGCCGTTTTCTCTCGACTGCTTCCTTTAATCTCATCAGTTGCTGGCAGTAAAGATCAGAATCGATGGTTTTGCCGGGCGGTAAAAGCTCATAATAAACAATGCCCTTCCAATCCCACCATACACACAGCATCACCTTATTTCGTGTTAGGCCAGGTTTGGCCACAGTCTGTGAAGCCTGGCCAACTTTCGACCACGACCTTTTTCGCACGTTCTTGTCGTACGTGATCCACTTTTCATCGCCAGTTATCAATCTCTTCAAAAACGGCTCGGTTTCATTACGTCTCAATAATGAATCGCAAATGAGTACACGGTTCATTAAGTTTCTTTGAGTGAGCTCGTGTGGCACCCAAATATCGAGCTTTTTTGTATAACCAGCTTTCTTCAAATGGGTCAAAACTGTTTTGTGGTCAATTCCCAGTTCTTCAGCTACATCGTAACTACTAATATGCCGATCTTGCTCCACTCTTTCAAAAATGGCGTCCATTTTATTCGTAACAGGGCGACCAGAGCGAGGTGCATCTTTAACATCAAAATTTCCGGACTGAAAACGTTTGAACCAAATTTGTGCTACTCTTACTGACACTGCATCAGGTCCATAAACATCACAAATTTTTTTCACTGCTTGAGTTGCATTTTTGCCTTTTTTATAATAAAATTTTAAAATGTATCGATTTTCTTCATTAGATTCACTCATTTTTACGGAGAGAAAAACAAATGAAAAATAGCGGGAAACAACTTTTTTTTATTTTTTTCTTTTCTTTATAATGGAACCTTTTTAATGTTACCAAAACCAGCCAGACACAAATAGTACAGTCAAAAAAAATTTATAATAAGTTTATACCTACGTTATGCGAAAAGACTTTTTCCCCGACCTAATACAATAATCTAACAAAAAAAATTGACATCAAATTTATGAACGCATCAGTACCGCAAGTGAATTATACAACTTTTTTAGGGATCACTATTGACAAAAACCTTAACTGGAAAGAACACATAGACAAAGTTTGCACTAAATTAGATTAATTCGTGTTTGCTCTTAGATGCTTACGATTAGTAGCAAACCGGGAAACTGCCTTGACAGCTTATCATGGATACGTGTCATCTGTGCTACGATACGGCCTTATTGTCTGGGGAAATTCCGTCAATCTTAATAAATTATTTATAGCACAAAAAAAATGCGTAAGAGCGATTTGCGGAGCGGATTATCTTGACCACTGTAAGCCCCTTTAGAGATCTTAATATCTTACCACTACCCTGTCTATATATATATGAAATTTGTATGTTAATAAAGAAAAATCCTGATCTGTTTCCTCTATATGATACGGTCAATAATAAAACAAACACTAGACACCAATATAAACATAGACTGTATGTACCAGCGAAGGAACTGAAACTATACAGCAGCAACACATTTTGCATGGCTATTAAGGTGTACAACAGATTGCCTACTGAATCAAAAGATTTGCCTGTAAATAAATTTAAGCAAATATTATTTAAATTATTAATTAAGGAATGTTTTAAAAGATGTAATTTATTTAGTATTAGTTGTAATGAGGACTTAATGTAAAATGTGATTTATTTAATTGTAATGTGAACCGGAATGTACATCTAACATTTCCACGCCGACGGTGGCAGAATATGCCGATCATCATAATTTTGTAACACCATATTGGATACCATATTCTTGGAAATAAATGAATTGAATTGAATTGACGCGTCGCACCAAACGGCTCTTATCTGCATCTGCTAGCGCGATGTCATCGGCGTACATAAGTGGCCACGGGGGCATGCACATCTCGGATGCTTTCGGACAGTGCGTCCAGTATCACGCTGAACAGGAACGGGCTAAGGACGGAATCCTGGCGGACTCCAACGGTCACTGAAAAATGTTTCGTGTCACCATTATTCGATGGGGACTCCATCGTTTCCAACAGGAATCTTCATGCGACGAAGAGCATTGCGCACTTCTTCTAGCCTTATCGGTAGCACAAGTCTTTGATTCGGAGGGAGGTCCGGTGGCTGCACCATTTTATACTGCATATTCAGCAGCTCGTGGAAGTATGAGCGCCATCTCTCCTTCACCGCGAGGTCCTCGCATAAGAGTTTGCCTTCAGGATCCTTGACAGAGCGGCTTTGAAATATTCTGTGCCGCTTTGATGATCGCCTGGAACGAGACAACGTGTAAATGAGCTTTTGCCCCTCAGACGTTTCCAGCTTCTCGTAAAGTGGTTGTAAATTGACACACCTGGCTCTGGCTACGGCTCTCTTTCTGGCAGTTTCAGAAGAGTTGGACGCTTGCCATGTTTAAAGAGTGCTTTCTTCACCCTAGTCTCCCTCTGGACTGTGTCATACCACCATCAAGTTTCTTTGTCACCTTTGCGTTAACCCAGCACACTTGTCGCCGAGGCGAGCATCTGGGACTTGGCTTCGTCAAGCACCCATCATCTGATTTGGCGTTGACAGCGCCTCGGGCCTATGTCTTTGGACTTCACACAGAGATCCATATAACAAGAAGACGGTGTTATGCATTGCGACTCTCGCCGGGTATGACCTTGCAATTGGCCACTTGCTGATGTTGTGTCTCCTAGTAAGTGGAGTTCCTCCCGCTCCTGAAGGTGATCGAGGACAGGTTTCTTTTTGAAATACGTGTTCACGACGGCAAGGTCGACTGCGGCACACGTACGTAGGATCTCTTCCCCTTCCGTATTCCGGTTCCCGTATCCAAAGCCTCTGTGAGCACGCTCAAAATCCACCCCCATCACACCACATGGCCGTTCAGATCACCACCCAAAACGACACCCTGCGACAACGGAAAGCCACGAAGCACGTCACCGAATTTGTTCAAGAACGATGTCTTATCGGCATCGCTACAACCGACCTGCGGCGCGTATGCACTTATTAAGTGGGTACGCCCTCGATAAGCACTCGATGGGCAGGTATATGTATATTTCCTTTACTAAAGAGAAGCTTTATTTCGCCGTGCATACAAACTAACAAGGCCCCATAAGGGTCAAGTTACGCTAACAAGTTGTATTTTTAACCATTGAAGTTTATTTAAGAACAAAATTGTTTAAATAGGCCAATATTTGTAAGGAAGAGTACGTAAAAATATTGAATAGGCCATCAGTCTTCATGTTACGAATAAATATTATGGTTTGGGTTTGGTTATCTTTTAGATATCATCTGATTTTGCAATCCGATCCGATTTTTATCTTACTTGTATCGACCCATTAACGGATCGAAAGCTTTTGTATCGATACAAAAATCGAGTGGATCGCATTGCTTTGTATCGATCCACACAAATATTGGATCGGATCGAACACCCCTATTGTAACGGAGCATTAATAAATAGATAAGTAAACTAAACATAACAAAGTTTGTAACATATTTAATACCTTTTTTCATTGTAACCGAACAGTCGCAAAACGCCCTCGGCGAAATACAGCGGCACAGTCTGCTTTAAAAACTTGATGAATTTATATGCCGCCCTGTAACATAGAAAAATAAAGTTCCTGTAAAAGCATGAACTACAATTATGTAAAATAATATGAACTTCCTCATTATATTAATTCAAATGAAAATTATTTTTAAAAATCAATTTATACAGGCCGAAAGACAAGGTTGCTTTAAATATATGTAAGACTTGTCCTGTGTGGGAATCGGACCCACGACCTCAGGAGCGGAGAGCGGGTATACTCGCCTTCACGCCATATTAATCATCAAGGCTATATGGCCCCTGACTAAATGCTTATCTGCCGTAATAATACGTAATGATGATTGATGATTAGTAATTTAGGTACGGGACTAATGTGTTAACGCGCCTTCCGAAGCATGGACTCCATTGATCTTGAGAGGGTCTTCTCTGGGTCCGTCTCGACTACACGCATCGAGTATAAGGAACATACACCTATAGTTATAGCAAGGTTTATCTCCAAATGGGATATTCATATAGACATGAGACTATGTATGTATGTGGGTAACAACAAAAAAGTCATCAAGTTATATCGATATTCATTAGTGCTCAATGTGATCCTTAATTAAATAAAGCATTTTTCACTTTCATTTGTTTATCTATCGAGGCCATTAATTAGTATTATTTAAATTTCCCCAATTTCATTGAGCGCCTGTCAACGCGAAATTTGTGTGGCACTTCACATTAAAGCCTCTATGCTGCGGAAAGCAATATAAACAGTTGGTCCTGATTGTAAGTGAAAGATCCAAGATAAAGGTTGTACAAAAAGAATTCATAACTTTTTTCGTAGGGCATCCCCGTGAAAAAATAATGCATATTTTTAGGACACATAACGCCAAAAAAAGCTATATTGTCCATCTATTTTGGCATCACAAGTAGTAGTAGTACAAGCAGTTCGTCACATTATGTAGATGGGCGTGATGCTTTAAGTAACACATTGCTTGCACTTACGAATATTTAAATCATGCTTTATTGCATCTGTAATTGTTTAGTTAAGTTTCGTTTCATATAATTATGTTACATTCTGTCGTAAATAACGTCGCTGGTTACGAAATGAACAACATCTAGTTACAGCCTTTTTAACATTATATGTTCTGCAATTGTTTGTTGTCCTAAATATAATAAAATTAATAATGCAACCATGAATCAAGTTTAACGTACCTGATATTTATAAACTTGAGATCGGGTGGGTATACCGCTTTGGCAGATGGAGCTTCTATTCCTGTCTTGACAATCGTCTGTCGCATTGCTTCCCATGTCGTCGGATTCTCTGACGTGCTGCAGTTGTACACTCGAACATCTGATGGACTTTGACAAACATTTAAATCGTACCATATACCGTATCGTATAGTGTTAGTAATAATTTTCTTCAAACAATAAAAAAAAACTATATAAGTAAAACTTAACGCCCATAAAATCCATGGGTTTAAGATAACATAAAAACTCTTGATTGGAGCCCGTACTAATCTGATTTGAGTCATCAAATTTATATATAAAAACGAAAGTGGTCCTAGTTACACTTTACATAACTCAAGAACGGTTGAACCGATTTGGCTGAAAAATTGTGGGGAAGAAGCCGAGAAGCAGGAGACAGACATATGATATACTTTTTCCACTAGGACGTGGTATAACAAAGAGCAACTGACATGGAATAATAAAACGCAAAAGGAACTGTTATCAACAGATAAATGAAGTTACAAGTTACTTTTCACTTTCCCGCATCGCAGGCAGCCGTTTGTATCTCATAAAATATCATAATTTCATAATTACTTATCCACTGCAATATCCCAGGCTACAGCAATGAGAGTGTCGACTGCTATATCCACTGGTAGTAAATCAGCTCGCGCTTCGCCTGAGCATTCCAGCACATGAAGGCAACCTTGGAGTGCCGCCGCCGACACGCCGCTTGGACCATTGTGGCCCTCTACCCATCCGGGGAACGGGTCACGGTGCGATGATATCACTGGGACATGAACAACAACACATAACATTTAATACAACCGGCACACAGTTTATCGACTCCATATAAATGGTGGGACATAGGACAATGAATCCCATATTTATATATATCGCTACAGATTGCTTTATCTAGAACTAAATTATTTATTTATTTGTATTAGTCACACGGGTCTGGCCCAATTACAATAACTAACTCAGTGAGTAATTTAACATGCATAAATAGTGTAATTAGAATTCATAATAGAATTCGTTTCTGAAGGTCGAGCTCGACAGATGTCCCAAACCCATCATGCAGTCCCCGAAATGTAAGACGATATTTTACCATCAACCATTGACAAAAGCAACAAATGCTTTACGTTTGTGTTTCCACTGTAGGGTTTAGTTCGCAAATATTGAGGTCCATTTTCTATTTCGCTGAGAACATTAAAAAGTCGAAAAGCTTTTTTCATTCTGCCAGACAACTTCTCCGTGTTCTTTTGTCAATATTAAAAGTACCATGCTGGCCATAATAACTTTGGCTGAACTGCCAGACCGCCTTTTTTTTGTTAGTATTAACTTTAATCAGAAGCACCTAAGAATCCTCACTTGCTTTCTAATACCAGCTGTTGATGTTCATCAACAATCGTATCCGTTAAAGATTCCAGAAGTATGTTTCAACCAGTGAGGTCCAACAAAGCTTGCAAACGGATTTTCGCTGATTTTTTCTCTTTTCTGGATAGCATTTATTTTCTTCTTCTGTAGATAATAGTAACTAGGATATTTGGATATACCCTCTCTCATATTCAATTCTCTAAGAGTAATATATGGCCACTTGGACTTTTTGATCACGGATAATGCTAATGTCTTTATTGCTGGAAATTCTGTTACTGAATTATGTAACTGCCCATTAGTCAACTTTTTTATATTCAATACTATATCAGGATTTTCTAGTATATGTTTTAATACTTCAGCAATTTCCTCGTCTCCAGTTGATTTAAATGCAGCGACTGCTAGTTCCGTAGCTTCATTATTTGTACGCACTCGAACACCCTCTGATAAACGCCTCCGCTTCTGCTGATTACTAAGATCTTTAAATGGTTTTCTCTGAGTTACTTGAGTGGTGGTAGTTGCATCAATAATGGATAAATCTTAATTCGTGGACCGCAATCAGATTGACACCAGGACCAAGTAGCCAAGTAGAAGGGATACATTAATTATGCAAACCTGCCTCCATACTAAGACTTGAACCTCAGAAGTTTTAAACTTGTGCAGCAGTCTGCACAAGTTTAAAACTCTTAAATATTATGCCTAGGCTTTTAACATATTGTTGGACGTTATTGATATTGTGGTAGCGTTTGGTTTATGATAAATAAGTTAGAAAGGCAGACGTGTAGTGATATAAATTTGCAAGAGCCACATCTAAGTAGAAATTAAACTCCTCAGATAGTCTTTTTGATACAGGAGTTAAGTCAAAGCCATGGATGTTCTAAACGATGAAAAGTGTGTAGAAAAAAAATCACTAATAACTTTAAATTTTATTAGCCGTACCACCAATCATGGATCAGTGTAGTGGTGGATGTCGTGAATCCCTCTCACCTTAATATGTGAGATGAGCGTAGAACGTTAATTGACAGAGATCTTACAAGGGCCTGGGTAAATTTTATATAGATTGTGTAACACAGATGCATTCCAACATATTATTGTAAAAAACCTACCAATTGTGGGCCGAAAAATAGCCAGCGGGTATTTTCCGTGAGCACGTTCCGACACTTTCACCTCTGCCATCGCTTTGGTGTATGTATAAGAATTACGTTTGGGGACGATAAATCTAAAAAAAGAAAAACCAAGAATAAGAATACTAGTAAAGACGAACTATCGTAATAAATAACCAACAGTGGAGTAAATAATAATAAAATTTGCCTTTTACAAGAATTTGGTGAATTAGACGATGTGCGTAATTATTGCTTTGCTCCGTGCCTCGGAAAGCACGTTAAGCAGGAGTGATTAGGAAGTCAGTGCCTACTAAAATTTTGATAGCTGGTTGAACCATAGAATGATGTTTCCCTTTGGGTTGTGGAGGTCAGACAGCAGTCGCTCCATGTAATAGTCTAATAGGGCCTGCTCTATGCTTAAGTCTAGGGCAACCGTGATAATGCTAGGATTTAATGATGTCAGTAAATTAGATTACGCTTATAACAACGAATCCACTATTGGCTGATTGACAAAGCAAAGAACTTAAAATTATATTTTTGATATTATGGTATTTTAGGATGTGTTCTTGTAATTGAATTAAAGCCCTCTTGTAAAGAAGGCGGTTTAGCGGAAACATAAATTATGATAAAGGATTACATTATGAGAAAGTCTTTTATTATTTATTGCATATTCAATCATTTTCCTTTAAATAGTGGGTTTAGGTAGAAAGCTACTCTTTTGTTAAAATTTTGGCACATCGATTGCAGCGATAAGGCACAGATCTGTTTGCCGATGTTCTTTAGCCGAACTATTTAGACGTTCAGGCCGAAAAATTTAGATATTACTTTTATGCAAAAACCTACGTGGTTTTTTTCTTTGCCACAATGTTTTGTCATCTAGTTTAAGCTTTGTTAATTGGTAATAAAAGAAAAAAAATGTTGAAATATTACAAGCCAACGAAAGAAAGTAAAAAGTTCAGGGATTTCCCAATACTTGTTGTTTTAATGTCTATTCCTAAATCAGCGACCTCAACTTTGTCAATGTAGGGGAAACCGAGCAAACTCATATTTAAATACTTAGTATTGTATTTCTGCGTATATATCTAAGACACGAAATGGCATTTTAGCAGGCCGTCATGAGCCGCAGAGAGTCATGGCGACTCGTGTTGCTAGGGGGTATCGCACCATCTCCCATGAGGTGGCATGCGCGCTCGCCGGGTCTCTTCCGTGGGACCTCGACGCGGAGGTTCTCTCGGCGGTGTTCTGGCGTGGCGCGCAATCCCGGAGCCAGGGTCTCCGCCCCGCACCGGACACTGTGGTGCGGTGGCGTAGAGATGCTCAGACGCAGGCTCTGGGCGCATGGCGGCGGCAGCTCTTGAGGAGTGCCGAGGGTGCCGAAGGTTTGAGGCGCCGTATCCTCAAGGCGGTCGGGCCTATCTTGGAGCGATGGGTCTGCCGTCGGTGAGGGTCAATGTCCTTCCGGCTCACGCAGGTGCTTTCCGGGCACGGTTGTTTCGGGAAGTATCTGTTTGACGTCGCCGGGGGGGAATCGACCCGGTGCTGCCACCAATGTGACTGCGCAGTCGACACTGCGCAGCACACGTTGGTGGAGTGCCCAGCGTGGGCGGGGCCGCGGGCGACGCTTACCGCGGCCCTGGGTGTGCAGCGAGACGGCGTGGGATGCGATGGCCTCCTTCTGCGAAGTGGTGATGTCGCAGAAGGAGGCCGCGGAGCGGGAGAGGGAGCGGGATCCGCTCTCTCTCCGGCTACGCCGTTGGCGCAGCGGGCGGGCAAGGAGGGCCCGTCCAGCCGCGCCTGGAGGGTCTTAGGCGGCTGGGGCAGGGGGCCCCTTCCGTCTAGCTATAGACCCTCCCAGAAGTCGGCCAGTTACGCCATGGCTGCACAAGGAGGTAGGAGGGGCGCGACACACTGCGCTTCTCTGAGGAGGTCCGCCCGGTTCTCATCCGGGGGACGTTGTTGGCCGCGGGCGGGGTGCCAGAAGCTACAAACCCAGGCCCTGTGTGGACGAATCATCTTTCCTACAACTATATAAATTCTTTTTAGATAGTCGTAGCAAGATTTCTGCCCTCCCCAAAAGTATACATATACGTGACATTTTTTATGTAAATGTGATAGAATAGATGGGCTCACTTCGAAGTTTCGGCATCATCTCCTTTATACTGCAGTGCCTCCTCAATCATAAGCGGCAGCGGGCGCGGTAGCGGGTACACGCGCTCTTCAACCACCGGATGCTCCGAGTTGCTGAACGCCGTCGATACGTGCACAAACGACTTTAAACAAATGTAAAACATGAAACAACTTAAGGTATGATTTAATTGTTTGTCAGCGACAGACGTAAATTTAAAATGTATCTAAAAACAGGTCAAGCGTGACTCGGAATTAAAAAGGTAATTTATCTTCTAAACCGAATATAATTTCTAAAAGGCACTCCTTCACCAGGAGCTCTTTTTCTTCTTCATCTTAGCGTTATCCTGGCTGCTGCCTTACGGGCCCGGGGTCCGCTTTCCTACATCTTCACCTCCACTTCGCACGGTCTTCGGCATCCTACTCTAATCTCCTAATCCTAATGGCATTGTAATAGGTACTACACTGCGCTTCGCGATACTGGGTTCTGCTTACCGTCTGTGGTTTAAGGTGTTCCTTTACCAGGACCATTTGCCTGTAACGTAATATTTCAATTTTCCGTTTTTTTAGTTGATTGAAAAGCATGGTCCAGTAACTATTAAAATTCTCCTCAAATTACCGTCTACTGATTATGAGTGTTTCGTCGCAGAAAGTATTATCGCAAAGTGTCCACTGTTCTAAAACATATAAGGATCTAAGTTCCCACATTTGTTGATTACCAATACAAGCAATTTAGTCAAGCTCTTAAGGATAAATTACAGAATTTTGTTTGAAACTTAAAATATGTTTTAAAAAATATTACGCAATAACAATCAGAGGAGGCTTATAAGCACATATTAACACTTGAAGTGCCGAAACTTATGATCCCCCTGTCATGTGCCACATGCACTTCTCAGATGATTTATTACTAGTGCAATTTGACTTGACCTGACACCATGTACATTTTTATTGTCTTTCTGGTATGTTTGTTTTCTGGATTTTTACAACAATGGCTGTTTTTCTATTCATATTCCTCTCCCAGTTGCAATAAAAAGTTTCCACGTTTAATTTTGCTGTTATTGATCATTTTAAATAAAACCTATGCGTTTATAGCCGCCAAATCTAACAGGTTGTAAATGTATGAACTGGCCAACGTCTAGATGCCGCCTTTATTGTATATTTCTTGCTCATCGAGTCTACAACATCTACTCCATATTTTGTGCTGTTATAGAATAGCACTGTTTCCAGTTTTCTCTTTGAACTAGAACGTATTGTTATATCTAGATGCATAGTGCTGAGTATTAGAACATTTTTATTTGGCTTATTTAAAGTTGTGTCACCAGTTTTTAGGGCTTTAATATTGGCGGGACAAAAATGACCCGGCGCCAATTCTAGGTAAGTAGCATATAATATTATTTACTTTAGTTTTTACTCCATAGAAAACATATTGATATAATTAAATACAATAAATTATAAAAAGTCATAAAAATCACAGTAGTTGAGTAGAAAAAATATAAAGTTAGACACGATACAATTTGCGGGTGGGACAAAAATGGAACGCTGGCGCTTCTAGTGTTAAGCAATTAAGCATTTTTAGGCTTTAAATGAAAAAACTCCTTTTAAAACATTACTCAATGTAATTGTACGCTCGTAACTTTTTGGTGATTCAGTCATTTTTATTGCAGGTGACATTTTGCGAATTAGACTTTTTGCACCGACACCATGAAGAGTAGCTCCAGGGGCCGTATCGCCTAACTTACTGGTAGTCAATTAAAAAATAAATTTCAAATTGATACTATCGTAGCGCCGAACACATGGAACACAATACAAGATGGCGTTCTCCATTTAGACATAAATTTTAAAGGATTGACGTGATATTTGACATTCTCTATCAGTGTTTTTATTTTAATTAGATTGTAAATTATTTATATTTACGTAAAAATGTGTCAACGAAACGCAAAACATAATCATTTATTCAATTGGTCGCTTTACTAGTCTGCCTATTGGTGTGTCACGGATTGAAGATCTTGAATAATCTATGGCTCTCGGCAGATTCCCGGTACGGATTGATAAACCTCAGAAAATTTAAAACTAGATGAAATTGATGAAATTCATTGAGCTAGGCGGCAGGGCCCCATGTTTATGAAAAAATTAAACATTCAGTGCAGTTGTACCAAATCTATGAATAAGTTACTCACGACCATGAGGGGAAGGCAATCAGCGATGTCAAGCAGGCTGTGAACGGCTAATACGTTACGTCTCGTCGCTACGGGGAGCCTCTCGGTAAATTTCACTGTGGCTGCAGAGTGGAAAATCACTGATACCTGCTCCAAACATGTATACTTATTAGTAACTGGTAAAAAGTAGGGTATAAATGAAATAAAGTGAAAAATTATTTATTTCAACATCACAAATTATAATAAAGAAATAAAAACCATACATAGGACCCGTACAAGTTGCATGATATCGAAAAATAGAAGCGAAATATATAAGAATATTATGGGAATTTGACTAAGCCTCTGCAGAGATCCCAAAGCAACATGCAGCAATGAGTAACGACCTCAATAATTCTGCACATCGTTCTTGGGATGACTATAGAGGTATACCTGAACTCAGCTTCTGAGGTAATGGGTAACAATGGCATGGTACTTTATTTATGCATAAACCCCAGGAAAGATGCAGCCAGATCTTTAAGAAAAGCAGACAATATAGTATGTCCTCTACACATCGATATTTATTGTATAGTTCACCTTCTTGGAGCGATGGGTCGGCCGTCGGTGGGGGTCGATGTCCTTCCGGCTCACGCAGGTGCTTTCCGGGCACGGTTGTTTCGGGAAGTATCTGTGTGACGTCGCCGGGGGGAATCGACCCGGTGCTGCCACCACTGTGACTGCGCAGTCGACACTGCGCAGCACACGTTGGTGGAGTGCCCAGCGTGGGCGGGGCCGCGGGCGACGCTTACCGCGGCCCTGGGTGGAGTCGCTCTCTCGCTGCCGACCATCATGCGAATGATGGTCGACAGCGAGACGGCGTGGGAGGCGATGGCCTCCTTCTGCGAAGTGGTGATGTCGCAGAAGGAGGCCGCGGAGCGGGAGAGGGAGCGGGATCCGCTCTCTCTCCGGCTACGCCGTTGGCGCAGCGGGCGGGCAAGGAGGGCCCGTCCAGCCGCGCCTGGAGGGTCTTAGGTGGCTGGGGCAGGGGGCCCCTTCCGTCTAGCTATAGACCCTCCCAGAAGTCGGCCAGTTACGCCATGGCCGCACAAGGAGGTAGGAGGGGCGCGACACACTGCGCTCCTCTGAGGAGGTCCTCCCGGTTCTGATCCGGGGGACGTTGGCCGCGGGCGGGGTGCCAGAAGCTACAAACCCAGGCACTGGCCCCCTGCCCCTTTTTCAACAGCGGTGGGCGTCGTCGGAAGTTTTTTAGTGGGTAGGACTGTGGTGGTCGCGTCTGCCGCAGTGAGCCCCACACTCCCCTCCCGGTCCCCCCATTGGCCGGGAGACAGTGCGTAAACACCATTTTTTTACCGACGATAAAAAAAAAAAAAAAAAAAAAAAGGTGCACCAGTTGCAAGTGAGGTTGGCTTGGGCCTCTTAGATCTTGGTAGGATCCCTATACGCCTATTTTGCATTTATGCTTCTATTTTACTTCATTATACAAAACATAGCTTACATTAATAGGTAAATATAAAAAAATTCCGTTATAGTATCTACCGGTTATCTACATGCTGTGCGAGTCGAAGAATATTCATTTTTAAGTGTGAGTAAAAACTAAGTCTGACCTTTTGCAACTGCTCGATAGAAGTATCATCGAGGCCGAGGTTTGGCAGCTCTATATCACCAGGGATAGAGTTGAGCTTGAGAAGCTGATCGGGATTCTTGCTTCGCAGAACGTCGAACACCTGATGGGATAATAACATTATTATCATTATCCAAGCAAGAGTCTCCTCTCATGTACCAAGGTGAGAGAGATTTGGCGTTTCACTGCGGATTGGCAAAATCAATTTGTGTCTGTGCTCTATAAGACAGACTGAGAAATCTTGAGAAAAAAACCACACCAGACAGATTAACTGTCAAATTTTATTAATTGCATTTTAAAGTTTCATTTTGATTGTTAAAATTCAACGAATATAAATCATCTTGTTGATCTGTAGAAAAAAATCTTAACGTTCCTTCTGCAGCACGAAAATGCTTGATAACACCCATCAAAGAATTGACCTCAGTTTCGTTGGACATTTCTAAACTTATATGTAAAACAATATAATCAAATCAATATATTGACGAGAATGTCATGTCTTTTACTTATTTATGTACGTTATTATTATGCAGCGAGGGGCTTAAAATGTTTTTTGAAATATATTTTTTGCATTAGACGACACAAAAAAAAACATTGGCTTGACGATTCGAAACGCAAAAGGCTGGACTAATAGAAACAAAATTATTAATTTTGCATTGCTTGACAAATCAGATCTACAACACGCGTTAAAAACACATTTGACCAATTGGAACTTTCTTGCTGCTTGAGGAATAAGTACCTGAATCAAAGAAGTGTATACTCCAAAAGCCACTCAGAATACATCTGTTGCTGAGATAGTAAAAAAAAGGAAATAGCTCTCTTACCCGCGCCTCCAATATTAGTAGTATCATAATTTACCCATAGAACAAAGATAAAACTGAAAAGGATTCAAAAAAGAGTTAAAAATTATTTAGTTTAGATGTCACCTAGATTATATTGCACTACTTACCTCAATTTTAAAACTTTATAAAAATAAACTTTTTTTAATATCTTATGGTTTACAAGACAATTTTTTACCGATTAAGGTGTTTTTCTTGCGAGTATACACTAACTTAGCATTAACTTAATCATCTGCATAATGTAGATAATGACTGTGTTTAAAGACCCTAGAGATATCGTTAATATACAGGGAAAACAAAAGAGGGCCCAAATGTGATCCTTGTAGAACTCCGGATGGCACAGGAAGGAACTGTGAGGTATATCCTTTAACGCAAACCGCCTGGCTTCTATCTTTAATGTACGATTGGATCCATTTTAGAAAACTTCCATGTACACCGGCTAGTGCTAGTTTATTAATAAGAATGCTGTGATTAGTTTCGTCAAAAGCCCGAAAAAAATCGGTATAAAATACGTCTACATGTTAGTTTTTCTCCAACGATCCTATCTATCTACGCTACTATTTTTAAAAAACCCATGTTGTTGAGGGGAGATAAAATAACGTGCACCAATTGCGATATCAGCGGTTTCTATTTTCACCAATCAAGGCAAACACAATGCTCGAAGGTGCCAATACGTTGAAATAGAAACAATAAATAACTTAAATTTAGTCTACCCTCACAAGAATTAAGTATTACTATTATTATTATAATACTAACTTTTGATATATGTATTGTATTCTAAGATAAGCATAGATAAGTAATAATATATTGTATGTTCCACAAATATATATATTTTTTGAGAATAATAAATAAATAAATAAAATCAAGAATAAAAAAGATGTCCACATCCGAACACGAAATGTCTGCGATACTGACTAATTTTTATTTGTTAGAATAAACAACAATTGAATTAAATTTCACAATTTAATTTTAGACCAACAAGATCCTAAATCAAATTGTTCTTTATGCATTAAATAAAATTATAGTCACCCGAGCTTCTTTAAGTCGTTGCAGTCGTTCATTAGGACAAACATCCTTCTTGGTCCTCATGAGGAGGTGTAATCGCCCGATCTCCGGACAAGTCGTTAGAAGACGCTCCACCAACATCTAAAACAAACGGACCTATTTTAAAATTGACGTAAGTATATGAGAAGGTTTATATCATCATCATTGTTTAAGTTAAAACGAAATCAGAATTTAGACGAAGTAAACAGTGCGATCTCGAAGGTGGTGCACTGGTTTGACGTTAACAATTTGCTATTAAATGGGGCTAAAACGAAATGTATTCAATTCGTGACGCCTAACGTCAGACAGGCAAACTCTACTATTATGGTAAAGGAGGATGAGTTGACCCTTGTGGATACTACCAAGTTTTTAGGGATTACTTTAGACTCTAAGCTACAGTGGGGCCCACATATTGGTGAATTGTCGAGTAGACTTAGCTCTGCAGCATTCGCGGTAAAGAAAATTCGCCAATTAACAGACGTTGTAACAGCTAGGCTAGTTTATCATAGCTATTTCCATAGTGTTATGTCCTATGGTATTCTTCTGTGGGGTTGTGCCGCAGACATTCAAACAATCTTTGTGCTGCAGAAGAGGGCTATTCGAGCAATTTATAATCTCCCGTGTGGACATTCACTAAGGGAAAAGTTTAAAGAAATTGGTATTTTAACAGTGGCCGGTCAATTCATTTATGATAACCTGGTTTATGTACATAAGAATACTGATCAATTTAGTAAGAAAAGCTGTGTACATAACCTAAACACAAGGAATAAGCATAAATTAGTTGTACCTGCCACTAGGCTCCAAAAGATAAACAAATCTTTTAAAGGTCAATGTGTGCGATTCTACAATAAAATCCCAAGCAACATACAGCAATTGAGCCTAAATAAATTTAAATTAACAATAAAACACAAGCTGTCTTCAAAGGGATACTATTCTATTAAAGACTATATGGCAGATAAAAATGCTTGGGATTAAGCTGCCTTTTCATACAGGCTATTCTAATATGAATGACTTGAAAACATAAATATTGTTAAGGTACATAACCTTAACTTATTGCATTGTATAGCTTCACAGACAAATGAAGATTGTATTTCTAGTACCAAACTAATGGACATATTTAAAAGAGCAAAGCCTGTGAGTTTCTTGCCAGTTCTTCTTACAGAGCGGTGGCTCGGAACTGGCACTTAGATTTACTTACACTTAATTATTTTTTGTTTTTAAATTGTTTTGTAGCATGTAAGTGAATCTAAGCTTCGTGATTTAGTGTAATATTTTTTCGATTGTTTTTTTTTTCATTTGTAATCATGACGTTTTCAAGTACTATGTATAATAGTTTATGAAATAAATATTTTTTACTCTACTTTACTTTACTTTATAGTTATTTTGGAACTAAGCAATTGGTGTAATTGTCAGGAAATATTTATAATTTTTTTTATGTTATGCGGCATGAAAACTTCTATCAGTATGACTCCACACACCTGCTTCCACCAATCCTGGGTTAGCGTGGTGGTGGTTAATCCCTCTTACTTTGATTTGGATTGCCCGTCCTTATGATGATATTATTATACCGTCAGGTTTTAAACCGGGTTCACAGAAATCAGTCATTGAGTGGGCGTTTCTGTGGCATTTGATTTTAGGCACGTCAAAATGCTGGTCCCGGTAATGTATTTAATTTCTTCAAAAGGGGTAATAAGCTGTAAATGATTACTTGTCAGATAAACAAGCTTGGGTTTAACATTCTCAACTTGTATTTGTGTAAATTGGAATAAAAAGTCAACCAGATTTTTGTCGTGACCATCACCCATTGTACAGGCTCAGATCAGTTTCACATAACATAATTACTTGACTGTGATTAAAGGTTCCCTTACTGGTACTTTATTGGTTACGGCTTTTGGGGAACCTTTCAATATCTTCAAATATTCACTGTGTGTTTTGTATTGTTATATTTTATTGATAATTTAAAAGAGCATAGCCTGTAAGTTTCTTGTCAGTACTTATTATAGAGCGGTGGCTCGGAACTGGCACTTAGATTCTAAGCTTCGTGAATATTTAGTTTATATTTTAAATTCTATTTTGTTTTGACGTTTTCAAGTGCTATATGCTTCGATCAACAATACAACTAGATAACGCATCACATACAAAAACAGAACTCAAACATGGCACCGAGTGACTATAGAATAAATAGATATAGGTATACCCTATGAAATGGAGCAAAACGACTTTTAGCTTTAATATTTTTTATCAAACTTACACCTTATCTGGAATATATAAAGCAAGCTTTTGTTTGTGTCAACATTCACTTACGCTTTTACGACATGAATGACAGAAAGCGATAAGAAATAGAAGTTCTTATCTAAACATTTTTTATACACATTGACTATTGTGTCTAAATTAGACTTTATTTGTTAACAAATAAGTTTAATAATAACTTAAAAAGTAAATCCATAGCTGCACTGTTCTGACACAACCAACTTATGGCAAACTCACGCGCCAACATTTGCCAATGTTGGCGCGTAGGTTGGCTTTACAAAGTTAATAGTGTAATGTTATTAAAAAGGCGAATATTTAATCTATTATATTATAAAATTATATTTACTTACCGAAAGTACGATATTCCGTCCGATACATTTTTTTTCGATAGTTATTTCCACAGTTTTTGAACACACACTGAGGCATTGTGGCACTTCCGCACGTTGGCGCAATCACAAGTGAACTAACTCGAAAATAAGACCCCACTTTGAAGTGAGGCGTTATTTTCTCGGCCGTTTTTAAGACTCTGACCCGTTATCTAGTTGTATTGTTGATCGAAGGCTATATGAGAGTTAAGCTGTGGTAGAAGTCTAATTGGGTTGCTTGAAAAATTCAAACAGCATGACGTCACTGTTAGAATTTTTCACGTGGTAGGGTATAAACCTTAATCCACTTAACCTTGGTACGAGAGAGATAAGATCCATGCTTAGTAGTGGACTTTATTAAGATAAGATTATTAATATGATGTTATTATCCTATCAGGTGTTCGACGTTCTTCAAATCAAGCATCCCAATTACCACTTTGAATTCAACGTAATCTTTGAAGATATTGAACTAGGCCGCAGTGATAAACGTCGATAATCTTAGGTGATGATTAAAGTGTTCTTTCTAGTTCTAACGCGCGTGTTAGCAGAACAAATAATTAAAAATTCTTACCTTTCCTATGAAGCCTGTACTTCCAGTGATAAAAACGTCCCGACCAGCGTAGAAACGTGGAATTAAAGGCACGTTAGTATTATCACCAAATTCTACCATTGTGAATTTGTGTGTTGTGTATCGTGAATTCAGATTGTGAATAAAGACCTTGTACACCTCACACAATCTAAAACATATTATAAAAAAATTAATTAACCGTGAATCGCTTCTAAGCTTGATAGGACAAAGTAGAAAGTCATTACAATTTTAAGTGTGATACTTTTTTTAGTCCGGAACTATATATGAAAAACATAGACAATATAAAATATCTATCTTACCAGCTGGTATGCTTGCTGGTGTCCGAGACAATAACTCAACTAAAGTAATAATATTCGCAAATAGTAAACACTGTCATTATTCATAAACATAAGTCTGTTATCCACTTATCATCGCATAGCTTTGATCATGCAAAATAGTACTATGATTTATGTTAATTGGAAAGAGTTTTCTGGGGTAGTTTAAAAAGGGCGTGAAACGGTTTTTATAGTGTCTGCAACGCGCTCTTGATGCCCCTGGCGTTGCAAGCGTCTATAGGCTGCGATGATCACTTCCCATCAAGTAGGCCACAACCAGTCAAGCTTGAGTGTCACCTAGTGGTATAAAATAATACAGGAAGACATTTCTGTTTCGTTATTATCTTATAGTTTACCTTTTATAGGTGAAAGCAGTGACTCAATTTTTTTATTAAATTATTTTTTTGCTTTTGTAGCAGACTTAAATCAATATTTACTCGCAGAACGATTAAGGTCAATAATTAGTGACCATTAGTGAATCACCTTTAGTGAATGGGCTACCCCTGGGCTACCCCTGGGCTACATCAAAGTAGAAAGAGGCTGTATGGACATGACACAGATGAGAAAAATTTTACCAATAGCGAATAATTTTATAATTAATTTTATAATACACGAAACAGTTACAGTTAAATCTACAAGACTTGCATAATTCCCTTGATTCAATTATTAAAATATATTTATTGGCACAGAAACAAATTGCTGAACACATATTGTCATCATTTCAGCCCATTAACGTCCCACTACTGAGCACGAGCCTCCTTTCACATATCACGGTTTGAGGGTATTGGGTCATACTCTACCACGCTGACCCAGTGAGGATTGGCGGAGGCAGGTGTATGGCGTCCTGCTGTTAGAATTTATCAAGCCGCTCATGAGGCCTCTAACATGGCTTAACGACTACCACATTTAGTGATAACCGGGACCCACGGCTTAACGTGCCTTCCGAAGCACGGAAGCGCTCGATATCAAATGCCGCACAAACGGTCACCCATCCAAGGACTGACCTATGTAAACTCTGCTGTACTTCGGTGGTCGTTTCCGACCACCGAGCACCGCAGAGCTACGAACGCTTCATACATGTTGTCAGCGAATGAACTAATTGACCTATATAATAATAATGAAGAAAGGTTTTACTCCTTGGTACAAAATAAAACATGTTCAAATCGCCTTGGTGACCCTGTTACTTTGAGACCAAAATGCAATGTTGAACTCTCCGACCATACATTGGACTCACCTTCGCCGGAACTATTATTAAATACCTCACACAAGGTAAACAGTAGTGCAAAAATATATGAATCAATAATGTTTTGTGATGAGTTGAGAAAAGGCTTAGGTTCCATTGTTAGTGGTAAATTAAATAAAACACATAAATATTATTGCGCACCAGCCAAAAAAAATAATGAAGTCATAAGTAAAATAAAAGTCCAAGACATTATTTATGCAAAAAAATTCATTATATTATGTCAGTCAGTTGGTAAAAATTAATTAATGAAATTAATAACAGATTGTTGACGCAAACAAATGCATCACCTTTGAGATCGCATTGTTTACATTGTCTAAATGCTGATATCGGTTTAATTTAAATAATAATGACATATCAACAGCAAACAATACTGTCTCGTGTTCCAAGCTACCGTTCTGTAAGAAAAACTAGCAAGAAACTCACAGGTCATGCTCTTTTAAATTTATCCATTGGTTAGTTATAATCTTCATTCGTCTGAATTCTTCATTCATCATTCGTGAAGCTATATAATCCAATATAACAGTAACAATATTCATGTTCTAAGTAATTCATATTAGAATAGCCTGTATGAAACGGCAGTTTAAACCCAAGCGTCTTTTTTTGCCATATAGTCCTTGATAGAATAGTATCCCTTTGAAGATATTTATATGACTAGCACTGCTCTCACTGCATCACGGATCCAGTCGCCGCGGGGGACGCCCGAGACATCGGGAGCCGCGAGACGACTCCCGGTCACCGTAGCCGCCAGCTTGTGGGCGGTGGGTAATGGGTAACTCGCCGCCCGTCCGCCTATATAGGCGACAGGGCGACAGGCCGCGTCGACGGCGCATTCGTGTTCCACGCGCGCCTCAAAGAGATGTCAGCACACTGAGGGGCCCCTAGGGAGGGGGCCAAGGGGGCTGCCGTGGTTGCGGGACTGTTCGAAAAGGTTACCGCGGCCTTGGTTTTACAGGCTCAAGAAGGAACATGGATGGTTTTTAGTCAGTAAAAGTCTGACACACCCTTTCGCTTCACCCACAGCGGAAGACGGTGAAGCACTGCTCTGCATTCTTCAAAAATAAGGCATATTGATACTGAATACCCTTCTTTCAACGGAATTTGGTAGAGAGTTTCTCTTTTAGTTTTATTATTTTTTTCTCATTCTTCACCAGACTTCGTGGCAAATTTTCTCTAAAATAATTAAATAATGGCTCCCCTATTTTTTCTCCAGTGGAATGTTAGAAATCCATTTATAGTATCAATTTCAGAGACTTGGCTCTTGCCATCTGATAATTTCAGAATTCCTTCTTTTTCCGTTATTCGCCATGACAGATTAGTGTTCACATATGGTGGTTCCGCTTTGTTTATTAACAGCAAATAAATTCGGACTTAATCATTAATTAATCAAGTGACGATTTTAATATTGTTGCCTGCCGTGCCGAGCATTTTTTTATTGATAATATATTGCTCATCCTAGAAATAGTTTCCTTTCCATTTTGAAAAATATTTTACAATCTATCCCGAGCCCTAGTATAATTTTTGGCGACTTTAATTGTCACCACTATAGATGGGGCTCTTCTTGATGTGACTCTTCTGGTAAAGGTCTTGTGAATTTAATAGACAATTTAGATCTTTGTGTTTTAAATGATGGCCGTTTTATTCGGGGCATCCTTCCTGGTCTAAATCCTAGTCCAGTAGATGTCACTTTTTGCTCATCTTCTGTTTCATTTTCTCTTTCAAGTATAGCGTATTCTTCTACCAAACAGGCTGCGTCTAGCGCAGCTGTGGATTTGAGAATTTACTGTCTTCAATGTTGTGACCTTTTAAATATTCCAAAAAAATATTACTTACTAATTGGCAAGATTGTGGAATAGTAGCAGTTAAAAAAGGCTACTATTTCTGTAATTCTTAGCCGTCCATTCCTATTATGCCTTGGTTTTGAAATTTAAAAAAAAGTCCAAAGACGGTTTTTCAGTTATGTGCAGATAAAGTATTGGCCATTGTTGTACTTCACATTTTTGAAATAAAATCAGAACTCGTCATAATTTAATTTGTGAATGTGAATTAGGAGATGGTACCAACTCTGGAGTGATCCAGATCCATATTTTTGAAAAGTCCCAGATTTTAAAATTTAGTTTTTTTTTTCAAAGTTAAACCTATAAACTTTTCATATTTACATATAATTTTTTCTTGTAAAGTTTTTTTGGAAGGTATAAAATTCATTAGACACATTGATTAGCTTTAATTCTCTTATAACATTTAGCGAAGTTTCTTTTTTTTTCTTTCCTTTTATTTACAATTGAAGTCATCGAACGAGTCTGGCTGAATTGTCGTCACTACCCTTGATGACATAATGCCATTAATTTAAAAAAGAAGAAGATAAAAATTAGGAGCATAATGACAAAAACGAGGAAAAGACAATCATTTTATTTTTAAAACACTCAGTTTCTTTTGTGATGACCGATATGGCGTGTATGTCTGCACTCAGTAAGCCCCTTGGAGCATGTTGTCGCTTCACCTTTTTTTTTTGTTTTAAATCGGTAACAAAATGCGTTTACGCACTACCTTCCGGCCAAAGGGGGACCGAAAGGGTGTGTGGGACTCACCACCGGCAGACGCGACTGCCAACTGCCAGTAATACCCACTAAAAAACCTTCCGACGACGCCCGCCGCTTGTTGAGAAAAAGGCGGGGGCCAGTTTGCAGCGTCTGACACCCCGCCTGCGGCCAACGTCCCCCGGAACAAAACCGAGAGGACCTCTTCAGAGAGGCGCAGTGGACTCGCCCCTCCTACCTCCTTGTGCGACCATAGCGTGTGTGGCCGACTTCTCGGAGGGTCTATGGTTAGACAGCAGGGGCCCCCTGCCCCCACTGCCTAAGACCCTCCTGGCGCTGCTTGACGGGCCCTCCTGGCCCGCCCGCTGCTCCCTCCACAGGTCCCTCTTAGTTTCTCCCCCGGTAGTCAGTACTAAGGGCACCCAGAGTCGTCGGTCTCTGGGTGTTACCTTTTCCCGGCCTCCGGGAGGTACTCAGCCCCCCCACCACGACAAGGTGGAGACCAGTCGAGGGGGATGTTGTCGCTTCACCTAGCTTAAGAGCGTTCAACATCACGCCTGCCGTGGTTTTCACTACAGGACACTCAATGTTAAATTGACTATTTCAATTTAAATTAATACGGGAAAACATAAGTACTAAATTACAAATATAGTTCAAAATTCTAATATCATCTATTCTAATATCTCATATACTATTACATAGCACTTGAAAACGTCAAAATCAATCATCATTAAAAAAAATATATATTTAAGTGTAAGTGAAACTAAGTGCAAGTTCCGACCCACCGCTCTTTAAGAAGAACTGCCATGAAACTCACAGGCTATTCTCTTTTAAATTATCAATTGGTCAGGTACTCAAGTTACGTACTCAATGCAATATTCATTTGTCTGTGACGCTATACAATGCAATATAATATAACATTAACAATATTCATGTTTTTTGTCAAGAAAAGCCTGCAAGAAACGGCAGTATAATCCCAACCATTTTTTGAATTGTCATATAATCTTTGATGGAATAATATCCCTTTGAAAACCGCTTCCGTTTAATTGTTAATTCAAATTTATTTCGGCTTAATTGCTATATATTGTTTGGTATTTTGTTGTCTTCTCTCTCCTTTAGAATTATGACAGGCTGACTGAAATATCCTCCCGATAAGAGTCACAGAAAGACTAACATATCTTGAAAAAAAAAAACACAATAGACTGATAAACAGTAAAACCTTGACAAATTCTGTCATAGAATCCATTTAGCTTTAATTTCTTGATTATGATACCGCTTATTGTTGTTCCAAAAATTATCGAATTTTCAATTTGTTTGTGAAAATTTGGCGAATCTAAATGATCCTGTTGATCTTAAAGACAGTAAAGTAAATTTTATTTTATTGCCACAGAGGTCTGCAGTTTTTAAACATTTAGTGTATTAAATAACTTAGTTATATCTATATGTGTTATATGACTAAACGTACATATATTTACAATTTTTTTTTTAAATTGCCTACGCTTAAGTGGGCGAGGAATTCAAAGCTTTTGTGATAGACACTGGAATATTTGTAAAGAAGTCTTCAAAAACATTGGTAATATCTAAGTCCGATGGAAAACTTTGGCTTAACATATACACTTAATACAATAAACTGTCTCATTTAATTTTATATACAGGCTATTTCAATAATCCTTTAAACAGAGTGGTTGAATATGTCATGCATGGCGCTCCTTGAATATAAAATGCTTATTTACTATTATTAATAATCCACCATGTATAGCACTTTCCTTGCAAAACGTATTACCTACATGGTGATTGTTGATATTGAACATGAAATGGTTACTTTTAAGTCAATGTTTAGTAATCAAAAAATATTAATAGGATTACCGTTCATTAACAATTAAAATTTCATTCCCTTACCTAATATTCCTCTAATATTTTGATGAAAATTAGTTCTCACGAAGCAAAGCTAGTCATGGGAAAAATCTTTTAAGTACCTATACTATTATTTCTGTTCAGAAAAAAATAGTACTCTTCTTAATTTAGTATATTTCAGGGTTTCTTTACATATTAGGAAAAACGTGACCCTCATAGGATGACTTTGTTGTCCGTCTGTAGTCAGTCGAGACCCCTTTTTGTGAACGTGTGGGCCTCCACACGTGGGCCGCCTGGCCTCATGAAGCTGTAAAAAATCAGCTTCTAACTCAACGCACTTGTAACTTATTATCCACAATGTCGCAGGGGAACCAAATGCGATTATATAGGTACGTATTATATTATGAAACATAATTATCAAGAACCTCAAACAAGAACCCAAAGGAGGTATCAAGTTGAAATAACCTTTGCAATACTAAAGTTGTATAAAAAAAAGTTAGTTAGTAAATTGAGACATTTTTTTTTAAACAAAAAAACAAGTTTATTCGGAATCGCCCCCATTTGTATAAATTACAATATTCAATTCAATTCAATGTATAATGTACTCCATAATGTTTTACATAAGGCCTTCATCTACAGAAGTTACTATAATGGACCCTGTTGGGCACGGCAAACTTAGGAAAAACAAAAAAACATCCACTTCAGTAACCTTCATTAATAAGGCGTACTTTTGTTTTGATTAATTTTAAAGATAAGCTTTTCGAATAGCTAATCTCATAGTTTTTAAAAAAAAAATATTGTATAAATATAGGTGCCGTGTGGTACCGTATTGAATAGTCACTCCCTCTCATTTCATGGTCGTAAGAGTCGATGAAATCCGACCGGATGATAGGCAGCAGTGTCGTCCTGCGTACTGGCTGAAACTGCGAACACTAAACCCGCCTGCAATGCGTGGTGATTATGAGCAAATACCTCCAATATAATAAACTATTGGGGAGGCCAACGCTCAGCAGTGGACTCTTTATGGCTTACATGACTATAATATCTATTTTACATTCAATCTTGTTGGAGCGGGCTACGCCTAAATATAATACATGGCAAAGTATCTTATTCGAAATATCACAAATCAGTGACAGCGCGTCTTGGCTCAGCAAGCGCGAAAGGAAACAATTAATAAGTAATTTTTTTTAAAATGGATTTTAATGGTTATATCATCCTGCCTCATAATAAGCAGTCGACGCAATCCAAAATAAGAGCTGCCCATACCGTGAAAAGAGCACGATAACAAGCGCAACCACCAATGACGACCTGCGAAAATGCCGTTTCACGCACAATTTGGCAAAGCTTAAGAATTCTTCAAGTTTTTTTTTTAAAACCATAATGTCATGTTTTTATTTTTAATGTAAAGTTCAAAATTTTAGTCATAATTTAATAATATTTTTTTATTTAAAACCATATAAGAAATATTCATCTTCTATATTAGTGTTAGTAAGACATTTACATAAAATAATAAATTTACTACCATGTGCAAGTGAATGCTGCTTAATCTCACTTGAAACATAATAATATACACAGTCCAGCCTGCTGGCGATCAAACCCAGAATGATGTTGCCGTTGGAAAGAACACTGCTCACCAGAGATGCGCATCTTTAACGCATAGTGGCATAATAACAATTTAAATGATGCTCCGCGAATATGCCTGATGCACTTCATAAACATGGCAGCCTCTTCAGCAATCTGAAAACACGGAGACAGACTTTCTATATTCAATGGAAGTATTTTTTTCTATTTTTGTCAATTATTTTCATCAAAGTTACGAAGCTGATAATTTTAATTATAAAAGAACTACTTACTGAGATTCAATAGGAAAATTTAAATACCAAAATATCTTTTTATATTTTCAGATCGAATATTCTCAATTTTTTTTAAAAAATATCGTAAATTCAAAACTTTAAAGAATCGCGTAACATACATAGGGGTTATTCGGGTAACACTAAAACCTCGTATTCACCAAGGTATATTACATGCAGTTAACTAATCATAGACTATGTTTTCGTTTCTCATATACGTGTATGAAACATGTCGCATACACAACTTGTATGCATGCATGTTACTCGTCGTAAGAACAAATCTTTTATGAAACCATCTGTTTGTAAAATACATTGTAAACAAAACTTGTTTTCTAGTTGTTTATTACATCAGATATTATTTAGCAATAAGGCCGCCCATTGTATCATATATTTGTTTATGTGTTTTTATTACTTTTTTATATTTAGTGTACAATAAAGTGTTCATTTATTCAGATTTTTTCTTTCCTCTGTTCACTTTAAATATCAAACACATATCGTCAGCAAACAGAACTGTTTCGCACATATATCTTGTATAGAAAGGTAGGTCATTAATATTATATAAGAAAAAATAATGGGCCTAAAATCGAAACCTGTCAAACTGCCATAAGCAATGGCGGGCCAGAAGACTCCACACTATTAATGACAACTTTATGAGTTCTGTTAATCAAGTAAGATTTTAATAATTTTATTACTATCAACAGCACCACCTTTCAAAACCATTGTGGAACGCAATTTAGCATTGAACACAACATGTTAATTTAGTTAACAAAGTAGGATGGTCAACACAATCGAATGCCTTCGAAAGATCACACAATACTCCAATTGCATTACGCCTGTCTTCCCAGGCGTCAAAAATATGCTTTATTAGGGCTACATCAGTATCTGTAATGGATTTACTCTTAGTGAAATCATACTGCTGAGAATAAAATAAGAAATGACAAAGTAATTGATTAAATATAACTTTTTCATATATTTTACAAAGAGCTGGGAGTACTGATATCGGTCTATAGTTAGTAGGATCTGATTTCTTACCCGCTATAAAAAGAAGTATTACTGTAAGAGTTTTTATAGTATTTTATTAAAGTTGGAAATGAACCATCATCAATACATTGATTAAAAATAAGGCCAACTGAGAAAAAATTATTAATTAACCCCTTTTGTACTTATGTTACAGACGATAGCTTAACGTATATACGTAAATGCAGCCGCTATAGTGGTAGTGGGCGGGGAACATAGCTCGAAGAACCCATGAGCGAGGAGAGCTTTAATTGCTACCGCGAACCAATAGTCATCATGTCATCATCCTAGCATTATCCTGGTTGTGCCTTAGAGTATCGCTTCGAGGCCTGGGTCTGCTTATTGGTCTTATCTGACTAGATATGGTTGAATTTCAGTTATTACACGGCGCGACTGCCGTCTGACCTCCGCAGCTTGGTTTAAGAAGCTGTCAGAATATTAGAAGGCAATTGACTAACTCATGACCAGAGGTCGGAATTAGGTAGAGTTATTTATGTACTTGCATCGAAATGTTGATATTAATGTGGACCTTCCCGGGATTTCAAATGGATTTCAAATGGGAGTGCTCCGCATTTTCGCTATTGTATTCTTTTGTTCTCACAAGCTATGTAGTGCGAACAATAAACGTGGCAACATCGCGCGTGTGCGTATTGGAATTTTGCAACTTCAGTCATCCAATATCATTGATGTAAGTTTGGCAACGTCGCGCGTGCAGTAGTCTAAATTAAAAAAGTAAAAGTAAATAACTTTTTATTAAAAAGTAACGGGATTTTTTCTATTCTTTAAAATTAATCCCGGGATTTGAGGCATATCCACTATATTCTTTCGCTGTGTGAAATCAGTGTAAGTACATGAATAACTCTACCTAATTCCGACCTCTGCTCATGACTCTTCTTTCTCATTCTATTCATATATTTACTCAATATTTTTATTTAACTTTTTTACATGCATATTATATTAGTCCATTCTTTACAAAAATTACTTTATATTTATTTATTTTTATTTATTTAAATAGATACATTTCACAAATGCTGCGACACCTTTTCAGTAGATGTTTTAATGTTGTTTTATGCATGTGTAAATTTAATCGTTTCTTTTTTCTGTGTACATACTATGTTTATCTGTACTTAATTTTTTTTTTTTTCGTTTTAATACCGTCTGCAGTATATGTTCATTACAGCCGGGACCAACAGCTTTACGTACTTTCCGAGGCACTGTATAATAAGAAACATAAACAATGTGCTTAACGCCGTTTGATAGCGGTAAGTTAAAATTATTAATGTATGAGTTTTTTTATATGAGAATAGGTACAAACATATATTTTGACAACAACAGAAAATTTCTACATAAACTAAATCAGTACAACGAACTATCAGCATTAGCTTATCGCGGCCGTTATCATCCATTCACTGGCTGCAGGCGGCGCGCGGCTTTTAATTTAAACCATTATCAACAAAGCTACTGACATGACGTCCTTTACGTTTAACTTACTTAAAAAAGTCAATATTAGTAGAAACATTGTGAGAAACATTCAAGTTTGGAGCAATGATAATGTGATACGATCACCTTTCGAAGATGTTGTTATACCAGATTGTACCGTGGTAGAGTATATGTGGAGTAATGTGGAGAAATGGGCGACTAAAACGGCTGTTGTGAGTAAACAAATATTTTAATTTAACTTGTTTTTTGTGTATTTGTTTTTTATGTGTCATTGTCTAATGTTATTTACGTGTTAAATTATTTTGTTAATTAAAAAAAATAATGTTAGTTTATGCCTAATAAAGTCGCGGCTTATCAGTAAGTATCTAGGAATACTTGAATTGATCGACATTTTATATACCGCCCAGGTCTATCATGATCTGGCCAATGTGGTTCATATCATATTTATTTCAATCTTTTATTTTTTTATTTCAATCCACTTGAGTGTTTAATTATTCCACCAATATTAGGCAGTAAACGCTAACTTAAAACGGGTTTAGCTATGGCTTGACCTTCGCAATCTATTGACCCGCAGTAAATGGCACACGACACTGTTTAAGTAGCAGAGGTTCAAATTATACAGTCAAGCCATTTAGCGGCATAAAATCTTTTATGAATGTGATTTGTCAGAAATAAGCGCAACAGCCGTCTTATTACGGCCTGCTTACATGCTGTTTCAAGACCCGCTTAAAATAACCTGAAATATAGAAGTTTGTCTAATTTGTTATAAATATACCACATGTGCTTAGAATATTGTGCTAAAAAGACGAGCATGTGTTGTTTCTGAGGGCTTTAAGAAGTGTGATATCAAAAAATATATTAACTCATATATATACACCTAAAATTTGATGTAGGTATGTGTATAGGGATCCTACCAAGACCTAAGAGGTATATAGAGATCCTACCAAGACCTAAGAGGTGTATAGGGATCCTACCAAGACCTTAGGAGCCCAAGCCAACCTCACCTGCAAGTGGTGCACCTGGCGATCAACGGACGAGGCTCTGGCGAACATAAACTCATAGGGCATAACGCCCGGTAAGCGGCAATAGGCTCGCCACCTATTACGTGGGACCAATTATATAATTGGCGAAGTGTGGGCGTATTATATGCCTCTGCTTACCCCTTCCGGGAAACAGGCGTGCATGTATGTATGTGATTTCGATATAATTTTTTAATTTCATGTTTTTGAATTTTTATCATGTTATTTTAATCATATTGCTACGACTGCTGTTAATTAAAAATAGAGAATATTAAGTTAATCGACTTAACTGGTATTTTCTAGGTTTGTGGAGTAACTAATAGAGGATATACATACGAGCAGATCTACAAAAAATCGCGAAAACTAGGGGCAAATTTAAGAAAAAAGATGAAAGTTCGTGACGGTGACATCATTGGAATCATGGCATCGAACATGCCAGAATTTCCTATTGTCACATTTGGGATTCTCGCTGCCGGAGGGGTGGTCACCACTTTTAACCCAGTTTATACCGCATGTAAGACTTTGGCTTAACTTGAATGTATAATGAAGGCTCTTTTCCGGACGCGCAACATATAAGCTGTTTCAAATATTGCGCGTCTGATGAAGAGCATATTGGCAGGAAAGTCAAACCACTAAAAGTACGAAGCGAGAGTATGACAGGAAAATTGTCTACAGAATATTATGAGAAATAAAAACGCTCTGCCTGTCATTTACAGGAAACAAAAAAGACAGGACTTATTAACACATGACATAGATTTCTTTAGAAAATCTTTTAGTTTTGTGCAGAATTAGAGTATACTTAAAAAAAATGTAAAATCAAAATGAGACGGACTTTCATAGCTATGGCCCCGTTTCATTTACAGGGAGGAGGATATACCATACGAAAAAAGCCCTAGGGTATTTAATTCACGACGTTCTTAGAGAAGGAACAGCGGAAAACGAAAAATAGCCGACTCTCTCTAACGTTTCTATTAGTTAAAAATGTAAATGTCTGTATATGTGTATGTGTCGTGTGGTGGCCGCCTAGAAAAGTGCCCCCCTCTTATCGCTCAGGAGGCGTAAGAGTCAACGAAGATAAATCCAACTCGCCGGCCCAGTGTGGTGATTATGGGCAGTAGATGCAGGCCGGCCCCTAGTAGAATGTGATCTATTGGAGAGGCTACTTTTCAGCAGTGGACTATATACGGCTATGATATGATGATATATGTATACTGAGTTTCATTTGCTTGAAGATCTATCGCTTATGTCTGTTCAGAGAGTGACAAATTTCTCAACCTATTTAATACAAATAAAAACATTAATTTTCTCAAATGATTAATATGAGATGCCATCTTATTTTAATTGAATCACCAATGATTTGAAAATACCAAATCACCCTTTAGGTGATGCTTCATCCCAACTCATCACCTAAATTTGTGTAATTTTAGTTTTCAATTTATTAAAATGTTGTGAATATATGTTTTTTATCTATGGATTATTTACATTATGTACAAAAATAAGTTTTTGAATCTATAACTATTGTTTTCTTTATTGTATTAAAGTTTTTTTCTTATTAACTAACAAGCATTGATAAAAGACAACAATGTTGCATTTTTAATTAAAGTATTATGATGTCACGCTAACAAAAATTACTCATAACCAACATACTCGTAATGTTACAGATGAAATCAAAAGACAAATGGAATTATCTGATATCAAAGCAATGATAGTAAATGAAGATAGTGTCCAAGTAGTTAAAGAAGCATTACAACTTGCCAAAAAAGAAATCCCAGTAATAACAATAAACATCGACAGGCCTATACCTACGAATACAATTTCATACAAGGAACTTGTTGAAGATAATAATGTGGATCTTAGTATTCTGAGAGAAGTTAAAAGAACAAGTGATGATATATCATTTTTACCTTATTCAAGTGGTACGACAGGTATGCCTAAAGGTGTAGAACTGACAAATAGAAATATCGTTGCCAATTGTGAACAACAAAATACAGATGTAAGACAATATCGGTTTACAACAGGTGGGTTTTATATTATGTCAATCTATTTTTGAACCAAACTGCATGCATTTTATTAAAGTAAGCTCTTCTGCAGCCAAACATTATGGAGTGTATTTTATAAAAGTTAAAAAAACAACGCATTCATCTCAGATAATTTGAAATTCTGAGAATAGTGACTAAAGATAGTAAATTCATTAGGTCCTTTAAACAAGGCTTAGTAATTGTGAATTGATTTTTAGGATTTAAAGTTTCTTCAAAGCTAAAACTATAAACGATTGCGTCAAAAAATATTACTTTTATTAAAAATATATTATACTTATCACTACAACACACAATCACAATCTACTGGTATGTGTCAATAAAATAATAGAATTGAAATAATCAGATAAGATATTTTGAATTATTATCATTGTTTAAGTATAACAGTAAAAGACGCCCAACACAATTTAATAACTAACCTAGAAACGATAAACAAAATATGTCTTTCAACTGTGGGCCCAAAAAAACGGTGCCAGAATGCTGACAAGTTTACCTCCTTAACTGCCAGGCCAGGTGTCATATTGGTTATGGAACTTAAGGGAACATTCCAACCTACTGATCCAAATGTTTAAAGCGGAAAATAGAATCTTACGGAGCTTCTTGTCTGATTTATAGCTCAACAAACTCCCACCATAAATATCTACGTCCTTATATTGTGCTGATTTTAATAATAATATCTTTTTTCATCTTCATATTATAAGTATAAAAAAAATATATCTATGATTTGTCTTTCAGAAAATCACCAAGATGTCACTCTGGCCCTACTGCCATTATTTCACATGTACGGACTGTCTATTATAATGGTGCATAAAATGGCAAGCGGACTTAAAGTTGTTACACTGCCAAATTTCCAACCAGATACATTTCTAAATAGTTTAATAAACTATCAGATAAATTTGTTATACTTGGCGCCACCCATGGGTAAGATTAAAGCTTGTTGCCACTGGCTAGACTTGTAGCATTTTATTTGTTTTACTTAATGATAACATCGCCCATAATTCTTATGAACATAGGATGGGTTTTTACAAAATTTTACTGCCGAAGACAATGTTATATTGTTTTTATGTAATCAGCATTTAACGTTGTTTAAACTTAGCATCTGTTTTAAAGTGATGTTTTCAAGGCAAATATACCTTCATTATTGTGAAGTAGACTAACGAATATTATAGACTTTTATATTATTGATCTTTTATTTTTATATTTCTACCTGAAGCTGAATATAAAACACTTCACTATTGAATTTATTACAGTTGAATTAGAAAATTACATAAATTTAAGTCCAAATAGAATTGAACAATGTAAATTCATTAATTATCTTGAAACTAAATGATAAGTTAGGGAACTATCACTGTATAGTAACACTTCGTAAAACTTAAGTTTTTCCATATTATCATAATGTTCTGTATATTTTCAGTTTTATTTCTTGGATCGCATCCTCAAGTGACCAAAAAACATTTTGCGCACACAAATGTTGTGTGTTCGGGAGCCGCTCCTCTTCCGGCAGTAGACATTGAAAATATATTTCGGAAGTCTGGTGTAAGTGTAATTTGGGACTTATTAGAGGAACGTTTGATTGTGGTCATTGCGCTTGAATTAACACCTGGTGGCGCTTATTTAGAATAAGGGTTGAACCACATCTGACAGCATGGAATCACATTTGTTCAGACTATACTACAGCATGCCGCAGCATACTGCTTTCTGCAGTCGCAATTATATGCTGGGGGACAGATTTGTATGGCATTGATCATCGACGGAAAAATTCTATCAGTATTCAGCTGTCCGCCACCACCTCTCTGCATGAAATCCCATTTCGTCATTGTTCTCGAGTGCTACGTTTTTTCTATGTCGCTCTAGTAAAATACAGTTCTAAGTGGCAAAAAAGGTGAAAAGCATAGGAAAGTGTGGTTGGCCAGGTGCAGTTCATCCTTAGTAGCTAAATATTTTGGCACCGTTTGAAATCGAGCTTCGGAAGGCACGATATGTATAGCTATGGTCTCAGTTATAACCAAATTTAATAGGCCCTTTTTGGCGATTGGAAAAATTATAACACCGGACACCACACACCTGCATTCCCCAATCTGCACTGGATATTTAAGAGGGACTTAAATTCCTCTTACCTTTGTGTGTGAGAGGAGACCTGATGTCAATAGAGGAACATTCATAGTCTGAGAAAGCGGTGATAACAGCTAATCGTAAAGGCTTGCTTAGATAGATTGGAAAGATTAATTGATTAATTATAAAATCGATTTTTTTTGTAGAGAACGATAAGAATGACTCAGGGCTACGGTATGACAGAAGCCAGTCCATTGGTCACACTGACCCCAAGGGAAGCACCAGAAACAACAAATTATGAATCTGTCGGATGTGTAATTCCAAATATGCGTGCTAAAATTGTGGATAAAGAAATGAAAGCATTAGGACCTGGTCAAGTAAGTATTAAATGAATAATTGTGGACATTGCGCACAGCGAATCTGACCCCAAACTAATTAAAGCTTGTACAATGGGTACTATAGGTACAAGCTAAATATATTTGTATACGTTCTTTGTATTCTTTTCCTTTTTGTGCTTCTCTGTGTTATGTAGTTGAAATAAGCAATTTTCCTTATTTGGCGTGCATTCATGTGGAGTGTACATTCATTTACAATTCTTCTCTTTAACCTTTGCCGATTTGCACTTGATCCGCGCGGTAGAATATATATCTCACCATAGTTTGTGAAAGGAGGCCATTGTTCAGTGTGCTCAGTAGTGGAATGTTCATTGGCTGAGATAATCATCATCATCACAGCCCATTAACGTCCCACTACTGAGCACGAGCCTCCTCACACAAATCAAGGTGTGAGGGTATTGGGTCATACTCCACCACGCTGACCCAGTGCGGATTGGCGGAGACAGGTGTATGGCGTCCTGCTGTTAGAATTTTTCAAGCTGCCCATGAGGCCTCTAACATGGCTTAACGACTACCACATTTAGTGATAACCGGGACCAACGGCTTAACGTGCCTTCCGAAGCACGGAAGCGCTCGATATCAAATGCCACACAAACGGTCACCCATCCAAGGACTGACCTCTGTAAACTCTGCTGTACTTTGGTGATCGTTTCCAACCACCGAACACCGCAGAGCTACGAGCGGCTGAGAAAATAACCTTCTCATATAATAGGTTGGGGAAAAAGTCTTTTCGTATTTTTGTATGAAAAGTCAAGACATTTTTTTCAAAGTTTATTTACATTTATTTACAATATATATGTACCGTTTTGTTTAATAACTTTCTGCCATTTTGTGGGCAGATACATTATCCCGTTACTGTAGAAACTTTGGGACTTCTGATCAAAAAAACGGGACAAATAGTTTTGGCAGTCCTCTCTTGAGGTCAACCTTACAGAACCTAAAGAATTCTGCAGAGACCGAAACAGGTGAAAATCTGAAGGCGCAAGGTCAGGGCTATATGGTGGATGCACTAGGACCTCCCAGTCGAACTCTCAAAATTTTTGCTGAGTGGCTAAAGATGTGTGTGGTCTAGCGTTATCGTGATGAAAGACCACACCCTTCCTGTTGATCAATTCCGGCCGTTTTCTCTCGACTGCTTCCTTTAATCTCATCATTTTGCCGGGCGGTAAAAGCTCATAATAAACAATGCCCTTCCAATCCCACCATACACACAGCATCACCTTATTTCGTGTTAGGCCAGGTTTGGCCACAGTCTGTGAAGCCTGGCCAACTTTCGACCACGACCTTTTTCGCACGTTCTTGTCGTACGTGATCCACTTTTCATCGCCAGTTATCAATCTCTTCAAAAACGGCTCGGTTTCATTACGTCTCAATAATGAATCGCAAATGAGTACACGGTTCATTAAGTTTCTTTGAGTGAGCTCGTGTGGCACCCAAATATCGAGCTTTTTTGTATAACCAGCTTTCTTCAAATGGGTCAAAACTGTTTTGTGGTCAATTCCCAGTTCTTCAGCTACATCGTAACTACTAATATGCCGATCTTGCTCCACTCTTTCAAAAATGGCGTCCATTTTATTCGTAACAGGGCGACCAGAGCGAGGTGCATCTTTAACATCAAAATTTCCGGACTGAAAACGTTTGAACCAAATTTGTGCTACTCTTACTGACACTGCATCAGGTCCATAAACATCACAAATTTTTTTCACTGCTTGAGTTGCATTTTTGCCTTTTTTAATAAAATTTTAAAATGTATCGAATTTCTTCATTAGATTCACTCATTTTAACGGAGAGAAAAACAAATGAAAAATAGCGGGAAACAACTTTTTTTAATTTTTTTCTTTTCTTTATAATGAAACCTTTTTAATGTTACCAAAACCAGCCAGACACAAATAGTGCAGTCAAAAAAAATTTATAATAAGTTTATACCTACGTTATGCGAAAAGACTTTTTCCACGACCTAATATTTCCTTGAGCTTTAGGGTATCTCGGAACTGCCTTCTCTAAAAATTTTTTTATGTAGACAGCAGCATAGTACGTAGCAAACACCCAGACCAAGATGCTTATTATATTATCAAATACGAGACGCTTATGCACACTAATATGGGTTTTATGTGTAAATTGAGCCCACAATCATAGGAGAATTGAAAGTATACCAAAGTACAATTAAAAGTCTTATAACATTAAATTATACGTAGGTCTGGGATATGGGGATCCTAACCAAACCAACTTTATCTGCAAATGATGCTTCGCCGATCAGCGGACCATGCTCTGGCAAATTTAAAAGTTCATTAAGCAGGACCATATTCCTGCTCGTTCTATTAAGGGGATCAGAAGTATTACTGGCGAAATATGGGCGTATAATCAATCAGGGCATAAAGGTCAATCCAGTCAACTTTTGACCAAAAGCGATGCGTTTATTTTGCAGGTATTTTTAGTAACAAAAATTTTAATATCTGTTTACATTTTTTATTTTTATTCTATATTTTCAGGTTGGTGAACTTTTGATACAGGGTCCAAATATTATGAGAGGATATAAAAATAACCCAGAAGAAAATAAAGCAGTATTATTAGACGGCGGCTGGTACAGAAGTGGGGATGCTGGCAAAATTGATGAATCAGGCCTGTTCTATATCACAGAAAGATTGAAAGAACTGATAAAGGTGATATCATTATTATTAATATAGACCAAAACAACTATTTGAAAGTTGGATTTAATTTGATAAAAAAATACTTTGTATTAACATTGGATCCACGTAGAGTATTGCTGCTATCTGCAGGTATGAGCGCCGGTATACCATTTACGACATTTCGCGTTTCAAACAGCAATAGTAATTGTTCAAAAATCCAAAGTCAGAAAAATTATTAAACTTCTAAATTTAAACAAAAGGAAAAAAAAATCCACCTTGTTCGTGTTCGTATATAATAAGCTGTGTTCTGAGGAAATGTTGAAAGTAATGCCAACGGCCCGTCAAAAAAGGCGTGGAATGGATTCTATATTGTCGCTGTAAGACGCTGGTGCCCCTGCAATTGCAAGCGTCTGCAGGCTAAAGTGATCTTTTTCCACCAGTTGGTAGCCCTATGCTTCAGTCCCAGCAGAGCTTTTAGAGAATAATGATCTTTTGAATTTTTAGTTAGATGATTTCGGTATTAGCTCTTAAATGAGAATGCCACGCGGATACCTGCTGAGTGCTGGTGATAGCGAGACTTCTTTTTCTGAAGTTTGCATAGCGGCCACTCACTTAATTAAGTCTACAGGCATTTATGGTTAAAAACAGAATGTAAAAAAATAGACGTACTTCTTATAAAAATATCCTCATCAGAATAAACGCAATTATAATACAGCTTTTGGATAATGTGACATGGCAGCCACGTCAAAAAATTTAAATACAAATTAATACAACTACTTTGAATATGTTTACCTCATATCCAGGTTTAACAATACCAATGCGTACAATATTTATGCTTGTTTAATTGTATTTAAATAAGCCTCTCAATAATTACAGGTCAAAGGTTATCAAGTACCGCCGGCCGAATTGGAGAATGTTTTAAGGGAATATACAAATGTTCACGATGTAGCAGTTATTGGAATACCAGATCCAGTCACCGGTGAAAGACCAAAGGCTTTTATAGTTCCAAAACCAGGAACTAAGATAGATGTTCAAGATTTGAAGGAGTTTCTGTCAAAACGTGTTGCTCCGTACAAAAAAATCAATGAAATTGTATTTGTTGAAAATATTCCAAGGAATGCTTCTGGGAAAATTTTGAGAAGAATGCTCAAATGATGTTCTTAGAATACATTTAAGAACAGATTTTTTAAATAAATATTTTGATATTGAACATATTGTTTGTTGTATACATAGTTTTAGATGTCCTGCGCCCATCTGTCCTCAAGATGGACCCTTCAGCAACTTTGTTGCACTAGATGCTTAAATGATAACGGGTATGCTAAATCTAAACAACGCTCTTAATCAACGCTAGCTAAGAAGCTACTTTTACAAATGAATAGTTTGCCTATTTCGGACCTCCAAATCGCCCAAATGTATTATTAGTATATGTATTAGTCATGTAATAAATTAAATGAAATGTTTAGATTTGTAAATAAATTTGAACGCACTCGAAATTTTACTACATTCTAATGACAGCAGTGGTAAAAATTACTTATTTTTAGTTAGCCTGAAAAACCTGAAGTTTATAGTTTCATGAGTTCATTCTAAAAAAAACTTTAAAAATGCTTTTTTTAATTATCATAATGTATTTTACTAAAATGTAGAAACTATAGCATATGATATATTATTCATATAAAATTTCCATCTAATCTATACTACTCGTAACGCCATTAAATAGATAAGACTCCTAACAGAAAAGAAACAGCTAGATTAGACTTTTTCATCTTTATTAATTCATTTGCTTGTCACATGGTATCTTACAGGTGTTACATAAATAAGACCAAGGCACTTTATGCATATGACACCTCGTAGAGGCACTGCAAAATATTGGGGAGAGAGCGCTTTATATAATATGTAGTTACACAACTTAAAGATAATATTCAAACTTAATACGGAATGAATATTATACACAATTTATTGCCAATCTGCGAAAAATTCTTTAAGATTATAATAAGCCTTTTGTAGAAGATAAGATTTCAGATTATTGATTAGAAGTTTAGGTTTATCTATATTCCTGATGTAATTGGGGATATGATTGAATATTCGTATTGACATTCGTTGAGGACCCGTATTTATAAGCTGGAGTTGTGAGTTATTTACGGAGATAATTAATTAATTTATATATATATCATTTCGTCATATGGAAGAGTGTAGTGTGAAAAGCTTCATGTGTTGTTTGATAAATTTACAGGATTTTAGTATGTATTTATAAGTTGACAGGAATTCGATACTGTATATAATACGTATTGCAAGTAATCATTTGATTTTATATATGACATAAAATTCATACACATTTTTATTGGAGTATGAAAATGTTATTTATGTCCGTACTATTGCCCCACAGAAGTATGCCAGACAGCCTAGAGTGGATATTCGAGTAGTAAAATGATAGGGCATTTTTAAAATCATTAACCGCTTTAAGTGATACAGGGCGTATGTGAATGAAGAAAGTTTTTTAGCCAGAACTTGTATATGAGATTTCCAGTTTAAATTATTATCAATATTTATTCCTAATAGAGACGTTGAATCTACTATTTTAATTTTTAAAACTATATTGTAAATGGTTTGATATTGTCGGGATTTACTGCGGACTTACATATTATATTCGTACTACAAAAGCGCGCTATAAGGACTATCTAGAATCTTAAGTACCGTCTCAGAAAAATGTTTAAAAGAAAGCAAATTAACGTTTTCTTCACAGTACGTATTTGATAATATAATTATATGTTCGCAAAAATATTAAAAACTTTGACAAAAATTCAAAAACACATAATTTTATTACTGGAAATAAAAATAACTCTCTGTCAACTTGTTCTGCCGACTTCACAAAACGAACAATTAGTAAATAATAAAATAAAAAAATAATAAAATAATAAAAACATTTATTGCCAAAAAGTGGTACAACATTGATTTACTGGTAGTCCCCAAACTAGGTAATCCTGTCTCTTGGGGACTAGAATTTGAGATTTGCATTAATTTTAAATTATTAGTTTTTGGGTAATGGATTCAGATTTTAAAATAAAATACCACAGAAAATTATTTTCTTCTTTCCTAACTGTGATTAAATATTTTTATCTACGACATAAGTAACATTTGCTTTAATGCTGATATATTTAAACGCTTATATTTTATTAGATCTCATTGAGTGCGATGACTCATACCATTAATTTAACATAATTAATTCAGGCGCCATGCTACCTTTTATATAAAAAAGCAGCCCATTTGTTAAACTCTTAATGCTTAAATTCCAAGACGAAATAAGGCATCTCTATTATACATAAATGCCTTACTATTTATTGTGAGTATTATTATAGATTCAAAACAAGGCCTTTAAATGTATAGGGATCCTTTTTTTTTGTTTTACGTCGCACTACCTACGCACTGCCTTCCGGCGAAAGGAGGACCAAAAGGGGGTGTGGAATTTACCACCGGCAGACGCGACTGCCAGCAGTACTACCCACTAAAAATCTTCCGACGACGCCCGCCGCTTGTTGAGAATAAGGCGGGGGCCAGTGCCTGTAGGCCTTAATAAAGTCGTGAATTTCTTTAAATATTTTTTTTATCCGCTCTTAAGATCAAAATACGCAGAAGATTGTTTACCCACGTTTTTCCGACATTGTTAATTCGTCAGGAATTTTAGTAGTCTCATAAAAACTGTTTTTCACTTTGGCCAAATGACCGGTTACCATTTATAGGACTTTGCTCTTTCTTTGATATAAACACCTAAACCAATATTATTTGAAGTAGCTCCTAAAATGGAATACTAAAATGTTTAAGATTTACAAAATGAAGTACAAAATAGACGTTTTATTAAAATAAATCTACTTTAAAATAAATTTGCGTTTAATAACAGTCTTTTCATCACAAAATTGTTTTACTTAGTATCCATACTAAATAAAATAAATTTTACGGAATGGAATATTTTTCTATAGACGTTTTATTAAAATAAATCTCAAATATGCGTTAAATAACAGTCTTTTCATCATAAAATTGTTTTACTTAGTATCTATATAACCTGGTCTAACTTTAGACATCGCTTTGTAAAAAGACCTAATAAGATTAACAGATTATTCATATTTAATGTCGTCATTTAACATAACTGTGTCGTCAATTCAGAAACTTTGCTTTGCGTAATGTTTCTAAGACTATGTATAACAAACAGCGGCGATAGCACAGGCGTCGCACACCTGTGACTTTTCAAAGTTATATATACTGTTTATAACTGTTTTGTTTTATCCATAGGTATTTGTATGAATCTGTAAATTTATTAAAAAAGAAGTTCTGCTACAATACTATGATGCGATCAATAGATTACTCGTATCTAAAATTGTCACGTCTCTGCAGAAACTTACTTGTTTATTTTTTTAACTAACAGTTCTTGCGATATTTCGATGACATAATACAACACCGTCCTCATAGCTATGTTTCTACAATGATTCGTACGACGTTCGTTGACGGGCCAGTAGGTACCTACATCTCAGCGTCTGACACCCCACCCGCGGCCATACGTTAGTTTTATTTTAAGTCACTTGCAACCATTGTACATTATATTTAAATAAATAATCATATTATAGTCATTAATGACTGTCTTTAATTAATCTTTTGGGCATTACTCTGCGACCGCTTTGCATGTTTATTAGACGGTACATAATTGTTTACCTATATTTTGTTTATGAAAAATTAAATTTTTTTCCTATATCAGAATACGTACAAGTATAACGTGCTTGTTTTTAAATTATGACCTTCATAAGAGCTCTTTTGAGCCAAACTTGAATAAATGAATTTGACTTTGAATTCAAACCACTTGGCGCTAAGAACAGACGCTACAGATCTACGCGCCTTAAAGATCGAGGAACCAGAGGGAAGATTTTCCACTGGGTGGTTATGGAAGCGCTCGTAGCTCTGCGGTGTTCGGTGGTCGGAAACGATCACCAAAGTACAGCAAAGTTTACAGAGGTCAGTCCTGGGATGGGTGACCGTTTGTGTGGCATTTGATATCGAGCGCTTCCGTGCTTCGGAAGGCACGTTAACCGTTGGTCCCGGTTATCACTAAATGTGGTAGTCGTTAAGCCATGTTAGAGGCCTAATGGGCGACTTGAAAAAATCTTACAGCAGGACGCCATACACCTGCCTCCGCCAATCCGCACTGGGTCAGCGTGGTGGAATATGACCAAATACCCTCGCACCTTGATATATGAGAGGAGGCTCGTTCTCAGTAGTGGGACGTTATTGGGCTGTGATGATGATGATGATTATGGAAGGGTGTTATATATATAGCGACGAGTCTTAAATATTCTGTTTGCGCGGTTCAGGATTTCATTCATCTGTACTTTTGATTCATCGCTTGAACGGTGTCGCCACTTATTATTTTAGCCTAATGACGATAAGCAGAGAGGGTTATTACCCGTTAAGCTAAAACAGAAGTGATCTGAACCTATGAGTCAATGCCATAGTAGTTTTAATAAGAAAACAAAACAAAAGCTGTCGATTTAGAAATACGGTAAGTCCGTATTAGGCAGTTACGGTTTTTGGAATATTAACACACGGATCTCATACGGGTTTGGTAATAAAAACGATGTTTACATCCGACATGATGAATCATTGTAAATCCCATGTACACATTCCGATGTGGCGTCGCCGGCCTTCGTAAGGCTGACTGCACGCTGTTGTCTGGGACGTTCCGCTATAAAGCGGCAATGCAAAGACGCTTCCGTTTGGTGGCAGAATGTTCAGTGTGTGAATACACGTTTTTTTAAATCTATTTCATTTTAGCTGGCAGGAGAACAGAACTGATTGAGTCTTGATATTTTATACACAAGTTCCTGAACGCAGTGATAAGAAATCTATTGAGTTAAACTTGAATAAAAGCAATGACAAACAGTATCTTTATGGACCTTGTCGGGCACGGTTATATTTAGGAGGACAACAAATTTATAATAGACTGCAACTTATATTTATATACAATATCACGCCAGTTTCCCCGATGGAGTGCGCAGAGGCGTACTATACGCCCACACTTTGCCATTTATATTGTTGGTCCCACGTACTGTAGGCGGCGTACTCGTAGGTGGCGAGCCTACTGCCGCTTTCCGGGTACTTTTATGTTCGCCAGAGCCTCGTCCGTTGATCGGCAGGTGCATCACTTGTAGGTGAGGTTGGCTTGGGCTGCTCAGATCTTGGTAGGAGCTATATACACCCTATTATATTTATATAACGATATTAAATGATAACTATATATTTATTGAAAAGGGGTAACTTGATAATTATGTTTACATAAAAATAACTCTTCGTTCAAAGTCTAACTCTAAGTTGTCCAAGGAAATGAAAATGAATTGCTTCTAATTTTATTTAATATAGTTATGCAACGCTATGCACATACAAATTTCCTGTAACAACAGATAAATTAACATTACTTAGCTGTTATTTACATATTAGGAAATACGTCTCACAAGAGCCTACCTATGGCACTATTTATGCTAATATCAAAGATTATTGCCTGTAAGTATGGACAAAACTTTCCATAGTATTCAATACGGAATAAAATCTAGATAGGTAAACTTATTGATCAGTTATATGCAAAATAGATACATTAGTGTTTGAAATGTGTAAATGAAGCTGTAAATATATAGTTATTATAGAGGGATGTCTGATAATTATGTTTATATAAAAGAACACTCAGTTCAAAGTCTAGCTCTAAAAAGGAAAAAGTAAATGTAAAAAGTTCTGTATTTCATTACACAGTTCTTGAAAACGTCAAAACAAAATATAAATTTAAAAAAATTAAAAGTTGTAAGTACGTTGTCTAAGTTGAAGAGGTTATGTAGTAAGCTTTATTGGTTGTCATACTTTAAGCTTTTATGGCTAACAGGGATTTTATCAAGACTTTACGAGCCCAAGCAGACTTCATCTGCAAGTGTTGTTTCAATAAACAGACTCGACAAATGTTAAAGTTCCCGGTAAGCGGCAATAGGCTGGACATCCATTACGTGGGACCAAAATTATATTTGGTGAAGTTTAGGCGTATAATACACTTCTGCCTATCTCTTCGGGGCAACAGGCGGGATACGTATGTATTTACTTCAAGCTCCTGTTATCAAGAAAGCGCTCCTAATCAAAATTCTAGTTAGCTTTACACCTCTTTCGTCCGAAGAAATCAATAATTAAGTGTCACAGTCCGAGTAGCATATCCAAAACCTAATTTAAAACTGAACGGTGTGAAAAATGTTATCATTTCAATTAATAAAATACAATGTAGTATTAAAAGAGAATATATAATTCGCATTTTTTCCATACTTCTTTTTAAATACTTCTTCTACGTCAAATATAAATAACTAAAACTTGAACGGTGTGAAAAACGTTATCATTTCAATTAATAAAATACAATGTAGTATTAAAAAAATATATATCTTTTGCATTTTTCCATACTTCTTTTTAAATACTCCTTCTACGTCAAATATAAAAACTAAAACTTGAACGGTGTGAAAAAGGTTATCATTTCAATTAATAAAATACAATGTAAAAGAAAATATATATTTTGCATTTTTCCATACTTCTTTTTAATAACTCCTGCTAAGTCAAATATAAACAACGTTTATAACTATTTAAAAAAGTCTCAAAGAATGCGTGGGTACATAACATTCCTTTCCGAGACGACGATAACATTAAGGAACATAAATGTAAATAGGGTCAATACAGAACGTAGTTCGATTTAAATCACTCGTTATAACGACCACAACCAACTTGGCCGCCTGACGTTTGTAGCCAGCCTGTTTTAAATAAAAACAACACAGTTCTTCCGAGCAGCCGTCAGTGTGGGAAGTGAGCTTTGAGAGAACTTATCGAAGATTAATCGAACTTTATCTCGGAGATAAACTTTTACACAAGATTCGCTTCGAAGTTACATACTTACTAGATATATTTACTATTACAATGATATCAAGGACTATATTTTTGTTCGCTCTCGCTGGATGCGTTTGTGGTGCCACGTGGAGAGCGGTGCTGCAACAGAAGCCGTTGAATCTATGTAAGTTTTAAACTTTGTTTTATTTTAAACTGACAAAATCGCAATCTAAGTTTGTACAAAATGGAGAAGGTCAATTTCAAATAAAATAGTCTTATAAAGTAGTTTTTATTACATAATAATAAAGAATTAACATTACTGTGTAAAAAAGTGTTAAAGTACGTGTTGACTAAAATAAACTAAAAATATCAAGAAAGTTGTATAAAGTATAAGTATATACCTAAATGGTATATTTTTAATCATATTTTTTACATTTTCTACATTTTTTTAAAATTTATTTGTTAGACACCTAACAATAAATAACTATAAGTTTATAAACTTTGATATTTTGAATTAAGACAAGCGTTTGTGTATTTTACCTTTTTATAGAAATGTTAGTCTTTTTGATATGTAACTGAAACATAATATGATCTATGTTATAGTTTTCAAACCGGAGTTTTATTTGACTTAATGACTACCGCATTCCAAGACGGCTTAGTAAAGCTTAAAACAGTTTTTGACATATTAATTTAAATTATTGTTAAAAATAAGTATGCTTAATTAATATTATCAATAATAATAATAGTAATTTAATCAAATAATGACCTCTACAAACGCTTCCTCTATATTTATGTAAAAAACATATTTCATTGGCTCTAACAGTTGATAACTTTTAGACAACTAAGAATAACCTTCTATTTAAGATTACAAAAAAACATTCCTGAACTTTTAAACAAATATAGAAGTTTGACGTAAGAAAGCGAGTGGGTGAAGTTGTAGTGAATTTTTTTTACAATTTACATATAAAAAATAACTATCCCAAATATAAAATAATTAACTTTTTATTCGAAATCAATGTCTTTTGCATACACACATATGGTTCTTCCTATCACAACACTAAGCTCTACGCTTTAGTTAGGCATACGTGTTAGCGAATTCTAGATATACAAAACAAAAATGTTTATTTGCTGCAGATGACATAGATAAAACTTCAAGATTGTACGCCAAAATAAAAATAACACAAGAAAACAATATCAAAACAAAAGCGATTCATGGCGCCTTATTTTCTTCCAGACTTGAATAGAGAGTGATTAAGATTAAATGAAAACCAGGGCATTTAGCAAAGAACCACCAATTACAGCGTCTTTCTGGCGGACACTTTTGCATACACAAATATAGTACCACTACACTCCACAATAATACTACGACCTCACCGGCTGACGTAAAGGAATTCCAGCGGTTTTGTTGTCACAACAAAAACGAGAATTCAGCCCGTGAGATACCTTCAACAAAATGCAAATGAAAACATTGGCGTCTGAATAAATTTGAATCCAATTCGACATGCCGTTTTAATGTATACACGACGCCGGATGTCTGTTTGACGCCAGTGTCCACATGGTCGAGTTTAATTTCATTCTGTGTTGTGTTTTTACGTAGTAACAAATAAAATATTATTTAACAAATATTGCCAGCGCAAAATTTGCATGAAAGTCGAACAATTATCTCGAGTATAAATATACGTATAGATAAAATATGTCGTATTTTTTAAAGCTAGCGTACTAGTTAATGTCAGTCAGCACAGACATAATATGTAGATTCCACCTCAATGTAAAACTTACAAATCAGGAGAGGTTAAAAATTGGATTTAAGACATTGGCTTAGCGACAGCGACATACCAATTATAATTTTAAAAGGTTAGAGGTCTTGTAATATTTTCCGAACCATCTCTCCGATACTAAGCGTTCATTGTTATAGTCACGTGATCGTCTGAGGCTGATCCCTTTGTAGTCACGTAGTACATTCCTATTTTTGTTTATTGAGTGCCCATTAAAAATATAGACGCCTTTATAACCAGTATTTGAATGAGACTGACAGTGCTTTTCAATTAAGTGATAATTTGCTTAGCATTATTTTAATCTAAAATATAGCAACACGTGACGCGCTGCCATTATTGAAAGCTATTTGAATTCATTAAATAATGTATAAAACAGCTTGGCTCTTGTTGTTGTTTACTTTTAAAACAGCTATTCAATGAAAAAACACTAAAAACAAACTAACTAAAATTTCTTAGCGTAAAATCAACGACCTTAAAGACGTAAAGCACTGTTTAAGTTAGTAGAATGAACTTGCTAATCTCGTTTGACGTTAGGTAAGGAATGTTACTAAAGTGAGATGTGATCAAAAGTGTTCGTTATTGTAAATCGTAAATTCTATCGATAGCAACGTTCTCCGCATTCCTCAACATCCTTATTCTACTTAAAACCACTTCTTAAACTGATTGACTGATGGAAAACACAGATTCTTTTGGATGTAATATATTTTATATTATTGCTGTGTAATTTATTTACGAATACATTTTAGATTAATATGAACAAAATTTATAATTTGGACTTTCTAATTTCAATTAAGCTTGACAAATGTTGGCCGACGAAACTTCGTTATGCTCATCCCTTTCACTCTCTAGGTGTATCATTATCGAGTGAAAGGGAGAGGTATAACGAAGTTCGTTTTTCGTTAAATAAGAGTAGGCACTCAGACCATTAACACCACCACCTCAACGCTCAAGCTATACTCCGCAACAACATATACAACTTGAGAAGGATTCAAGGCAACTCCGCCACATGTAACCAAGTCGGATTGGCAGAGGTAGGTGAAAGGACAAAAAATAAAATATAGTTTATTGTCTTTAAGATCAACAGGATCACTTCGATTCGTCAATTTTTTACACACAAAATCGAAATTTGTATCTTAACAACAATGAAAGAGCCAGGCGTCCAGCTGATGAAGTGTGTCAAGCTGCCCAAAGTCCTAAGCTGGCCTATAAGACTATCACATGTACTGATCGCCGGGATCAAGGCTTAAATATTCCTTTCGAAACACGTGATAAGAAGAACGGGTTCCTAAAATAACAGAAATGAAGTAACTTTGTAGGGCAAAGTTAATTTGTCGCGCAAATTACACAAATTTGTTAAAGTTCTTTAAACAAGCTAATCCTTTGAGACTTTCGCGTTAATTGCCCGAGATAAATTATTAAAGCTAACGAAATGTTAGGTTGACATGACTTTTAACAGTACAACCGTTTGAGGAAGGAGAGGGGCAGGGGTATATCAGATACTAAGGTCTTGGGTACTATTCATTCATATATATATATTTATTTATAAATTTTACAATGTTTTGGAGTAGTCAGCTATTCAGTGCGAAACAGGTATTTTCTAAACACTATTTTCTATGAGTGTAGTACAGTTACCAGAACATTCGACAGCCACTAGTACTAAGATCGTCGAGTACCTAAGTTAATTAATGTTGTGTAGATAATCAGAAATCGCAGAATTATTTCAAGAAACGTTTACATTTCTGTGCTTTAAATTTCCTGAAGTATTTAAAGTGATTAATGTGAGTTTTTTAGCACAATATTTACTCTGCAGGATTTTCCTCAAGGCTCTATATTTATGGGCTTATTATGGGTCGACGTGGGACTAAGAACTAAAAGTTAAATTCCTATAAGTACAACACACTCATCATTAACGCAATTAGTTAATGAATTTCACATAAACATATTCAAGACAAAGGTAATTTACACGAATTATTTAGTTCAAGATAAGATAAGCATCATTAAGAACTTGGATACGAAATAACGAAGAGAAATACATAATTCTTTTTTTTTTACATACCTATATTATATAGGAAAACACCCAGACCAAAACAAATGTTTATTTTTATGCACACAAAGATTTATACTGTGCGGGCAAATACACTCGCCACCAGGCCATATCGGCCGTAACTTTAAGTTTCGTGTTGCTAGATTCAATGATTTGGTATTTATTGATTCACTAGACCTATCTTGTCATAAAAATACTTACAACCTTAAGACCTAAATATACATCAACTACTGATTTCATAACGAAAAAATATTGTTTAAATTTACAAAAGGCTAGTAATTGGCTGAAATTGTAAAAAAAACTATTCATACAGCTTTCCTCAACTTGTATAACTTTAAAATCGTTTAAATTTGTGGAATTACGATCGATTCATGTATATTTCTCAATCCTCTCGTCACACAAGTTAAAATATCAATAACCGAAAATTCTTTAACACTTACATCATCAAGTAATATATCTGTACTTTTTGCCTACAACAATTTTTATCTGCGGTTTCATATGGTATTAAGTCGTATCACAAGTATGTAGGCACATGGGGTCAAGGCTGTTGTTTATAAACAGTCGAGAAGGTCAGACGACGAGACGTTTACAAGAAATGCGTAATAAATTATATAAATTGTCGGATAAGTTTATTAATGTCGTTAAGTAACATGAAGGAGACATTAAGTATGTCAAAATGCGTAGTTGTAAAATGTTTCTTATGGTTAAATTAATTGGTATATATTATGGAAATATATTAGATTAATTCAATTTTAAGTTTCATTTTAGTAATTTGCATACAAAGGTCTATAAAATTCGAAACTTGAATAAAAATGGACATCTCTTCTAATTAAGTTTTCTGGAAGTTTGCTCATAATGCCGCTAAACTTGATTTCGAAAACGATTTCGAAGTTAAGTGGCATTCACAGAAGACGACCTTTGGATGGGTGATCCTTTGTAGCTTTGTATCTTAGCAAAGATAATCACAAACATAATCAGTTAACTAGTGAGAAGTTAAAAAAAACAAATTTTGACACCTTCGTGACACAATTAATGTAATATGAGACGAATTAGGTGTAGTAAAAGGAACCGAATGTTGGTTATGGCAGAAGAAACATAAAAGTAAGATTAATGCAGTAGAGATGAGAGCACTCAGAAGTATTCTAGGTGTGAAACTGAGTGATACGATTATTATTGAAGTGAATGGTCGAAGCTGGTGTAAAAGAAGATATAGGGACAAGAATTGAGAATACGGAAGACCAGCGCCGCGGGGCCATAGTGACTCCTCGGCATATGCTGAGTATAAGCCTTTTCGGTGATCTATTCCGATCGAATACCAACATCTAATATGCCACGTGTTTATTAATTTTTATTTTTGTATTTTTGTAAACCAATGTATCATGTGTCACAGAATAATTTTTTTTCTTTCTTTCTAACGAAAGTGATTTATGATGGACAAGTGATTTGAAGTGTTGGGAGGGGAAACCATTCCATGACCGAATTCAGAAAATTTTGGAGAAAATGCAGGTACAAAAACTTAAGCCGACGAGCGTGTATGAGGAGGTTAATGAGTGTGAATGAAGCTAAAAGTGTGTGCCAAGATCGTAGCAAGTAGAAGGATGTGATCTCTGCCTACCCCTAAGGGAAAGAGGCATGACATTATGTATGAATGTTATTTATATTATTATGTAACCGCATTGGGTCCGCGTGGTGGTCTATTCCGTCTGAAAGACAAAAGCGCTCTATAATAAATGCCACACAAACGGTCACCAAAAAGTGACATCTGTGATCTTTGCTTTACTTTTGTCATCGTTTCTGACCACCTAGTAACACGGTTAAATTTCGTAAACCTTTTTTAAAATACCAATAAAAAAATTAAAAACCAATAAATACTCAAGAATACTAAGTAACCATTATGATTAAACAAAGGATGTCAAAAAAACCCATACATTAATGCACTCTGACGTAATTTAATCATAATATTGATTACAAAGTTCTAATTAGAAACTAATACTTCACTGCAGCAAACACAGTTGATTATTGTGAATAATAAAAATTTATGTAAAACGTTGTGATTAATTTATTAAACTGACATAAGCGTAATTGTTATCGTGTAATAAATTGCGTGGGGTATTATGCTTGCCGATAATTATTATTAATGAGACTGATTATTGTTAACATTTAACAGTTCTGATAAACTATTTAGTAACATATCATAATAACATCATTATGATAATATTACTAATTAAACTAAATTGCGGAAATTAAATAGAAGGATTCCAATATAAGTAGAATTCGTTACCGGTTTGTTCGTGTTGCACTAGGTAGCTAGCTAGGTTTATTCGTGTTGTTGTATGGAACTTGGTTTCAAAAACGATTTCCGTAGTCAAGAAGCGTTCACAGAGAATAATCCTTGGAGAGGTGGCCGTTTTTGTGCAAATTATATTATTGATGATATGCTAAAATGTAGTTCTCCTTGATACTCATTCGCAACCCAGAATTTACCTGGTTGTGCCCTGGACTTATGCTTAGAGCCCAGAGTCTGCTTATTGGTCTGACCAGCGACTGCCGTCTGACTTTCGCAATCAGAAGGGAAACATCATCCTATAGTTAAACTAGCTTTCAGGATATTAGATAGCACTGAATTGCTAATAACTGCCATAGATGTTCATGGCTACCGAGAACACCGGCATAACGTTTCCGAGGCATGGACAAGTACTTCGAAAACTCATAGGCGACCAGTATTTGAACCCGGGATCCTCTTGCTTTGCAGTCTAGTGGTCTCGCCACTATGCTGCTGTTGGTTCTATTTCAGGCTTATAGATAATAACGCTACTTAACATCTGATAACTTAACATGGAGAGGCGTGGATTTTAATATCCCTTATATTTGCCAGACGTCTGTATTCTTCACAGAGCTCTTTTATCTACAATTCAATAAACCATAAACTAAATATATATAAAATGAAAACTCACCAGTGTAAAAAGAATGGCTTGAAACACTAACATACGTCGCGACTGAACTCATTCTAAAAAGGTTGAAATAGATGGTAATGTAGGTAGATGTAAAACTTGTTGAGATAAACATACACACAAACTAACAAACACAAATTACACTACATCTTACACAACACATCACACTCATTCACATAAAACAAACAATACACACTTACAATTCAAACATTTCTCAAGTAAAATGTATGTGTATTCAAATTCATATATTCAAGTTTGGCTCAGAGGTCTTATGAACTTCAAAACTTAAAATTAGCGCGCCCATTCACTGCGGGCGGGAGCTTGATTGTAAAAGAACGGGCAAGAAGAAGAAGAAGAAGAAAGTTAGTTTTTTATGTATATGTTCAGTATGTAATAGTCTGTGTTCAAAACTTTTATTTCTTAAGCTATACAATTATATAAATATTTTTATTATGTAGATAGCTTATAACGTTATTTAATATATAACGCTTACAATTAGTTAAGATACTACTTAATAAGTACTGTATCTAGCACTAAGGCCACAGTTGCCTCACCACATATGTAAAAGTTTATTGAGCAATAAATAATATTTTCATTTTCATTGATTAGGCAAGCTTTCTAACTAAGTCTCCGGTTAAAAGGAACATCTAGTTGTTATTTCAATGTACTTTTTTCTCTTTTCCAGTACATAAGAATGGTTGCTACGTGCCTGAGCTAAACGACGTAATCCAATTTGGTGATTCCGTGACACCTATGGGTGTCTGCTATACCATCGATTGTACCAGAAGATCTTTATACTATTCATCGTAAGTGAGATTTTCATAATAAAATAAACAGATATAAATATAAAAATTTGTATGCATCGTCGATTAAGCCGGCAACACAGTTGAGATTTTTACCAAGTTCTGTAAAGTTTTGTTTATATCTAAACATTATATGGAAGGGACTATGCTCAGCATTGGACGTTATTGAGTTGATGATGCCCAAGGACTTGATTGGTTATAAAGATTAAATTGTTGCTCATAGTTTAGAAGCCATACCGAAAGAGTGATTAGATAGTTATAAAAACTTAATTGTTAATGCTAATTGAGCAGAACATATTATCTAACTATATAATAATGTGCCTATGTTATCGCAAATAAATGATTTAATTGATTAATTGCACATTAACGTCCAGCTAATGGACACAAGCATTCTTACACATACCAAGAATAGAAGAAACTAGAAAAACTGTACTCAGTACAGTATTGTGGAGGCAGGCGCGTGGGGTTCACCTATTGGTACCAGCAAATATGGCCTCTAAGTAGGCTTCAATCTGATCACATTCAGCAATAACTGGAAACAAAAGCTGAATGTGACTTCTGAAGCACTGGATGTCAGATGACAGCCTCTATTCGGAAAAGATTAATGGCCACTCCATAAAATTAAATATAGCCTCTTTAGAATACTGCAGCTTTCAAAAGTAAAAAAAGTTCTATAATTCTAGGAGCTCTTATATAATATTGAGCTCTTTTAAGAATTAGATTAGATTTTTAACAAAATCTTACTTTTTACTTATTTCTTTTGCAGATGCGGTGTAGTCGGCACTTCAGACGCCGGTTGTTATGTAACAGAAGAAAACTATAGTAGACCTTACCCTGACTGCTGTTCAACTGTTAAATGCATAGATGACAACCAATTATAGTAGAGCTAGGGAAATACATAACCTATTTGAAAGGTGTGTTTTCGACTGAAATAAATAAGGCTTAGTTGTAGTTTAACATTTAAGACCCAACAGATCTTAGACTGGTGTCCGATTGTTAGACTTTGCGATTTGCTATTCAACGTCACGTCGCATAATGGGGCGATTCAAAGTCGAGCCTTCTGTGCTAATTGGGTATTTGACTGTTTTTTTATATGTTACTAGCAGCGCCCTGCGGTTATACCCGCGTGGTCCCCGTTCCCGTGGAAATATCGGGATAAAGAGTGTCCTATATGTTAGTCCAGGACTGCAGCTATACACGTACAAAGTTACATCATAATCGCTCCAGTAGTTTTTGCGTGAAAGAGTAACAAACATCCATCCACACATACAAACTTTCACGTTTATAATATAATAGTTTATAATAAAGCACGACAATTGTTTTTGGAAAATTCGAGAAGAATCATGTGTTTAGCAAAAACACTATTAAAATCACATTGGATTTACCCAAAAACGCTTCCTTCAAACAACTTTAAAAGTGTGACGTCACATTTTTTTAACTTTAAACGGACCGCGTGGCAACAGCAGCTATTTTCAATATTGCGTTTGTTAAAATAGTTTCATAACACGAGTAACAATAAATTACGTGACTTTTCGGATGTTTGTTATTTTAATTAATTTAAAAGAAAATGACATCCAAACTGAAGGGCCTGTAGAGGTTTCATTGTGCATATAATTCAATTATTATTTCTAAAATAGGTATGATCTCAATGATTTTGTCTTATGACAAGCAAAATAAAACAATATAAAATATCAGTAGAATGCCCAATTAATTGTGTTAAGGTTGTAGGTGAAATACGTTTTGATTGTATCTACATCTGACTTAAAGTAAAACTATATTTTGTTGTTGATAAAGTAAAAGTAACAAATCAGAAGTATATTTTAGTAAAAACTCTTTTTTAAAAGTGATTGTAAGAAAAAAGTTTGTATAACTATTAAAAGTAAGTCGTAGTTATAATGTACGTGTGTTAATTGTGTTTGAAAGTTGAGATTTTTTCACATGATTTTACTAATCTAGAACCACGTTCCGATAAGACACTGTTCCTATAGAATACAATAAGAGATACTAAAATTAGAGCATTCTGTTTCAGTAATCTTAATAATTATAATAGATTATTTAAATTTGTGGGTCAATTATATATCAATAATGTATGTAATGTACAAAAGAGTTTATATGTGTTTATATAAACATCAAATTGTACAACCAAGTTTGTTAAGTTTGAAACACACATAATTTCAATATATAAAAACCTTATTTCTAGCTGACCCGACCAACGTTGTACTTTCTTTTAAAAATTCTGTTCATTGCGCTTACTGTCAAACGACTGAGCTTTGACAAACGCAAAGGTAACAATGAAAGTTTTTATTCAAAAAAAAATATAGGGTCGTTTGAGTTTTCTTATACCTACTTTGTAATTTTGCGCTCAACTTCCTTCATTTTATTGTTATTCAATTCGTTCGAAAGTTATGCGCGTACTTACATTGCAACGATCTATTATCATATATACAGGATGTAAAAATACCTTGATAAAAGCCAAAGGCTACGCATTTTACACTTCATAACAAAATACCTTATAATTATCGTTAAAAAATTATTTTAATTTTTGGTGTCAAAAAGTTGCACATGAAGCATACAATGAAATGCGCGGAACATATCGCATTTCTGCGTGGCCAAAGCGTGCTGATGTTAATTCAAAAAAAAGTCAAAACATCATGCTTAAACATTGTTTAAGACTTCTTGGCGGGAAAGTGAAGCGTCATGTCTGCAGTTTTGTTTTATTTTCTAAAATTTCTGATATTTCGAACAGTAACGTGTAATAACAGTGGATTATTAACCGTTAAGTGTTTATGAACGTACACAAGTGTTGGTAAATGAAACAAAACAGTGCAACATAACTTTTAATATTCTCTCAAGAAGACCATGTGAGATTTCAGTATAGTCCCACATCTTTACTGAGAACTCAAGGGGTTTAGGGGGAGGGCATCTCATTTGCCATTTATCATCTTTATCACCACTCATTCTCATTTACTATAATTTATATGTTATTAATATACTCTTACTTGACACAATCAAAATCATTAAAAAAAACTCATTACTTTGACCTATAATAGCAATAAGGCTATTGATTTCTCAGGTTTAGTCCCAAAGAATAAAATTATTCCGATGCTTATTACACCCTGTATAAATAGATAGGTTTTCTCGGAACAGTATCTTGTCGTAGTTCGTTCTTAGTGTCGATATGATATTAGTCATGTAATGAATCTAGAGAATTTTTATGCACATTTGATAGAGTTCCTTATTAAGGGGTTAGTTTTCGATGATATTAAAAATTGTCATAAGGTACTAACTTTTGAAGCTATCTTGCCACCAAATTGTTATTTATTTAATATAAAGATATAAAAAAAAATTCACGATATAACTGTGTTTGTCTTATCCTTTAAAATTGCATCATTTTTAATTCCACTCATGATATAGGCATAATATCACGCCTGTTTCTCCGAGGGGGTAGACAGAGGCCTGTTTTACAAACACATTGCGCCAATTTATTATATTGTTCCCATGTCGTAGGTGGCGAGCCAATTGCAGCTTACCGGGATTTTTTATATTCGCCAGAGTCTCGTCCGTTAATCGGCAAGTGCAGGTGCGTTTGGCTTGAGTTCCTGAGGTCTTGGTAGGATCCCAATACTTCCCCCCCGACTGGTCTCCACCTTGTCGTGGTGGGGGAGCTGAGTACCTCCCGGTAGGGCGCAGGAGGCGCTAGGGAAAAGGTAACACCCAGAGACCGACGACTCTGGGTGCCCTTAGTACTGACTCCGGGGGAGAAACTAAGAGGGACCTGTGGAGGGCGCAGCGGGCGGGCCAGGAGGGCCCGTCAAGCAGCGCCAGGAGGGTCTTAGGCAGTGGGGGTAGGGGGCCCCTGCTGCCTAACCATAGACCCTCCGAGAAGTCGGCCACACACGCTATGGTCGCACAAGGATGTAGGAGGGGCGCGTTCACTGCGCCTCTCTAAGGAGGTCCTCCCGGTTTTGGTCCGGGGGACGTTGGCCGCAGGCGGGGTGACAGACGCTGCAACCCAGGTACTGGCCCCCGCCTTTTTCTCAACAAGCGGCGGGCGTCGTCGGAAGATTTTTAGTGGGTATTACTGCTGGCAGTCGCGTCTGCCGGTGGTGAGTCCCACACCCCCTTTCGGTCCCTCTTTGGCCGGAAGGTAGTGCATAAACGCATTTTATTACCGACGTAAAACAAAAAAAAAAAAAAGGATCCCAATACTTGGGACCTGTGGATGGCGCAGCGGCCGGGCCAGGAGGGCCCGTCAAGCAGCACCAGGAGGGTCTTAGGCAGCCGGGGCAGGGGGATCCTGCTTTCCAACCATAGACCCTCCGGGAAGTCGGCCACACACCCTATGGTCGCATGGGGTGGTAGGAGGGGCGCGTCCACTGCGCCTCTTTAAGGAGGTTCTCCCGGTTTTGGTCCGGGGGACGTTGGCCGCAGGCGGGGTGTCAGAAGCTGCAACCCAGGTACTGGCCCCCCCTTTTTCTCAACAAGCGGCGGGCGTCGTCGTAAGATTTTTAGTGAATATTACTGCTGGCAGCCGCGTCTGCCTGTAATGAGTCCCACACCCCCTCTCGGTCAAAGCCAAAGGGGCTTTGGCTGGAAGGCAGGGCGCAAATGCACTTTGTTACCGACGTAAAACAAAAAAAAAAGAACTATATATTTGTGATGAGTAGAAAAAGCAAGCTTAATATAAGTTTACAAAAAAACATGAAAAACATAAATCCTGTTTTATGATGATCTTGCGAAGTAATAATTAGTTTGAGTTCTGATAGTCTAACAATACTAGGTTTATTTCTAAGATCAGCACGTGTAGTTCGGTAAATGACCGTATTAGATCAAAAAGTTATTTATATAATTTATTTCCCAGTCTCCAAAAGCCTTTATCAAATCTTACAAAATTTGTATGGTACTTCCCTAAATTTAATACGTCAATACTAATGCGTGGTCAAAAGTATACAAATAAAATGGTTTTACTAAAAAGTTCTTGACTGTCTTCGGAATCGATTAAAATTTGTTAATATTCTGCCAAGCCGTAATTCCGCAGCAAACAACTGGAAAATATAAAATTTATTGCCTTATCATTTAAACTACTTCTACACTTGATTTGGTAGTTAATCTACCGACCCCGCATCTAAGTGACCTAAATTAAATTAGTCAAATTATCAGTCGCCTATTTACTTAATTATTATTAACCTACACATAATACTCGTATATTTACACTTTTTAATAACTTGAAATGACTCACACAGTTATTATAATCAATTTAATAGCGTCACATTAAAATGTGTTAATTAAAAATTGTAATTTATATTTCATTGTGTTCTTAATATTAAAAATAACACAAAAGAGCCTAAGGCAGGTTCTTCACTAACGCCAATATAAGTAGCGAAGCGATTTGGTAATACTAAGCGGAGTTGTAAAATATGTTTATTCAGGCAACATAACCAAAAAGATCTTGCATAAAGAAAAGAAAATAAATATATACAAACAGAATATCTCAACACAATTTATTTCAATTATATACCTACTTATAGTGGTTAAATTATGTGTGCTTACAGAATGTATTGACTACTCTGATGCCTCAAACAATACGCTTACGTTGATTGCATACTTTTATATTAATGAAATAACAACCTTCAGATGATTTTGCCTACTATTCATACTTTGACTTCGGGTGTAAAAGAATCGTACCAAGTTCTTAAAAACTCAAGGTAACCTGACCCAAAGTAATGCACCTGCCGATCAACGAACGAGCCTCTAACAAACAAAATAGTTTTTGTCAAGTGGCAATGGGCTCGCCGTCTAATACGTGGGACCATCTTATCTTATCGCGGGGGCCACAGACTGACCGTGGCGCACTTTGACCCTTATGCCGGATCTTTTGTGCATCCCCTTGCCTTTCACTCCAAATCTCCAAATATTAAAATCCAATCCAAATATTACGTGGGACCAACAAGATGATTGGCGAAAAGTGGGTGCATAATATACTTTTGTCTACCCCTTCGGGCATGCGTAATGTATGAACGAATGGAGATACTTCGACGCTGACTATGCATTAACGCGAAGTTTGATACCGGAGATAAGCGGAGTTGCAGTTTATTCGCGATTCGATTTCCTCTCTCTCCTGATGAAGCGCACTTCTTTCTCTTTTTCCCTTCCCCGCTTTGCGTTAAAATGTATAGTTTATTAAACAAGTCTATGTCCACTGAAGTGGAAAGGGGAATTTTGTACAATTCATAGCATGTAATGTGACATGCTAAAAATTGTACATGATAAATGAGATGATAAATATTAGGTCGGGGATAAAGTCTTTTCGCATAACGTAGGTATAAACTTATTATAAAATTTTTTTGACTGTACTATTTGTGTCTGGCTGGTTTTGGTAACATTAAAAAGGTTTCATTATAAAGAAAAGAAAAAAATAAAAAAAAGTTGTTTCCCGCTATTTTTCATTTGTTTTTCTCTCCGTAAAAATGAGTGAATCTAATGAAGAAATTCGATACATTTTAAAATTTTATTATAAAAAAGGCAAAAATGCAACTCAAGCAGTGAAAAAAATTTGTGATGTTTATGGACCTGATGCAGTGTCAGTAAGAGTAGCATAAATTTGGTTCAAACGTTTTCAGTCCGGAAATTTTGATGTTAAAGATGCACCTCGCTCTGGTCGCCCTGTTACGAATAAAATGGACGCCATTTTTGAAAGAGTGGCGCAAGATCGGCATATTAGTAGTTACGATGTAGCTGAAGAACTGGGAATTGACCACAAAACAGTTTTGACCCATTTAAAGAAAGCTGGTTATACAAAAAAGCTCGATATTTGGGTGCAACACGAACTCACTCAAAGAAACTTAATGAACCGTGTACTCATTTGCGATTAATTATTGAGACGTAATGAAACCGAGCCGTTTTTGAAGAGATTGATAACTGGCGATGAAAAGTGGATCACGTACGACAAGAACGTGCGAAAAAGGTCGTGGTTGAAAGTTGGTCAGGCTTCACAGACTGTGGCCAAACCTGGCCTAACACGAAATACGGTGATGCTGTGTGTATGGTGGGATTGGAAGGGCATTGTTTATTATGAGCTTTTACCGCCCGGCAAAACCATCGATTCTGATCTTTACTGCCAGCAACTGATGAGATTAAAGGAAGCAGTCGAGAGAAAACGGCCGGAATTGATCAACAGGAAGGGTGTGGTCTTTCATCACGATAACGCTAGACCACACACATCTTTAGCCACTCAGCAAAAATTAAGAGAGTTCGACTGGGAGGTCCTAGTGCATCCACCATATAGCCCTGACCTTGCGCCTTCAGATTTTCACCTGTTTCGGTCTCTGCAGAATTCTTTAGGTTCTGTAAGGTTGACCTCAAGAGAGGACTGCCAATACTATTTGTCCCGTTTTTTTGATCAGAAGTCCCAAAGTTTCTACAGTAACGGGATAATGTCTCTGCCCACAAAATGGCAGAAAGTTATTCAACAAAACGGTACATATATATTGTAAATAAATGTAAATAAACTTTGAAAAAAATGTCTTGACTTTTCATACAAAAATACGAAAAGACTTTTTCCCCAACCTATTATAATAGGGACGTCACGAACGAAGGTCAACTAAGAGCATGCTTAAGTAAAAATTTTGCAATACTTATTTTAAACACAACCATAGTTATAGCTTCGCTTTGTCTATATTGGCCCATCTCCGCTCCGCTTCAGTGGAGCGGCGGCTTTACTGTCTTTATATCGAATATATAATCGATATCACGTATTGAATCTTCAGTATATGAAAATAACACGTAGCAACTTCGTCTCGTTTGTGTCATTCGTGTACAGTGACAGTGTGTATATAGTTAAAGTATTTTTTTAGACAAAATGCTTCTTAAAAGTTTATTTGTTTTATCTTTTGTTGGTCTAAGTTATTGTGCTGTCGCTATATCCCCTTTACTTGAAAAACCAAAGGAGCTAGGTAAGTGACCATAAATCATATTTAATTTATGTAAGCTAGAGACTTCTATCAATGTTTGTTTGATTTTTATTATTATTTTAACTTAGTAATTTGTACTTATTATTGCAATTAATTTATTTCAATTTATTTTAATTTATTCCAACGTCATCAAGATAATTATTTTTCCTATTTTAAAAAGTTGAGTATACGGCAAAGTCCTGCCACGATTAAGACGCATTTATAACAGATATGTTTATAATTTATCCTTAAGTCCATGACCACTGGGATAATAAGACCAAAACTAAGATTATCCTGATGAACTTTATGATTTATTATTCAAATATAAAGTTTAGAAATTTAGATGTGGTGTAAAATAAAATGTGACTACAACATCTTAAGCAGAAAATATATCAAGCGCCTGTTGTGATTGTAGCAGAAAAATAGTTTTTTTATTATTTGCCTAGAAAATGTTGTAGGAGTGAATATAACTCATTATATCAGCTTTAACCATAGAATAATGTTTCCCTCCTGGGTTGCAGCGGTCAGACGGCAGTCGCTCCGTGTAATAACTAAAACTCGCCAAATCTGATTAGACCAGAGACCAGGCCTTGGGTGCTTAGAGTAAGTGTAGGGCACAACCAGGGGGCCTACCGCCGAGTTCCATGGCAATCGATTATAAGGCAAAATGGATTTCGAATTGATTCTGTCGTACCGCCGAACTCAAGGAAATCGAAACAAAATGGCGTTCTCCATTTACCTATTGGTCTGTCACGGACTGAAGGTCATGAATAAGAGGTGGCTGTCGGCAGATTCCCCGGTACGGATTAATGAACGTACACAAAGTTTGATCTAGATGGATTACCGGTAATCCATCGAATTCGGCGGTAGGCCCCCTGGGTGGAGTGGCTCTCTTGCTGCCGACCATCATGCAAAAGATGGTCGACAGCGAGACGGCGTGGGAGGCGATGGCCTCCTTCTGCGAAGTGGTGATGTCGCAGAAGGAGGCCGCGGAGCGGGAGAGGGAGCGGGATACGCCGTTGGCGCAGCGGGCGGGCCAGGAGGGCCCGTCAGGCAGCGCCCGGGGGGTCTTAGGCGGCGGGGGCAGGGGGCCCCTTCCGTCTCGCCATAGACCCCCCCCCCCCCCGAAGTCGGCCAGTTACGCCATGACCGCACATAGAGGTAGGGGGGGGCGCTGCAAATTGCGCCTTCCGGAGGTCTCCCCGGTTCTGATCCGGGGGCGTCGGCCGCGGGCGGGGTACCAGTAGCTACAAACCCGGGCACTGGTGCCTCGCCCCTTTTCAACAGCGGTGGGCGTCGTCTGAAGTTTTTTAGTGGGTAGGACTGCGGTGGTCGCGTCGGCAACAGTGAGCCCCACACCCCCTCCCGGTCTCCCCCTTTTGGCCGGGAGACAGTGCGTAAGCAGCATTTTTTACAGACGATAATAAAAAAAAAAAAAGGCCTTGGGTGCTTAAAGTAAGTGTAGGGCACAACCAGAATAAATGATAGAATATTGTATAAAATTTTAGATTTTGTTAGTTTTAAGAACGGCGGTAATTTTAATATTTTATTTCTTTAATTGTATTAGATCTTAAGATATAATTTGAAAAAAGCCGAGATGAGTTTCTTGAGGCATTCTTTTCAACTCGTTGCCTTTTTGGAAGCCTTGTTAGAGTCACCGACAGACTGACTGACTGTCTGACGGACAATCCCCTACCTCCTTTGAATCACGATAAGCTGACTGACAGATCTCCCCGATAAGAGTCACCGACAGACTGACAAATCTTGAGAAAAACCACAACATACAGATAAACTGACAAACTTTGACAAACTCTGACAAAGAACCCATTTGCTTTTATTTTTTTATTATGGTACCGCTCATATTTCTTTCATCGTTGTTAAAAAAATAATCGAATTTCCATTTTGTGTGTGAATATTTGACGAATCAAAATGATCATGTTGATCTTTTCTTTTTTCTTTTAAATGGCTTCGTGCGTCCAGCATATCTAGCCAGTGTCAAGTAAGAGATATATTATTAACATATAAATTATATTAAATAAGAATGAGTGGTGATAAAGATGATAAATGGTAAATGAGATGCCCTCCCCCCTTGAGTCCTCAGTAAAGATGTGGGACCATACTGAGATCTCATGTGGACTTCTTGAGAAAATTTGAAAAGTGATGTTGCACTGCTTTGTTCTATTTACCAATAGTCATGTACATTCACAAACACCCAACGGTTAATAATTCTCCGTTATTACACATTAACATTCAATATATCACAAATTTTTGAAAATAAAACAAAACCGCAGTCATTACGCCTCACTTTCCCGCCAAAAAGTCCTCAACCCATATTGATCTTAAAGACAATAAAGTATATATTTTTTTATTTTCTGTAACTCATAATACCACGACCCTTAACACAAGGGGTTAACAGAATTTTGTTGAGTTGAATGGTAACTCTATGTCTACTACATATATTATTTTACATAGAGAGAATCGTTTATTCCTAATCAAGTACAAGGCAAAATATAAACCATATCTACACCGAAGAACCGGGGCGTTAAGGTTCTTCAATGGTGACCGCGTACCGTCAAACGTAGTAGAGAACGGCCTTCCACCCGATGTACTGATAATCTAGACAAGGCGGCTGGAAGCCGATGGATGCAGGCGATTCAGGATCGCTCTATGTGGAAATCTATTGGGAAGCCCTATGTTCAGTAGTGGACGTCATATGGCTGAGGTGATGATGATACATAATTTACTTAGTCTATCTATAATTATAATTATGTTACAATTACAAAAGAACTTGCGTTATGGATACTAAAGAACGGATATATACTAACAAACTTTTTGTTAATACTCATTTAATATACATACAAACAGCCAAACCAGAATACATATTTATTTTCATGCGACAAAGATTTGTTGTGTGTGGGAATCGAACCCACGATCTCAGGAGTGTATACTGACCTCCACGCCATATCGGTAGTTAAATCTATCTCGGAGCATCTTAATGTTGCTTTGACACTGGTATTCCATAATTGACATAAAATACAACATGGCACAGAATTAACGCACACCCTCAGACACCCCAATTAGAATATTTAATTATAATTAAAAAACATGCAAAATAATGTTACTTTTATTTAATTAAATATGGTTTATTTAAGTTACTAGTTATACTCATCGAGGGCAAATCGTATGGGCATATTAGCGCTTTAGCCTACCGACCTACACACACAGAGAGACACGCACGCACACATCGCTTAGCACCGAAAAGTGCCGCAAAAAAAATAAAAAAAATAAGAAAAAAAATATATAAAAAAAAATTACCTATTTTTTTAATATTTTTAATCGATTGAGTAGCCGATTTATAACAAACTACTTTCTTGGTGTAACCCTTATTCTGTTACATGTTGTATACTAAATAAAACACTGTGTATGTTAACAGTGCTCATAATAAATGTTGGCTCAGCTAGAGGCCAATCGCGGAATAGAATCAAAACTATTTCAGTTGGCTACTATGACTATAAAGAAGGTACTTACCTAAATAAAAAGAAGGTTCTAGCGTGTTTTGTCACAAAACCTGTTTGCTGAATTGTTGACATGTAAAATAAATATAATTTTCATAAAAACAAATTAAGAATTACATGTGCACTAATTACCACAATCCGAGTCAATGACATTAATAAAAAAATGTACACTACAATAAATTCAATTTCAATATATCATACAAATAAAATAATTAAATTAAATCTATTACAAGTCAGCGAATGTTAGATGGATATTTATGTAATGTAGTTTTGTTTTGTTTCACGTCCTATGCAAATAGATACGAGTATTAAAGGGAACTCAAAAGGTGGTTCGCTTTACTCATAGTTGTAAGTACTAGATATGATGATTGTGTAACACGCAGTTGGTATTCTTCATAAAATATGTATGCTCGTCTCGTACTTGAATGAGTACTAGAACTGAGCCACGCTCTTGGTTTATTGATGAGCATTTTGGCGATCTATAAAGGCGTTGCAAAAGCCTCTAGACGTCATTAATATGCACTCTGGTCTTGCATAAATACTATACATAAAATATACTACTCTTAACACTGTTAATAATAAATGTCCTCCAGGCTAACCTAGAGAACAATTCCGTGTAAGGATTAGTCGACAAAGATTTACTATTTCCAAGATGGCGACTATTATTAAAAAAAGTTCTTTCGTCATGGCAATATTTTTATCCACAACTATGCACATAAACACGTTAAATATTTGTTAAGTATTGACGTATGAGTTAGTCTGTTGTCTGTCTGTAATGTGTCTATTTATTTTGCTACCTGCCTGATACAAAATTGTACCTCCCGTTTGGGAGGTACTATTAATAATATATAAATTTTCTGCTTAAGATGTTGTAGTCACATTTCATTTCACACCACATCTAAATGTCTAAACTTGATATTAGAATTATAAATCATAAACTTCATCATGATAATCTTAGTTTTAGTCTTTTTATTCCAGTGTTCATGAACTTATGGATAAATTTGTTTAGCTACAGGTTTTTTAATGCGCATATCGACATGCGCTATTTAGTCGGACGACCGATAGCGATGGCGTGGTAGTTGGTATACTTTTTTTTTCGGGGCAAAATCATGTAATGACCTTCTCCCGCTGTGGGTGGAGCGGGAGGGTGTGTCAGACTTTAACTGACTAAAAACCATACGTTCCTACTTGAACCTGCTGCGTCCCGAAGCCACGGTAACCCTTTCGAACAGTCCCGCAGCTAGTTGGTATACTTTCCTTCCGATTCTGAGGTCGATTATTCGATTTCCACACAGGAAAAATCTTTGTTTGCCATTTTTTTATACTCTGCGTGTTTTCTATATATATTAAGTATGAATTAACAAAAACATGTATATTTACATACGGTTATAGATTATTCAGTAAACATAACACAAGATCGTTAGGTTATGTACTATAAAAACGCCACGCCCTTAATAATATTATATTGAAAACTTCGAAAAGAAAAAGAAAAGCCTAAATTTTAAAGCATAGCGTCGACTATATCGTATATAGCATGATTGTCGGGTATAGCATGAAGGTTAGTTAGGTCATTCTGTTTTGAAGGTGAGGACATGAGTTTGATACACCTATTCGGCAAATATTTGATTTGCATGAATACGATTATTTACCTTGTTCTGAGTGTTTAAAGGTATTCTAAAAAAGTATTTATGTATGTTTATCCGGGTTTGTGGCTATTTTGCGCAACGGTTACCAATTCTGATAAAAGCTAACTCTATGCAAAAAATTGTTCTGACCCTCACAACTTTAAACAAATGATTGAATTGCAATTACATTCTAAATAAAATGTAGCTCAAATTAAATTTAGAACTGTTGTGTAAGTCTCACTTAGTACCAAGCACAAGTGTTACTTGATTTGAGCAACCTCCCCAGCATTTCAGTTTTTTTTAATAATTTGCCGTGTGATATCGGCCTAGAACAGTCCCTCTCATGTCACAAGAAGTCGTAAGAGTCGACGAGATGTAATCCTATCGTATGATGGGCAGCTGCATCATTTCATTCTGCGTACTGGCTTGAACTGCGATCACCAACCCACCTGAGCCTGGTGAGGGCAGATACCTCCAATAGAAAATAATTATTGGGGAGGCTGATGTTCAGCAGTGGACTTTATAAGACTGACATAATGATGATGATTGAAACGCTAATATCTCAGCGTTTTAAGGCGGCTGGTAACGATCACAAAAGTAAAGTAAAGTTTATAATGCTTAGTCTGTAAATGGGTGACCGTTTCTGTAAAATTTAATATAGACTGCATTAGTGCTTCGGGAGGTATGTTACGATTTTGGTTCAGGTAATCAGTTGGGTGGTAGTTGTTATGATATTGTAGAGGGCCAATAGGAGGCTTAATAAAGCAACTTGTAAAACTCTAACAGCAGGATGCCACGCACCCGCTGCGGGACTATTACCTATAGAAAGGGTTACCACGGCCTTGGTGTTACAGGCTCAAGAAGGAACATGGATGGTTTTTAGTCAGTTAAATTCTGATAAACCCTCCCGGTCCAACCACAGCGGAGAAGGTATTTAGATGATTTTCCATCCGAAAAAAAAAGGATGCCACGCCCGTGCCTCTGCCAATCCGCATTGAGTCCTCGTAGTGAAGTACGGCCTGACTCTCTCTCACCTTGGTTCGTAAAAGGAGGTCTGTGCTCAGTAGCGGGATGTTAATAGACTGAGAAAAACTTAATTATATTTGGGTCACATTAGCCTAGTGGCGAGACCCTTAGACTTCAAATTTACAGTGCCTCGGGTTGGAATCCTGGAACGTAAGCGCATGCGCATCTTTGAGTTTTCGAAAAATTTTTTTACCTTCCCAATTGATAATTTAAAAATTGCCAGCGTCAAGTGTCATATAAAATTTTCGGAATGCGAGTTGTTAGGAAGTCGGTGCCTTATATCGTCCTGACAGCTGTCAGACAGCAGACTTGTAAAAATTGCGATTCAACCGAATCTGTGTTTTCCTAGTGAGCAGACCATAGGCCCTTAAGTCTAGTGCATCTGGGATAATGCTAGGAAATGATGATGATGATAATCAGCTTATATTATGCTTATTCATTGCTTCTGTTAATGTAATTGTTTTTTACAGAATACAAAGAAGGATGCTACATCACGGAAGTGGAAGACGTTATACCATTTAACACTACAGCGAGACCCATCGGGAACTGCATGGGAATTCGTTGCACAACTACTCAATTATTTTATTATACGTAAGTATATCAAAATTACAAGGAAATAAGTTTCACATTTGGTGTCGTGTGATACTGGCCTAAATTTGTGCTACCCCCTCTTCTTACGTGAGGAGTCGAAAGAGCGTTTTTTTTTTTTTTACGTCGGTAACAAAATGCATTTACGCACTGCCTTCCGGCCAAAGGGGGACCGAAAGGGGGTGTGGGACTCACCACCGGCAGACACGACCGCCAAGTAATACCCACTAAAAATCTTCCGACGACGACCGCCGTTTGTTGAGAAAGAGGGGAGGGTTGCAGCTTCTGACACCCCGCCTGCGGCCAACGTCCCCCGGACCAAAACCAGGAGGACCTCCTCAGAGAGGCGCAGTAAACGCGCCCCTCCTACCTCCCCTTGCGACCATAGCGTGTGTGGCTGACTTCCCGGAGGGTCCATGGTTAGACAGCAGGGGCCCCCTGCCCCCACTGCCTAGACCCTCCTGGCGCTGCTGAGCGGGCCCTCCTGGCCCGCCCACTGCGCCCTCCACAGGTCCCTCTTAGTTTCCCCCCCGGTAGTTAGTACTAAGGGCACCCAGAGTCGTCGGTCTCTGGGTGTTGCCTTTTCCCTAGCGCCTCCTGCGCCCTACCGGGAGGTACTCAGCCCCCCCACCACGACAAGGTGGAGACCAGTCGGGGGGGGGAGTCGAAAGAGCCTACCAGATGAACTGCGATCACCAACCCACCTGAGTGTGGTGATTTATGGGCAAATACCAATACACAATTGAATGTAATCTAAAACAGGCTGATATGAGTAACTGACTCTTTTGGACTTCATTTTAACTTACATTAAACGGACGGATTTAATTTAAACTTTATACACTTATCAAGAACAAATGTCAGTACAATAATTCGATACGTTTGTCCTGATAAGGATAATAAGATAAACTTTCTCTCTGATCTCACCCTTATCCCAATCAGTTGCTCGATATATGAAAAACATAAATAAAAAGACATTTATTGGCACACTAAACAAAAAAGTAAAAAATCACATAGAAAGAAAAAAAAATGGTGTTAGGTGTTGGCAATGAGTGTCAGCCTCAGCATATGCCAGGCACACAGGGTGGACTCAGGGCTGGTTTTCAGTCTGAACCCAAATTAAAAACTTATAATTTTTTTAATTATATTTTATTTAAAAATTTATACATTTTCTTACAATTTCATTAAGACACGAAACACACACATATATACACATATATTGCATACATACACAGGAAATACCTACTTGGCACAAAGCGGGGTGCTTTTAACCCAAAATCATACATAACAAAATAATCATCATATCGCACCCTTATTTCAAAACCGTTACTAAACGATTTATTACAAAAATAATCTTTTAACGCCATCTTTTTAAATCGATGAAAACTACAAATAAATCGTTTCTCTTGTAAAGTTATTTTTTCTCGCTTGGTAACGGTTCCGAGATAAGGTTGCGCTATAACGGGCTCATAAAGTCCACTGCTAAACATTAGCCTCCCCAATAGACTACATTATATTGGGGATATTTGCCCTTAATCACCGAGCTAGACTTGCTGGTTGATAATCGCAGTTTAAGCCTGTATGCAGGATGACGCTGCTGCCCATCATCCGGTCGGATTTCTCTTCGTCGACTCTTACAGTTCCCCGTTTTTTAGATCATTCATTTTCAGGTTATTTTAAAATCGTATTATTTTCTTTCTTTAAATAATTTTTATATTTTAGTTGCGGGGTAGTTCGTGCCGAAGAACCCTACCGTGTTACTGAAAAAGACTTAACGAAGCCGTACCCAGAATGCTGTGAACAAATTGTACGTCAAGAAAGTGATAAAGGGCAATGTGATAATGAATAGTGATAAATAAATTTCATATGTTATAAATAAAAATATTTTCTGACAATTACACCAATTATTTAGTTCCAAGATTAGTATCATTAAGAACTTGTGTTATGGATAATAAACAACGAATAAACATACTTAATATACATTGGAAAACATCTAGACCAGAACAAATATTCATGTTCATGCACACAAAGATTTATCCTGTTTGGGTATCGAACCCACGACCTCTGGAGTGAAGTGTAGATATACTGACCTCCACGCCATATCGGTCGTCTATCCATTATGTCCTTACTTACATTATTAATATTATGTTTGTGTGTTAGCTCTTTTTTGAAGTCATCGTCGGCTTAACTCTCCTTCCTGGCATATCAATACTTTATATATTTATTATAATTTTATCATCATCATCCTCTCAGCCATATGAAATCTACTTCTGAACATAGGCCTTCCCAATAGATTTCACATTGAACTGTTCTTAGTCACCTGCATCTATCGGCTTCCTGTCGTCTTGACCAGATCTCAGAGCTATGTAGGTATGTATATATTATTATGAAGTACATTATAATTAAACTCCTTCTTAGGCTCTTTATGTTCCAGGGGAGCGGTAGCTCTGAGATGCTTCTTGAGCTGTTTATATTCCAGAGTCGTGGTAACTCTTTTCCGAACAATCCCGCGACAACGATCTCCCCATCAAACTAATTTCGCTACTACAGATAACTTCCTGAACGTTCTTCATAGCTATGCTTAGCAGTCCTCTTGTGGCTGTGACGATGATGAAGGACTAATTATTTTATTTTATTTCTTATAAAATAAATATTTACTTGCTACAGATGAGACAAATAAAACGAAAGAACCTTAAAACTATGAATTAAAAACAGTTTTACGATGACGCTGATTTTCAACTAGGCTCCAACAATTAAAACAAATAATTGAGACCTGAATATGACTTATAACTGTAACAAAAACAAAAAATAATCAAAACGTACTTTTCAGGAGGATACAGTGTTTATTTATTTTTCTATTCTGGAACATAAAATTGTCTCAGATTTCGAAAACCCACCTTTCAATGGTTAACCTAAGCTCAAAAAAATCAATAAAATTTGACCCGTCGAAACTTTAGCCTTAGGTTTGGACCAAAACGAAATAGGATGGAGTTCCGTATAGACGGATCCCGTATTCAAAGTGCCATTCCTGTTTGGACTTGAAAGGGATTTATTTTTATGTCACGTCTATCTTTTGGTTTTAGAAATGGCGGCTTTCGCAAAACAAACTTGTTGAATTACTATAGAAATCGGTTTAGCTTACGGAAAAATATACATTGAATGGAGAAATAATAATATACACCCTGTATATGGCCTGCCGATATGCGGACGAGACTCTTGCAAACTATTACGTGGGCCTCTGCCTACCTCTTGGGGAAACAGGCTTGATTGTATGTATGTATAATTATATGAGGAGAAAGAGTAAGACTTAGACTGTGTACCGCATAATGCTATGATGACGTGGAATCGTGTGACTACAACGCCCGAAATCAGTTTCGAAAACCTATCCGAGATTCGAGATTGAAATCAATCTTAGACGTCTGTCTAAGATTGAATCGCCTATCTTAGTTCCAGTAGTTCTATAAGTATTAATTCAATGATAAATTATTCCGACGTTATATTTGGAAAAAGGATTAATTTGTCTATCGCATATATTTTATGTTGTCTTTATTTATTTCGGTAGTAACTGGGGACTTAGAAGCTATTTGTGCAATCTCGTCCAAGGTCCATTTCGATGGAAATCGGGAAAGACTGGGGTTTTTTGAACATCAGTTGGCAACTGAATACTAAATGCTAAATAAAGCGTGTTATCCTCTCTGCTTTCTGCTCGCGAACTACACGTGCTAGAAATGGGTGTTTTTAATGCAAGAATGTGTTTTGTTATATGAGCCAATTGAAATTGATTTATATTTGCCTTTAAGAAATCCTTTTAGCTACTAGATTGTACATATAGAGGAAATACTATTTCTGCCAAATTAATAATAAAATATAATTGACTTACGTATCGGATCTATGATGGTAGCAATATGTTTTTGTTTGTTATAACAAAGTAACCTACTTAAAATCATCATCACAGCCCATTAACGTCCCACTACTGAGCAAGAGCCTCCTCTCGTATACCAAGGTGTAAGAGAATTGGGTCATACTCCAACACGCGGACCCAGTGCGGATTGGCGAAGGCAGGTGTATGGCGTCCTGCTGTTACAATTTTTCAAGCCGCCCAATTAGTTTAACGACTTCTATATTTAGTAATAGGCGGGACCAACGGCTTAACGTGCCTTTCGAAGTACGGAAGCGCTCGATATCAAATGCCACACAAACGGTCATCCAACCAAGGACTGACCTCTGTAAACTCTGCTTAATTTCGGTGATCGTTTCCGACCACCGAGCACCGAAGTAATATGAGCGCTTCTATTCTATATATGTATATGTGTGGGTGTATAGGGATCCTAACAAACCTAAGGAGCCCAAGCCAACCTCACCTGCAAGTGGCGCACCTGCCGATCAACGGACGAGCTTCGGGCGACTACAACAGTGCCCGGTAAGCGACAATAGGCTCTCCACGTGGGAGTAATACAACAAATAATAGGCAAAGTGTGGGCGTTTATTATGCCTCTGCCTACCCCTTCGGAGAAAAAGACTTGAATGTATGTATGTATGTTTGTATTCTATACTTAAAATAATGATCTCAAACGCAAAAGATAAGAATTGCTGTTTCGTAAATTTTCAAAGAACAGCCAATTTCTATAACTGTTCTTTATGATTATTACGTGACTGAACCGCTTCGCACCCCAGAATATTATCCCATTCGTTTTAATGGCCTCACTAAATGGGAGAATCGGCTTTGACTTTTTTTAATTTTCAGCAAAATTTTATTAACGGCAAACATTTTCGGTTTTGTTTTGGGAATTTCTGTTTTGTATTCTTTTGTTTTACCTGTGCTTGCTTTTCGCTGCAAAATAATTACAAAAGAATATTTAGGATTGTGTTAACAAAGAGTTAATTTTTTTTGTTATTAAAGGCTAGAATTTTTACTCGTTTAACAAGATTTTGCGTATATTACTCTACTTGTTTTTCAAAACACACCTTGGCCCTTAAATTTACTGCTGAACATAGGCCTCTCCAGTAGGTTTCCATATTGAGCGATCCTGAGTCGCCTGCATCCATCGGCCTCCCGCGGCTTTGACCAGATCATCGGTCCATCGCGTGGGAGGCCGTCCTCTACTCTGTTTGCCGGTTCGCGGCCATTGAAGAAAACGCCCCATCACTCGTCGGTTCTGTGAGCTACATGCCCAAAATTTTAGAAAATTTAACAATTCTGTAGATATGACGCTTCACTTTCTCGCCAAGAAGTCCACGGTAAGTGCTCACACAACGTCTCCTGACATTTATTACTGTCACAGTTAAACTTCTTCTTCTTCCATTTAAATAATGGCTTCGTGCGTCTAGAACATTTAGCCAGTGTCAAGTAAGTAATATATTAATTATATAATAGGTTGGGGAAAAAGTCATTTCGTATTTTTGTATGAAAAGTCAAGACATTTTTTTCAAAGTTTATTTACATTTATTTACAATATATATGTACCGTTTTGTTGAATAACTTTCTGCCATTTTGTGGGCAGAGACATTATCCCGTTACTGTAGAAACTTTGGGACTTCTGATCAAAAAAACGGGACAAATAGTTTTGGCAGTCCTCTCTTGAGGTCAACCTTACAGAACCTAAAGAATTCTGCAGAGACCGAAACAGGTGAAAATCTGAAGGCGCAAGGTCAGGGCTATATGGTGGATGCACTAGGACCTCCCAGTCGAACTCTCTTAATTTTTGCTGAGTGGCTAAAGATGTGTGTGGTCTAGCGTTATAGTGATGAAAGACCACACCCTTCCTGTTGATCAATTCCGGCCGTTTTCTCTCGACTGCTTCCTTTAATCTCATCAGTTGCTGGCAGTAAAGATCAGAATCGATGGTTTTGCCGGGCGGTAAAAGCTCATAATAAACAATGCCCTTCCAATCCCACCATACACACAGCATCACCTTATTTCGTGTTAGGCCAGGTTTGGCCACAGTCTGTGAAGCCTGGCCAACTTTCGACCACGACCTTTTTCGCACGTTCTTGTCGTACGTGATCCACTTTTCATCGCCAGTTATCAATCTCTTGAAAAACGGCTCGGTTTCATTACGTCTCAATAATGAATCGCAAATGAGTACACGGTTCATTAAGTTTCTTTGAGTGAGCTCGTGTGGCACCCAAATATCGAGCATTTTGTATAACCAGCTTTCTTCAAATGGGTCAAAACTGTTTTGTGGTCAATTCCCAGTTCTTCAGCTACATCGTAACTACTAATATGCCGATCTTGCTCCACTCTTTCAAAAATGGCGTCCATTTTATTCGTAACAGGGCGACCAGAGCGAGGTGCATCTTTAACATCAAAATTTCCGGACTGAAAACGTTTGAACCAAATTTGTGCTACTCTTACTGACACTGCATCAGGTCCATAAACATCACAAATTTTTTTCACTGCTTGAGTTGCATTTTTGCCTTTTTTATAATAAAATTTTAAAATGTATCGAATTTCTTCATTAGATTCACTCATTTTTACGGAGAGAAAAACAAATGAAAAATAGCGGGAAACAACTTTTTTTTATTTTTTTCTTTTCTTTATAATGGAACCTTTTTAATGTTACCAAAACCAGCCAGACACAAATAGTACAGTCAAAAAATTTTTATAATAAGTTTATACCTACGTTATGCGAAAAGACTTTTTCCCCGACCTAATATAATTTATAGTAAATGAGAATGAGTGGTGATCAAGATGATAAATCGAAGATGAAATACCCTCCCCTAAACCCCTTGAGTCCTCAGTAAAGATGTGGGACTATACTGAGATCTCACATGGACTCCTTGAGAGAATATGAAAAGTGATGTTGCACTGCTTTGTTTGATTTACCAACACTTATGTATATTCACAAACACTTAACGGTTAATAATCCACCGTTATTACACATTAATGTTAGAAATATCACAAATTTTTGAAAATAAAAGATAAACTGCAGACATGACGCTTCACTTTCCCGCCAAGAAGACCCACAGTTAAACTTAAATCATTAAAAGGACGATATATATTTTTTTACTGATTTGATTTCTGCCCTTTGTTTTTATGTATTTAGTATAAATAAAATTTTATTTCATTTCCTATTTCAGTTTATTTTTATTTAACAGATGTTTAAATAAATCTATATATTCATAATTTATTGTCGTCTACGATTATGACTCGTAAAATCTTTAATTTTGATAAAATTATAGATTTCACGAGTAAAATCCGAATCTAATAAAAACAGTACATGAGGGGAATAAATATCGGTTCTTAGTATCGTGAATGCTCCGGGCCAAGAAATGCTATCGATTTATGAATATTATCATATTATTTTTATACAATCACCGTCTAAATACGGCGATGGCATGCTTGTTCGCAACTTCGTTGTTTGAGAGACTAGTTAACCTTCAAGCGGGCGCGTGGTCATTTGTTACGGGAGCGGGCGCGCGTAACCGAAAAGACCTACGGGATTAATAGGAGAAATGAAGCACTAATTATTCAATATTTATTTATTTATTTGTACTCAGGTTTATTATCGTTGTCTTTAAAGCGTAATTTGTCAAAAAAAGTAATTAAAATCATAAAAAAGAAACATCTATTAGATTAATTGACATAACTCAAACATTATAGAAATCAAAACAAAAATTAGGAACACAAACCCCTTTTATATATCTAAGGCTATTTTATACACCTAGTCTACTAATAAAAATATAATAATTCCTCAGCAGATCGAGGTTCCTCTGTAATGATGTGGTCGGAAGTTTCAAAGCCATGGTCGCTGAGATCTGATCCACTCTCTTCTTCGTCTTCTCTTAGTAAATCCTTGATTGCACTTTGTGGTAACCGTCCACGACTCATTTTATATCCAAACTTCATGTGATAATATTGAATAATAGCCGAAGAACTATTACGAACATGAACAAGTGTACGTCGCGTTGAGCGTCGCGCGTAACTTTTTCAACCACAGGCGCGTGTAGTCTTTTTGACGACTGCGCCGGGACTAAAACAATTGCGATTTGAAAAGTGGGTTTAGCGCCTAGCGCGACGGTTTATACTTTATTATACTCCCAATGACATAGCGACAGGCTACTAGAAATGAGAAATAAATGTGATGGGTAGTAAGAATAATATGAACGAAAATGCACTAAGCGCGGTCGATTCGACTACGCGCGCCCGCTTGAAGGTTAAGTTAGCGTTGTTTGCTTTTTACATATCTATTGATATTGTATTTTGTCTATATTTACATCTATATATATTACATGCAAATTTTAATTATAGATACATACATTCACGCCTGTTTCCCCAAAGGGATAGGCAGAGGCATATTAAACGCCCACACTTCGCCAATTATATAGTTGGTCCCACGTAATAGGTGGCGAGCCTATTGCTGCTTACCGGGCACTGTTTTGTTCGCCAGAGCCTCGTCCGTTGCTCGGCAGGTGCAGTCGGTGCTGCAGGTGAAGTTGTCTTGGGCTCCTTTGGCCTTGGTACGATCCCAATCCAAGCGGGCGGGCCAGGAGAGCCCGTCAAGCAGCGCCAGGGGGGTCTTTGGCAGCGGGGGCAGGGGGGCCCTACTGTCTAACCATAGACCCTCCGAGTAGTCGGCCACACACGCTATGGTCGCACAAGGAGGTAGGAGGGGCGCGCCCACTGCGTCTCTCTGAGGATGTCCTCCCGGTTTTGGTCCGGGGGACGTTGGCCGCAGGCGGGGTGTCAGAGCTGCAACCCAGGTGCTGGCCCCTCGCCTCTTTCTCAACAAGCGGCGGGCGTCGTCGGAAGATTTTTAGTGGGTATTACTGCTGGCGGGCGTCGTCGGAAGATTTGTAGTGGATATTACTGCTGGCGGTCGTGTCTGTCGGTGGTGAGTCCCACACACCTCTCTCGGCCCCCCCTTTGGCCGGGAGACAGTGCGTAAATGCATTTTGTTAACGACGTAAATCAAAACAAAAAAATGGTATGATCCCAATTCACTTGAATTTTTTATTACATCAAAAAATAATATATCCTCTTTTCTTCTACTTGATTAGGTCGCAGGGTCAATATCGATCTAAATTTTGAATAACATTATGTAAAGTGTTATATAATTTTATTCCATTGCTAGTGAACAGCCTTACTAATAAAGATAAATGTGAGTGTATACATTCGATATCCAGGTGTTGCAAGCCATCGGGCTACCAGTGAAATACTTTTTCGACATATCGGTTGATATGATAATGGTCAATGATATCGATTCAAAATACAATGTTATATTTTCCAAAGATAATGTACAAAAAACCGTTGACTTTTTAAAAATATATCACTTTACATTATCTTTCTTTTTTGATTGTAATTTTATTTGCCATTGTTTACATATAAATTTCATACAAAGTAATCTAAAATTAAAAAATTAAAAAAAAATTGAAGGAAGTTACAAAATATTGACTGCCAGCCGGATATTAAACAAAACAAGGTAGAATGACATTCGTTCCAAAGTCTCCAATACTGGGTACAGGTCACAATTCACCAATATTTTTATAAATTACTTGGGAGAGGATGAATGAAAGTGGCTTATGAAAGTAGACTAACGAAAGTGATTTATGATGGAAAAGTGAATGGAAGTGTTGGGGGGGGGGGAGACCAAGTAAATTTTTCCATAACCAAATCCAGAAAGTTTTAGAGGCAGGTCAAAAGTACCCTAAACCGACGGGCGTGTATGAGGAGGTTAATGAGTGTTAATAAAGCTACAAGTGTGTGCAAAGATCGTAGCAAGTGGAAAGATGTGATCTCTGCCTACCCCTACGGGAAAGAGGCGTAACATTATGTATGTATGTATTATTAATAATAATATTACGAATTATTTGCATTCTTGCTGTAATTTTATAATTTACATAGCATTATTTGCTGTTCAATGAACACATTAAACAGTATGGTTTTTAAATGTAACGCAAAAATATGTGATGGTTAAACCATAATAATATAAAGTGGACGTTTCGTACAAAGAATTTCGTACGAAGAAAAAACAATGTAACATTCCTGTTACGGCTAAGTTATTTTTCCAGAAAAATTACACACTAAACTTTGTAGTCCAGAAAAATTACACACTAAACTTTGTTTCACAGAAAATTTATTAATCAGAAGTCGTATAGAACATAGAAAACAAGAAAATTAATAGGGAAGGGTAAACCCTGACTAATAATAGTTAAGTCACTTCAGCATTCGTCCCTATTAGGCCTTTATAGCACCAGACTTATAATTATCTATAACGACCAAGTGCTTAATACCAATGAAGTAATTATAATACAATTTCACTTGTATTAGCTGTTTAATTATAAATCCCCCACTAAGTATACAGTTTTCAAATTCTCGTGAATAACTAATGACTTAAGGTGCCACAAAGCAAATGTAGGAAAGAGTTAATGTCTCGCCATTTTGTGATTATACACTTTTTGTTTGTGCTATTTATAAATGAGCCAAGGCAGTAGGCCATAATTTGTAGGAACTGCCTGTTTCATTAAGACAATGGGTTTAAATTGCAGTGGTTAGACAGGCTGACAGAAACATCTAGGGTTCAAGTTTAACGCTGAAGCGTTTTTAAATACAACTTCAATCTATAAGACTCTATAGCGTGTTTGGTGCACCGTTTGCCATATCGAATAGGTTGATAGAAAAATACAGTGGCTGTATCGATTTTGCACATAATGCAGCAACACCCTGTTTACATACTCCCCTGTAAAAAGACTTTTCAATTGTTTTTCTTCCAAATTATACGTACATGGTGATGTTAAGGTTTTTTTAGATGTAATTGTAATAATGATAATAAGCAAATCAGTCATAAGTCATGCAGGTGCAAAGAAATAATTTAATATTTTATTTTACACACACAATTTTTTTTAATCAATAGAAAATTTTTGAACTTAGCATAATATGTACTGGCCGACACAAGATTCTTTTTTATCTTTGGTAGTGTATACAAATGTAAATCCAATCTCAGCCTCAAAGCTTCCGAAGATTCGATTCCACCATATCTATGAGATGATTGATGCACGTTAAGCCGCTGGTTCCAACTTTCGTGAACATCTATAGCAGTCGTTATCTCGAAGTCAGTGCCTTCTCATATCCTGACACCTAGTTTAACAAAGTTAAGGGTCGCTCCACAACCGATGCAGGTGTTGAGCTTTTGAAACATATTTTTGATGCTTGGGAAGATTCTTTGGACGCTTTAGGTATTTTTTGCGATCTGTCCAAAGCTTTTGATTGTGTTCCTCATGAAACATTGATAAAAAAAATTAGATTATTATGGAATAAGAGGCTCCGCATTGGATCTTCTTACTTCTTACTTAAGTAATAGGATTCAAAGGGTTGAAGTACCGCAGGGCTCGATTCTCGGCCCGTTTTTGTTTTTAATTTATATTAATGATTTGCCACATTTGGTAAAGGAAAATCACGAGATAGTATTGTTTGCTGATGATACATCATTATTATTTAAAATAAAGCGATATCAGAACCCAGACGATGTAAACAATGCGATCTCAAAGGTGGTGCACTGGTTTGACGTTAACAATTTATTATTAAATGGGGCTAAAACGAAATGCATTAAATTCGTGACGCCTAACGTCAGACAAGTAAACACCACTATTAAAATAAAGGAAGATGAGTTGACCCTTGTGGATACCACCAAATTTTTGGGTGTTATATTAGATTCTAAGTTACAGTGGGGCCCACATATTGGTGAATTGTCGAATAGACTCAGCTCTGCTGCATACGCGGTAAAGAAAATTCGCCAATTAACAGACGTTGAAACAGCTAGGCTTGTTTATCATTGCTATTTTCATAGTGTTATGTCGTATGGTATTCTTCTGTGGGGTTGTGCCGCAGATATTCAAAATATTTTTGTACTGCAGAAGAGGGCCATACGAGCAATTTATAATCTACCATGTAGACATTCACTAAGGGATAAATTTAAAGAAATTGGTATTTTGACAGTGGCGGGTCAGTTTGTTTATGAAAACCTAGTATATGTACACAAAAATTTTGATAAATTGAGTAAGAAAAGTGATATACATAACCTAAACACAAGAAATAAGCATAAACTAGTTGTACCTGCCACTAGGCTCCAAAAAATTAACAAATCTTTTAAAGGTCAGTGTGTGCGATTCTATAATAAAATCCCAAGCAATATACAGCAATTAAGCCTAAATAAATTTAAATTAACAATAAAACGCAAGCTGTCTTCAAAGGGATATTATTCTATTAAAGACTATAATTGGCTGATAAAAATGCTTGGGATTAAACCGCCGTTTCATACAGGCTATTCTAATATGAATGACTTAAAGCATGAATATTGTTATATTATGTTGCATTGTATAGCGTCACAGACAAATGAAGATTGTTACTAACCAATCGATAATTTAAAAGAGCATAGCCTGTGAGTTTCTTGCCAGTTCTTCTTACAGAGCGGTGGCTCGGAACTGGCACTTAGATTCGCTTGCACTTAAATGTTTTTTGTTTTTTTAAATTATTTGGTTGCAAGTGAATCTAAACTTCGTGATTTTAGTATAGTTATATTTTATTTGTTTTTGTTATTTTTTTATAATTTTGACGTTTTCAAGTACTATGTAATAGTTTATGAAATAAAGTATTTTTGACTTTTGACTTTTGACTTTTGAACCATATGTCCATATATAATATTACGCCTGTTTTCCCGTAGGGGTAGGCAGAGGCATATTCTATGCCCACACATCGCCAGTTATATTGTTGGTCTCAAGTAATAGGTGGCGAGCCTATTGCCGTGTACCGAGAATTTTATTTTCGCACGAGCCTCGTCCGTTGATCGGCAGGTGAACCACTTGTAGGGGAGGTTGACTTTAACCATAGAATGATGTTAATTTAAAGCTGCATGTAATAACTGATTCAACTGTATATTTATATTCATAGATAGAGACATTGCTTGATTTTAATAGATATTTAAAAATGCTCAAATCAGTAATTTACCAGCCCTAGGGTCAGACAGGATTGTGCAACATCACCTCTCCTATTAAATGTTTATACCTAGTTGATCATGCTCGATATCGATCATGATCATGAAGGACTAGGCGGATGGTGTTTCTATAAGGTATAAAACCTGCGGCATGCCGATAATACCACGCTGCTTGCAACAACTTAGAGTAATATGGTATATATAAGATATATTTAAAAGAGCATAGCCTGTGAGTTTCTTGCCAGTTCTTCTTACAGAGCGGTGGCTCGGAACTGGCACTTTGATTCACTTATACTTAATTATTTTTTGTTTTTAAATTGTTTTGTTGCATGTAAGTGAATCTAAGCTTTGTGATTTAGTGTAATAATATTTCGATTGTTTTTTTATATTTTAATTATGACGTTTTCAAGTACTATGTATAATAGTTTATGAAATAAATATTTTTTTTACTTTACTTTTTTACTATGGAAGAGCTACTTAATAACTCATTTTCAACCTAATCTATAATCCAGTGAGCAGGCCTTGGGAACTAAGCTTCAGACTGGGGAAACTGGGATATTGCTAGGATAAGATGAACCAATGTCATAATTATTGGTAAATATAATCTGGCAAAAATATGTAATCAAACATCAGCAGTACTAACTATTGCTGGAATTACAAACCCGCCTGCACAGTATATAGTGATTATGGGTAAAAACCCCTCATATAATAAAACTATTGAAGAAGCCTATGTTCAGCAGTGGACGTCAAAAACTGAGATGATGATTTAATCAAACAATGGTTTCACTATGATTCACCATAAGAAGTTAAATTACAGAAATACATTCGAAAAAGAACGTTCTATCGTCATTAAGCATCTATTACCGCTAACGCTTATAACTCGTAGGGTATACCTGCAACCGGACAAGGAAAACAGAGGCATAGTTAATTCCTAGCCTCGGAAATAACGTGCATTAGTCAACTGCACTGAGGGCGCTTGTAATGAACCCTCATATCTAAGCAGTTTCAAATTATTTAGTTGCCTCCGAATTAACAATAGTGCTTGCAATTCAAACCTCATTTGCGGATTCAAGAATTATATTCTATTCTCAATTCTCAGTATATTTACTGCTTGCCAATAGTTAAATGGTGTTAGTTGATATCATGGCTTTTCAGTAAAAAAAATATTGACATTAAGTCGTCCATTGCACTCATGGCTCCGCAGAGGTCGAAAACGTTTACTGAAATAAGAGTCCACAAAATTTAATCAGTTTTTGGACTGCTCTGTTACAGTTTGGGTGGCATTTTGTATCGAATGGGCCCGCTTATAAAAATACTAACAGCAGGGCGCAACATACTTGCAGTTTTAGACCCTTCACGCGCTGCTACACATCCAGTTAAGTATGTTCACCTGAAGTCGTGCTCTCATCTAAACACTTCAGGTTGGTATAAATTGATTATTAATTGCGTGAGTTGACAAGTTCTACAGCAGAACGTCACAGACCTGCCTTTACCAATCCGCACTGTGTCCGTGTAGTGGAGTATGGCCTAATACCTTCTTACGTTGTAACTTGCGACCAATTGCTTACGGAGGGACATAAATGGGCTGAGACGACGACGCTGATGATGTATTAATGTGGAATCTAGGGTAACGTGCGTGTGTGTGTGGGTCTGTGACTTACAATTAAGACAAAATAGCATCTTGGATACGCGCGTGAGTTTATTGTCAGTTCTTCTCACAGAGCGGTGGCTCGGAACTGGCACTTCGATTTACTTATACTTAATTTTTTTTTCTTTGTCATGTAAGTGAACCTATGCTTCTTTATTTCAGTGTAGTTTGATTTAGTTTGATTATTTATATTTCATTTAGACGTTTTTAAGTACTGTGTCCTACTTTATAAAATAAAGAACTCTTTGACTTATGATTACTTGCGGTCGGTCACAAGTTTAGAGTCCAGGAAATGCATGATATTATCTTTAAAAAGTAGTTTAGGTTTTTATTGTATGTGCAAATTGGATAAGAAAACTGTTTAAAGCGCATGCTATGGAAGTGAAATATGATAAAAATATATTGGTGACATAATTTGATGTCGCACCATGATTCATAACCATTTTACTTCAGAGGTCGTGGGTTTGATTCCCATCCGGTCAAATCTTTGCGTGCATGAACATGAATATTTGTTCTGGTCTGCGTGTTTTCCTATGTATATTAAATATGTATTTACAAAAAAAACATATTGAATTATGTTTATCCGTTCTTTAGTACCCATAAAACAAGTTTATAATGATACTTATCTTGAAACCTTTTTTTATTTATTAATATGATTAAAACACATAGTCACAACAACAAGTCGATAATAGATATGAATGCTCTCCGAGGTCTAACAAATGCAAATATCCTAAACAAATCACAACCACATTTCCAACAGTTGATGCAGAATTATTAAATCGACTGTAGTAATTTTGCACATAACTATAAATAATGTTTAACAATACATAATAATCTATAATCATGATTGTTCCAGAGTTCCATGTTGGCCAGACCACAATATGGCTTATATTGTGGTCTGGTCCAATTGAAGCGTTGACGGTTAGACAGAACGTTATTATTTATGAGGTGCCAAATTGTAGGTTTTGCAAAATATCTATAGAGATCTTAAGACTATAGAAAATACATAAATAAATAAATATTTCTGACACTTACACCAATTATTTAAGAACTTGTGTTACGGATACTAAATAACGGATATACACACATTTTTTTTGTAAATATATACTTAGAATCATAGGAAAACACCCAGACCAAAACAAATATTCATATTTATACACACAAATAATTGTCCTGTGTGGGAATCGAATCCACGACCTCAAGAGTGGAGTGCGGGTATACTCACCATCACGCCATATCAGACGTCAAAATAGATCATAGTTTACGACAGCGCTAACAGTACGTTGAACTATCCTCGACCGATAGTAGGCCATGTAAAATGGTCAACGGGTCACTGCACAACATAGGGCTCTTTAAATGCTTTCCATGCTAATCGATCTAAAGGGTCTGCTTACACTGCTCAGCCCAGATTATCGATCCATCGATGGAAGAATTTGGTCAAAATTCATAAATTCATGCCAGACTTTTTTCCGAAGAACTTCACTTAAGAAGAGCCACTTCATTACAGCTCTCATTTTTTAGGACTTACCTTGGTATGTATCAAGCCGAATCACATTATAAAAACAAAGTCATCATCATTATCAGCCTACATTCGTCCGCTGTTGGACAAATGGCACGGCACAGAGGTCAATCTAGACCGCGTCAAGAACTCGCGCATCAGTAGCAGCCTTCATGTTTGTGACATCACAGATAAATTGCAGGAATACTATATACTACGCTGGTACGACCACGTTTTACGAAAACCAGCTAACTACCTGGAGAACAAATATCTGGCCATGGCACCGCCGCCCGGCCGAGGTAGACTGGGCAGGCCCAGAAAATGCTGACTTGACGTCGTAAGAGATGACGTGCGTGCCAATAACGTATCGACCAAGGATACCGGAGACCGTGCGAAGTGGAGAAGAGGATGTAGGAAAGTGGACTCCGGGCCCGTAAGGCCGCCACCGGGATAACGGGATAAGTTAAAGAAGAAGACAGAGCTTGATCTTCAGCTCTTCTTCTCCAGAAATATAGTATTGATAAAAAATTAAGCATTGGTCGCCAAATACATACAAAATAAAATTATTACCATTTTTTTTTTTTTGATTTACGTTGGTAACAAAATGCATTTACGCACTGTCTCCCGGCCAAAGGGGGAGACCGGGAGGGGGTGTGAGGCTCACTGCGGCAGACGCGACCACCCCAGTCCTACCCACTAAAAATCTTCCGACGACGCCCGCCGCTATTGAAAAAGGGGCGAGGCGCCAGTGCCTAGGTTGTAGTTTCTGGCACCCCACCCGCGGCCAACGTCCCCCGGATCAGAACCGGGAGGATCTCCTCAGAGAGGCGCAGTGTGCCGTGCCCCTCCTACCTCCTTGTGCGGCCATGAAGACACTGGCCGACTTCTGGGGGGGTCTATAGCTAGACGGAAGGGGCCTCTTGCCCCCGCCGCCTAAGGTATAGGGTTCCTACCAAGATCTAAGAAGCCCAAGCCAACCTCACCTGCAAGTGGCGTACCTGCCGATCAACGGACGAGGCTCTGGCAAAAATAAAAGGTGAGCGGTAAGCGGCAATAGGCTCGCCACCTATTATGTGGGACTCACAATATAACGTGCGAAATGTGGGCGTATAATATGCCTCCGGGTAAACAGGCGAAGCGCTCGTAGCTCTGCGGTGCTTGGTGGTCGGAAACGATCACCGAAGTATAGCAAAGTTTACAGAGGTCAGTCCTTGGATGAGTGACCGTTTGTGTGGCATTTGATATCGAGCCCTTCCGTGCTTCGGAAGGCACGCTAAGCCGTTGGTCCCGGTTATTGCTAAATGTGGTAGTCGTTAAGAAATGTAAGAGGCCTCATTGGCGGCTTGATAAATTCTAACAGCAGGACTCCATACACCTGCCTCCGCCAATCCGCACTGGGTCAGCGTGGTAGAGTATAACCTAGTACCCTCACACCTTGATATGTGAGAGGAGGCTCGTGCTCAGTAGTGGGACGTTAATGGGCTGAAATGACGAAATAGGCGTGATATTATGTATGTATAATTAATAAGTGAATATTATTAAATATGTTATAAGATAGCATCTCAGGTAAGCGAGATGTAAACGCCACATCGCAATATTTCCTCTTTAAACAATTTAATTTTGCTGACACAAACTCTTATCGAGCATTTTGATTACATCTAAGCTAATTAAATCTTATGAAAATTTGCAAAGCTTTCTTAAGTAATTGATGGCACGAATATTAAATATACAAAATTAAAATGCTTTCATTTATACCATATTGAAATTTCATGCAATAACGATGAAACTCGCCAAGATGTGAGTAACTATCTGTGCCCGTGAAGGATGAGTATTTTTTCGTTACAATTGTTTTGTTTTGATAAATTTAATTATCTAGGACTAGCGGCCGGCCGCGACTTTTTTTGCGTGACCCACATTTCTTTTGAATCATTACTAATCATCTATTTAAATAAAAAACGCATCCAATTATGATGGACAGATAGAGAAAAGCGAATTTGTTTCTAGGCAATAATGGTGACTGTTGTGTTTAAAAATAAGCAATGAAGTGCAACCGATAAAAAAACAAGACAGGTGAAGGGTAAAAAGAGGTGACTTCGATTATATTCCAAACATCTAGGAGACAAAATAATTAAAAATTCAGTATAGCACAAAATGTGCCGTGTGGTCCCGGCCAAAAATTACCCCCTTTCATTTTACGGGGAGTCGTAGGAGTAAACGGAGATAAATCCTACCGTATGATGGGCTGCAGCGTCATTCTGCGTACTGGCTTGAACTGCGTTCACCAATACGCTTGAACAGCGTGTTGATTTTGGTATAATGTAATCTATTGGGGAGGCCAATGTTCATCAGTGGACTTTATAAAGACAAAACAAATAGACGAAAAGATGTTAAAATGCTAGTACACCCACGGCAGGCCATGGGTAACGATGAAGCAATATTTACAGAGGTCGATCCTTGAATAAATGATCTCTTTTGTGTTATTTAATATTGAGTGCTTCTGTTCGAAAGGTAAGCTCAAATATCGGGCCCAATTATCACTGTAATGTGATAGTCATGTTAAAGGACGTATATATCTTAAGAGCTGAAGGCCACACACCTGCCTCAGCAAATCCACACTGGGTCTGCCTGTGCTCAGAAGTGAGACGTTATTAGAGAATAAATTAACAAGCTGAGAGAAGAAAGCGTACAACCTCCTGAGGGCCTACTCTTATTCAACGAAAACGAAACTTCGTTATATCCATCCCTTTCACTCGATAATGATATACCCAGGGAGTGACAGAGATTGGTAAAACGAAGTTTAGTTTAACTAGAATAGGAAACATATCCTATTAGGATAACATAACATTTCAAACGCAGCAACTGTAAAGCCAAGCCAACAAATAAGGGTCACTTTTCAACGTGAAATATTGAATATTTTATTTTTTAAACGCGTGAACTCTTAATGGCCTACGAAAAGAGAGGGACCTTGTAGGAAGGTGGCAGGTGTATACAAGTGCTTTATGTTGGCACAGTGTACATAAAACTCAGTGTTTGACGTCAGAGAAATACACTTGTTAGTACAGTCAGCTTGAACTAACCACAACCACAAAAGAATAGACTTGACCAAAAAATTATATTACAATATAAAAGAGTTTTTCGAGGACAGAACTAAACTGTAACACAGTGTGAAATATAAATAATAATTTAATTATAATATGTTAAAGAAGATAGTATAAAAAATAAGAGAGTATAATAATAATTATATATTTATATAAGATATTTATTAATATAAGATTAATTAAATAGTGTGTAAGTAACTTTATATTGAAATTGTGTTAGTGCGCCCTAACAGGGTATCATGTATGTACCTTTACCTTTTATAACATCCTATGTATCTACTGATGATCGCAATAAATATTTGAAGTTTGAAATAGTCGGTGGCACCTAAAGTGCAATTTTTATCGGACTCCCTTACGCTCTTGACAATAGTGACGTGTTAGACACACGTCTCGAAGCTTCAGATGTTACCAACTATGTGACGCTGATTGTACATTAGAGGCTCAATTTGTACTCTTTATCTGTATTCTGACCTTTGAGCAATGAACATACTATAGAAAGTGCACAATAATTACAAAACGCAGTCGATTTTTCAAAACAATTTGTAGCATTTAATTGCGATTTAATAAATTATTACTCAGCGCATTCTAACCCTAAACTAAACCTATTCCAAACGAAAGAATTTTTGTTGAAATTTTATTTGAAAATACTTCATATATTTAGAAGACACCCAGATCAGTACCAAGTTTGATTTAGCTAGAAAAAAAACATGATTAGTTAGTAAATCGTATAGTACCTATAGTATACTTACTTCCACACTTTATCAAATTTAGACAAATCATTTGGAAAATCTTAAGTATAATTTATAATACGTGAAAATTTTATATTCATTCTTCTGTGAACATGTTTCAAAACTGTTGTTCACTGAACTACCGTTTCACCTTCCCTTAAGTACCAACCGAGCAGACGCCGAAAGTCAACTGAAATGGGTAAAAAATATTATTCAAAGAGTAATAGGTTTCTTATACTTATATAATAATATGACTAATTACTTTAAATATTTCGCTTTTTTCTTTTGAATAAATATAATTATGAAATCACTTAACCAATCAACCAATTAGCAATTAGCGTAGGTTAGGACGAAATCTAAAAGTACCCTAAATCGACGCGCGTGTATGAGAAGGTTAATGAGTGTGAATGAAGCTAAAAGTGTATGCCAAGATTGTAGCAAGTGGAAGGCTGTGATCTCTGCCTACTCCTACGGGAAAGAGGCGTGACAATATGTATGCATGTATTTAGGAGGACATCTGGCTAGGTTGAATGACGATATACGCAAAACGGTTGGCAGCGGTTGGAGACCAAGAACTGAAGATCGAGCTTAGTGGCGTTTCAATGGAGAGGCCTTTGTCCAGCAGTGATGTTGATGATGAATCAACCAAGTCGTATCTGTGATGAATGAGTAGATAAAGTAAAAAAACAATAGAGGAATGACATATAAAATCATTTCTCAATCGAGTTGTTTATTGACTTTGCATACTGACACTGTTTTCAATAAAACCTATTGGAACTGTCCGGTGTCCCAATTTTATAGCACATAATTTACGAGGTGCCCAAATAAAATTTTTGCGTAATGTAATTTGGCTTAGGTAAAACGATGAAAGCAGACAAATAAAAATTGATTTAGTAAGTAAATACGGAATTTGAATTATTAATAATTTGATTTTAACTTATGAAACATTCATCAATTTAAATAAAGCTCTCGTTGTGGTACCGGCCTATAATAGTGCCACCTTCTCTCATCCCACGGGGAGTCGTAAGAGTAGACGAAGAGAAATCCGACCGGATGATGCGTAGCAGCGTCGTCCTGCGTACTGGCTTGAACTGCGATCGCCGACCCGCCTGCCCAGCGTGAGTGATTATGGGAAGATACCCCGAATTAAGAAGGCTTTTTCAGCTGTGGATTTTAAAAGGCTGATAACAATCACAGAAAACATTTGGTGAACATAAAAATAAATATTTGTCTCGGAGTCTCCCTAAAAATGTTAGTATGGTTTTAGAAAAATACTTATAAATATCGCTTGTCTAGTATCCACTGTTTTGTAAAGTTACATCACGATATTCGTAATAACAGTGCTTTTGTTCCAAAGCGCCTTGTTCTGTCAGTTATGAATGTTTCACGCTATTAAACTATACATGCATAATGCAGTGTCTTGGCTTTTCACGACAGCATAGTAAAAGCTGTGCTTAGTTTGGGTCTGTAAGGGCTTTGTGATTTTTTTAAGCTATTGCATAGCTTCTATCGCTGGCCTTGAGCGTGGAGACCGAATCGAGAAATTCCGTAACGAAAAAAACCTAACACTCCGACCGCAACAGCGGTGATACTTTTTAGTTTTTCCATCTATCGATGAATAGCAGAACTTTTAATGACTTTTTGAAATATCATGCTTGTCTTTTTAAGTCAGAAGCCCGCCTTTAGGTGGCATTGGTTGTATCGGCTTTACTACGCCTGCGTAATCTCCTTTTTCGCTCCGCAATCGCTGACTTCGCTTAGTACTTACAAATTTTTATTCTTATCGGTCACCACGCTCAAAGTGTAACTTGAATTAATACCAAAAAAAACTGCATAAATAAAATAAATAAATAATTAAAAGTGCATAAGTTGAAAAAAAATGTTCTACAATAGCTTTACCGCGGCATAGTCTCCGATTGCCACACGTCTTTTTTTTATTGTCACTTTTCTTAATTTCTACAACTTGACTGATGGTAAGCAGTCGATGCAGTCAATAAATGACACTAGGTACAAGTTGAATCTTAGATTAAAATCATTGCACTATTTATTTATTAAATCAAAGAATATACTAACAACATAATATGTTTCAAGCTTTCCAGCTTGAAATCTTGAGTTGAAAATTATTTTCTCTAAAAGTCTACATTATTTGGAACTTTAATAATATGAAATTGATTTATTCGTATAAAATAGAGTAACATTTGGTTCTTATGATATATAATAGAACATCTGATGGAATAGAAATAACTTTGTAACAATTCCATCAATAATTACCCTATAAATCGAGAAACAATAAACACGTATCGCCCCTACACAGGGCATCTTCAGGTAAGATAGGAGCCTCGGATCAACAATGTCTTCACGACCAACGCTGAAACGAGAGAACACTATAATACTTGCTTACAATGGTTTTTTTTTTTTAATGTGACACGTCATAATGACTACATCCTGCCTGATGATAAGCAGTCTATGCAGTCCAATAAGAAAATGAAAGCGCTTTATAAAGTGAAATAAGCACGGTATAAAGCGCATCCACTCATGACGGCCTGCTAAAATGCCGTTACACGCCCCGCTTAAAGGACCCGGGATCATAGGAAATAGGAAAAAGTAACGCCTAAATCAATAATTTATTTAATAGAACATTTATTTGGCTAAACGCAGGGTGTGTAAATGTCAACTTTAAATAAGTGTAATTAATCGTCATTGTAATAATAATAACAACAGTTTGAGTAAGAAAAGCGATATACATAACCTAAACACAAGGAATAAGCATAAACTAGTTGTACCTGCCACTAGGCTCCAAAAAATTAACAAATCTTTTAAAGGTCAATGTGTGCGATTCTATAATAAAATCCCAAGCAACATACAGCAATTAAGCCTAAATAAATTTAAATTAACAATAAAACGCAAGCTGTCTTTAAAGGGATACTATTCTATTAAAGACTATATGACTGATAAAAATGCTTGGGATTAAACTGCCGTTTCATACAGGCTATTCTAATATGAATGACTTAAAGCATGAATATTGTTATATTATGTTGCATTGTATAGCGTCACAGACAAATGAAGATTGTAACTAACCAATCGATAATTTAAAAGAGCATAGCCTGTGAGTTTCTTGCCAGTTCTTCTTACAGAGCGGTGGCTCGGAACTGGCACTTAGATTCACTTACACTTAAATATTTTTGTTTTTTTAAATTGTTTGGTTGCAAGTTAATCTAAGCTTCGTGATTTTAGTATAATTATATATTATTTGTTTTTGTTATTTTTTTATAATTTTGACGTTTTCAAGTACTATGTAATAGTTTATGAAATAAAAAGTATTTTGTCTTTGACTTAACATAAATTCCATGCAGATTTATCATAAAATCACCTAATACAAAATTTTCAGTATTTAAATATTCGCGGACTGAATACGAACATTAAATTTTCAGCCATAATTATAGTTTTCGTATGAATATTGGTAAACTAAGCTCTCTCATTTAGTTTGGTAACTTACTAAATATCGTTACACAATTTGGATAACAGTTACTTTTATAATACTATGTTAGCGTATTTGGCAACATCAGTTTATAGTGATATCTCGCTATTCTACAGCTATTTTATAAATCAAAAATACTGACAGACGACATATTCCTAGAGGATTCACGCATCGTTTAATATGCTTTAAGTCAATCCATAGTATGGTATTTCCGTCTAAGGAGCGCAGTTCAAAGAGATTTACTTAAAAAATGCTTGGAAACTTCTTTACTGAAACTACCGACTGTAACCTTTCTCGTTTCAATATATCAAGAAATAAATGATGCAAAGTTCGCTAACAAACTAACAAATTTTTATTAGTTAGGAAATTTGGGTCCTACTTCTATTTACTACTGTTAAATAATTCATTTAATTCTAACCGAAATCAAATCTTATGCATGTACCATAAGGTAGAAAGTCAATAAGAAAATCGAATTGCTCTGCGCAAATACATTTAAAAAGAAATACATTGAGAAACATAAAACTGAGATCGTTATGTCAGTACATAAAAAAAGTATTCTCTCTCGTTGCAAAGCTTTCGTAAGCTTTCTTGAGTGGCACAATAATGTACTTAATTCCATAAGCGACATATTCTAACGTACAGAGAAATTTATGCTCATGAAAGACGCTGGGGTGCACAAGACTACATTGTCACTTATATTTCTTTGATAAAAATAATATTGCTGTCACAACTGGAAATTTATATCCCTTCTGTCCCGGCTAAATGGGAGCATGTATTAAAATAATACACTTCACCTCATGCCTTGGCAGAGAGTTCATCCTCACCCCTTAAAAATTACAGGCACAGTGCGTTTCAAAATAAACTTTCTGCCTCTTACAATTGGGTTACCAGCATGGGCACGTCAAAAAGGGCGTGAAACGGTTGCACTGGTGTTGCAAGCGGACATAAGCTTTGGTGACCATCTTCCATCAGGTGGGCCGCATTCTGTTGTGCCACCTTGGGATATAAAAAGCTACCGCCTACCTTTTTGTCATAAAGGCATGAACTCTGTTTCCTCCAGAAAGTCACAATAAGCACTGTTATTAAATAGTTGTAGTAGCTGGTAAATTACAGGTTAAATTTAATATGAAACTTATCACGTTGGACGCCAACAGTCTCCGGCACAATAAAAAATCGTCGAATCTCGATCATTTGAACTCGATCAACTGTAATGAATTTAGACAGACGTGTTACTGTTACCATTAGATAAAAGTATTGTTGGCTCAGCTCTTTAAAAAAAGCAGCTATGTCTTATCTCTAAGTGTAAGTCTCGCTTGGCTCGTCCCCCTTTGGAAAAGAAGAATCTATGTTTTTTTGTTATCTAACTGGCATGCTTAGTATAGGGATCGGAAATGTATCATATCTCATATGATATGATGATGATGAAGTAAAATGTCCCTACCTAATTGGATGGCATGGCATGTATCGTGGAACTGATATATAGGCAAAATTTACATTGACTTTTCAGCTCTATATTAACTAACGCAGTAACTCCGATAACATTTTTCGGTTTCGGAATCGAAAATCGGAAACAAAGTATGTCGTTTCAACGGTCATCAGCGTAAATCTAGAACCTTCTCAACAGTTAAGATAAACCGAGTATAGAAATCTATTACTCTAAAAAAAGCCGACATTTTTACTTATGCTCATTTCTTTTTAGTTTTTTATCGAAAATAATATATATTTTGTTGCTGTGTGTGCGTGGGCAATAATTTTTTTTTTTTCGGATGGAAAGTTATCTAATGACATTCTTACCCTTTCGAACAGTCCCACAGCTTATATCTAAATTGGTGACTAAACTGTCATGGTGATCGCAATGAGTTGTGTAGATTTATAGCTGTAAGTAGCTGCGAAAGATTTTATGTCAACATCATCTCTGACAGGAATATCTTATTGCAAAGGCAATTTGAACAAAAAACAGACTAGACCGAGGGCGTATTAGGCAAGAATTAGACTTAGAGGACGCATAACATAGGACGTAGAAAAAGTTTTATTGAGCAAAGAGATTAGACTATATTAAATGAGGATTTAAAATCACCTTCAGACGAGAACAAGACTCTTTAGAAGATTTCAACTCATTATCAGCAAATAGTAAATATCTATGGAAATTAAGTGATTAGTCTATACAGAGAAAACTTTAAAAAATGTCTAATTCTAAATGAATGAATGGTGTATAGGGATCCTACCAAGACCTAAGGAGCCCAAGCCAACCTCTCCTGCAAGTGGTGCACCTGCCGATCAACGGACGAGGCTCTACTAGTGCCCGGCAAGCGGCAATAGGCTCGCCATCTGTTACAATTGTATAATTGGCGAAGTGTTGACGTGTAATATGCTTCTGCCTACCCCTTAGGGGAAACAGGCGTGAATGTATGTATGTACATATTGTAAGTTTGGAACGTAGTGCTTTGGCTATGGCGTTCAAATATGTCTAGTAAGAGCAGAGTATAAAATACATTCCATCTACTTTATATTCAACCATCATTCAAATCCTATCGTAGTATTATCACGGTGGTCCCGGATATCCTTAACTTCAGATTAGGCTAATCAGATTTGGCTGAATTTCAGTTATTATATGGGGCGACTGCTGTCTGACTCAACCGCAACTAAAAGGGAAATATAGTTGTATGGTTGTATGTGTTGTATGGTTGTAGTTGTATGGTTAAACCTGTCTGGAGTCTGGTCCGGCTGTCAGGATTTTAGAGGGCACTAATTTCTACATACCGTCTGCCATTGATATTCAAATAATAAAAGTGTATGCAACCTTTCCCTTAAAGTAATACTAACCATCATTTTAGCCCATTAACGTGTCACTACTGAGCAAGAAGCAAGATGAGAGGTACTAAAGATGAGGTTGTAAAAAAATAATTATATTAAGAAGAACCTGTCCGTATGAGTTCAGCGGCCAAGGCTTCTATTATGCAGCCTTTTTCTCTTGAAATTTTCTCTTCTCTCTCTCTTTCTTATAAATTTTCTCTTCTCTTAATAATTACATGCCATGTTAGTAGGCTGATTATGCATTTTGTAAAAATCTAACAGCAGGACGCCACATAACTGCCTCTGCCAATTGGTGTGATCACTATTATGAATAAACCTCTTTATAGATTCAAAGATCAATATTCATCTAATTCAAATCCCCACTAATAGATACTTTAAATTCCGTGGAGATAGCATGAACGATTCTCACCCATATGACACTAAGCCGTGCTTTTGTGCACAAGGGATAGTCGATCGCTACCTACAATGAATATTATTATGAATATATAGATACCCTCACGTTAGGTAACCCTTCGATAATGCTGCCTCAAATATGGTCGCTTTATGCAACAGAAAATAAGATTAAGCATTTTTAGAAGGATTTCTAAAAAATCCAACCCTCGTGCACACAGTAATGGCGTTTTACCACCTTCACAAAACATGAACCCCTTCTTCGATATTATTAATATGTAGATCAACGAATCATTCGTTCAAATCTCAAAGTGCAGTGGAACGTTACTTTTTAATTACCCTTCGACCTACGAACCGTTCGTAGCTGCTAATATTAGCTGTACTGGCTAAAAATATTTATTCAAATACTACCTAAGTAAGCCCTACTATTTCCATTTTTGTAGAATTAGGTACATATAACTTATACTAGTTTCGCGCTTTCGCTTCTTTTCGGTAGCTATTTAATAAATATTCTGCACCTTGAGTAATATATTGAAGATTTTTCTAGTAACACATATCGTCTTAAAAGACCTAAATGTCAAAAAATCCAAGATTATTTATTTTTTATGTAGATGCATTGAGTGCTTAAAGGTAATTTTTTGTAATTCGATAACTGTCAGATAATGAGCGCCAAACACCAAAACTAGTATCTTATCGTAGTTTTTTCTTCTTCTTTATTATGGACTCATTCGATTTGAGTATTAGCAAGTCTCAAGTAATTAGATACTTCTAGTTGTTTGCAATAATGTGCAGCGTTTTCGTTATTTAGTCACAATTAAAGTCATGTCAAGTCTAAGTCCTACCCCAGTAAAGCAGTGGAGATTTTATCAGAGGTTTCTATTGAGTTTTGAAATCAACACGAAAAATCATAATTTACTGCTATATATTACTTTCCTACACTGCACGTTGCTGAAGAAGTTATATCTAAAAAAATATTATAATTACACATAAAACTCCAATTTATACAATCCAATTTAGTGTTGAAAAATAAAACATTGCTGCGATGTATCTTCTTTCGTGTTGGCGCCAAAACTCGTATCGTAGTTATGACAAAAAAAACTTTTAACTGTTCTACTGTAAAATTGACAAAATGAAATTTAGGTCTTTTAGGAACTAGATGTGCGATAGAACTTATTGTGCTCAGGGATTATGTAGCAATCTAATAGTGAAAGAATTATAGATATCAGTCCAATAGTTTTCAGTTTATTGGCGATCTATCTTTTTATAATACTCATATGAATAATCGTGCGCTGTATGAGATAAGTGTTACTTTTTGTAGCCTTGTATACAACCAAGGGAATTAGACAAATTAACATATGACAATGAAATATGAAGTTCGAAAAGTATAAAATGTACGTGCTTGACATAACCCTCGATAATTTAGCTTCGGAAAATTTAGTTGGCATTTCTTAAGCTCCCTGTTTTCTCATAAATCCTTCTTGGCTATGAATGTAAATAGCGCTCTGAATCCACGCCATTAAATAAAACCATCATCAAAAATAATAATACTAACAATGCATTGTAAATGGCGTAGTCATAAAAAAAACACCGTGTCAATAACTCCTGCAAAAGCATCACAATTTGACATAGCAATCGGCTCTCTGCAGAGGTTGAGGTGGTGTGTTTTTTTTGGACATAAGCTGTGCATGACGTCTTCTACGGATACAAGTCGCGTGATGTCGCCAGTTTACTCAAGCGAAATCGCCTTCGTTTGACATTTTGCCGACGTAGATTCAGTTCACTACTTTACGGGGGTGCAAAATCGTTTCACCCTGTTTAGGATTCCAAGCTTCCGGGTTCTGTAACAACAGTCTCGATACAGTACTCTGAATTGAGGTCACGGCCTTTATCTAAACCAAGAAAGCTGAGGTCTCCCGAGATAGGCAAAATATTGATATTATCTACTTGTCTGAAATAGAAGGTGCCCTTAGTGCAACATTATTGTTTAACTACGATATCTCAATCCAATCTAATTTTTTTGTGCAAAAACGCTTGCATCTTAGTAATAGGCAACATTTTTGCACAGGAAAGTTCATTCGGCATCCTTCATTATTGCTCTGAGTTTGTTGGTAAATCCATACTGATATTTTAAATGCGCAAGCAACTCTGTCTGTCCGTCTCGTTTTCACATCAAAACGACTGTATCAATTTAAATGAAATTTGGACTGTCTAGTCTAGAGCTTCAGATGGGACATGTGCTAATTTTAAATAGAAAAAACATTTTGCTAATTGTTGAAAGTGGGGATTAAAGTTTGTGTAAAAACCTAAACTAGTATAAGACATTTTAATGAATGATCCAGAAGTAAACACATATGGTATAGTACGTATAGTTAAGATGGGACGATTAAAGTACCTAAATATTATTAAGATAACAAACCTTCTTCTCGGCATTTTAAAGCGCTTCTGATATAGTCATGTCTACATCTGTAATAAATAATGCAGGAGAGGTTTTATTCTTATATACCCCGACAAGGAACGCCAAATGACTGCACTTTAAGAGGTTTCATATTGTGACTTGGTCCAATATCGGACAACGATTTAATCGGAGTCTTGAGTGAAAACAAGACAACCAAACATTACAATGTGAGTGTTTCCTCTCTCATACTCAAACGAAATTGAGTTTTTATATAACAATACACTCACAAATCCAATTTACGAAAATCAATGTCGGGTATTCTCGATCGGCTAGTGGCGCAACACTGAGCCACGAAACTACAATAGGTGCTTGTTATTTCAAATATATTATTAAATTGTACGATACTTTGTATAGGGATATGTAAAACATATTATTTAATGTTCTATGTCAAGATTTTGATATTTTTTCTAATGTCATACTTTAATATGACAATGACAAAACTTACTTTTGTATCCAGAAACACATATATTATGTGTATAATAAATGTTTTTCTGGATACAAAAGTAGAGTAAACTACCAGCCCAATTAAAAGATTTAATATTTTTTTATTTCAAAGTAATTGTTAAGGAATGGTTAGATAGTCATTGTTTTAATAGTGTACAAGAATATTTAGATTATAAGTAAAATATATAAACATAATACTAATGTGTATTTGCCTGGAAGGGTAGGATCAATTGATACCTTGTATTTAATTTTAAGATCTTTTGTAACCTTGTTTAACATGCACAATAAAGAACTTTACTTTATTTTATATTCATACCTCTGAATAGCTGTGTAGTTTACAGCTGTCTGTGACTTTACTGAAATGGTCGTGATAAAATAATATCATAGTTAGGGGCTTGAAATAAAAGTTAGCAAATATTAGAAAATGAGAACTCAGCAATCTGAATCCTACTCCTAAATCAAACGATCGGCAAATGTTTCTAAAACCTTGGGTATTGGGGACTCTCCCACTGTCTAGAATTTGCTCTTTTGACAACTATTTGGTTTCCAAAACAGCTGAAGTCGATATATTTTTTGACAAATCAAATGTTTTTAAACAGAAAGTGTTGTTACTCTGTGGATGATGCGAGTTTGATTTTAAATCGTAAATAATAATTTCTACATAGGCACCTACTAAAAGCAAAATGACTAACACATTTTATGATTAAATTTTTTACGTAGTGCTGTTATTGAAATCCCATACAACGTTTGTCGAGAAAGCGCATAGTCTATCACGAAATCTATTATATAATATGTCAAGAATTCATGTACATTGATTAACTCTTAAAAGCTCAAGAACATAATTGTTTTACATTCACCGTATGAACTAGTTCCTTATCATCTTGATCATCATATTATTATCAGCATTCTAAAGTCCACTGTTGCACTTTGGCCTCCCCAATATGTTTACATACTATTGAGCAGGAGCGGCAGGTAAAATGAGTGCAGAGCCAGTACGCAGGATGACACTGCTGCCCATCATCTGGTAGGTTCTCTAGTCGACGACTCTTATGACTCCTCGTGAGATAAGAGGAGTGGAACTATTCTTAGGCCGATACCACACGGCAATATATTTATGCATTTTTATGCAAAAATGTGCAGTATATTTTAAATTGATAAATAAATACCTATCGACATATCACAATGTGCTATATAGCCCCAAATTAAGCAGAGCTTGCGCAGTGGGTATTAGAGTATTGATAAACATATTGAAGTACCATTTGTTTGTTAATAGATATTTATAATACATTGAACAATTCGACGTCAACGTCTAAAACATGACATTGGTTTCAATCGAGAAATGAAGGTTTAATAAATATATTTCCGAAACAACTTCGACAAAGTTTGAAGTTCGAGTTACAAATATCAAGATGAAGAATTTTTCGATTACCCTAATCGATATCAGAAAAGTTTCATTTTCCTTTATATAATACGTTTTTTAAATTATGTTTTGATCTCTGATCCTGATTTTGTTTTATCGATACCAATCTACTTACAAATATTTATTTGTTACAATTAATTTAAAATAATTTATTGATTACTTTACTTTACGGAAATCTATTGTAAACAAGTGATAGATTACAAATATCTTACGTAATAGGTGGCGAGCCTATTGTCCTTACAGGGAACTGTTATGTTCGCAAGAGCCTATTCTGTAAATCGGTAGGTGCACCACTCGCAGATGAGGTTGGCTTGGGTTCCTCAGATGTTGATAGGATCCTTATATACTTTTCATTTACTATATTATAACCAACAAACAGTCTAAGAATGTACTCTTGCGCGCTACTGAGAGTGAAAATATTTTTCATATAGATAGTTGTGTCATATTTACTATGAAGTACTTTAATCGAAAACTCATTATGATCAATAGCTTTCTGCTCATGTTTAAAAAGCCGGACACTTGAGACGACAATGTTAAGATTTATATCACGTTTCAAAGAACATAGATCTCGTTTGATCTATGTTACAAGTTTTATCTGAAATACCATCTCCATTTTACATTCGAATCGTGGTGACCCAGTAAAATAGAGAATTTCTCTGCCCAAGCAGTAATGTAACCCGGTAGGTAGGTATTTGAATCTGTAGCATCTGTTTTCTATTTCTTTTTTTTTTATTCAATATTATTTTCTCGGCTCTGTTTGTTTCACGTTTGAAAGCCCCATAGATTATATGAGATTTGTTGTAAATTATGGAGATTTTTATAATCATTACTCCTAAATGGAATTTAATAAACTGATCCTTCAAACATTTACCTAATTTCGAATCATAAGCACTCGTCCACTGCTGAACATAGGCCTCCCCAATAGTTCCACATTGAGCGATCCTGAGTCGCCTGCATTCACCGGCTTTCCGCCGCGCTGACCAGATTGGTCCATTTAAGAAGGCAATAAAGGAACACTTCCTTTCTGCCTGATAGCTGTACCTTTTATCTAATTGTTTAATTTTAGTATGTTATTGTTTGATTTGAGTCTTTTAATATTATTTTATTTTAGTTTGTTTTGTAACATATTTAGTGCACGTGTCTACTTTGTATTTTTTTTTCTTTTTCGGTCAGCTGGAAGAAATTCCATTGAGGGATAAACAGTGCCAGCAGAAAAGAACACAAATCTTACGATCTTCTTGATAGCCCGAACGGAAATTATATATTGATGGTCACCCATCCAAGTACTTATCTCTGTGAACACTGCTAAGCATTAATGATCGTTATCTATGACGCAGGGAGCAATGGGCGAGTTCAATGTTAACGAACTGAAATTAAGCCACAAAAATCTTAAAGCCCCGGCAAGCTTTCAGAGACAGTTTAATTCCGAAGTGAACGCAATGTGTCTTCCTGAACTTCCCAATTTACAAAATTCCGCCGTAAATCTGCGGAGCTTTGTTTAAAAATATTAAAATATGGCCCTGTCGGCTCTAGCGGTACGTTTACAGAGACCGCGATTCAGAAAGCGTTTTAAATAAGAAATCATAACTAGGTAAGACGTTGATTTTAAAGTTAGAATTTCAAAAAAATTGTAAGCACAAAACATGGAATCTTATTGCAAATTACAAAATTATATTAGATCAAAATTTAAAATTAATTATTAAAAAAAAAAAAGATATTGTGATGCGAAATTCTTTTCTATGTTTTTTTTCTACTTGAAAGAAACGAAATTTAACAATTAATTATATTTCCAGCTGGGACGTTATGTTTAACAATAAAATATATACATGAAATTCCTTTACATTACTTTAGGTACCTACCAATAAAAGCCATTAATTTAAAAAAATCAGAAACATCAATAAGATGTTACTAGGACATCTTTTTGAACCTATTTAAATTTTAAAAAGATATATGAGTATACTTTATTTTTAACATGCGACAATAAACCCATTTCAATACTTATCTACAATGGTTGTCGCCTGTACGTCGGCAGCTGTTTTTATAGCCCCAGCTTAACTCCCAGCCGATGCTATTGCACGCAGTTTATTTTTCAAAGGGCTTAATGATTTATGTTTACCAAAAGCTTCTTCGAAATTGCTGGTATTGGAATGAGTTTTGAATCTCTCATCAAACAGTTATAACTAATATCAACCGTCTATGTTTGTATGCGATTCTATTTTGTGTGATGAATATTGAGCAATTTTTATTATACTGGGAATCAATGTCAATGAAACTATTTTTAAAGGTCAGAATAGTTAGAAAATATTATAGAAGTTTTACATTTATTTTTGTGGACAGAGACATCTGTAACTACAAAACTACGTCGGTACTTTTATCATATCAACATAGGAAAGGTTTATATTTTTTTATGTTTATAATTATTTATTTAGACAAACATTTAGAATGCAACATAATCTCTGAGTATTTATCCCTTGTATTTATTGTTACTTCACAAAACATTAGGGATCCATAAATGACACTAATAACATTCTATAATACAATATAGGCAAACTTTATAAAAATAAAACAAAATTTTATTAAAAAAATACAAATTTAGTAGCATCTGCTATTTTAATAACTAATGTAAGTTAACATATTGTTTTTGAAAATTCCTTCGTCAGTATTTTGACATGAAACATTTTTGTTTATCCACGGCCCTTGTTGTCGAGGACACTCTTCCACCAGAGTACAGGATGAGGTTTCTTCACACCATCCGCAGCCATAGTTGTCAGTTAGACCTAAACACTCTCCACAGTTTTGAGCTGACACTTTGCAGTTATACACTAATATCAAAACTGAGTTCGAATATGGCTCCACTCCACCCCACATTAGTCTCAATTTCCCCAATAAATTCTTACGACCAGTTTTCAAAATTGACGTATCGCAATAAGCAGTGTTATTATCCAAAGTGGCTTGTACTTGTATAACGTTGTCATCAATATCTGTTTCACAAATAACATTGCGTTCGTACAATGTTAGGTCATCGATTTTTAGATCAAGTTTAATGAATCTCCTAATATTTGCTGGAACGAAAATAGGATCTTTACTCACAATCTCTGTACAAAAGCGTTCGAAGGAATTTGTTTTCCATAAGTCATCGAGCAATACTTTTCTGATACAGTGGTGTCTTGGAAAACTTGTGCAGCCACTTTCACTGCACCATTCGCACTGAGGGTTGGAGATTTTGCAATCATGGCATGTTTTAAATGATTTGCAGTATGTTTGCAATGACTGTCTTCCTGCGACTATCGGGCTCATCTTAATACTGTTTATTTGCTTCAAATGAAGCCAACATGTAAGGCTGATTAAAAATAATGTATATTTTAAAAACATTGCGCGACTGATTTGTCAGAATCACTTGTTTATATAATTATTGCTTAATATAATTTAATTTTTACACGCTTCACTTCTTATTACTGTCCGTAAATGAATGAAGAGATCAATTACCAGAAAATCATTTAAGTAATTTAAAGTGACAGTGTTTATAAACATACCATTCGAAAACCTAATGATGAATTGCTAGTAAAACAATCGATTTCAGTTTCTTTTTAGATTCTTTTGTTTAAAACAGACAGTTATTAAAACATCGAACAAATAATACAATAGAAATTTTCAAAAAATGTGATTCCATCTATGATTGAGTAACGATCTACGATTATTTATTTATCACTAGATTTGGCGCGGAGGGCAGTACACGTATTTATATGTTCATGGGTAGTGGGTTTCATTCTTACACAAGACAAATATTTCTACGTAAAAAAATAGATAGGTTATAATATACTTACAAAAAATTAAGGGGCTTATAACAGAACAAGATCTTAAGTAAAACCAGGTTTAACACTAGTGCTGCCACTGTCTTTATTTTATCAAATAAAAGTGGTAATTCGATGTTTATATTTGATCATATTTGCTTAGTTTGGTCAAGATGTAAAGTGAATATAGTTATAGCTGCATATATAATTTAACACAATAATAATAATTAAAAAATCTTTTTTCGGTATCTAATCTTATATCAAAATTTCAACATATTCGACTTGATATAAAAATAATAGATACTTTTTTCTAAACGTCTTGTGGATCACCTTTTTAGATAATATTATATTAATTAATAGGCCAATGACAGATATATATTTGGTTGTAAACGTTTATTGCTTTCATTAAATTATTCTTCAGGGTTAGGTACTGTTTCTGCTTCACCATCGGCTTCTGGCTTATTACTACCGTCACCAGCTGTCGTGTCTCCACCATCAGCACCATCACCTGCTCCACTAATATCAGTCCCGTTACCAGCTTGATCGTCACCAGCCTTAGTTGTTAATTCAGTGGTAGATGTAAAGGCCCATTTGTTTTCGCAGCCAACAAATATGTTGACAGATATAGGTCTGTTGTATGATGAAATAATACGAACTACTATGTACTTCTTTAAAAGGCCACCTCTTATTATTCTCACACTTGGCCCATTGTCCACGCCCAGTCGGTCTACGATTCGAAAATAAGTTATCTGAAAATAATAACCCATTTTATTTTAATTATTTTACTTACGCGATTATAAATTTTAAATTGCGGTTTATTCAATTACTTCTATATGAGCTTCGAATAGGTTCTCTCTTAAATGTAGACTCACTCGCTTAGAGCATTTGCCAGTGTGAAGTAATATAATTAATCGAGTTATTTCCACAAATGCATCATTTTCAATATTCAGTTCAGTCAAAGTCAAGTAAAGTCCGTCATAGTCGACTCAAGTCAGAGTCAAACCCCTGTATAATTGGAGACTTTACTAGGGAGTTTTGAAATCAACACACAAATCACAGTTTACTGCAATATAACACTTTCTTACATTTGTGTACATTGCTAAAGAAGTTAAGTCCCAAAATCCACTATATTTACCCGAAATTACACTAGTTTTGGAAAATAAAATATTGCCGCGACGTGTCTTTTTTCGCATTGGCACCAAAAAATCCATCGAATAGGTTCATCACGGAGTGACTAAGATGATAGGTGTCTTCATGAACCCTATTTTATGGTATTCAAAATTGATATGACTAATAGAAGAAATAAAGGAAAATTCTGATATCATTCAGCCCAAGGGAATGGACCCACGATCTCTTACTTTATGAGCTAGCCCTCAAACTATTGGGTCAGAGGGCAAATAAAAATCAGCAGTTAGCAGAGGATGCCATGAAATAAATAAACTATAATCGACTGTAAGGTTTATGTAGCCTTTCTTAATTTTTTTTAGAACGAAAAAGTATATCTAGAAATTTTTATGTTTTGACATAACAAAATAAACAAGCAAACTTTCTTACGGGACAACTAAATGATTTTCCATAATTCGTCGATGTTTTAGCAAATGCTATTCTTCCTTTGTACACACGGTCGTGTGCTACCAAAAAGTCGTTTTTCTTAAACATTCCCATGTAGAAATCTCTTCCATTACATAGACATATTATTGAGAACAAAGCACTGATAAAAAATAAAGTACTCATAACGATTTTCGGAGGACAAAGAAAGTATTACATGCAAATCTGTAAACATGTGCTAGCACTAAATCGCCTCTTATCTGTACAAAATTATCGAAATTCTGATTGGTTTTATTATGTGATTGGCCACTGGCCATTACCCATTACCGATCGTACGCTACTTCGACAGTGGGCCATAAAATAATGTTTGATAGCTAATTTGTTTTTACTAACAAGTAAGATCATTAAAATATTATCAGCGTATTAATATTCTTGTGGGACCATCCGTCCTCTCAGGCCATAGGCACTGTCTGAAAACAGTAACCGAAATCCAGCAGGAGCTCAATCTTTCAAAGGCTGCAAAGAGTTTGTTATCAAGTGCTGCCCAGTAGAGTGCTGCTTCAAAAAAAACGTAATTTATTTCAACTGGCTGATTTAATAGCCTTAATAATATTTAATAGTTAATAAGAAGCGCCACGCATTTTTTTGTAATAGGGTCTCCCCTACCTGACGTTGACGATTAGTTTACAAAGTGGGGTCTACACCACGATGAAAGCGTGCTGCGGTAGGATTACTCCTCAGACGGTATGTTTAAATATTGTCTCACTGCCCGCCCAAAAACCCAGGTCAGAGGTTGGGAATAGGTACATAGGCTTGAAAATCAAGAGGTCTATAAATGATTTATCATTTCAACTTTGTCAATTCGGTGCATGGGGCTAGTATTTTGCGTGAAATTATGATATTTTTTAATAAGAATTACTTATTAACAAATATCATATAGGTATATAATTAATTACCAAGTCTTAATAGCCCCCAGGTTTTTTAAGCGGGCGTAAAATGGCATATATTTAGACTGTTATATGTAGGTTGCCCCTGTTACCGTGTTTGTTCCACTATATGGAGCGTATTTAGCATATTTCATGTGTGTCACACTAATAAAATAATATAGAGTGATCATTCTCAAAATGGCAAAGGCCTTTGGCAATGTCTGGCACAAGGCTTGAAGTAAAGAAAATTACTGCACCAAATATGAGTACCAAATAGTCTCGTGCATATTCTACAAAATAGATAGATAAAATATTTATATGCTTTAAAGAACACACATAGAAATTTTTAGTCAAATCGAACTTTTCATTCGCATTCGAGCTGGCGTCCCGCAAGGGAACGTCTTATTCCCACTTCTCTTCATTATTTACGTTAATGACATCCGCAGTACAAAGGGAATCGAAATCGCCCTATTCGTGGGCAACACAACCCTCTGCTTCTGATGTACAAAAACATAATTACTCCCGACTCTATAACGCTAACAAGTCTTTAATTATGTCAATGATTCATCAAACGGTGCAAAGAGGTCATATGGACTATTCCTGCCTTCGCGGCGCACTCGCAATACTCGTCCCCACACAAGTTTAGACTTTCATATTATTCTTTGTTTTCACATATTATACACCTTAAAGTCAAGTTATGGTACTAGAGGATCTAATATTTTCGCCGTACACGGTAAATTTATATTTTTTACAAGCGTATTAATATTCAAAAAAAGTATTTTCTCTCCTTAGTTGCTTTTTTTTCACCTAGTATTTATGAGCAGCTTTATATGTAATTCCTTACTTGTAATAGCTTTCGATGTAAATCCTGACTAGTTGCTTGTTACTCTGAGAAATATGTAAGGTCTCGGGCATCCAGTATTATTTCTAGATAAGCAACCGTTATGTACCGTTTCCGTTTAAACATAATAGTACATGATTTATTGATTCAGGCGTAGCTTTGCGGAAATCCATTTTAAGCAAGTATTTTAATAAGTGTTCTATCGTTTTAGCGTTGGTCGTGAAGACATCGTTGTTCTGAGGGTCCTGAAGATGCCCTGTGTAAGGGCAAAACATGCGCGGGAATTTAGACAAAGATATTATTAGTTGCTTAAATAATAGTACGGCAGATGGCTGCTTCTGAAGTCATGGTTTCGATTCCCAATTTATAAAATTCCGTGATCCCCGCTCGAGTGGGCTACACAGTTTTAATCCACGCTCCTCAATTTTAATTCATATTAAGCAGTTAGACAGCTTTTCTAAGCCTTAAATTCGCTAAATAAGTTAAAAACATTATTATCAAGTGCATAGTCAAAGGTCTGACCATATATTTTATTTTATTCTATTTTATTTTATTTTATTCTATTTTATTTTATTTTATTCTATTTTATTTTATTTTATTCTTTTTGAACTGGTACATTTTTTCAACCGACCACCTTTTAAGAGACAGCAAGGTCTTGCGAGTTAGACAATTGTTTATAGCGAGAGGAATAACTTATACGCATGGCTTGGCTCTTTCTTCCCCGGACTATAAAAAGCGAGAAAGCAACGAGTTTACAGAATTCCAGCACCACTGTCTCGCACCACCTTTGCTACTAAATAAATGATCAACATTTTTTTTTGTTGTAAATACATACTTCATATACATAGCATACCAGAACAAGTATTCAGGTTTATGCACACTAAAATTTGTCCTATGAATCTAACCCACGACTATACAACGACGTACCCATACGGATATACTCGCCACCACGCCATATCATCGGCCGTATGTTCTATATTTCTATACTTTCATATGTTTATATAATATGACAGCATATTTTTCGAATTAAAATTACCCAAAGCATAATGTTTGCTTGGTTTGGGGCTAGTTTTAGTGTGTGACATGTTAAGGAAATTAACTAATTACTAGCGGTAACCCGCGGCTCCGCCCGCGTGGATGTCGGTTACCGCTGCAAAATGCCCCGACCAGTGATAGGGCGCCGTGCAGCAGAAATCGTAATAATTTAATTTCGCCATAACTTCAAAACCAAACGTCTAATTTTGATCATTTAAGGACTAAATATTATCTACATAAATTGCACTTAGTGATTAAATAATTTATTTTGATAAGGATTAATAGCATAAGTAAAATAAATGCGTTTAAATGAAGACCAAAAAGAATTCAAGATTTTTGAATAAAAAAATTTTGTTGTGCCTCTCTCGACATAGATAGGTATAGTTTGTCGCGGACTTTTAAGTAGATATTTATAAGATCTACAATTAATCACTACATTTTGCGGTTCTATCTTTTATACTTTAGGCAGCGTACGCAAAATAAGTAACTGTTCTAGTTGATTTTTTACACTTTGTGCCCGAAAAACCCAAATATCTTACGGAACCCTATTTTTTTTCAATTTAAAATGTAGCCTATGTTACTCAGTGATAATGTAGCTTTCTAATGAAAAAATTTGTATTAAAATCGGTTCAGTACTTTTTAAGTTTATTCGTTACATACAAAAATACAGATCTTTCCTCTTTATAATCCTTACTATCCTTACTAATATCATAAATGCGAAAGTAACTCTGTCTGTCTGTCTGTCTGTCTGTTACTCTTACACGCCAAAACTACTGAACGGATTTAAATGAAATTTGGTATACAGATAGTCTAGACCCTGAGAAAGGATATAGGCTACTTTTTATTGCGACAAGGGGGTTGTAAATGCTACCCAAAGATACTATTCCACGCGGACGAAGTCGCGGGTAACAGCTAGTATTAGTATAGATATAGATTATTACGACGACCAGCAAATCGGTCTACAATATTGCGTAATGCAATATTATTTGGTAGAATATATTGCTCTGTAGCGTTCTCTGTACCATCCCAAATGCTACCATTCGTCACAAGCAAGATTTAATCAAATATTAATTATCGTTACATATCTATAAACCACAAAGTGACATTACTAATATGTTATCCGTATAATCTTGTTAGCATAACAACTATGCATACCACAAACTGTATTAATTAAATTATCTCACTTGTAGTAAATCTGGATAATCTCCTTCAACTTGATACGAACAAACCTTATCATTGTCATCATTTTAGCTCATTAACATCCCACTACTGAGCTGAGGCCGTGTGGCATCGGCCTAGAACAGAGCCCTCTCCTCTCTAAGCTAACCAAGGTCTTTTTTGGGATCAATGGTGTAAAAATTTGATTATTTTGACACTTAATTTTTTTTAAATAAAATTACCGAGCGGCAATTTGCTTGGGGGTAGAATTTTTTTTATCGTCTCAGCCACCAGAAGTCCACTGCAGAACTTAGGCCTCCCTAATTCTTATCCTCGTCTATCGAACTCGAGCCGCCTGCATCCACCAGCTTCCCATCGTCTCCACTTTATCAACGGTCTATCGAGCTTGTGGCCGTCCTTATGTGAAAATAATGTTTATTTCATGCAGAATAAAAACTTACCTAAAAATAAATTATGCTTGTGGCCCCAGAAGCCAAAAATATCGTTTACATTAGGGCTAACCTTTTACATGATTCGAATTAACAATACCTGTCTACCGCCTACATATTACTTACTAATGTGTTAAGTTATAAACGATTTTGTTGCCTGAGATGAGAAAACATACAGTCTTATATTTGGTAAGGACTATTATTCATCTTTCTCCAAAAAAGTAAGTAAGTACATACATACATACATAATGTCACGCCTCTTTCCCGTAGGGGTAGGCAGAGATCACATCCTTCCACTTGCTACGATCTTGGCACACAATTTTAGCTTCATTCACACTCATTAACCTCCTCATACACGCCCGTCGGTTTAGGGTACTTTTGACCTGCCCTTTCTCTAACATTTTTTGTATTTGGTCATGAAAGGTCTTACGGGGTCTTCCCCTCCCAACACTTCATCCACTTGTACATATATCTTCTTTTACACCAGCTTCAACCCCTATCACTTCATTCCTTATCCTATCACTCAATTTCACACCAAGAATATTTCTGAGTGCTCTCATCTCTACTGCATTAATCTTACTCTCATGTTTCTTCTGCTATAACCAACATTCGCTTCCATACATTAGTGTAGGTACCAACACACCTCTATGAACTGCCAGGCGTGCCTTTTTAGACACTTTCTGATTGCTTACAAAGTGCCCCATTCAACATTTTTCCAGCATTCACTCTTCTATCGGTATCGCTTTCACACTAAGTAAGTAAGTAAGGTTAATATATTTACATACTGTTAGTTGCATATTCTTCAATTGTTATAGTAGAGATACGTTCATCTTTAAGCATGTTTTTGCAGCGTAATGTTTTGGTAAAATAAAGCAGTTTGTATGCAATATCATGTCGACCTGTCTTTTTTGATTTCAGATCACTGGATGTAATTTTGTGCCGCGGACCATTTTTGTATCGAACCTCGCGGGGTGCCGCTCATCGTCATTTCAATCCTTAGGTTTACAACTGAAAATCTAGTAAAGCAAAACTTTTATATTAAACGTCATTTTAGTATTATCGTTGACACACGTGATTATGTTCCATGTGTTTTCGATTTCCATAATGGACATAGGGGGCTGCCAGAGGGCCGTATAATACGATAGGAAACCCTTAATGTTACATGAGGGTGCATTTTTGTATGCACTTGTGCCACTCTTCCGGATTACGCGTCATTATTAGGTGCTTTCGAAATGGTTCACTTTTACTCGTGATTTCGGAAATTTATTTCTTATGGCCGCAATTTCGGTACTAATATCCTTAGGGGTGTGGACTTGAGTAATGTGTTACATTTCCGAAAATCATTTGTATTATTAGCTCTCGTTTACTTTTTGATGAGAAATGGAAATCGTTTGCACTTGCTGCTTGTTACGCAGTACATTTCGGCCGGCATTTGTTGTGCTCGACTGTTCCATTGAGAAACAAATTTAACACATTTTACGGATTCCTATTTAGGGTTCTTATACTATTTTTAAACTGACTATAGACCCCGTTATTACGAATCATATCATATCAGTTTTTAAAACATAGGGATAATAAAATTAAGTCGTGGTTTGAATCCGTAAAAAGTATTTTATTTAGTATGTTTAATCTTGGTGTGAGCGCGAGTATGTATCATCTCGGAGTACAAATAATATTATCTGTATTAATAGGAGTCTAACCATCAGGTGGGTGTGTAATTAAGTCTAGCAATATTGATAACATAAAGGGGAACAGTGTTTTTGGGGGATAGCTTAGCCATAGTTTAAAACACTTTGCTTTTTACTTGTTATTTCATATGTTATTATTTTTGTATATTATACATACATACATTCCCGCCTTTTCCCCCGAAGGGATAGGCAGAGGCATATTATACGCCCACATTTCGCCAGTTATATAGTTGGTCCCACGTAATAGGTGGCGAGCCTATTGCCGCTTACCGGGCACTGTTATGTTTGCCAAAGCCTCGTCCGTTGATCGGCAGGTGCACCACTTGCAGGTGAGGATGGCTTGGGCTTCTTAGGTCCTGGTAGGACTTTTGTGTTATCTTTATTTTTATTTTGGAGAAAATTAAAATTATTTGCTTTATTTTATAAGGGCTTTAAAGAGCACTCAGGAATGTCAAGAGCAACTGAAAACTAACGCCCCCATTCGTGCAGGAGCTAAAAAGAGCAAGGAGGTCAAAATCCTACACCGACGGGACTGTATAAGAAGGGTAATGAGAGTAAATGCAGCTAAAATGTGTGCCCGGATTGTACCAAATCAAATCAAATCAAATAATTTATTTGCGATAACATAGGTACATTAGTATATAGGTAGATAACATTATGTTTAGTAGTTTCACTATGTTCTGCTTTCAATGGCGTGCAAACCACGTAGAAGGATGAGATCTTATGCCTATCTCTGGGGGAATTCCCCCTAATTAGGCGTGATAATATGTATGCCTAGTTCAGTTTATGTGACCGACATAGCGAGGCGAGTTTGCAAGCTAAAGTGGCTGTGGCCGGGGCTCATAGCTCGAAGAACCAACGACTGATGGGGCGCTAAAGTTCTTCAATGGCGACCGCGAACCGGCAAACGTAGTAGAGGTCAGCTTCCCACGCGATGGACCGATGAACTGATCAAGGCGGCAGGAAGCCGATGGACGCAGGCGACTCAGTATCGCTCAATGTCTCTTGAAGAAAATTTATTGGGGAGGTCTATGTATCAGTTTAGTTCATCAGAAGCTACTGCTTATTTTTTTAACAATAACAAATAGAATGTTAATTTTATCATAACTTACCTACGATTGCTTTCCGAGTAGTTAATGTTGATTTTCTGATACAAAACCAAAATTTACTTAGTCTAGGGTTTCGCTTTGAAGCAGTTCGACCGTTACAACTAAGGTGGAAATACACAGAATAATAAGCAAGAAACATTTGCTAGACTTAGTTAAAATGGTTTTTATTAAAATATTTTAAGGTATTCGTATAAAGCAGGTTTTGTGTTGTTAATAAATGGCGAAATGAGTGTGACATATCATACATATAGTAACTACGATGTTTTTGAGGTTTCAAATCGCGGGACCGTTCTTATTCCGCGGTATAAAGTGCTCAATTTATTAATGTATTTGTCGACTGCTTGCCATTGTGCTGGATTGGGTCAATATTACCTGTGAATGTCGGAACTAAAAATAATCAATATTACTTTTAGTTCCGACAATTCTTATAGGACGAGAAACATAGTTCGTATGAAGCGTCCCAAAAAAGGTCTTATAAATAACACATATGAAACCTGAAGCAAGCTAATAGGCATTAAATAATTACATTCCGAAATAAGTCTATTCAATACAAGTGTTTATAACATCGGAGAATTAAAGAAATCTACCGACAATGACGAAATAAAAAGCTTAAATCTGATTTATTACGTAATTTCGTAAGCCGATTGAGAACAACCCTTCGCTCAAAGGAAATCATGACAGTTCAAGTAGGATAATGTCTCTTGTCAAAAGGGAGGGGATTACAGCTCAAACAGAGGATTTAATTTTTTTTTCCTTTTTACTTCATTGTTAAGGAAAACCTTATTTTTGACTGCCATAATTTCTTTTTATTAATGATATCATAATTTTATTTCTTATGTACGTTGGTATACTTCATTGATACTAGTCTGAGTATTTTCTGTATAACAAGTATATAGTTTGACGACCGATATGGCGTGGAGGTCAGTATTTCTGCACTTCACTCGAGAGGTCGTGGGTTCGATTCCCACACAGGACACATCTTTGTGTGCATGAACATGAATATTTGTTCTGGTCTGGGTGTTCTCCTATGTATCTTAAGTATGTGTTTATACAAAAAAAGTATATAAGTATGTTTATCCGTTATTTAGTATCCATAACACAAGTTCTTAATGATACTTATCTTGGAACTAAATAATTGGTGTGATTGTAAGAGAATATATTTTATTTTTGCTTATTTATTTACATACAAAAAAATAAATATTCAAGTATGTTTTAGTTTGGACTAGTATTTTATAGTAGGATATATACAATGCTGGATGCCACGGCGACAACAAAAAGGGAACTACTATCAATGAAAACGATACGAATGAAAACGTTGAAAGGGTGCGGTTTCCAATCTGTGATGGCTTTCCTTCAAATATTTCATTTTCTTCTTCATTCCATTTCTACCTCAATGTTTGTTGCGTCGAAGCACAGCTTACAAAGTGTCTATATATGTATTTGAACTAACAACATTTTGAAATTCCCCCTTTAGTAGATTTATATAGAAATAAATAGTAGAAAAAATTGCAAAATAATTTGTTAGAGTTTTTTTTCTATATTTCATTTTTATAATTGTATTTTTTTTTCAAATTAATTTAACTGATTTTGTTATTGATTTTTTTGTAATAAAAGCTGCAGAGGCAAAAAGTTATTTACACTGAATTAATTATACGAGTGTAATCTCGATTTGCTGATGCGACAATAACTTTAATGTATTATAGGTTAGTGGTTGTTTTGGTACTCCATAAAATACGCCCGCCTAAATTTTGTAATTTATTTTCCGATATTGTCACACAACTCTCGTAGTAACGTAGTGGTCGAGTAACATTGTGTTAATACAAAGCTATATATTACATACATGAATTCTGTTTTAGTCTCGTAAATTATATGTCAGCTCTTGGAGTAACAGAAGTGATATAGAAATTCCTTTTTAGACTTAGGTACACTTTTACATTTAAGCCTGATAATAATGAAAAATAAAAATGTTTTAGGGGTTTTGAGAATTTGCTCTAAAGTGTATATAAACGAAGCAAAACTACGTTTAAAATACGCTCATTTCACATTATAAGTAGGTTTCAGACTTCAAAATAAATTCTTAGTTTGGAACTTATTCCATTTATTATTACTAAAGTCTTTTTCTCTACTCTAGTAATCATTGTAATAATAAAACTAGTTCTCGGGTAATAGGAAAGTGGCAAAAGAGATTTTTCTTCTTTAAATGTGGTTAGGTAAAACTACAAAAGACTAAAAATGAAATACTAATTAACACAAAGGTATCTCCAACGCTCTCGATACTTGGAAATCCTTTGCCAAAAGTCGTCGACTTGCGCTCTGCGTGCTTTTTCTTATTTGGATTTTTTAAACCTGAATGGCCTTTTGTAGGTGCTAGTGAAGTGAACAGCTGCATAGAAATTGCTAGCAAAATATTCATTTCGCTACACAAGTTTTCGCTTTGCAGTCGGGCCGTCGACGTTGCAGGTGTGGCTCCCAGTCCCAAATTGAATTCTTTCCTTCCTTACCTCCACTGCCGATTTCATTTGACTATTTAAAGCACGGAACTATCAAATGTTATCAAAAAGAAGAATCATACTTGCTTAAATAAAGTATTTTTTTTTATTTTTTATTCCTTGTTTTGATAAAAAATCCTAATTAATTTAAAAAAGTGGGTTGCTTTTTAGTTTAAGTTAGTTATTCTGATGCTGGCAGTCTCTGTGATGTAGCTTACAATAAAATAGCGTTTTAGTAGATTGCCTGCTAATTAAAAAAAAATAGATCATAATAGAAAAAAATATATACTTTAATGACTTTAAGATAAACAGGATCATTTAGATTCGTCAAATTTTAACACACAAAATGGAAATTCGATAAAAAGTTTTTACGAGATTTACTGATATGATGTAATGATTTATTTAAAGACATATGAGCGGTACTATAACCAAGAAATAAAAGCAAATAGACATCATTGAAGACTCTTACAGCCCCATTAAGCTTCAGAATTTATGTATAATATATTATTTGACCGACCGATTTAGCGTGGAGGTCAGTATACCTGCACTTCACTCCAGAGGTCGTTGGTTTCGATTCCCACACAGGACAAATCTTTGTGTGCATGAACATGAATATTTGTTCTGGTCTGGGTGTTTTCCTATGTATATTAAGTATATATTTACAAAAAAAAAAGTATATTATGTATGTTTATCCGTTCTTTAGTATCCATAACACAAGTTCTTAGTGATACTTATCTTGGAACTGAAGAATTGGTGTGATTGTAAGAGACTATTTATTTATTTTATTTATATTTATTATTTATTTATTGTATAAAATATATGTTAATTTCATGATTACTACGTAGATAGTTTTTTCTAATAATAAAATAGAAGGTTTTTTTGTCCATTAAAAACCTTTGACATAATGGTGAATAATTTTTTCCGATATTCAAAAATCATTTCTTTAATCAGTACTAGTCTCTTTAGTAACAAAGTATATGTATAAAGTACCAAACAACGTGAGGTCAGTAAGAACAGTTGTTAAGTTCATTTTTATACCTGCTATCTCAGCAAATGACTCATGTTTGTTTAGTACAAAGGACTGGGTCTGTTTGCTCTTAATCTGAGATATGAGAACCTCCTTCGGTGTTTGCTGTATCAACAAGAACGGTAAGTCTATATTGGGATAAGAAATCAATTGGATAGTTTTCAAGACCATTTTCAGCAATTCGTTTTATTACCAAAAATACCACATCCCACATGATGGTAAACCGTAGACTCAGACCAAAAAATTAGAGCTTCCTGTACCGTGTATGTAGACGGTAACCTGCATTATATGCATGCATTAATGCTGTTTCATGTAATGGGCCGTTTAAATATTACGTATAGAGGGTACTTTGTTTTGCTTATTTTGAATGACATGGAGTCTAGATGATGATTACGTCATCGCTAGTTATTTACTTATTTACCAAAATTTTAAAATAACTTTGTTATGTTCTTAAGATTATAATATTTTTGTCACTTACTCTGTATTGAATACACTATCAGTAAAATCTAATCTCTATCCTAAATCTATTTTCTTATTTTAAAAAATTATAATGATTATATTATAAAATACATTTATATTTGAAAAATGTTTACGTTAGCGTTAATGGGGGGGGGGGGCTATTGCTGACAAAGGGGAGGGGGGATAAACTATTATAATAAATTTTGCTTACGTAATATTTGAACGGCCCCTAACCCTTATTTTTTTGTTCTGTTTTACGTCGGTATCAAATGCATTTGCACTGCCTTCCGACCAAAGGGGTACCGAGAGGGGGTGTGGGATGCGACTGCTACTAAAAATCTTACGACGACCTGTGCGACCAGAGCGTGTGTGGCAACAGGGGCCCCCTGCTCCCGCTGCCTAAGAACCTCCTGGCGCTGCTTGACGAGCCTACCTAGCCCGCCCGCTGCGTCCTTCACAGGCCCTCTTAGTTTCCCCCCCGGTAGTCAGTAATAAGGGCACTCAGAGTCGCCTTTTCCCGGCGTCCGCCCCCCCACCATGCCAAGGTGGAGACCTGTCCGGGGGAGTGTTTCATATAACTCTGAAAAGGCCGGGAATATGGGGTGCTGGAAAACATGGCCATTTCAAAGCCGAATGTATTGCAAAACATTGCATTACCAATTTTTTTGCTTTGAGTACTGGTAGCCTGCCGGTGGTGAGTACGGTAAGGTAAGGTGATTTCTAAGCCTAGCACGTTTAGTATGGGTGAGGAAAGGGCTGGTTTAGATCTATCATCAGAGATAATTCTTCAGAATATGCTCCGTAATAGTTCCCAGCACTTTCAATAATGCCAAACGCTTCGCCTTTGCAGTCTATCAAGAGCGTCGAAGAGATATTAATTTATTTCACAAAGTAACTGGACGAATAAAACGTTCAATAGATTGTTAATAAATATCATTCTTGATCAGTATAGTTCTGTAAAGCATTTGGATCAAAATATTATAGAATAGTATTAAGCCTCTTTCAGATGGCATCCAACCCACAGTACACTAATCACCCCTGCCGCCTGCCAGACGCCAGTTGTTTGATACCAAAACTATCTCTGGATTACGTGAACACTAGACTTGAAACTCTTTATCTGAATTAACACCACATATGGAAATAAATGATTGACACACTGTGATGGCAAATACAAAAAAGTAATGACTTTCATGCCCCCCAATAGATTCCATTTCCCGAACAATGAGATTATCAGAATCAGTTCTGCACAAGCAAAACAGGGACCATAATTCAAACGTTACAATGGGCATTATTACTGGTCAGGCTCCACGGTGACCGTTCACGCCCCTAAGATAAGCCAGCAGCACAATAGTGGGTGCCATTGTTAAAATAATTCATTCTTGTTTTTCGATTTCTGCTCTTGACTTTTTGATGGTTTAAATTAATGAGCTGAGCCCGTGCCGAAATTAAATGTTTTGCGATGGGTAAAGGGCTGTGTTATGATAATGTCTCTATTAGGAGTAGAGGTTATCGTTAATTTGAATTTTACTATTAAATTACTGGGTGGCTTCGAGCCCAGAATCGAGGTTAAAATTAATGGGAATGATAATTTGTAAATTTAGGCCATTTGTCCATAATATAGATAGGCAACATGACGTCAAATAACACTCTACTAAATATTAGTGAAGATATAATATTTCGTAAACTTTTTCCAATATTTAAATTTAACCATTTAATCTAAATTTGTGACCTTATAATTTTTTTCTAGGTATCGACTCAACGAACTTCTTAACAATACCAATTTTGAGCATGGTGCAAATTTCCGTACCTTAGAAGGTTACCAATTTTGAGCATGGTGCAAATTTCCGTACCTTAGAAGGTCGATATTATGTTATAATCTTCGTATTATAAACCGATATATTTCTCTATGAGTGTCTGCGGATCCTACCAACATCGTAGGATCGCAAGCCAACCTCAACGGACGAGGCTTTGGCAAGCATAAAAGTTCCCAGTAAGCGGCAGTAGGCTCGCCACCTATAACGTGAGACCAACAATAATATTGACGAAATGTGGGCGTATAATATTCCTCTACCTACCTTTCGGGGAAACAGACGTGGTTGTATGTATGTATGTAAATATGTTTGACTATATTATATAAGTGAGAAATATATTTACATACATACATACAAATACAAATCCTTTTGTTTGCTTCCCCTTGGTACAGCAGTCCTGTCCTTTCATCTACCTTTCATGGTTTCCTAAGCAACCTCGTGACACTGCGATTTTCGGTTCTTCCTCTTCTTATGGGGCTTACGAAGGCTTACAACCGCAGGCTGACTATGTATTTTGGCTATTACACAATAATATGTCAAGGAAAGAAGCCGTGTATCTTGCCCAATTCTCCTCTACTTAATCTTCTGCTTCAGTAAACGGGCGCATTAGTTTTGAAGCTGACTGTATCAAGCCAAATTTGATAAAACTATTTGGATTCGATATAATTAAAGTAAACCGCTGTTGTGTTATCAATAATCATTTAAACGATTTCAGCAATCACGTACTAATCAGCTTTGAAACATTGAAATTGTGTACGTTTATGTATCAATCTAGCGGAAAGCCCTTGCCATATATCATTGTGAATCCAATATTCAAATTGACATTACCACTTCCATCACCGAAGCAGCTAACTACAAAAGGACTAGACATTTAGGAAACCGTTTAACATCACATCAAAGTTTCGTCTGATTCAATTGAATCATAAAGATAATTCCTTATTAATCTGTATTTGTCATTGTTATTGATTTCATTTTATCTAAAACTACTTCAAATTTTATTTTGTACAGACAATCTTATAGTCTTAATTCCATATCGTCAGGATCCTGACGTTTTTACGTGACAAATAACCATAGAATTTGTTGCAGTAATGAAGTATAAGATCTTATAATTACATACTTCTGTAATTTATTATTGATATCACTTTTTAAATTTCTGGTCTCAATTTAAAGAAGTTTAAAACAAAAGGGATAGCTTTCATATTTTCTTGATACACATAGCTTCTTTCTCAAATGAAAAGAACCGGTGCGGTTTAGTGGGTAAACTTGTTTCTTATTAACTATTTCTATAACAGCTTGAGGATTATTTCCCGAGGCAATAAAGATAATAAAAATATAGAACTTAAGCCCCTGCAGTCTAAGCAATTAAGGTAAAACTTTAAGCTTCCTCATTAATAATCGGTTTCTAAAGATTGTTTTGTTTCTTCAAACTTCGGTGAACTGAAAACTTAAGTAGTCTATTATTGAGCCATCGAAGTTGAGGAACTGCACTAAAAGTCCTCTACACTGGGACCACGTGGTGACGTATTGCTTAAAAATTTCTTACCTTGGATTGTGACACTTGGCCCATGCTCAGAAGTTGGACGTTAACGAGCTGACACAATGATTAAATAAATTATAAAGGAGTCCAAATGATCATCACCGGATAAATTACATACATACATACATTCACGCCTGGTTCCCCGAAGGGTTGGCAGAGGCATATTGTACGCCCACACTTTGCCAATAACATTGCTGGTCCCAAGTAATAAGTGGTGAACCTATTGCCGCTTACATTATCTTTTTACTAAGAGACGAGACGAATTAGTTCATTTTATGATGTGCCCTGTGACACGACTGCCTAAATTCATAACAGTGCCATTTGAAATTCATATTTATATGCACTGCACGCCGGTAGTCACAAGCAATCTGTTGATAAGTCCATTAACGCACAAAACATTAAGATGTTTGAGGAGAGACGAGAATCTGCTCGACGCTAAATGAGAAGAGCTTAAAGCTCGAACACCTGTGGCTATCCATTATAATTACGTCGGAGGGGTGTTTTGTATGTGATATACACTCTGTCAAGAAAGTATCGGGAATGAATGAATGAATAGGGAACCTAAACCCCCAATTAAAATTTTTGTTTTTTTTTTGTTGTCGTTAGATTGGCACAATTGTTTTACATTTTGGCGCGGAGTTTGAGTTGCATCTGTAATTTATATTAAAAACAGTGCTGTTTTTAGTTTTATAATATCTAGTGAGTATTGCGAGTTTCATAATAGACAAAAACATTGAACAAAGAGTTTGTCTTCAATTTTTCATCGCCAATGGAGTTTCGTGTTGGTTGGAATGTTACAGAGCCTTACGGTGAATCGACTTTATCATAAACACGTGCTTATGAGTGGTACAAAGCGTTCAAAAGCGGTCGAGATATAATGGAAGATTTGCCTCGTTCTGACGTCTGCAACTGAAGTTAACATCGCAAAAGTGAAGGAAATAGTAACTGAAAATCCTTATTCAAGTTTGGGAGAGATGGCCACCGAGCTTTCTGTATCTCACGAGTCGATCCGTACCATTTTAACTAATAATATGGGTCTGAATCGTGTTGCCGCCAGGCTAGTCCCATAAGACCTGAAATTTCTTTAAAAACTTAATTGCATGAGAGTCGCTGAGGACATGCTAGAACGAGTCAATACCGACCCAACATTCATGAAACACGTTGTTACTGGTGACGAGACGTGAGTTTACGAGTTTCACATGCAAACTAGTCAACAAAGCTTCGGAATGGCGCCTTCTAGTTCGAAGGCGCCATTTTCTTCGTTTTCTCACCATTTGTCACCATTTTTTTCGTCGTTCAGTGTAATAACTGAAATTCAGCCATATCTCGTTAAACCTGAAGGCTTGAGTCTGGGGCAACCGGAATAGTGCTAGGACATGATGATGACCATAGTATAATACTATACTATATACAGTGGAATATTTGGATTACTACTAACATAACTTCTTAATGGTTAGAAAGTTCTAAAATAATCTCCATTATGAAGACTAACTGATTTATCAATATGGACACTAAACTGTTAACCAATTTGGCATATATAACAAATAGATTCTATCTATAAGTTTGTTAAATATAGGTTTAAAGTTTCATTGAAGTAGGTTTTATTTTTAGTGGAAATTATCATACTCATCTGCCATTCTTTTCAGATATCATCATGCCAGACTGGATACATGTATCTAGTACTGTAATTTTTGAAGATATTTCAAGATGCTTCACATCAATCACAGAGTAGGTAACATCTTTATTTTTGATGGCAGTATAAAAATGCATTTACGCACTGCCTTTCGGCCAAAGGGGTCCGAGAGCGGTGTGTGGTTCTTACCACCGGCAGACAAGACCGCCAGCAGTAAGAACCACTAAAATTATTCCTACGACGCCCGCCGCTTGTAAAGAGATAGGGACGAGGGGGCAGTATCTGTGTTTCAGCGTCTGGCACCCCACCCGCGGCCAACCTGTCCCGGGACAGAACTTGAAAGTCCTACTCAGAGATGCGTATTGTACACGCCCTTCCTATGGTTAGACAGCAGGGGCCCCCTGCTCTAGCCGCCTAAGACTCTCCACAGGTTTCTCTTGATATGCTCTGGAGAGCTCTCATTTCTTTGAACTGTATCCATTGCTTACAATCAGCCAAGATATAGTAACTATGTCGAAATCAATATTTTTTAACCAAGTTTGGCTCAGAAAATTGCTTTAAAACTATAAACTTACAACTAACGTCGATTTTTAGGCGCACAAAAAAATCAATCATGTTAATAAATACATCAAATAAATGCTTTTACAATCACACCAATTATAAAGTTTTATGAATTGCATCATTAAGAACTTGTTATGTATACTAAATAACCCATATACATATACATACTTATATATTGTCAATAGATACTCAATATACATATAAAACACCCAGAACAGAACAAGACGTTTGGGGGGAGGGCATCTCATTTATCATCTTTATCACCACTCATTCTCGTTCACTATAATTTGTATGTTGTAAATATATCTCTTACCTGACACTGGCTAAATGTGCAAACCGCACGAAGCCATTATTAAAAAGAAAAAAAAACCTAATGCGCTGAGGAATGAGTTTTACCCTTAGTTGTAGACAATGAAAAATATCTGCACAAATTAAATAAACACATTAGAGCACATAGGGAAGCCACAGGTACGTGCCCCTAATAAGTTCTATCTAGTTATGTAATATTACTACGCGCTTCAACTACACCAGTCAAGTAACATTAGTAAACTCCACACCTGTGTTCCTGTTTACATATTCATCAACGTGGAACTCTCTAGATTGTCTTAATTAATCAAGAACAAACAAATAGCTACCATATCGATTAGTTCCCATATGAACAGGCAGTGATTTGAGAGTAAATACGAGTATTGATAATAATGTAGGTTACTGGAGCGTTGGTAGCAAGACTAACATTAAAGTTAAGCTATGTCTAAAGAAATCAGTTTGTGAGAACTAGTACTAAACTAGTAATAATCAAGAAATAAAATCAAAAAGGATTCTTTGTCAGAATAGGCCGATGTTTGTCAGTTAATCTGTCTGTTGTGTATTATCTCAAGATTTGTCAGCCTGCCAGTCGTGAAATTTACATTGTCCGGCAGTCAGTCAGCCAAAAGTCAACGAGATTGAGAAGAACGCCTCAAGAAACTCATCTCGGCTCATCTCGGAATAAAATTTGACACTCAGATATGTCGGTAACGAGGCTTCCAAAAGTCAACGAGATTGAGAAGAACGCCTCAAGAAACTCATCTCGGCTCATCTCGGAATAAAATTTGACACTCAGATATTATGTTGTGATTCGATATATATGTATTATATATTGCTGGATGTATCCTTGATGTATTGATAGTCTTGTAAGAAAAATATAAATTAAGAAGAAGAACTGACGTAGAGATCAATAAAGCAGGTCAATTCACACTGGCCTGTAAACTAAGTTCTAACATATATTCACGCCTGTTTCCCAGAAGGGGTAGGCATAAGCATCTTTATACGCCCATACTTTGCTAGATATGTTATTGGTCCCACGTTATAGGTGGCGAGCCTATTGCCGTTTACCGGGAACTTTTATGTTCGCCAGAGCCTCGTCCGTTAATTGGCAGGTGCACCACTTGCAAGTGAGGGTTACGTTGAGTAGAGAGAGGATCTCCATACACCTAAGGCTAAGCACTACACTTTTCAAATAATTTTACTTTATTTAAACTAATAGAAGTTAGAGATTTTGAATAAAAAGAGGTTTCTTTGAAAGCACTAGTTTCAAACCTGGTCTAACATTAGATCTCGTTTCGTAATAAGTCCCCAAATGTTTGGTATTAAAATTAAAATTAAAAAACAAACATAATATTATTGTATGTGGGGATTTCAATGTGAACATTCTTGAAAGTTCATCATTGACCACTCGGCTGGTTTCTTTGTTTAAATGCTTTAATTTGGTTAACCAATTTTCTGAACCAACTAGAATTACCACACACTCAGCTACATGTTTGGACAATATTTTTTCGGAGTGCATACCGGTAGATAAATCAGTATTTAGTTGTATGACTTCTGACCATTGTGGATTACAAGTAAGTTACATTGACGAGGTACATGAACCAAAATCTTTTCAATACAGACCTGTGACAGGTAAACGGTTAGAATGCTTCAAAGATAATGTTAGTAAAAATCTTGCTACGCGTAATATTTTGCATAAGAATCCTAATATAATGTATGAACATTTATTTAATGTAATTCAAACAGATTTTAACAAAATATTCACACCTAAATCTATTAAACCTACAAATAAACTTCAGTTTTGTGAGTGGGCAACTCAGGGAATATATAAGAGTAGAAATAGACTTTACGAATTATATAATTTAAAAAAATAAAATATATATAAATATTTATATATATAATAAAAAGAGCTCTTATGAACGTCAAAACTTAAAAACTAGCGCACCCAATCACTGCGGGCGGAAGCTTGATCGTAAAAGAACGGGCAAGAAAATCGTCAAGGTTAGTTTTTTCTCCCGCCAGTTACAAAAAAATGTACTTAGTTGTAAAACAATTTGACAAATCTTCAAAAACCTGTGTTCTGCAGTCAGCAGATTTAAAATAAATAAAGAAAATAACTTTTGTTTTAAGTTATACGAGCATGATTACGAATAAACATAGTAGACCTGAGCAGACCAGTCCCCACTGGCGGCACTCGTTCACGAGTATGACGCATGAATCAGCCATCGTTTCGCTCACCCATATTTTAGGGAACGTAACGACCCGACGCACCACCGCAAAGACATTTAAGTAAGCATGACATAATCAAGCTACAGGATAAAATAATTTTAACAAAAAATAATATTATATTGATTAAATGTGCTGCAAACCAAAAATATTTTTGGTCTTATGAAAGATATTATTTACAGCAATTCAGTCTTAGTATCTATATAATCATTCAAACTATACCATACCAAACATAATACGTTTCTAATCAAAAACAAATTCCCAACAGTACAAAATTTACTTCATATTACATAGTAATGATAGGAGAATGATAGGACTACAAAAGTTGTGTGTGCAGCTATTAGATTAAAAATAATAATAACTTTTTTCAGTTAGCTGAATTTTAAATTACAAATAAAATTAGTAGACAAGAGCAGACCAGTCCCCACAACCAGCACTCGTTCACGAGTATGACGAATGAACCAGGCATCGTTTCACTCAACCATATTTTAGGGAACGTAACGACCTATAATATGCCTCTACCTAAATAGGCGTGAATGTATGTATGTATAAAGATATTATTGTAAATTATTAAAAATATTTATTAATATACGGCACGGCACGTCTATTTTATACCAAAACGTCTTGACGAAAATCTAAAATGAACCTGCCAAAATCGATAACGTTTTAGTTTTCAACTACAGCACAAACATAATTTCAATTTGATGTAGCTAAACAACCTAGCCTACGTAACCTTAAGCCGTTAGTAGTTGATTTGCCGATATGGTACCCAACAACTCCAACTTAGGGTATTTGATCCCGAGATTTTGTCAGACCAATTAAAGCAACAGGATTGCAGGGGTCGACCGGCCTTACAGAATTGGTGTAAGTTATAGTCGATGCGATATTGTTTGCTCATTGGACTAATTTGGTTATTGCTGATAATGAGATTTGGTAAAAAGGAAGGGATGGTTTTCAATGCTAGTAATTTTAATTCAGACCAATCAAAGTTACAGGATTGCAGGGATTGACCGTCCAGAAATGGTGTGAGTTTCGATTTTGGTTGCTCATTGGACTAATATGGTTATTCCTGATAATGAGATTTGGAAATATAACGGGCCGCCTTGCTAATAAAATACTTTGCTTAACCAAAATTTTTAAATCGAGAACTATCTCCATAAAACGTTACGTCTTGATGAATTTAATCCATTTTCAAAAATAAGTAAGTTTAGAAAATACCGTATGAAAAATGTCTTGTCGTAAAAATATTTACTTCGTATGTTTATCGAAATTTTATACCACGGAGTTCTGAGAATTACTTTTTACTGCATTTCAATAAATGTACCAATAACATTTTAAAGCTTGATATGGTTATGTAATATTATTTACAAGAAATACTATAATATATTTTACATATCACCGAATAATAATAAAAAATAACAATAGCTGCAGCAAAGGTTATAAAAACACCGAAAATGAACGCAATAAATTCCCTATGCTCTCTTCGATTTCATTGTTCTATTGGTAATTGTACTACGGGTGCTCCAGAACACAAGCTTTTTCAGTAGACCCGGCATTGTTACATACGAATTACCATTCGAAAAAAAACTCTTTTGTTTATTTTTTATGTTGGGGTATGTCAAAGTTGGTTATTGCATGTAAATGAGAGTGAATATTTGAATGTACATATCGCACATCAAGTTCTTCGTAAAGAAAAAAGTTCTTCATTTCATTTAAACTATTTCATAGCGCTTGAAAACGTCAAAATACATAAATTATACATTAAAAGAAACTAGTAATATTTAGTTTCTTTAGTTTTACACTAAAATCACGAAGCTTAAAAGACGTAAATGTCAAAAAGTCCAAAGTTAAGATACTTAGCTTACTTAAAGGAATTATGTCCTTTTATGTAAAAGCATTGAGTGCCTAAAGATCTTTTTCACAATTCGACAACTGTCCAGTAGAGAGCGCCAAACACCAAATCAAGTATGTAATCGTAGTTATGACAAATGAAATCTTTAAACCGTTCATGTTGTTTTTCTATGTATATTAAGTATATATTTACAAAAAAATAGTATTTATGTATGTTTATACGTTATTTAGAATCCATAACATAAGTTCTTAATGATGCTTAACTTCATCATTTCAGCCCATTAACGCCCACTACTGAGTATGAGCCTCCTCTCACATATCAAGGTGTGAGGGTATTTGGTCATACTCCACCACGCTGACCCAGTGCGGATTGGCGGAGGCAGGTGTATGGCGTCCTGCTGTTAGAATTTATTAAGCCGCCCATGGGGCCTCTAACATGGCTTAACGACTACCACATTTAGTGATAACCGGTACCAACGGCTTAACATGCCTTCCGAAGCACGGAAGCGCTCGATATCAAATGCCTCACAAACGGCCACCCATCCAAGGACTGACCTCTGTAAACTCTGATGTACTTCGGTGATCGTTTCCGACCCCCGAGCACCGCAGAGCTACGAGCGCTTCTTACGATACTTAACTTGTAACTAAATAATTGGTGTAATTGTCAGAAAATATTTATTTATTTATCTGTATAATTGTCATAATAACATTTACGTCTTTGAGAACTAAATGTGCGATTTTGTTTACGTTCATAAAATAATATTATTATAATTAAGTAAGTTAGGCTAATTTTCATCATTTTCATTCATATCATTATCATTCCTGCCCTGTTCCAATTCATCTTGGGTCGGCGCAACATATCATTTCCTACAATTCCTTCCACCTCAGTTATTCGTCATCGACTTATCCGACCCTTTCTCGATTATATCCACCCTACTTTCTCACCAACAAGTACCAATCATATTCATTACTCTTCTCGTCACATGATCTTCGTTCTTGCCGAAAATGCCCATATCATGAGAAATGACTCCCTTTTTTTTGAAGTAACAGGTGCTAATTTCATTCTGTCTGCTCTGCTATTGCAGATGCATTTCTACTATGTCTTTTTCGGACATCCTTTTCCTCACCAAACAGTAACAATCCGTTGTACATGTCTTTCATAACTTCTGTCTTTGTGTATGTTCCTTATGTGAATAAATTGTTAAATAAATAAACATATAAATCATATTTATTACTCTTCCCTTCATAATCTTCGTCTCTTCAAATCTCAACTTGCCGAAAGTGCCCCTATCATTACAAACGGCTCCCTGTATTTTTTTAAGTTATGGGTGCTACTTTGATACTATCTCGAACGTATGTTTTACGGTATATATCCCTTTTCTTCTAATTCTTTCAGTCACTTCACTAACCCATCTTCACATTCGTCAGCGATTTGCTAGAGAAATTTCCGTCAAAATCGGTTTGGAAATAATTCATAGTGGATGACTTATGTCTTCTTTTCAGGCTTCTTTACCCTCATTTCCTTTTTTACTTTTCTTCCTACCTCAGATTCTACGACATTGCTTCCTATAGTTCAGGTGTCTTTTCATTGTACTATTTCTCTTAAGAAATAAGACTGTGGAACTCACTACCTTATAACATACTTAACTGTCGCAAACTGGTTTCTTTTAAAAAGCTGGTCAACGAGCATTGGTATATCTGGTTCAATAGTAAATTAATATTTTAAACAGTTTTATTTTGTTTAGAATTTTTAAATAACTTTATTATTATCCGTGAATATCACATTGTGTGGGCGTATAATATGCCGCTGCCTACCCCTTCAGGAAAACAGGCGTGATATTATGTATATAATATATGTACATACATACTAAAATTAGTTTTAGTATTTTTATTCTAACAAATACTTTGATTAAATAATGTGCCAAATCATCTACACGTGACATGTTAGATACTTAGAAGGTTCATCTTCAGACACTTACACTTTGAACCAAACCCGAACTCAACTTAACTTTTGACAGAAGTTCCGAAAGGGTTAGTTTGCCGCCCCTTGGCTTATCAAACATATACGAACTACGCTTGAAGTACATTTTGAGAAGAGTAATATACATCGGAGGGCACTTTGGTTTAGTTTATATTGTTGTCGATTATACACAATAAAGGGTAATAATGTCTTATGTTTTACACTTTCATTACGGTACGTGAATACCTCGTAGTTTCGGGAGTCTAGACTATATTTTTTTAATAATTTATTTCAATTTGTTATAATATGGTAATGTATTATAGTAATATGGTACCTATTGTGTTTTTAAACTGTAACTTTAATTAGGAATTTATGTACGTAGTTTTTTTAATTGCATGTTGTATTCGCCCATTATTATAATGACATTGAGATAAATACTGCTAATGTTGTCTTTTTTTTTTGTATAATTAATGTTTGTTATGTTGGTGATGATTTTAATAAATTTGAGTTTACGAAGGTCAGCTAATGCATAATTGATTTGACATCGAGCATTCATCAAATGCATCTCATCAAAGTCAAAGTCAACATCATTTGTTTAAGTTTGGCTCCATAGAGCTTTTTATTTTTTTTTGTGACACGTCATAATGACTACATCCTGCCTGATGATAAGCAGTCGATGCAGTCCAATAAGAAAATGAAAGCGCTTTATAACGTGAAATAAGCACGCTATAAAGCGCATCCACCCATGAGGGCCTGCTAAAATGCCGTTTCACGCCCCGCTTAAAAGACCCGGGATCATAGGAAATAGGAAACTCATGAGCCGGCAGCGAATTCCAGAGCTTAGTGGTCTTGCTCAGAAACGACTTCCCAAATTTCTTGGTTCGAGTGCTAATATTCTACACCGTATGAGGATAATAAATATTAAATATTAGGAGTTTTATAATAAATAATAAATATTTTCTGACAATAACACCAATTATTTCGTTCCAGAATAAGAACTTATGTTGTGGATACTAAATAACGGATAAACATCACCAAATACTTTTTTTTGTAAATACATAGAAAAACACCTAGACCAGAACAAATATTCATGTTTATGCACACAAAGATTTGTCCTGTATGGGAATAGACCACGCGACCTCAGGAGCGGAGTGCGGGTACACTCGCCACCACGCCACCACGCATTTATAAAAGTCAAAACTTAAAAAAGCGGATTGGGCAGTTCGCAGAATGACACTGCTGCCCTTCATCCGATAGGATGTTTCTTTGGCGACTCTTACGACTTCCCTTGAGATGACGCTTGATGAGAGGGGGTGGCACTATTCTTGGCCGGTACTACACAGCACAGCATCTGAAAACACGTTAAACTGCTAGTTTATGTTCTCTAAAAGCAATAACGTTCTAGGTTCACTTGGTGGAGTATGGCTTGATTTTTTAAAATTATATGCTGTGCTCAATTCTGTAAATAAATCAATCAAGTAATTTTAGGTCATCAGGGTCTATTCGCCTTAAATTTATTTGTCCAAACTCGGCTCAACCATGGTTGATAGGGTTCACAGGGCTGCGTACCTTTTGCCTACTCAATATGTATCGACTCATATATATCGTCTCATATATATCGACCTCTTGAAGCTAGCCAGTACAATCCGAATAGTAGAATAGTAATAGACGTTCATGGCCATACATAATCATGACACGTAATGTAGATACAAACGAGCCCTATACGAACTGACATTGACGTTAATGATTGCGTCAACTAAACTCTTGGAGCTGCCCCAAACTTAGAGCCGCAGAGTTAGAAATACAATATCAAACAACACACAACCGATCACCGATAATCATTGAAGGACCGACATTCGTGAAATATGCTTAATTTTAATGATTTTTTTCAACCAAAATGCTATGCGCAACCTATAGCTTCTGAGTTAATTATTATTTGACCAGTGTATTCAAACACCGATGGACCTCGGCCTGTCCAATGTCACGCCACTGAGCTAGATCTTCAGTTCTTCGTCCCGAACGAAAACTAGCTAGCACAGCTATGAGAAACGTTATTATAAATAATCTATATTATCGTCTTATATTATATTCCAGGAGAAGCGTTTCAAAATTAAATATACTGGTATAAAATATAGCGCTTCTTAATTTAAAAAATTAAAAAGTTACATATAAGCCTCTATTTCAGAATTCATTTCAAAGTAAAAGGAAACATCTTACAATTTGGTATATAAGCATTTTTTCTCATAATTAGATCAATTTCGACAAAATTGCATAAGTGACGTTGTAGCACCGTAGGTGCGATATAATGTAGTGGGTGTATAGGGTTCCAACCAAGCACCTGCCGATTAACGACCGAGACTTTGGTAAACACAAAAGTTGCCGGTAAGCGGCAATAGGCTCGCCACGTATTATATAATCATAATTGTGCAATTTAATCAATACAACCACGTTGCAGTTAGGCAAAATTAATTAATATTAAGCGCAAACATTATTAACACGAAACCGATTCAAATTTACTAATCTGTTTTATTCATTACCAGTTAGTGCTGTAAACAGTTCCCGCTTCGGATTTTGCTCAAACCGTTATAAATCACGTTTATTGTTAAGGCTTTTACAACACCTAAATTTGCGAAAACTGCAAAACTACTCGACCGAAATTCAGATAAAAAACAGCTTGGATTGTGCAGTCAACAACTTTTAACAGTAAAAATTCGTTTTTTTTTTTCAAACATTGTCTTTTTTAATAGAATCGATACGGTTATGTTCTAACCAATATTTTAGTGTAACATCTTATGAATATGAATTTTAATTAAAAGGTTAAGTCGCTAATAATATTAATAAGTAAAGTTTCGTCCCCTAAAGCCCAATACTTTAGAATAAGGACAAGTTTATACGCACCTTTCGCTCGGTCTATTAATTTATCTACGCTAGATTCATCTACCAAACCAAGGTCAAAAGGTTTTAGTATCAATTCCTTGACGCAGAAGTAAGGCACCATACAGTTTTAATGACAATCAATCCGTTCAATAGCTTCTCTAAGATCTCTAACTCTTCCAGATGCTGCACGATTTGGACTGACGTGAGAGTTTTAGATATATTTTGCTTTTTGTTTTATTGCATGCTTAATGAAACACTGATTTAACTCAAAAAGACGGTTTTGGGGAACTTACCACAGAAGAAATTGTTAAGATTCCTTATTATACTTGTTGGCAATAAGTAAACTAATTCATTAATTTAACATACTGCTTGTATTTTATTGAGATTTCAATACGAAATGTAAAAACTGTTACTTATTTTTAACAAAGTCCTACAAAACCGTGAGTACGGTTTAACTGCGGAGTCTGATTCTCCGTACATTTTTCGTTTATTTATATATTAATAAATTTTTAATTGTGAGGTAGCCAATATATTAATAAAATTACGTAGCTAACGTAATAAAAATATATGAAAGCTAAATAGTATTGTTTTATTTTTCTCTTAAATTCAGGCTTACTATCTATAAAGGTAATGTCCTCTGGCAGACTATTTAATAATTATGGCACATGTTTTTTCAACGTTCTGTCACTATAGTAATTGTGTATCATGGGAATTATATATGGTATAATTGTATATGGCCGTAATGTCGAATGGGTCGATGTCACATTGAGCACGTAATACATACTTTTAAAAAAAATACATTGAGGTATTTCCGTCAGAAACTACAAAATTTTAATATCATCTACCTTAAAACATCCTATTTTGAAGTCGGATAGAAATAAATAGCTATTGGCAATTACTTGCCATGATGTGCATGGCGGTATCCAAACTATCTCCGGAGCAAAAAGTTCCGATGCAGCTGAGCTCAGCGCCACGGCACTGACTGACAGTAATTGCGCTCCGTCACAGTACCGGGTACCTACTGTAAAAGTGGAGTTTCAAACGAACGAATTCGCAGCTGGAAATGAACTAAATACGTTCTTAATCCACAAACGTAGTGTTTGTAGCTCTACGGTTCTAGGTGATTGGAAACGATCACTAAAGTAAAGCAGAGTTTACAAAGGTTAGTTCTTGGATAGGTGACCAGTTTTAAGACATAAAATATCAAGCGTCTCCGCCAATCCGCGCTTTGTTTGCGCTGTGAAATTAAAATAAATTAAATTAAATTATGTATGTTTATCCGTTATTTAGTATCTACTTTATATATCTTTACGATACTTATCATGGAACTAAATAATTGGTATAATTGTCAGTAAAAAATTATTGATTTTATTATTTAATGTGTTAAAATAATGATTATTATCCGTTGAAGCCATAATTTCGAATGCATGCGCGTATAGCTATATATATATATATATGTATGACATAAATTTGCATTTAGATACTATTATATCACGAAATAACAAAGAGAAATTACAAATTATATGGAAAGGCCTTAGCTACTGGATAAATAATGCGTCCAAATCCGACTTTTAAAAACATCTAAGGACTTAGCCTTTCGAATTTACACTGGGAGTTCATTCCAAAGTCGCACAGCTTGTACAGTGAAAGAAGCATCATAAAAGTGAGTGACGTGCATCGGCATATTCAGTAATAAGTTATCCGCTGACCTTAGGTGCTTACAATGATTATGATGCAGAAAACTGAATTTATCTTTGAGATAGTTAGGTGCCGAAGGGTGAAATAGAGTAAAGTATAAAAGAGAAAGAATGTGAGCATTACGGCGAAGTCGCATAGGCAGCCACTCAAGCCTGGAACGAAATTCAGAGAATTATATTCGTACTTTTATTAAAATAAACGGTAAATGTTTTCAATGCATATGAAGTATGTATTCACAAAAAAAGTATTTATATATGTTTATCCGTTATATGTTAGAACTATATAATTGGTGTTATTGCCGGAAAATATTTTATTTGTTTCCTTCATAACCTTTATTTAAGTATGTTTATCCTTACTTTTCTAGGTACCCATAGAACAAGCTCTGCTTATATTGGAGCTAGACGATACTGGTTGGAATATTGTTGTTAAAGCAATTTTAGATAAGACACCACGTTTAATTTTGATTACTTTTTTATTAAAAAAAAACCACCAGCTTTGACAAACTCTATTTTCAACCAACTTGCTTCGTATCTCAGTAACGACTGCCGACTTCTCGATGTTCTCCAACCAAGTGGAGTAAAAATACCTTTCTGACAGACTCATTTCAAAAATAATAATCTTGTCAACAATAGTCGGAAGTCGTTTGAGCTACTTAGTAGTTTATGATGAAATACATAAATTGAAACGATATAATTAAATATTTAAAACACATGACTAAAATAAACAATATTTTCAAAAAAGCGGATATTACCGATATTTTAATTAACCAAATGCTATCCGCTGGTATCACATAAAATCATACAAAAGCTACTAATTTCAAATTATATTCGAATTAAAATCGCTAAAATAAACAGTATTTATTTAAAATCTAGACAATATTTTTCGACAAGCTAACAGCTGTAATTTGCATTTGAGTGACAAACTTTATAGTGTACTAACAAATTGTAGCGCTCGTAGCTCTGCGGTGCTCAGTGGTCGGAAATGATCACCGAAGTACAGCAGAGTTTACAGAGGTCAGTCCTTGGATGGGTGACCGTTTGTATGGCATTTGATATCGAGCGCTTCCGTGCTTCTGAAGGCACGCTAAGCCGTTGGTCCCTGTTATCACTAAATGTGGTAGTCGTTAAGCCATGTTAGAGGCCTAATGGGCGGCTTGATAAATTCTAACAGCAGGACGCCATACACCTGCCTCCGCCAATCCGCACTGGGTCAACGTGGTGTAGTATGACCCAAAAACCTTCTACCTTGATATGTGAGAGGAGGCTCGTGCTCAGTAGTGGGACGTTAATGGGCTGAAATGATGATGATGATAATGAACAAATCAAAGAAGTAGAATAGACTAGAGACCGCCAGTCGCAATGTAGAACTTCAACGACATTGCTAGCGAACGCGAGTATAAAGAGACACTGCCTTTTAATACTATTACAAAGAACCTCTAAAACATAACAAAACTGGGAAAACTAAAGGAGAAAGTGTGGCTGCAAATGATAACAATAGACATCGGATAATTAACTGTGATGCGCCTTATTGAATCTATTCTTTCGGAAAACTTGGTAAAACAGAAATGAAATAACTAAGTTTTTGTATGAAAACTATTTCTTGTATTATTTTCGAGAGTTCGATGTCTGTTTATTACTCTTCTTTCAGTTTTCCAAGTAATATGATTTAAAAATATTTCGTGTTTCTTATACAACACTATTATTTACGAAATATAATATTTTTACACGGAAACTCAGGTTTGATCCATTAAGGTTGTTTTCGGAAATAGAAAAATGACCACTGAATAATGAATTCTATTTTACAAATGTTGCCAGAATATTACGAATACTCTCTGATTTGTTTCCCGTGAACGTGGTAAAAGTTTTAGCTTACAGGTTTTTGCGTCATACGTACCAAATAGATTCATTCTGTATATTTTTTTGGTCTTAAAGCGTAGTGGATAAAAAAAGCTGACGATTTCGAGTCCAATTCTTTCTACTGAAGCTTCTGCCAATTTTAACAGTAATAACACTTTATTTCAGATCACAAGGCCATATAGTTAGTGTTGAATCGGCGCAAGTTTTTAAGTATTTTCTTAAATACCTTATATTTTTTATTTTCTTAAATACCTTATATTTTTTATTTTTTTATATTAATTATTGATTGATTTATCTATATTGTAAATCAGTAATAAGTAAATAAAATAATTACATAATTATTGCACTTTGAACTTGTTTATGCTTATTAGTAACCTAAGTTGGAGCGGCTTCTCCTGACACAGGCGTTTTCTCGCTTAAAATGGGATACCGGCCCAAAAATGTAAACCCGTACATAAATTCACTCCTGTTTCCCCGAAGGGGTAGACAGAGGCATATTGGACACTCACACTTCGCCAATTATAGTTGGTCCCACGTGATAGGTGGCAAATCTATCGCCGCTTATCGGGATCTTTTATGTTTGCCAGAGCCCCGTCCGTTTATCGGCAGGTGCACTCAAGATTTCTCCAAAATTTTGATCCTTCTCAAACTCCAAAACACCAGCTTCGGCCCTGGCTGATATGACTATAAAAAAAATTAAAGCTAACCATGTTCATATCTGTTTACAACGTGATAGCCGTAAGCTATAGTCTGATCAAAAGAATTTCACATCTAAACACTCTTTTTACATAATACGAGTACGAGCGTCATCATTACCACGTTTACAGTGAGAAAATATGAATATTTTATATCCACCCGTCATTTACCCGCGTAGCATACATGCTATCAAATGAGCTCGTTAAACAATTTAATTTACATACGAATGGACGATAATAAAAGCGTTTGAATATTTTTATTGTTTAAAATTTATATCATAGCTGTTGCAAAATTTTCAGCATTGCCATTTATGCGAATGTTTTGTTAATTTATCGAATTTCCAGACAAACGAGGTTGTTTAGAATCTTACTTATTTCAACCTCTAGACTCTAATGGCGTTGCATTTCTATTATCGTTTTATTGGAAAGATTACCATAATTTCGAATAAACATAGACCAGACCAGTCGCCAATGGCGGCACCTGTTCACGAGTATGACGCATGAACCAGACAACGTTTCGCTCAACCACCTCTTTGGGAAATGTAACTATACGTCGCAAACCGCAACCACCGTGTATACATGTATGCCTGTAGCTCAATATGATTAGATTAGATTTTAAAGACATAATTGAAAATAAGCCGAGATGAGTTTCTTGAGGCATTCTTCTCAATCTCGTTGACTTTTTGGAAGCCTCGCTAGAGTCACCGACAGACTGACTAACTGACGGACTACCACCTCCCCCTTTAGAATCACGACAGGCTGACTGAGAGATCCCCCCTATAAGAGTAACCGACAGACTGACAAATCTTGGGATAAAAACCACAACGGACAGATAAACTGACAAACTTTGACAAATTCTGACAAAGAATCCATTTGCTTTTATTTGTTGATTATGGTACCGCTCATATCTCTTTAATTGTTGTTTAAAACAATATGGAATTTCCATTTTGTGTTTTAAATTTTGACGAATCTTAATGATCCTGTTGATCTTAAAGGAAATAAAGTATATTATATTTTATGTGGATGATCCGGATTTACCCGATGTAACCTTCTGTCACCCCGTCACAAAATTTGCAAGGCCTCGTTTAAAATCAGAATATGAAAACGCCTGCCTAATTGAAGACTTAACCACGTAATTTGTTTGTTCAGTTGTTACCTTTGTATGGACTGTAAGTAGGTACATAAAGGTTTAACATAGCTTTGTGATAGTTCCCGCGTAACTGTAGATAATCTCCTAAAAGATAGATTAACAACAGCAGGTAATATATATTATACCACCTCACAACAACTATGGCTACACGACAAACGCTGAAACGTGAGAGATATCTCTTATCTAAGAGACTTCTGAGTGAAACATGTGTCGCGTTAAAATGTTTCTTGATCATTCGGAAAATTACAAGTGCGCGGGAATGCCTCAAAACCTTTTTAAACCTTAACTATAGTAATAATATTTATGACACTTACACCAATTATTTAGTTCCAAGATCATATATATATCATTAAGAACTTGTGTTATGGATACTAAATAACTTTTGTAAATATATACTTAATATACATAAAAAAACACCCAGTACAGAACAAATATTCATATTTATACACACAAAGATTTGTCCTGTGTGGGAATCGAACCCACGACCTCAGGAGTGGAGTGCGGGTATAACAACAAATTTATATTTAGTCCTAGATATACATGTTGTGTTACAAGTTCCAGCACATCACATTCACATATAGCTGCATTATATTGGTGGTGCACACATTAGTGCGAGTTATATTTTTTTTTCAAATTATCAGTTGATACCTCGTCGAAACAAACCTACTCGGAACAATGGTATTTTCAGGTTAACATGATATATTAACGGAACTATCCATAATAGATTATAACAATATTTTTAATCTTTATGAAACACGTAATAATTTCACTAAAAAAAATCAACTTGTACGCGATGGCCGAGTGAAAATCGAACTCACGACAATTTAGGATAATCGGTCCACTGTGCACTGCTGCATCAGATGATTTAATATAGTGAAAAATTAATCTACTAATAAAATATAGCATTATTAATGCAATCTAATTAAATCATACAAACACATAATTTATTGATACAGGCATTACTTTGCGGAAATCCATTGTAAGCAAGTGATGGATTAAAAATATCTCTGTGACAAGTAAGATATTATCTTACCTGAAGATGCCCTGTGTAAGGGCGAAACACGTGTCGTGTTGAATTGTTTCTAGATTTTTCGGGAAATTTTAGCGGGAATTGTCACACAGATCATCAATCACGTGCTCATAAACACACGTAAAATCAGTTATCGAGAATTAATTACCAACTTCAAATCTATTCTAAGAAAAGTTAAAGTATTCCTTTCGGTAGTTCTTAATTGAAGACTAAAGTAAAGTTTAATAAAGATCTTAGAATAAATTGCTACTTTAAAAGAATTAAGAATGTCTGATAAATCGAGAAACTGTTTAAGTTCAAGATTTCTACTTTATAGTTTTCTTTTAAGTTTTCCATTAGTATAACTTGGTTGAAAGTGAACGATCCAGTTCTATTGAAACGTAGAAAATTAAGCGCTAATTAAGAATAATTACGCATAACGGGGACATTTGAAATTCAAATATGGCGCCCAGTTATTCGAACATCCCAAAGTGCTCTGCCAGTTCACTATTGTAGCTAATTAAAACTTTACTTAAATCCGAGAATCCCATTATACTTTCAGAAATGGCGACTGGTTAACCTAGAATTGTTGGAAGCGAGACGTGTTTGAGAACAATCACACTGTCAACTTTGTCTTTTAAACACTGAAACATGTACGTACTTAGTGCATGTGAGGTGTACGGTCGTTGTTAGCAACATGAATAACAAATAAAGTTTCATAATCGTGTCATATTCTTGCGACGTTGACCCCACAAATAAATCTTAATGAAATGAATCTGAAGTCGACGATTGATCTGAAAAAGCGACATTTTATAAAACGCTGAGCCCTGTCATGATTTGGCCAATTTAACGATCGAGAAATAATCATCATCATCTCAGCCCATATACGTCCCACTACTAAGCACGAGCCTCCTCTCACATATCAAGGTATTAGGTATTGGGTCCTACTCCACCACGCTGACCCAGTGCGGATTGGTGGAGGCAGGTGTATGGCGTCCTGCTGTTAGAATTTATGAAGCCGCCCATTAGGCCTCTAACATGGCTTAACGACCATATATGATATGATGGCTTTAGTGATAACCGGGAGCAATAATAATCCTTTACTGCACAACAATAATTTTAAGTATTACATGTGGTATATAAAATAACATGTACAAAGGTGGACTTATCTCTATAGATAGAAGAGATCTCTACCAGCCAACCCTAGCAGTTGTAAACTAAATAGTTGTACGGGATAAATGTTATACAATAAACCACATACATAAACTATAATATTATTGTGACAGCAGGTTGCATTAGTTATACCTAATGCAATGCATTTATATGTATTCCGACAGTCTTATAGTGTTGTGTCCGGTAATCGACTAGTTGTGTTACTGGCAATATAGTATAATTTTGTTGTCAGTTAGTATTTAGATTAAAGTGACTAGGGTTTTTAAGCAATGTATGGATGCAGAACAATATCGTAATGGAAAGTAAATAATTATGAAAAATAAAAAATGTTTTTGATATATTTATACTTACAAAATATATGTTTTCTGTTCATGAATATTAAATATAACAGAACCAGTAATAATCATAAAAACACATACTGAACACAATGATTACGCGAGGTATTACTGGTAACACTATGACAATACCATTCCATAGATTTGTATCGTTACTTTTATTATAACATTACCAAAGATATAGAGAGCCATTGTTTGATTTTTAATAGTTAAAAGAAACTTTTAGAATATCTTGTATATTATTTTGTATATTTAGGGATAATAACATTAATATTGGCATTCATGGTCATTATCCATTAACATTAGTTATTTTTTAGAACTCTTCTCAACAATTTCCCTGAAGGATTCTTCGGCAAACTTTCCAAGAATACTACTTGCTTGAGTCTTTTATACGCAGCTACTCGTTCAGCAACAAAACTTTTTATATTTTCAGCATCAGCATTTCTACCTTCTTTCAATACAACGAATGCTTTAGGAATTTCACCTGATTTTGGATCAGGTATACCTATTACTCCAGCATCGAGAACATCTGGGTGTTCTTTGATTACGTTTTCTAATTCTGCTGGGGGTACTTGGTAGCCTTTCACCTGGAAATTAAGAAATAAAGTTTGATTGATGCTTTTTTTTTGTGCCTTGGTTTGTGAAAAGAGGTCTTAGTGTAGTAGTGGGATGTGTATAGACCGAAATGAACGCTTATTGTTATAAGGCCTATGGCTGTGTGTGCAATAATATATCGATAAGTAACATCAATTAATTAAATCATTAGCATCTACCTATATGAATAAATAGATAAGTTTATTAGTGGTTGAAATTGGAATATTTTTAAAAACCAACATTATTAGTCAACAAAATCAACAGTATTTTACGATTTACTGTGAATTGAACTGTTAGCGACCAATATTAATTTTATGAAGATGCAACGCAGATGCAAGATCGGAGTGATGTGAGTTCTCTGCTATCTTTACAAAATCCCAAAATTGTCCTTATTTTTAGCTTCACAACTAATTATATAAAAGTAAAGCTACAAAGTAGTAAATAGGGTGCAATCAAATAGTGTTTTCCAACTGCACAAAGCGCTTTTTATAAAATTCCACAGAGCATTCATAATTTTGAATTAGAACTAATTTCTGTTTATAGAATATCTTAAATGATAAAAATATGCTTGTACTCTAATACTTACTTTGATAAGTTCTTTAAGCCTGTCAGATATTGTAAGGCTTCCGTCATGATCTATCGATGACAAGTCTCCCGTCTTAAACCATCCACCTTCTATAATTACATTGTTAGTGGCTTCTGCATTATTTCTATATCCTTTCATAACCTGTGGACCTCTGACTTGTAATTCTCCAACCTTTAACAATGAATATGATTTTATAGTTTATTTACTTCTTTATAAATAAATCACTATCCTATAGAAAAACCTCATGGCGAGGTTTTTAGTTGAGGAACACAGGGTCACCAAAATTTGAGCATTCACTTGTCTTCTACTTATTATATTCGTCAGCCGATATGGCGTGGAAGTGGTCTGGTTCTAAGAATGTTTATGTGCATGGAACCAAGTTATACCGCATAACAAGCATATTGAAACCGGTACACAGATAAATAGTTTTTCTCTTTGAAATGAAGCCATATTAAATTTTTTAGAAATTATTAATTACCTCATTTGGGCCTAAAATTTTTCCTTCAGGGTTGACTATTCTAATTTCGGTGCTCGGTACTGGTTTTCCAGCGGTCGTATATTTTGTTGAACCTCTTTCAAACGTAGTCACAAGAGGAGCTGTTTCTGTTAAACCGTAAACTTGTAAAAACTGTGTGTTCTGTAACAAAGAAGGTAAAACATATTAGATCTAATTTTAAGAACTTGCATTTGCCCACGTACGCGCATACAGATCATCACGTTCTTATAATCTATATTTCTTTAAAAAAGTAGTTTTCATGTTGAATAATACAAAAATCCCATATGATTTTATGCTTTCAGGATAACCTGTCCGAAATTTCTGTGCATTCCCCTGCCCTACTTTACACACTCAGACGCAGGGATAGCTATTTATTACTTTATCAAATCTGAAACTATTTTTAAGTCTTCATATCAAATTCATTACAATTTTTAGAATTTATAAAATATGATTAGTTGTCACGTAATTATTTTAAATTAGCATCTGACGAGCTAGTTTATAATCATCATCTTAGCCAATGCAAGCATGAATCAAGGATAGAGGGGTTCAGGTCATTGTAATTGTAATTTATTTATTAAGAGACTGTGACCCACTGACAAACCAGTCAAACGGTTTTGTGGGATTTGTTTTTATGTAATTTGCATACTTGCAAATATATATATATACTTTGTATAAATGAATACTTCGGTAAATTCGAGAGAGCTCGTTTCCGACCTTTTAGTACCGAGGAACTTCGTGTGTCCAAAGACAGTTCAGCCACATTTAAACTTCATACCTGCAGTTTTGTATAGATGAAGTCTCAGATATCATTTAAACTATTTCACGGCTTGGCTTATCAGAGTAAGTCAACCCGTTATTCCATTACATGATGGAATGTGTAACGATTAAACCACCTCACTCTGCTTGCGGCTGGCCGACCTTTCCACTACGAAGCACAATCGTTGACGCGCCTTAATCCAAATTATACGCGCCATGAACCCGCAACCACCTTTAATTTTCTTCACTTTTAGTATATTTTCATTTCATTTTTAGTGTAATTTACAGTTTTGCAACAGCAGGACGCTGCACATCTACCTCCGCCATTCTGTACTGGGTCTCCGTGGTTCGTAAGAGGCAGCTCGTTCTCAGTAGTGGGACGTTTAATGGGCTGAGATTGTTTTTGGGAGGGCTCTTTTTAAGAATGTCTAGAGTGTATGCGACGGTAATTCGACAATTAAATATTGAGTAGTCTTACCTAACTATCTGGACTGAGTAACAACTGTCTAGTCCTGTATCTAAGGGTTAATATGGACTGAAACTGTCGAGAATTACGTGGGACCAAATATATAATTGCCGAAGTGTGGGCATATAATATGCCTCAGCCTACCCATTCGGGGAAACAGGCGTGAATGTGTGTGTGTGTGTGTGTAAACAACAAAACAAAAAGCGTAGCATATCACGACCTGATTACACAATTAGTCACAATATAAATAATATAATAAAAAGTCAAAACCATGAAAACAAACATTATTACCGTTGTCTTGGCGAGCACATTGTCTATATCAGCTCTGGGTAGAGGAGCGGCTCCACAGGTGATTCTCTTCACCGAAGCTAAATGTTTCGATTTCACGCCATCGTGTGACCCAAGAAACAGAACTGTCACATAGAAATTAAATAATGATAAATATCCTTTCAATTTATTCTTATCGATTTTAAATAGCGTGTCTAGTCCACAGACTTTGTATTATGGGCACTAATAACCGTGTACATAGAAGAAAGTTTAATGTTAAACGATTACTAATAAGCTACCAATTTATTTTAATAAGTGGGAATGAATTTCAAAATAAAAGAGGAAAAGTCATCATCGTCTTTCCCTCGTCAAATTAAAATTAGTATAAATGTCCAATGGTTCCCTCAGAAACTCGATTTTGTAACTACTTTTATACGACGAGTTTATGTAACGTATCAACAAAATTTGAAAATTCCAACCTTATTAAAATTTTCATTTAATTATTTTTTAAATATTTAGATAAACACAAAAATACATAGAACAAGAGAGAATCAAAAAAGTATGCACAATGGAGCTGGTTTTGGCCCATCAAAGATAGTAAATAAGCCTTTAAATTTCCCATCAGATGCTTAATCAATATTTTTTATGCACATTTAAATCCTTTATTATTGGGGATCAGTTTACCGTTCCTTTCGTTAGACTCATAATGTAAAGTTCTCACAAGGGTAGGGAGAAAGAGGAACCACAGCATCTTCATTTATTGTTATTGTCATACAGGATATTTTGTTCCTTTCACTTCAGATTTCAGCATTTTTATTTCATTTTAAAAATATATTTAGAAATAATCACCTAATGGAGGCGCCGCATATATCAACGACAAGTCATGTTGGTCCATTGCGTTAATAAGTAGGTTCGGATGAAACTTGGGTAAAGATACCACTTTACAGCCAACTGATAGTTTATGAAGCAAAACTACAGCTATACCATATATATGATAAAATGGCAATACTCCTAGTACAGAATCCTGGTTACTGCCTGAAATAAGAAATAATAAAAATGCAGTTGGTGTAAAAACGTAACTTTTAAAAGTTTCGAACCTACGCAAACACTAAATATTAAAAGATGCTAATATTACCTCATATTGCGTTATATCCGATATATTCAAAGAGCTAATGCATTTATAACCTTTCCAAATGCGAGAGGTAAATTCGGTGTTAAATATTTTCGGTTTTTGACATGGATGCTGTTCTATAGAACACGAATCTAAACTAGAAACGAAACAACTGTAGATAGTTGTGTTATATATTGCCACCACCAAATAAACCTAATGCAGTTAGCATAAGATAAGAACCAATAAATTCTTTAACCTTCTCTACCCGTTAAAGTTATTATATAAAAGAACCAGTGAATGTGACCCTCTTTTAACAAGTATGATTCATTTCATAGTACAGTTTACTAGTATTGATTCAGGCGTTCCCATACGGAACTCCATTGTGGGATTAAATTAACTTAGTGACAATTCCAACGCAAGTTAAATCTCCCGAAAAATCATACATACGGTAGCAACTACTTTAGAATTATTTTTAATTACAGTAGACTTACCAGTAGTTTCATCATAATGTCGCATATTCTCTTCATCTTGTTGCAAAAAGTTAGCTACTAGGTTTTTGTGAGAAAGCTCAACGCCTTTAGGAAGTCCTGTAGTGCCACTTGAATAAGGCAATAAGACGACATCATCGTTATTTTTCTTTACTTCCCTTAAAATATCCAATTTGGCGTGATTGTCGTTTATCAGATCATCAAAAAATACAGTTCCAGGTGGTAAACCAGATTTGGGCCCGCACGAAATTATAGGCAAATCTTTTTTTGCTAGTTTCAATGCTTCTCTCAATATGGGAATAGAGTCTGGTGTTCCGATCAAGACTTTAGGATCCGATATTAGAATTTGTCTTTGAACTTCATCTTAAAAAAAAATAATTGAAGAATGATGAATGAATTACAGTCTGAAAAAATCAAGATATATAAGTGGCTCGGTGTTTTTATGAGGAAGAATATGAAAACAAGTAGCTCGTTGTTTTTCTTATTATGAAGCTTTGACATCAGAAGCCTAATTTTACTAATGTATACGTAACAAGGGTTAAGTCTTTGAAGTCGTTGCGTTTGGGACATTGAGATACAAGTCAATTACAAGTGGATAATCAATTGCTGCATAGAAAGTGGTTTGATAGCAAGTACTCATGGTAATGCAGTTGATTTGTAATATACGATAGCTCTGTAATTTTAAGGATATACTAAAAAAGTAATCCTAACTACTGCATCACACCACAACTGGCATTTGCATTGACGTTACCGCTGTTAAATTTAGTAGCATTGAGCTGTGCTAATTTATACAGTGGTAACGTCTCTAAAGTCGTTAAAAACAGCTTTCGGAAAACTGAGACGTAAGTCAATGAAAATAAGAAATACATTTCTGTAATCGAAAGCAGCTTCGTGGTGAGAATCATAATATAGATGAAGTTGATACTAACAGATGGTAAAGAAGATATTCTAATTTCATCATATTATTCTCTGATAAGATTAAAACAACTGTACAGTCAGATGAGAATAGCGTTCAAATTGCAACTGTATAATTTTGTGGGATTGCAGGAACCTAATGTAATACTGTAAATGTATGTTCCTTATTGCTGTGATGTTACTATGCCTCCAACAGCATACTTAAAAATAATAAAAAACTTATGACAATTACAGGGTGTGTAGGTTGGATTTACAGTGGTGACTTCTGCTCCCGCTTCTATTGCACCAAGTAAAACTGATGCGTAATCTGGTACATTGTTCATCATTATACACACGACATCGCCATCGGTTAGCCGAAATTTTGTCCTTAGTTGTGCGCCGAACCTTTGTGAAAATTTGTATAGTTCATGATAGGTCACCGATTGATTGGTAACTCCGCAGACCTGAAAAATATTACCACAATATTTGTAGCGGTAGATTGGGAAGAGAAAAGTTCTAGAAACAAATATGGCTAAGTCTAAACTAGGCTTTACAATCTAAGCAACTTAATGTATGTAATCATATGGTAACATGGATATATACACAGGATATTGTCTAATTAAAAGTAGATAACTTAAATAGTGTCCTTATAGAGAAGAGACACAGAAAACTAATAAAGTAAAACCATTGTTTATATAAATAAAAAACTTTATATGAAGATGTATCAAAATATTCATCCAAATTGTGAAACTAAAAATTGAAAATTCTACCAACGATTTTTCAAAAAAATCGTCTTTTCCTCTTATTCTTAGATAGTTACTTATACCAAAATCCTAGCCTTGATTTTCTCAGCGTGATACTTGAAAACACAATAATTGGTTGTTACGGCTATATTGCCAGCAATTTGTCAAAGCTAAGTAACAATTATCATCATTGTTATTACGGCAAACTGTTTGGAGTTCCGCCATAAAAAACGAAAACTATTACGGTCCTAAGAAGGTTATCTAAATTAATATTATTAATGTTTTGTGCCATAAAAATTTCTAGGTATCAGTGCAATTAAAGTGATTAGTGCACAAAAAGATAACTTTGTTTAATCACTATTTTATCGCACTCGTACATTTTGAAACTGATATTATAATGTCACTGTTTTTATGCAAAAAATGTGTGTTAATCATTCGTGTTATGCTTTTACATGAGTGTATAAATTTACCATTTCAGCCCATTATGGGGTCTTCTTTTATTCTTTTATTCGACGACCAATATGGCGTGGAGGTCAGTATGCCTCACTTCACGCCAGAGATCGTGGGTTCGATTCCCACACAGGACAAATCTTTGTAAGCATGAACATGAATATTTGTTCTGGTCTGGGTGTTTTCCTATGTATATTAAGTATGTATTTACAAAAAAAAGTATATTAGTATGTTTATCCGTTGTTTAGTATCCATAACACAAGTTCTTAATGATACTTATCTTGGAACTAAATAATTGGTGTAATTGTCAGAAAATATTTATTTATTTTATAACCTTGGCGATTTCAAGTAATACTTTCGACTTTGACTTTGACTATGCACTAAGAAGAGAGGGATTCAAGTTATACCTCACAACCCGGACCCACTCCTTATTGGCGGAGTCTGATATTGGGCGTAGCGCTGTAAGCACTTTAAAAAAATAGGGTCTATATCTCCCACATGTTATAGAATCCGGCACCAGCGGTTTAACATGCTTCCTTAAGTACTGAAGTGCTCGATACTATATATATATATATATATAAATATTATCTGACAATTACACCAATTATTAAGTTCCAAGATAAGTATCATTAAGAACTTGTGTAATTAATACTAAATAACGGATAAACATACATAAATACTTTGTTTTTGTAGATACATACTTTATATACATAGAAAAACACCCAGACCAGAACAAATATTCATGTTTATGCACAGAAAGATTTGTCCTGCGTGGGAATCGAACCCACGACCTTGGGAGCGGAGAGCGGGTATACTCGCCACCACGCCATATCGCTTGTCAAACTATATGACAAACAAACGATAACTCTGCATAACCCGGTTTTCGGCCACCGAATATCCCGCAACTATGAGCGCTTCTCTATGCGATTGAACTAAATATAATGACTAAAAATAATATTACAAATTTAACCCAAACTGCAACGGGGACAACACACTCTAGTATGTTGGACTACTGTCTTATATTATTCAAAATATTCCTTTTCTTCCTTAGGTAGGTAAGATTCGGGTTTCTTATGTTTATAATTGACGACCGTTATGGCGTGGTGGCGAGTATATCCGCACTCCACTCCCGGGATCGTGGGTTCGATTGCCACACAGGACAAATATTTGTGTGTATACATATGAATATTTGTTCTGGTCTGGGTGTTTTTCTATGGTTATTAAGTATTTATTTACAAAAAATAAAAAGTATGTATGTATGTTTATCCGTTATTTAGTATCCATAACACAAGTTCTTAGTGATACTTATGTTGGAACTAAATAAATGGTGTAAGTGTCAGAAATATTTAATTATATACATACATACATACATAATGTCACGCCTCTTTCCCGTAGGGGTAGGCAGAGATCACATCCTTCCACTTGCTACGATCTTGGCTCACACTTTTAGCTTCATTCACACTCATTAACCTCCTCATACACGCCCGTTAAAGTAACATTTTATATGGAACAGTCTTATTTATTAAATATAGATGTCCAATATCATATTAGGGTATCATGCTCGATTTTGATTTTATTTTATACATACCTACCTACCTACTAAAAAAAATCGAGACAATGGGACACATAACTGTAACCTAGCAGATTTTTATCAGACAATTAAGCAATACTTCGCTAATACTTTTTGAATAAGATGTATATCTTTCAAATGCCCGAGATTAAGAATCTAACAATTTATTAGTTGTTAGCAAACATGATAATTAACGTATAATTTATGTTAGACATTAATCAAATAACATGTCATTGTAGAACGATAATTATGTAGTAAAGAGATAAGGAATATTCAGACCTTACAAAATAAATTGTAAAACAAAAAAAAATAAGAAAATTTCTTTATGCAAACTCCTATAAAAAGCTAATTAAATATACTTTTACCCAATAGCTTTTATACCAGCATTTTGTATAACAATATAGTTCGCGGCTGCGGCTAGTAAAATCCTAGTAGACACGCACACTTACACACACCCAAAACACACACACGCATATGCACGTGATAGTTTATGCCTATGTATAAGTGGTTATTGATTCTATTATTTGATATATAGATAACTAGAACCTTAAATCTAACACACGCGTGCGTACACACACACACCCACACTGGAACTCAAGACATAAATCATACCCAAAACTTTGATTTATAAAATGCTTAAGCAATCTCTTGTGGTTACAAGAGCTACTACTTAGTTGAACTACATATTGAACCTTTTAATGTGGTTTCTTCAAAAGGTACACTAAGAAGTTCAACGCACATAGAACTCCTTTGTCAATTCACAAGTTGAACCTGTAGTCCTAAAATTTAGGGTTGCCCTAGTTGAGGCTCCAACACAGTCCAGATCACACAACTCACCTTATAGTACCTAATTGATAACTGTTTCGTTTTTATTTTTTAGTACAGTGAACTTTAATCTTTCGAGAAATCCTTGATAACGTCTTAAATCCAATAACTTAACAGGGTTATTTCAAAGTAGGATAATAAAGTAATATTAATGGTGTTAATACATTTTATACATACCACTGCAGTTTTATCAGACCACCTCTCAAGATTTTCCCAAATGTGATCAGCAACTGTCCTGTTAGGTATGACAATGTCTTTGTAAGGTGATTTGACTATGTTCTCTGATGTCCACACGCTTTGGTTGACATATTGGCTGTAAGCATACGTCCTTTTTACACGAAATCTTTTGGCGCAGCTCCTTGTCAATGCTCTCAATGATGCCATTTGGAGACTGAAATTAAATTACATTTCATTTTACATACGTACATAATATCACACCCATAAGATGTAACAAGGTTTCAGCCCAACATCCTGAGTTGGACTGAAACCTTGTTACATCTATTTAAAGGGGATCCATATAGTTATAGCAAAGTTGATTCTTAGCACATAGGTCTCTAAATGATTTTTGTCGAATGGCAAGAGGTGGCTGAAATGAAAGAGAATAATACTAATAACCCTCATACAATTTTTTGACTCTTTGTTTTCTTCGACGCCCCAGGAATAAAAAAAGGTATGCTGTTACAACATCTTCGCAGCGGAAACATATTTGGACTTCCCATAGGTACACACGAAGTCATACACTAAAAATCTGATAAACTCAAACTCTTTCGGATACACTTTTTAACGGCAAAACAGGGCCGAAGTTGTACCGACCTGGTTTCAAAGAACTCGGCAAATAAAGGAAATTCGTGAAATTCTCACTATGGGCAAATATAAATATGTTTTCTTCACTTATTCGACACTTGAGATACCTATAAAACTATTTTTCACCTTCAACTTTTATGTTACAACTATGTAATTTCTACTCACTATGTACATATAGAAAGAAGATTTTTATGTATTATAAAACAAAAAAATTGTATATCCATAAAAATGACAGTAAGTTCTGTAAAAATTGTGATAGACATAATGTAAACTTAAGAAATAATCTCTCGATAAAGTGTATTCAGGCAATAATAGAAGTACGTACCGTCAATTACTTTGTACTAAAAAAAAGAAGATCTACACTGATACTTGCGATACAAGACAATATTTCACCTTCAGATTTTTAAGTTGCAACTATTTTGATCTTTGCACTATACATACATAAATAAAAAAATTACCTAGCTCATTTTTCGTTCATACAGATTTTTAATCTTCACATATTGTTGTACAACAAACAATATTTGTGGAAACTTCAGATGCGAGTGTAATCATCCAACAAGATCAAATCAACAACTTGTGTGAAAAAAATGGTTTAAATACCATAAGTGTGCGTAGCACTTCTTGGCGGGAAAGTGAAGCGTCATGTCAGCAGTTTTGTTTTATTTTTCAAAACTTGTGATTTTTCGAACATTAATGTATAATAACAGTGGTAACCGAAGTACAGCAGAGTTTGCAGAGGTCAGTCCTTGGATGGGTGACCGTTTGTGTGGCATTTGATATCGAGCGCTTCCGTGCTTCGGAAGGCACGTTAAGCCGTTGGTCCCGGTTATCACTAAATGTGGTAGTCGTTAAGCCATGTTAGAGGCCTAATGGGCGGCTTGATAAATTCTAACAGCAGGACGCCATACACCTGCCTCCGCCAATCCGCACTGGGTCCGCGTGGTGGAGTATGACCCAATACCCTCGCACCTTGGTATGTGAGAGGAGGCTCGTGCTCAGTAGTGGGACGTTTATGGGCTGAGATGATGATAATGAACAGTGGATTATTAACCGTTAAGTGTTTGTGAACGTTCATAAGTAGGTAAATCAAACAAAACAGTGCAACATCAAATTTTAAATTTTCTTAAGAATTCTCCATGTGAGATCTCAGTATAGCCCCATCTTTGCTGAGGACTCAAGGAGTTTAATTTATAATCTTTTTCACCACTCATTCTCAAGCTATTAGACGAAACTATTTTTTAGGGTACAATACATAAAAAAAATTAAAACACCTTAAAGAATCACCTTTTTATTTGTCTGTCAAGTACTGATAGACAAACGTTAAAATTAAATGAGATATTATGAGACTAGATTTGACATAATTATATGTAGTTGCATAAGACAAATAAATATTATATAATTTATTTGCAGTTTGAAAACTAGCTTGGAACTTCGTCGATATATGGAGAGAACGGTGTTCCGGCAAATTTAAGTTTGTCCCTCAAAGCAGTTAATCTTTACGTTAGACCAATGTTCGATAGTTTCATAGTCTATGTACTTTGGTAATGTTAATATGTGGCTTATACTACAGTACAGTTTATTATCTTTACAGTTCTCCAACTAATTCTATACCATATAAGTTCCACATATCAGCTTTATCGAGTCAACTGCTGAACATTAGCCGAATACTATACCTAACAACTAAAATTAAAGAAATCAATATTCTTGTATTCTCACGAAACCCTTGGTGTGCAACAACAACTCCTATTTGGCAGGTTTTTTTTGTTTTATTGAGTGACAAGACAAACAAAACTTTAAAGCGGTCAGTTATAATACATTAGCAAAGGAGCAAAGTATAAACACCGCTGGTATTAAGTATACATTAATGCAATTACGCCTGTTTCCTCAAAAGCTAGGCAGAGACATATTATGCCCAACACTTCGCCTATTTCATTTTTTTAGTCCCATGTAATAGTTGGCGAGTCTATTGCCGCTTATCGGATACTTTTATATTCGTCAGAGCCTCGTCCGCTGTTCGGCAGGCTGTATTGGGTTTCTTAGATCTTGATAGGATCCCCTTACATTTACTCTATCATTATCTCAGTCCAAATACCCATCCAAGGACTGACCTCTGTCAGCTCTGCTTCACTTCGGTGATCGTTCCCGACCAACTAGTAACGACGAAATATGAGCTTAGCTTCTTAGGCAGGTATTTTTATTGTTATAAAGATAATACCACTTATCTTAAATATCTAAACACTTATCTTAAAAACCTCACTATTAAACTTAAAAACTTGACATTTTTATTGTACTGTTTATTAGCCAGGGTCTTAAAGAAGGCGAATAAGGGAATGGGATGGGATTTTGTCTGCTTTCAATGTGGGACTAGCCACTTCCCACCATTAAACATCATCATATCCTAGCACTATCCCGGCGGCCCTAGACTTAAGCTTTGGGCCCAGCGTATGCTCACTTTTTTATTTTCATCGGTCACTAAATTCATTTACGCATTGCCTTTCATTCCATTCTATTGTAATATCCACTAAAAATCTTCCGATGACGCCCGCCGCTTGTTGACAAAAAGGCGGGGGCCAGTACCTCTAGGTGTTATCTTTTCCCGGCCTCCAGGAGGTACTCAGCCCCCCCACCACTCACTGGTTCAACCAGATTTGACTGAATTCTAGTTATTACGTTGAGCGACTGCCATCTGACCTCCGCCAACCAGATGGAAACATCATTCTATGGTTTTGACGACCGATATGGCGTGGAGGTCAGTATACCTGCACTTCACTCCAGAGGTCGTGGGTTCGATTCCCACACAGGACAAATCTTTGTGTGCATGAACATGAATATTTGTTCTGGTCTGGGTGTTTTCCTATGTATATTAAGTATGTATTTACAAAAAAAAAAAAAAGTATTTAAGTATGTTTATCCGTTCTTTAGTATCCATAACACAAGTTCTTAGTGATACTTATCTTGGAACTGAAGAATTGGTGTGATTGTAAGAGAATATTATTATTATTATTATATTATTATTATGGTTGAACCAGCTGTCAGTCTGTTAGTGGGCACTGACTTTCTAATAACGACTGCTATAGATGTTCATGACAGCCGGAACCAACAGATTAACGTGCTTTCCGAGGCACGGAGCAAGCGATAATTACGCACATAACTTCGAAAAGTCATCAGGGTAATCAGTGTTTGAACCTGAGATCCTCATAATTTAAAGGCAGAACCAATAGACATGTTTTATCTAAAAATCTTTGTGCTATAAGTGAAGTTTACTACAGCTGTATTATTTTGGATTCCTTATTAGTTAGTTATTTCCATGTTTCTTAAATTATATCGTTATTCAGATATAAAATCTTACAAAAATATGAAAATACCTTTTGAACATATGGGCTGACACTTAAACATCTGCGACCTTCCGCAGTTTTAGTGTTGTTTCTAAACAATACTTTACAATACCTATTTCAGTTTTGTTTACGTCACATAAACATAATTTTGAATTTGAACAAGAGACAAAACTCTTAACTTCATAGGTATTGAATAAATTATTAATGTAATTGTAATGAAGGCCATTGTGGTTTTATTTTTTTATTTTTCACGAGACTGAAATTGGAATAGAATGTATAACTTCTTTTTCTTATAACTTTTGTATAACGTTGAATTAATTATAATACACATAATATTATTTATATAAAAATTCCGTATAAAAATTAATTTTAATGAAATAAAAAATTAATTATGTGAAATGACGAATAAAATGTATTATAAATATAGCCACAAGCAATAAAAACAGTATTTTTGAGCGGGTAAAGCCTAGTGTTCAAACCTATGTACTTTCGATGTTATTTGCCTAATTATCGCTTGCTTCGTTCTTCGAAAAGCACGATAGACTGTTGGTCTCGGCTGTCATGAACATATATGGCAGTTGTTATTACGAAGTCAGTGCCTTTTATCATCCTGACAGCTGGTTAAACCATAAAATGATGTTTCTCCTCTGGGTTGCGGAGGTCAGACGGCAGTCACTGTTTTTTTTCTAAATCTGGTTAGACCAGTGCGCAGGCTTTAAACCTTGAGCTTAAGTCTAGAGCAACCGGAATAATATATAGGAATTAAAAACAGTATGTATATTAAAAGTATATAAAATTGGGCGACTTTAATAAATTTATTATTATATTACTTAATTGAAATTTTGAAAAACAAAAATACATATCTTACCGTAAATAAGGTCTTTCACTTTTATAGAATATGCCAATCTAAAATTATAAACCTTCTTGCATACAATGTCACTCACTCTACACTTATAAATAAGTTGTACACAAAATATATAATATACACGAAATTTAACACTCACATTAAATTATAAATTAATTATACTCGTAATTTATTTGGAGACATCGATTGAAACTATTCTTTAACTTAAAAACTGTAAGAACATACTACAAAAAATTTCAAACTCGATTGAATGATTTAAAATGTGGTTCTCTTTGAGCGCTGTCGGTTAGACTACTAACAACATCGTGTGATTCGTGTGTGAACTTGTATGACGAGTTCTCAAATTCTTAATTCAGTCGTGTCGTATAAAGTAATCGCTCGAGATTATTTGTTATTAATCTTTTTGTGTTACGTCGAAAATTTAGTAACGTATTGTTTGGTGTTATCTGAACATACTCGATAAAAGGGTGTTTTAAGTGTGTTGTAAACGGGTTAATTGAATGAATAAAAATATTTTACTATTTTAATAATAACTTATATACATACCTACATAAAATCACGTCTGTTTCCCCGAAGCGGCAGGCAGATGGGGTGCGGTTTTAATTGGTATATCACTTCTTTGATATAATTTTTATTTGTCATATATTTATTTATTTATTATGGACAACCAGTAGCTATGACAAATGTAAATGTAAATATTCATTATAACAAGCTAAATGTACAACATTTGAAGGTGTCACAACATGCATATAAATACTCTAACAGGCTTATTATCAAAGTAAACTATAAGAAATAAAAGTAAGATATGGGATGAGAACGAATAACAATTAAGATTGGTTAATATAATAAAACAAACAACCACAAGACAACTTTTTTTAAATTTGGTAAACTATCCTTAAAAATATCCGCTCAAATTATTATATGCTTTTGCCAATCGTGGTATCAAAGTGAACTGTTTTAAATTTGTTTTGGCATACGGGTGATGCATTAATCCTGCACAAAGCTGTGTGCGTCTAGGCACCGGCGTGGAATATATACAGTTTATATAATTTCATTTTGTATAATTATTGTTAAATATAAAATACAGATGCTATAATAACATACTATATTTGCTTTTGTTTCTATTATAGGGCGAATTAGGTTAGGTTCGGTAAGGTTTTTAGGTTAGAATTGTGACCAAACGCCGCGCGAGCCAAGCGAGCGAAGCGAGCGCGCCGCGGCAGCGGCCGCGGCGAAGCGCCAGAAATGATGTTTTTAGGACATACTCCTTGTTACATTAAATGTAAAAAAAAATGTTACATAGGTACACGTTTAAAAAAAATATTTAAGTCTACGTAATCAATGGTTTCTTTATTTTACTTACTTAATAACAATTTCTTTTAAGGGAAATATTTGAAGCTAAACTTTAAAAAAAATTACATTCCGTGTATTTTTGACGTTTTTACTGTTTAATGCAGAGTAGGCGTTATACGATACGAAATGTATGTGAATCATTTATATTTAACGTTTATTATATTAAATGAATTGTTATATCATACAAGGTTAGATCAAATGAAATTATACTATTTTAGTGTTAGTTCAAGTATACTTATATCATACATTATACACCCAAGCAGATGCATAATATACGCCCATATTTGCCGGTTACCGGGAACTTTTATGTTCGCCAGAACCTCGTCTGTTGATCGGCAGGTGGACAACTATCAGGTGAGGTTTGCTCGGGCTCCTAAGATCTTGATAGGAGTCATCAAAATCATCTCAGCCATATGAAGTCTACTTCTGAACATAAGTCTCCTTAATAGATTTTTACAACAAGCAATCCTTAGTCGCCTGCATCCATCGGCTTCCCGCCGCCATGAGATCATCGCGTGGGAGGCCGTCCTCAACGACGACGTGCTCAGTAGTAGGACGTTAGTGGGCTGAGTTTATTATGATCACCTCTTATGTTGCTTTAAGTGTGCTGATTTTAGACAGAAAATCTGGCAACGCCAGACTAAATTAGACAAAAAAGATAGACTTAATTTTTTATAACAGAACCGGTTTCCAAGCAAGGTCGACTAGAAACCGCAGTTGTGCAGACGTTCAGACTATTACAATATTATTCTTACAGAAAACTTAACTGTCATATTACATTAGATTTTTTTTTTATTGTTTTGAAAAATAAGATCGGATCTGCTGAAAAGCAAAGAAAACATTTTAGTAGTTCAATAATTATAGGGGTTTTGAATGTGACAAGATACTAGCTAGACGTCGTAAAGGATGACATGCGTGCTAATGGCTTATACACAAAGGATGACAGAGACTGTGCGAAGTGGAGGCAAAAATGTCGGAAAGCGAACCCCGGACCGTCAGAGAGTGATGATGCTTACATTTTAGTTTCAACTACTCTCGCACTGTGGTCACTATTAAAAAATTATTATTTAACTTCCTACTTTAACATTGAAAATGCGAGTTTGTGAGTATGGATGTTATTTTGTTACTCTTGCGATCAAAAACGTGTCCGATTGTGATGAAACTTGGTTTAAGCACAGCTGCAGTCCACGAAATAGCACAAAGCATACTTTTTATTCCGATATTCCTACGGGATCACGCGACCGAAATCGCGGGGCGCTGCTAGTGTTAAAATATTTTGTTAATGTATCGTACATGACAATGTGTTTAGTCTTAAAAACATATTGTCTGATTATAAAAGCCTCGAGACACGTATTAGGTTATCTTATAATGTGATAGCGATTATCTAGAAATAACATTAATCGAAATAATCGTATTAATCGCATTATTCGCATACGGCGATATTAATTAGTGATATTAATATTTGACGACCGATATGGCGTGGAGATCAGTATACCTACACTTCACTCCAGAGGTCGTGGGTTCGATTCCCACACGGGACAAATATTTGTGTGCCAAACCAGAACACATATTCATGTTCATGAATATTTGTTCTGGTTTGGGTGTTTTCCTATGTATAATAAGACAGTATGTGTTTACAAAAAAAGAAGTATTTAAGTATGTTTATCCGTTGTTTAGTATCCATAACACAAGTTCTTAATGATACTTATCTTGGAGCTAAATAATTGGTGTAATTGTCAGAAAATATTTATTATTTATTTATAATATACTTAATTTTGTGAATGTCATAACTTTCGTAACAAGGCTTGTTATTTGTTGTGTTTTAGCCCTTGTCTATAATTCTGTATGAAAAGGACTTGTATTTTTATACGTATGTTCGTTAGGAATAAACTTAAAAAGTACTGGACAAATTTATATAATTCTTTCACCATTATAATATTATATTATTATCCCTGAGTATCATCAGATGTATAATCACCACCAACATTCTGACATTGAAATTGTACCGTACAAACATACTAGATGTATTGAACAACCGTTTTACGTCCAAGCAAGGCAGGCCACAATAGGGGCGGTAAGTCCCATCTTTGAGGAGTGGCTGGAGAGGCGCCACGGCGTCCTCACCTTTCGCCTGACGCAGGTTCTAACCGGGCATGGCTGTTTCGGTAGGTTCCTGCACAGAATCAGGCGGGAGGAAACGTCCGGGTGTCACCATTGTGAGGATCGGCCGGAGGACACGGTGGAGCATACCACCGCGGTCTGCCCCGCTTGGGCGGCGCATCGACGTGTCCTCGTAGCGGCTATCGGCGGCGGCGACCTCTCGCGTTCGGCCCTGGTGGAGACCATGGTCCGGAGCGAGAGGGAGTGGGATGCTGTTGCCTCCTTTTGCGAAGCAGTCATGCTAGCAAAGGAGGCGGCGGAACGAGAGAGGCAGAGTGCCTCTCGTCACGGATCCAGCCGCCGCGGGGGACGCCCGAGACGTCGGGAGCCGAGAGACGACTCCCGGCCACCGTAGGCGCTGGCTTGTGGGCGGTGGGTAGTGGGTAACTCGCCGCCCTTCCGCCAACTATAGGCGACAGGCCGCGTCGACGGCGCGTTCGTGTTCCACGCGCGCCTCAAAGAGATATCAGCACACTGAGGGGCCCCTGGGGAGGGGGCCAAGTCTGCCGGGGTCGCGGGACTGTTCGAAAGAGTTACCGCGGCCTTGGTGTTACAGGCTCAAGAAGGAACATGGATGGTTTTTAGTCAGTAAAAGTCTGACACACCCTTCCGCTTCACCCACAGCGGAAGGCGGTCATTTGATGATTTTCCATCCGAAAAAGAAAAAAAAAAAAAGGCATTTTTGTATATGCATACCTGCAGACCTAGTGAACCGGGTCTTTACACCGCATGTTTGTAGGCCCTCATGGTCCGCCTGTAACCGTGCTTGGTCCACAGTATGGAGAGCTCCTAATTTTCTAAACTATATCAACTGCTTCCCATTAAGCAGGAAGTGGGTATTACGACGAGTCACAATAAAAAAAAATTACAAATCCCAACTGTAAAAAAATGCTTTCAGTCTCTCCGTTGACCATAACTACCAATGCGGATTTTAGGGGAGGGCATCTTATTTGTCGTCTTTATCACCACTCATTCTCATTTACTATATATAAATATTATTAAAATATCTATAACTTGACGCTGGCAAAATGTGCAAAAAGCACAAAGCCATTATTAAAAAAATACTACTAATGCATAAGTTTGATACTGACATTGTATCATACAAACACAACATTTGTTCAAGAACAACAACGGATAAACGTACATACATAATTTTAGTCCCAGGTCCCATTAAGCAAGATGTGGACACTAAGGCGAGTCACATATAAAAGAATATGCGTAGAAGTATTAACTGTAATATAAAACTCGACCTTAAAATGGTCTCTCCATTTACTATAACTACCATTGCATGCGTTTGACATTGACATTGTATCGTATAATAGCCACTTCACTCAGACGGCCTCTCTTGATTTATTATGATTGATGAGGGCCCCACCAACATACAAGGATACCGTAAATGGCCAACGGAGAAATCTTTTATTGTAATTTGATCTATAATGTCCCTACTGTATTTTCTACGCAACTGCGTCCTACTGACCTTAAGGAACTGAGCGTTTTACGGATGATTACGTAGTCATTTTTATAAATGTAATTATTATTATAATGTAATTCGGCAAAATGGACACAGTATCACGTTGTAAAGTCACATTGGAAGCTTATGGGGGAGCCCTATGTTCAGCAGTGAATCTCTTTGGGGTGATGATTATGATGATGATGATGAAATTGCATATAATAGATCATCATACTTATTATTGTAGACGCTCACTAGATATGTTTACGCTGAATCTAGAAAACAAGCTATAATGCTTTTTTTCCGAAAGAAAATTATTTAAATTACCGCTATATTTAGAGCGGAAGAGTGTTCCAGATTATTACTGGCTTGAAGCCATAAATGTTTCTTCTTGAACCTGCTATGCCCCGCAATAATTCTTTCTTCGACTTTATCTTTAACATATTCCTATAATTGACTTTACGTCAATAATTATGAGTTAGCATCATTATTGAAAGACTTTGATTTACAAATAGACATTTGCCAAGGTTAATTATTTTGGGTGTAATAGGCACAAGGATATATCAATTGAAGCGAATATCATAAACAAGAGAACAATTACATGTCTGCCAGTTTAATATAGGTTTGATTGATAATTTACTACTAGGCATTTTTACTAAAAACTAAGACGAAATCGATCGAACATCGATGATATCATTACATACGAGTATACTAATAATATAAATGCACAAGTAGACGAGTAAGTCTGTTTTCTAAAACTGGATATAAGTTGAAAAAAATATATGAAAGGTTCTATTGTTAGGAGATATTGAAAATATTTGTCTTCTTCTCCATCTCAGCGTAATCCCAGTTGCTGCCTTACAAGCCCGGGGTCCGCTTTCCTACATCTTCTCCACTACTTCGCACAGTCTTCGGCATCCTTTGTCAATACGTTATTGGCACGCATGTCATCCCTTACGACGTCAAGTCAGCCTTTCCTGGGCCTACCCAATATTACTCGGCCGAGTGGAGATGCCATGGCCAGATATTTATCCCCAGGTAGTTTGCCGGTTTTCGTAAAACGTGGCCGTATCAGCAAAGGCGACATTCTTGCAATTTATCTGCGAAGTCACGAACATGAAGGCTGCCGCGAATACTAAAAATCTTTTGTATTCTATACTAATATATTTCTTATTTCTTTTCCACCTCATAAAAAAAGTTGCATACAGGAGTTATGCAACTTTTTAACACAATTCTTTTACGATTTCATAAACAGCATCTTTTTCATAAGTTGTGTAGAAAGCAAAAAGAAGTATCCGATTTAGATTATTGTTTATTTGTAATACTTTGGACCCTTGGGCCTTTTTGAAAGCTATTTCTCAGTCTACCTTAAAGACCCCAGACAAGACATACCAGGTACAAGACGAAAGATATCTCATACAAAAGTGCTGTAAAATAGAAAATGAATATTCTTCGACATCCAACAAATTTAGCCAATCCATCCAAAACTAAACGGCGCCTATACCGTACAGATGTTTTACAAAACGAATAAACTTACAAACTACTCTTTAAAAGTATTTCAATAAAAATATGTGTACCTATATCATATCGCACTCGATATCAAATGCCACACAAACGTACCTAGCTCAGTTCCTAGGACTGATTCTCAATTAGGTTGGTGATAGTTTTATTTTATGTGACACGGCAAGCAAGGTAAGCAGTTAATGCCGTTTTAACGAAAAAGCGCTTCACATTGTGGAGTACGCACCGGTAACAAGCGCACCCACTCATGACAGCCTGCAAGAATGCCATTTCAAGCCCCGCTAATAAAGGAACAGGAACGATTTATTACATTTCTGGCTTCGAGTGCTGATTTTCTGCAAAATATGTGGATAATAGATTTCCGTACCTCAAGGATAGCGAAGCTACGAACACTTAAAGAATAGTTAATAATTTCAGATTTAGGATCAATTATTCAAGTTATAGGTTTATCCAAGTGTTTAGTAACATTAAACGACTCTTAACTTTAGCGATTGTGCAGATATCTATTTGAGGTTCAGTCGACTGATTCCTACTAAAGCTACTTCAGTACACTACATTTAACAATTGGCAGGCGTCGACTTTGTTAGGAAAATGTCTCTTTATGTCGAGGAAATGGCTTTAGAATGCTTTAGTTACAATAAATGGCTCATTGTCTCTTTATAAACGTTGTCGTTTGTATTGTGTTATTTTATGAAAAGTACTTTTACTATTGGCAGAAAAAAAAATTACAACGCTTCCTAATGATTATTACAAAAGCAGTATACTGACATTAATATAAAGCAAAGGTGGCGAGCCTACTGCCACTTACCGGGAACTTTTATGATCGCCAGAGCCGCGTTCTTTGTTCGGCAGGTGCACTACTTGCAGGTGAGGTTGGCTTGGGCTCCTCAGATCTTAGACTGTTCTCTAATTCTCTATACACCGAAATATCATAATATAACTAAAAAAATCACTTATGTAATGAATTATAATGAATTTGTGTCTTATGTACATTTCGAGCTAACATTTTATTTGTGTACAAAGAAACGTCGAAATAATTGATGAATGTGACAATCAATCAGCTAGCTTTCAAATTTCTGCCTTAGAATAATAACACCTAGAACGATAGTTCCCACCAAAGTAGTATTTCAAAAGCGAGGCAAGAAAATAATCTATGTGTGCGTAAGATTCTTATATTTACGCTCGACGAAACGCACACAGTGAAAAAAATCATGTTGTCATTTCATTAAATTTTCCCTAAAAGTAGGGAAGTATAAACTTTTACACTTTAGCTTATCTATTTATTGCATTTAGTTTAAGCGAAAAGCTGTTTACTTTATAATTTCATAAAAAGAATAATTTTTAACTAGTTATTTATTTAAAATATTTATAGCTATGAAACTCTTAAATTGTTATAGTTAGTCAACTTTTTTATGTAGATAGATCAGAATCGAATGTAACTATTACACTTTTTTAAGATGTGATTTATGCCATATTAATTGAAATCAATCAATCAATGAAAAATTTAGATTTTTGTGTTATCGTATATTAAAGTGATTATTCCACGCGAACAAAGTCGCGGACAGAAGGTAGTAGCAGATAATGGTCAAATAACATTTTGTGCATATTAATTATTGTCTAATTGAGACGTGTTTCACTTACAATAAAATGTAGGAGATTTTTTCCCCTTAATGGCAACATTTTCATTAACTGTCACTTAACAAATATTGAAATTTTGATTTCATTTTAATGAATGTTTTACGTAATAATTTAAGTTCAAAGGCATAATTTACCCGTAAAATGTTATGTTAATATGTTTCTTGTGCTTTTCCGACGAATTGTGATATCCGTTCATAGCGCAAACCGTCATTTTTAATAAAAATATCAGGAGTAGTTTTCAATACGACACGACCTTGAGCACTGACGGGCCGCGTAATGAACTTAGCCAAAATGGCTAGGTTTGAGTTGCCTCACTTTGACGACGCGTACTGGGTTTCTAGGTGTTATTATTCTAAGATTTCTGCCATATCGTAAAATCAATCCTAGATTAGGGCATATCCTGTGAACATTTAAGAGATAACGATTTATCTCTATAAAGCTTATTAATTCCAAGTTTGTCAAGCAAAGAAATTGATAAAAATGTCTTTTGTTTAACTCTAAAGTCATTTGCGTCGTACAATGATTAACTCTCAGTATAAAAGTCTGATAACATAGACCCTTAGTTGCATAAATTGTTTATCATCAATCATCAATCGATCGATAAACTAATGATTATCGATAGAACGAATGCGTTGTTAATATTAAATAAATAAAATATGTGTAAATAAAGTAAGCACATAATTAAGATAAAATATAGACAAAGTGAGTATAAAACAAATTACAATTACTATCTGTTATTGTCGACGACCGATATTGTCAGTACCTTAGAGGTCAATCAATAAACCTACTCTCTGCACCTGAGGCCGTAGCTTCGATTTCAACACAGGACAAATCTTTGAGTGCTTGAACAAAAATATCTGTGCTGGTCTGGGTGTTGTCTATATATAATAACAAAAAACGGATTAAGGTATATTTATCCGTTTAGTATCTAACTCATCATAACAAGTGACAATAAATTATAGCTGGTTAAAGATTTTTTTGGTGTTAGAAAACCGCAAATATCATCATAGAGGTGGCAGCCTGACTGCAGCTGTGGCACTATGCTGAGGATGGGGCCTAGTTGGCAGCACATAATAATAATAATAAAATAAGTTTATTTTCTTCAATTAATTAAATAAATAATTATCCAATTTATCCCTAAAAAGTCCCTAGGATTTTCTTTGGTATAACATCTAAATGCTTATCTAAAGGTAAGTGGTGTGAAACAGCGAGAATGTATAGTTTAATGCTAAAAAGTTCCTATTTTTTTCTTATTTCTTTTGTACAACATCTAAAAGCTTATCTAAAGGTAAGTGATGTGAAACAGCAAGTATATATCGCAGCTTTTCAACTATAAGGGTACACCTCAATAATAAAAAAATGATATGATCGATTTTGTGAACTATAGCTCAAAAATCTTTAAACGCGTTTTCCCAAAAATCATGATTTTTTTGAATTAGGCCTATATAGTATGAAGGGTGCGATATAGTACTCCTTCGCCTAACCTCGTTAATCTTGGTCCGCGTGACCAAGTATCATTTGAAGCACTACACACATTTATTTGTAAGAGGTGGGCCCGGGCCGTTAACGAAATTGCCTAAGTTGCGAGAATAAAAACTAAGTTTTATTGACTTGATCCTTCTTCAAATATGTAGTCTCTTTGTTTGTGTTGTGTACTTGACATTGAGCGATCTCGAGCTTCAGAAGGCACGATAAGCTATTGGTAACGGATGTCACTACGTTGTCTCTTCAAAGATGAAGACTCTAGTTTATTGACAAATTTGATGTCGTAGGTACTCATTTGATATATTATCATATTTATGATCCATACATAAATCATTAAAGAATGATCAATAATTTCAGTTGTGGATGTGTAATGTTCCTCTTGATAGTCGAAATCATTAATCCATAATAAATTGATTAAGATAAAATAGATTTGGTTATAAGTACAACCTCACTTTTTTTCTACCTTTTTATGAAGAAATAACGATAAATAACTCTCGGCTCTAAACACAAAAGCGTTTATCGTATTGGTGACAGATTATTTTCACCCGTTGAACTCATGTAATAATTGAATGAGCTAAAATGATCCGACCCTTCCTCGAGCGCTTGGGACACACAGACGAATCGTTCAACTAATAAATCTGCTTTATAAAACGCCAACACAGACTCTGGATAACATTAATATTATTAATATTGTGCTATTCGTCGACAACTTTTAAGCAGGTTTACATTTATTATATGGAACCACATTGAATTGAAGACGAATATTGTTCCATCCAATATATTAACCCACCAAACTATATAACAATGTAATTTTAATTTCCTAATAACGTTAAAATTATTTTATTTAATAACAAAAAAAAATACTAACATAGGTCTGACCTTTCAGGTAATAGACTTCTATTAGCTGTAGGTGAATAATAATAAATATTTCAATCTAAATATTACAAATTCGGAAGTAAATTTTAATGTTTTACAAGTCACACGTTGAGCGGACTCAGATAAATGGAGAGACCCTGGAAATTACCACTGATATTTTTTAACCTAAAATTAGGGTTAAAAAGATTTGCTTTATATTTTGTTCTTATTTTTATTTATTATTAGTAACACTTTTTTTGGACAACATTTATCCCGTACAACTATTTAGTTCACAACTGCTAGCTGGGGTTAGCTGGTAGAAATCTCTTCTAGAGATGAGTCCACCTTTGTACATGTTATTTTATATACCTCATGTAATACTTCAAATTATTTTTGTGCAACAAAGAATTATTATTTAAAGTTTTGAATCTGTATTGTGAATTGATACTTACTTTATATAGGGGTTGTAAAATTTATAATAATAATACTTTTCAATTAAAAAAATATATAACTTGACAAGTAAAGATTGTACTCTGTCTATCATCGCAATAAAACAAATATAAGTATATGCATACTTAAAAAAATATTTTCATATTCAAAAATAACACCAATTGACATTAACCCGGCGAGAGTGTGGTGATAAAATGTAACAAGGAGTATGTGGCAGGGTATGACATCATATCCTTTTACAAATATGGCTATAAAACCTGATTCATAAGAAAAAGCATTGTATTCATATTTTTTTATTATAATAAGACTATATTATAAGTATCAGAATTAAAATATTTGCGCTACAAATAATATATTTTACTTAACTGCAAACAAGTGCACTGTACATTTTCAATAACATTTTTCACAGTCTCAATAGCTACAAAAGAAGTTAAAAAAAACTATAAAAACATCAAAGAATCTTAGGAACAACTTAGGAACTGGAGTTCAAAATTGGTGCAGTTTTTGACAAAAAAAAAGTTGCATGCCCATATGTCTGTCTTTCGGTCTGATGATGATGATTGATCTGGGAAGAGATACTGCAACGAATATAAATATATCGAAATATTTTAGGTGTTCGTTAACTAAAACAAAGCCTAAGTTACGTATGAAATCAGTTCGTTTGTTATATTTGCCCGAAAAATATTGTCTACGTTTACGTTAGTTTTTGTCACGAAATAGTGGCAGTGCCAGCTATGTGGCAGGGTAGCACATGCTAATCTTGCCAGCCTTTAACTCGAGCGCTGGCTGCTGCGACACTTCGATTACGACACTATACCCTCCCGCACCCCTTTGACTTCAGCTACTCAAAGCAACAACAGGGGGCCTACCGCCGAGTTCGATGGCTATCGATTATATATAAGGCAAAATGGATTTCGAATTGATTCTGTCGTGCCGCCGAACTCATGGAAATCGAAACAAAATGGCGTTCTCCATTTACCTATTGGTCTGTCACAGACTGAAGGTCATGAATGAGAGGTAGCTGTCGGCAGATTCCCCGGTACGTATTAATGAACGCAAAACAAAGTTTGATCTAGATGGATTAGCGGTAATCCATCGAATTCGGCGGTAGGCCCCCAGGTTTAAAAATCATCAACAAAAAATACACGCAAATAAGTATTATGGTTGGTATGACATACCCTGGCGCACTCTCGCCGGGTTAAAACAGTCGTAGCCCAAGAAAATGACGTGTTTGACATCTTTTAACTGACAAATTTAAACAAAAATTCCTAAATTAAAAAAAACACCTAGACATGACAAGAGTTTTATGCAAATTTTCTTGCAAACAAAGTATTGTTTAGTTAAAGCATTGACTTACTAGCAAGCAAAACAAAGTATAAAAAATAATTTGCATAGCAAACGCAAACACAGTTCGACCTGTGTTCCTGACTTAGTAGAGAATAGCAGGTCCACCTATTTATTTCCATATTGTTCTTACATATTAAGTCCTTGATGGGAATATCAAGAACTTATTAATAACTCTACTGATCGTCAGACCAATTAAATTATTGCGTGATAATACTTATTTGACTTCTATGATGGAATAGTTCTGTTGTTTTAATTTAATAGGTAAAGAATTAATTTAATTTTCAATATAATTATTACTGTATAATAAACCGAATACAATAATCTAAATATAAAAAGCTAGCATCCTCCTCTCTTCTAAGTTGCCATACCCTACAGGGTCCATATTGTATCTGTGATATTATAAATAACATCTTTGTAACATATGAAGTGCAATAAAGACTGCGTATTGAGTATTCAATAATTACTCCGATTACAAACATAATACTAAGTCTGTTTAACCGTAGGGGTAGGCAAAGGCAATTATATTGTTGGTCCCACGTAATAGGTGGCGAGCCTATTGCTGCTTATAGGGAACATTTGTGTCCGTCAGAGCATCGTCCGTTGTTCGGCAGGTGCTCCACTTGCAGGTATGGTTGGCTTGGGCTCCTCACATCTGGACAGGATCCCTAAAATCCCTATTTATTTAACTACACTTCGTTTCACACTCCTCTGAGAAGTTTGTCACTAAGTATTACTTATGTGTCGTTTATTGACCATTCTAGTAAATAAATGCAATGTTCTCGAACTTACCATCGGTCCGAGCTGTATGTAGCACTTATAATGGTGTTCCCTTCAAGCAATTTTCCGCTTGATCAATCCGCCAACTTTTTTTCCCTTTTTGTTCCCCTCGCAAGTCAAGTGTGGGCTTATTGGCCTGCTAAGAATTCTAATAAAAGTTAGGTACATCCAGGCAGTATGCTTAAAGAGGCTCTTTACCTTTATAGCGTATTGGGGGCCTTCGTTCGGCACTTGTTTTAAATACGATCTTGTTACGTGACCTGCTTCCTGAGGCGGATGCTGTTTACATTTGCAATGTTAATGACTTGTTTTTTGTTTCCGTAGAGTTTATTATTGAAACGGAATGAGAAAAACTGATCTGTGGAACGCTTGAGACTCTGGACCAGCGATGCCTATACTATATAGGTTTCTTGGGAAATTACCAGAGTTTCGAATAACTACTGAAACTAAAATAAAATAAATGGTAAAGGGTTTCATACTATAAACGCATTCGGTACCCACCATTCCTAAAAGTTTAGATGCCCTACTCTACTATACATAATGCGAGCATTATTTTGCAGTACCTATATTTTCAAGGTCACGATAACGATATTATCACAGGACCGTTTGCGACGTGTATAATTAGATGAAAAAAATGCTTAATTTGAATTTCTGCGAAATCACTACTGTTGAACGCAAATGAGATAACAATGCCTTGAATATTTTTTGCGAAATTCTACGAACTTTTCGTATTAATATAACTATCATGGTATTATTTAATGATTTGATTTAATGTCTGTTTTAATACTGTTAAAATTACTAGGTACCTACTGTTATCCATATCATTATCCCGGTTGCCCTAGAATTAAGCTTAGCCCCTCCCCCGGATAGGCCTCCACCTTGGCGTGGTGGGGGGCTGAGTACCTCCTGTAGGCCGGGAAAAGGTAACACCCGGAGGTTGGTGACTCTGAGTGCCGTTAGTACTGACTACCGGGGGAAACTAAGAGGGATCTGTAGAGGGCGTAGCGGGCGGGCCAGGAGGGCCCATTAAGCAGCGCCAGGAGGGTCTTAGGCAGCAAGGGCAGGGGGCCCCTGCTGTCTAACCATGGACCCTCCGAGAAGTCGGCCACATACGCTTTGGTCGCACAAGGAAGTAAGGCTCTGAGCAGATCCTCTCAGTTTTGGTCCGGAGAACGTTGGCCCCAGTCAGACGCTGCAACACAGGTACTGGCGTACTACTTTCTCAACAAGCGGCGGGTGTTGTCGAAAGATTTTTATTGGATATGACTGCTGGGAGTCGCGTCTGCCAGTGGTGAGCTCCGTACCCCCTTTGGCCGGAAGGCAGGACGTAAATGCATTTTTTTTAAGCTTAGCCCAGGGTCTGCTTAGTTTACCATATTTAGCTGAGTTTCAGTTATTATATGGAGTGATTGCCACCTGACCTTCCTAAACCAGAGGAAAGAATAATTCCATGTCTAAGCCCGCTATCAGGATGTTAGAAGGCAGTGACTTCCTCATTACGACTGCCATATAATTATTTTCGGACTGCTGGAAGAGATTCCTTTTGGAATAAGCAGCTCCATTGTACATTGTTGTATAATTATTTTTTTTTCCTTTATATGTTTTGTGTGTACATAAATTGTTAAATAAAAATAAATAAATAAATATTTTCATGACAGCCGGGATTAATGTGCTTTCCGAGGCACGGAACAAACGATAATTAGGCTCATATCTTCGAAAAGTCAAAGACGCACCAGGGTTTAAACCTGAGACCCTCTGAATATCTTGAAGGCTGTGGGTCTCGCCTCTGGGCTATTGCCGCTTACCTACTGTTACTAAGTATTTACTTTATTTATAAAAAAAAAAAAAACTATTTTTCCCTTTTAATTGTTATTTGTGAGGACCTATAATTGATTCAGGCGTTACTATAATTGGGGTTATTTATGTTAGCAAGTGATGGAATAAAAAAAACTTTGTAACAATTCCAAGAGTGTCTGAGTGACTCTCGTTTCAGCGTAGGTCGTGAAGATATCGTTGTTCTGAGGCTCCTATCTTACCTGAAGATGCCCTGTGTAAGGGCGAAACACGTGTCGTGTTGAATAGTTTCTCGATTTTTCGGGAAATTATAGAAGCGAGGGAATTGTTACAAAGATATTTTTAATCCATCACTTGCTTACAATGGATTTCCGCAAAGTAACGCCTGAATCAATAAATTATTTGTTATTTATGTTGTTGTAAGTACTTACGGCTTGTTAGCAATGAATAAATAAAAAATGTACTGCATTCGCCTTCGAGATCATTCTATTATTTCCAGGCAAATATCAAAGGATGGAAAGGAGAATCGGTGAAAATGCATCGAGTGTTGACCACTTCCAATAACATTGAGCTGCATATCAAATATAGGTCAGTGTTTGTGCATACGGTCAATAGTCTCTTCTAGAATTAACTGAATAGTGAGCGGGTATTGACATTTTAATTTGTTATTATTGTATGTGAACAACTGAATATAATCAATGAATATGAAGTAAAGTATGAGATTATCTAAATTATGAACAGACTATCCACGTAATCAAATGTTCGTTACAATGATGCCTTGGTAAATATTAACAAGCATCTTAAAAACGGATTGGTGGACAAAATCCCGACCTCTTCATATGTTCTAACAATTCTTTTTTTTAAATAAAAATCAAAGTTTTGAGTCGATACGTGAAGAAACACCTATCCTTATACGTAAAAAGTATAAAGCGCAGTTAGTACATTACACCTTACGAAATTTGTGTAGATCAAGAAACAAAAATAAAAAATTAAATAGTTGTAAAATTAAATTAAAAATAACTAAATTAAATTGTAAACCACACCTTCCGCACAGCCAATACAAACTAGTTACAGAATATCATTTTGATTTATTAAAAGTGCGCCACATTTTTCCTTCACGCAATTTAGTGTTTCGTGTCGAAAATTATCTACCGGTCACTCTGAGGTGATTTTCTTTCAATGCTACTTATCATTTGTCAGGTATACTTTTTTCTTAGTCATCGAATACAGTAATACTCGTAATAAATAGAAAAGTACCCAGTATATTATAAGAACCCATTCGTTCGAAGGTCATCAGATTTATTTGTCTTTTTCTCAAGCCTTTCAGTGCCCTGGGCGATGCGATATTGTCTGCGACACATGGTGTTAATGTCAAAAACGATTACCAAAGTAAGCATGTTTACAAAAGTCCTAGCTCTGGCTGGATAAGCGTGTGTGTGGCATTTAACATCGAGGGCTCGCGTGATTCGGCTGGAACTGTAAGCCAATTTATTTCAATGTTCGCCGTTAAATGAAGATATGAGATTGGATTTTACGGCTTATAGGCTCAGTAAACTTAAGTGGCAGTGGGACAGTCATATCTGACGAAGGACCGATAAAAGCTGAGGTAGACGGTTTCTAATAAGGAGACAGCGTCTTGGTAAGCATAATGTAAGATGCCCTTCGGCTAGGTGGAGCGACGACATATGCAAAACGTGGCAGTGGTTGGAGAAGAAGAGCTAAAAATCGAGCTGTCATTGGAGATGCCTATTTCCAGCAGTGAACGAATTTAGGCTGATGATAATGACAAGGTACCGTCCAACGGTAGCAGTTCATAATACTGAAATAATTATTTTATGTTTTTATGTAAAGTTCAGACACTTTTATTTACTGCCATTATCTTACACGATAAAAATTGGGATGGAGCTTATGCGGCCGCTAACGCCGGGGTAAATTATATCTACTCCTGGCTGAGCCTAAACCTGCTGACACTAAACATAAAGAAAACGAAAGTTGTGAACTTCTGTGTCAACAAAAGAAGTGTTTGCCAAAATCAACTGGCTATCAAACTGCATACATGTAATTTGCCTTCTAACACAACATGTCTATGCAGTCAAATAGATCAAATTGACAGTATACGCTATCTTGGGGTGCAAATTGACGAACACCTCACCTGGACAAAACAAACGGATTATGTTAGTAGTCGTGTAAGAAAGTTACTTCACATCTTTAAAAAACTAAGATATATTGCAGATAATAAACTACTTAAAATGATTTACCTTGCTCTGTGCCAGTCAGTTCTCAATTACTGCATAGTATCTTGGGGATCAGCTTATAGGATACATAAGATGAAAGTAGAGCGTTCCCAACGAGCACTTCTAAAAGCAGCATACAAAAAACCTTACCGCTTCTCCACCGACACTTTGTACCAGGAAGTGAATGTTTTGCGGGTACGTCAGCTGTATATCATGGCTGTAGCTCTAAGATTCCACAAGACTTCATTAAACAACCAGATAATCACCAAACGATCTCAAAGAGGCATGAGATGGCCAAAGCCCCAATGCAGACTTGCCTTCGGTCAAAAAAGCTTTCGATTCATGGGTCCTCATATACACAACAAATTACAATGCAAACTGTGTATCGTATCGATGACTAGACATAAATGCAAAAAAACAGATTAACAAGCTTCTTTCTAGTTGGAATTACGAACGCACAGAACAATTTATCACAATAATAAAATAATAATAACCTGCCTAACCTAAAAAATATAAAATGGTATTGTCATAAAATGTTAATATACAACAACACACAATAACACACACATACATACACGCACGCACACCCCACATAGATACACGCACGCACACCCCCACATACATACACTCACACATTAATATATTTACACACACACGTTTAACCATACACACACATACAATCACTAACCTCAGCATGTACTTATTCCAAATACGTTTTGAATTGCTCAAATAATTAATTGCGACACTCAAAGAATTACCTACCCATTGTGCCTACATGAAAGAGACTAGACTTCACGACACAGAGTATCCTTTTTTTTTTTTTTTTTTTTTTTTTTTTTTTTTTTCTCGCGGGGAAATGCTTCATGCATACCTTGTCTTGGGGGAAGACAGGAGGTTATGTGGGACTGTCAAATAACTTACCCACTAAAACCCCGCGGTGCTTCATCTTATCGCTGGTAGAAAGAAGAGGTTCGTCGGGTGACATGCTCTCCAGCTTTCTGCGATCAAATTCTTCTATTCGCAAGCCCCCAGTACTCCATTAATATATTCTAAGGAACAAGAAGACGGATGTATTGCCGTCTTCTTATCCCGATCCGTTTACGTCGAACGGAATCAGACAAGGCGTTCTCTTCTCTCATCCTCTCTGCAGCCTCTTTCAGCGACATCACGTTCTCAGAAAAAGAGGCAACCGCTTCCCAGCCCCTCTTGCTTTCGATCATACTGATGAGCACACAAGGGAGCGAGAGATCGGCTCCAATGTGCGATATCATCTCCTGTCGTTGTTGGTTCCAGGCTGAGCACATTTCCAGGGTATGCTGCGCCGAGTCTTCTGTGGCATCGCAATGATGGCAAGCTGGTGTTTCTTCCCGCCTTGCAATTCTGTACAGGTATTTGCCAAAGCAGCCGTGGCCTGTCAGAACTTGCGAAAGTCTAAAGGACAAATGTCCGTGACGGCGTTCTATCCATTGTGGCAGAATTGGGTGCAGTGCTGTCAAAGTCCTCTTTCCTGTAGTCGGGTTCTCTAGCCGTTGTTGCCAACGCAGAATAGCACTCGTCTGGGCTAGTTTGCGTACTTGCTGTATCTCTTCAACAGACGGGTGTTCGCCGCGGGCCCGCGCTTCAACACGATGGTAATAGGTTTCCGATAGCACCAGGGCTACCAGGTCCCACGGGAGAACTCCTGCTAGAGCACACGCTACCTCTCCAGCCACTGTACGGTAGCCTCGTATTGCACGGACTGCCATTATTCGCTGCGGTCTCCGCAACGCCGCCTTATTCTGAGGTGATAGAGCATCCACCCAAACCGGGGCACCATATGTTGCCATGCTCTTTACCACCCCAAAATAGAGGCGACGACAGGCTTGTGTTGGCCCTCCCAAGTTAGGAAGTACTCGGCTGAGAGAAGACACGGTTCCCATAAGTCTAGGCTCAAGTTGTCGGAAATGTTCAATAAACCGCCACCTGCCATCGACGATAAGCCCTAAATACTTTATATGGGCCTTAATAGGTATGCGTACTCCGTCTACTAGAGCATATACACCAGATGGGAGCCTTCCACTTGAGGCGTGAAAAACCACGGCCTCGGTTTTAGACAGGTTAACAACGAGCCCAAGGCTTCTAATTCGTCTAACTATTTCAGTGGCCCTAATGGAAGCAAGGTGGACAGCCTCACGAGACGTGATACCTCTTGCAGTAACCATTGTGTCGTCTGCGTAGCATATGACACGTACTGATGTAGACAGCGTGCTGCGTAGGACCCAGTCGTACCCCAAATTCCATAACAAAGGCCCCAAAACCGACCCCTGTGGAACGCCACAAAACATTCGTCTCGAATGGAAACAACCTTCTCTGTCTTGATAAAGAACATCTCTACCTATCAAGTAGTGCTGAACCAATCGCCTGAGGTAAGGGGGCACTTCATGATATCGAAGTGCGTCCAATATACAACGGTAGGGAAGAGTGTTGAACGCATTAGCAATATCAAGGGATATTGCTACAGAACACTCTTTATGGGCCACTGAGTCCTTCGTAAACTCTTTCAGAGAGATAAGTGCGTCTACTGTGGACCGTCCTACTCTAAAGCCAAACTGACAGTCAGATAGGTCTGGGCCGACGTCGCGTACGTGATCTAATATTCGTCTAGCTACAATCTTCTCCAGCACTTTAGCCATCTCGTCTAGGAGAACAATAGGGCGGTATCCCGCAGGTGTATCAATAGCACTTCCTGGTTTTCGTAGCAGGCATAGACGTCCATCCTTCCACAACTTAGGAAACTGTCCCACCTCAATGCATTTATTTAGTAGTTTTAGGAACTGATCTCCTAAGTATTTCAGAGAAAAACTTAATACTCGAGCAGGAATGCCATCGGGTCCTGGAGCAGTTTTTCTTGCCTTAAGGTGGAGTGTTGCCGCTAAAAATTCATCTGTATTTATGGGGAGTATATACGACACAGGGTATCCTAGTGTGAAGGCTAGTGAACTAATTATATCTTGACGTATAGTATTTTTTTTAAACAATAAAACTATTTGTATTTGTTTGTATTTGTAATGTAGCAATTCATCATCTCAACCCATTAACGTTCCACTACTGAGCACGGGCCTCCTCTCACATACCAAGGTGCGAGGGTATTGGGTCATACTCCACCACGCTGACCCAGTGCGGATTGGCGAAGGCAGGTGTATGGCGTCTTGCTGTTAGAATTTTTTAAGCCGCCCATTAGGCCTCTAACATGGCTTAACGACTACCACATTTAGTTATAACCTGGACCAACGGCTTAACGTGCCTTCCGAAGCACGGAAACGCTTGATATCAAATGCCACACAAACGGTCACCCATCCAAGGACTGACCTTTGTAAACTTTGCTGTACTTCGGTGATCGTTTCCGACCACCGAGCACCGCAGAGCTACGAGCGCTTCTGTAGCAATTACTGCTGTCAAAAACTTTGCTAGTGCGGGAAAAGTAGGTGCATTTTGGGTGACCCCTTGCGGTCACGCGTTGAATTAGTACTCTATTCTTCATAAAGATTAAAAACTAATATTGTTATTTTGAATTTGTTGAGGACGAAATGATCTTTGATTATGAAATTTCTTAGGGTTATAAACATATTTGTACCTACAAAAAAAATTATCAATGCGATTTGATTTCGGCTTGAAAATGTAACAAACTGACATTCGCAAAGTAATGAATTTTAATTAGTACGGACTATAATTACATTTGGTTCACTTCCCAAAGAGATTTATAACGGATTTCAAAATTATTTACACTTTACTTAATCTAGATTTTGCACTAAAATTTTAAATTCAATTGATTTTATTGTTTTAATTATATGACATCCAAGCATTATCCCAGTTGCCCTAGACTTAAGTTTCGGCCCAGGGTCTGCTCAAGGGTCTAAGTTCTATTCACAATTTGTCTGATTTTCAGTTTTTACGAGGAGCGACTGCCGTCTGATCTCCGCAACCCAGTGGGATATTTCATTCTATGGTTAAACCAGCTGTCAGTACATTAGAACGCACTGACTTCCCAATAACGACTGCCATAGATGTTCATGACAGCCGGGACCAACAGCTTAACGTTCCGAGGCACGGAGCAAGCGATAATTACGCACATAATTTCGAAAAATCAGGTGAGCGGCCAGGTTTGGCCTGAGACGCTCTGAATTTGAAGTCAAGCGACTGGGCTATCGGCTCTTAGCAATTTTGATTTTTTAATATGATCAGAAATATACACAAAAATGTATACAATGGTTTAACCGCTAAAATCCGTAAACAAAACTTGAAGTTACTCAGTACTAGGATTGTAGGGTTCCGCTCCCCTGAGTCTTACTCAAACTTATCGAGTTAAACTTATATGATAAGCTTGCTCCGAGCGTTTCTACGTATGGATAATATTTACGAAGTTTTCCTACGTTTTCTAGTGTTTCATATCGTGTACCGCTGATATTATAAATGTGAAGGTTCCTTGAGATGATTGGATGCTCGTATTTAATCAAGCGTAACAAATAGGTTTCGAATAAAGTTTTGGCATACCTGCGCTACGGGTTTTGATTAAGAGTAATATATATGTATACAGCAATTGAGCCTAAATAAATTTAAATTAACAATAAAACACAAGCTGTCTTCAAAGGGATACTATTCTATTAAAGACTGTATGGCAGATAAAAATGCTTGGGATTAAACTGCCGTTTCATACAGGCTATTCGAATATGAATGACTTGAAAACATAAATATTGTTAAGGTTATGTTATATTGCATTGTATAGCTTCACAGACAAATGAAGATTGTAATTCTAGTACCAAACTAATGGACATATTTAAAAGAGCATAGCCTGTGAGTTTCTTGCCAGTTCTTCTTACAGAGCGGTGGCTCGGAACTGGCACTTAGATTCACTTACACTTAATTATTTTTTGTTTTTAAATTGTTTTGTTGCATGTAAGTGTATCTAAGCTTCGTGATTTAGTGTAATATTATTTCGATTGTTTTTTTTTTTTCATTTGTAATCATGACGTTTTCAAGTACTATGTATAATAGTTTATGAAATAAAGATTTTTTTTACTTTACTTTACATTGATATACATTCTCGGCAGAGGCATATTATACGCCCACACTTCGTCAATTATATAGTTGGTCCCAAGTAATAAGTGACGAGCCTATTGCCTCTTACCGAGCACTCTTATGTTCGCCAGAGCCTCGTTCGTTGATCGGCAGGTGCATCGGGGAGGTTGACTTGGGCTCCTTCGGTCTTGGTAGGAACCCTATACACCTCATATATTTTGGGGTGTTTGCCCAGATTCACCACTCTGGGTAGGCGGGTTGGTGATCGCAGGTGATTCAGTACGCAAAATGACTCTGCTTCTCATAATCTGGTAAAGTTTCCCTTCGTCGACTCTTACGGCTCCCCGTGAGATGAGAGGGGGTGACAAAAAAATAATATTTTAATTTCTTTAAATAGTTTCTGTAAGGGCGTTGCGTATATTTTTTTATTTGTTCACTGTCCAAAACAATTTTTAAGTTTGTATTCTGTCGAAGATAATTCGTGGGTAACCTTTTGATTTCTGTTACTAGTCGTATAAAATAAAAACCCTTTCAAGCTTCCAATGGAAATATCTTAGAAGTTTACATAGGCCAATATCGTCGCTGTAGAACGAATACCTCGTATGTCAAAAAATGTATGTATTTTCAATAAATCGTATAATTGGCCAAACTAAATCAAGCTCCATTAACATTATTTTTGAGTCTACTTCATTGTCTTATGTAAAAAATTTATAACTACGTAGGTTAGCGAGTAGGCTAAGGAGGTTATCATTCTTATAAAACTTTTTGAAATAAAACACTTTTTCTCGTCGGGGTCAAAGTTATCGATTCACCTACAAATTATGCAGCTGTCCTGACCTAAAATATGGCCAAATAAAAGTGACAACAGTTCTACGCAGAACTAAAAAAGTTATCTGTGATACTTATTTCATTAGAGGAGGTCCTCTCCGATATTCGAGAGATCTCTAGGGACATTTGAATTCCTGCAGATGTTCCTATTTGATCTTGCTTATTAAATATCCTTTAAAGGTTTTAATATATTTGCATAAAAGTTCATAACGTCACAATCAAAACAAAATACAGTTCGAAATTCAATACGATAGAAATAAAATATAATTAACATAAAATAAAACAGCAGCAGTGTTATTACATAAAATACTTTAAACACTCCTCAGACATGCGTTGCGTTAAACAGTGTCTAAAAATTTAAACGACGTTTAAGGTATGTTTATCTTTCTCTATTATAAAAAATTGTTTAGCAAACGTTTAGCTAAAACCGCTTCTAAGCGATACGTTCATTCAACGGGCTTTTATTCATTCTTTCACAATCCGCGTTAAGCAAATCGTGTTCAACTGAACGGAGTCAATTATTATAAAATATAAATACTCCAATAATATAAAATATGTAATTTTAGTGAAATTATCTTATTATGTATACAAATAAATATTATTATTTTTAAGTCTACAACAGTGATGTTAGAAATATAAAATACCTACTTCTAAACAATAAGCGTAATCGAGCATGAAACGGAACGTCACAGTTGTCAGCTGTCATCCTTCAAAATATAGATAAATTAAAATTGTAAATTGATTGAATATAAAAATATTCAAAAACAATGGGAACAATTTGTTTGACATCTAAGAAGTGTTTAACTTTTGGCAACCACTAAACAAGGTTTTGTAATAGGTTTTTTTTAAACGCGTGTCCAACCCTGTTTATATTTTAGTACTAACACTGCAGATGATTATAAGATGTCTATAACATCCTAAATAGAAAACTATCGGTACATTGTCAGAAAATATTCATTATTTATTTATAGTTATTTGATAACATTATGTTTGCAGTCTTTTGCAAAACAAACAACAACTGTAATACAAATTAAAAAGCTTACAGAAGTTTCTGAATAAAAAGTAAGAGGTCATTTATTAGCCATTTGATATTTTTGATTTGATTTCTACATATAACAATTTATCTATGTAAGGTCGACATTGATAAATTATTATAAGTATAAATAAATATTCAACTAAATAGTGGCATTTTTTAGTAAATCTAATATCCGGTCTAATATCCGTTTTCTACTACTCATAGTTCAAAATCTTCGCACTTAACTCGTATTAAAATAATAATTTAGAAAATGTAGGTTTTTTATTTCATTAAAAGTATTATGTAGTAACTCTTTGTAACACAAATAAATAAGTACATAGTTTGGGGCAGGTTGTCGATTATTCAACGTTGCAGCGAGTTCAGTAAGCCGCTTTCCGTTCTAATTAACATACATACTTACCTCCACGCCATATCGGTCGTCAATTAAATACTTAAATATTAGGCTCGCCACCTATTACGTGGGACCAACAACATAGTTGGCGAAATGCGGGTATATAATATGCCTCTGCCTACCCTTTCGGGGAAACAGGCGTAAGTATCTTAAATACTTACGAACTAAGCAACTCCCTGGCCAGAACTTATATTCCTGTTAATGCACAAAAAGATTTGAAATGGGTGCGTAGGAATCGTACAATTTCAGGAACGGAGTGCAGGTATGTATACCATTTAGTATCGGTCTTACTATTGTTTTATTTTTAAATTGAAGCCTTTTTTCCTAGTCATCCACTCCCTTAAGTTCAGAGGGAAGTTGTGGTTAAAACTCATTGCAGTGATTTCTACAAGGGATAATGTTAAGAAGAGTGAGTGAATCGTTTATATTCAGTTCATCACTGATTTAATAAGGTAGAAAATAGACTACGAGAACTCTTGAGAAAAAAGTGTTTTCTTGCACAATCAATCATGCTATGGATTCTTGCTAATCGATGACGATAATCTCTATATTTTTACGGTTGGAAAATCTTTTAATGGCAGTCTCCCACTGTGGGTTGAGCGCAAGAGTGTGTCAGACTTTTACTACTAAAAACCATTCATATTCCATAAAATAAATTGAACGTGTGTATCATCCCTTCTTGACGCTGGCAAAGTATTCTAAGCTATCTTCTCTAACACCATATTTCCAACGCGACAAAATTACGATTGTATTGCTTCTTTGCATTGATTGTGAGAAATGCTTCGAAGAGCGACCAGAAATGCAGGGTGATCACTTTGAACAGTGGTGCAGCACGTTATTTATAAATGATAATAGTATGTCACTCCTGCTTGAAGATGAGCGTGGCGAGTTACTTGCCTGATTCTTCTTCAAACAAGCTTGTGCTCGTAGTGAATGGGCGTCTTAGAGCTAAGAGACATTGAAGTCCATTAATGCTCCGTCAAGCCCAAAACCTACTTACATGAACTCGTCATCATTACAGCCCATTAACGTCCCACTACTGAGCTCGAGGAGAGGAGGCTCTCACTTATCAAGGTGTGAGGGTATTGGGTCATACTCCACCACGCTGACCCAGTGCGGATTGGCGGGGGCAAGTGTATGGCGTCCTGCTGTTAGAATTTTTCAAGTCGCCCACTCATTAGGCTTCTAATATGGCTTAACGACTACCACATTTAGTGATAACAATTTAGTGTTACATGAACTCGTCTGGGGCTAACAATCCCAGGCTACTTTACTGAGGTCCATATTATTTACGTCACTACAATTTCAGTGCTTCAACCAATTTCCGATAAGGCATGTTCATATATTGTCAATTTCTGGTAATACCAATAAACAATATAGGTGGAAAGTATGTCAGCTATCGCTTTATGAGTTGGGGTGTAACAGATAAGAATGATCAAAGCGTTTTTACGTTATTATTTTTCTTTGCCTTATTTTTTTTTTGCCAATATTTTACCTTGTACTGACAGAAATACTTTGCCCTTATTAATAAAACGCACTCAACTGTGAAAGCTCACTTGAGTTGATACGTGATGTATTGTTTTACTGAAATTGAAATGCTTTGTCCTCTTTGTTACGCGGTAACACGAAAGCTTTAATTAGGTAGTATTCTAAAACATGAGTATGAAGATCTGGTGGTGTATTTGCCTATACAGCAACGAGGAGGTTATGCACGAAATAAGGCAGAGGAGCAAGCTGGAGAGGAGAGCTTAACAGAGGATCCCATCCGACGCCGAAGGACTGGTCAGCACCAGCATGCTTAGGCCGGTGCACAGGCGTGTAGGTCGGAGAACTTTCCATTCACGCTTTTCCGCAGCCCGAAGGAGTTGAAGGCAGCACACATAATTCCTGAAGTGCCAAAACCAGAGGGTGGTCGACTATTTGAGAAAAAATCGAAGAAGAATCTGTGTCGTTTAACTCACGAAAAGGCGTGCGGTGCCAATGAAGGATAAGGTTACCTTGTCACCTCCTAGGCACTTACGTGGACAAGGAAACACTGGGGCTTAGTTGGTAGTACTGACCTCCACAATCCCGGCCGGGGCGCTCGACATAAATTTATGCTATCCCGGCATAAAGTTAGTGCTGTAAAAAAAGGCCTAAACAGCACACAATGTCAAATTAGAGTTACGACTCACTGTATTTATTTAATTAATTAATAGGCCTTTGTATTACGTGTTTCAGATACACGACCCTAAACTGCCCTTACCTACGAAACTGTAATGCGACTATAAATATTATTTAAAAATAAAAATACAGACTTAAACTCACACATAACACAAGCGCTTTACGCTACCACTATTGACAATGTGCGTCGATAATTGTTAAAGATAATATGTATTAATTTAAAATAACGGAACCCATTTTAATACTTTTTATAATTTAAATAAGAACAGTAAGAGCCAGAATCTAAGAATACGAGACGTGACCTAGTAATGTAAAAGTTCCTTGCTTGATACCAGTTTGCCGCAGTAACATATTTTACCGATTTGAAAACTTTAACCGTTAAAGCACTATGATAGATGACATTTTATATTATACGAGTACCTGTGCAAACTTTGTCGTTTTCAAAATAATTGGGTAAACTTTATCTCACAGTTTGAAGTAGTATTCTAAAGAGGTTTCAAAGTATTTGAAACAACATCTCGAAGTCTTTTTCTATTTAACTTGTGATCTCATAAAGATAGATAAAAGGTTTTAGTGTAATGAAAACTTTTTACAGACTTATCAAATTTTAATCCTAAACTTATTAGTATAGGTAGTACAATATTGACTCTTCAGCACAGTATTGCGTACAAATAAGGAGATTGTTTGCCTCGGCGGCCCACCACCATGGGCGCGAATTATGCACCGCGCCGTCACAGAAATTAGTTTGTGTACACTCTCATTGCCACATATTCATTGTAGTCATAAGTAGGTACAATAGGCGCATTATACGCCTTGTAAGTAACAAAACATCCAAGTATTTAAAAAGCTGATTCGCGTTTAATTTTCGCGGTAATTGGAAAGCGCAAGGTTTTACCTATTTAAAATAATATTCTAAGTATATAAAACTGGAGAAAATTTATTTCGGTCAAAATTAAGAAATTATAAATAAAATACGTGCAAACATTGAGTTATTCGTGCTTCGAAAGTCATTTAAAGTCTTTGTTGTCAGTTATCTTTGATTGGTACCAAGTAAGAGGACCTATTAGATATCTTGATTTATGATAGCTGGACGCCACATACCTGTCTTCGCATATGGACCAGTTTTTTTTTTCTCCTTGGTATATAATATAGAATAAAGGATGGATAGGGATCCTACCAATACCTTAGGAGCCCAAGCCAACCTCACCTGCAATCAACGGACGAGGCTCTGGCGAACATAACAGCGGCAATAGGCTCGCCACCTATTACGTGGGACCAACTATATAATTGACGAAGTGTGGGCGTATAATATAATGTTTTATATAATTTATCTTTAAGATCTCAACAGAATTTATCTTTAAGATCTGTAAATTTTGAATAAATAAAAAATGAAATAAAATAATATGCCTCTACCTACCTCTTCGGGGAAACAGGCGTAAATGTATGTATGTATATTCTGCCCTACTAACAAAGAACGCAGTAATCGACAATTTGGCGATTATGACTTTTTTACGGAAATTGCCTCCTTGGGGCTTAGCAAACATGGAAAAAAATAATTTATAATTTTTTTTTTACTAAATTGTATTTTTTACTATTGATTTTGCCGTAATTGCATGTAAAACGTGACTGCGCTAAGCAGAAGTGCCGTAATACTCATGTGCTAGGAAAGAATGCAGTATTTGCAATCAATCCTAAACCTAATAGCAGTACTTGCTACGATTACTGCGTTTTGATCTAGCATCAATCGATTTCGACCCTAAGTTAAAACGCAGTATGCGACATTACTGCGTCTAGATGTAGCATTGCGCGACGGGAGTCCCAAGCGTAACATCCAGTGCTGTGTTTTGTCTTGGCAAATCAGTGCAGTGACGTCATTAGTCGAGGTGACACGTTTCGACGTGTCGTATCAAAACAAGGAAACTATTATTACTAAACAACTATTCATTTCTTAATAGGTTTATTTGTCCAAATAAAGAAAATAATTCAGTATATTTTAGTTTCATTTCAAATACAGCAAATCAAAAAATCAAACCATAATGAGGTAGTTAGAGGTAGTTAATTTCACTTTATCTTAGCACGAGTCACAAACGAAATGAATGTATACTAACCAATAATGCAGTAATTAACAAGTGCTAAGCTAAAATGCAGTAATAAGCGCAAGTACTGCATTACTCCCTAGTACATTAACTAAATACCGCAAGACTAATGCTAAGCTAAAGTGCAGTAATACACATTTTATGATACAGGTACAGTAAATAAAGCTTTTAAATGTCGTAAACCATTTATTCAAATTTGAATAAATGGTTTACGACATTTAAAAGCTTTATTTTTTTCTGATTTTTTCATATAAAGTCTATTTACATAAAGGTGTTCCATGTAAGGTAAATAACTAAAAATGTGTTTTTCGCGTTTTTCTCCGAACCGCTATTTTGCAAGTACGTCGTTTTTAGTTAGCAGGGCAGTATTGGTGTCATAGAATAGGCTCTAACTTTGAAATAGGTTGTTATGTTATGAAACTCCCGTCCCGACTTCAAATTTAGAGCGTCCCGACTATGACTTTTTGAAGTTATGGGCGTAATTATCTCTTGCTCCGTGCCTCGGAAGGCATGTGCCGTTGGTATCTGCTCTAATGAACATCTATAGCAGTCGTTAGTAAGAAGTCAGTGCCTTCAAATATTCCGACAGCTGGTTTATCCGGAGAATTATGTTTCTCTCTGGGTTGCGGAGGTCAGTCGGCGCTCCATGTAATAACTGAAATTAGAATTCGGTTTGGGCAGTAAGCAGACCCGCTCAGGATCTGCTCAATAAGCACCTAAGCATAAGTCTAGCCGCAGTGGTTCCCAAACTTATTTTGTCTACTGCCCACTTGGAAAATAAATATTTTTTTAAGCGGCCTCATTTTTTTTAAGCTAAATAAAATTCCAAATCACCCCCAGGCCTCTACACAACGCCCTCATTTTCTTTCTGGGTCTCTTACCGACCCCTTGAGACCTGCAGCGCCCACAAGGGGGCGTTATCGCCTACTTTGGTAATGACTGGTCTAGGGTAACCGATTTAATAGTAGGAAATTACAATACAACGAAATATTTTTTTTGGTTAATAAATAATTACAAGTTGGTACTAAAGTTCGTCAAAACCATTAGGCGCAAGTAAAAAATATTTTATTTCTTTTTATATATGGAAGTTAGTATGATGCAACCTATAGTATTTTTAATATTAGCTATTATCCGTATTCTGTACTGGTATACCCCATAAAAAAAGTTTTTTCCAATATATTCTGCGGTTTTCTCTTTCAAATTGATGACTGTGGAGTAATTACCCTGAAAAATTGAAGTAAATGAATATAATATAATATTTTCTTACCATTACACCAATTATTTAGTTCCAAGATAAGTATCAGTAAGAACTTATGTTATGGGTACTAAATAACGAACAAACACATGACCAGAACACATTTTATTTATGTTAGTGTAAAGATTTGTCCTGTGTGGGAATCGTACCCACGACCTCAGGAGCGGAGTGCAGATATACTCGACTTCACGCCATATCGTTCGTCAAATAATAGTGAAGTGGATTAATTGATGAATAAGAGAATATACTGCAACGCCAGATAAACAAGGAGCTGATCAGAAGGATGATAATGTCGCGCCTATCATATTAAATGAGCGACATTGTTCAGGCTGCTAGGTTCACAGTCTAAATTTAGTGATCTTTACAGCTATATTTTGTAGTCTTCTGCTGAATAGAGGCCACTCCAATAGTATTCAAATGCTTATAATCAGGGTGTATACGGTTCCTACCAAGACAAAAGAAGCCCAAGCAGACCTCCCCTGTAAGTGGTGCACCTGCCGATCAACGAATGAGGCTCTGGCGAACATAAGAGTAGCGGTAAGAGTAACATAAGAGCCCGGTAAGAGGCATTAGGCTCGCCACTTATTAGGTGGGATCAACTATATAAATGACGAAGTGTGGGCGTATAATATGCTTCTACCCACCCCTTCAGGACAACAGGCGTGAATTTATGTATGTATAATCATCACGCAGGGCAAGCGGGTTGGTGATTCCAATCTAAGTCAATACGCAGGATGACGCTGCTGCCAATCATCTGCTAAGGTTATTCTTCGTCGGCTCTTACGACTCCACATGAGATGAGAAGGTGGCAGACCTGTATCGGTACCTCTAGACCGGTACCACACGGCTAAATAAGCTAATAAATTAAATGTATTACCCACCTTTTGTGCAATACAATCATCACTGTTCATGAATTTTTGTGTAATAGTTGATAGAAACCAATTCTTGCAAGGTCTTTCCATTTTTATATCCCATAAGAAACTTTTTCTTTTGTTCCTTAATGTATAGACTGTCACTTTCACCTGAATCAAGATTAAATTGATTTTATTATTTTATGTGTGTATTTGTGTTAACCAAAACAAATTTATTAAACCAGTAAGCAGACCCTGGATCTTAGCTTACTGGTTAGCTTAGTCTAGGGTAACCGGGATAATGCTAGGGTGTCATTATGACTTATTTGAAGCAATAAAATATTTACTTATATGTAAGTATGTTATATATATAAACACATAGGTGGACACTGAAGTTGGGCAGATTTCCTAGAAGTCTGCCCTTTGATGGGTGACCGTTTGTTTGGCATTCTATTTATGTTTCCAAAAGAGGCTTTATTGGGCGGTTATAAAAGTTGTAACAGTAAGACACCACACATCTGCCTATGGCAATTCAAATTGAATTGCTTCCAAAGTCGCCTTGTTAAGTATGACATGAAAATCTATCACCTGAATTGTGAGAGGAGGCTCGTGTCCGGGGTACATTAATGAGTTTAAGTGTACTATTGTTTAAAGCCATCGTACCTCTCGCCAATGGCAGAGAGCTCATCCTCACACCTTAGAAACGACAAGAGCGCGTACAGTGCGTTTAAAAAAAATTGCCTGCCAACAATGTAACATTGGGTTGTGGAGAGGTTTTTGGGATTACAGCATGGGGCTTTCAAAAAAGGCGTGAAGCGATTTTATAATTGGTCAAAAACGCGCTAGTGATTCCCCTGGTGTTGCAGGCATCATTATACCGTGGTGACCACTTTCGATCAGGTGGACCGCATGTGTGAGTGCCACTTTTTGGAACAAAAGTAAAAAAAATACTACAACTCATTATTGTCAGCAAGCAAATTTGAAGCGCTCGTAACTCCGAAGCAGAGTTTACAGAGGCCAGTCCTTGGATGGGTGACCGTTTGTGTGGCATTTGATATCGAGCGCTTCCGTGCTTCGAAAGGCACGCTAAGTTGGTCCCGGTTATCACTAAATGTGCTAGTCGTTAAGCCATGTTAGAGGCCTAATTGGGCGGCTTGTAAAAATTCTAACAGCAGGACGCCATACACCTGCCTCCACTAAACCGCACCGGGTCTGCGTGGTGGAGTATGACCTAATACCCTCGCCTCGCACCTGGTGAGAGGAGGCTCGTGCTCAGTAGTGGGACGTTAATGGGCTGAGATGATGATTATTACCAGGAACAGCAGTAAAGCGTTACTTTTCCATCTTATTTAGATCAGGGTTATAATTTACTTACTTCGTCAAGTGAAGTTCGTTTTGTTAAACTCATAGTAATATACATATTCGTTGTAGAGGATTCATTTTTCAAAATCACAGAGATCCACTGATCTGATCTTGATGAAGCACAATACTCAATGGGCAGAAGTGAAATCGTATATGTGCCCTAAACAAAAGAAGGAGGATGATCAATGGACACAATATAGCGAGAATGTTAACATGGAAAGTCAAAATGCACACAATACAAAATCAAGCCTGTTTTCCCGAAGGGATCAGCAGAGGCATATTTTACGCCCACATTTAGAAAATTATATTTTTGGTATCACATAGTTCGCGAACGTATTGCCGCTTATCAGGAACAACGTTTTTGTTTCCCACAACCTCGTATGTAGATTGGTAGATGCACCACTTGCAGGTAAGGCTGGCTCTAATATACAAAAACACAACCGAAATACAAAATGTTGCAATTACATAAGTGGCACTTGTTTTTTTCATAAGGAACTCCGGATGTTCAGAGGAGCAAAGTTTACATAAACAAAGTATTATCTTTATGTAAACACCGAACGAGTACATTGTGAAGGCTGAAATATATTTATCTTTTTATAAACTATGTTGCAAAATTTCATGAGTGTGATTGAGTTTGCGTAGATCGATGTTTGATTACAGTTACTAACATTAACTTCACAATATTTAAATTGATAGCCATTTATATATTATTTCTAATGCATTTATAATTGAGCCACAAACTACTCACTTTTGTATTATCTAAAAAGTTAAGTTGTTTTGGGATAGATGTAAAAGTTGCCTTATAATTGTATGCTTCTAATGACGTTCATAGGAGGTTTATTGACCAAACTTGACCAATTTTTGTACTTTGTCTCAAGTAAGTAAACTAAACACCGAACAATGTTTTAATCTCTCTCTCTCTCAGAAAGTCTCTCTCCTGCACTCGATTTCCTGAAAAATAAATAATAAATATTTCTGACACTTACACCAATTATTTAGTTCCAAGATAAGTATCACTAAGAACTTGTGTTATGGATACTAAATAACGGATAAACATACATAAATACTATTTTTTTTTGTAAATACATACTTAATATACATAGAAACCCAGACCAGAACAAATATTCATATTTATAGACACAAATATTTGTCCTGTGTGGGAATCGAACCCACGACCTCAGGAATGGAATGCGGGTATACTCGCCACCACGCCATATCGGTCGTCAAAAAGGTTTGGAAGTATTTAAATAGACTTTGAAATATGTCGACCGGAGCAAAGAACCATTAGAACCTTAGCAAATTATGGCGAATCTAATGACTATGGCCCTCCAAATCGCATGTCCACTGTGCTCTGAAGCAAACTCACGTGAGGACCTTATTAGCGCTTCCGCTAGTGCTATTGCCATGGCAAATTTTAAAATGTTTCGTCTTCATCACGAAACAAGAAGGGAATATAATGTTTTTCTTTAAAACCTTAAGAAAGGTTGGAAAGAAAATTGGCCTGTGATACATCTTTACAGGTTTAAGCATTACAGGTTGCGTGTGATGACATAACCTGCAATATTTTGATCCAAAATGTATCAATGCGCGTAATCAACTAAAGGAAATGCTCGAATCTGAAATGTTACATCGCAGGCGAATGCTCGTCAGTCAAGGAGGCAGTGTTGTTTAGTAATGCTTAAAATCGAATCTGATATGTTAAATAAGAGGCGAATGCTTCTAACAAAGGAGCATCTAAAAGATAAAATACAAAGACGGGAACCTAACTAATACCTTCCAGCTGAGGTTCGTCAGAAAAACGTTGCATCACAGAAAACTATACACGGACGCCACTAAACGCGATTCGAGAAAAAGTCGAATAGTTTGGCAACTCTCAAAGGATCAAAACATAGGACGGTGTAATTGCTTTTCACCGACTATTTGATTTGACTTTTCTATGGTAGACCACCACCTTCTTTATGGTGAATGGTTAACGAAAATTCAATATACCTGAAGTAAAAAGAAAACTATTTAGTCAAATATCTTTGTTTTATTAATTACAAAATATGTAAAACTTTTTGTCGGTCTATAGAGTGTAAAAATAGAAACGATAGCAATTGCTGTTGGTGCAGAAAAGTTATAGAATGAAGACTCTTCAACAGAAAGCGAGACGTAGGATGTCCCCCCGCAAGATGGACTGACGATTAAACAAGTCCAGTAGCAGTCGCTCGCCGTCGCCGCACTCGCGCATATCATTTTGGCCATAGTTCACTAGTATCGTGCTTCAATAATTATATTATTGTTTGAAATGTGTTTTGGTTCTAAAATATGCTAAGTAAGTACACTGCTCTAGTAGACTATTTCCTATATATTTTTTTTCATACCTACTCTACAGTTTTTTTCATACCTACATCTCTTGTAAATTTCTCATGTAAGTGACTGTAAGGTTTTCAATGAGAAAATAAATATTTTTAAACCTAACAAAGGTCGCAGGTACCGAATATGTGGGGAGGCCTATGCTCAGAACTGGACTTCCTTGAAATTATGATGATATTGATTATTATATGATAACTAATACCGCTACTCCTTCTAATAACAAATACTGTCTCCTTATTTCTTATTTCAGTTGTAATTTAGAATCTTAATACCTTTGATAAATAGATAAACACTTAAAATAACAATACAAATTAACTAGTGGACAAAGAAGAGCGAAAAAAAATAGAAAATAAAATTAAAATTAACAGAAATAAATAAAATAAAATAAAAGAATGACAACGTAACAAACAACATATGAAAGACAATTCACAGAAATTAAAATGATCTAAATGCATCGAATACAGTAACAACATTTTTCTAAAATAAATATCATGAAAAAAAAACACAGTATAACTAACATATAAATTAAGGCTCATATTTAATGTGTCATCAAAATTAATAAATTACCAACCTAACCTAACCTTTTTGTACATCAAAAAATTCTGATGGAGCACCTAATCCCCTATTAGATGCTAGATCAGTATTTTTGATGATCAAAAAAGTATTTTTTAGAGGTTCAGTTTATTATATTCCATAAATTAATAAATCAAAAGTAAATAAGATTATAGTCAAGAAAAACTGAAAAAACACAAAAGGTATCAAAAATATGCGTGGCACTCGGAGACTGCCGCGGTAAAGCTATTGCATTTTTTATCAACTTACGCAATTATATATAATTTTTTAATTTTATTTATCTAGTATCGTTTTGTTTCTTTGATATTAATCAAGTTACACTTTGAACGTGGTTACCGATAAGAAAACAAGTTTTAGCCACCCGATACAACCAATGCCACCTAAAGGCGGGTTACTAATACTAAAGAGACAAGCGTGATATATCAAAAAGTCGTTCTGCTATTTATCGATAGATAAAAAAACTAGAAAGTATTACCGCTGTGCCGGTCGGAGTGGGGGTGTTATGTTTATTTTTCGTTACGGAATTCATGGATTCGGTCTGCACGCTCAAGACCCGCGAGGAGGTACCTGTGCAACCTTGTTTTAGAGACATCGGACGACAACCTCTTCCACAAATACTAGATACTATTGTAGATGACAGGAGGGTTGATTATAAATCAATAAGCAGTTAAAAACACACCTCCGTTTTAATATTCCAGCCTTAGTAGAAATAATTATACCTTTATTTAAAAAGATTCTACACAAACATTTTAACGCATTAGCGTCAATTATAGTAAAATCCGTTCCCTAAGCGCTTGTGATCACACAGTTACTCAATGTTAAACCCAAAACAGGCCACGTAAACCACCGGCCCACATTGGCCGAAAGTCAATTCCGTTCAAAATGGAACCAGTAAATCATTGGTACGGTTCAAATTAATTCGGCACCGATACCTGTCACAGTGCCACTAATCCATGTTGCAATCAGCTTGCTTTTGTGACCAATTCTAAGTAAATCGCCGCAATGCCACACGGTAAGTATGTGCAGAAGGTCGTTTCTTACATTACCATACTTGTGAAATCCGATAAACTTCGTATCCGGTACGACTTACGATGAAAAATAGGCTTTAAAGCTGCACCAGGGTCAGTACATAGATACTACATTGATTTAGGAAAGCGTTTGACTCGAATAAATACAGTTTATATTGCGTTAATCTTGAGCGACGTACCTTTGGTAATCAGTTCTAAGTTAATCGCCGCAATGTCACAGAGTAAAGAAGTAAGCTTAGAATGACGTGTCATTACATTCAGTATTAGTCCAGTACCTGAAGATAACCGCATCAAATACGGATATATATGAAAAATATGCTTCCGAAAAGCTACGCCGGCGTCAGTATATGATGCTTCCAAGATAAAAATATTATTATCAACATTGTTGGATTTTTATCCCAAGTCTGAGATTTCAAGTCATCACTTTACTATAAATTATTCAAGTCATCACTTTACTATAGATATTTTACGAAAAATTCTAATAGCAGAACTGCATAAAAATCATCATCATCATCATCATTTCAGCCATTCGAAGTCCACTGCTGAACATAGGCCTCCCCAATTGCTTTCCACGTAGATCGATTCTTTGCCGCCTGCATCCACCGGCTCCCCGCCGCCCTGACCAGATCGTCGGTCCATCGCGTTGGGGGCCGCCCTCTACTACGTTTGCTGATTCGTGGTCGCCATTCAAGAACCTTAACGCCCCATCGGTCGTCGGTTCTTCGAGCTATGTGCCCCGCCCATTGCCACTTCAGCCTGCAAACGCGCTTCGCTATGTCGGTCACTCTGGTTCTCCTACGGATTTCCTCATTTCTGATTCGATCACGTAGGGACACTCCGAGCATAGCTCTCTCCATTGCACGCTGAGCGACTTTGAGCTTCCTTATGAGGCCCATAGTCAGGCACCACGTCTCAGTCCCATACGTCATCGCTGGCAACACACACTGGTCGAAGACTTTCGTCTTGAGACACTGAGGTACTTTGGACGAGAAGATTTTGCGTAGTTTCCCGAACGCAGCCCAACCGAGCTGGATTCGACGATTGACCTCTTTCTCGAAGTTGGACTTACCTAATTGGACTTTTTGTCCCAGGTATACGTACTCGTCGACAACTTCGAGGGCCGAGCTTCCCACTATTACTGGGGTAGGCACAACATGGATATTTGACATGATTTTGGTCTTATCCATGTTCATTTTAAGACCTACCCTTCGGGAAGCTCTGTCGAGGTCTCCGAGCATTGTGCCCAGATCCACAAGCGACTCCGCTATGACCACTATGTCGTCGGCAAATCGAAGGTGAGTCATATCATCATCATCATCACAGCCCATTAACGTCCCACTACTGAGCACGAGCCTCCTCTCACATATCAAGGTGTGAGGGTATTGGGTCATACTCCACCACGCTGACCCAGTGCGGATTGGCGGAGGCAGGTGTGTGGCGTCCTGCTGTTAGAATTTTTGAAGCCGCCCATTAGGCCTCTAACATGGCTTAACGACTACCACATTTAGTGATAACCGGGACCAACCGCTTAACGTGCCTTCCGAAGCACGGAAGCGCTCGATATCAAATGCCACACAAACGGTCACCCATCCAAGGACTGACCTCTGTAAACTCTGCTGTACTTCGGCGATCGTTTCCGACCACTGAGCACCGCAGAGCTACGAGTGAGTCATATACTCGCCATTAATGTTGATGCCGTAGTTTTCCCAGTCCAGTAGCTTGAAAACATCCTCCAGAGCAGCAGTGAACAGTTTCGGTGAAATGACATCACCCTGTCTCACGCCTTTCTGCAAGAGGATAGGATTCGTGCACTGGTCCAGTACTCGTACGGACATGGTGGCGTTTCTGTATAAACTCCTCAGAACTTCGATATACCGATGATCAATGCGGCATCGCTGCAGGGACTGAAACACTGCCCAGCTCTCGATCGAATCAAAGGCTTTCTCATAGTCCACAAACGCTAAGCAAAGTGGCTGGTTATACTCCTCGGTCTTCTGTATAACCTGCCGCAGCGTGTGAATGTGGTCTTTGGTTGAAAAGCCTTTTCGGAAACCGGCTTGTTCGGGAGGCTGGAAGTCGTCAAACCTTTGACCGAGACGGTTCGTGATGACCCGTGAAAACAACTTATAGACGTGGCTCAGTAGCGTGATTGGCCTATAATTCTTCAAAAGGGATTTGTCACCTTTCTTGAAGAAAAGGACAACCACACCACTGGACCACGCCTGTGGCGTACGTCCCTCGAGAATGACGGTATTAAAGAGCTTCTGGAGTACCTTAAGTACTGGTGTACCACCCGCTCTCAGAAGCTCTGCTGTCATCCCGTCTTCCCCCGGTGCCTTGTTGTTTTTTAGTTGTTTCAGGGCCATCCTAATCTCGTACAGGCTGACGTCCGGGATGTCTTCGGTGGTATGTCGAATTAGTTTGGCTCTAGGGTCTTTAGCCAAACAAGTAGCGGGATCTTGCGTACTGGTATACAACTGTCCATAAAACCTTTCGATCTCCCTCATAATCTCAGGTCTCGACGTGACTAGACTGCCTTCGTTGGTCTTCAGCTGTGTCAACTGACTCTGACCAATAGACAGATCCCGTGCGAACACTTTTGAACCCCTGTTCCTCTCTATTGCATCTTCAATACAATTTGTATTGAATTTGCGAATATCGAGTCGCAAGGATTTCGAGATCTGTCTATTGATGAGCCGGTAAGAAGACGCTTCCGCTGAAGACTGCAATCGCATGTCTCGTCGCGCTTCCATGAGATTAAGAGTTTGAGTCGACAGTTTATTGGTTTTAGTTTGTCGGGTCTTATAATGTTTGGACCCGACAACGTGGGCAGTCTCAACCAGCCCGCCGCTTATATCGTCAACGGTTACGCAGTTCTCCAGACCTGCGAAGCGATTTTGAAGCTCGAGCTGAAAGTTCTCGGGGTTTTGAATATGGGCAGCTGAGGGTCGGAGCGTAGACCTCATCAAACGGGACCTTTCAAGCTTTATATTAATATTCAATGTGCCCCTTACCATTCGGTGATCGCTACCGGTTTTCACCCTGGCGATCACAGAGACATCATTAAATATTTGTCGCTTAGTGGTCATGATGAAGTCTATCTCATTCCTCGTGAAACCATCGGGGCTCAGCCAGGTCCATTTCCTGTGTGGTGGCTTCTTGAAGAAGGAGTTCATCATAAAGAGGCCCTCCTTCTCCATGAAGTCAGCCAACCGCTGTCCCCTATGGTTCCTTCGCCCTATTCCAAATTGCCCCACTTTCTGCTCGTCACCGCTTCGTTGGCCTAGCCTTGCGTTAAAGTCTCCCATAACAATCGTGTAGTGAGTCGGTGAAGTATGAATGGCGGCAGAAATGTCATCATACAATATCTCCACGTCCTCGTCAGGGTGTGCCGAGGTCGGTGCGTAAACCTGAATTACCTTCAACGAATACCGTTTGGTGATTCTGAGTATTAGGTACGCTACCCTGGTCGACACACTCCGAATAGACACGACGTTGTTACGGATAGACTTCCGGACGATAAAACCGACACCACCTTGGGACAGGCGATCGCCCTCCCGGTGGTAGAGCAAGTTGCCGGACTTAAGGATTACCGTATCCTCTCCCTACTCCTCTACGGACTTCGGATAACCCGATAATGTCCCAGTGAACCGCTCTATTTCCTCCTCCAGCTCGTCAATCTTCTCGTCGGTCCTCAGTGTGCGCGTGTTATAAGTTGCCAGGTGCAGAAGTCGTCGTTTTGGGTGGTAGCCGGATCTCTGCCGGTGATTCTTAGCACCCCCTGCCCCGCCGTTACCAAGACCGCTACCGTAATCTGGAATAGCGGGGCCGCCGGGGACTGGGGGCCGTATACGCGTGTGTGACATTTTCCATTTGGGGGTATTTGCCCATAATCACCACGCTGGGCAGACGGGTTGGTGATCGCAGTTCCAGCCAGTACGCAGGATGACGCTGCTGCCCATCATCCGGTAGCATTTCTCTTCGTCGATTTTTACGACTCCCCATGAGATGAGAAGGGGTGACGCTATTCTAGGCCGGCGCCACACGGCCTAAAAATAATAAAAGTAATATTACTGATATAGTAATTTTCATTATATATAGTTTTGGCTTTGCAGGCTTTGCATCACAAAACTTTTAACAAATAAAATAAAATCATAATTGTCATCTCAGTCCACAACTGGGCTAAGGTCTCCTCTCACTTACCAAGTTAAGAATGAATCAGATCTTACTTAGCGCTATGGGGGCAGAGTAGTTTTTGACGAACGCCGGAGGTAGAAAAGTAAATAAAATAGCCTTGTGCATGTCTTCATTTCATATCAGAAGTGGACTTTCTTGGTTGATACAAGAATAATGCTACAGATAAGAAGCAGGGTTTCTTCAGCATAGCGGCAATAATGTCAAGGGTTTAATTTGTAAATGTCGTGAATTTAGTAGATGACTGCTCGCCTGACTATTTAGATGAATTGAATTTCCCACACTTACTAATTTTGTCCTCTGCTTTCCACTCGCAAACTACACTTGCTCATCTTAGGCTATATAAACCAATAAATTTGGTAGATCGGTCGTTTTTAGGACCATCCGACTATGGAATTCATAGCCTATGCAAGTTCTGCACCTATCCTTTAGGTCAAAGTCGATTTCTCTTTGCGCTCATGGGCAAAACAGTGGTCACATACACAAATAATTATGGTAAAGAGTGATCCCGGGTATTTTAAGCGGGACGCGAAACGGCATTTATTAATACCGTTATAAGTGGGTAGGCTTGTTACTGTGCTGATTTTGCAATATCGAGCGATCTATTTCTGTACTGCATCGATTGCTTATCATGAGGCAGAATGTGGTAAAGATGCCATTGGAATATTAAATAACTACCTATGAATACTGCTGGATATAAGTGATATGCATAAAAGTGTAGTAAATAATGTCATAAATCACATCTCATCCAGTTTACGAAATGTGAATTACATGTTTTCTCATCAAGTCAACGTAAAAACAGATTTCATGACCGACAAATTAATTATTTTTTGTACTTTAGTACATACATTCAAGCCTGTTTCTCCGAAGGGGTAGGCAGAGGCATATTATACGCTCAAACATCGCCAATTATATAGTTGGTCCAACGTAATAGGTCGCGAGCCTATTGCCGCTTACCGCTTATCGTCCGTTGTTCGGCAGGCGCACCACTTGCAGGTGAGGTTGGCTTGAGCTCCTTGGGTCTTGATAGAATCCCTATACACCCTTACCTTACCAGTACTTTAATACTGGCTTGAATATACTCTAAAAAGTTTGATAGCATCTATAAAAATATTTCAATTATAAAATAGTCTACAAACAAAAATTACTATCCTGAAAATAGTTTGATGAAATCCAAATATATTTTGCAAGGCCTCAATAATATACTATTAAGTGAAAGTGTACTGTACTTAGTTTTCATATAATAAATATCTAAATTGATTTAGATTTAGCTGTCACAAAAAGAGTTCTCCAATTTAATAAAATAATAGTGCGGTTCAGTCATTGAAAAGCAGATAATTTTATTATTATTTTGCATAATATGCGATTGAGATAATAATGCATAGTTATTAATAACGATACTAAAATATAATTCCCTAATGAAAATTGCACTGACGGTGTATAAATAATCTGAACTAAGCAGAATCGATAGCTATTATATGGTACGCTAAAATTGTATTTCGATACTGGATGCGATAATATCGTAGCATTCATTTGATTATTACGACCGATATGTGGAGATGAGTATTTCCGCACTCCGCTCATTAGGTCGTGGGTTCGATTCCTACACACAACAAAACTTTGTGTGCATAAACATGAATATGTGTTCTGGTTTAGGGGTAGGGGTTAGGGGTATGTATTTACATATATATTCAACCGCTTTGCAGCCATTTTGCTTATTTCGTTGCGCCGCCTAGCTGGAGGGCATTCATTCGCTTCCAGAGCCATGGCTACCCCTCGTTTAAAGGTCCTACGGCAAACGTTCACTGCTTCTTCAGCACTTACATCACTTTTATTCAGCTTCCCAGCCTTCCAATTTTAATGAGGCCCCAAGAAGATTTTTAGTAAGATTATTTAAATTTTCCAAATCGTTTTTTGTAAGGTTATGTAAATGTTTTGTGTTCATATTTCTTGCTACCTACGAAGAAAGGCTCTATCGATGACAGGTATTACTAAGTGCATATATACTTGATTATCAATAGGAACTGTGGAGTACAAACAAACTCTGCCTTCCAAATCTATGTCAAAGCGGAAGACTATTTATATGAAAAATAATGAGTCATTTATTCACAAACATTTCGTGAACATCTCATGTCGAGTGTTAGTTATTTTATCATTATATCACGCAAAAAGTCCCTTACAAAGTAATATTCGTGGTGTAAATCTCTGTTGGAAACGAAATGAACGTTTAGCCCACTCTCGACCCCTCGACCTCTTAAAAAGATTTTTTTTTTGGTCCCTCTCTACCCTTAAAGAAAGTTTACACTCGACTCCCGACACTACCAACTGAATTTCCATATAAAGAACAGGCCTAGGTCGTTCACTTTCGAACCCTAGTTCGGTAGGTGCCTAAAATTAATATTCTGGAAAAGTAATATGCAGATCTATATATATCTATATCTATAGATAAAGTGAATTTTTATATTGATAACAGCAATATCACACCTATAGAAAGCTTGCATTAAGCTTTAAAAAAAATTCAAAATCAAACACAAGATATAAATCTACTTAATTTTTTTATAGTCTTACTATCTTCATAACTAATTGATTTTTAATATATTCTGATCTATGCTTACACTGGGTTGTAGATATCTCCTTAACAACTTTCAATTATTATAATCATTCATATAATATACAAAAGATGGTAGTGTACATTATTCTTTTTACAACTAAAGAACAGCATATCTGATTTTGCCGGAAAATTTTATATTTTTCCCTTGCGATGTGACACAAAACTTTGTTATGTTTTTAATAAATTATTGATAAACTATTGATTATCTTCCAAAAGCAGTACACGTCCTCTGTGGATTATATGCGTTCTACTTTTACTGGTCGTAGGTGTTTCAAACTTGTTTGCAAATATAACTTTTGCATTCACCAATCACTTGATAACTACTATAATAAAAGTTTTTAGTTCTATGTTGTCTGCTAATAAACACTGCCATGAGCAATTTATGTTTTATCTAACGCTGTTTTCTATTGGTTCAGGGAAAACAAAAAGTTCTGAAGTTACTTTTTCCTGATCATTATTTATTGTCTGCGTGTCTTCTAAAATACTTGTATCTTTCTCATGCATACCAAAGTATATGCTCTCATTAATAAAAGATCTTGCTTTTCTTCTTTGTGTAATGTTGTTAAGACTTGGTTTCTCAACTACCTTCAGGATACTACTGCCTGCGAGTTTTAGTTCGCATATTGGTGTGTTTGTGTTGCTGGAATTTTAATCTTTGGTTTAAACTCTCACTTTCAAGCCTTATGCCTAGAGATGTTTTATAAGACGGTGGTCACGACATTCTAACGGGTCTACTATTACAAACTTGCGTTGGAATTTGGACCGTGAAACTAGAAAAGATCAGTTGTCAGCACCTGCCCGCAGGTGAGATGGAAAGATGAAGAGAAGAAGAGTAACTTGGCTAAAATTGATACTTAAGCATCCGAATGTTCTATTAGGTGGTAATAAACGCTTTTAGCATGCCTTTTCGATCGGCTCACCTTGCTCCCTAATACATTAAATGTCAATGGAGATCAACTAGTCGGCCACTTACAATCAATCCATGTTATGCACCTGCTAGCGAAAAGTTGCAAAATCTATCTATAGAAAAAATCTAAGCGTATTTTCTATATATTAGTAATTATTTCCTGACAATTTCATCAATTATTTAGTTCCAAGATAAGAACCATTAAGAATTTGTATCATATTTATATAAAACTTGTATGAGAGTGGTTCCTGAGACTAGCAATTGAAGCTTGGGAGTGGAAAGGAGAGGGCACGATTAGCACTGGTGGCAAATTCAACGTTTAAATCGTCAAGTGAGCAATGTTCTACTACATTCCCTTTGGGGTTGGCAGAGATCACATCCTTCCACATGCTACGATCGTGGCACACACTTTTAGCTTTTTTCACACCCATTAACCTTCTCCTACAACGCCGTCGGTTTAGGGTACTTTTGACCTTTCCTCAAAATCTTCTGGATTTGGTCATGAAAGGTCTTACGTGGTCATCCCCTCCCAACACTTCCATTCACTTGTCTATCTATCTATCACTATATTTTCTTTTATACTAGCTTCGGTCCTTACCACTTCATTGCTTATCCTATCACTCAATTTCACACCTAGAATACTTCTGAGTGCTCTGAACTGCACTGCATTAATCTAACTTTCATGTTTCTTCTACCATTACCAGCATTTGCTTCCATAAGTTAGTGTAGACACCAACACACCTCTATGAACTACCAGACTTTCTGACTGCTTACAAATCATTAAGTCCCATTCACCATGTTTCCAGCATTCACTCTTCTATCGAAGTCCATCTTTATCCATTTCCCTTAATTTTTAATCTTATATATACAAACTCATTCGCTTGTTTTACTTTCTCACTTCCGATTAAAATTTCACAATCTGTCAATTCGTCATCTGTCTCAAAAAACATAACTTTCGTCTTACTAACTTTTACTTTTTTTCCTTTCGCTTTTAAAGAATCCTGAACTATCGTCACCATCTCCTGCAACTCTTCAGCAGACGACGCAAGCAAAACTTATAGATGCGTATAGATTCACGATATTTATAAATTATATAAATAATTATTTATTGACAATAGAAGATAAGTATCATTAAGAACTTGTGTTATACATTCATACATAACAAATATCATGCCTCTTTCCCGTATGCGTCGGCAGAGATCACATCTTTCCAACAGCTACGATCTTGGCACACACTGTTAGCTTTATTCACACTCATTAACCTTCTAATACACGCCCGTCGGTTTAACTTGTGTTATGAATACTGAATAGCGGATAAATATTTATATTTGCTTTTTTTCTCTAAATATATACTTAATATACAAAGGAAAACAACCAGACCATAATAAATATTCATGTTTATGCACACAAAGATTTTTCCTGTGTAGGAATCGAAATCACGACGAGCAGAGTGCGGTTATACCTGCCACCACGACACATCGGTAGTCAAAAGTGTTGCTGTTTCTACATCTATAAAAAAAAATATATAATGACTTTCTTGTGAAATATTTTTGCAGCCAAATAGCAGCGTATTTTATTCAACAGTTAAGCGAAATGGCAAAATGCTGGCGTATCTAGTGATAGTCTGGACATATGAGACATGACAGCTTGATGTAACAAGCGCTGTGCAAAGCCAAAAGGGACTTTTTTAAATGAATATAGACTATTACTTTTGTTGACATGTTACTTTTTATCGGGAGGACGTGTTGCTTCTCTCGTTACTGTTTCAAAAATCCTTTGTATTAAGACTTTTTGCTGTGCAATTATGTTATGTACTTTTTGAAGTGCTAATTTTTTTTCTGTTCATTATATTTATTAAGTAAGTAGGTAAATAGGTTAGTTAGTTACTATAGCAATTACCGTACAGTACAGAACAGTTAACTGTTAGAGAATGCCTATTAGCATATTTAATTACATTTTATTAATTTGCTCTCTTAAAACCTCACCACCAAACTTTATTACAACATCTCGAGGGCAAAGAAGTTACAAACAAACTAACTTTCTAATTTATAATATTAATTAAGATGTGTATATTTTCTAGGTCAGCTGTATTATATGTTCAAATGTATGTAAAGGGTGGGACGATTGAAATCATTAGTGTTTAGCCCACTCGAGAAAATTATGCTACATCGAGCCACACTTGGGCATAGTAGAAACAAATAAGTAGGTTAACATCGCTTTTGTCAATCGTCAAAAGTGATATGCCGTTTGGTATCGGGCTAGAAAGTGCCAACTCCCTCCTCGCATGAAAATCGTAAGAATCGGCGAAAAGCAATCCTATCTGATGATGGGGCAGCAGCGTGCATTCTGGCTGGAACTGCATTTACCAACCCGCTTGTCCAGGCTGGTGATAAACCCCAATAAAATGTAAGCTTAGGCCATTGTTCAGCAGTGGACTTTATAAAGCTGATATCGTCGTGCTTTTTTCCTTTGAATATAGGTGTTGTTCCAATTCGTTCATAAACTAATTAAATAACCAATTTATGGGACTTCAGAGAAATTGACTGATTTGATTGATCTCGAAATTGCCGACATATAAATATATACGGTGCGTATTTATTTTATTTTTAGTAAAACTTACAGCAAATTTTAACAGTATTGAATAATTACCTAAAACAGAGGGCCATCCCACTTCTTTTTTTAAGTTAAACAATGAAATACCAAACCTTAAGAATTTATATAAAAATAGAGAGATAAAAAGAGAGATTAGGTCAAAACTATTTTTTTACAATATTGTCACTTTAACACATACATACACATACCTTTATCATATAGACAAACATTAAAGATGCATTTAGTAACACGAAATGATTACACAACAACTTAAAAAAATAAAAAAGATATTGCTAGAATAGTTACGACCACTACGATATGTTGCGGTTGAAAAAAAATTCCAATGTTTCTTAGTATCGATTTATTTTACAGGTCAACTTCGTTCTGTATTACATGTGTGACAAAGAGCAAATAAGTAAAACCTAAAAACATATTATACCCCGACAGTTTCACATAGCTCAACAAGCCCAAAATCCACTAAAATCGGACAACCAGTGAACCAACAAGCTCAAAATCCAGTGAAATCAGGACAACACGTTGACTAATTTTCTATACGACACGAAGTATGTATGTAAGAAGATATCCTACTTACTTGTATTTACTATGCCCCGGGGCCGGTTAAGCCCTAATTTCAGCCATGACATGGGCATAGCTTCCAAATTCCTTTTGACGTATACGCTAGTACGGCCGAATTACTGCTCTGGATTAGAGTCCCGTCTTCTCTTTTGTACATAATATAAATGTAGTGGGTTAAGCTTTTGATGTGTCCTAATTATAGTTTTTGCCAGTGGTAAATAAATGATTATTAACAATAAATATTTAGTTATTTACTTATTTCAAAAAGTATATATATAATTTTATGCAGTAAGATGCCAACATAAACTCTTTCAAGTTTTACCGGGCATCAGTGTTGTCGACTTAATTACAATACCAATACTATAGCCGATGAGTATACAACTGTTGCAATTTTGTAGTTGCAGGTTTCGTTAAAAACTAACAATAAAAAGTAACAAATAAAAAATTTCAAAATACACGAAATCAAGCATTAAAAGACAAAGTAAAAGCGGGGGCCACGGGGCACAACTAGCCAACTCCTCCAGTCAGTCGATGTTTATACATACATAAGTTTATACATACATAAAATCACGCCTATTTTTCCGAAGGGTAGGCTTATTATACGCCAACCTTCGATCAACAATACAACTAGATAACGCATCACATACAAAAACAGAACTCAAATATGGCACCGAGTGACTATAGAATAAATAGATATAGGTATACCCTATGAAATGGAGCAAAACGACTTTTAGCTTTAATAATTTTTATCAAACTTACACCTTATCTGGAATATATAAAGCAAGCTTTTGTTTGTGTCAACATTCACTTACGCTTTTACGACATGAATGACAGAAAGCGATAAGAAATAGAAGTTCTTATCTAAACATTTTTTATACACATTGACTATTGTGTCTAAATTAGACTTTATTTGTTAACAAATAAGTTTAATAATAACTTAAAAAGTAAATCCATAGCTGCACTGTTCTGACACAACCAACTTATGGCAAACTCACGCGCCAACATTTGCCAATGTTGGCGCGTAGGTTGGCTTTACAAAGTTAATAGTGTAATGTTATTAAAAAGGCGAATATTTAATCTATTATATTATAAAATTATATTTACTTACCGAAAGTACGATATTCCGTCCGATACATTTTTTTTCGATAGTTATTTCCACAGTTTTTGAACACACACTGAGGCATTGTGGCACTTCCGCACGTTGGCGCAATCACAAGTGAACTAACTCGAAAATAAGACCCCACTTTGAAGTGAGGCGTTATTTTCTCGGCCGTTTTTAAGACTCTGACCCGTTATCTAGTTGTATTGTTGATCGAAGTACGCCAACGTTTCGCTAATTACTATACCCACGGTCCCAGATGGCGAGCCGATTGCCGCTTATCGTTAATTTTTATGTTCACCAGAGCCTCTGTTGACGGCAGATGACCGTGAGGTGGGGCAGGTGAGGTAGACTTGGTCGCACAAGGAGGTAGGAGGGGCGCGTCCACTGCGTCTCTCTGAGGAGGTTTTCCTGGTATTAGCCCTGGAGACCTTAGCCGCGTGCGGGGTGTCAGAAGCTGCAACCCTGGTTCTGGCCCCCCACAGTCCCTTTTTTCAACATACGACGGACGTAGTCGGAACATTTATAGCGGACATTCCTGCTGGCCCCACTGGCCCATTAGCCCCACACACCCTTTTGATCCCCCATTGGCCGGAAAGCAGTCGGGGTCCTTAGATCTTAATAGGATCCCTATACACCTCTTTTATTAATTCCAAGATGAGAATCTTTAAGAGAGCTTGTGCTATAAATACTAAACAATTGGTAAGCTTATATTATTTCTTTTGTAAGTGTTTTTTTCTTATATATTGGAAACACTCAGGACTGAACAAATATTCATGTTCATATATCCTGGGTAGTAATGAAACCCGCGATTTCAGGAGTGAAGTATATATATTTGGATCTAAACGACATATCGATTGTAAAATTGTTGGTCTACTTACGGTTTGATTTGTTGATAAAAACAATAGGATTATTAAGGTATATTATTTACTTCAATAAATAAATTACATTTCTCCAAAATAGCTAAATGTTTTTTTACATTCTTTTTGTAATGGCGGACCACATTGCGAAACAAGCAAGATTACCCTTTTTGGACATCATCTGTACTCTGTAATGGTAGTACCCGTAAAAATGTGCTGAACCAAGGAAGTTGAATGTTACTTCCTTTAAATTGATAACCATCTGGTAGCTTCCCTGAAATAAATAAATGAAAATCAAAGAAATATGTGCCGCGGAAAAAGGTTTTAAGTGTTACATTTTTGGACATATCTTCTTTAACGAGTGAACTTCTTGGCGGGAAAGTGAAGCGTCTGATTTTTTCTTCTTCTTTTAAATAATGGCTTCGTGCGGTTTGCACATTTAGCCAGTGTCAAGTTAGAGATATATAAATTATAGTAAATGAGAATGAGTGGTGATAAAGATGATAAATGAGATCCCCTCCCCTTAAGCCCCTTGAGTCCTCAGTAAAGATGTGGGACTATACTGAGATCTTACATGGACTTCTTGAGAAAATTTGAAAAGTTATGTTAAACTGTTTTATTTCATTTACCAACAATCATGTACGTTCACAAAAACTTAACGGTTAATAATCCACCGTTATTACACATTAATGTTAGAAATATCACAAATTTTAGAAAATAAAACAAAACTGCAGATATGACGCTTCACTTTCCCGCCAAGAAGTCCAAGTGAAACGTCATGTTTGTAGTTTTGTTTATTTTTTTTAAATTTTGTAATATTTCGAACATTAATGAAAAATAACGGTGGATTATGAACCGTTAAGTGTAGTACAGGAGTGTTAGTAAATGAAACAAATCAGTGCAACATCATTTTATAAATTCTCTCAAAGGGGGAGGGCATCTCATTTATTATGTTTTATATGTTATTTATAAAACTCTTAGTTGACACTGGCTAAATGTGCTAAAAGCACGAAGCCATTATTTAAAAGAAAAAAAATCTTCTTTAACAGAGTACGCAAGTGTAGCAAAATCAAAGAAGACTGACATATTATCGTAAATATTGATTTTCCATGTTGACTACAAAACTCCACAACTGTGAGCAGGACTTTGACTAGTCGGTTGACTTTACTTGTCTTGATTGACTTGTGTGAGTAAATCCCGAAACTGCTGCATATTGTTGAATACTAATGCAAATATCAATAACTAATAACTAACAAATAACTTGATTTACTCCATAAACTGTGATCAGGACTATGCTTAGTCGGTTGACAGACTTTACTTGACTTGTGTGACAAAAATGCCGAAACTGCTGCATATTGTTGAATACTAATGCAAATATCAGTAACTAATAACTAACAAATAACTAAAAATAACTTGATTTATTAATAAAGTACTTGACACCGAAAAATACTATAAGCGAGTGAGTATATATCCGTCTCTCTGTCATGGTGTGATTTTATATATATCACAGAGAGACGGATATGTACTCACTCACTTATAATATTTTACAACAAAATATTTACCTTCCCACTGATGCAATTGCTATCTTTCTTTTTAAATAAATCCTCTGATATGATATTATTGAGCAGATAGTGGGTACACGGCTTGGTGAATTTGAAACTCCAAAGGTGTTTTTTAATGTTTTCTTTTAGTACAGATACGGTTATTTTTATCTATAAGAAAAACACTTCGTCTTAAATAGATTTCGGTCACATTTCTACGCAATCTCTTTCCAAAAACAAGTATGTTGTGCACTTTGCATTTTATTAAGCGGATCTTCGGATTATATCTATCTAACATCGAGACATATGATGTATGGGGGGGCATAGGAGGGGCGAGGAGACGGTGCGACGACAAGTGAGCGCGGCGCCGCCGGCGGTGACCGATCGGCGCCCGCTACTACACGACCACAGGATCTCAAGGCGACCGTACGTCACTCTTTGCTATGTTAATTTAATTTACTTTCTATAATATCATCATTTAAACATACAGTCCACTTTCGTTTATATATCGAGGCGTAAACATTATGGTCCTTCGAGCCAGAGGTTAACATGTGAATCTTAAATCCAACATATGTAAATATGTTACAAATTTCTGTAAAATGTGAGGAACTGAAAAAAAACACTTATGTCTAGCGCCACTTACTAAAAGGAGGCCCACAGCTGTGACCTACCAAGAGATTTGAGCTTGCTTAAATATAGGCATTAGACCTACAAGGAATTCAGTGTAAGAAATTTCTAAAATCACTTGGTGCAATACTATGCTATTCTTGTTATTTATCGTAAGATATAGTCAGAGATGTGGCACCAAGTTTAATATAGGATAATAATAGATGTAAGATAATTAAATTAGTGCTAATATCCCAAAATAAAACTGCAAACAAACGTTTAATATAACTTTCAAGATTACCGGTACAAATAAAATAGGCGTACTGTTAAATAAAACCTCACTATCGTATTTTATTGTAAGACAAACAGGTAAAAAACTTAGAATATATCTTATATCATCCATACAGTCCTGAGTCCTTGAGATTCATTCCTGTTCCAAGCAATGGCATGAGTAATTTGCGCCGTCAACGATTTTCATCAACTAATGAAAATTGCAAAACTTATTTCCGAGGTCACGACAGTACGTGTGGTCGATAAGTTTTCCCTCAGTTAGTTAAAATAAATAATTATTTTTTACCATTCAAAAATTTTCAAATGCTTTTTTCTAAAACCATGAAATGTAATAAACCGTAAAAAGTAGACCGTAAAAAAATCACAGACTGAGCATATTTCATAAAATATTTGTATCACAATAGTTAAGTACGAAAAAAAACATACTTCATCGATTGCCGCTTCAGTCTTGAATACCATGTTAATGTACATATTAGTCACAGTAGAAGACTCATTTTTAATATTTGCGTGGAGTGTAGCCAGATCTTTTACTTTTGGACCTTTGCAGTATTCGATTTCTGAATACTCAACTGTATACGGACCCTAAAAACAAAATATTTTCATCGAAACGAAATAATGTTACAATACTTACTTGGCATGGTTTGCCTCTCACAAACCATGGATAAATGGGCTCAACAAAGGGGTTCAGGCCGCTTTATTTCGTTCGATCTAATTTGAATAGTAAGAGCTAAATTGTGGCATCGAGCTATTAAAACTTTAATTCCGTGATGTATCTTGCTGGGTTGCTAAGTCGGCAGATAAAGCAAATGAAAATATTGGGTTGGAAGTGTGGAGTAGCTAACATGGATTATGTAAGGAAATAATTATAGAAATTCACATCACGCAGACTATAAAAAAAAATACAATACATGTGAGCGGTTATATCAAAGTAAATCCTTTGACTGGAACAATTAAAGAAATTGTTTATCATGTATGTAATGTAACGACTACTATGACTAATATAATATACTATTTAATATATATGACTGTAAGAGTTGAGAGTTGAGAGAAGAGAGGTGAAGAAAAAGAGGATGACCAAAAAAGAAATGGTTTAAGTGCGTGAAGAAAGATACGGTTGAAAATGGAGTGGCTAAGTCGATAACGAAAACCGAAGAGAATGAAAAGAAAATACATGCTTGGCCAACCCCAGTTAAACTGGAAGCAGGGCAGAAGGGTGATGACAATTGAGGGACCCGCTGAATTGGATTTTAACGACTACGACGGTTCAATACCACAATATAACCGGTACAGAGGCATAGCTTACCTGCAATAGCTCCGAAAGTACTCGATAACAAATGCCTTGATAACAGTCTACATTCAATAATAGATCTATAGCTTTATTTTACTAAGTTTATCGTTTCCAATCGTTTAGTCTATATAAGTTTTGAAAAAAGTTCACAAATACATTTTGCATAATAATACATACTTGTATCATCAAACCCTCAGATTAAGGACAAGATAATATCAATTATCTTGTTCACGCTTTTTATTAGTCCTTTATAGCCATATGTACGTCCTTTGGAGTGAACAACAGAATTCATAGTAACTTACGTAATTTGCACTTGTCTTTGGCATCAGAAAGTCAGGACCTCTCAAACAATTAATTAAATGCATATATAATAAAATGTACATACAGGAACAAAGACCACGACACATTTTTAATGTTATACTCTTGACTTATTTGTTCAGTGCCATTATCACTCAGAAATAAATTCTTTGCAAAGTAAATTGAGTTTTAATGTTGATGGGTTTTACCCAATCACTAATCCTATTATATTCTACATATGAATTATTTTATCATTATTCTGAATATAAAAAACCAAATAACAATAATGAAGTCATTAAATTAGCTGTAATCTCCGCTATGCACGAGTGAATTTTTAATCCGAATTCTACGTAACCTACCTAATGGGAGTTATTTCGGGATAAAAAGTATCATGAGTTAATCCGGGTCATGGAGTGTCAAGTTTCATCCGAATCCTATCTGGATGTTAATTTAAGAGGCTACCCTGATGGCGGACAAGGGTCCAAACATTAAAATGGAAAAAATAGACAAAAACAGGCAAGACGATTTGCTCTGAAGCTTAATATGATAATATTTATAACATAATAATATGTAAAACATTAAACAATTATTAAAATTACTGAGTCATCAAGCATCATACCAGAACTAATATCAAAACTACTAGCAATTACAAAGTGAAATAATCAGTAGCATTGACTGAACTGGTTGTTCGAAGTACATTTATCAAAATATCATTAATTACAACTAGAACCTTTAATGATTGATGACTTATGACAAATTCTTTATGTAAGCGTTTAAAAGGCTATTGCAATTTAATAAGCAGCTTTGAAAGTTATAGAGTTTTCGGTGATAACCGCTACAGAACGGTTTTACATGTCTTCGGAAGATTAAATACCGTGTAAACGGTTACCTATCTGGCCCAAAAAGTATAAGGCTCTATGATATTTTGTATGTGCCTTTTCTTTTAGGCGCTGGCTTGTGGGCGGTGAGTAAAGGGTAACTCGCCGCTCGTCCGCCGTCAACGGCGCATTCGTGTTCGAAAAATAAATAAAAAAGAAGCTAATAATAGACGCCTGCATATCGTTTCACGACATTTTTGGAAAGCCTTATGCTGTAATCTCTTTGGAAAATTAACACACTGCCGCTGGCAAGCGGTGCGACTATAGAAAGAGGACGTTATAAGTAGTCGATATTTCGTGCAAATTGTTACATTATTATTCTGGAATTTAAATTGCACAGTATCAAATGTATCGTCTGAATAAACAAAATACCTGTAAACATTTTTGAGTTCCAAACTCACCAAATCAGCTTTTAACCTCTCCTTATACACTAGCTCTAATCAAAAGCAGTTTTTTTGTTTCATAATTTGGAAAAAGAAAATGCAATCAAATTTATTTCTTTCGTTAACTTGTAAACAAAACTAGTTAAACGGAGAAACTTAGCTAACTTAAATGAACTCGTTCAGATTGACAAAGATTTTACACTTGGAACTATTTTCTTGTTAGATCTTACACCGAAAGCGCTCATATCATAACCGGCTCAACCACCTTATCACATTAGACATCTGAAAGAAGTTGAAAACCAGATCAACTTGAGACAATTGCAATCGCGACTGCAAGAGCTTAACTTCTATCATTATGCTTTAATTTAAATTGAAGTAATGAAATAAAAACAAATTTTAAAAGATCAGCCTGATTTTTCATACAAATTAAAATTTTCCATGATGCCTCGCTACAATACCAACTAAACACTAGTTAAATTTCGAAGGTTTTGAAATTGCATCAAAGATGTGTTATACAACAGCTGGTGCTGTTGCAATATTCAATGGCATACAATTTAGTTTAAAATCGATCCGAATCATTTACTTAATTCCTGGCTGTTTCTTTAGTTGATATTTGTACAATATTTTGTGTTCGAAAGATCATCCTTATATGTTATAACAACGTTTAACAATAGTACAAATATATAATATAAAAATATCCACCTAGATTGTTAGTAAGTAGTTACAACAAAATCAAGCAATAATAATAGGTTGGGGAAAAAGTCTTTTCGTATTTTTGTATGAAAAGTCAAGACATTTTTTTCAAAGTTTATTTACATTTATTTACAATATATATATATATGTACCGTTTTGTTGAATAACTTTCTGCCATTTTGTGGGCAGAGACATTATCCCGTTACTGTAGAAACTTTGGGACTTCTGATCAAAAAAACGGGACAAATAGTTTTGGCAGTCCTCTCTTGAGGTCGACCTTACAGAAGCTAAAGAATTCTGCAGAGACCGAAACAGGTGAAAATCTGAAGGCGCAAGGTCAGGGCTATATGGTGGATGCACTAGGACCTCCCAGTCGAACTCTCTTAATTTTTGCTGAGTGGCTAAAGATGTGTGTGGTCTAGCGTTATCGTGATGAAAGACCACACCCTTCCTGTTGATCAATTCCGGCCGTTTTTTCTCGACTGCTTCCTTTAATCTCATCAGTTGCTGGCAGTAAAGATCAGAATCGATGGTTTTGCCGGGCGGTAAAAGCTCATAATAAACAATGCCCTTCCAATCCCACCATACACACAGCATCACCTTATTTCGTGTTAGGCCAGGTTTGGCCACAGTCTGTGAAGCCTGGCCAACTTTCGACCACGACCTTTTTCGCACGTTCTTGTCGTACGTGATCCACTTTTCATCGCCAGTTATCAATCTCTTCAAAAACGGCTCGGTTTCATTACGTCTCAATAATGAATCGCAAATGAGTACACGGTTCATTAAGTTTCTTTGAGTGAGCTCGTGTGGCACCCAAATATCGAGCTTTTTTGTATAACCAGCTTTCTTCAAATGGGTCAAAACTGTTTTGTGGTCAATTCTCAGTTCTTCAGCTACATCGTAACTACTAATATGCCGATCTTGCTCCACTCTTTCAAAAATGGCGTCCATTTTATTCGTAACAGGGCGACCAGAGCGAGGTGCATCTTTAACATCAAAATTTCCGGACTGAAAACGTTTGAACCAAATTTGTGCTACTCTTACTGACACTGCATCAGGTCCATAAACATCACAATTTTTTTTCACTGCTTGAGTTGCATTTTTGCCTTTTTTATAATAAAATTTTAAAATGTATCGAATTTCTTTATTAGATTCACTCATTTTTACGGAGAGAAAAACAAATGAAAAATCGAGGGAAACAATTTTTTTTATTTTTTTCTTTTCTTTATAATGGAACCTTTTTAATGTTACCAAAACCAGCCAGACACAAATAGTACAGTCAAAAAATTTTTATAATAAGTTTATACCTACGTTATGCGAAAAGACTTTTTCCCCGACCTAATAATCATAAATATAAATAATTATTCAAGCTAGGCTTCTGTCCGAAAAATCTAGAAGTGCCATTCCTCTATATCGACATGTTGCTACCAGAAGTAATTCAACTATTAAAGCTTGGCTTAAACCTACGAGCACCACTTTACTTAAGCTGGAGCCTACTGGAACACACATTTGGTATATACTGGTAGATAAATCGTTATTTTAAAAATAAATAAAATTAATATGAATAAATATATCTTATCCTACACTTTCGGATTATTGCGGATATAACAACATTACTAGATGGATGAAAACTCGGAGGATTATTATTTTTATCAACCTTTGAAAGAGCCTGATTTTAGATGTTGAAGTGGGTTGATTAACTTGATAAATAATCTCATATAAACGTCCCTGTCCCTCTGCCTTTGAATCAGCAAGTAACATTATGATGATAGCTAAGGTCCTATCCTTAAGGTTTCCTGTCCTGCGTTGCAAATACATTTTTCTCTCGCTTTAAGTTATTGCTCTCGTTCCAGATCATTTTCCAGTGTAGCTAAACTCTTCTGTTGATTAGAGCGTAATGTCTACCAACAATAAATATCAGCGCTGCTATATCAGCAGATACAAAATTTAATATTTTTGACAAGTAACATGTAGGTACATTTGTAATTTTACTTTGTTTCAAGTTCTTTTTTTTTAAGTATGTGTGTGTAATATTTTTGAATTTTGTTTTTTTTTATGTTTGAATTTCTATTTTAATTGCGTTTGTTATATTTGAATCGTACCTCAGTACAAATAATCAATATAATTTGTAGTCTGTAGTAAATGACAAAAACGTCAATATCGAATTTACATTTTCAATTACTTTAAAAATAATATTAATCATATAAAAAATAATCTGGTCCTCTATTCCTCAGGCAGGAATGCTCTTTGCTACTAATATATATGTTAGGCTATTAGGAGAGATATGGGACAGTTCTAGCTTATCTCAAATACTTACCCAAAAACGTCTACCATTTGTCCTACCACACTGTTTAGTATAGAAGCACGAAGTATCTTTGTATGAATTAATGTAGCTATATTAGTTTGGGTATAAGGGTTATTGTTACCCCAATTGCTGTTCGTTTGTAAACCCAACCAATTAGTGGTTCAGGCATTTGGATGGCATGTGAGTGGTAACAACCCTGTTTAGTCCCGCTTTGAAGTTTTTAAACAGATTTTGTAAAGTTAACATTTTACGATGCAGTATAAAAGATTGAGAGTGCTCCATATCGTGGAACAATCTCTGTAACAAGCGTACCTCATGAGGGGCTGCGTAAATGCTATATCCCGCATATAATCGTCGCATAATATCGCTGCACGCGAAGTTACAACTTATGTTTTGTGCAGTGTTGTGCTTGCGCCGAGCATGCGCTATCAAAACAAAAATAATGTGAGTAAAAAGTACGCGCTTAAACAATTAGAAGACGATCAAAGGATAGCGGTCACTTCTAATATATTTTTATTAATGAGGGTTATATTAAAACACTGAACATCGTACAAAAAAATTAACAATTGTTGTTAAATGTTATTGTAGTTTTTTAAAGCATTTACCGATAACAGAACGATACGCGCGTTGATATAAGACCCATAAGTGCGAGAGGACGAGCAATATAGTGCACTGCGCTCGCACGTTTATACCATAGAAATATTAATAATATAACAAAAGAAGTGCTATGCGCGCGTAACATCACTGGAGTACTGGTGTATCATATGGCACCAGCGCATTCGGAACGATTAAATATATTGCCGATTGCGTTATTTATATCTGAATCGTACCTCATTACAAACAATCAATGTACTGTGTTCAAGAATAACTTGTAGTCCGTAGTGAATGACAGCAACGTTAATTTCGAACTAAAATGTTCAAATTAGCGACATGCGTTCGTTTTTATATTGGCGTCATGTTCCGATAGTTTTACGCGGCACATACCATTTCTAGTGTCTTATTATTTAATAAATAAATAATAAATAATAAATTATTATTTTATCAAAATCATTTAATTAGTAGTACATTAAGTGTGTTTTATTACACACACTCACGGATACATTATAATTTTCATATGTTTGCTAAACCCCTAATCTCAATATGTTTTTATAATTCTATTGTATTTATTTTTATTAATTTTCATAGTCATAGTTAAACGAACCGGAGCAAGTGTGTATGCAACGAACTGGTATTTTTTTTTTCTTTTGCGTTCCAGAAAACCAACAACAACCCTACTTGGGACTACCCCCCACGGTGGGAGGAAGGAGATAATGCCCCCGCATACCACACATGATATGTGCTGACGTTAATAAATCGAATTCTGTTTTGTAGATTCCCTAAAATGAACATTAAAATTACATACATATATGTTCTGTTCAGTTGGAACTCTCATCACGTAGGAGTTATAATTCGCTCGACCCTCAGGAGGCAATTGGTTTTCACCTGGATGTACTCGACAACCTCTTCAACCTTTGTCGAACAATGTAACCGGGACACGTAGATCAGCGGCGAAGGCACGGTCGTACGCAGCAGGTACGCAAATCTGGTCTGGTCCTTGTGCGATCATACTATTAAGTAGCCTTGGGAGTAGGCTGCTTTGCCCCTTGCATTGGCGTCCTCAAAGTCAGTGCCCGCCCCCCCTTCATCTCACGGGAAGTTGTAAGAGTCGACGAAGTGAAACCAGCATCATCCTGTGTGCTGGCTTGAACTGCTATCACCAACCCACCTTCCTAGCGTGGTGATTATGTAAGCACTCCCAATATAATGTTATCTTTTGGGGAGGCGAATGTTCAGCACTGGACTTTATATGGCTAGTATGATGAAACCACACGTTCTATATAAAGTCGATCACACGTAAAATCATGCATCCGGAAACATTCAATTATTTGTCATATCAAAAGCTCAACAACTAACTGCAATATATAGTATTAGATACAGTATATTTTAATGTTAGGGTTCTCATAAAAGACGCTTATTTATATACTTAGGGCTTATTTTATGCCATCTAGCAAAATATAATTTCCTTCCATAGAAGACCGTAGAACAGTTTGCCATAAGTAAGGCAAAAATTATGAAAAATGTTGATCTCAAGGACAATGTATATTTTACTATAATTAGAGTCGTATATTTTTTTTAGTTAAACAAAAAGTATAAGTCGCGACACTTAAGTTAAACATTGATCAAAAATCATTTCAAGGTAACACATTACGGGACTCAACCGAAGTGCGGCGTGGGGGGTGGCGCATAACTATAGCAACGCGGCGAGGCATCATTGCTAGGTCACTTTCTATAGTTAATAAAACATTATATAAAACTCCATATAGGAGCTACAAAAATTAAAATTATAATTTTAACAGAATTTATGTATCATTTAAGTCAATAATATATAATTTGTTAAAATACTGTGTTATTGAGCTCCGTGCATGTTTAATATCAATTATATATATATGCAAATAGTCTGTATATGATTGTTTAAGCAATGGTATAAAGCTGTATTTTGAATTTCAACAACATCATTGTGCCGGATAAATGTTACCGAATATTCGGTGGGATTTTACACAGGCTTAAATGTTGGTGTATTGACCCTGATATACTAGAAATATAACTGGTTACTAAAATCATATTGAAATGATATTTCGCTTTTCAGTATATTGGTCATCTATACCAACAAATATCTATTCAACAAATAGATGCCTACTTACAACTATTAGCAGACTTATATTCTATTATATTTTGATGACTATCACAAAAATAATCTACTTGGGTTCAACACTAAAACATGCGTGAAAAAAACTTCGTACAGCGCCATATGTCTGTGTTAGGACTTTTTTATATACAAATAAATTTAAAATTTTTGTTTATTAATAATGGCTTCATGGGTTTAGCTCATTTAGTCAGTGTCAAGTAAGGATATATTAAAAATATTTGATTCATAGTAAATAAAAAGTGATGATAAATGGTAAATAAGATCATTTCTAGACCCTTCGATTCCTTGGTAAAGATGTGGGGCTATACTGAAATCTCACATGATCTTCTTAGAGAACTTTTAAGGTGATATTTTACTATTTTGTTTCATTTACGAACACTCAGGTCCAAACAATTAACGATTAATAATCCACCGTTATTACACATTAATGTTTGAAATATAACTGTTTTTTTAAATGAAACAAAACTGTAGACATGACTCTTCACTTTCCCGCCAAAAAGTCCTTAAAGTAATTTATTAACATAATGGATTACTATTGAGGCTCTTGCACGCCAGTCCATGTGTTCAAATTTTCAAAAAATAAAAATAATAATTAAAAAAAATTGTATTACATTAGTGATATGATATAATCTTAATCTTCATATATATAAATCTCGTGTCACAATGTTTGTCGTCAATGGACTCCTAAACCACTTAACCGATTATAATAAAATTCGCACACCATGTGCAGTTCGATCCAACTTGAGAGATAAGATAGTTTAAATCTCAAATTATAGTCGCAATTTTAATTTATTGCTAATTATTTGTCTGTTATTATTTGACAGTCACAATTATCTGTTAACTCCAAATGATTCTAACAGATGTCGATACCTTTCGACTGGGTTGAGTAAGTAATCAATAGTTGGCGCTGCTATGGTAAATCTACAAACGTGTCATATAAGCTACATTTTAACAGCATCATTACCACGTGTTGTTAACGCTATAAAATTAATAAAATTTATTTTGTAGTGAACGAAATACCGTATAATTCATAGGGTGTTAGCATAGCCGGCCACGTGTTACTTAGACTGAAGTGTAAATTGAATTCATATTATAATGAAGATAATGCAGTGAAATTAATCCTGTTTTTTATTTATTTGTGCTTCATTGATCAAAACTTTATAATTGAATTTGAATTCAGCCACAGCAACGCGTGGCCGGGTTAGCTAGTACAATATAAGATTTTGACATATTTTACTAAAGCTTTTTATTAAAGTTTTTTTTAAATATTTCCTGACAATTTTGAATTGCCGCGCTTTTACTGCAAGGTCCTCAAATCGTACTGAGAAAAAAAATCTAAATATAAATTAATCTATGTAAGATGAATTCTCAAATATCGAAAAAAGAAAAGGCAATAGCGAAATCCATTTCTCTCGGGTATGAGCGATCGACAAAATAACCAATGTCTAACTCCAAGAAACGTTAGACATGTAGGATGTCATATTAAGTCACCTTATTTGACGGCTGTCACCCAAACCGACGTATTTGAAACATAATAAACGGTCTATGACATGTTGTCCACTTTGGGTTTCTTTGTTCATTTCAAATTCAAACTAAAACTATAACGGTGTTTGCACAACGTTCAATAATCCGGATTAGATCTAAATCCATTTAAAATATCATAACGTCTCATTCGTCTTAAAACAAATGAATGAAATGCAAGAAATATTAACGCTATTTAAGTATTTTTGGCTAACTTAAGTCACACTTGAAAAATAATAACTTATTTCATCAATACTCGTGTCGTTGAGGAATTGGATGCTAACATATGGTATTCGTATTGGTATAGTAGTACAATTATTAACAGTCAGCTTTTGTGTCGTTATTGCGGCATTGACGACCGATATGGCGTGATGGCGAGTATACCCGCTCTTCGCTCCTAAGGTCGTGGGTTCGATTCCCACGAAGGACAAATCTTTGTGTGCATGAACATGAATATTTGTTCTAATCTGGGTGTTTTTCTATGTATATTAAGTATTTATTTTTACAAAAAAAAAGTATTTATGTATGTTTATCCGTTATTTAGTATCCATAACACAAGTTCTTAATGATACTTATCTTGGAACCAAATAATTGGTGTGATTGTCAGAAAATAATTATTATTTATTTATCCACAGATTTTATTCATTACAATTTGACATTATTACGTTATCATACATAAATGGGCCCTGAGAAAATTAAAAAACATTTATACCTTCAAAAAGATTCTAGGTTGTAATCTAGATGAAACTTGAAATGATGAGAGATGGCTAGCGCTTCGCCCACATTGGTATTAGACGAGATTCTTTACGATAATCAACCACTACCTTTACGATAATCTAATCTATACTAATATTATAAAGCTGAAGAGTTTGTTTATTTGTTTTTGTTTCTTTTTAGTACTGTAGGTGAATGTTCCACTGAAAAAATATAAGCATTATTTATCACGAATAATTAAATCACTATTACACGGCTACACTGTTCCCGTATACGAGATTTTATCGAACATAGTAGTGGCATAAAATAAATGTGGCATAAGGCGAACTTCGGCGTTAACATGTCGATCGAGACGACGTGTAAGAGTTAAATTTTTTACCATATAACATAGGAAGTTATAACTGAAAGTGCCGCATCTCGAGACAATTTGCCGAATACAACATACAGTATTGTATACGGTACGTGATATCGTATACGATACGTCAATCAATCGAAATGAAAAGTCGCCGTATAAACCTAGCTCAAGTATAACATTACATCAAGAAAATTAAATACTTTGTATTCAGGGTGCAGAAATAAAGTTCATCAAGTCGATTACATCATTTTATTTTACTGCTTACAATATTTGCATTGCTGCATTGTAAACCATTTATATATTTTTTACAATAAACATTGTATGTTGTAGTCCTACAGTAAAATTTTGTGGTAGGCAGAGGCTAATTATAAGCCCACATTCCGCCAATTGTATAGCTGGTCCCACGTATTAGGTGGCGAAACTATTGCCGCTTACTTTTATGTTTGCACTTTTATGTTTGCACCACTTGCAGGTGAGGTTGGTTTGGAATCCCAAGATATTGGTAGGGCACCCCAACTTACAATTGGACCAAATATACTAAAATACCAGAAAAAACATCAATGTGTTGCTGTTTTAGTTCTTAAACTAAACTCTTTTTATTTAATAAAGAAGGCGGCGGTAGATAAATCCTTGCCAAATTCTGTTTGTAGCAAGGACCTATCCATAGAGATCTAAATATTGTCACATTATTTAGATTCCTATACTCTTCTCTACCACGCATTCATGATTTTAACTGAAGTTAGTGCACCAAAAAACAACACCGCTATAAATAATACTTACTTACGTACATTTTTTTTTTTAAATTATGCACTGTGTGGATATTGTGTACAGCGTATATTAGTTCTTATTAACATATATTAATAAATGTTTACTGTACTAACGACTGGTATTATTTGCACAAACCACGGATTATACGATTAAAATTTAGCCGTATATATTGCAATTTGCTTTGGTGGACTTCTGAAGGGTGAGATGGTGATGGTGATATGGTATCATATCATTTTATAATTGATTACCATGGACATGGATCGAATCAGAAATGAGGAAATCCGTAGGAGAACCAGAGTGACCGACATAGCGAAGCGCGTTTGCAGGCTGAAGTGGCAGTGGCAGACGACCGATGGGGCGTTAAGGTTCTTGAATGGCGACCACGAATCAGCAAACGTAATAGAGGGCGGCCCCCAACGCGATGGACCGATGATCTGGTCAGGGCGGCGGGGAGCCGGTGGATGCAGGCAGCAAAGAATCGATCTACGTGGAAAGCAATTGGGGAGGCCTATGTTCAGCAGTAGACTTCAGATGGCTGAAATGATGATGATGATGATGATGATGGAACACAACTTTTTACAATAACTTCACTGATGGGACTGCTTGGACGTATGCTAGGAGTGAATTTGAGTGATTCGAAAATAAAATACTTTGTTGTCTTTAAAACCAATAAGATCATTTAAATTCGTCAAATTTTGACAAATTAAATGTATATTCATGTTGTGGCAAATGTTATGGCAAGACATTTTTGGCTTTCTTACATTTTTTTTCTTAAATACGACGTAAAAACAGACAAGATTAATTGTGGTAATAGTGTAACAGGCGCTGCCATGCGGACACATCAATTAATGATTACAGCCAAAAGTATGCCTGTATCAAAAACGACGGGACTAAAAATTCCATATATAAAATCACGCCTTTTTCCTCTAAGGGGTAGGCTTAGGCACATTTCGCCATTTGATGATAGTCGCACGTAATAGGTGGGTAGCCTATTGCCGCTTACCGGGAACATTTGTGATTGCCAGAGCCTCGTCCGTTGGTCCGATGATCCCCATTACCACTTCTAAACAAAATTTGTTACCTACAACATTTAATGTTAATTAATGTTAACATTCATTGTTGTAGGTAATTTGAGAATACACTTACATTCTTCTTAATTTTTTGTATGCTATGATATCCTTCAAAATTAAAGGTAGGTAACGTAAAGAACAATAATAATATAAAACACATTTTGATGCAAAAATGGCACGGAATAATAAAATAAAAAACAAGGCTAAATGAATTAACTACAATGGTAAATACAATTTGATTACGCCGTTTTGAATTAAAATAGCTCTATATGAACTTATAATTCAATGTGTATTACGCGGTGCTATCTATATTTACATCAAGGTCTCTTTCCTCCATCATTTTAATGAATAGCGCTCATGAACAATAATTATATTTTTCCTTTTTTCTATTGTCCTTGATATTCAGACCCAGACAAAGCACTATGTACCTACTTAAAATGAATAATGAAAAATTGATGCGTTTTCAATTGAAATTTAGTATAGCTTTCAACATTAATTAAGGGGACATATGCAAGCTTTATTAGTTTTTTGTCGACAGTTAGGAGAATCTTTCTTTATGATCCAAACTTGAATAAACTGAAATAGTTTAGTTTTACCAAACCAAAAAGAGAGTGACGTGTCCGGTCTAGAATAGTGCGACTACACAGAGAAATTCTACCAAATAATACAGCAGCATCATTCTGCGTACTGGCTTAAACTGCGATCACCAACCAGCCTTCCCAGATTTGTGATTAGTAGATTCCCCCAATGTATCGTATTCTATTCGGAAGGCCAATGTCCAGCGGTGGACCTTCTAACGACTGAAATGATGACGATGATGAAACAGAGTGTAAAAGTAACTGAAAATATAAACTGCAACTGCGTTGGTAAATGGTCAAAATCCATACAAATCTAAAAAATAAAGCCACTGAATGAATGAACACGCAAACTGTAGGTTGACTCTTAAGTATTTTTATATTATATAAACAGAAGCAAATGAAACTAGAAGGAAGAATCGGATGGAAAATCATCGAATGACCGTCACCCACTGTTGGTAGAAAGGTAGGGTGTGTCAGAGTTTTACTAATCCTTTTTCAAACTGCTAAGTCCCGGGCCCGCTGTAACTTTTTCGACTTGTCTATCAAAATCTCACCTAGGAGGTATTTGACAAAAATCACATTGGAAGACATAACATCATCAAATGAAATTACATCTAAGATATATTTACGAACTGTTTGTTCTCATACATGATCTTGTTCAATATATAAACCGTAGGGAGGTTTATCTGTAATATACCACGCAAAATGGTCACGTGATTAAGTTAATATTTAAAATTGCTTATTTATTACACCATTCTGTAACAATTTTAAAGTTGAAAACCAATTTGTGAGAATTTCATTGCTTACGGTATGTGCGAACCTTGTTTTTATCAGAACACTTTACATAATAATATGAAGTTGGCGTTTTATCGAACTAGCCACCTTTGTCCCAAAAATTCGTCGTTTCGATAATTTAATATCGAATTCAAATGTATTTCAATTTTAAAGCTTGTACGAAAAGACAAGCTTTAAATTGAAATAAATTTGAATTTTGACTGTGATAATTTATTCGTTCGTTTTCGCGCCACTTGATAATGTTACATATTGCATTATTATTGAACTAGTTCCACCGTGGCACGAGCGCTGCAGAAACAGCAGGATTAATGTAGTGTAGGGCTCGCCACGATAGGGGCGGTAAGTCCCCTCTTTGAGGAGTTGCTGGAGAGGCGCCACGGCGCCCTTGCCATCCGCCTGACGCAGGTTCTAACCGGGCATGGCTGTTTCGGTAGGTTCCTGCACAGAATCAGGCTGGAGGACACGGTGGAGCACACCACCGCGGTCTGCCCCGCTTGGGCGGCGCACCGACGTGTCCTCGTAGCGGCAATCGGCGGCGGCGACCTCTTCCGTTCGGCCCTGGTGGAGACCATGGTCCGGAGCGAAAGGGAATGTGATGCTGTCGCCTCCTTTTGCGAAGCAGTCATGCTAGCAAAGGAGGCGGCGGAACGAGAGGGGCAGAGTGCCTCTCGTCACGAATCCAGCGAGCCGCGAGACGACTTCCGGCCACCGTAGGCGCTAGCTTGTGGGCGGTGGGTAATGGGTAACTCGCCGCCCGTCCGCCTACTATAGGCGACAGGCCGCGTCGACGGCGCGTTCGTGTTCCACGCGCGCTTTAAAGAAATGTCAGCACACTGAGGGGCCCCTGAAGAGGGGGCCTAGTTTGTCGGGGTTGCGGGACTGTTCGAAAGGGTTACCGCGGCCTTGGTGTTACAGGCTCAAGAAGGAACATGGATGGTTTTTAGTCAGTAAAAATCTGACACACCCTTCCGCTTCTCCCACAGCGCAAGACGGTCATTTGATGATTTTCCATCCGAAAAAAAAAAGGATTAATGATGTTTACTCAGAAGCCACTAAAAGAAAACACTGTAAGTTTTTGGTTCCAACGCTTCGTTTTGGAAATTATAACCCCAGATCACACCTCGTGGACGGCCGGAGGCCCTAGTTGTCAATGAGTAATTAAATGCGATCGTGGAAGCGGGTCCATCTCAAACCACGTCAGAGTTGGCTGCAGGCTTTGGTGTGAATGATACAACCATATTGGATCATTTAAGACAAATTATAAATGTGAAGGGTGTATAGGGATCCTACCAAGACCCAAGGATCGCAAGCAAACCTCACCTGCAAGTGGTGCCCTTGCCGATCAACGGACGAGGCTCTGGCGAACATAACAGTGCCCAGTAAGCGGCAATAGGCTCCCCACGTATTATGTGGGACCAACTTTATAATTGGCGAAGTGTGGGCGTATAATATGCTTCTGCCTACCCCTTCGGGGAAACAGGCAAATTAATTTATTTATTTAAATGGGTACCAACAAGTTCATATGCATACTTTAACACTTAGTAAAGATATACGTTCCGGACTCACATGAGAACCGATAACAGGCGTACACAACATTGTCGATACAGAGCACACATTAATTTACACCAAATAAAAATAACAGAATCAATTAAAATAAATGAGATGTGACGAGAGTGAAAATTATACATTAAACTCAAAGGAATTGATAACAATTTATATAAAACAAATAATAATAACATAAAAAAATATACACATAATTGTTCCAGCAGCAGCAGTAGGCGTGAATGTATGTATAAATGTGAAAAAGCTTGAAATATCGGTACCACAGGAATAAGGTGAAGCAAACATGCATCGACTGCTGCGTCACACTACTCAACTCTCACAATAAGAAGGGAATTTTGAGTCATATCAGTACTTGTGATGAAAAATAGTATGTGTATATAGTGCAGTCCTAGAATAACACATAGGATTTTTTATTTCCATATTCCCATAGGAACGGAACGGAATAAATAATATTGTTCAACCTGCCCTGCCCGTTAAGGGTTTATAAAAATGTTACTTATAATGGCCATACGAATTAACTTAACGGAATTTTAATTTTGGAAAATTCCATGCATGTCTTTATTCGACCTACATTTAGAAATTCGGTCTGCAGCTAATTACCTCCTCTCCTTCAGAACATGTACATTGCTCACATTCCTATATCGAGTTATATTTGATGGTTTATTATATATCCATGAACATTTATACTTGTTCTAGTACTTAAACTAGGTCATTAGTAGAATATCTCGGCGTCCTACTCGACAGCAAATGGGACTTCAAAGCTCACCTCCGGCACATAGGATCGAGGTTGGTAAGCAAGGCGTAAGCTCTATCTCGCCTGCTACCCAATCTCAGGGGAAGTGGCAACAGTTGACGTCGTCTTTACGTGGGGGTGGTGCGATCGAAAGCCTTGTATGGGGCTCCAATTTGGGCGAGCTCCATATCGGGTCACCAGCGACAGATCCTGCAGCAGTCGCAGAGGGTCATGGCGACTTGTGTCGTTAGGGGGTATCGCACCATATCTTATGAAGCGCTCGCCGGGTCCCAGCCGTGGTTCTCTCGGCGGTGTTCTGGCGTGGCGCGCAATCCCAGAGCCAGGGTCTCCGCCCCGCACCGGACACTGTGATGTGGTGGCGTAGAGACGCTCAGAGGCAGGCTCTGGGCGCATGGCAAGTTTCGTGCCGAAGGTTCGAGGCGCCGTATTCTCGAGGCGGTCGGGCCCATCTTAGAGCGATGGGTCGGCCGTCGGTTTGGGTCGATGACCTTGCGACTCACAACGGGCAGAAGACCGAAAAGATTGGCGCTCGTTGGGAGAGGCCTATGTTCAGCAGTAAACGGCAATTGATCGATTATTATGTTTAGCGATTATTTAGATTTTAAGTAACATATGTGTAGATGGTGATAGATAGATAAACGGAGGGATACTATATCAAAAGTGTTTTTTTTTGCAATTTGCTATAGTGGAACTAGAAGAAAATAATATAATTAAATATGAACAACATAATTATATTCCTTTATTTCCATCCTTTATTATTCCTATATTATGTTGGTTATGGCAGAAGAAACATGAGAGTAAGATTAATGCAGTAGAGATGAGAGCACTCAGAAGTATTCTTAGTGTGAAATTGAGTGATAGGATAAGGAATGAAGTGATAAGGTTCGAAGCTGGTGTAAAATAAGATATTGTGACAAGAATTGAGAAAGGTATGCTTAGATGGTTTGGTCATGTTGAGAGGATGAATGAAAGTAGATTAACGAAAGTGATTTATGATGGACAAGTGGATGGAAGTGTTGGGAGGGGAAGACCAAGGTCTTACCTTCCATGACCAAATACAAAAAATGTTAGAGAAAGGGCAGGTCACCCTAAACCGACGGGCGTGTATGAGGAGGTTAATGAGTGTGAATGAAGCTAAAAGTGTGTGCCAAGATCGTAGCAATTGGAAGGATGTGATCTCTGCTTACCCCTACAGGAAAGAGGCGTGATATTAGGTATGTATTATTCCTTCGGGTTGGGCACAATCACAGCAATGATTCCAGATCCTTAGGTACATATAGTTGTTTGTACCAATGTTTACTTTTAGTGCCGATATTTCTTGAAAAAACATGTGAAATATTGAGAGGTGGCTAGCTAAATTTCATTTCCTTAGCCGCTTTTTACGATACCCTCATTCACCTTTTTTTCTATTACACATTAAAGCACTTACAAATAATCACCTCAAGTTAGACCTGCATATGTTAACTAGGTAAGTAACTAGAAATATCGTTGTTTAATTTAATACTTCTACTTTCATCACATTTTCCAAGTGTTCACCCCTTTATTATTATGCTATCTGAGGATTATTCTGAGTGTTTAATTTGTCACATACTTTCCTTCCACGAGTAATATTATGTGGTAAATTATTTTTACTGCCTTCGAATTGTTGGGAGGTTGAACTATACGATAATCGAAACACTACAATAGTATATTTTCTTATAAAAGTGAGCAGTTACGTCCTCTGCGTTAAAGAAACGAGAGATTATTATGATAATCTTGTTTCATTACAAAATAATTATGTTGTGTTATAGATAGACTGTTATGTTGTGTATGTTATAGTTGAAACCGTACAGGGACGTAGTAATGTCCTGTGTTCGCTTATTTGTTACGAGATTTTGTTCTTCGTAAATATTTTTTTTTCCTTTTTACTGCTCTGCGTTCTCTATCTGTAACCTCATTACCATTAAGAGTCTTGTTGACCTAATAGCCTAGATACTTTAAGTTGTATAATCTATTTAGTTCAGTGCCTGCCAACAACATACTTATTTATTTATTAAGGAACTTCAACAAAGGATACACAGTACATGCAATATTATATAAAATTGTCAGAAGATTTGTGCTCCTTCAGTTACAGGAGAACACATCATGCATACATCATCTTTTAAACATAATTTTTAAATATGTTAATTTAAACACAACAAAATACAATTCAAAATAAAGTAAACAACAAAGTAAAGCACACAAGATAAAAAATATTTTAAATTAAAATAAGGAATATTATCTTAAAATATTACAACAATACAACTACTTTATATGTTAAAGTTTCTTAATAGGCATCCTTACTATCATTTCGCTTTATTCGGATATCTGAGATTTATAGGGATCCTACCGAGACCAAAGGAGCCCAAGCCAACCTAACCTGCAAGTGGTGCACCTGTCGAGCAACGGACGAGGCTCTGGCGAACACGAAAGTAAGCGTCAATAGGCTCGCCACCTATTACGTGGGACTAATTATAATAGGCGAAGTGTGGACGTATAATATGCCTCTGCCTACCCCTTCGGGGAAACAGACCTGAATGTATCTAAGATTTGATTATATTTAAGCTAGTGGCTAATTATCTGAGAATTACTGTGTCAGAATAATTGTAACACTTTGGTAATAAAATGCTTTTCTGAATGTGCTTATTGATCGACTGAGCAGTGCCATAGAATTAGCCTAGCTAATACTTTCTGCTACCACCTCGTCAACGGAACAGCTGACATTAATACTGATGAGTTCACAGAAAGAAATCGTATAGTGAAGTTTTTCCACCAGTAAAAGGACTTAAAAATAAGTAAGTCCATTTACAGGACCTTCACAAATATAAATTGGTGATTACAAAATCAACTTTACATATTTGGGAAAACCAGTCCCTAAAGTGTAACGCATGAACCAACTATTGTCTACCCCAATCTGGGAACGTGACGACTCGAGTCATGACGCTACCACAACAGAGACATAAATATAAAGATAGACAACTCCTAATACCCAAGAACATACGTTTCTTAATTGTTTTTTCTTTTAAATAATGGCTTCGTGCGTCTAGCACATTAAGCCAGTGTCAAGTAAGTGATATATTAATAATATATAATTCATAGTAAATGAAAATGAGTGATGATAAAGATGGTAAATCAAAAAATAAAATAAGTTCTCAGTAAAGATGTGGGACTATATTGAGATCTCACATGGACTCCTTGAGGGAATATGAAAAGTGATGTTGCACTGCTTTGTCTGATTTACCAACAATTATATATTCACAAACACTGAACAGTTAATAATCCACCGTTATTACACATTAATGTTAAAAATATCACAAATTTTTGAAAATAAAACAAAATTGCAGACATGACGCTTCAATTTCCCGCCAAGAAGCAAGTTTCTTAATTGAGAGGCGTTCTTTGATGTCGGAAGCTAGGGGTCGCTGAGCCTGGAAGTAAGTAGTAAGCAACAAAGATTTCCTATGATTTGATATGAAACAGATATAGGGTATTTTCGTTCGACCAGAATTGCAACTCTCCGGTTGTTCCGGATGTTACAAAGCAAAATTTCCAGATTTGCAAGTAAGTTTCAAAACATACTGTTATCGTTTTATACTATTTCACTAGTATTGTAAAGATTATCACAAACGAAAATATATTATATTATGAGATCAGAGCCTAGCCTGAGCCAATCTCACTGAAAGTGGTGCACTGCCTATTAACAGACAAGCTTCTGGCAAACGTAAAAGTTTCTAGTAAGCGGCAATAGGTTCGCAACCTATTATGTAGGATCAAAAACTTTATGAGCTAAATTTGGGCGCATAAAATGTCTGCCTACCTTCTCGGGGATCTTTTCGTAATAGTATATAATTATGTAAGCGTGTATACAAATTCGAGATTTATTAAAATTAGCACGTTGTAACTAGAGCATTCGTATACACAGTAGGAAACATTTTTTCATAATGGAAATTGTATTAAAAAGTATACGTTAAAAGGTAAGTTTTCAATTTTACACATGGAGTTTAACCACTGTAACTACTGAAACGCTGGAGATATCGTTACACTAGGACCGTCGAAAACCGAAGTTAAACAAAGTTTACAGAGGTCGGTCCTTGGATGGGTGACTGTTTATTCGACATTTGATATCGAGTGCTTTCGTGCCTCGGAAGTAACAAAGTCATTGATCATAATTATGACTAATTCCCCGGTTGGAGTCATCGACAGACTGACAAATCTTGAGAAAAAACCACAACAGACAGATTAATTCACAAACCTTGACAAATTCTGACAATTATTATATGATTATGCTTATGTGCTTATTCGCGTCTTTATTTTATTTGGTATTCCATCGACAGCTTACTATTAGGCAGGATGTAATCATTATAATGTGTCACATTTAAAAAAAATATACTTTCATGTCTCTTTAAAAAAATATTGTGTATCCATTTTGTTTGTCTAATTTGTCTTGTTATCTTTAAGACAATAAAGTATTTTCTATTTATCATATTAGGTCGGGGAAAAAGTCTTTTCGCATAACGTAGGTACAAACTTATTATAAAATTTTTTTGACTGTACTATTTGTGTCTGGCTGGTTTTGGTAACATTAAAAAGGTTCCATTATAAAGAAAAGAAAAAAAATAAAAAAAAGTTGTTTCCCGCTATTTTTCATTTGTTTTTCTCTCCGTAAAAATGAGTGAATCTAATGAAGAAATTCGATACATTTTAAAATTTTATTATAAAAAAGGCAAAAATGCAACTCAAGCAGTGAAAAAAATTTGTGATGTTTATGGACCTGATGCAGTGTCAGTAAGAGTAGCACAAATTTGGTTCAAACGTTTTCAGTCCGGAAATTTTGATGTTAAAGATGCACCTCGCTCTGGTCGCCCTGTTACGAATAAAATGGACGCCATTTTTGAAAGAGTGGAGCAAGATCGGCATATTAGTAGTTACGATGTAGCTGAAGAACTGGGAATTGACCACAAAACAGTTTTGACCCATTTGAAGAAAGCTGGTTATACAAAAAAGCTCGATATTTGGGTGCCACACGAGCTCACTCAAAGAAACTTAATGAACCGTGTACTCATTTGCGATTCATTATTGAGACGTAATGAAACCGAGCCGTTTTTGAAGAGATTGATAACTGGCGATGAAAAGTGAATCACGTACGACAAGAACGTGCGAAAAAGGTCGTGGTCGAAAGTTGGCCAGGCTTCACAGACTGTGGCCAAACCTGGCCTAACACGAAATAAGGTGATGCTGTGTGTATAGTGGGATTGGAAGGGCATTGTTTATTATGAGCTTTTACCGCCCGGCAAAACCATCGATTCTGATCTTTACTGCCAGCAACTAATGAGATTGTAGGAAGCAGTCGAGAGAAAACGGCCGGAATTGATCAACAGGAAGGGTGTGGTCTTTCATCACGATAACGCTAGACCACACACATCTTTAGCCACTCAGCAAAAATTAAGAGAGTTCGACTGGGAGGTCCTAGTGCATCCACCATATAGCCCTGACCTTGCGCCTTCAGATTTTCACCTGTTTCGGTCTCTGTAGAATTCTTTAGGTTCTGTAAGGTTGACCTCAAGAGAGGACTGCCAAAACTATTTGTCCCGTTTTTTTTATCAGAAGTCCCAAAGTTTCTACAGTAACGGGATAATGTCTCTGCCCACAAAATGGCAGAAAGTTATTCAACAAAACGGTACATATATATTGTAAATAAATGTAGGTAAATAAACTTTGAAAAAAATGTCTTGACTTTTCATACAAAAATACGAAAAGACTTTTTCCCCAACCTATTATATAGTCGTTGTTTCGTAAACTAGACACTCTTTACTGAGAATGTAGAAAATGCAGAACGAAGTGAAAGTAAATTGGATTTACTGAAATTTAATTCATCTCTTCACTTCATATATTAGTGTAGTAAATAATTTACATAACATAGAACCAGTATCAATATTACAAATAAAGGTTGATAAATATTCAATTACTTTTTAGAGCAGACAGACAGTATTACCCTTTTTGATATTTTAGTTACTCTTTCATCCATAGGTAGGTCAAAAAAGGCTTTCACCTACCTATGATGGTTTGATTGATTGGCTGAACATATTAATTGGACATATAGATAAAACAGATGGACAATATTAAACTGTCAAAAGATCATGCGACTGCCACAAATTATAAAAACGATGCTATTATGCCAAAGCATAAATACTTTAACTGTTCAGTTGGTTAGGTATAATTTATATATTATTATACAAATGAGTTAAAAAGCCGAAATTTCTGACCAATCGTGTAAACATGTGAGCCAAAGCACGCACACACGTGCAATTTATTAGGTACAGCTAATGTTATTTTAACTTTAGAACGTGTTATTGTAATTGTCGCAGGTAGTTCGCAGCTTTTGCTTAACGAAACGAGTAGGCCCATTGTGTCGATTTTTTTGATATTACTAAAACTGATTCTCCGAGAAATATTTAATGCCCTTTTAAGTTATCATATTCAGTTCTGTTAAATGAGGTACCTGTCGTAACAGTTTTTTTTTTGTTTTACATCGGTAAAAAAATGCATTTACGCACTGTCTTCCGGCCAAAGTCCCCTCAGTCCCCGAGAGAGGTGTGTGGGACTCGCCACCGGCAGACACGACCGCCAGCAGTAATACGCACTAAAAATCCGAAGACGCCCGCTGCTTGTTGAGAAAGAGGCGGGGGCCCATACCTAGGTTGCAGCTCTGACACCCCGCATACGGCCAACGTCCCCGAGATATCACCGGGAGGACCTCCTCGGACAGACGCCGTGGACACGCCCCTACCACCTCTTTGTTCGACCATAGCATGTGGTCCTGCCAATCAACGGACGCGGCTCTGGCAAACATAAAATTTACCAGTTAGCGGCAAAAAGGTCGCTGACGTGTGTGGTGATGCGTGGGATTAAATTTATGATTGGCGTAATGTGGGCGTTGCTTTCCCCATTGGGGAATCAGGCGTGAGTTTATATATAAACGCAAATTAATAAATAAAGTTTCAATTGTATACAAATTTATAAGCAAACAAGTTCATCAAGCGGTAAAAACATTTGCCACCACCTACCAGAGCGTCATTCAAAAGAAGAAAGTTAATCCACTGAGTAATGAGACGTTTGCTGACAGACACTGGCTATTTCAATACGACGGGTGGTTTAACTTGAAGCTGACATCAGCGCATAAAGCAAAACCCATCGCTGTTTAAACGTAATCCACGTTTTGATCGCCTTTGAAGATTCACCAGTTGCTAGTCCTAATCTTAATCTTGCGAAATCGTTTACAGGAGAAGGTCTGCTTAAAACTTCATTGTTATTACTTAAAACACCAGTAGTTTCCTTTGGATGGAATTAATTTTAATATACTTATTAATTATATGAAATATGTTCGTTATATTTTAATATATTTAATATATAATATAGTAAGTAATTATGTTTTCACGACCGATATTGCGTGGTGGGGCGTATACCCGCTTCTCACTCCTAAGGTAGTGGGTTCGATTCCTACTCAGAACAACAACAAACAAACAAATAATAAAGATATCTAAATATAAAATAAAGCATAAATTAAAATATGATAGTCCTAGAGTACTTATATATGAAAATGAAATAGAAATGATTGGTTCTTTTCAATTTGAACATTCATAAAATGTTATACAGTTTAACTTCCAGTAAGTATTTAGGAGCAATTAATTTATTTTTAAATTATCTTCACTCTTAGATCTTTCTTCAATACTTAATTTGTTTTGTTTAACTGAATAATAATATATGTCGCACGCAGAGCCGCCCTCCTCTCTCAAACCAAGATAAGAGAGATTAACCATTTTGACGACCGATATGGCATGGAAGTCAATATATCTGCACTTCACTCCAGAGATTGTGGGTTCGATTCCCACAAATCGTATTGTGCATGAACATGAATATATGTTCTGGTCTGGGTGTTTTCCTATATATATTAAGTATATATTTACAAAAAAAAATATTTAAGTATGTTTATCCGTTCTTCAGTATCCATAAAATAAGTGATACTTATGGAACTAAATAATTGGTGTGATTGTAAGAGTTTACTTTTTTATTTATTTATTCATTAACGTAATATTAGTTCGGGGAAAAAGTCTTTTCGCATAACGTAGGCATAAACTTATTATAAAATTTTTTTGACTGTACTATTTGTGTCTGGCTGGTTTTGGTAACATTAAAAAGGTTCCATTATAAAGAAAAGAAAAAAATAAAAAAAAGTTGTTTCCCGCTATTTTTCATTTGTTTTTCTCTCCGTAAAAATGAGTGAATCTAATGAAGAAATTCGATACATTTTAAAATTGTATTATAAAAAAGGCAAAAATGCAACTCAAGCAGTGAAAAAAATTTGTGATGTTTATGGACCTGATGCAGTGTCAGTAAGAGCAGCACAAATTTGGTTCAAACGTTTTCAGTCCGGAAATTTTGATGTTAAAGATGCACCTCGCTCTGGTCGCCCTGTTAAGAATAAAATGGACGCCATTTTTGAAAGAGTGGAGCAAGATCGGCATATTAGTAGTTACGATGTAGCTGAAGAACTGGGAATTGACCACAAAACAGTTTTGACCCATTTGAAGAAAGCTGGTTATACAAAAAAGCTCGATATTTGGGTGCCACACGAGCTCACTCAAAGAAACTTAATGAACCGTGTACTCATTTGCGATTCATTATTGAGACGTAATGAAACCGAGCCGTTTTTGAAGAGATTGATAACTGGCGATGAAAAGTGGATCACGTACGACAAGAACGTGCGAAAAAGGTCGTGGTCGAAAGTTGGCCAGGCTTCACAGACTGTGGCCAAACCTGGCCTAACACGAAATAAGGTGATGCTGTGTGTATGGTGGGATTGGAAGGGCATTGTTTATTATGAGCTTTTACCGCCCGGCAAAACCATCGATTCTGATCTTTACTGCCAGCAACTGATGAGATTAAAGGAAGCAGTCGAGAGAAAACGGCCGGAATTGATCAACAGGAAGGGTGTGGTCTTCCATCACGATAACGCTAGACCACACACATCTTTAGCCACTCAGCAAAAATTAAGAGAGTTCGACTGGGAGGTCCTAGTGCATCCACCATATAGCCCTGACCTTGCGCCTTCAGATTTACACCTGTTTCGGTCTCTGCAGAATTCTTTAGGTTCTGTAAGGTTGACCTCAAGAGAGGACTGCCAAAACTATTTGTCCCGTTTTTTTGATCAGAAGTCCCAAAGTTTCTACAGTAACGGGATTATGTCTCTGCCCACAAAATGGCAGAAAGTTATTCAACAAAACGGTACATATATATTGTAAATAAATGTAAATAAACTTTGAAAAAAATGTCTTGACTTTTCATACAAAAATACGAAAAGACTTTTTCCCCAACGTATTACTTCACCACAATGCGTCATCGTGCGGATTGTTGACTGTAAACCAGTAAAGCAATTCTAAAAGTGCACTATTTACATTGTCATAACCATTATTGTTTCTGTCAGTTTTCAATATTTATGATTTGTGTCCGCCTTAAACTTCGTTTCTGTTAAAATCCGTTTTAAACTTTCTATTAATAAAGAAAGATAGATCATTTAAGTACACCAGAAACAAAAAAGAACCTAGTATTGAGCCTTGACGAACTCCCATCTGTATACAAGAATCAGATGATTTAGCTCCATTAAAATTTAATTTTTGAAATCTAGATGTGATATATGAAACTATCAACTCCTAAACCAGATTACATACTCAAAAATCAGAAATTAAGCTTAAGAATAAGGGTACTGTGGTCAATGCACTCAAAAGCCTTCGATAAGTCACAAAACACTCCTATGTCGTTTTGCGACCTCTCCCAGGCATCATAAATATGCTGTAGTAACGCAGCACTTGCATCAGCTGTAAAATGACCCCTCATAAATCCATATTGATGACTGCAAAAGTTCATTCACTGTAAAACTGAAATTGGTCTATAGTTTCTTTCTCGAGCCAGCCTTAAACAGAGGTATGACTTTACTAGGTGTCATCAGATCGGAGAAAGTCCCTTTATAGACACACTTGTTAAATAAAGTGTTTTTTTTAGCCTGCATCCTGCTGTAAAGCCTAGTAGATTGTAGTTTTATAATTTTTACTGACCTACCTATTGTAATACTAACATTAGCAAATAAGAATAATTGTTACTAACACTATGGGCTCTGCCAGAAATAAAAAATATTATTATTATTAAATAATTCTGCTAAATAAGGAGCAATGGAACCGAAAATGGTCTTAATAACTTTTACAGATATATCCTATAGATCGCCAGTATTTTTTAACATAATAGATGCAAAAGTTTTAATAATGTCGAATTGTGTAATATGTAATAAGGCAAGGATTTCTTAAGCACAGCTAAGGCAGTGGACAGTGAAGATTTAAACTCAGAAGTCGTCAGTGCGGTCATTTATATATACTAGTACATAGTCCTCCTTTACTATTATTGTATTACTTAAACCACAAATACACTCAAGACAACAAGCATGCATGCAAGTGAGGCAAGTGACTCAAGTCAGAAAGCATGCTGGAAGTCAACGAGCATGTTTACTTAATTGCATGTAAGCACAAAAAATACTAGTTTGTTCAGCTGTCCTAAAAGTAATACTTCCAACTGATGATAAAACATAATTATTAGCTTAATTTAATTCCGTGTCCATCTCGATTCACCTGCAACGACTACCCGCCGTCATGACCAAATCGGGAAAGAGGCGGCTCTCTGCCTCTACGTTTGTCGATACATGCTAAATTTGCTTTGACGACCGATATGGCGAATAGGCTCTCCATCTTGGGTTTGCTTCCCACACGGGACAAATCTTAATGTACATATACAGGAATATTTGCTCTGATATAATTGTCTGACGGAATGCTGAACATTGCTAAGTTACACTAACTGCTCACTAAGTCTCTCTGTGATGAAGTGGCACTCGTTTTTTTTTAGTACATACAAAAAGCCTTTTTCCTGACTCTCTACCAAGGGGTAGGCAGAGAAATATTATACGCCCACATTTTGCTAGTTATTTTTGGTCCCACGTTATATCGGGCGAATCTGTTGCCGGCAACTTTCAGATTTGCCAGAGACTCGTCCGATGATCGGCACGTTCATCACTAGCAGGTGAGGTTGGCTTGGGCTCCTAAGGGCTTGATACATCACTTAATTTAGAAAGTATCAAAAATGGCATAATGAAAATGCTGGATAAATTTCGGATAACATATTTTATTAGATTTATTGAAACAATGTTCTTTTAATTATGGTTTAACAAATGTTATATATGATTTCAGACATGTAATGTTACCTTTTTTTGAAGTCATGCGTACATATGAATAATAAGTTCCATAGAAATAAGACGGTCCAACATAAGAATTTGCCGACTTTAAAATATTCACTTCTGTCTGGAAGCGGCCCTAAAAAATTATAAGCTTATAGTTTTGCATTAAATAACAATACTTGCTAAGTGTGGTTCAAGATACATGTTTTCTGAGAACTCATAGTGTACTTTTCATCTCTTTCGCAACAGTTCTTTTGCCATATTATTTCTTCGCAATGCATAATGTTCTTTTTATTTTTTTTTTATTTGTAGCAAAGTTAAAGGAAACTTAGGAACAGAAATTTAAGAGTGATGAGACAAATTTATATATACATACATAATATCACACCTGTTTCCCCGAAAGGGTTGCTAGAGGCACACTATAAGTTCAAGTTTTGACAGTTATATTATTGGTCCCACGGGGCACCATCGGTGGTGAGCCAATTGCAGCTTATCGGGATCTTGTATATTTGCTAGAGCCTCGTCCAATGAACGTCAGGTGCATCACTTCGAGGTGAGCATGGGTTTCGGGTCATGGGTCACGCCCAATACACGAGAACTATATTTTTACATCACATACACCCCTCAGTTGAGAACGGAGTTGTGCTCCACAGGATCATCCACCGGGCAAATAAAAAATCATTGTCATCTCGCTATAATTAGCATAGTTTTGCCACCAAATCAATGCCATCTTACTTTCATCAGCACAAATTTTTCAGCAAAATGCTTCTTCCTTACTTCCTACTGATAACAATATCATGAAGTGTTAGGATCTCTGAATAAATTGTTATTATTTTCTACATACCTTCTTCGCAGAACAGCCATTTGTACCCAGGAGAGCATTGAGCGTGGCACTGTAAGCAAAATGCTCGCACGGGTTACGAATATGTCTGCTCACAAGATAGTGTGTTTTATTTTGGTTCATTCTATAAGCGTTAACTTTGATCTAAAACAAATGGAATATTGTTATATTGATTTCGTATAAAAGTATTTGGATGTTGGTGCGGACGCCAGTCAGGACGCAGTTCAAAATTCGGTTCCTCTATTTTTCAAATTCATAGATACTCTTGTCTATGCGACGCCTGTAGTTCTGTAAGAAGCGTTCCTTAGTACACATTTTATTGTTGGTCCCACGTAATATATGGCGAGCGCAAATCCCGAGCTTACCTGAAACTTTTATGTTCGCCAGAGTCTCGTATGTTGATCGGCAGGTTCATCATTTGCAGGTGAGGCTAGCTCTGGGTACTACAACACTAAATTTAGATATCTGTCACCTTACGCCCATATACTACATTTAGGGGTACATACAACTCGATAAAGCTAAAGATATAGAAAACGGCTATGAGTTTAGGAGGACTGATGCATTCGAAACGTGATTCTGGAAGCGAATTTTAAGAATTCCATGGACTGCTAAACGCACCAATATATGAATCCTATAATAACTCCACATTTAGACCCGATCGTCTACTATGTGCTTCCAGCGCATACTTATATAATTAGAACACACATTGAAAAGTGGCGAAGAAATTGTTAAAAAACCTTCTTGTTGTTGGGAACGCTGACGGCATGCGATCACGAGGTCGTCTATATTGTCACCAACAAGATAGACCGATCAAGTGAAGACGCTAGATAAGAACTGAAGAAGGCAAATAGTCCGATCCCTGGATGAACCCTAAGCCTTCCACGATCCTCATTATATGACGGACCGACCACAGAGAGAGAATTGGCTATAAGTATTATGTCTTTGGAAGAGTATACTTGCAGAGGACGCCTATTATCAATTCATAAATATTTTTTTTGGTTTAATTACTTACTTCATCAATATTCGCGTCGACTAAGAAATTTATAGTGAGATTAAGCTTCGGTGCTGGTGTGTCCCGTTTATTCAGTTGTATTGTTGTGATTGCTGCGTCTACAGATTTCGTTCCCTTACAAATGATGAAATCTACATCCGTCAGGCGATATGGGCCCTAATAAATGGTAATCAAGTTAAATTTTATAAATAAAATTATACAACAGTTGTAGTTTCGGCCGAGAGTTGTGACAATGTATACAATGATTTAAATGAAAATGCCAGTATAGGTGGTCTTATTGCTAGAAGCTATATCTTCCTTATATACGACGCAGAAGAGAGAAAATAAAACAATTAGCAGAGCTTATAAACTTTACACTAAATGTGATGTGAAATTGAGTGATAGGATTAGGAATGAAGTGAAAATGCTAGTGTAAAGGAAGATAGGTTGACAACAATTGAGAAAGGTATGTTTGGATGCTTTGATCATGTTGATAGTATGAATGTCAGTCCTTGACTAATGTAGTTATTAACAAGCACAATTTATAGTATACCCAATTTTGGTTTCAATTAAAAATATTTGTATTTGTAATGAAAGAAGACTAACGATGGTTAATGACTGATTTATTAATGACGATTGAATGGAAATGTTGAGAGTCCAAAACCAAATAAGACCTTCCATGATTAAATCAAAAGGATTTGGAGAAGTGACAGGTCAAAAGTACCCTTAAGCCCGTCGAGGGCGTGTATGAGAATTAAAATAAAATAAAATATACTTAATTCTCTTTAGGATCAACAGGATTTTCATCAACAGAATCGAATCCAAATCGATCAGATTCTTTTTTTAAATAATTGGAGATATGAGCGGTATTATAATAAAGAAATTGAACTAAATGAAGTCATAATTTGTTTAGATTTATCTGTCTGTTGTGGTTTTTTCTGAAAATTTGTCAGTCTGTCGATTACTCTTGTTGGGGGGATCTGTCAGTCCGCCTTTCGTGATTCTAAAAGGCAACGAGATTAAAAGAAATGCCTCAAGAAACTTATCTCGTCTTTATTCAAATTATGTGTTGCTGTTATTTTTAATATCTAAAGTCTAATATCAAATAACATCTAATATCTAAGGAGCATATCTTAACTAATATCTTAAGAAAGCAGCAATGTATGTCCCTATCAGGCCTTGTCGAGCCTTGTCGTTCATAAAATCTTACACACTATATTAAGCCTTCTGGCACAATTTACACTTTATGTAGTTGTTAAATTTGTTTATAGATAAATTTGCCACAAAATCTGGAAGCATATTGTACATGCGAATACTATTCCCCGCAAAAGATTTTGTGACTTTATGGATCCTTAATTGGGCATAGCCAGTTTATTATTATTTCTTAAGTTAAAATTATGGCTATCACTATTTTTACATAATTTACTTTGATTTTATGAGTATTGAGTATGCAGTACGTTTTCATAAATGTACTGGGAATACATACATTGTCATTATGCCTATCTCCTTAAACTAATGCCTCAATGAGTCGCGAGATCATATACTATATAGCACGAACAGCACTTTTTAGCAGCACAAACATACATTCAAAGGTTAATGAGTGTGAATAAAGTTAAAATTGTGTGCCATGGGCTTCCTTTAGTTGCTACTCAGCAATGGTAGCCCTATGGGAAAGTGGCGTGACATTATATATGTGTTATAAATTTGTATGCACTTACATAGTTATCAATTAAAGGTGACTTTTTAGTATCCTGAAAGCTATAGACTCCATTAAAATGAATGACAAATAAAGAAAAAAGTAGGATTGCCGTTGAATACATGTTGAAGTGTAAAAGCACACTGATTACAAAATGACACTTATTATAAAACCAGATTATATTGTACATTACGTACAATTAGATTATAGCATTTGGAATAGAGATAACACTTACAAAGCGTTATTTTTTGGTATGATTGTACCAAATTGTAATAATTAAATCGTAATTTGTATGTACAGTTGCGGCGATTCATAATAGTACTTTGAAAGAGTTTAATGTCTAAATGTAACGAAATCGTCGTTTCTGCCCTTTCAAGGCTACACAAGTACAATCAAATAACAATTCTAATATGGCACAATTTCAAAATTTCTGAGATGTATTTTAACTCTCTTATAATTGTCAAATTAAATATCCATTATATTAATAACACCATATATATAGATCTAATGTAAATTCATAATTGAATGTTAGAATAACAATTTTATTTCCTTACATCACATATCGCATGCTTAATGGAATAGTGACTTAACCCCAAAAAGATGATTTTTGGGACATTACAAAAGAAGATATTCCAAAGAATACTTGTCCTACTTGTAAGCGCATTAAATTGATACTGATTTATTCATTAGTAATTCTGCTTGTGTTTTAAACGTTTGATTAACATTTATTCGATCTCAGTAAGAAATAGAAAGACTGTATAAGTACGTTACTCAAACATGACCTATTTATTAATGGGTCGATGTTCCTTTAAGCATGCGATATGTTGACGTCTGATATAGCATAGAGATCCGTACAGGCACTCTGCTCCCAAGTAACAAATCTTTGTTTGTGTGGGATGCACTATATGCAAGACCAAAATTTTATTCTGATCTGGGTTTTTCAAAACTTACTGTTATCGTTTTATACTATTTTGCTTGTTTTTTTATAGATTATCACAAACGAAAATATATTGTATTAAGAGATCATATCAATATCTTCGGAGCCTAGCCTAAGCCAATCTCACCTGAAAGTGGTGTACGTGCTCGAATGTAAATTCATCATAAGGGTGACACTTAAAGATACGTGAGTGCAACACATATTGAGTCGATCGCTTCTTACCAGACTCGAAAATTGATAAAACTTCTCACGTATGAGCCCATTTTAATTTGCTTGCACGGATGGACTATTAAAAATAATGTTGTTTGTTACTGTTTCGTGATCTCACCTATTCAGCTCCAACGAATGACCTGCGCTGATTATAGCTCTGTGCTGAGTTGGTTTTTTGTGACGTAGATAGGTACAACTCTTATTTGTTTTTAGGATATCGGAAATAAGAGCTGTGTGTATAGGGATCTCACAAATACATCAGGAACCCGAACGACCCCACCAGCGGTGGTGCACCTGCCGATTGACGAACGAGGCTCTGGCAAACATAAAAGTTCCCAGTAAGCGGCAATAGGCTCGCAACCTATTACGTGGGATCAAAAATATAATGAGCTAAGAGGGTGGTCATGGGGGTTATGACCCCCCTTGGGCTGATTCAAGGACTTAGACATTTATATTTTTGTCACCATACAAATTTTATGTAACAGCCGTCAATATCGACGACAATATCTTTCTAACTATAATGTAATGTGTCTATAAGTGTATATTTATCAGAGTTATAACTTTTATGAGCGTTATATTTTAATTTTGTATATTTTATGAATTGGTTTTGAATACCAGATTTATGAAATGTATGGACGGATGGCAGTGCACGGAAAAATCGCGATTGGTTTTTGTTGCACTGTTTTTATTTCATCTTAATTCCAAATTGTACATAAATATTACAAAAAAAAATGAAAAAACACTTAAAAACAGTAATCCATTCAAAAAGGATATAAAACATAAATAAAATGAAAAGAGTTACTAATAAAACAAAATTAATGTGGCAAATAGTAAGAGAAAGAACTATTAAATCGAATAAAAAAATAAGAAAAAACTTATCACTTAACTACGACATTAAAAATATAGAGACGCCTTGTTAAATTGCCTAAGCCTTAAACAATTTTTTTGAAACTGTCGGAGCAAACGATGAAGTTAGGGTGTGCAAGGGCGGCTTGTTATTTCGTTTACTCCCAATACAATGTTCGTGAAGCCAGTTGATAAAAGTGAAATTAAAAATACAATCAAACAATTAAAAAATAAAACTAGTTTTGGAGTCGACGAACTACCACCGACTCTTAAAAAATTCTGCCAAGAAGAGCTAACGCCGCTAACGGATCTTATCAATCGGTCTTTTGATGAAGGTATTTTTCCGGACTTATTAAAAATTTCAATAATCAAACCAATCCCAAAAAAAGCCAATGCCTACGATCCTAGTCAATTTCGGCCCATAGCCCTGTTGCCTACTTTTGCAAGGGTCTTTGAAATGATCATGGCTACTCGCGCTAATTCATTTTGCAAGAAATATAATATATATGACCAAAATCAATACGGCTTTTGTAAGAACCGATCGACATCCTATGCTGTTTTTTCTTTCACTCGCGAAATATTAGATATATTGAATAAGCGTGAATATGCGGTAGCTTTAATGCTCGACATGAGCAAAGCTTACGATAGAGTTACAGACAAGGTCCTTCTTGATAAGTTATATGGAGTAGGGGTTAGGGGTGTTTTGAACAGCTAGTAGAAATTGATAATTATAACACATCAAATTTGACTCATATAAATGTGCGCTCCCAGAAGGCAGTGTCGCAGGGCTCAAGTCCACAGGGAAGTGTACTTGGTTGCATCTTATTCTTAATATACATTAATGACCTTCCAAAAAGTATTAAGAGTAAAGCTATATTGTATGCTGATGACGTATCATTAATTTTTTCCTGCTAAACAAGCGAAGATTTAATTGGTCAGTTAAAAAGCACACTGCATGCTGTCTTTGTTTGGCTAGATGACCACAATCTATAAATTTATGCTATTAGGTGTTTTTGCTATTATTGTAGTGCCCTTCCAGGGTTCATGAGTCGGATAATTTTATGTAAACATCTTAATAACCGCATGAATCAATAAATATATGAATATGAATGAATTATTTTAATTAAAAAAATATGAAAAATGTTGTTGAGAATTCATTACTTACAAGAAATAGTAAATAATCAGTTTCTCATTACTCTAGTTCGTTTTAACTTAAATGTTAGTATTGTTATTTTATTGCTTGTAAGCATTATCCACAATAACATCAGAAGTACCTACTTACTGAAAGGCTGCTTCGTGACTTAAATACTCGTGCCTATTTATATATTTTTTTGCAGGAGGGAGATTGAAGAGCATTAAAGCTTAGTAACATAACCTAAATATATGTATTTTTGTCTAATTCTATTTTGTTTGTTGGAAACCCTTATCGTCCCACTTCTTCACTTTTGCGGAGTTTTGCGTCATACTACCCCTCGACATACCTTTAGCTGTTATGACAAAAATATCAATTTTTGCTTTTATTTCTCTCTATTTCTTGATTATGATACCGCCCATATCTCTTTCAGCATTATTAAAAAAGGGAACCGTATTGTTTAGTTTCTAAGACAGCGCTCCATCGTCTGAGCGGATTGCAGAACATTGCCAAATTGCACTAACTTCTCAGTAACTCCCTATGTGATAAAGTGGCAATTAGTACAGTCATTTGGTCGAAAAAATAGAGATTAACTGGAAAGTTTTCCGGGAGTTTTAAAAATTGGTAATTTGATAGATTTTGACGTGCTCTTTCCGAATTTTAACTTTGCCATCTGGTATCTTTGCCGCTCGCGCCACCATATTTCAAAAATAGCGCCTAAAATCAGTTTTTTGATAATAACTCCTTTCTGACGCATTTTATACAAAATAATAGTAGAAAAAATTTCTTACAATTTATGTCATAACCTTTTTTTTTCCTAAAACCAATAGTTTCGGCGTACGAGAGAAAGGCAGGGCTAAAGTGCTCCGTTGTGTGCACGAACTGTGGTGGTTCTTGTGATAATTCGCAATTTCCATCACAAGATAGCAGTGAAGATGAAGAAACGGACAATATTCTCGAGCAAATAAACGACGAAATCGAGAACGAAGAGGACCGCAATGAAACTGATGAACCCATCGCCGATGATGCAGAAAAAACATCCATCTTTGATATTCCAATCAGTGGTGAAGATGATGAGAACACAACCCCTGGTCCGTCAACAAGAATGAAGCGACGGAGATTGAACTAAATTTTGAAATAGTGAGTCAGATGTGGATTAGGCCTACTGGGGATACCACGATAAAAAACGTGCCGCTTTCTCTACCTCATGGTGGTATCATATGGAAATGAGTATTTCTGCCGAAACGTGTGTTGAACTACACTTTACGGCGCTCGTACGCCGAAAATATTGGTTTAAGGAAAAAAAAGGTTATAACATAAATTGTTGGAAACTTTTTCTACAATTATTTTGTATAGACATGTTTTTCTTGTAAAATGCGTCGGAAAGGAGTTATTATCAAAAAACTGCTTTTAGGCGCCATTTTTTGCAATATGGTGGCGCGAGCGGCAAAGATTCGAGGTGGCAAAGGAAAAATTCGGTAAGAGCACGTCAAAATCTATAAAATTACCAATTTTTAAAACTCCTGGAAAACTTTCCAAGTAAAAATACCAAATGACTGTACTAAATCGCCAAAAAATAATTTAAAAATGTCAAAATATTTATTTAAGTTTGGCTCAAAAGAGCTCTTATGAACGTCAAAACTTAAAAACTAGCGCGCCTATTCACTAATAGTAAAATAACGGGCAAGAAAATCGTCAAGGTTAGTTTTCCCGCCAGTTACAAGAAAATATACTTACTTAGTAGTAAAACAATTTGACAAGTTTCAAAAACCTGTGTTTTGCAGTCACAAGATTTAAAATAAAAGAAGGAAATAACTGTTTTTTAAGTTATACGAGCATGATTACGAATAAACATAGTAGACATGAGCAGACCAGGTCCCACTGGCGGCACCCGTTCACGAGTATGACATATGAACCAGCCATCGTTTCGCTTACCCATATTGTAGGGAACGTAATTACCCGACGCATGATGCCGCCACCCCAGAGACATTTAAGTGTGGAAGACATACTCAAGCCACAAACAAAAAGATTTATAGAAATGAAAAATAACAATAATATTATAAAAATTAAATAGCTGCAGACCACAAATCTGTTTGTCCTTTGATAGATATAATTTACAGCCATGCCGTCTTATCATCTATATAATCTTGCGTACAATAGTATGCTTTCTTAATAAATTTTTCTTTAATAGCTAATTTAAATTTGTGTAAGGGCAAATCCAAAATATCCTTCGGAATTTTATTGTAGTATTTCATACCTTGCTCCATAAAAGTCTTCCGAATTATTTGAAGTCTTACAAATAGTTTTAACAGTTTATTTTTATTTCTTGTGTAAAAGCTGTGACGTTCACTGCGTTGACATTAAATTATTAATTTCTTTTCGTACAAACAAAATACAGTTAAAGATAAACTGCGAGGTAGTAGTTAAAATACCAATTTCCCGAAACAACTCTCTAAGGAATGATCTAGACCGTAGTTTATACATAAAACGTATAGCTCGTTTCTGTAAAATGAAAATAGTCTTAATTTCAGCGGCATATCCCCACAATAAAATACCGTAGGACATCATATAGTTATTTTTATTATCTCTTGAGCCAGCCTTAAACAGAGGTATAACTTTACTAAGTTTTATCAGATCGGGGAAAGTCCCTTTATCGACGCACTTGTCAAATAATTCTGCTAGATAAGGAGCAATAGAATCCAAAATAGTCTTTTTTTTTCCATTTATTTGGATAAACTAACAGTGACAATACAATATATTATATATAGCAGCGTAACTAATACAATTGGTAGAATTGCCACCAACACCGTTTACCACATAGTAATTAACAAAAGACGTGTTGGCGAAGTAGTGCCTCTGCATATCTTGCAAAGCACTAAATTAACATCATAGTTACTATACAAGCAATACATCCGAACAATTACATTTCACTGAACACAATGTTGACAACACATACACTATCATTGTAACACATGCAAACATACACATACCTATAGATACATATTCATTTTTATACATAAAATCACACATATACAATTAAATATATATAATACAAACACACAGCACAGTTATACAATATTACAGGACACCTGATCTTACTTCATTACGCACTTGACTACCTTCTATGAATCAATGCAACACAGTGAGCACCTATCGTCTACTCACTGCGCCTCACCAACTCTTCAAGTACCATTGTTTTGAAAGTACCTGGGCTCACTGCCATCATGTCTATTGCATTAAACTGTGTATTAAATGTTGACACAATCCAGTTAATTGGTGATCTCTTACCAGCATTAGTACGGCATCGATTGGTCGCAAACAGTTGGCAGGGGTTACGGCTGTGAACCCTGGTAGGTATTTTATATCTTATCTTATTAATTATTGGAATACAGTCGTATCTATTATGGCACAAGTCATAAAGCATACACATTTCCAATTGTGTACGTCTCTGGCTAAGCGTCATTAAGTTATACCTATTAAGAATCTGTTCATACGATTGGCGGCATTTGAAACATTTATATTGCATTGTACGTAAAAACTTTTTCTGAACGCTTTCGAGAGCCTTAGTGTATTTATTATAAAAAGGATTCCAAATGGGCACAGCATACTCTAGCTGAGATCGTATTAATGCACTATATAGTTTAAGAAAAGTAGATGGTCTCTTAAACTCTCTGCCGACCCTTAACACAAAACCGCACATTTTATAACTCTTATTTATTATATTATTCACGTGTTGGTCAAGATGCAGTTTGTCATCTAGGATCACACTAAGATCTTTTATTGATTCAACTACTTCAAGAGGGTTACCATGAAAGTTGTAATTACATTTACTGACATACTTTTTTTTTGTGAATGTTATAGTTTTGCACTTATCTAATAGGTTGGGGAAAAAGTCTTTTCGTATTTTTGTATGAAAAGTCAAGACATTTTTTTCAAAGTTTATTTACATTTATTTACAATATATATGTACCGTTTTGTTGAATAACTTTCTGCCATTTTGTGGGCAGAGACATAATCCCGTTACTGTAGAAACTTTGGGACTTCTGATCAAAAAAACGGAACAAATAGTTTTGGCAGTCCTCTCTTGAGGTCAACCTTACAGAACCTAAAGAATTCTGCAGAGACCGAAACAGGTGAAAATCTGAACGCGCAAGGTCAGGGCTATATGGTGGATGCACTAGGACCTCCCAGTCGAACTCTCTTAATTTTTGCTGAGTGGCTAAAGATGTGTGTGGTCTAGCGTTATCGTGATGAAAGACCACACCCTTCCTGTTGATCAATTCCGGCCGTTTTCTCTCGACTGCTTCCTTTAATCTCATCAGTTGCTGGCAGTAAAGATCAGAATCGATGGTTTTGCCGGGCGGTAAAAGCTCATAATAAACAATGCCCTTCCAATCTCACCATACACACAGCATCACCTTATTTCGTGTTAGGCCAGGTTTGGCCACAGTCTGTGAAGCCTGGCCAACTTTCGAGCACGACCTTTTTCGCACGTTCTTGTCGTATGTGATCCACTTTTCATCGCCAGATATCAATCTCTTCAAAAACGGCTCGGTTTCATTACGTCTCAATAATGAATCGCAAATGAGTACACGGTTCATTAAGTTTCTTTGAGTGAGCTCGTGTGGCACCCAAATATCGAGCTTTTTTGTATAACCAGCTTTCTTCAAATGGGTCAAAACTGTTTTGTGGTCAATTCCCAGTTCTTCAGCTACATCTCAACTACTAATATGCCGATCTTGCTCCACTCTTTCAAAAATGGCGTCCATTTTATTCGTAACAGGGCGACCAGAGCGAGGTGCATCTTTAACATCAAAATTTCCGGACTGAAAACGTTTGAACCAAATTTGTGCTACTCTTACTGACACTGCATCAGGTCCATAAACATCACAAATTTTTTTCACTGCTTGAGTTGCATTTTTGCCTTTTTTATAATAAAATTTTAAAATGTATCGAATTTCTTCATTAGATTCACTCATTTTTACGGAGAGAAAAACAAATGAAAAATAGCGGGAAACAACTTTTTTTTATTTTTTTTCTTTTCTTTATAATGGAACCTTTTTAATGTTACCAAAACCAGCCAGACACAAATAGTACAGTCAAAAAAATTTTATAATAAGTTTATACCTACGTTATGCGAAAAGACTTTTTCCCCGACCTAATATATTCAATCTAAGTTTATTATTAGCACAATATATTATGAATTTGTCATGGTCCTGTTGGAACCGGCGATGGTCGTTATTATTCTCTATTGTATGGAATATTTTTAGGTTATCAGCATACATCAAGAACTTACAGAACTTGAAGCACCTCTGCACATCATTCACAAAAAGAATATACAATAACGGGCCCAGTATAGAGCCCTGCGGTACTCCAGAGCTTATCGGTGTAAAGTTGGATTCATATCCATTGATAACCACTTTCTGCGTGCGATTAGTCACGTAAGATTTGAACCATCTCCACAACGACCCCCTGATACCATTATATGCCAATTTGTCTAGTAGTAGCTTGTGATACACTCTGTCGAAAGCTTTTTTGAAATCGGTGTACACACTATCAACTTGCATATTATTATCCATATTTTCAAAAAGATAAGACGTGTAGATTAATAGATTAGTGGTGGTGGATCTCTGTCTAACAAAGCCATGTTGTTGTTGCATTATGATATTGTGTAAAGAAGGATATATATTGTTATGAATTAACCTCTCGAAAAGCTTTGACAAAGCGGGCAAGATAGATATGGGCCTATAATTTTCAACTCTAGTTTTATCACCACATTTAAAAACTGGGACAATGCGTGTAGTTTCCCAAATTATAGGACATACACCTTTGTGTAGACATAGGTTATACAAAAAATGTATCGGTTTGTAGATCGTAGCAGCAGTAGACTTAAGAAAAATGGGTGGTAAGGTGTCTACACCAGGTCCCTTTGAGATGTCCAGGCGCTTCAACTGTTCAAAAACATCATCTTCTTTAAGTTTTATTGTGTTTATTGAAGGGTCAACTGAGGGATTACTATAATCAATGTTATTGATTTCGTCATCCATAGTAAGAGACGATGGTTCAAACACGGACTTAAAAAATAAAGAAAATAGGTTACATATTTCGAACGGATCGTCTGTTGTTGTATGATTGTATGTAACCCTACTAGGAATATCAGGGGTTGGTTTTTTATTATTAAAGTATGTCTAAAAATATTTAATATTGTCCCTTATACTACCTTCAACGACTTCCATGTAATCCTTGTAGCATTTGTGTGACATAAGTTTAAAACGTGCTCTAAACATTGAAAATTCTTGATAGTCCAATATGTTTTGATACGTTTTCCACCTAACCCAAGCCCTGTTTTTGTTTTTAAAAACATGAATAAGTGCAGGCGAGAACCACACAGGAAACTTAGAGGTTTTAATTATTTTTATTGGTATATGTTTCTTTATAATAGTATAAATATTTTCATAAAATAAGGATACTGCACTTTCTGCACTACTGCATGAGTACATAGGGTCCCAATCGATATTTGTGATGTTGTCATTAATAATGTCATAGTTTGCCCTACTAAAATTAAATTGCGTACTAGGCTTTGTAGCTATAGAAGAGAAAGCAATGTTACTTAGAGGGACTAAACTGAAAAAAGGTGGATGGTTTTCATCAGGCTGCAGCAGCGGTAATGGTGTAGGGAAGGTTTTGGTATCACACACATTAGTTATCATCAAGTCCAATATTCTATTTCTTATATTTTTTTGTTTATTTGCTTGAAAGCCGCCAAAAGCAGCCATAAAATTCATCAGGTACGAATTTGACAGACAACAATTATTATTGATAATTGGCTCCATGTGGATTCCATTGTCACGCCATTCTAATGTTGGTAGGTTGTAATCGCCCACTACAATAAATGTATTAACGTCATAACATTGCAATATTGTTGATAGATAAGTAAAATGTGAGACGTAAACATCTGAGTGTAGGTTGGGCGGGATGTAAATTGCGCTTATCACGCAGCGAAGGTTGCGCGACCGTAGTTCAATAAGTAGATGGTCGACAAGAGGGGAGGGCACCGGGGCCGCCGGCATGCTGACAGCGGACGGCGGCGGCGGCATGCACGGGGTCGCCGCCAGCTCGCGGCGCACCGCCACCAGCACCCCGCCGCCGTCGCGCCGGCCACAAGCCGCACGATCCCGGTCGCATCGGAACACTCGATATCGGTCATCAAACATTTCATTATTAGACACATTGTCGTGCAGCCAGGTCTCCGTAAGGATAATGACGTCATAATTATGTGCTAGAACGTTCATATATAGCGTATTTAGTTTTGTTCTTAATCCACGGCAATTTTGATAATATATTGACAAAATAAGTTTATCCATTGATAACAGGCAAAGAGTAAAAGAACATTAACAATGGATTTGGTGTTAACAGGTAAAAATATTGTTTTATAACAATCAACCAGTCAAACAAATAACATAGTGCCAATAGAATCGATACTCGGCATAAGATGCGCGCCCAACCGGAATAGCATTTAATAAAAATAAATTGAGAATTGGAAATTATGCAATGAAGGAAGATAGTTAATTGTTTACTTAAATATAAAAATACATAATATTTATTGTTCATGCCATCTTCATATGTATCACGTTTTATATAGTCCTCATTGAAATTGAAATGTATATTAAAAATATATGAATATAACTGTGAATTAAATAAAAAATAAGTAAAAACAAAAATACAATTATTTACTATTTCAAAGTGACTGTAACAGACAAATAAAGTACGAAACTGGTTCATTATCTTGATAAACAGAGAATAATATTCACAAAAAGGAAGGAAAACATTTAATTGTCTACTAGAATATATATAATCCATACTGATTTTACCATCGTAATAGTTATTGCATTTTATATCGTCCTCGGATAAACTTAAATGTGTGTTCAAACTATAAGAAAATAATTGTGCATAAAATAAAAAGTAAAAAACAACAACAATACAATTTTTAAATTCATAAAAGCAACTGTAATTAATAACTGTTATAGAAAACCGGTTTGTAATCTTAGTTAACAAAGAGTGATACTCACGTAATATTTTACTTAATTTTAGTGATATCATGTATTGTTCTAATAGCCAGAACAGGAGAAGTTTCCGCCTTACGGGCCAAGATGGTCCCATGCTTGACCCAAACAAATTTATAATCCAATTTTCTTGCAGCTTCGCGGCACTGCCGAAATAATAGTTTATTGCCAAGTGTAAGGTGCTCGTTTATATAAACGTTATGTGGTGGTCCGCTAATGGACAGTTTAGACGAATCTAGTCCCTTAGTTGCGCGGTAGGCAGAAATAACTGTATCACGCAGGATTTTATTGCTGAACTTGGCAATAATATTTTTTGGTCGCGGGTTTTTTTGATCAGCGTGTGGCACCCGATGTATGGCAACAATATCCGTTGTTCGAATAGGGTATTTAATAGCTTCACCAAGGCAGTCCAAGATACTTAAAAGATTTTCACCACGACGTTCTGGTACATTCGAAATCTCAATGTTGCACTGCCTCGCTTGCTGCTCCATTGTAGAAATTCTGTGTTCCAGGCTGCTTATTTGGGATTCCAGTTGAATTGTATGTGATAATTTATTTTCAACGGCAGTACATCGGCTATCAAATGTGTCCTGGCGTTCTGATAAAAAGTTTAACGACTTTTCCATTTCATGAAGTCTCTTGTTAGTTTCGGTAAGAGATTTATTTATGATACCGTTATCCTTATTAAGTTTTATTATATTGCTGTTTATTTCACCAAGTGCCGTTCAAATTTTTACAGACATATCCCACAGATCGCCAGTATTCTTTAACTTAATAGTTCCAAAAGTTTTAATTATGTCTAATTGATGACTATGATGGAATTTAAATGTGGAACTATAATCAGGCAAGGATTTCTTAACCACAGCTAAGGCCGTGGATGGTGAAGATTTCAGCTCAGAAGTGGTCAGTGTAGGAATTTAGTATCGTTTTATTTAGTACATACAACAAGCCTGTTTCCTGCCCCCCTACCAAGGGGTAGACAGAGGCATATGCGCCCACATTTTATTTATTATATTTTTGGTCACGTTATATCTGGCGAGCCTATAGCCTAGTGCCGGGAACTTTTATATTTGCCAGAGACTCGTCCGATATTCGGCACGTTCATCACATGCAGGTGAGGTTGACTTGGACTACCAAGGCCTTGAGAGGATCCCTAAGCACCACTTAAGTTAGTAATTATCATAAATGGCATAATAAGAATCCTGAATAGATTTTAAATAAAATATTTTATTAGATTTATTGTAACGACATTTTCATAATTATGGTTTAACAATTGATACATATGCTTTCAGACATGTAATGTTTCCTTTTTTTGAAATAATGCGTACAATTGCATAATAAGTTCCATAGAAAAAAGTCGGTCCAACAAAAGAGTTTGTCGACTTTGAAATATCCACTTCTGTCTGAAAGAGGCCCTGGAAATGTATTAAGATTGAAGTTTTGCATTAAATTACTAAACATACTAAGTGTGGTGCAAGATACGTGTTTTCTGAGAACTCATAGTGATCTTTTCATATTTTTCAGAACAGTTATTTTGTCATATTATTTCTTCGCAATGCTAAAGTTTATTTTATATGTTGTCAGTGAACTGAAACAAAATATTCATGGTATACATGGTGGGAGATAGAACTTCTTTTGCCTATGACAGATCACACCCAGGCAATACTGGAAGAAATTGCTGTTAGCAATAAGGCCGCCCATTGTACCATTTATTTGCTTATGTGATTTTATATATTTTTTTATATTTAGTGTACAATAAAGTGTTCATTTATTCATTCATTCATACTGTGTTCTGGATTGTATGTTAAACTGTTAATAGCAAAGTTACTGGAAATTTAGGAGCAGGAATTTAAAAGTGATGAGACCTATTCATATATACATACATAATATCACACCTTTTCCCCGAAAGGGTTGCTAGAGGCATACTATAAGTTCACGTTTTGCCAGTTATATTGTTAGCCCCACGGGGCACCATAGGTGGCGAGCCTATTGCAGATTATCGGGTTTTATATTCGCCAGAGCCCCGTCCGTTGGAAGGCAGGTGCACCACTTGTGCGTGAGCTTAGTACATCCTATACACGATAAATGCATTGCCTACAATATATTTACATCACATAAACCCCTTAATTGAGAATGGACTTGTGCTCCTAAAGATCGTCCTCCGGTCAAATAGAAAATCAGTGTCATCTCGCAATCATTAGCATAGTTTTTCTACCAAATCAATGTAGTCTTGCTTTCATGCCCCTTCCTCACTTTCTACTGATGACATTATTATTAAGTGTGTGGGGGTATCTCTAAATAAATTATTATTATTTTCTATATACCTTCTTCGCAGAACAACCATTTTCACCCAGGAGAGCTTTGAGAATGGTACTGTAAGCAAAATGCTCGCACGGGTTACGAATATGTCTGCTCACAACATGACTTGTTTTATTTTGGTTAATTCTAGAAGCGGTAACTTTGATCTAAAACAAATGAAATATTGTTATACTGTTTTCGTATAAAAGTATTTGGCTGTTGGTGCAGGCGCCAGCCAAATATATAATTAGCACTTTGTTTTGTTCCTCAATTTTTCAATTCTTAAATACTCTTCTTCGCTTACGCTTCTTGGTAAATTTTAGTTACATTCATAATACCACGCCTGTTTCCCCGAGGGAGTAGGTAGAAGCATATTATATGTCAACATTTCGCTAATTTTACACATAATAGATGACGAGCGGTAAGCCCGAGCTTACCGGGAACTTTTATGTTCGCCAGAGTCTCGTTCGTTGTTCGGCAGGTTCATCACTGACAGGTTAGCTTTGGCTTCTTATATCTCTGTAGGTATCCCTGTGTACACATTTAGTTGATCTACAACAGATACACATAATGTTATTACCTACGAATACACTAAAAGATACATATCTGTCACCTCATGCCCATATACTACATTTAGGGATTTAAAACCTGATTTTGATTTTTATTTGATTTAAAACCAGTAAAATCCTTGATACAACTAGATAAAGCTAAAGAAAACGGCTTGATTGTTAGCTATGAGTTTGAGATGATTAATGCATTCGGAACGTGATTCTGGAGGCGATTTTTTAGAATTCCATGGACTGCGAAGCGCACCAATGCATCGATCCTATAATAACTCCACATTAAGACCAGATCGTCAACTGTGTGCTTCCAGCACATACTTGTATACTTTGGCCACACAATAAAAAGTGGCGAAGATATTGTTAAAAACTTATTGTTCTTGGGAACACTGACGGCAAGCAATCACGAGGTCTTTTATTTTGTCACCAACAAGATAGACCGATCAAGTAAAGACGCTAGACAGGAACTGAAGAAGGCAAATAGTCCGATCTCTAAATGAACCCTAAGCTTACCACGATGCTCATTATATGACGGACCGACTATAGAGAGAGAATTTGCTATGAGTACTAGTATTATATCTTTGGAAGAGTATATTTGCAGAGGACGTCTTTAACCAATACAATTTTATTTTTTTGGTTTAATTACTTACTTCATCAATATTCGCGTCGACTAAGAAATTTATAGTCAGAACAAGCTTCGGTGCTGGTGTGTCCCGTTCATTCAGCTGTATTGTTGTAAGTGCTGCATCTACAGCTTTCGTTCCCTTACAGGTGATGAAGTTTACATTCTTCACGCGATACGGGCCCTAATTAATGGTAATCAAGTTAGATTTTATAAATGAAATTATATAATAGTTGTGGACTACCTTGTGAGAGACGACAATGAATATATATGTATATACAATGATTTAAATGAAAATGCCAATCTAAGCTGTCTTAACGCTGCGACAGGCCGCGTCGACGGCGCGTTTGTGTTCCACGCGCGCCTCAAAGAGATGTCAGCACACTGAGGGGCCCCTGGGGAGGGGGCCAGTTCTGCCGGGGTTGCGGGACGGTTCAAAAGGGTTACGCAGCCTTGGTTTTACAGGCTCAAGAAGGAACATGAATGGTTTTTAGTCAGTAAAAGTCTGACACACCCTTCCGCTTCACCCACAGCGGAAGACGGTCATTTGATGATTTTCCATCCGGAAAAAAAGCCGGTCTTTACGCTAGAAGAGATATCTTCTTGGCAACTTGACGACGCAAAGGAGATAACAGAAAAGCAGAAAACAGAGCATATAAACTTTACACTAAAACTATTTGTTAAATATAAATCAAAAACATAAAAATATAAACACACCATATTAACTTGGAAATAAAAAAATCAAGGTTTGCGCGGGAATTGTTTAAAACATATTTTAAATCCATAACTTGCTTACAATAGATTTTCGAAATTAACTCCTAAATCTTACTAATATTCTTATTAATGTGAAAGTTTGTGTTTTGGAAGGTTCTTAATCTTTCACACGAAAACTACAGAACGGATTTAAATAAAATTTGACACACAGGTAGCTTATAAGCTATAACCTAGATTAACACGTAGAGTGCTTTTTATCACGCTTTTCTTATGGGAACGGGGCCACGCGGGTGACACCGCTGAGCGTTGCTTGTCAATAAATATTTTCAATTACAACAATTATTGACACGAATTGACAAAGATATGTTTAGGTGCTTTGATCAAATTGCGTGCCAAGATCGTAGCAAGTGGTAGCCCTACGGGTAAGAGGCGTGACATTATAAAATTATGTATAATAAATGTGTATGCACTTACATAGTCTACACTTATAAGTGACTTTTTATTATCCTGAAAGCTATAGACGAATGAAGACAAAAGTAGTATTACCGTTGAATACATGTTGAAGTGTAAAAGCACACTGAATACAAAATTGCACTTATTATGAAACCAGATTCTATTGTATATTAAGTACAATTTAATTATAGCATTTGGAATAGAGATAACACTTACAAAAGCGTTATTTTTTTGTATGATTGTACCAAATTGTAACAATTAAATCGTAATTTGTATGTACAGTTGCGGTTATTCATAATAGTAATTTGAAAGAGTTTAATGTTTATATGTAAAGAAATCGTCGTTACCCTATTAAGGCAGGTCTGTATAGGCACTCTGCTCCTAAGGTCAGGGGTTCGATTCCCAAACATAATAAATCTTTGTATGTGTGGGATACACTACTGCATGATCAAAAATTTATTCTGATCTGGGTTATTTCGACGTATATTGTTGAATATAATTATCTATATACAAAATAAAATAGGTTCCTAACGATAGTTATCTTGGAACTAAGTAATGAACATGTTAGTAAGAGAATAAAAATAACAATATTCACTCATATAGTAGAACTGGAATTGGAAAAAGAAAATGTTTTTTTTAACAAGTTTTAATTAATCAAAGTGTGTAGGTACTCAATTGTCTATGCACTTTTTCGATTTTATAGCGAGTTCATAGATTTCTTTGCTGAAAAAACCGCGGGAGGGAGAATTAACTAAATCTTTCAAGGCATTTTGGACTGCCTCATCTGAATTGAATTTGTTTCCAACTAAAAAAATATCCGGATTCCGAAATAAGTCGTTATCGGCTAAAGCAAGGTATCCCCCCGCTGGTCTTCACCTTGTCGTGGTGGGGGTCTAAGTGCCTCTCGGTAAGGCGGAGAAGCCGCTATGGAAAAGGTAACGCCAGATTTTTGAGATCAAATTTCAGGCTAGTTTGATACCACGCCAATAACATTATGTAAGAACCGTCTAGTACAAATTTATATGTATTTATTTAATTAAACTTTATCGCACAAATAAAAATAAAAATATACAAAAGGCGAACTTAGTGCTGCAAGGCATTCTCTACCAGTTAACCTTTGGGTTAGCAGAAAAGTATGAGGCAGTACGAATAAGAAAACATATAAACTTACATAGAATTAAATATGTGTTATGATGAATAAACTATATATACCTGTACACAAATTTTATAGTAATTATGATATCTAGACTCAATTAGATGATAACTCCTCAAGAACGTATTTTTAAGCAACCCTTTAAAAGTAGGCTTGCTTTCTGCCAACCTAATATCAACTTGTATATCAATGTACTAAAAATGTAATATCTTTAATACTTCGACCTAATGAGCATTGTTTTTTTGCAATTATTTTATGTCTTAAATTCTGTAGTTTGTAGCCTTGTTTTAAAAGATCACAAAGTTATAACTAGAAAATAAATAAACTATCCCTTACAATCACACCAATTATTTAGTTCCAAGATAAGTATCACTAAGAACTTGTGTTATGGATACTAAAGAACGGATAAAAATACTTTAATACTTTTTTTGTAAATACATACTTAATATACATAGAAAAACACCTAGTGGTATTATTCTTTGTCATATACTTAGAAATAGGCAGACTTTAGGAGATTAAGGTCAAGTATAATAAAACCGTCTAGTACAAATTTATATAAATGTATAAAAAAATTATATATCTAAGTTATTAGTTTGTTTCAAATGTCTTAGCAAATTTTTAGTTTCACAAAATCGTCGTATTAGTCTATAAATGTTCCATTACTAAGCAAAGGCATAGAATCAATGTAAGAGTCTATATACTATCTATAAATATAGTCTTGATACTCTACCACGCAGACCCAGTGCGTATTGGCGGTGGCAGATGTGTGGCGTCAAGCCTCTTAATGACTACCATATTTAATGATAACCAAGACTAATTTTGGATGGATGGTTGGATGCGCTTGTTGTTCCGCAGTTCTCGGTGGTCGGAAACGATCACTGAAGTAAAGCAGAGTTTATAGACGTCAGTTCTTGGATGGGTGACCGCTTGTGTGCCAATTGATATCGAGCGCTACCGTGCTTCGAAAGGCACGTTAAGCCGTTGGCCCCGGTTAGCACAAAATGTGATAGTCTAACTTGAAAAAAATCTAACAGCAGGCCGCCATGCACCTGCCTCCCATTCCGCACTGGGTCTGCGTGGTGGAGTATGACCCGATACTCTCGCTCCTTGGTATGATAAAGGAGGCTCGTGCTCAGTAATAGGACGTCAATGGGATGAGATGATCACGAAGATGATGAAGACTAATGGGTGAACGAACATGCCTTCTAAAGTATGGAATCGCTCGATCTTAAGTGCCACACAAATGATTACTGGTACAACGACTGACATCTGTGTACTCTGCATTACATCGGTAACCGTTTCCAACCACTTGGTAGATCTATAAGCTCTTCTATCTGACTGTCAAAAATTATTGAAACCGATATGGCGTGGAGGTCATTATGCCTGCACTCCGCTCCAGAGGTCGTGGGTTTGATTCTCACACAGGACAAATCTTAGTGTGCATGAATATGAATATTTGTTCTGATCTGTGTGTTTCCTATTTATATTAAGTATGTTTGTAAAAAAGTATATAAGTTGTTTTGTAGATACTAAATAACGGCCCTCCATGATATTTATCTTGCAACTAAGTAATTGGTGTAATTGTCAGAAATTATCAATTAATTTATCAACATATCAAAAACATACTGTTTACATTTTTGTTCCAAATAACAAAGTTAAAACAAGTGGTATCATTCTTTCTCATGTACTTGGCTAAAGGCGAGGAAGTATAATGGAACCGTCTAGTTCCCCTAAGCACCGGCGTGTATACGCGAAGATACACGTAAGAGGCGGGTCCTTCGCCGTGTTTATTATTTACGCGATGAGGCGACGTTGCGATGGTTGTAGGTGCGTTTTCATTGCTACGGTGATGAAAAATATTTTTTACGTGTCTTTGTCCTCATATCTGACGTAGCCTTCGACCTAATAATTTATCGGTTGTTTCTCTTACCTCGATCCCAGCTCTATTTCAACGATCGTTATAACACGTTAACGGTTTTCGTTATAACAGTCCCTTTCACTTGATACTGATATACCTTGTGAGTGAAAGAGATGGATATACGAAGATTAGTTTTTCGTTAAATTACAGTAGGGTCTCAGATCTTAGCAACAAATACACTTCACTATACGAAAAGGAATCATACAATTCCACATACAAAGCTCTTGGGATAATGCCGTCTAATAATCAGACATGAAAATATTTAAAACCATATCTTAGTAATAGGATCAATATTATTTGAAACCCAAGGAGCTTATCTGACAAGTACACACATGTTTTCAACTAATACAATATGACCAAACAAACTATACTAAATAGAATGTGGAGTGCCGGATTTCCAAACACACAGGGAAATTAAGCGTGAGGTTCAGTCATCATTATCATTTCAGCCTATGAATGCTTTGCTAACTAAGCACATTTATGACACTTCGAAACACATACGATTTATTGTCATAATTTCAAAAGACATATCATCATATGGCATCAAGATCCAAAAGGATAATATCATTTTTCATAGGTGCGTAGGGATCCTAACAAGACTTAAGGAGCCCAAGCCAACCTCACCTGCAAGTGGTGCACCAGCCGATCAACGAACGATGCCCTGGTGAACAAAACAGTTCCCGGTAAGCGGCAATAGGCTCACCTTCTATTAGGTTGGGGAAAAAGTCTTTTCGCATAACGTAGGTATAAACTTATTATAAATTTTTTTTTGACTGTACTATTTGTGTCTGGCTGGTTTTGGTAACATTAAAAAGGTTCCATTATAAAGAAAAGAAAAAAATAAAAAAAAGTTGTTTCCCGCTATTTTTCATTTGTTTTTCTTTTCGTAAAAATGAGTGAATCTAATTAAGAAATTCGATACATTTTAAAATTTTATTATAAAAAAGACAAAAATGCAACTCAAGCAGTGAAAAAAATTTGTGATGTTTATGGACCTGATGCAGTGTTAGTAAGAGTAGCACAAATTTGGTTCAAACGTTTTCAGTCCGGAAATTTTGATGTTAAAGATGCACCTCGCTCTGGTCGCCCTGTTACGAATAAAATGGACGCCATTTTTGAAAGAGTGGAGCAAGATCGGCATATTAGTAGTTACGATGTAGCTGAAGAACTGGGAATTGACCACAAAACAGTTTTGACCTATTTGAAGAAAGCTGGTTATACAAAAAAGCTCGATATTTAGGTGCCACACGAGCTCACTCAAAGAAACTTAATGAACCGTGTACTCATTTGCGATTCATTATTGAGACGTAATCAAACCAAACCGTTTTTGAAGAGATTGATAACTGGCGATGAAAAGTGGATCACGTACGACAAGAACGTGCGAAAAAGGTCGTGGTCGAAAGTTGGCCAGGCTTCACAGACTGTGGCCAAACCTGGCCTAACACGAAATAAGGTGATGCTGTGTGTATGGTGGGATTGGAAGGGCATTGTTTGTTATGAGCTTTTACCGCCCGGCAAAACCATCGATTCTGATCTTTACTGCCAGCAACTGATGAGATTAAAGGAAGCAGTCGAGAGAAAACGGCCGGAATTGATCAACAGGAAGGGTGTGGTCTTTCATCACGATAACGCTAGACCACACACATCTTTAGCCACTCAGCAAAAATTAAGAGAGTTCGACTGGGAGGTCCTAGTGCATCCACCATATAGCCCTGACCTTGCGCCTTCAGATTTTCACCTGTTTCGGTCTCTGCAGAATTCTTTAGGTTCTGTAAGGTTGACCTCAAGAGAGGACTGCCAAAACTATTTGTCCCGTTTTTTTGATCAGAAGTCCCAAAGTTTCTACAGTAACGGGATAATGTAAATAAACTTTGAAAAAAATGTCTTGACTTTTCATACAAAAATACGAAAAGACTTTTTCCCCAACCTATTATTACGTGGGACCAACTATATAATTAACGAAGTGTGGGCTTAATAATAAATCCTCTGCCTACCCCTTCGGAGAAACAGGCGTGAATGTATGTATGTATATATGCATTTTTCATTACTACGCTTAACCATAATAATGCAGAATTTTTGAAAGGCATAATCGTAAAAATTATGCATAATCATATAAATCTATATTTTCATTGGCCATATTTTTATAAATCTTACTTTGAAACGCAGCTTACTTCTCGTTCTGGATTAGGTTGAGGTTATTTTTTTTCTTACCTTTAAAAAGTATTTTCTTTTAATAGTCATATACAATTTACCCACCTGACTTTTATTATATTTTTTTTATAAATAATAATAAGTATAGTTCAATATAATTATGGCCATGAAAAAATATGCCTTTCATTACCTATGCTTATCTAAATTATGCCTTTTATTGATTCTGCGTTTCAAAATTCGGCGATATTATGATGTTATGCGTTATAACGGTAAGCTTTAAAGCGATATGGCAAGTGGCTATTATGGTAATCAAAATTGTGCATTTTCAGTTTATGGCCAAAAACGTTATGCGTTTTTATAGGTAACCCGTATAAGCATTTGATTAATTATTCACTTAAAACCTGATTTACTACTTGGAAATTAAAATTTCATTGGTAAATGCTTATTATTAGCTGCATCCTAAACACTACTTTAACTATGTTCTAAAACGGCAATAACTTTTCCAAATAAATGAAAATAATCATTACTAATTATTTATACAGTCCATATTTATAATATTAATATTTCTTTAACGGTTGACATTTTTGTTTTACGTACAAAACAGAGTAGAACTAACGAATTAGAGATAGTCGAGCTAGCGTAACAGTACCTTAATCAAAATATGAAAGGGGCATGAAGTACGTAAGATGAAACGGTGACAGTGGCACTGCCGCACAGGTGTGGGTTTTACTCGGATTGCATTCACACAATGACACTACTCAGAGTCTACCTTTTTATTCTGCTTTTGGTATAGTTGGCTTGTAGCGTAGATTTTCGACGATAAGTCGTGTATTATAGTAATTTACTGGTACATATGCGTTGTATCGTTATGATCGCCTCTTATATTAGGGGGTCTGTGTTAAAGCAACAGAAGCTAAATCAGCTATAGTCAGAACGATTGATTGCTTGTGCCGCTGTATAAAAGCTATAAATGTTCTCTCTGGTATTTTTTCAATAAATAAAAAATCTTTTTTCTATACTAAATATTACACGGATTGAAATTGCTATATATTGCAGTATTTTATCCTAATGCAGCGTTTTTATTTCTGTACAGTGGACCGTTTGGAATTGAATTGATATTTTTTGTCTGTTAAGTCATCACAACATAACAGAAATAACACCCGACTTATGGAAACACAAAGAAGACTCTGTATGTTTTTTTTAAATAAGTATTTACATATCTTAACGGGTCAATACCAGAATAACTACGTTCGTCATATAATTTCTTTAGTTATATAATTTTTTTTTGAAGTGTAATTAAATAAACTCTTAATTTAAATAAAAAAATATTCCTCAAACTGCAGCCCACCTAAAAGAAACTGGTAAACGCAACTACAGACGCTAACACCGGTGGCTTATTAAACAACACTTAATTTATTGCCTATGTCGCCCCAAAATGTCAACGACAGCGTGTTTCCAAACCCAAAATATAGAGATCATTATTGTATTGTCACCCGAATTATAATAATATAAAGATTTACAGAAAAATATTAAGCATTATGTTCGGAATCCAACACTACGGAGGGTAGCAACATTATGGTATTTGAATGGTATTGACAGTTTTGATTTATGCAATTTTTGTACTACCAATGTTTATTACCGCAGGGGAATTTAAATTAAGTTAATGCAAGCTGTTTGCGTATTTACTTATAAAGATTTATAAGTAAGGTGTTTTATATTTGTGTAATTAATTAACGAGCGATGAAGATGTTTTGTCGGTGATTGGTGAACCAATGATTGACTCTGAACTAACTGTGTTCTAAAGTAGCTACTGTTATTGGGAAATATGTAATAAAAACCACAACTAACATAACATAACTTGATCTGAAGAGTGAATTTAATGCAATTGAATTGAAAGAATACTTTACATTATAATAAAATACATATGCTTGCGCTATGTTATAACGTACACTGTCATCTATTGATGAAATTAAGAAAAAAAACATTGTATGGAGACTTATATGTTCCGATAACTCAAACGCTTGCGCGATGTAAATACGTACAGCGACATCTAGTTTCAACCACTTTATTGAAGTGGTCACAAACATAAGCTTACTAAGTAAATAATTAAACATCATTTAAGCATGGCGTGAAATGGCATTAGTGCAGGCTGTCAAGATTCTGTGCTCGTCTGTCATGATGACTGTTCCGTGATATGGAGGGCTCTTATTATTTTTTACTGCATCGACTGCTTAACATCAGTCTAGGTGTGATAATTATGAAGTGTCCCATTAAAAATTACAAAGAACTTTTATATATCGCACCCGCAGTAATGTATGGGCACAAATAGAAAACGCAATTTTTTGGGAAAGCTCGAAAACAAAAGAGTGATAATATTGTTGTTTACATAATGGCTTCTAAATTTTTGATTTTGTGCCCTATGGCAATGAAATTTGAAATAATATGTCTAAGGTAACTGAGCTATAATATCCGTAAGCAATTAACTAAAAATATGGATTCGAAGTATTTAAAAAATAAGATCAAATAATTTAGTACAAAGTTAGGCCCTTGTTAAACAGTTGTTTTAATTGTTACTTAAGGCATTACTTGATTTGTGCCCTTCTAATATTAACACTTTATTATTTAATAGTACATAGTAATAATTATTACTTGTTATATTAAAATTATTATTTTATTTTATTTACATGTTGATTTGTGCCCATACAACATTTATAAAATAATTATTTTAGTTATCGGACTTTAACGTCATTGAACATTAGTGTGATGATTTGGAATTAGGAATAAAATAAATTAAAAAGCTATTTGAATTAATAGTGTCTTTATTGGCGTTGAAATTTAAAAAGAAAACAAATTTAAGTCGCTAACCATAACAAAGGATTTTTATGTCTCTTGTTTAAAATACTACATGAAACCTTTAATAATACTTTAACATTCTTTATTACGGTTATTATTAACTAACAATACCCTTGACTTAAAAACCGAAACAAAATCTTTCTCATAACGTAGTTCTTCTAAAACTTAATCAAAAACATAAATTCTCTTAAAATTACAATGGCAACAAAATTAAACACTTTTTTTTATAAACCTTAAATATTTTTAACAAAAAAAATCCTTATTCTAAAATCACATTTCTGCAGTAGGTATCTATAATTTATTTCAGTCTCAAAATATAGTATCATTATAAGAGTATGACCTCAACCTTATACTTAATTGAATAAATTAATTCTATAAAAATTAGGACATGTAGAAATAACATAGATAAAATCAATTTAGGAAATATTATGCTTTTTCGAATTAATATGATTCTCAGTTTACCATTATTGAAAATGAAGTACTTATAAAAAAAAATCGACCCGTCTCCCAACTAGAATGCGAATGCTAATCATCGATCATTGCGCCCGGACAGTGAAAAGACGTAGGTTCGACTCCCATCTGAGCTAGTTTTGAGACGGTTCGATATTTTGTTACTTATACTTTATTTTCAGTTAAAAGAATAAAAGTTAAAATAATTAGTTTAACATACTAGTAAAATAAGATGCATTATAGGGGTCAATTAATTTTTTGGTAATTAATTCTTTGAGGTCTTTTTTTTTATTGACACTTAAGTCAAACGGCCTGTCGTAGGCTTTCTGGATTACAATATTTGGGTATTCTGCCATTCTCTTTCGTTTGTTTCGAACATTGATTTCCTTGAAATCTTCCTTATAGGAAGCTTTGTATTGAAAAGAGAAAGGTTTTTTTTTGCTGAACTTCATCACTTTAATATCATTCCATACAACATTTTCTCTGAGTTCATTGATGCTAAAATTGTAACCCTATTGATTTTGTAACTCTTTCACATCGTAAAAAAAATCATAAGTCAAACTTTTTATTATAAAGGGCTTTCCTGTTTTCCTGGCTCTTTGGATTGCTGCTATATATTGAAGTGGAGTGTATATTGGACCCGATTTTAAATCTTTTGATATTTGTTTTTGTATCAAGCTATGGACGTTGTCCGCCTCGTTTTGAGTGTGGCCTTTGATGACATAATTATGAGTAATACTTTTGAGATTTTGTATGTTAGTAACAGCATACATAAATAGCGCAGCCATATACTTATTTTTATTTTGTCCACAACAGTTATCTGATATCAACGTAACATTTAGATCTTTTTCACCTGCATTTTCAGCCACCATTTTCAAATAGTCCAGAACGCAACTTCCAATCTCCACAGCACCTCTTTTACCCTGTGTTTCGTCCCAAAAGTAACAATGTGCATCTCCATAACTGTTGTAGTCTTTTCTAGATTCATTACCTTCTTTTAAGGTATTTAACTCTGTCATGGTAAAATTATAGCTGTTAAGTTTCGATTTATTGTTACTTTTGATTTCCTAGTGACCTGAGACATTCGACCGCGCGGACATCCTACCAGCGACACACGAAGGAATCAAGGCTCATTTGCTTATAAGCAAAAAGCAAGCCCTGCAATTTCTTACGTAGCGACGCACTCGAGCGATCAGCAAATGGGGGAATGTTCTGAAACACGCTGAGCTGCTTCTTTCCTATTTTGTCAAGTTGACTACTGGTCGGGGCAGGCCTCGGTGTTCGTGAAGGTGTTCGCTACGGGAGGTTCAATGTTCACGCCACGTTCAATTGTGAACCCGAGGTAAATGACCTAGCTAGACCATTTGACGACTTGTCCGTGCAAGTTAGTTGGAATGGTGGTGTGAATTTGAAGAGGTGTCGTGTATAAATGGCTGGCTCTTCGGGACGTTGACTAAGAGACGCCATTTCTCCAGCCACTCTCGCAGGGCGCGTGCTTCACCCAGATCACGTATGATCACCCGTAACATAACTTAAAGGTGAAGTTATGACTAAAATCCATTGATTTATAGTTACAAACTGATTAGTAAAAAAATTACTATCATTTAAAAAAAAAATTATATGTAAGTAAATAAAAGACACAAAATATTTTTTAAGGTATGGTCGCACTTGGTTACTTAGGTGCATTATTTCCTAGGTGACAAAGGGCACATATTGCTTTCACTTTGTGCACCTGGTTGAGAAAGCCTAGGTGATTCAATTCAGAGGTGAACAAAGTATATTCACCTTTGTGCACCTAGGTGAAATATCACCTGTGTAATAACCCCGGTGCACAAAGTGGAATAATCCATTTCAAAACTGGAAGCACTGAAATCAACTGTTGTCCTGGTTAGTACAATAGTGGTAGACATCAATACAAATATCGGGCGGCCTGACAAGTTATGCCAGCTGGAAGCGACATATCTGCCTCCGCCAATCTACAATAGATCCGTGTTGTGAAGCATAACCTGAATCCCTCTTACCTTGGTTTGTGCAAGGAGGCCTAAGTAGTGTTCCCTAAGGCCTATAGGCTTTGAGCCTTTTTTTAAGGCTAGCCTATGAGTTATGGGGCTAAAGCGGGAAAATGCCTAAAAAGGCTTTTAGGCTTCTGGGCTATGCCTTTTTCATAGCACGTTTATGTCCACCAGAAGACTATAGGCTTTTTGAAGGCTAGGCGCATAATTAAAAGCCTATAGACGTCAGGAACACAAGGCCAGAGCCTAATAGTTCCACTACTAATGTAGGTAAAAAAGCTTAGACATGCCAATGTCTAAACTTTGTTTTTTTATAAAAGTCACTAGATGGCTACTATATAAAATCGACGTTGTATGTACTCACATAATTTACATATCGCATCCCTCAATGTAATGGCACTTTGACGGATACTACATGCATTTACATAATGAATTATACATGTAAATTAACCTGACGCATAATGCGTAAACATAATATTATCTGTTTGACAAACTGCTGCAGTGTAACAGCCCGTTGGCGATATAAAGAAATCTCGGAATAAATAAATGTAAGTTTAAAGAGAAGTTTAACTCAATTAACGAAGTTTTTCAAAATGGATCTCTTTTTCTTTATTTATTTTGTGTGCAATATTTTAGGTCCCTACATATGAAATTGATATTTTACATGGAATAAAGAAAACAATTTTTTTATTTACAATTTTTTAATGCAATCAATCAGTATGTACCGTTGTTATCTATGCTATTTTGCCATTTTATAGGGAGTTTCCACTGCTGAAAAATCTGTGGAAACTAACAAACTCTTTGAAGTCGTTTTGGACTGCCTCATCTGAATTTAACTTTTTTCCAAATAAGAAATTATTTGAATTCCGAAAAAAATGCTAATCGGTTAGAGCGTGGTAGAGTATGGTGGGTGGCGGCAATTCTGTCGTGGTTTGAGATGGATCTGCTTCCACGATCGCGTTCAATTCCTTATTGACAACTAGGGTCTACTGCCGTTCATGCCTGGAGGTCAAAATTCCAGAACGAAAGCGTTTAAACCAAAAACGTATCGTGTTTTCTTTTACATTGGCTTTTGAGTACACATACATCAATAATCTTTCGAGCTGTTTCTGCAGCGCTTCTGCCACGATGAAACTAGTATTCTAAAATAATGCATTATTTTAAAATTTCCGTATTGAGCAAAGAACGATCTCAAAACAAAATTAAATAGCGCAAAAACAAGTGAATTATCACACTCAGGACACGAACATACATATAAGCTTTAAATTGAAATAAACTTGGATTGAAATACACATGAATTGAAATAAACTTAAATTGAAATAAACATGAATTGAAATGAATTTAAATTAAAATAAACTTGAATTGAAATAAACTTGTATTGAAACTAACTTGAATTGAAATAAGCTTGAATTGAAATTCTTAGTTAAACACCGAATTTTTGAAACTTAGATATTATTCGGAATTTAACAAGCTAACGTGTTACGTTCTGAATATCTAGGTATTCAAAAATTACATGCACTCCTTGATACTTGACTATTTTTTTACTTTGAGAAGACAATTAATTTTTTGATATGATTTCAGAATTTCACGCCCTTTAAACGTACAGGTAAATAGCACAAAAGAAAAATATAAAGAACAGAATAATATAATTTAGCAATATTTTTTTCTATAACGAAGGCAACAAGAAAGATTTTATTTTGATGTGAAACGAAATCTCCGAAAAAATTTAACGAGATGAAGTGACTTATTTCAAAACTCATTTTTTGTGTCGCGAGCCATGAGAGAGAGATTTTCCTTAAAAGCGAGCGTAATAACGGTAAATGGTCCCCATCTAGGCGAGATGCATTAACATCCGTCTCAGATGAGAAAATTGTTGCTCCTACTAAATGTCAGCAAAATTATTTCAATATTTTTAGCTTTACTATGCCTCCTGACGACAAGCAAAAAACTTTATTGTTATAATAGGCACAATATCTCGATATAATCGGTAGACTATAATCGATAGACTATAATCGGATAGGCTATAATCTATAGACTATATTCGATGTACATTCATACTGTAATGTAATTTACTTTAAATACTATAAAATAAAAGTTTTTATATAATTTGTCAGAAGCAAGCTTCTATAGTACTGACGAAATTTATCACAATCATCAACTAATGATACTATAGAAAATTTTGATATGTTCAGAAGGAATATTTGAAAATGTAACTGTTTTCAAGGTCACTCTATAGTGAAACTATCGATGTTTTAACAATATCGATGGAATTTCTATCGCAAAATCACCAAAGGAAACTACGCAGTACTTCATCCATTGGGGGTACCTCGTAAAATGTCCGTAAAAAAATAATAATTTCCGTTTTCTTCCTCAAGACGTCTTTGTCGAGGGTCTTGAGAGTTTGTATTGTTGCCCCCGCGAGACGCCGCAAAGTTAAAAAAATATTGTTTACTTTTTGCGGAAGATTGTAGCCTTATGGTGTTTCTTCTTAAGACAAAGAAGTTATTAAAAACTGGGAAATACATGATATTAGCGACTTCTTGCATCTTAAATGTGGTTTGCTAAAGATACTAAACCCGTATTTCCATCGTATAGTTTTGTATCGTGTCTTGTGGGACCGGTCAAGAATAGTGCCACCCCCCTCTCATCTAACAGTAGAGGTATAGGGGTAGATCTATGAGTCGACGAAAAGAAATCCTATCGGATGACGGGCGGCGACATTCTGCGTACTGGCTTGAACTGCGATCACCAACACGCCTGCCCAGCATAGTGATTATAAACAAACACCCCGAATAGAATCTAATCTATTGGGGAAGCAAATGTTCAGTAGTAGTTTTCAAGAGGCTGATAATCAGTGATAGGAATAGGTAGTGCCTATTTGCCTAAACTTCGAAGAACAGAGACAAGAATCGGAGACTTCCTTAGGACTAAATTTTTTATAATTATGTATTAAAAATTTTTATTTATTAAAAATTTTATTTTTTTTAAATATTTTTAAAGTCACCTAATAGAGTGCGCTTGTTAAAAAACACCTTTCCCCACATGCCGCTTCCTCCAGAACCCGTTATTACAAGATGGGGTACTTGGTTGGAGGCGGTGTCATATTATGCAAAATATTACGAACAAATTAAAACAATTGTAAATCTTTTAAGAAGTTCTGACGCGCTATCTATTAGGTGTGCCAAAAATGTTCTTCAAAAGGAAACTTGAAATCAGACTTGGACTACATTGAGGAATATTTTAAAGATATACAAATTGGGTTAAAGAAATTACAAAAATCTAATTTAACTCTAACGGAATCCTTTGAAATATTTGATCACGTGAGAACTGTGCTTAGCTGGTGTTCGTCTGATCCTATAAAAAATAAACTCGAAAATGTTTTCTTTGTCAGATGACTCATCTAAGTTAAAATACACAATCATATTTTTTTCTATATTTTCAACTGTTTGGCGATTTCGTTTTATGTTAAGAATCCATTTATAAGTTGAAAACGACCTTTCAACATCGACTGAGGTTAAAGGCGCGTACATATAGTATGATCGCTCATCCCTTTCTGCTGTTATCGCGTCACATTATGTCTCTAATTTTATTTAGATTTCTGTCCATAACATTTTCGAGTTTATTTTTTATAGGATCAGACGAACACCAGCTAAGCACAGTTCTCACGTGATCAAATATTTCAAAAGATTCCGTTAGAGTTAAATTAGATTTTTGTAATTTCTTTAACCCAATTTGTATATCTTTAAAATATTCCTCAATGTAGTCCAAGTCTGATTTCAAGTTTCCTTTTGAAGAACATTTTTGGCACACCTAATAGATAGCGCGTCAGAACTTCTTAAAAGATTTACAATTGTTTTAATTTGTTCGTAATATTTTGCATAATATGACACCGCCTCCAACCAAGTACCCCATCTTGTAATAACGGGTTCTGGAGGAAGCGGCATGTGGGGAAAGGTGTTTTTTAACAAGCGCACTCTATTAGGTGACTTTAAAAATATTTAAAAAGTATTAAATGTTTAATAAATAAAAATTTTTAATAAATAATTTTAAAAAATTTAGTCCTAAGGAAGTCTCCGATTCTTGTCTCTGTTCTTCGAAGTTAAGGCAAATAGGCACTACCTATTTCTATCACTGCTGATAATATGACGAACTATATATTTTATCAAGTAAAATTGGTCTATTTGTAAATAAGAGCTAAGTCACAGAATGTCCAGTGTATGATTGATTGACGCACTGCCGAAAAACGTTGGTATGTATTCTCTGGAGATGTACCTTTTCTTTTTAATGTCAATAAAGTATTTGTTCTCTCTCTCTCTCTCTCTCTCTTTGGGTTCTGTAAAAGCAAATTTGTTTTTTCTATATTTTTTTTCACGTAAAAAATCAATAATGTGACGTCAACAAAAGTTAAATTTATCGATCGAAGAGTTTTAATCTTGTTCTGCACTGTTTCTGAAGATACAGTCGTGGATTCACTTCCTAGTTTTAGTAAAGACTATAAAAAGACAAGAATGGAACTAAAAATATGAAACACTAATTTGCTATCACGTCCAAAACTTTTGCCGGCAATTCCCCGAGGTAAGAAAACTCCATTATAATTTGGTGTCATTAGCGCGCAGGTGAAACGGTTTCCAATAGTTGCCGAACCATTCTGCGAGCACCGCGTATTGTAACAAAACTCTTTAAATGACATGTTAAAAGCGGTTCGCCATTTAGTTGCGACGTTGCAATTAAGGGGTATAATTTTAACAGTATTATTTTTAAATGAGCGATGAATTTGCGAAATAAAATTTTCTTATCATCCTGGCATATCTCGGTTGTGCCCTCTGTGACTTAAGCTTCTGGCCCAGGGTCTGCTCACTGGTCTAACTGCACTTCGCTGTATATCAGTTTTTGAGTTATTGAACTCTGCAACCCAAAGGGTAACATCATCTTATGACTACCTACTAACGACTGCCATAGATGTTCATGACAGCCGGGACCAACAGCAACGTGCTTTCCGAAGCATGGAGCAAGCGATAATTACGCACATAAATTCAAAATGTCATAGGTTTTGAAGACCAGGGTTTGAACCTGAGACCCTCTGAATTTAAATTCAGTGAAATAAGCTTGAACTAAGTGACATTTTACATACGAAGAAGAAATTCGATAAGTATAAAATATATATATATATATTTACTTGATATAATACATACATAAAATCACGCCTGATTCCTCGAAGGAGTAGGCAGAAGCATATTATACGCCCACCTTTCGCCAATTGTGTTGTTGGTCCCACGTATAAGGTGGCGAGCCTGTTGCCGCTGACCAGGAACTTCTATGTTTGCCAGAGCCTCATCTGTTCATCGCAGGTGAGGTTGGCTTGGGCTCCATAGTAGATGACGGGATCTCTGTACACCCATAACTTGATATAATCCATAGCAAAATTTTTATATTACATGTACACTTATCTGACTTCCTCTTATTGTCAGACTGTTACTGCGATGGACACGGCGGTGCAGGAACACCAGCGCTGCTGTATAATTAGATGCAGCAGCATTATGCTGATGTATCGCCCTTTCGACAGGTAAAATTACATTACGTTCTTTTCTTTCTTTTAAATAATGGCTTCGTGCGTCTAGCACATTTAGCCAGTGTCAAGTAAGTTATATATTAATAATATAGAATTCATAGTAAATGAGAATGAGTGGTGATAAAGATGATAAATGGTAAATGAGATACCCTCCCCTAAGCCCTTTGAGTCCTTAGCAAAGATGTGGGACTATACTGAGATCTCACATGGACTCCTTGAGAGAAAATATGAAAAGTGATGTTGCACTGTTTTGTTTGATTTACCAAACACTCATGTATGTTTTCACAAACACTTAACGGTTAATAATCCACCGTTATTACACATTAATGTTTAAAATATCACAAATTTTAGAGTATAAAACAAAACTGCAGACATGACTCTTCACTTTCCCGCCAAGAAGTCCTACATTACGTTGTTGTTATTATTTTTTTTTTTTTATATTTTTCATCACGGTTTATGATATACAGCCTGGTGACAGACGGATGGACAGTGGAGTCTTAGTATTTAATAGGGTCCCGATTTTACCCTTTGGTTTCGGAACCCTAGAAAAAAGATCTTTCATTCACTTCCCGTTTACTTACCTCAATTTTGTGAAACAACAAAAAGTACCTATTGTGTACACCCCATTCTAGTCAAAATAAATAATGTAAAGGTTTATGTGTGCGATTCTCAACAAAATCCCAAGAAATATACAGCAATTAAGCATAAATAAATTTGAATTAACAATAAAACGGATGCCGTCTTTAAAGGGATACTATTCCATCAAAGATTATAGGGCATTATATATATTATATGGTAGATAAAATGCTTGGGATTAAACTGACGTTTCTTGCAGGCTATTTTAATATGAATGACATAAAACATAATTATATTCTATTGTATTGTATAGCTTCAAAGACAAATGAAGATTGTAATTTAACCTAACTAATTGATAATTTAAAAAAGCATAGCCTGTAAGTTTCTTGCCAGTTCTTCTTACAGAGCGGTGGCTCAAAACTGGCACATAGTTTCATTTACACTTCAATATTCTTTTGTTTTTTGATTGTTTCATTGCATGTAAGTAAATCTAAGCTTCTTGATTTTAGTGTAATCATATTTTGATTGATTTAATATTTAATGTTAACGTTTCCAAGTGCTATGTAATAGTTTATGACATAAATATATGTGAAGTTGAAATATTTTGTGGCTGACCATCAAGCATTTTATTATTCTTTCAATATTTACCAGCAAAATTCAAGCACTTCGTCGTTTCAACCCCCTCTCCACCGACCCACGGGCCCGCCTCTTCAATCAGGAACATTTTGAGTCAACGCTGTCAAATGCAAGTTTAATAGACCATTAATTTGAGGACATTGTCCGGCACCGACTCCAAATGGATCTGATTATTTTAATCAATATATAAGGATATTTAAGTCTTTACTAACTTCGTTATTTAAATCTTTTTGAAGAAGTTGTTTTTAATATTAGTTATATTTAAGTGATGGTTTTGAATAATATTCATCATCACCATCATTTTAGCTATATGAAGTCCACTGCTGAACTTAGGCCTCCGCAAAAGATTCCCACATTGAGCAATCCTGAATCGCCTGCATTTATCGGCTTCCCGCCGCCTTGACCAGATCATCGGTCCACCGCGTGAGAGACCGTCCTCTACCACATTTGCCGGTTCGCGGTAGCCAGTGAAGATCCTTAACGCCCCAGCGGTCGTCGGTTCTTTGAGCTATTTGCCCCGCCCACTGCCACTTCAGCTTGCAATTTACGATGTCGGTCACTCCAGTCCTCCTATGGATTTCTTCATTTCTGATTTAGTAATTTTAATCAATCACTAGCTTGCAAATAACGTTCGAATGAACAAATTATTTATCAGTCAAATTGTACAGCTATTATAGCCATTGTATAGTTATATAACCTTACATAAAGTAGCTAAAATGAGGGGAGTTAATTTTAAAGTACAATAATACTCCAAAATTAACTCCTCATATTTAAGCTTTGACTTTTTATGTAATGTCATAGTAAAGTTTGCCAAAGAACAGTGGAGCGTAACTCCACTGTATTTGAGTACAAAGAAGGAAAAGATTAAGCTTTACCACCTTACGGTTAAAAACTGACTGACGGACTGGGCAGGCCACAAAGCCACGCTCTCTCGCTGCCGACTATCATGCGAATGATGGTCGACAGCGAGACGGCGTGGGAGGCGATGGCCTCCTTCTGCGAAGTGGTGATGTCGCAGAAGGAGGCCGCGGAGCGGGAGAGGGAGCGGGATTCGCTCTTTCTCCGGCTACGCCGTTGGCGCAGCGGGCGGGCAAAGAGGGCCCGTCCAGCCGCGCCTGAAGGGTCTTAGGTGGCTGGGGCAGAGGGCCCCTTCCGTCTAGCTATAGACCCTCCCAGAAGTCGGCCAGTTACGCCATGGCCGCACAAGGAGGTAGGAGGGGCGCGACACACTGCGCTTCTCTGAGGAGGTCCTCCCGGTTCTGATCCGGGGGACGTTGGCCGTGGGCGGGGTGCCAGAAGCTACAAACCCAGGCACTGGCCCCCTGCCCCTTTTTCAACAGCGGTGGGCGTCGTCGGAAGTTTTTTAGTGGGAAGGACTGCGGTGGTCGCGTCTGCAGCAGTGAGCCCCACACTCCCCTCCCGGTCCCCCCATTGGCCGGGAGACAGTGCGTAAACAGCATTTTTTTACCGACGATAAAAAAAAAAAAAAGCCACAAAGCCACCCCCCCGAACATGACTTCACCTTGGCGTGGTGGGGGGGCTGAGTACCTCCCGGAGGCCGGAAAAAGGTAACACTTAGAGACCGACGACTCTGGGTGCCCTTAGTACTGACTACCGGGGGGGAAACTAAGAGGGACCTGTGGAGGGCGCAGCGGGCGGGCCGGGAGGGCCGCACGCACTGCCTTTCGGCCAAAGGGGGACCGAAAGCGGGGTGCGGGTCTCACCACCGGCAGAAACGAATGCCAGCAGTATAACCCCCATAAAGTCTTCAGACGACGCCCGCCGCTTGTTGAGAAAAAGGCGGGGTTGCAGCGACCCTGGATTGAAACCGGGAAGATCTCCTCACAAAGGCCCAGTGCACACGATATATACATAATACAGGTAATTATTAAAAAGACATAGTAATATGTCAAACAGTGTGATTAGCATAAATAGCGCGCGTCGAGGGTTGCTCGAATAAAATCAATAAAGTCAGGGTATAGCTCTTCTAGACAATATAAAATTCAAATCGATTTGTAAATAACCAAGAATTTGAGGAATAATTCAAGATAATTAAGATACAAATAGTATTAAGACAAACATATAATCATCTTTGAAGTTGTTAACAAAGTACACTGCTATAACTACTGAGCATACTTTGATTTGTAAATAAAGGTTTTTATTAATGCTGTTTGTCGAAGGCTAATATGACCGACATAGATTTTAATCCAAAGGTTTTTTTTAATTCAGGATTTAAACAGTCCTTACACATAAAAATTTTGCTCAATACTAGACCTACAGATCCCTAAATCATATTATTTTTGAGTGGAAAGCGGTCCGACAACTCGGGCGCATATATATATATAGCGCGTTATTATTATAGTTAGGGTAACATGCCCTACTGCTGTCACCACTCCCAATAAGTTGGACTCTCAACAATTATCAAAAAAATTTGAAAACCATATACATTCCATTATCTGTGTCCAGTCGAAAAAAAACTTTGGTCAATGGTCTTTATAAATTGGCAACTCCAAGCGTCAGTTAATTTAAACAGAAGTCAAACTTTAAAACTTTAATCAAGCTGCAACAAGTTTTCTGTCACGTGGGTTGTTTCTTAAGATTTTGTTAACTTTCTGTTTCTTTTGTTTATATGGTAATTATTTTTATTAACCATGATCTTCAATATGTTTATAACTCCCTATAAACAAATCTACATGTTTCTGGTGGCATTTTGCTTTTTAGTCTGCTAGTTTTTAATTTATTGATATGCCAATAATTGGTAAGACAATTAAACCTTATTCAAATTTATTGGCACAACGCCAATAATTTATATTTTGCTTTTAAACATTTTATTGCATCTTTCATCTTAATTGCAATAAAGAAATATAGTGATAATTTCAGCCCTGTTATGACACAACCTAGCAGTTCCACAAATATTAGTAATAAAGATATTTCAAAAACAAGAGAAAAAAATTATAAGCTAGAAAATCATAGATTATAAGACTGAAACAGATAGTGAAATAGACAAACCGAAAAATATTAAACGAAGAAGAACTAGTAAGGTTTATTCCAGTGAAGAGCTGGAGAAGATTCTTTCCGAAATGAATAATACCTAAATGAAAAAGTTATTAAATTAATTACTTCATTATTCGACTGATTATACCTAGTTTACCCTATATTTGTGTATGTGTACTGAAAAACCGGAGAGCTATGAGGGTTAAGTATACACTTACTACCACACAAGACAACTTTTTATGTATACGAGTACTAGTACAAGACCCCAAGGACCCCAGGCCAACCTCACTTGCAAGTGGTGCACCTGCCGATCAACGGACGAGGCTCTGGCGAACATAACAGTGCCCGTTAAGCGGCAATAGGCTCGCCATCTATTACGTGGGACCAACTATGTAATTGGCGAAGTGTGGGCTTATAATATGCCTCTACCTACCCCGTCGGGGAAACAGGCGTATGTATTCATGTATGTAATTAAAAGGTCCTACTGCTTGTGCCTAACCATTGAGTAATATCTAACGTGTACCTCTGTTGGGAGGACACAGCACGGAGTCTGGGCTGGGGGCCCCCTGGATGTGGTTGCGTTCAGCGTCCGTGACTACGGACAAGCCATTGGGTTTCTTCTTCATCTGTCTCTTCCGTCAGTACGGTGGGGCGCCGCGATCGAGCCCTGAGACGATCAGCGGCGCGGGTGTCACTTGTGCTTAAAGGTGCTTATGCCTATACACGTTAAGCGGTTATCACCATATGTGGTAGGTGTTAAGCCTAGTTAGGGGTCCTATTGGATGGCTTTGAACAACAGGATGCCAAACACCTGAATCCCCCTCACTTTGGTTTGTAAGAGGAAGTCCGTGCTTAGTAGTGGTAGTAATGGGCTGAGATAATGATAATATTAATAGAAATTACAAGATGTAAAAAAATGCGGGTATAGCCCAGTTCCTTTAAATTCAGAGGGTCTCGGGTTCAAACCTTGGTGGCGAAACTATGACTTTAGAAGTGATGTGCGTAATTATCGCTTATTCTATGCCTCGGAAAATAAGTTAAGCAGTTGGTCACTGCTGTCATGAACATAATATATGGCAGTCGTTATTAGTAAGTCAGTGCATTCAAACATCCTAACAGCTAGTTTAAACTAAACCTAAGTCCTTAAAGGGACAGAGGAGTTTTAATTATTCATTAGTTTTCCACCTTACAGCAACAGGATAAGGTTCATTTTACAGTAACAATATATTGACCATTAAAGGTTAACCACAAGATGAAAATACCCTCTGGGTTGCGGATGTAAAAAACTGATTTGCAACAAAATGCAGTTAGACCAGTAGGTAGTTAGATGATGTGTTCGGCAGTTGCAGAAGTTAAACGTCAATCGTTCTATCTAATAACTGAAATACAGCCATATATACGTGCGGACAGTAACACAGGGCAGTCGATTGAGCGTGTAAATAACTTTTTCGCTAGTGTAGGGGAAACCCTTGCAGAGCAAATTCGTGCGAATTCTTTAATGACTACAGATCATTCAAATCACGCAATACCGACTCAGTCAAATTCTTTTGTATTTGTTGGCATTACACAAAAGGAAGTTGAACTTGCAATAATAAATTTAAAATCTAATTGCGGACCAGGATATGACTTGATTCCTTCAGTGACACTTAAAGATAGTGTAAATACTTTCTCCCCTGTACTTACAGACTTATTCGATAGATGCATAAAAAACGGCATTTTTCCAAACGCTTTGAAAAAGTCCATATTACACCCTATTCACAAAGCAGGAGACCGAAGCTCTGTTAACAACTATAGACCAATATCCATTTTGACCGCTCTATCTAAGGTATTTGAACGAATTATAAATAGCAGATTAACAAGTTATTTAGAATCTTGCAACCTCTTGTCTAACGCTCAATTTGGTTTTCGAGCGGGAAAGTCTACGGCTGACGCTATTCATGTGTTTGTGGATTTCCTGGTAAGAAAGCTGGATGAAAACAAAAAATGTTTAACCATATTTTTGGACCTAAAAAAAGCGTTTGATGTTGTCTCTATACCTTTATTAATAAATAAGCTAGAGCGTTTGGGTGTGCGAGGTAACCAGTTGGAAATTTTTAGGGACTACCTTTCAAACCGTACACAACGCGTGAAAATAGGAGATTGGGAAAGTGATGAGTTACCAATTAAATACGGAATACCGCAGGGTAGCATAACCGGACCGACTCTATTTTTATGCTTTATTAATGACCTTTGCCAGTTAAAGTTAAAAAATTGTAATATTGTCTCATACGCTGATGATACTACTTTGACATTCTTTGGCGATACATGGGATGAAACTTTCTATTTGGCTCAAAAGGGATTAGACACCGTTTTACATTGGTTGGATTGTAACTCCTTGACGCTCAATTCGGACAAAACCAAATACATTTCGTTCTCAATTAGAAACGTTGCATCGTCTGATCTCAAAAACCATAATTTATATGTACATAAAGGTAACTGTAATACACCCACACCTAAATGCGATTGCCCCCAAATCCACGCTACTAATGAAATCAAATATCTCGGAATTAATATAGATAAAAATTTAACATTTGGCCCACATATTCACAATGTATCACAGAGGGTACGAAAACTGACATATGTGTTTAAACAGCTTAGACATGTTGCAGATTGTAAGACGCTCAAAATTGTATACATAACGCTAGTTCAGTCAGTCATCTCATATTGTATTTCTACTTGGGGTGGTGCAGCAAAGACAAAACTTATTGAGCTAGAAAGAGCTCAGAGATTGATCTTGAAGGTGAGTCTATTTAAACCAAGACTCTTTCCCACAGTGTCACTATATGAAGAAGCCGAAGTATTAACAGTGCGACAGCTGTTTGTTCTCGTTTGCATTCTTCAACAACACTCAAATTTGGAATATTTGCCAAACACTGTTTTATCAAGACGTCACCAAAAGGTCTGCATCCCTGAGAGCTTTCGCACAGCCTTTCCCAAGAAGTTCATTTGCTATCGAGGCTCTAGACTTTATAATTATGCTGACAAACTTTTAAATATATACCCAAACACTAAAATTCAATGCAAACAAAAATTATTAGGGTGGCTTCAGAGTCTTAGTTATGACCAAACCGAGAATATTTTGGTGTAGGAATATACTTATATTTCAATGACGCCACACACACACACGCACACACACTCACATATACACACACACACACACACACACACACACACACACACACACACACACACACACACACACACACACACCTTGATTTTATAATTAATATTTTTGTATAAATGTTCGTACTTCACTGACAATTGGCAATGTACTATTGTAATTTAGCCGCGGGTGAGAGGCCTGGTGATCTAAGACACAGGCAGACTTTTGCCTAATTTAGACTCCAGCCTCCCGCATTTCACTAAATATTGTTTGTACCTAAATTGTGTCCATTGTGTATTAGTGTATGTGGAGGAAATTAAATGATTATTATTATTATTATTATTATTATATGGTTACACCAGTGACCAGAACCTGGGCCCTAAGTTTAAGTCTAGGACAAGCAACCGGGGTAATGCTAGGATATTTTAATGACAATATATGAATAAAACTTAAATACTACGCTTCCCAAAGATTTATTTATGACAATGATAAAATACTTACATTAATAAAATTAACAGCTAAGTCTTTTTTACTTAAAATTACAGTATTATTCACAACATTTTACAATAAAATTAGTCTGCACTGCTTTACAAAAAAACAACAAAAGTTTAGTGCCCTACTGATTTTGATGACAGTATTGAACATTTCTTGCTTGCAAATGATTCTGATCGCAGTATGGTAATATTGTAGCAGGATGTATGTATACTTCTAATTATCAGACCAAATTGTTAACTTGAATTTTTTGAGAAAATCCTTAATATTTTAAAAAAAGTTATCCTGAATTTGAAAAAAATTCTACGTAAAAAATTAGTAAAATTATTAATATTCTTAAGTTTATGTTATACCAATGTGTTGAACTTAATTTTCAAGTATAGGAAATAAGTTTACATATATGTCTTTTGCAGACTTAGGATAATAATTACAATAATAATAATATACGAAAATTTGTACTATACATATTTTAAAAATATTTTAAGGTAACTTAAATGAATTTATTAAAAATTATGACACCAAGAACTTCAATCATTTTAAGATAATAAAAATGGCGAATCTAAATAATCATGTTGATGTTAAAGACAATTAAGTATAATATTTTTTTTATTTTAACATCACTTATATACAAGTAAAATATTGTTACTCTTTGGGTAATTTAAATTTATTCAGAGTGACTTACTTAATCCTTTATTTCTTAAAATAAAATCTAGATACATTTTCCCGCATTATATAAAGCTTACTTTATGTGGGTGAAAATCCTATCATAATCGAAGCAATTATTGCGAAGATGAACATACACGAATAGCTTTCCATAAATGTAATCGTGTTTTATGTTATGCAAGTGCATTATGATTTTTAAATTATATTATTAAACATTTGTCAAATGTCTAAAATTCAATATCCTAACCTATTCTTATTAACAACCACATTTTTACAATTAACTTTATAGCGAATATAATAAATATCCATACTTGATACTAATATTACGATTGCGAAAGTAACTCTGTCTGTCTGTCTCGCTATCACGCCAAAACTATAGAAACAATTTAAATTAAATTTGGTAGACAGATTGCCGAAACACAAAAGTGGTATTAAATTCTACAGAGACGGTCGCACATGAACTGGACGTAGTTACGAAAAATGGATCCAACCTACAAAAAAGATTTTTTGAGATACTGTCATAAATGTCTAACTTATTAAAACAATACTAGACAGGAAGTAGAAAAAAATACCCAGTATTTAACAGGAATTCGAAAACAAACTACAGTTTCCATATTATGCTATGTCAAATTTACTAGAACTCCTGTTTTCTCAGTTATAAGTTTTTGTGGCTGGATCTATTTTGCATAACTACCTCCAACTGATCTTTATGAATAACTAACGTCGTCCGCGTGACCTACATATAACCTGCCTCTTAAATCGCTCTACCTATTAAAACAAACCGCATTAAAATCCGTTGGATAGTTTTAAAAATCTAAGCATACATAGGGACAAACAGCGACTTTGTTTTATACTATGTAGTGATGATATGCAAAACGCTGTGCATGAAGTCACGAGACGCGATATTATAGTAAATTGTATGAGACAGTTCACTTCGTTTTATTATCTACAAAAACATCATAACATTTTTAATTCTTACAATTTAAAATAGGATTAATAATGATGTGTTTAGTTATGGAATATAATAAACTGAACCTCTAAAAAATACTTTTTTGATCATCAAAAATACTGATCTAGCATCTAATAGGGGATTAGGTGCTCCATCAGAATTTTTTGATGTACAAAAAGGTTAGGTTAGGTTGGTAATTTATTAATTTTGATGACACATTAAATATGAGCCTTTAGTTATTAGCAATAATTGGAACATAATACTTTTGAACATCATGACGAAAATTATAAATTTATTGTTATTAAAACGTTATCTAAAGTCATAGATTGTTTTAAATTATTATATTTATAAAATAATTTATATATGTATAATCACGGGGAATCATTTAAGCCTTTGTCCGTAAATATACTAAAGCTAGACTAATAAACAGACTTATGTCAAAAACAGAATAACTAAAATTAAGAGAAGATTTAAGATTACTTAGAAAAAAAATTAAATAATTATAATTTTATTACAGTTACATTATTTACGCACTAAGCTTAATCGACCTTGAACTTTCATTTTACTTAAAACATACCTAAAATGTTATTTAATGTTTTATCAATACATCGTTACATCTATAATATTTCAAATGTAATACTTAAAAACTTTAATTTGCAAAATCTTTGACAATCATATTTTTTTTGTTTACTAATTAAGTGAAGATATTTTTATTTATTACAAGCAAGAAAAATTAAAATATTTCATTGAAATATATTTAGCAGTCTTTTCTCTTACAACTACAAATTTGTTAGCAGCCAAATATATTATAAGAATATTCAACACACATAAAACTCGATAGACACTTAAATATTATGATGATTATATACTATTATCTTTATCGCAATGTATTTATTAATGCTATAATTATAACAAACCGTAAATTAGATAAATGTTGTAACGAGGAACTTCTCCTCCAGAAGCCTTCGTCATTAGACGAAAGCATAAGCGAGTCTTCTTTGTTTTGTGTCAGTTCATTTGGACAAGGAAGAGCTTCTATTGAGACTTCACTTAAAGCTACTTGAAGCTTGAGTGGTGGTATAGTCGTTTCTGGTATGTAGTACTGGTTAGTTTCTTCATACAATTCTTCTTCGTTAACTCCTTGTGGTTCTGAAGCGCTAGTTACAACTTCGAATAAATTCTTTGTCACTTCTGATATGTTGATTGATGGTGGACTGTCGGCAGTGTTGTCTGCTATGCATGTTATTTCGTCCAACGCCGCTCTCAGTATCTCACTTTTTGTCTCATTTCTTAATCCCTTGATCCAGGACAGACGACAGTCGCATTTTAGTTGATTACCTGTAAGTAAAGATTTAAGTCAGTTTAAAGAACTTCAGAAGTAATAGTGATGCCTAGACGAAAACGGTAAAAAACAAACAGCGCTAAAAGTCGATTGAGTTTTTAATTGTAAAAATAGTGGTAATAACCACGATTATTTGATTTGATACCCATAAGCTTATACTATGGAAAATATACAACAATCAAAAATGCCTCAACAGGACGGCATGAATCTGGACAACATGAGGTTTCAGCAAGACGGCGCAACCTACCACCTTATTTTTATAAGACAAAACCCGAAATAATTCCTGAGCTCAAATCGGAAATCCAACGCGTCATCTGTAAGATACAACCACATCTCTGTGCAAAAGTCATGAAAAGAGTAATGGCCTGTCATCGGAGCCGTGGGATTCATTTGACGGATATTTTATTCCATACTTAATAAGAACATGTCTTCCTTACAATTCAATAAAAAATTCACAACTTTATCATAAAATACTTGTTTGTATTTTAAAATCAAAAAGTGCACTCTGACTGAGACACTCATTATATGCATGTTCATGCTCATCAATATTTATCCCGTGTGGAAATCGGACCTACAACAATTGGAGTGAAAACGTATATCGTATCCAATGCGACATTTTAGTAGTCGTAATAATTATTCTCATAAAACAATTATCACACAAATACCAAAAATCATATTAATGCAATAAAAATAACTTTTTGAGATTTATAATTACAATCATCCAATATGCAAATTAACAAAATAACAAAAACAAATACAACAAAACTACATGCACCAAATGATAATTGACTCAACGTGATAAAAGTAAATATTATTATATGTAAGTTATTGTTATACTTCAATAGCGTAAACACCTCTTTTGTGTCTATTCACATCACAAAATCGAATGTAATAACAGTAGTTTACTTGTTGATTTTTAATAAAACATTTTTCATTCAGCCAAATCGAGTTAAGGCGCCATTGTTGAGTCACTAAAGGGAGCTGTTACACTCATTAATTGTCTTTAATGTACGAAGGGCGCACCCGAAGGGGATTAAGCCTGTATGGGGAGCTCTCCATTGTTTGTTCAAAATATAGTTATTTATCTTTGCTCCAGTACTTTAGACGGGTATTATTTATCCCTCAATAATACGTTGATCTTGCCTAAGTAGGATATAAGATATATACCATTTTAGATTTTAACATCATGAGAATAAATTAAATGTTCTTGGGCAACTAACGCAACGACTCTAGCCCCCTAACTAAGCAGAGCTTATACTATTGTACATCATCATATCATGCTGAACATTGGCCTCCCCAATAGATTAAATCCTGTCAATCACCACGCTGGGCAAGCGGGTTAGTGCTGCTGCCATCATCCGGTAGGATTTCTCTTCGCCGACTCTTACAACTCCCGTGAGGTGAGAGGGGTGGCACTGTTCTAGACTAGAGAACGGATAAACGTACTTAAATATTTCATTGCTTTTTATTTATTTTTAATAATTATGTAAGAAAGTAGAATATTAAGAGTTATTTGTAATTTATAGATGATAAGTTATGTTATGTCAAGGTGTCAAGCAACTTTCTTACAAGTTTAAGCGAACAAAATACAAGGAATATCGTTTCAAATAAGTATTTTAAATTTTGCCAACTTACCACTCAAATAAAGCACGGATGTCTTCATTTTCAGATTCTCGATTATCGGCTTCACATTGCCAAAGGTAAAGAATTCTATTGCGTTGTTTCTCAAATCCAATAAATCAAGCCCTCGAATACCTTCCAACAGGCCCTCATTAATCGACTTCAATTTGTTTCCAGTCATTGATAATTTTTGTAAGAGGACGAGTCCGTCAAAAGCTCTCTCAGACAAGTATTTCAACTCGTTATTATCCAATAAAAGTTCATTTAAATTCCACAATTCAGTGAATGTCAAGTCTCCAACCATCGACAACTTGTTACTCCTCAGATCCAATCTGGTTAAATTAGCTAAGCCTCTAAAGGTGTCTCTAGTCAGAACAGTAATTGAGTTGGCTTCTAATATTAGGTCGTTAAGGACAGTCAAGTGTTCAAAACATCCATCGTGTACCAGATTAATGTTGTTAAACGACAGATCCAGATATCGGAGTGACGGTAAATCGACGAAAACATCTCTCTGTATCTCGGTTAGTCTATTTTCTTTTATAGTCAAGTTTACGAGCGCCGGCAGATTTGTAAACGAGGAAAAGTCGAGAACGGTTATTTTGTTCTTAAGTAATATAATTTCTCGCAGAGAGGTTATGTTTGAGAAGGTTTTTTTCTCTAACTTGTTTATTGTTGCAAAATGAATGTTTAACTTCTGCAAGCGCTTCAGCTGATGTATGACATATAGCGGGATGAATTTCAAAGCGCCATCGGACCTTATGCTGAACGTAAGCCGTTCTAAGTTAGGTTGCGCGCTGAAAGTTGACCAAAGAGGGTCGTTCTCTTCTATTCCACCGTTGAAAACCCAGCAATCCGCTCTAGTAGCCATTTTTACTTCCGTGTTTTCGCAGTAACAATGCACTTTGAACTCTCTATCAGTTAGCTCGCAGATATTGTCTTTTATTTTTCTCGAATGGAACCATCTCTCAGATTTGTCTCTGCGCTTTTCATTTGATCGAACTTCGGAGCATGATATTGACGTCACCACCAGAACTATCAGGAAATGTTGTAATAGAGTCTTCATGATATTTTCTTCAATCTGTAACAAAAAGTAAAGCAAAGTGGGCATATTGTTATAAAAGTTGAATAGAAAATATTATGTTATCCCTCAGTTTAGGTGGTTAGTACTATGGAATTATTACCTCTAACGTTTCAGTAGTATTTCATTAGTAGTAATAATTCCATCGGTTTGTACTCAATATACCATACATATACTATTAACAGACTAAAAATAACGTCAATATGTTATTTTATAACCCGATTTTTTTGGTGACATCAAACAATAAAGCAAGATTTTCATTCATAATATATTTGTATTACGTATTTATGTATATACTAGTATAATGCCAAGGAACTTCTCTGCCAATTCAAAGGTTAATTGGCAAGGAATATCTTATAGCTGCAGATCACTTAGGCATTACTTTTGAAGTTTGCAATAAATATTCATTCATAAGTATTGGATCTTGTCTAGTGTTCATGTGGGTGTGGAGCAAGCCACTTCTCTCCTTTCAACACATCGCACCCCTACATGAAAACGTCACTAACTCAAAAAATAACTTAATCTGAATTAATGGCAATCCGAAAATGCCACTATTTCGGAATAAGTTTTTTGAGGTGCAACATATCAGCTACAGATCTTTGTCCTTAAAGTGATTTTTTCTATAATTATATAGATCTCTTTTAAAACGATGTAGCAAGGTAACCCGCCATAAATATAATAGAGTACGAGAAACTATAAATGAATATAGATTAAGTCAATAAATAGTGTCTTTTATAGAACACTTATATCTCTATTGAAATAGGTACCTACTTATAATAAATAAAGCAACATAAACGACAATCTAATTAAGTGATAGGAATTTTACAAAACACAAACACACACAAACACAACACACATACTCACACACATACATTCTAATTAGTAATTTAATTTGTTATTATTCTTTTTTATTTTGTTTTTCACGTAAAACTTATTATAATAGTAGATAGTTTTCTTTTTGTCTGTTAACTCAATAAAAATACATTCTAATTAGTAATTTAATTTGTTATTATTCTTTTTTTATTTTGTTTTTCACGTAAAACTTATTATAATAGTAGATAGTTTTCTTTTTGTCTGTTAACTCAATAAAATCCTTGTTAAGCCATGGGAAAGAGCAAGTTATCCCCAACACAAGTACTGCGTTACTTACCGGGGAAACTTAACATGTGTATTTACGATTTATTGAGCAATAAAAACAATTTTAATTTTTATTTATTTATTTACTTGTCGTGAGGTACCGGCCTAGAATAGTGTCACCACCTCTCATCTCACGGAGAGTAGCAAGAGTCAGCGAAGAGAAATCCAACTAAATGATGGGCACTAGCTTGATCTGCGATCACCATCCTGCCTGCCCAGCGTAGTGATTATGGGCAAATATCCCTCATCGAATATTTTTTGTTAGGGAGGCCAATGTTCAGCAGTGGACTTTATAATGCTGATATAATGAACATGATAGAACTCCTACAATCAGTAGTTTCAGAATACCTATTAACAAAATTTCTGTTACTAACTACCCATTACAGATACCACAAACTACTGCAAGACAGCCGGGCGATGTTAATAACTACTGGTGCGAGTCTCGTGTTTTATTGCCATTACAAAAACGGTCGTTACTTTCCGACCACACGTGAACGAGGCGTAGTGGCTTGTAGGGAGGGTTGTCGGAGTAATCCTAGAGCTGTCCATACTAAAACCGTGATAGAATTATATTGTTACTTTATGAAGACAGTTTTTTGAATGGGAAAACAATGGTAATGTGTTGATTTTGATCTGTAAGATTTGTTGCAAATTTAGTGTTTGTGTTATATGTTTCTTATTTTATAATTTAGAGTATTGTATCTAATGCTATATTATGAAACGCTGTGTCCTCTTCTGGAGGTGGGCGCCAGTAACTACGACACAGTCCTTGACTAATGTAGTTATTAACAAAAACAATTTATTGTAAACCCAATTTTTGTTCTAATAAAAATATTTGTATTTGTTTTCTTTCCTCTTCCAAAATACACGTATTTTTATTAGGAACCAACCTTATAATGTGCGGATTATCAGCATGCGCATATAATGAATGATTGAATTTCGAATAAGGATTGGGGCAAATCAGTTTAATTAAAAAAATATTTACAAATTTGTGGAAACTGTACTGTGTCAATATCACACGAAAATATATAAATCGCTTTGTAGCGATGGTCTCAACCTTTTTTCTAAATTGTTACAATAAATACTTTCAAGTTGTTTACTAAAATGTTAAGCAAATATATGGCTCACTCCCAAACATATATAGAACCGAATCAAATAACGAAAAAATATATATATATGTAAAATTCGTGCTCATCTTGTCTTATTGTTGGGCATCTAAATTAGTTAACATTGTACAAAATCCAAAATTTACACTGTATAACTGTGATCTGAAGAAATAAATTTTAGTAATCCATTTTTATTGAGTAGATTTGGAAACTAAGAAACAAGCCAAAGTCTATGAACCATAATAATTCATAGTTGTTTTAGTATGGACAGCTCTCTGAATATAAGGGAGGGTTGTCCGAATACCAGATGTCTAACGCTACTCGGGCGATACCTTTTTATGACTCACGCTTTGCTTATGAAATAAAAATAAGGTAATTTATACTGCTAATGGTGATAAATACCAGTTCAATTAAATGATATTACTAAAGCGTTTATTTTTTTAACGTTTTAGTTATAATTGTAATGAAAATTGTCAAATTATTCTTGTAGAACGCTTAATTATTTATTAATTTAGTACACACACAACCGAAAAAAGAACAACTTATAGTAAGAAAAAAAATTACAGGGCACAGCTTATTCCATAGAGAAATTTCATCCAGCCACATTTAAAGCATTCCAGAAACATAAATCTGTTTTTTAATATTTTTTAAATATATTATATTAAAATATTGGCATACTATTGGACAGTAAGCTCGCTGTCAGCTGTCTTCTAATTTATATTTTCAATATAAAACATATCTAAACAGCAATATTTAAAGTCTATGTTTAAATAGTATTATTTTTGATGAATAGGAACGGTGGCGTCAAAGAGGACCTCAGTTTGATTCTATGTTTTTTTTTTTGCGACGTTCATTACTATCTTTCTAAAGTTGAATCTAGTCGTACATTAAACTCTGAAGTAGAACGTAGAGATTAGAGACAGCTGTTTTAATTTGTGGGCAACGCGACTATCTCGTGACAATATACCGTTTAGCCCATCCATTGGGACTGTTTTATCAATTTCAAGCTAATGAACCCTGATGTAGCGTGATAAATTACTCGAAATTACCTTTGGCTAATCAATTCTGATGGAGACTTTGAAGTTACGCTTGCTTTGTATACACATTATAAAGATGTCTCTTTCAATTAGTTGATGACGTCTGTATCTTATCGTTAATACCAGATGAAGGGTACAGAGTTTTGTGTTCTTTTCTTTTGACTGCAGAAAACAAGTTTTTGTTGTTGTATTTGTATTGTAACTGGTGGGAGAAAAAACGAATCTTGACGATTTTCTAGCCCGTTCTTTTACGATCGAGCTCTCGCCCGGTGAGTGGGCGCGTTAGTTTATAAGTATGACATTCATATAAGCTCAATTGAGCCAAACTTGAATTAATGTTTTTTTATTGATTTTGATAAGGGGCTAAACAAGAAAGTTCATAAAAATAGAATTTTGTGTAATTTATATTTTAATGTTTCAAAGTGTATAACTTTTTTATCTTTTTCTAATAACGCTTAAATATTAATAGTAAGAAGGACTATAGTTGCATATTCATAGATGCTACATAAAAAAACGCAGAAAAACGAAATGTTTCCATTTTTATAATTTATTGGAATTTTATGTGTCATTTCTTGTTTTGCCCTTGTACACTTCAGTTGGTAAATTTTAATCTCATTTTGAAGCGAAGTAAAGCGAGTGACGCGCTCGTAGCTCCTACGTAGAAGTTGCTACATATTTATGATCACCGACGGCCGACTCCCCGACGCCTACTTTCTACACGGACACGCCAATTGTTGCCGATGCGTGTATATTCCTTTATCGGCCAAAGCAAGTTGAAATTTTCTTATTATTTTTTCTACCTTAACTTAATCACTTACGGTTCATTATGTGGTGGAAAAATTAACCCTTTTGGCTGATTGAGGGATATCATCTCAGCCCATCAACGTTCCACCACTGAGCACGGGCCGTCTTTACACGAACCAAGGTGAGAGAGTTTTGGGTCATACAACACCATGCGGACTCAGTGCGGATTGGTGGGGGCAGGAGTGTGGCGTCTTGCTGTTACAGTTTTCTTTGTATACCACTAGGTGGCACTCAAACATGCTGCTAACCTGATGGATAGTGGTCACCACAGCCTGCAACGCTAGCTCGTTGCCAACCCATTAAAAACTGCTGCACCTTTAAGAGCCTCATGCTGTCAAGAGCATCCTTTGGGAAAACTTCGCCAGGGAGCTCATTTCACCACGCAATGGTACACGCAGCATTAAGTTTCTTTTGAAAGGAGTCCGTGCACCCTTCATTTTTAAGGTGTGATTTTTCTTTTAATGTGACACGTCATAATGACTACATCCTGCCTGATGGTAAGCAGTCGATGCAGTCAAAAAAAAATGAAAACGCTTTATATCACGCAAATAAGCACGGTACAAAGCGCATCTTCAAAGTACGAGATCCGCATGATGGAATATGAGCAGAATTCCTCTTAACTTAAGTTCTTAAGTGGAGGCCCGTGCTCAGAAGAATGACGTAGGTAAATGAGCTGAGATGATGTATAATATTGTGCACATTATGCGAATGCTTTACTTGTAGTTTTTTTTGTTGTTATATATTTTTTTAAATTATTGTAATTTTGTTTTTCTTGTTTTATATGTATGCGTGTCTTTCGTTGCAATAAAAAGTTTATCTATCTATCCAAATACTTGTCAAGGTCTATATGTCGTCAATTCTTATATACTTGTGTTGCCAGTATATAGGAAAGATTCTAGGAAAATTCTTAATCCTTTGCACTTAATAAAGCAGTACTTACCACGTTAATATAGTCCCTTATCGCGTAACTTAGTAAAAAACAAAACGTTCAAAGTACCTTTACGAAAAAAGTAAAACGGAAAAGTCAAAATCCATTCAGAATCTTTGTCTCACTCAACAGTTTCCTAAAAGAATAATTAAGCCCTTATAAAGTAGGCAAAAGTTGATTCGACTCGCGAGTTACGTTAATTAAAATAATAAGACACAGTTCTTACGGAAGGGCTCAGTATTACAATATACATTTGGACAGAAACAGAACAGAGACATTAGGTGTTTTTGTTCTCCTAAAAGATTATTAGGCGTTGGATTTTGGGGCTGCGTTTAATTAAAACAAAGAATGCTGTATTGCGACTGCGACCTTTGTCCTGTCGAAGGGAACTTTTTTCTTGAAATAACTGAAAAAGGTTTTAATATACTCGGGCCTCGTTTTCTTTGAGTATATTGTTGCGTAGTTCTTTTCGAAATGCTAACTTTACATACAAAGTCAGACGACTAGATCGTACGATAGATAAATGGATGCTAAAATGTGTAAAACGAAATGTTTTATAAATAAGTTAATAAGATTTTATGAACATTCATTGATTTGTACTTGGTTGTTTTTTTTTCTAGTTTAATATCTTTCTTTTTTTTTAAAACCACATCGTGTAATTTAATAACCCTTAAATCATAACCTATCTGGGATGATTAGATTGCGGCAAATTTTTTTTAGGTAGATCGTTATGACAGATAAAATCTATCGAATCAATCATTCAGGATTACTGGGATATAAATAATGGAAGATAATATAGAATAGGAAAAAAAAGATGCGTAAAATTGTTAGAAATATTATCCGGGATATATTTTCTTCAACAGTTTACCACATCACAAGATAGAATACAATTTTGCTACAAATTTTAAAACATAGTATGAGACTAAGACAAAATTAAAATTAGATAAATTATTCTATTGAGCAATAGTGTAACGTTCAATCACACTGCGAAAGAAATCATACTAAAACATTTTACAAAGTTTCATAGTAAATTCCGGAATAATATTTCAGTGGCTTTCAATTAAGAATAAATGTAGACTGAATAAGTTATTTAAATTTTTTGCTGCAGACATTTTAAACATTTGGCCAAAAAAATGCTGCACGTATTTTGCAGTGCCTAAAGTTTATAAAGAAATCTGCAATATATTAGCTTTTTCAAGACAAGATAAAACAATTCATCTAGATAAATTTAATTGAAGTTTCTGTTTTAATGTCAAAATAAGACATTTTGATAAATTCATAGGGAAATAATACGATACTATAAAAAATGATGAAATAACAAAGTACTTTGTAAGTCAGGCAAATAAATTTCAGGAGGTCGCTTGTGTAAAATTATAATTATTTCTAGGCATTTTTCAAGAAGCCATTTAGTCCAAAAGTTAGCAGACGGATGTACTATAGTGTAAACGAATATACACACATACAAAACAAACGAATTTAGGGTTGGGTTGGGGTCAGGGATGTGAAGGGTGCCAACGAGACCTTATTACTAAGCCTTCGTCGTCCGTCAGTCATCTTATGAACTTTAGGTATTTTGAAATTGTGTATCCTTATAAAATTTAAACTCCCACATAAGAAACTTCAATATTTGTATCAAAAAAGATACATGATTGATGCTGATGAAGAGGTAAATATATAAAACAACGTGTTACAGGTTCATCAACATAATACAAGTCATAATTACACGTACAACAGTTTGGGCACGCTAAAGACGCATTTGAAACTATGTATCCTTACAAATTTGGGGCTTCCATGGAACAAACGAATTTTTTAAATTTCAATGATTGCAACGAATAAACTTAAATAAATTGACTCATAATAAATTGTATTACGATGAGAGGTCAAATATGTTTTGGTTGTCAATATATGACCACTTAGAACAGTTTGTGCAATGGAAACTATTTACACGTTGGTTTGAGCTCACACAATTGTGCAGTTTGTATATGCACGGTTTAAGGACTAATGTTACCCAATAAACTCCACGGAGTATAAGTTTTTAAGTAAATTTCATCGAATTACTTTACAACTCAGATTTAGGATCATGTTTTTGAATATTATGGTGCACTTTGATTGGACTTAATATGTGAGAAGAGAAATATTCAATATTAAAATAACAGAATTTTTTATTACCCAGATGAGTTTTTTCCGATGTTAGTACCCATACCAGTATTCGTACAATCCAACTTTTCTGGATAAGTCTTTATCCGCGCGTGCCCCTACCAAAATTCTGTAGGATTTTTGTTTCCTCACAACCTTTTTAAATAAAACCGTTTTTCGAATCATGCTCAGTTCCTTACCAACGTCATTATAGATATGCCAATGTAGCAACACTTTTTCACAAATACTATCAACTTCATCGTAACAGAGCGACCAGAATGCCAATTTTGGCAGTAAATCTCTAGAAAAAACGTAGGACAAGCGTGGTCGTTACCGTACATTACGTTCAAAATATGCGCTTTCGGAGTCGAGATATTTTTGTGCACATTTTGGTCGCCAATGTTTTAAGGTAACTACTACTTTTATCCTGCAATTTTGTTTTAACTATTTACTGTATTATTTGATCGGGTATTAATGGCATTTATTTCAACTGTTTTTTTATGTTATGGTTGCAAAATAACTTCAAAAAATAAATTGTTACAAATATTTGTTTTGCAGCCTCGCGAAACAACATGACACTTGATATCGACCGCTTCCGTGCTTCAAAAGGCACATAATCTGCTTTTACCGGCTGTTACTAATGTATTAATCATTAAGCCAAGCTCATGGCTAATAGGGCCCCTTCTTAAGAGGCCTGAAAATATTTAATTGCTAAACGTTACGCACGTCCCTTCTCAAATCTGCACTGGGTCCGCGTGATGAAATATGAACCGGGTCGATCTCACCTCGGTTTATAAGACGAGGCCTCTACCCAGTAGTGGGACATTAATGAGCTGAGATAGTGATAGCACAGGGGTACGTATCATCATAAGAAGAACCTACATACTAGCTATAAAAGTAATGAAAGAGAAAACTAAAGCTGATACTCTTTGGAAAAAATCAGAATTGGATTAGATCACAAGGAGTTTGGATTACTTCTGACTAGAGAACGCCGTGTTCAAAGATAATTTTCAAATAGTTTACATATATTTCATAAAAACATTATATATTTCAGTCATAGCCATTCTTAAAAATGCACAGTGGATTTTGAATTTGGTGGAACTTAAATTTAATTTGGGGTATTTTAGTTGCACAGCAGCTATGAGAATAATTTAAATGACAACCAAAACTAAAGTGGAATAAAATAGGACATCGATTAAATTATCATAATCCGCATGCTTAAGGGAACGTAGAACCTTAAATAGATAGGTCAGGTTTGAGTTACGTACTTATACAGTCTTTCTATTTCTTACTGTGATCGAATCAATGTTAAACAAACGTACCAAACACAAGCAGAATCACTTATTAATAAATCAGTATTAATTTAATGCTTACAAGTAAGACAAGTATTCTTTGGGATTCCCAAAAATCGTCTTTTTTGAGTTATGTCTATATTCCATTGAGCATGCGATATGTCTGCTTCACGTCAGTCGTACAACGGCGGGTTCAAAGAGAATGTTTAAATAGTCATACATACCTACTTTTAGTTGTTAACTACATATAAAAGATGAAGCCGACTTTATAACGCTTACTGTGACGTCACTGCTGATATTTGGGTTTAAAAAATATTTATTTTCTCATAAAAACCATACAGTCACTTACATGAGAAATTTAGAATAAATGTGGGTTAGAATATATCTGTCGAGTAGGTATAAAAAAAAAATTGGGAACAGTCTACTTGGGCAGTGTACTTACTTAGCATATTTTAGAACGAAAACACATTCCATGCCATAGCATGATTTTTGAAGTAAGTTATATACGTAATTTTGCTTATTACTTCGCACGATAATAATAATAATTTATTTGCTATAAAAAGTTTTACATTAAATTAACAGTGACCGAGGTCATCTTTTAAGCAAATAATGCCTGTACCAGATGACCTCGCTCTTCCATAGCTATAGGTCATTGTGTGTGTGTGTGTGTGTGTGTGTGTGTGTGTGTGTGTGTGTGTGTGTGTGTGTGTGTGTGTGTGTGAGTGTGAGTGTGAGTGTGTGTGTGTGTGTGTGTGTGTGTGTGTGTGTGTGCGATACTAGCGCACTATGACTAAAATGACGCGGACACGACGAAGGCACCGCTGGCTGACCGATATTTAGTGACGGGAAATCCAAACTGATTCATCGACACTGATGTCTTTGAGTTGAGTTGTATAAAACCAACCACGTCGATTGGTCGGGGTTCGGACACGCAAAGTACATGCATTTGCATTGTCTATTATGTATTTATGTCTGTGGTTGTAAAGTTTAAAAACATCCTAAAACGTCCTAGTCTTCCGTCAAAACCAAATATATACTACAAACAAAATACTGTACTACTATTTATATGCAGTACGATAGACAATTTTTATGAGAATATATTTAGTGCATCAAGCAATAATTATTATATATTATAAATCTCCCACGAAACATTTCGACACTAATACATTGCAATTTTACATGTGTTTAGAAGGTGAAGTGTGTACACAACATAACTGAAATTTTCCAATATGGATATAAGTTCAAAACTCATTCCGAGAGTGTATTCAGCCATAATTATATAGATTTGCTTACGGAACCTTTGATATAGACACTACAACTGCATACTTACAATGTAAATAAAATAGAACTCTTCACAACTTTGAATACGAATAAAACTTCGGGTGCTTTGGTCAGGCGTATATTTACTCGCTCTCAGCATGAAGCAAACATATTACATACGTACAATCACGCCTGTAGGCAAAAAATATACGACCATATTTCGCTAATATTTTTGGTCCTACGTAATAGGTGCCGAGCCAATTGGCGATTACTAGGAACTTTTATGTATGTCAGAGCCTCGTCTGTTGATTGGCAGGTGGACCATTTGCAGGAGAGGTTAACGTGGTTCAGGTAGGAGCACCATACATTTTACTTGCACTTGCACTTTTATTGTTTATACACGTGAAAGGGCGTGACTCTTTTTGTGAAGTGATTGATTTGTAAAATGACAATATTGGTGATCCTCTGTCTAATAATTTGGCTTGACTATGATCTACGGGGACATTCAGCACTGGTATAAAACATTTTTTTTGTTGCTTAGGTCTATTGAGCTTCCAGTGCTTGTTGTGATAAATCGTATACTCGGCCCAAACTTTTATATTTACCTACTTTCTGCATGAAGCAAAAAACCCACTACTGATCTGCACACTAAAAGGTCTGCAATGAATTGCGTTTCTTTTTAAAACTATCTAAGTCTTTACTACTTTGGCAAGATTTTCTACTTTGATCCTTGAGAATACGGTTCTCGGAGGGCAAGTTGATGTGATGCTCGTCGGTCGCTTTGTCCGACTACAGCGACTCAGTCAAGCGGCCATGTCCAATTTGTGGAGGCTCTTATGCCGCTTGTGAAACCGAACTTTGTTTTCACAGTGTGGTCACACGGAGCGCATTGAATTTCTCTTGAATTTGACGAACGTTAGGAAGGCTTGGGTTTGGCTTTGCGGATTTGACGCTCACCTTATAAATATTGCAGTCGAGCACATCGGAGAGTAAGGGAGGCCTATGTTTAGCAGACAGCAGTAGACTTTCTTGGGATGATATTGATGCTATATATATTTAAGGTAACCCGCGATTTTTACCGCTTTTCCTATAGTTATTTTGTTATCTTTTGGCATAAAAAGAAGCTTCTGTTAATCCTTATAAGATCAGCTATCTGCCAATATAAAAATATTTATTCCTTTAAATCTGATCTAAAACGGTCTACCTGTTTAAGAGCAAAATCACAACAGACGAAAGAAATGGTTTTTAATTATTACTTTTATATGTTGACTTTAGTAACAGGCACTTAATTTCTTTATTTCTACACAAATATATAAAAGATATAGATTTGTAGCGGTAAGAACTGTAATTAGCGTCTTAATGAACATTGGAACGCCAATCGCGAAGCTTTCGATCGTGTGGTTCCCGTGATCCAGTTCAACAAATTGCTAGCACTAGGTATCCATGGTGATCTGCTTAGATCGACTAAATCATATCTACTGATGGTTCGCATGCAGTCCTAATTAGTGGTTACCGTTTTAGCTACGTACTCATTCCATCATTAGTACATTCAGGTTCACTGTTTTACAATATCAGTCAACTCATTGCCGCGCCGACTATCTCGTATACACAAAATCACGCCTGGTTCCCCGAAGGGGTAAGAGAGGCAAAAATATGCCCACATTTCGCCATTAATGTTGCTGGTCCCACGTAATAGGTGGCGAGCCTATTGCCGCTTATCGGGAACTTGTATGTTAGCCAGAGCCTCGTCCTTTGATCGGCAAGTGCACCACTTGCAGGTGAGGTTGGCTTGGGCTCTTGGTCTTGTTATTAAAGGTCTCAGCACACATATGGGATCGGAAAGGGATCGTCACCGTATCGCCTCGAGCCGTTCAGAATGGTTTGTATTAAACTCCCTATTGCAACGCACACTAATCGGAATAATAACGTAATCGCCTCGCCTCGCAACAGGCTCCGAACTTGAATTCCCGCGCTTACGGCTCATCGTCCCCGCACTTACGTTTCTCCGTCCCCGCGCTTACGTCTCTCCGTACCCGAGCTCACATCTCTTCGTCCACCCTTTCCCCTTTCCAAACTGATCTGGTGCCAACCAGGTCAGCCAGGGGGCGGCGAGGCGTAAGCGCGGTGTCGCCTAGCCGTAGCCGAGTTGACGTACAGGCGCTGCTAATATGCTTTCGTTACGTGCATACGGTAGGTTGACGCCTGGTTGACAGCGAGGCGAAAGGCGTTACGGTTACGATCCCTTTCCGATCCCATATGTGTGCTGAGACCTTTAATAGTAAGACAGAGTTCCATAATTTCTATTCTTGGATGGGGGACCGTTTGTGTGGCATTAAACGTTAAAAGTACGTTACACTGTTGGCCCCTGTTACTGCTAACGTAGTAATTGTGATCCTATTGAGTGGCTTCAAAATACCAATCCGTAGGACGTCACAAACATGAGGGTCTATTTTAATTCAACGAAAAACTAAACTTCGTTATACCCATTCCTTTCACACGATAATGACATACCTAGAGAGTGAAAGAGATAGGTATAACGAAGTTTAGTTTTTTGTTAAATTAGATTGGGCCCTCTGTCCCCACCAATTCTCACTAGATTCGTGTGGTGGCTATGATCTAAAATCCTTTTATCTAGATGAAAGGAAGTCTAAGCCCAGTAGTGAGATGATAATAAGCTTTATCGATAGCTTTGAATAATAACAAGATACCGTAGTATGTTAATGAGAAATATTTCAAAACTATAAATACAACAACATAAATTATTATACCACTTAAAAGTTCTCGAATTTATCGCTTACAATAATGTTTTTCTTCTTGAATTGCTACGACGTAAACAGTATCCTGTAAAGTTCAGGACGTATTTTAGCAAAGACTACAAGAGAAACAGTTTTTATTTAAAGCTGTAGTTTTAGTACAATTTACTTCACAAGACGGCAGAAACTTGTGTAAGGAATTCCGAGTCTTAGTGGAATATATAACAGCACTGCTTAAAACGGCTGTTTTTATTTAAACGCTCTAAAATGGACCACTTATAGAGAGCATTTGCGAGTAAAAAGTGTTCATACTTTGTTATGGACATGCTATAAAACTAATATTCAATTCAATATCTTAAGGATGTCATGCTTGGCAGATTTCATATGTCTTTTAATTTACTAATTTTGAATAAAAGATCATCATCCTATCCTAGCATTATCTTGGTTGCCCTAGACTTATGGGTCTGCTAAGTGGTCTAATCAGATTAGGCTGAACTTCAGTTATTACATGGAACGACTGCCGTCTCAACTCCACAACCCAGAGAAAAACATCATTCTATGGTTAAACCAGCTTTCTGAGGCACGGAGCAAGCGATTATTACGCACATATGATGCGCCACCAGGGTTTGAACCCGAGACCCTCTAAATTTGAAGTATCGCCACAAGACGACAGCCGTGAACCGTAAAAAAATAGTTGTAATTTCGATTAAAAGATCATTTATTCCCAAAACAGAAAAAAAACTTATAGAATAATGTTACGTAATTTTAGACAGTTGAAAGTTTAAGGATGCTGTAGACTTCACAATTAGGCTTATAAAAATTAACATTTTACAAACGAAGACGAAGTTCGATAAGTATTAAATGTATGGACTTGACTTAAGTAGTGTCTGAATTTCCACGTCCCGAGCGGAAACGAATACGTCTTATTTATTACATCCTTGAGATATCTGCTCTTTTATTTAATCATAAAACTCCTGTAACAGAAGAGTTTTATGGTTATATGAAAGAGCACCATAAAATTATTAATCCTTAAACCTTTGGTAGTGTAAGTGCATGTTTAGAAATTACAACTAGTTTACACATAATTGGCGAAATGTGGGCGTATAACATGCTTCTGCCTACCCCTTCTGGGAAACAGGCCCGAATGTATGTTATGTAAGCATGTATGTTATTATCTTCGAAAATTCCACAAGCGTTTTCTTAATACTCTATACCACTCGTACTTACCTACCTGTAATGCACTTGTACTTTCAGAACAGACAGTTACCGTTACTTTACTACCTGAGAGGTGAGAATGACTATTTATCGGCGCCTACCTGTATTTGGATCTGGTTAATGAAACGTCGTAACTTCGCCCTTATTTTTTTAATTCGGTAGTTACTTGCATTTTACGGTCTAACCACGCGCTTCAAGCTTGCCACGTAGGGTATTGGGGTAATAATAATGTAATTATTGCTATGTTCATAAAAAATATATTTTGCTATAGTTATGTAAATATTTTTTAAAGCGAAATCCAATTTCGTACTAACGGTAAACACGAAAAAGACCCGGTGCCTGTGTGTCCCAAATAAATGAAATTATATTTCATTCCGAAATCATCATTTACAGAAGTGCCAGAGGAGATACAAACTTGTTTTTAATCAAAATGAAACTCTCAATATTCAGGATATTTCTCAGTACTTGTTACAATTATACTTTTTGTAAGAAATAGGGAATGAAACTTAAGGTTTTAAAACATTATAAATATCACTCGAATGAAACTCCGACGATATGTATATTGTATAATGCTTACTTCTGTTTTGTAGAAACCTACCTGAGTTAAGGCGTTAGCAGGTAGAATGTCCCTTTCTCAGTAGTAGGCACAAGGGAAAAAATCACATATCATTATTTGCGTATAAAAGGTGTGGAGTTTTTTATTTCCTTGAAATTATCGTGCACGATGAACAAATTGGCGCAATAATTTAATATAGATAGCAAAGTATCGAATTTTCTTCATCACAGAACTAACGTGTACATTTTTAACCGAATAATATTTATGTGATAAAGTGGAGTTTAAATGTACAGCAGTATCGTAGCGTATTTGCAGGTTATTGGATTTGATAAAATCAATTATTTTCTAGGCATTCCATAACTTTTTTTATGTTCATATCATAAAAAATATATTTTATTTCATAACTTCAAACTTCAAATATTTATTGCGATCATCATTTTCTAACAACTACACCAATTATTTAGTTCCAAGATAAGTATCATTAAAAACTTGTGTTGTGGATACTAAATAACGGATAAACATACATAAATACTATTTTTTTTTGTAAATAATTACTTAATATTCATAGGGAAACACCCAGACCAGAACAAATATTCACGTTCATGCACACAAATATTTATCCTGTGTGGGAATCGAACCCACGACCTTGGAGCGGAGAGCGGGTATACTCGCCACCACGCCATATCGGTCGTCAAATAATAATAATATTCTAAGTTTAATTTAAATACACGTTTCTTGATGATTGGCATATGGCACAGTATGGCTATGTAAAATTATGACTATAGAAATCAAATTGTATTATCAAAAAGATAAATTTAGATACATTGAAGCTAAATTCTTGTCTGGACTAGTTTTAATTATCAAGATTTTAAAAAGAGCAATATATGTTGACCTTCCATATTTAACAACAATAACTTTTGAAAAAAAAGTTTCAGACAAATAAATAAAAGTATAACAAAATGTAACCTGTTTGTGAAATCTAGCCAAGTCAAGTCTTAAGCTTCAATTTATCACGAATGATATATATGGAGGGTTCACGTATGAAATATATTGGCGAGCTTCGAATTCGATGAAACCAAACGCTGCACAGAGGGCACTATCGCATTCATTATAGTATTTAAAAAAAGTTACATATGTACGAAAATGGTTAATAGGAACACCATAGAATAAATTTAAATCATTGTTAAAATTACATTATTTGAAGGAGACCTTCATTATCAGGTAAGCTAAAAGGGGCACAAAAATACGATCAACAGTCATGCTTTTCAAGCACGAACGTATGAAATACCTTGTAAACCAACAATGTACATAATACTTTAAATGTATAGAAAAAAGGGAGCTTTGTAACAGTCATTACGGCATAAAGGCTTTGGTATCCGTCAAAAGGAACAATTTCTTCCTAAACTCAATACCGGCGAGCGACCATTCCGTTCGCATCGTACAGTCGGTTTTATCGTAGCATTTTCACATCTAAGCGCTTGTGTTAAGAGTGGCTTTTGAAAATTTTAGTTTAGATGTTTGTTCCCTAATCACACAAAATCTGTTGCAGTGAAGTCACAGGTACACAAAACATATTTCTGAGCAAAGAAATCGTACTGACGTTCAACTCCACGGGGTATTTTATGAAATTTGCTATGCAGAATTAATCGGACAGTATAAAAAAAATTCAAAAACTTTACAAAGTAGGATGGAATCTATACACGGACTATTTAAAATTATATGATTATATCTGAATTTTCAGGTATGTAATATGATAGTCACTTAACAATTAAATTTATAATACATGATAAAAAGAGGACCTATATGAGGCCCTTAACGTATTCCAGAGCTTATTCCGAGACATGAATGCATGGAAAGAACTATACGCTATGGACTGATGACAATTTTGTGAATATTAATATGAAACTAATAATAATGTTGTTGCCTTATTATGAATGTTTTATATTATCAAAAGCTTAGGCGAAGTCGTTTTTACTTTGTTTCTTTATTACATCCGTTTTTACTACATCCGCGCTTTGTATACCACATTATCCACAAACACAAAAACTTACACAGAATCAGTGCTGATTATGATACAATATGACGGCAAATGTTACTGAAGAGATAAAACCTAATAATTAGTGAGCCAAAACTTGTTAGATGTCTTGTTATCAAGAATAATCTTTATTAAGCTGCTGCTCTATAAGTGTATTTATTAATACAAGAAAATTTTGCACATCAGCATAACTCCCGCGTCTTATCGTGACCATTCTCAAAAAGGGTCCGTACCATTTTGAATATATCAGACGAAAGAGAGATATTATTTTAGCATGTAAAACATTAATAAAGGGTAAGAAATTATCTCAAGGTTCTTATTCCGGGTATTTTGTCAAGTGAGGGATAAAATTGAGGAATGGAGAGACTCCAACAGTGTGAATTTTATTTTAGGTTTTTTTCTATAATAAATAGGGCCAATATTTTATTTGATAATTATAACTATATAAAATACAAAAAAGTACGTTAACATCATAGCTTGTGATTATTGATTAAAAACGAGTTTATAGATGTGTTAAAAGAAACATCAAAATTTTACGCATAGACGCTTTATCTGCACGCATGTCTATTGTCCCTTTATGTCTCTCAGATTTCACTAAAACTGGTCGGAACAAAGTGTCTGTTACTATCAATTGACCTTTTGCCATAATTTGTCACTTCAATTGGTTGAAGTCAAAATATGCATTGGTTTCCCAATTGCATGGAATTTCGTAGAAATGCCTATTGTTTGATTAATGCTTTATTAAGAACAGCTTCTGCGAGTGTATTTCAGTACCAATAGGATTATCCTTAAAGTGTAAACTGGACGACCATTGAAACACAGGAAACAAGAGAACTCCAAATTTGTTTTTGTAGTTGTAACAATATTGAGCCTTTAAAATGATATAAGCCATAGTAGCCTAAGATTACCCTGAAATACAACTAGTTTCAGCACGGGTTATAACATGACTGTAAAAGTTTCCAATTTATATCTTATTACATCCAAACATTCGATCCTTAAAAATAAAACAGCTCGCGAATCAGCAATAACAGAAGTCGCAAATTCTTACCGGCGTTTTAGCCTCGATCGTAATCATAAAATATTATTTCATTCCAAAACACAACTCTATCGTCGTTACGGTAAAATATATTTTCCCTCGAAAAAATCATTTCCTTGCTTATCTTCCCGAGTTTTAGTAGAAGATTTCTTTTAAGGACTTTCAATAAGTCGGTACTGATGGATTATGGTGTTGCGGTCAGAGAGAGCTAAATGCGATTGCCGTGAACGAAATGTCCAATCCGAGCGATCGGAAAACGGATTTATCTCTTTGATAGTTTACGTCAAAGGGCCATTGTGTCAAATGATGTATTTTCACATTTCGCGAATACTTATCGAAAAATATATCGTAGGGCCAAATACGTTGATAGGTTTTTGATTGAAATTTCTGTAATGATTTTGTTGTAATTGAGATTGAGTGATATGATGATAGGCCATTCCATCGTGGTTTGACATACTTCAATATTATAGAAAGTTTGTATTTTATTATAATTAGTTTCTGCCTTTTCTTCTGTATTAATTTACAATTTTTTGCCAATAATAATTATCACATTGTCTGATTATTTAGGTTTGCGTTTTATGTAAACTGGTAGTTGGAATGTACCTACACTTTATACAAATAAATAAACTGATTGGACAAGTAATGGGAAATTTGGAAATGGAAGTTGATTTTGTACTTGTGACGTTTCATAAGGTTAAGTTAGGTTGTCAATTTTACAAGACAGCGCCAGGAGGGTCTTAGGCAGTGGGGGCAGGGGGGCCCTGCTGTCTAACTATGGACCCTCCGAGAAGTCGGCCACACACGCTGTGGTTGCACACAGAGGTAGAAGGGGCGCGTCCACTGCGCCTCTCTGAGGAGGTCCTCCCGGTCCGGGGTACGTTGGCTGCGGGCGGGGTGTCAGAGCTGCAACCCAGGTAATGGACCCCGCCTTTTTCTCAACAAGCGGCGGGCGTCGTCGAAAGATTTTTAGTGGGTATTACTGCTGGCAGTCGTATCTGCCGGTGGTGAGTACCACACCCTTTTTCAGCCCCCCTTTGGCCGGAAGGCAGTGCGTAAATACATTTTTTTTCAAGACGTTAAAAAAAAAAGTTGACAATTTTGAAAATTGCTTTTATTCCTTATTAATATTTTAAGACACCAGCACGTTACGAAATTGAATATCTCCTCATTAAGTACACTTAATGTGCTGCTACACTGGCAGTCAAAATTATCTTTAACAACTCCCTGACCTTCTTTAAGAGCGTAATTATTATCACGTGGTTTACGCTTCCCAGATTTACGGTTTATAGCGTGCCAAGTGCTATCTTAATTCGTTAAAATTCCGAAAATTGGTGTTTGTAAATTTATTTACTAACATGTTTATAAAACCCTATTGATATTGCAGAATAACTGAAAAGATGTCTTAATGATGTTTATTTATCATTTGTTCATAGGTTTAAGGTTATTTTGTTGTATGTGTCTGCAGCAAATAAATATTTTGAATTTGATAATGAATGTTTGAGTTTGTAACTTGTCTATGACCTCAGTGTCCTCGTGACCTCGAATCATAGTAAACTATTCGAAATGTCCGTCACGATCTAATAGTACAATAAGTTTCAATGTATTGGTGCTAAATTCCATTTTGACCGACAATACTACTGGCGAAGTGCGGGCGTATTATATGCCTCTGCCTATCCCCTTGGGGAAATAGGCGTGATTGAATGTATTAATATAAATTTTACTCTCAAATGTAAAAATAGTTCCTTTTATATAATAACAATAAGAATTTGCTGTTGTATGAAAATGTGTTTTACTTAGTACGTTACATGACCTATCATTGTCATCATTCTAGCATTATCCCGGCGGTGCCCTTAGTGTCCAGGTTCTGCTAACTGGTGTAACCAGATATGGCTCAATTTCAGTTCATACATAACTTAAATGAACCAACGTCAGCTTTTGTTCTGACAACTCAGTCATAATACTTACTAATGAAACCCTAACAACCTTTTATACAAATGAGTTAATTAAAACAAATCGTAAAGGATGGGGGTGCAGCAAAGTCGTAACAACGACAAAATGTTCTAAATTAAAGTTTTTAACTGTTGCCTTAGGAGAGAGCAAAACCAACTTTTACGGCTCAAGGCGTGGTACATCAAATACCATATTATATGATACAATATAAAATTTTAATGTATCTCCACACACTATTATAGGTTGTTGTACGTTTATCGCGATGTAACTATTAGTTTATAACAATAGTTAACTCTTAATAGAGTTATCCTGTGTTATTGTTAGTCTTAGTCCTTAAATATCCTAGTCAAACTCAAAACAGTTTGCTCATTTTTATCATAAAAAATCTTATGAACGTCAACTCAGGGTAACTGCACGAAGGTGCTTAAGTCGATACATTTGACATGGACAATTTGACATAAATTTGACAACTCTTTGAGGTTTGTGTGAGGTGGTCCTGTTTTTGGATTTTTTCAAGCTTTACAATAGGGCCTTATAACTGGACCTAACAAGCATATGACGAACACGGACACATAAACGCCACATATTAATTGCCACACAAACGGTCACCCACTCAAGGACTGACCTCTGTGAATACTACTTACATTAGTTGTTATTGACATTAGTGATCGCTCCTGACTATTTATCGAATATTTTATTGAGTACCGTCAGACTACGAACTTTTCTCAATAAATCTTTATTTTATATTATCCTAAACATAACTATAAAACAAAAAACAAAGCAATTGTTTTTAATTATCTTAAATAACAGAAGACTTATGATGTCACCGTAAACAATGAAACAACACCATCGTCTCACTTAATTTACTATAAGATCGCCACTTACAGCTTAATCCATAGTTACTAAGTTAAAATGCTTGTATCTCCTGACTGTTACTGACCTACTCCTTTTTTTCGAGATCATCTTTGTTTTAGATTTTTTTTAGAAATTTATGTTAATTTTTAAAATTAACAAAGTGGACTGTAATGATTTTATAAAATGTTATACTTGAAGAATTTCACCCCGCAGACGTCTAGGTGGGCTATAATTAATATACCTTATAAGTTTCGTTGTTATTTAAACTTTAATGAACACACTATATGATGGCACAAAATTTTGCAATGTAAAGTCAAATAACGCGCCTGAGTTGACACGTAAACTATTTACTGCGAACCGTACATTAAATAATGAGAGTAAAGTAATATAATAGTCAACAGTTAGTCATATTGATTGCATATCTGCCAACGATAACGTGTAGTAATATCACCCATAAATATATTACCCATAAATACGAAAGTGACGTGTGTCTAAGCTGTATGCTACCTTTTTATTCCTTCCGTTTTATTATTTGTAGTACATTGGAAAAGGACATACAACTAACTGAAGTCAAGAACTAGCTTCATTTTATATTTTTGGTTAGTTACACTGTTAAAATGAAGTCATTTTAATTCTGATCTTCGAGTTGTTAAAAAATACAAGTGATTTTTAATCCCTAATAATATATATTATTATATAGAAATAATGATATGTAAATTTGAATTTATAGCTCATTTAGATGAATTTTTCAGAGAACTGGAAAATAAACTTTGATGCCATTAACATAATGTGCACAAAATTGTTTGCGAATGCTCGCACGGAGTCGCTTAGTGACGGGCTCTTTTATTCGATTTTCAAACTCCACAATTTGCAATTCTTTCTTTTTTGTATCGATGATATATTTGTCGGTACGATGATCTTTTTTTTAATAATTGCTATGTGCGTGTAGCGCATTTAGCCAGAGTCAATTTATGATATATTAATAATATTTAATACTTAGTAAATGAGAATGAGTGGTGATAAAGATTATAAATAAGATACCCTCCCCTAATCCACTTGAGTCCTCAGTAAAGATGTGGGACTATACTGGGATATTGAAATCTCAAATGGACTTCTTGAGAGAATTTAAAGTAAGTGCTTTTACTAACTCTCATGTACGTTTACAAACTTACAACTTAAGAGTTATTAATTCACCTTTATTACACATAAATGTTGAAAATATCTATCTAAAACTGCAAACATGACTTTCCACTTTCACGCGGATCTTTTAAGAGAAAATAACCAATTTTATTTTTGTACAAATTGGTAATTCATTAGACTATCAAGCTGAATCCTCCGTGGGATTTTGGTTGCTACAACTAATACAAATACAAAGCTATTGTTAATGTAAAAGAAAATAAAATTACGAAATACTGACTTTCTTCTTACCAAATTCTGCCTTGTGCTCAGGGAAACAAACAGACGATCACGACTATAATATTACACAAGAATGCAACCTTATTACTTTAAGACAATATTGACGAAGATAAAGCCAAAAATCGCTACGTTCCTAAGCGTAATCCAAAAACTTAAGAATAGACACGTCACTAAATATAAGCGACGCGTCAATTACACGCTAATTTGAAGCAAGTGCCAATGTCCTCTTGTAAAAGTCCCCCAACTAATAAATGAGCGACACTAATTGGTATCTCGCCTGCTCTGGCTCTAACAAAGGATTCTAAAAAAATCACAAGAAAATCCCTTCCATATTTCTTCCCCTGTTCTAATATACGGAGAAGTCTTTTTGGTAATTCAAGCAACGCTTTTCGGAGTGCGAATGATACCCTTGGAATATTTTAGCGGGGGAACGATGATGCCCGAAATTTTGATAAAGGAAAGTGGTTTCGATAAGGTGATTGCGTTATTTTAGCAATTTTCTCTACTTGTTGTTTTTGTCATGACTACTTATGTACCTACCTATATCATTTGCTGAAAACTGGTTTCTGCTTTTAAGTGTACCATCTAAAAGCGTAGGAAGTGTACCTATGTACTATTATCATGTTTATTTATTATTTATATATTTAATCTGCACAAATTAAAAACAATTGTATAAAAGGCGAACTTAATGATCCTAGGCATTCTCTACCTGCTGTGTACCTGTTACCTCGGCGTTCTTTGTTACTTTTGTATTTGCCCAGTACCTGACGCTTAAACCGTGTTTTTTAAAAAGGGATCAGAGCACGGTGTACTCTCGTACCAGGTATTCTGCCATTAAATAGTTGTGTCTCCTATTATATAAAGATGCTGTAAAATTCTAATATTACACCAAGCAATAGCACATACAGAGACAGGTTTTATATTCATTATAATTGTTATTCAACAGCACAACCTGTTCGTATTTTAAATAGTTAAAATGGCATTTTTTATTTCAATTCCTCTTTAAGAAGAATTTAATCTTCATCAATTAATCAATCTAGTCGAGCGCCAATACTTTTTTAAGTGGAAATCCTCGAGATGACAAGCTCACTGCAGTGCTTTTAAATTGTTCCTTAATGACACAATATTGATTATAAGCAGCCAAATTATTTACGCTCAGTTGAAATTGTTAAAAAAGTCCCCTATATATCTTTTCACGATGTAATAAAAGAAATAAACACTCCTTTTTTTTCTGTTTATATTCCGAGAGCCCCGTGCATTTAGCGTGTGAATCCAGAGCGAACTGCGTAAAAAAGTTAAAATACTTCCACAGGGGAAAAACACAAACAGCGCAATAGGGACGAAGCAAAATATTAATTTACTGTACTTTGAACGACACCTGCAGGATTTTTAGCGGACGGGCAAACAAAACAGTTTCCACTCCTCTACATTGCGGCGCTCATTTACACACGTTTATGTGGAAACTATGTTATGTATGTCCTGTTATCTAAATGTTCCTACTGTTTTTTTTGTTAAATAGGTTAATGTACTACGTTTCTGTGATATGACCTTTTATATAATTTGCATTCGACTAAAATTCACGATTAATAATACTAAATGCGGGATGTAGTTTCGAACAAAACTTTATTTCAGATCGCTTAATTAGGTTAAGATACAGATAATTAGGCTATTGAAAAGAGAAATACGCATATATTAATTGTAACAAGTGATTAATCAACTACAATACTACAAAAGTGTGATACAAAAATAGAAAACCAAGAGATGAAGTCAATAACGTTACATTGAATGTACGTTTTATATTCTCTCTTGACCTCAAGGGCTATGGTGTCTGCATAATACCTTAGCGCAGAATCTATTAGTATCATCACATGACATCAATCATAAAATCAGCCCAGTGGTTTAGAAGTGAAAGCGTAAAAATCAAATTAATGTATATTATCTTATATAATGTTAATAGAGATCGTGATACCGAAACCAATCATATCTGTTGCTCAATCTGATATGACTGTAATGAAATTCAAGGCGTTGTGTTGAAAACACCAAACTCATTTCCATATTCTGAGAACTGTTCAAGACCATCAGACAGCAAGAGACAAATTGGTTCCTATCAAATATGGTTTGAATTAAGCTACTGATGTTCACATGTTTATTGCTGATAGTCTACTAACTTGCCGTGTGGTATCGGCCTAGAACAGTGCCACGCCTTCTAATCTCACGGTGGGGAGTCGTAAGAGTAGACGAAGAAAAATACTACCGGATAATGGGTAGCAGCGTCATCACGCCATATATGGCACGATGGTCAGTATTTCTGCTCCCCGCACCTAAGATTGTAGGTTCGACTACCACACAGGACAAACAAATGGATTGCTTGCGATTCATTGCTTGCTTATATTGATCTTGAGTATTTAGGTACACCCCTCTCCCTAAAACTATCCCGGAACGCAATGCAAAACTTAAGCTTAAGGCCAAGGTCTGCTCACTGGTCTGACCAGATTTGGCCAAATTTCAGATACTACATAGAGGGACTGCCATCTGACCTCCGTAACGCAAAGGGGAGCATTCTATGGTTAAACCAGCTGTTAGGGTGTTAGAATGCACAGACTTCCAAATAACGACTGCCATAGATGTTCCTGACATCCTTGACCAGCGGCTTAATGTGCTTTCCGAGGCACGGAGCAAGCAATAGGTTTAGGTATTAGGCATGAAACATTATTGATATGTTTATACTTTATCTAGTACTTTTCAAAAAACTACTGTTTAATTTTAGGAGCTATGATATAAAAGAATATTTTCTAATTTCTTTTTACAAAAACACATGTTTAATCAATTTCTGGTGGAAACAAAGATTTATTTATGACTGATTACTGATCAATCATCATATCATGAATTCTTTTAATGACAATACAAAGGACATTGACATATTTGCACTCTCTCCACACAAGTTTAAGCGGGAAATATTGCAGACACTGGCACCGGTAGAATAATACACGCATTTTATTTTTATTTTCTAATATATATATCTATTTTTTTATGTATATGTAAATCTAATTATATCCCAAGATTTAATATTATTATATTTATTATCATGGTATTTTTAATTATGCAATAAGTCTATAACTGATTAGGTTAAGTTTCGTTTCATATGTTTTACATTCTGTCGTGAATAACGTCGCTAGTTACGCAATGAATCACATTTAGTTTCAGCCTTTTTAATACTATATATTCTGTAACTGTTTGTTGTCTTACATAAAATAAGATATAAAAAACAACAAAATTTCTATACCACAATTAGGTATAGGAAATCAAGCAAACAAGTTGACCATTGATTATACTACCAGTACGTAATCATACGAATTTACACAAGAAGCGATAGTGTTACCCTATTGGAGTCCTCTTTGTTCTTGCCTAGAGCTGCCATCTCGAACAGCTGTTCGATTATTGGAATCACGTAGTTCACAACAAGCCAATATTAACCTGACATCCGCACATCCAATTGTTAATTAAATTTTGTTTATATATAGACTGGGAACTATGTGGAACTTAATAGATCTTAAATATAGTATTAACACTTCTACTATGTAGGTACATACATAGCAGCGTTAGTATTTAATTTATAATACATTCACGCCTGTTTTCCCGAAGGGGTAGGCAGAGGCATATTATACGCCCACAATTCGCCAATTATATATTTGGTCCCACGTAAGGTGGCGAGCCTATTGCCGTTTTCCGGGAACTGCAATCTTCGCCTGAGGTTGGCTTGAGCTTATTTGGTCTACCCTCCCGACCCTGGGACCTGTGGAGGGCGTAGCGAGCGGGCCAGGAGGGCCCGGTCAGCCGCGCCAGAAGGGTCTTAGATGGCGGGGGCAGGGGGCTCTTGCTGTCTAATCATAGACCCTCCGAAAAGTCGGCCACACACGCTATGGTCGCACAGGGAGGGCTTATTAGGTCTTGGTAGGATCCCTATACACCTTATTACATTTATTTATATACAATTTTTTATATTTTTTATGGCAATTTTGTGCATTCATATAACTTATTAAATAAAAATTTTTTTAATGACATATATCGTTTAATAGTTCAAGCATTTTGCAACATTACAAATTTTATCTTCATGTTTCATTCGAATTCAGCGTAAAATGTTAAAGATGCTACAAATTAATTATAAAATATTACAATATTAATGTCTATTGTGTTGCCTATTAAACGAAAAAAAAATGTGGTATTTAATCTTGCGCCCATATTTTATTCAGGAGTCGCAAAACCTTTACTAAAATTAAAATGGTGAGTAAAAAAAATAGGCTACTAAAATATAAATATATTTATCCGTTATTCATAACACAAGTTCTTAATAATACTTATCTTGGTACTAAATAATTGGTGTAATTTTCAAAAGACATAATTTATATATTATTTGTATATTCATAGTAACAGGTGGTTAATAGTAAGTACCTTCTTGTCTGAATGTCCATTCTTTGTTTTTTAACATAATGCTTCATCATCATCTATTAGGATATTTGCCCATAATCACCACGCTGGACAAGCGGGTTGGTGATCCCAGAACACGGGATGACGCTGCTGCCCATCATTCGATAGGATTTAGAATCGACTCTTATGACACCCCGTGAGATGAAAGGGGGTAGCGCAATTCGAAGCCGACCGGTTATGTTTGCTTAACATAAAGTATCTTATTCTCCGTTGTTATATATAATATTTTATTGACATCAAAAATAATTATCGATTTGGAACTGAAGTCAGTGTATCCTTTTTAGTGAGTGACATAAGTAATAGATTGACCGTACCATAGATATGAGCAGAAAATAATTATTACACTAAGTTATGTACTTAATTTATTCATTTTATGTAAAATATTGGTTATTGAGGTGTCGAAGCGTCTTATTTCACATGTAAAAAACAAACAATTTTTGTCTGTCTGGGTGTTCTCCTATGTATCTTAAGTACGTATTTATAAAAAAAAAAAAAAATATATAAGTATGTTTATCCGTTATTTGGTATCCATAACACAAGTTCTTAATGATACTTATCTTGGAACTAAACAATTGGTGTGATTGTAAGAGAATATTTATTTATTTTATAATTGTAACAATAAGACTTACACATTTGAAAATATCTTAGCTGATAGCCGGAAATCGGGTATTTTTTATAAAAAGCAGTTAAATTAAAATATCTCGAAAACGGTTAGATTTAGGATAGGGTGCTTCATTGACAAATCAGTCAGAAACGATGTAAGCTACACGCCTTCAACGGGAATAGGTCGACTTAACCTGTAACCCTGTATACAATTGTATATTGTATTTATTATAGTATAGTATGATATATGTATATATATATATATTGTATATATAAAATTGCAAAAAAAAAGCAATTTCTGACATGAAATACCACTTACAATTTATTTCATTTCTACTAAACTTAAGCGCACCTTAAGTTAAGTAAAAAGGTTCTGATATTTAATGCCTCCTAATAGGATTATCCTAAGTGGTGTCTATAGTACATTTACTTGATGTGTTTTTCGTAAATGCCAAATTTATCATGAGATAGATAACTTATGTAACTGTTTGCATCCAAATTTATGATACAAAAGTTCAATTTTCACTTATATTTACTTAAAAACAGCAAAACAAGGACTGGGTAAGGGATTCAAAACCTATACAATACTTTCCCATGACTTAATATCATGAAATTTGCCATATAGCACGAAAAATACTGAATGAAAAATAAATGGACAAAGGTCATGGCCCATAATCCGACCCGGTTCAAAAATGTTTTTGTACAAAAACGAAAATGGTGGTAAATAATGCAAGCATAACCCACTTTTCATTATATGTAAAAAGAAAAAAATAATTCGTTGGAGAAATCTTGCAGCAGGCCAATAAAAATTGGATAATAATTAGCGGTTTCGCCTGTCTGTAAATTATTTTATCCATGAAAACATGTCACTTGGGTAAAAAGTTACTATGTCTGACTCCAAATCAAAAAATATATCTATACACGGCAATTTAATCAAAATCGGTTCAGTGGTTTAGACTTGAAAATGAAACAAACAAACTTATTTTAATTTATATTTATATTTATTTTATTTTATATTTAATGTAGTTTATTTTCTCCTCCCTAAAACCACAAGTTATAAGTTAAGTTTTCATACTAGGTAGATTAAATTTTTTTATTATTATTCTTTCATGATCCCCATGAGCCACAGTAATGCGCCACTTATCATTGAAAAGTATAATCATTTGTCTTTGATTCCCGCCGTATTTTATTTCTGTACGCCGTGGGTATATTTTTCACACTAAATGGGCCATTACCTTTATAAGTATTTTGTAACCACAAAATAGACATATTTTGTTGTTACCGCAAAGTAGTAAGAATAATAAATGTTTTTGCTATATTTTTATCAGTAGGGACCTATACTTGGCATTTTGAGATTATATGTTCAATTAATTATATTTAGCAAGCTGTTGGTTCTACTAAAAATAAAGAAATTAATAATAATTAATCAATTATAAACTTATTATTAATTACCAAATTTAAACATGCACATGCGATGTCTATGAAATTCGTAAAAATTTTGAACGAAAACATATTCCTTATTTCACAAAACAAAATCAGAACATAACGTTGTAGTTCGTTATATCTGAAGGGAAATTTTATTTTAAACGTCTGTATTTTTCATGTGTTTGCTCTTTAAATTATCTGATTTTCATGAAGTCATTGCACAGCACATTGGCTATAAGCTAAGAACAGCGAAAAAAATATTGTTTTGCGGTAAATAATAACAAGGGAAGCAGTATAATATAGCGAAACTATGTCAGTGTATATTTGTGATTTCAGTAAATAAATATTAAGTCAAAACCATTTTAGTTTTCCTGTCAAAGTAGTATGAAGGATAAATAAGTATTTTATGCTTAATTACCTTTCAAGTAAAATGAAAATTTTTTTTAGACAAAAATATTATATAAACCGATATTGTTTAGTTCCTAGACCAATTGTTTTAAATTTAACCACTAATAGTATTAACAGAGTTAAACAACGCAATTTATTTGACAGTAAAATACCAGCAACAAACCGTAAAATATTTCTGTCCCAAAAAATACATACAAACTTACCTCAAATAAAAAACAAACGTTTATCTTGACACAATTCTCTCACTCACAAAACGAACAACACACTTTCGAAAAAGTTGAAAATCGGAACAATTGAACGCACACAGGCGGCTCTCGGGACCGTCGAGTACTAAACCCAACTTCGCCCGCTCGAAGGGGCGTGGAACCCACAAAATAGTGGGGAGAAATGCTATTATGTTAAGGAAGCTTTTCTAAATATTAAAGGTAATCACTGGAAACTTTTTAGCGCATAAACTTTTACGTTTGTTACCTGCGCCGAACTTTGTAATACGCTACGGGTTTAAATTTATTTGTATCTTTGTATTGAGCGCTACAAGCAATACTAGTACGATACAAGCGATGCTTTGAAAAGTTTACTTAAATAAATCTGTTTTACTACGGTGTACTTTTCAGGAACTTTTTAGGGGAGTAGTGTTTTCCATTGTAATCGTTAGTCGTTCTTGTTATCGTTATTGTGTAGGTGACATATTTATAAAACCAAGTTGGGCTGCTGTTCACACTATGTGATATTTGTTAAACCAAGTTTTAATTAATTATTTGGCGGCTTGACAAAATATTACAGAAAAATGCCACAAATCTGCCTTTGGCTATACGCACTAGATTATAATGAATTCAGTTTGTTATCCATTAGGAAAATTATCTCAAAAATGGAAAATTAATTAAAATATCATATTAATCTAAAATTATGACGACTGATATGGCGTGGTGGCGAGTATACCCGCTCTCCGCTCCTTAGGTCATGGGTTCGATTCCCACGCAGGTCAAATCTTTGTATGCATGAACATGAATATTTGTTCTGGTCTGGGTGTTTTTCTATGTATGTAAAGTATGTATTTACAAAAAAAAGTATTTATGTATGTTTATCCGTTATTTAGTATCCATAACACAAGTTCTTAATGATACTTATCTTGGAACTAAATAATTGGTGTAATAGTCAGAAAATATTTATTTATTTATTTTTAAAATATTTTGGCTACTTCAGATATCTGTAAACATACGAAAAGCAAAACCCCCGAATCACGAGATACCTTTTTCCTATCAAGGAATGGTTGCCTGAAAGAAATTTCCTTAAAAATCTGAAATGTAGTAACTTTATTTTCTTTATTTAGTTTGTGTCATATTCTTTTATGGTGTGCATACCATGAATTTTAAATAAATAAATATCGAAATATCCTTCTATTTAGTTCGGTTAACTTGACTTAGCATGCCATTTAATAATCATTCGAAAGATTTTCTCTATTCCACCTTTCCATGGGCTTACTTCTGAACCGATTTAAATTAGGTATGGAAGATACTTTAATACCCTGGAGATGATAGTATCTCCACACACACACACACACACACACACAGCACACATCTATATTTTTTAAGGTAAGGTACCTTACCTAGTATAATACCTTTTTCATAAAGATAAGCATACAATAAACTCGGTAGAAGCTACGTGCAATAAATGTATTGTTTGAAACATAAATATACATTTCTATAGAACTCTTATTTTTCTTATTCCGAACGTCATCAGTCAGAGTCAATAAGACCCAATACCTTTTCTATCGGCTCATTATAACTCTTAAGTTTAAGTCTGTCACCTCACCACTGTTCCAATACATTTTACGTCTTCATATTAAGGGGACAGTGGATGGTGATGGATAGACTTCGCTGACTTTCAGAAGCCTAGCAAGGCGTTTCGTGCATCAATTGCATATAAAATTCATTAAAAATAATAAATAAAGAAATTGACATTAACAAACAAACGCTCTCTTTGTTATTAAATATACTAATAACCTGAAGTCATTAAAAATACTTGCGATTGTTAGTTTAGAAGTAAAATGCCCGGGAAAACAAAGACGAGACGCAACTTTCCATATATATTGACAAACTAAACGGGTCATTTTATTATTAACCACACTTTCTCATGTGCATTTAGATGTAGATTAATGCCTATTTTGGTCATATTTTTCCGTGCAAGATGACAAACAACAATCAAATTGGAAAAGCCCACTTTTAGCGATCCCACATAACTCCCCGCCTTAAGCATTGATCATTGTAAGCGTACGATGACAAATTCGGCGAACGACAATAAATATAAATAAATAATAAATTAATAAATATTCTCTTACAATCACACCAATTATTTAGTTCCAATAAAAGTATCATTAAGAACTTGTGTTATGGATACTAAATTACGGATAAACATACATAAATAGTTTTTTTTTAAATGTAAATACATACTTAAGATACATAAGAGAACACCCAGACCAAAACAAATATTCATGTTCATGCACACAAAGATTTGTCCTGTGTGGGAATCGAACCCACGACCTCTCGAGTGAAGTGCAGATATACTGACCTCCACGCCATATCGGTCGTCAAAATAACAATAACGTTGCGCATCCTTTAACTGTCATGTCCACGAGCGATTGTCATAATCGCCTCTCGATGAATTACATTGACTCTTACAGTCGAGATAGAAACCTTACACAATGTAAACTGAAAACTCGTTATAGCCCTCGAGATATGTCTCGTTCACAATTTCCCGTCTTCGATTTGATTGTTCAGCGCTCCACCTTAAGAATCTAAAAATTCTTTATCCAAATGTGGTTTAGCTGAAAAAGATCTAAATCATATTTTCTGTTCCGTCTATTCAGTTTCTGTTGTATCATTCTTCTTTTATTAGTTCTCTCAGCTTTTCCCACGTCTTATTCATTTTAATACTTTACCTACTTCTTTATAGCCCTTTTGTAGTTCGAGTATGTATGTAATTAATTAAAATTAATTTCACTATATACTCTTACAAGGAAGGAATTAAAACTTAAGGTTAAGATTAGTGCATTAAAAGATTTTTTATTGTTTTGTTGAATTGTATTTGTTGTATTTTTTGTTGTTGAATTTGTAATTGAATTGTATTTATTATCAATTTAATGTTATTTTATTTTGTTGCAGGTTAATGTTTGATTTTATAAACATACATACATACATTTATTCACGCCTGTTTCCTTGAAGGGCAGAGGCATATTATAATCTTACACTTCGCCAATTATATAGTTGATCCCACGTAGTAGGTTGGCTTGGGCTCTTTAGGTCTTGGTAGGATCCATGTACACCCTTTTTATATATTTTTTAATTTATATTATAGAAACGTTTAAGGTCATGTTGGTACTGCACTGTAAGTTTATTCATGTCTTTGCGATCGTCTTGTTCTTCTCAGCAATTTTGCTTCCACTGCTGAACATATACCTATTCCATAGAACTTCATAAAGTTCATGACGCGGCGAACCTGGTCAAAGTCAGCCCTGTCATCTTTTATGTGTCGTGCCACGTCTCTGCCTACGTTTTACTTTCCTCCGCAAGGTATCCAGTACTAAATTCTGTGGCTCCATCATCGTCTCTGTGGCAGATTTGTCATTTTATTGACCGTAATTGTTTTTTCATAATATGGAATGACATTGAAAAAAAGTAAAAGTTATGTTCGAGTTTTAGCGCCTATGTACAAACAGATACATCGTGGCAGTATTATATATTCCAAAAGTACTGTAACTTCTACTTTTTACAAGTAAATAATATTAATATAGTGGATTTTTAGACATACATAGTTCATTCGGCGACGTACGCAAGTGAATAAAACTGGAATATTTCTGGGAATTGTGATTGTCCTTGATTATTTCAAAACTCCATAGAGCCTCAAATAAAGTCTATACTAATGTAATGGGGACTTTGAATTGACTAATCTATGACGGGTTTACTTGACCTTGGCTGAGACCAAGTGACGAATACGCTGCATTTATATTTGCATGAATACTTTAATACTTAATACTGGCACATACTCTAAACCAGTAAGTTTATTTCTAAAAAACGCCATGTACGAGTTTTAAGGCCAAAATTTAAAGTTAAATGTTAAAGGTTAATTGGTTAGCTTTTTGACTAGACTTGACTGTGGTGAACTTTACTAGACTTTGAATGTGACTAACTGATGAAAACTTATTTATAAAATTACTTGAAATACTTATTATAAGTGAGTCCATATCTAGGAAAAGAAACTGACTGACTGACATGACTGACTGACATGACTGACTGACATGACTGACTGACATGACTGACTGACATGACTGACTGACATGACTGACTGACATGACTGACTGACATGACTGACTGACATGACTGACTGACATGACTGACTGACATGACTGACTGACATGACTGACTGACATGACTGACTGACATGACTGACTGACATGACTGACTGACATGACTGACTGACATGACTGACTGACATGACTGACTGACATGACTGACTGACATGACTGACTGACATGACTGACTGACATGACTGACTGACATGACTGACTGACATGACTGACTGACTGACATGACTGACTGACATGACTGACTGATATGACTGACTGACATGACTGACTGACATGACTGACTGACATGACTGACTGACATGACTGACTGACATGACTGACTGACATGACTGACTGACATGACTGACTGACATGACTGACTGACATGACTGACTGACATGACTGACTGACATGACTGACTGACATGACTGACTGACATGACTGACTGACTACTATAGTTTTATATTAGAACACATATTTAAAACTTTAATACATTACATACGTTACACATGAATACACATGAACCCAGGGCAGATGCCAATAATTAGATTCAACCCCTAATGTTTTACAAAACTTTCTGTTTAATACTTTGGAGAAACCGCAGCTACAATTGTGTCAAATGAGATTTCCCGCCTTTTTGGGCAGAAGCGACAGTCTAGGGAATTATAGTTCATTGTTACGACGAGCACAAATTTTCCACTCCGAAAGCATTACTGAACAATTTCCCACTAAACTAAAAAGGGAATGATATGAAAACCTTTAAACATTTATTCAAAGGAACTGTATTTTTAGTACCCCACGTTGGTAGGTTTACAATGATGTTCAGTTAGTTTTCTTGTGTTTTCAATTATCACTACTAACTGAACTTCTACTAACATTAATTTTGTCTAAGTAATTTCGGTGGCATATTCTTTTCTACTTGGAATTGATAGTGTACCACATCTAAAAGAAATTAGTTTATGAGAATTAATACCCATACCCACATACATATCCAGGCCTATATAGTTCATAATAAATATCAATATTATGCATTATATGATTCACAATTGAGATTTTTATACATATTCGCTACTGGCGTTCTATTTTGTTGAGTTAAAGTCAAAAATTACTTGAATGTCAGTGAAATTATAGCATTACAAAAAAAACAACCAGTCAAATCGGTACGAAAAGGAAACAAAGTAAACAAAACGAATGCTTCGTTAAAAACTAACTGAAAATGACACCACTTAATTTAATTATATGCGTTGACCATTTGGGATTAAGTTAGAACTATGTTAACCCACGCAACCAATGTATTGAGGCATTTAGAATTTACTATTTTTTTTTGGAAAGTATTGCAATATTACTGTTTCTTTTTAAACTTATACACTTATAACTTAATACACGTACCTAAAAAGTAATAATAATAATTATGTAACAGAATGTTCTTATTAATTACAGTTGGCACCGAAATAAAATATTTTAATTATGAGTGGTGTATTAAAATTAATAATAATTGTTTGATGTAAAACATGTTTGCGTACCAAACAATTTTGCATTTATTTTTAGGTCTGCAATAGCGACCGATAAATCTGTAGGTATGAAGATAGTAGAAATATTTCCTATTGTTATAAATACTGATGTGTAAATGATTTTACACCGAAGACTCCGAGTCGATTTTTATGAAGTAAAGTAAAAGAAAGCTATAGTCTAAGGAGAGGACACAGGCTTCTTATTAAGTGAAGCCTAATAGGTCATCTATATCCCACAAGATTTACCATGACAATAAAAAATATACGCACTTAAAAAATCTACCAAGGAAATTAACCCACGTGGATAATTTCAGCTAAGAACATGCCCTATTTTAGAAATAAATGTACTCGTATACAAGTACAAATTAACACGGCATCTGAAACTTGTTTCATAACCACGTACATAACTTATTTAAGGCTAAATTCAATTTCGCTATGGAAGCTCGTTTGCTTATTTCTGATGATAGAGTAACGTAATTAAGGATCACATCTGTGCCGTAGAACGGATATCATCAAATTACTTGATACACAATTATTATTTTGTTAATACAATCTATGCTTAAGTATATTTATGGTATTCATTAGAGTGATGATAATTCAATAAGTGATTATATTAATAAGAAAAGTAATAGAGGTTTATCAAATATTAGGTTGTGATTGGGTCTACTTTACGCAATTTTATATGATGCAATATATACTTCTCTCTTTATTTATTTTACATGGGTCCCGCTCGAATGCTGCTCGAATTCGGGCCTGTTTCCCCAAAAGGGTAGGCAGAGACATATTATACACCCACACTTCGCCAACTATAAAGTTGGTACCACGTAATAGGTGGCGAGCCTACTGCCGCTTACCGGACACTTTTATATTCGCCAGAGCCTCGTCCGTTGATTGGCAGGTGCGCCACTTGCAGGTGGGGTTGGCTTGGGCTCCTTAGGTCTTAGTAGGAACCTTATCCTTCAGACTGGTCTCCACCTTGTTGTCCATGCAGCGCCAGGAGGGTCATACGCAGCAGGGGCAGGGGGCCTCTGCTGTCTAACCATGGACCCTTCGGAAAGTTGGTTACGCACGCTATGATCTCATAGGGAGGTTGGAGGGGCGCGTCCACTGAGCCTCTCTGAGGAGGTCCTCCCTGTTTTGGTGTGGGGGACGTTGGCCGCTGGCGGGGTGTCGGACGCTGCAACCCAGGTACTGGTCCCCGCCTTTTTCTCAACGAGCGGCGGGTGTCGTCGGAACATTTGTAGTGGGTATTACTGCTGGCAGGCGCGTCTGCCGGTGGTGAGTCTACACCCCCCTTTGTTCCCCCTTTGGCTGGAAGACAGTGCGTAAACGCATTTTGTTACCGACCTAAATCAAAAAAGATGATAAGAACCCTATACACCTACAAATTTCAAAAAGGTAGAATATAGGTAGGGAACGAAATATGATAACGTAAAAACGCTTTAATCAATCTTATCCGTTCCACCCCAACGTTGTAAAGCGATGACTCACACACTTTCCACCTGTCATCTATGTATGTGCTATTATTACCAGGCATTGCCATATTTACATGCCATACCCTAAATTGGATGGAACACTTAACTTTTTTTTAATGTGCAGCTTTTTTGATGGAAAACTTTTTGGTTGTGGGTTAAGTAATAGATCAAAAGTTTAAAAAAAATTATATTTTAATAATTCTGCGTTTTTAAGTGTTATTAAAGCGATTGCTCATACACTTTCCACCTGTCATTCATGTACGTGCTATTACCAGACTCTGCCACATTTACATGCCGTACAATTATTTTAATGACAATCTCTAGGCTTTTAATTGGCTCTTCTAGATATAAGTAAGGTTTAAGATAGATAGATATACTCTTTATTGGCCAAGAAACTTAAAAACTACAGATTACAGTATTAAGAGAAAAATTAAATTTAAAGCCAATCTAGGCGGTCTTATCGCTAAAAGCCATAAGACCGCTCTTCCAGACAACCCGACGCAAAGGAGAGAACAGGATAGCAGTAGGCAGAGCACATTAACTTTAAAAATATTAAACACAAAAACTTTTTGTTAAATATGAATAAAATACACAAATACATAATATAGGTATATATATATCTCTCTCTATATACATACATTATTTAAAAAACTGATACAAACAACTAATCAGATATATTCAAAAAGTAAGACTTCACGCGCTCCTTAAAAGAGTTTAATGTCTGAGCCTGTCTAATAGAAACAGGTAAGGAATTCCAGAGACGGATAGCCTGAAGGGTAAAGGACTTATGAAGGGTTTATGAAATTTCATTTGAAATGTTGTTAGTTTTTGTTATTATTTGCACTTATAATTTGGTTAGTATGAGTGTTATTTTGTTGCTAAATTTGAGATTTGGATCCCTATTTGGCCTCCTCCACTTCCTTCCACAGCTCTCTATTTTTCCCCTTTTGCATCAAATTTTTCCTGCTATTTATTTTTCTTTATTTTTCTTTTTCCTATTATTCCAGCTTTTACTGGTCTTCCTGCGATTCTTTTTCCCGATTAGGGTCCAACCCATCTTGTAGTTTCGATAGTCTATCTGTTGTATCGCTGGTGTACCGTGAAATATGACCAGCCCATTTCCACTTCAGTGTCAGTGCATGTGTTAGTGCATCGGTGATATTAGTCCTTCTTCTTTTTGTGTCACTTCTTATTTTGTGAATTTTTCTGATATTTAGCAAACTTCTTTCCATAGCTCTTTGAGTGTTTCTGATTTTCAGTTTTACTTTATCTGTAAAGGTACAGGTTTGGCAGCTATACAATAAAGATGGCAAGACACAAGTGTCCATTACACAAGACAAGAATTAAGAATTAAGATTAAGACACCAGTAATGGTAGCATAAGATTAGAAATAAATAAATTACGTATTTCTTTGCGAGCTATAGTCACCTCTTAAATTTGTTTTGTACCAAAACCTATTCCATGCATTTGGGCTAAGTACTAGAACAAAATTAATGTCATTTTTTTTATATATTTTCAAGTGTTTTGAAAGCGACGACTTGCACATTTTTTACCTGTCATCTATGTATACTATCAGGCGTTGCCATATTTACATGCAATACCCTAAATTAGTTAAAACACTGAACTTCTATGAAATTTGAAGCTATTATTTATAAGCTTGTCAAAAATAAAAACTAAAATACAATTTTTATTTTATTTTATGTACAAAATCACATCAGAGGCATATTATACGCCCAAATTTCGCCAATTATATTGTTGATATCACGTAATAGGTGGCGAGCCTATTACATAGAAATTTATTTTTGGCAATGAAAATTACAAACAAAATTTTAGTAACTTAACACTTGTAAATCAAAAAGTTTGTCTAAATGCTGAATACTTCACCTTAGAAATTTGCAGATTAATATGTCACGTCGTAGCACGATCGTTAAATTGGCCTGATCATGAAAAGAACATGCGTTTCCTAAAATGTCGCTTTTTATTGATCAATTCTCAGCAAATTAAGTTCATGTACCTTTAGGGAGCAGTACCAGATGTTATTATTATTACGTCAGTATTTTATGGGTTTAAAATGGTTATGGGGTTGGAGCGACGATAGCCCAATGGCGAGACCCATAGACTTCTTATTCAGAGGGTGTAGGGTTCAAACCTATCATCACCTATGATTTCTCGAAGTTATGTGCGTAATTATCGCTTTCTCTGTGCCTCGGAAAGCACGTTAAACCGCTGGTCCCCGCTGTCATGAACATCAATGGCAGTCGTTATTTGGAAAGCTGATTCAACCATAGAATGATGTTACTCTCTGTGTTGCGGAGCTCAGACGGCAGTCGCTCCCGTAATAACTGAAATTCAGTCAGATCTGGTTAAACCAGTGAGCAGATCCTGGGCCCTGGGCTTCATTTTGGAGCAACCGGGATTATGCAAGAATATGATGATATTTTATTGGTTAAAAAACATTATATCTAAAATACTAGTTGATTTTCCGACCAGGCTTCGAGATAGACATAAGAGATTCAATTCAATTCTTTATAGCAAAACAAGAGAAACAGGACCTTAATTCGCACACTTTAGAAGTTAGGTTCGAAGGAACAATATCAGGCTTATAAAAGTCAAAGTAAAAAAATTGTGTTTAATTTTGACTCAATAAAGCTCTTTTATATGTATACTTAAAACTAACGCACCTATTCACTGCGGGTGCTTAAACGTAGAAGAAATAGGCAAGAAACTGGTCAAAGTTGGTTTACCTCCCTTGTCCCTGAATTAATGAGTTTAAAATTAAGTTCACGCCCATAATTCAAAAGGAAACAAGGAAGATTCGTAAGGTACGGTTATACGAGTACTACAGACACATAGGTACATACTAACACAAAAAACTATGACAAAGAGTTAAAAATAAGAGAAAAAAATAAGCCATTACTAATACTTGGATGTATGAATCGTCAACACGGAGTTAACATTGACACAATCAATATAGACGCGAATATATTGACAAAAACAAAACAAAAAACAAGAGACTGTCACTATCCCTTTAGAGATCACCGGTTCAGTGACGTAGTCCTTGGGGCATTGTGTTATCAACATAAGTTTACAACAAGCAAGGCCCTTATGTGAAATATATTGAGAAGGAATACATTTTCCTGTAGTTACTTACTATTTCTCAGTAGCGAGTTTATTTAAGGCTGGGTTTACTGATACGCTGATCGTTTGGCTCGGCTGAAGCGTAGCTTCGCGGGTGTTGGGGAATGACAGAAAACTCAAAGGTCAGTTGTTGGATGTGTGCCCGTTTGAGTGAGACTGAGCCGAGCCCTTCCAAGCTTTGGAAAGCACGCTGAACTGTTGATTCTGGCTATTATGAAGATCAAAATCAAAAATCATTTATGAAAGTTTGACTCAATAGAGCTATTTTGAATGTCATACTTATAAACTAACGCGCTATTATTTGTGGTAGCCGTTAAACCAAGTTTGGGCGGCTTAAATAAATTTAAATGCATCGCCTACCTGCACTGGGACCGCGTGGTACAGTATGACTTGAATCGCTCTAGCCTTGGGTCGTAAAAGAAAGCCCATTGTTGGACATTAATAGGCTGAGATGATGGTGAGTATGTATTATAATTGCGCATATAAAATAAAACAATGTGATTCGTATTAATACGGACTGGATAATGCTGACTTATCTATTGTGGTTTTGGTTTCCGCACTTGGTCCTTGCTATGGGCCATTTTGCGTGGCTGATATGTCAAAATGGATGACATTAGAGCAACGATTCATAAACTAAATAAAAAATTCATAATTACATATAAATATTTTAAAAAAATCGAAATGTTTATTACACTGAAATCAGGAAGCTCAGATTCACTTATATGCAACAAAACAATTTAAAATCAAAAAAGATTAAGTGTAACACATTCCTTTTAAATAGATCAATACATACTGATCGATCAGTCTGACTCCAAAACCGCCCTGAAACTATTTATATTTTGATCCGTATGCAAGCATGCACTTTAGCGGCAATCGATCAATTCATTAAATAATTGCCGTCTACTGCGGACCATGCCTATAGGAGTATAACTAGAGCGTTTTAAAGCTTTTAAAAACCGTTTCATGCACTTTTTACAACATAATTATACCTATTTTATAGCCTTATTATCCTAGCATTATCCCGGTTGCCCTAGACTTAGGGCATAGGCATTGAAAAGTTAAAAAGAGTTTTCATACACCAATTGTAGTGCAGTTATCGAACAGAAAAAAAAAAATACTTTATTGTCTTTACGATCAACAGTATCATTTAGATTTGTCTAATTTTTACAAACAAAATGGAAAATTAATAATTTTTTTAACAACAATGAAAGAGATATGAGCGGTAGCATTATCAAAGTTGTCAAGGTTTGTCAGTTTATCTGTCTGTTTGGTTTTTTCTCAAGAATTGTCAGCCTGTCAGTAACTCTTATCGGGGAGGATCTGTCAGTCAGCCTGTCGTGATTCTAAAGGGGGAGGGGATTGTCCGTCAGTCAGACAGATTGTCGGTGACTCTAACGAGGCTTCCAAAACGCAACGAGATTGAGAAATATTAAGAAACTCATCTCGGTAAATAATATATAGAAATAAATTAGTATTACGTATGTACTAGCTTCCTAGTACATACGTAATGTATGGAACTTTTACTTTGTAAGGGTACAACACGGCTAGATGTATATCATCATAGTGCCAGCTATCAATATCAATAATACAATGTTTGTGTCTGCCATAATGTATCCGATAGTACCTACTTTTACTTAGGGCAGCGTGCACAACAATTCTTAGTTTGATTTCAGCTAAATTTAATTTAAAATGTCATTGCAAGTTAGTCATTTGTTTGAAGTTAAAAGGGACTCAACGATATTTTAAATAGATTTAGCACGAAACCGTATTAGTGACCGTGGTGCGAAACACCCTTAGTGACGCATGCAATGCGTTTGTAATAATTACATAACTGTATATGTAATATACTCACTTTGTAACCGCCATTTTGGATTGACATACACAGTATCTACAGCAATCAAAATTCTACTGAATTGTAATATATATTTGTTTTATAGGTAATCAGTAATCCCATGTGATTGGCGCCTTGTTTTAAACACTTTAAAGAAATGAAAATGGTGTGTAGTGATCCTACCGAGACTTAAAGAGCCCAAGCCAACCTCACCTGCAAGTGGTGCACCTGCCGATCAACGGACGAGGCTCTGGCGAACATAACAGTGCCCGGTACGCGGCAATAGGCTCGCCACCCATTACGTGAGACCAACAATATAATTAACAAAGTGTGGGCGTATAATATGCCTCTGCATAACAGGCGTAAATGTATGTATGTATGTAAAAAACTGGTTATAACCAGACAGTTACGATCCCAGTGGAATGATAACCAGTTTTTTTTTTTAAAAAGCATTGTAATAATCACTTAAAGGGACGTCTTGTTCTAAGTACTTGAAACAGTTTTACCCTAAAAACGTAAGAAGCAATTGAAATGCCTTTTGTTCTTTTAAACATTTCTTAGCCTATATAACAATTTAACCCAAAAAGTACTTTTATGAATTCATCTTTCTTTCATCATTCTTCTTGGAATGACAAAAAAAACTTACCACGGAATTTTACGACACCCCATAAGCTCTGAGAGGGTTTTTCGACGTTTAGAAATTTAAAATTACGAACAAAAGATGTTACCTGTTACCTCTTAGACACAACAATGTTTCCTGCAGTTTTTGTCACATCGCTTTACAAAGTGTGTATTTAAAAAGTTTATATTTAACACTTGAATGACAAAAGGGTTTTTTTAGTAGTGCTAGGAACTATGTCAGGTAATGTATTAATGTTCCTAGTATTTATTCTGTACGCATAGGTAACTGTAACTATCTACAAATTGATTTGTGAATGATTGAGATTTCGTGAATGATTGAACTACGTGATTCGTTCAATGAAAAAAACAACCTTGACGATTTTCTTGCCCGTTCTTTTACGATGAAGCTCCCGCCCGCAGTGAATGTGCGCTTTATTTTATAAGTATGACTTTCATAAGAGCTCTATTGAGCCAAACTTGGAAACAAACAAAAATAAGTATAAAATATAAATAAATGAGTATAAAAGAGACTGTGACCCACAGACAAACCAGTCAAACGGTTTTGTGGGATATGTTTTTATGTAACTTGTATTATTTAAAGGAAATAAACGTTTTATCTATCAAAATGACTTTTGATTTAGATTTTGTGATTGTGAAGAAAAATAATGGCCAATTTACATTGTAAAGATATAGTACAGACATGATGTAGAAGGAACCAACACGAATGAATACAAATTAATATTATAAACTGTATAACTCTGTGTGTTTCAAGACTTATAAGCTTCAAAACTTCTCATATTAAGATGCTGCTTACAGTGAATGGGTGCGTTTTTAGTTGACCTATAAGAGCTTAAGTTAAACTTGAATTAACTGTTGTACTTTGAACAATAAATGTAATATATAATTAAACTTGTACCAAGACATAAGTCTTTTTTACAAAAAAAAAAGATAAATATCGAAGTGTTATTGAATGTTCTCCCCCCTCTCATCTCACGGAGAGCTGTTGTTGGGTCGACCAAGAAAAATCCTACCGGATGGTGGGCAGCAGGGTCCTCCTGTGTACTGGCTTAAACTGCGATCACCAACCCGCCTGCCCAGCGAAGTGATTATGGGCAAATACCCCCAATTGAATCTATAATGTGGAATCAAATGTTCAGCAGCGTACTTTTTACATTGATATTATGAATTCATATAATGTGTACATTAATATAAAGAAAAGGATACTTGCTTATTTTCACGCTGGTCTTATCCGGCGACTAATCAGTCGCAACCAAAAGCCAGAAATGAAGTGACGTCATCCCTACCCCTCACACCTCTGTTGTTCGCCAGACTCGATATTTTAGCATTTTAGGCCTATTACACGTATATTAGGGTAAGTATTCTATGGCGTGCTCTGAATGACATAAAAGGGGCGACGACGGCAAGGCGAGATGATTGTAGGGGAATAAAACCTTTTAACATAGTCACGGCGTGTAAGGGACAGCTTTCCTAAAACGAAAATGTTGACCACACACAACAAAACAGCAATTACTATGATTTTACATTGAAAAGAACTAATTTGTTGTTGTGATAAATAAGACTCTAAACAGTTCTTGCAGATTCTTTGTATTTCAAAATATTGTTAAAGTTTAATCTTTAGCTGTGACAACTTGTTGAAAGAAAATAAAATTATAAAAAGTGAATTCTGTAAAACATATGACCATAGTCAAAACTTATTCACATCTAAACAGATTTCGAGGTCAATATGTAGGTTACTATTTTGTATAGGAGACATCCAACTATATGTCGGCTGAATATGTACTATTGTTCTGATATGTTTCTCGTTCAGAGTAAGTGGGCTCCTGCATCCGTGCGATTCTCCTACAAAGCGTAGCTTACTTAGAAAGTAGGTAACACAGTTTGTTACTCTGTGCCTTTTTCCAGTAACACAATGTGGTCAATTTTACTTCTGGTTGTTGTCCTGTGGTATTTACTCAATATATTAGTATTACAGAAGCTGCAATTAAAAACCATCCGTCTGTATTCGACAGACCTTTTTCCAACTGATTTTCATTATTTCATGTTTGCACAATTTGCTACGTGTATTAAGGATCCAACAACCTAAGGAGCCCAAGCCAACCTCACTTGCAAGTGGTGCTCCTGCCGACCAACGGACGAGGCTCTGGCGAACATAACAGTGCGCGGTAAGCGGCAATAGGCTCGCCACTAATTACGTGGGACAATATAATTAGTGAAGTGTGGACGTATAAGATGCCTCTGCCTAACCTTTTAGGAAAACAGGCGTGAACGTATAGGTCTGTTCTACGTGAATCAATGATATCTTCTCACGAAGCTGTACAAAATGATTTCATATAGTTTGTCGTATCTAGATCCTCAAAGTACGTATATATGTTTAGTTTGTTTTATATTATTACGAGCTGACCCGGCGAACTTTGTTCCGCCTTAATAGCAATAAATAAGCCGATAGTGTTTTTTTTTATTGGAAAAAATCCATAAAATGTAAATACCTACATTCATCATTCGTTATTATTTCTGTATTTTAGTATATTGGTTGCTCTTCACTTAAGTACCTTGTGATACTCGACATTTTTTGTTTTATTATTATTTATTGAGAAGCACGAAGTCGAGCCATACTATTAAGGCGCTGTTTCGGCACGTGCAATTTCTTGTTCTTCTTCAGTCCTTTCATTTGCAGTATTTCGTATTCTTCTTGCATTCTTCTTGCATTTGTCGGGAAAGATTTTGATAGTCTTGCTCGCGGCAATATTAATTAAATTTAGTCAAGTAAGTGATATATTAATAATATATAATTCATAGTAAATGAGAATGAGTGGTGATAAAGATAATAAATGAGATACCCTCCCCAAAGTCCCTTAAGTCCTCAGTAAAGATGTGGGACTATACTGAGATCTCACATGGACTCCTTGAGAGAATTTGAAAAGTGATGTTGCACTGCTTTGTTTGATTTACTAACACTCATGTATATTCACAAACACTTTACGGTTAATAATCCACCGTTATTACACATTAATGTTTGAAATATCACAAATTTAAAAAAATAAAACAAAACTGCAGATATGACGCTTCACTTTCCCGCCAAGAAGTCAATTATTTATTTAATAGAAACTTTCTTTCTTTTAAATAATGGCGTCGTGCGTCCTGCACATTTAGCCAGTGTCAAGTAAGTGATATATCAATAGTAAATGAGATAATTCGTAGTATATGAGAATGTTTGATGATAAAGATGATAAATGGTAAATGATATACCCTCCCCTAAGGCCCTTGTGTCCTCAGTAAAGATGTGGGACTATACTGAGATCTCACATGGACTCTTTGAGAGAATTTGAAATGTGATGTGGCACTGTTTTGTTTCATTTACCAACACTCATGTACGTTCACAAACACTTAACAGTTAATAATCCACCGCTATCACACATTAAAGTTCGAAATATCACAAATTTTAGAAAATAAAACAAAACTGCAGACATGACGCTTCACTTTCCCGCCAAGAAGTCAGAAATAGTTTGAATATTGATTTCTTACAAATATCAAATTGTCATCCATACGTCATTAGTGTCATTACATAGCTGTCATTATACGTCAATTACATAGCTGTCATTTGCGTTTTGTTATTCCAAGTCTGATTCTTTTTTGTTATATCACGTTTTATAGTGACTGACGTTTCATGTCAAGTCACACGGGAACGCTGTCGAACGGGATAAAAAGTATCCTATGTCCGTCTCCTGGTTCTAAGCTACCTCCCTACCAATTTTCGCCCAAATCTGTTCTGCCGTTCTTGAGTTATAAGTGCTGTAACTAACACGAATTTCTTTTATATATATAGATATCCGGGATCAACGGATTCCACATAAACGTATGATCATTTATGTGAAATCTGATTTCAAGTATGGAAATCTGAGTCCAAGGCATACTTTTACAAACTGTTTAGTTTAGATGATCGTTTCCGAGTCCACTCTCCATTACTTTTGAGCTTATACCACGATATATACGCTTTATTAGTAGACGCTTTTTGGGTAAAGTGGGATGCTTAATTTTTTTTTTACAAAAGTTTTTTTTTATGTATATTCATCTAAACTGTTATTATTTTGAAATTACTTCTAAAAAATTTGAAGCATTTGTTTTTTTTTAATTCTGCATTAAATTCAGATATGAAATACCCACAATAACTCCACAATGTAAAAAGTACTTCACTCAATAATCGCGGAATCACTTCATGCGAAGCCATACAAAAGCCGAGCAATATCTAATCACGATACAAAACAAAATAAAAATGGGTCACAATACACACACATTACAATACAGACATACTCCTATTAATACAATATTCGGTTTATCCCTCACATCAGTGCGAAATACGAGACCTTGACAAAAGGATATAAAAAAACCAAAATGTGTAATATTAGAAAATCTGCTCTTGGTTATGAAATTATGATAATAACATAATTCCTTTATGCTTTTACACGCTTAGTACAAGTAAGTAAGGTTCATTGTCATAAAGCAATCTCATAAGGGGTCTTTCTTCCCCATTTCATGAAGAGATTATTATGAGTTTTTGCCTCATTGTTAGATGCAATGTTTGCCCATGCGTTATTGGACTTTGTGATGTATGGGGTGAAATTTAATAAAAATGTTAAATAAGCTTTGAAATTATCTAAATATTGGTGTCTGATTGTATTTTTGCATAGGTCTACTTAAAAGCGTGTTGTTTCTCTTCTTTTCATTCTATGAAATTATATGAAAAATGCTTCAATTTGGGGTACAATTGAGCAACTATAAATGTCAAGATAACTTAAAGCATAACGCGCGATTTACTATGGGCTTTAAAAGTGTCAAAAAGTTCGAGTTGCCATCCAGACGCTCTTGTTCAAAGATGGTAGCAGTACACCATGTGGGGCCTTATGGAGTAAAAGTCAGGATAGTGATACTCATAAAAGGCCTTTTTGGGTCTTTGATCCGACTTGTTTTTTTTCGCACTCCGAGCTCTTAGTTGCCAGTTTGACTTTATGTTTCAAATATTGTGAAAATAAACCTTTTGGAAATCCCTAGTTAGTTGACATAAATATAAATGTACCATCACAAAAAGGGACCGCTTTTGAGATTTGTTTAATCTCTCAGACGCTTTAAATAGTATCTTCGTCGAAGTATGATATTATCATTATCTAATCCCATTAACCCTTAATAAGACAGAGCAATTCAAAACAAAATATTAGGTTTTCTACCTTAACTTAACTGCATAAGGTTCAATATTAGATGGGAACATACATTCAATTGCCCAATTAAGTGTTAACGTCCCACAATTGAACACGGGCCTTCTGTCACAGACCAAGGTGTGAGGGAATCAGGTTATACTCCACCACGTGAGTTCAATGCAGATTACCCGAGGTGGGTGTGAGGCGTCTTGGTTTTAGAATTTTTCAAGATAATCTTTTACTTTTAAAGATAGATTCAGATGGTATAACTTATATATTAAACATATAAATACATACCCACTCTTTTGTGTTTACTGAGAGTACCACAAATACTTGCTAGTAATTCTAGCACAACTGGTATTTTTAATTTAAATTTAAGCACCCATTACCTGAATAGTTATAACGGTTAACTGTTTCTCGTTGCTCCATTTCAACACAGAGAGCTTCACAAAACAAGGGCGTTACTCTCGAATGTACTGTCGTGTTCCAAAACTCCTAGCACAGCTACATCTATGTGTGCATTACAGTTTGATCCCACTAGTCGACTGTCGGATTAAAATCCGGACATAACGATCTCATCACCTAACTGCGATAACCCAATAATAATGTAATAAGTATGATAATGTGTCTATTACACTTAATAATTTCAAAAAAGCAAAGATGTGTTTCGTTAGAGTTAAAAAGACCTAGGACTTTTCGATGTTACGTGCGTAAATTATTATCGCTTGCTCCGTGGTTTGGAAAGCGCGAAAAGCTATACAAAAAAAACTCTGCCAAATTAAAATCCGTACACGGCAGACGAGAACGAGCTCTTACTCTAACGTGTATTGTTAAAACTTACTTTCGGACGTCTCTAGTTTTCGTGACGAAACGATTTTATGTTCGATCACTAATTAGTGCTTGCTTAAACAATTGTTTAAGCAAGCTCTTCAACCTGTACATGAACAGTCTCATGGACGGGCTGAGCAGCACCGGAGTCGGCTGTCACGTCGATGGGGTATGTATCAATAATATCAATAACGCGGATGACATGGTGCTCCTCTGCCAGTCTGTGGGCACCTTGCGTAGGCTTTTGTGTATTTGTGAGTCATATGCCCATGGTCTCAGATACAATGTATCAAAGAGTGAGTTCATGGTATTTAAGATAGGCCCAAAGGAACGTGATAGTTTTATATTTTTTACAGACCTACCTATTGTAATACTAACATTAGCAAATAAGAATAATTGTTACTAACACTATGGGCTCTGCCTGAAATAAATATTATTATTATTAAATAGCTCCTCGACGATTCTCCAATAATATAAACGAAAAAGCATAGAATTTTGTATATGAACTAAATCAGAGTTATGTGACTTGATATAATTGTGATAGAACATAATTATGTCAATTGCTTCAGCAATTACCCAGAGACGCAGTCCCTGACTATGGGCCTTATAATAATGCGACCTTGAACTTTCTTATGAGACTTAACGAGCTCTGAAAGAATGCTCGGAGTTTTCTTACGCGAAACAATCAAAGAAAAAGATATTCATAGGAGAATTGGAGTGACCGACGTAGTAAGGCAGATTTGCAAGCTGAAATGTCAGTAGGGGCCACATAACTCGAAGAACCGACGATTAATGAGACGTGAAGGTTCTTCCATGGAAACGATGGAACCAAGATCGATTGTCGTCAGTAATTGAAGTCAAAATCATTTATTCAAGATTGAATTTTGAATACTATAAAAGTCAACTTAAAATCTAACGCGCCAAATTCACTGCGGGCGGAAGCTTAATCGTAAAAGAACAGGCCAGAAAATCATCAAGGTTGGTTTTTGCTCCCGCCAGTTACAAGAAACGGAGAGGATTTGTAAGTGAATGCCTATTTTTAGCAGTGGAATTTATATAGCTGATGGTGATGATTACCAATAAGTTTTAATACGATTGTTAAAAATGCGTTATTCAAATTTCAAAGCGCCTCTTTCAGTTCCTATTCAGTCCATGAATTCCTAATCTTTTTTAAACCCCGGTACTATTTAAGGCGGGTTTCAGACAGCATTTATTTAGGCCGACACGGAACACTCGCTGTGTTTTATGTCTGGCTCCAGCTAAAAACATGAGCAGTGAATCTTCTCTTTGTTAATGCTAATATGGAGTTCTTTTTTGCTTATCACCTTAAGATTACCGCTTACCGTGTACTTTTATGTTTACCAGAGCCTCGTCCCTAAATCGGCAGGTTCACCACGTGCAGTTTAGCTTGAGTTCCTACAATGTTGATAGGATTCTTATACACTGGACAGGATATGGCTGAGATGAGAATTTAAAAAACAGACACACTGGCTTACACTAGATATTATATTCAACTCATCATCAACGTATTGAAATGAAATGAAATAGATTTATTTGCTTTGATTTTGCGTTCTTACATAAAGGTCTTATACAGGTTAGTTGTATCGTCAAAATCTACTTATATCTAAGTGTGCAAATGTTATAATATATTTAGATTGAATTTAAAGATACAATTATTCAATAAATTAAGATGTCACTGTCCGATTAATATTACATAAAATTATCATTTCTACATTCTAAAAACTAAAGATTGACATGGTTAGCCTGAAAGTAGTCCTTAATTGAATAGAAACAGCCCTCTATCAAATAATTATGTAGTTTTCGTTTAAATATAGGTCCAGTTAACGTACGAATTTCATCAGGTAACGCGTTAAATATTTTTGTACCCATATTACTTGCATTTTTTTTTGCTAATGTCAGTTTTAAGACCTGATTTTCTACCTTGTTCCCTGGTCTGAGTCGGAGACATTTAGTCGAAGCAGACTGTCTTTTTTCGAAATGTCTTGGATTCTCCTTTACAAATATACAAATTTGTTTAATATACAATCCAGGGACCGTGAGAAGTCTATTATTTATAAATAAAGGTTTACATGACTCCAAGTAATAAGCACCAAACAAAGATCTAATGCATCTTTTCTGTAGTTTAAAGACTATATCTATATCTGTACAGTTCCCCCATATCATAATACCGTACTGCAGCACGGACGCTACATGAGCATGATATGCCAGTATTGCTGTCTCTACAGATGATATTTCTCTTAGGCGCCTAAGAGCGAAAGAGAATCTACAAATTTTATCACTTATTAAACTAATATGACTTTTCCAATTGCAGTTCTCGTCTATATTTATACCTAAAAAGTTTGCTGTCTTAACATTGTCTATAATTCGGTCGTTATAAAATACATTCAAATTCAATTTGTGTCTATTGTATGTCAGAAATTGCATTACCTTAGTTTTATCTATATTTATTTTTAAGTTGTTGGATGTCATCCATTTTATAACTTTATTGAGAGTCATATTTATTTCATTTTCAAAATCTGATACATTCAATGTCTTATAGTCTGTACTACCTTTCACTAGTATTGTTGTATCATCTGCATACTGTATAATTTCATGATTTATTTTGTCTGGTAGGTCATTTACGTATAAATTAAAGAGTATAGGTCCTAATAAAGTGCCCTGTGGGACCCCACACTCATTGACTCTATATTGTGAATAGTAGCTCGCTCTAATGTGTATTTTATTTTTTACTGTTTTTTGGATCTGTACGCATTGCTTTCTGTCTTTTAGATAGCTGGTAAACCAATCGTTAGCAATACCTCTGATTCCATACTTGTAGAGCTTATCAAGCAATTTTTTATGCTCTACATAGTCAAAAGCCTTGCTCATGTCTAAAAATATAGCTACAATAGGTATCCCCCCCTCAATGCTGCTCATGACTGATTTGATGAGTTTGAAATTTGCCATGGTAGTGCTTCTGTTCTTTCTAAAGCCGTATTGTTGGTCTTTTAATATATTAAATTTATTAATAAAAGCTTCGAGCCGAGAATGTACTGCTCTTTCTACGACTTTAGCAATGATTGGTATCAGTGTTACCGGTCTGTAGTTGTTAAGCACTGATTTGTCTCCATTTTTATGTATGGGTTTTACTATAGAGCATTTCAATCTGTCAGGAAAAACTCCTTGTAAAAAAGATAAATTAATTATATATGAAAGCACTGGAGCGATGTACACTCCTGTTAGCTTAAGGAGTTTAGTTGACAGCTCATCATATCCTACTGAGTTTGTATTTTTCAAGGAGTCAATAATTTTTGTTATTTCTTTTTCAGTAGTTGGGTAAAGAAACAACGTAGAGCAACAGTTATCTATTGTGGCACTACCGGATGAAGTGGTTGAAACATTATTGGTTATGTCAATAAAATAGTCATTAAATGTGTTAGCTATGTCTCGAGGGTTTTCAATTGTATTCTTATTATAATTTATAAATTGTATGTCATTTTTTTGAGTATCTTGTAATTGTGTATTAATTATATTCCACGTGGTTCTACATTTGTTTTTCGCTCTCTGAATTTTCTTTTTGTTACCTCTTTTTTGAACATCGAGTATACAGTTTTTTAATATTTTGGAGTAAGTTTTGTACCTGAGTTTATGCATCTGTTTTTGTGGACCCAACTGAGACTGATACTTCAAATAGAGTGTTCGTTTAACCTTGCATGATTTCTTTATACCCTTTGATATCCAGCATATGTTATTTGCTTTTTTTGTAATTTTTGTGCGTATTTTTGGAAAACAAAGATTAAAAAACATTACGATAGTATCGTGGAAGCTGTTAAAGGTTTCATTTGTGTCACTTAAGTTAAAAATGTCTGTAAATGTGAGAGATGATATACTATTACAAAATTTTATTATATTTTCAGCACTAAAGTCCTTTTTCACTTCGACCCACTGGTTTATAATCTTTTTTGAATTTACTTTTATTTTTAAAGTTTGGGCTGTATGATCAGATATGCCAAGGTTATGAACGGATCCTACAGCTGAAGGAATATTGCTGATAAAATGATCAATACACGACGAACATCTTGTAGGTACTGTGATGTGGTAAATCATATTATAAAAATGTACAATATCTGATAGTCTCCTGCTGAACTGGTTAGACTTTCCGGTGTCGATATTCAAGTCGCCACACAAAATAATTCGTCGTCTATGTCTCGTACTAAATTTCCTTATTAATTGCTCCAGATTATTAAAAAACATATCCGTATCTGAGTTAGGAGTCCTATAAATGCAAACGACTACAAGGTTATTATACTTCATTTCAATCCCAGCACATTCAAAGCTTTTATAACAGACATAGTCTGTTAAATCTAAATTAGAAAAAGGTATCCCCTTCTTAACTAACACACATACTCCTCCTCTTCTCTCATCAGGCCGGCAATAAAATGATGCTAATTGATAATTACATATTTGGACATTCTTGATATCCTGACGTTTTAAAAAAGATTCTGTAATACAAATAATGTCAACTGTTTCCTCTTTATCATCAAATTCACTTAATACAGTCTGCAGTAAATCTTGTTTATTTAAGAGCCCTGCCATGTTTTGATGAAAAACTGTGAACATTTCACAAAACTTATTTAATTTAGTCACGAAATAAATTCTTCTGATTAACATTGTTATTTAACGAAGGGCTGTCTCCATGGGTGTTTGTCAAATTTTTTAAAACAGGAAAATAATATGGGATAGTTCCCTTAATACATTTAGTCGAACTACTATCAATATGAACACGAGATATCTTCACATTAGTATGTGAAGACTTCAAGTACTTCCTTATGTTATGAACATTTAAAAATTCGTCCTTATATGCTAAATAATTTATGTGAGTGTTAATTTTACTACATGCATCAGAACCATAAACATTTACATTTGTCATATATTTCATGTCAATGTATGTACAATTAGAATAAATATTAGCAATCAATTTCAAATCCCTATTAATCAACATTTCATTCAAATAAATATTTTTATTTGTTGGTAGTAGAATCACGTTTGTATTCTGGAGCAAGTTCAGAGCTACACATATATTATTAAATGTTTTATATGAATTGGTGTCATGGTTTCCAGTACATATAATTACAAAGTCATTTTTTGATACAGAGCTTTCAATCGATTTACAACATTTGAGCACTTCACACGACGAAGCATCTGATTTTATGAAAGCAAAAGTACTAAATTTATCATTCCATTTTTGATTTCTTGATATATTTATTTTAAGAGCTAGTCCAGATGCTTGGTCGTCGCCTAAAATAATTATTTTATTTGGCTTGGAGTCTTGTTTCTCTAAATCTATATTATCCTGTATTTTAATACTATCAATTGGCTTATCAGGACTTGTACTACTGTTCTCAGTGATAGATAAAGACTTTTCCCCTATTATGTTGTTATTCTTGTTAGTATTACATACTTTGAAAGCCGATGAAGGTGATGGTATTGTTCCTTTTGGTGATATAGAATGTTTTTTTAAAGTCGGTGTTGGTGTCATGTATTCCTGTAAGTTTAATTTGGTCTTGTTTAATCTGTCTTTCGTCAACTTCTTTTTGTCAGTGGATTTGCAAATTTGGGTCAAAGTGCTTATTTTGGCTCGGTGTTCTTCGATTTTCTTTTTTAAGGCACCGTTTTCTAAAATTAAGCGATCAATTTCATTTTCTGCGACTTGTAATTTATTAACTAAACTGATATTTTTGTCTTTTAAAATTTCTATGTCGTCATTCTCAGTTATTAAGTCGGGGCAGCTCCTGTTCATAAAGTTCTTGTTTTTAATCAAAGAAATATCTTTGCTGTCATCCGTATCTAGTGACTCAAACGAGTTTTCGGTCGATACATAATGAGTTGATGTTGAAGTCGGAGTGCTAGCTTTCGGAGGGGTACAGTTCTTCTGTTTTAAGTTCTTTTCAGAAACTGAACTAGTTTTTGGTTTAGTAATGCACGCTTTACAATTCCATTTCGATTTTTTGTCTGGTGTCATTAAATAATAAATTTTTTCAGCAACGTTTGCGCACTTTATGTGAAAAGCTTCATTACAAATTTTACAGGTAAGATTCCTTCTTTGTGTTAGTAACCTTTTGCATACTTTACATAATCGTGACATTCTTTAATAATGGCAGATAAATGATCGATATATGATATTGATTACGACAGCTCCACCTACCGTGTCTTTGGCCAAGTAAATTACAGTATGCTTAGTTGCTATATCGTCTTGCTAGAAGCATGCTTTCTTTAAGATAGAAGTCTATTGTGAGTAGTAGCGCCCTCTTTCGTGGAGGGGAAACACTAGATACTTGATCTTGTTTGCCGTTAGCGGGTCAGCTGATTTTTATTTATCAAAAATTTAACTTTCTATAAATCAACGACATCAATATTTCTAGACAAATGCATTAAATTATTCAGATTTTCACTCACCCGTTGTAAAGTTTTGTCTTTAAGCGTATGCCAATCCAAATGTTGTTGATATAGTGAACAATACTTATATTTTTCTATAATACCGGGTCGAAAATATATTTTCAATTTTCACGTTGAACACTTTGTTCCTGTTTGATATAACACTTTCAGAAGTAATCCGTAAGTAGATCTATAAAATATAAACGTTTTCACCGTTTATTGGTAACTTTTACTATTTTTAATCAATATTATTACAGAGCTAGGTGATTGTCGTGGCAACTAGCGCCATCTGATATATTAAGCACATTAAGATTGGCCCTGGCATAATACTGGATCATAATACTATATGGTAAAGCTAAAATATTAAATATTCGATCAGAGAAGGTCTGCATAGAATCGAGACGCTAAAATCTGTACAAATAAAGACTAACTTCTTGATGTTATTAAATTTACCATATGTGTTTGTGGAGAATTGTGTGATGATTTTGAATAGCTAAAAGTTTAAATTTTGTATACCCTGTGTATGAAAAGGGTCCGTCAGTACTTCGGACACGTGGCAAGAAAGGAGCCAAATAACTTGGAGAAACTTCTTGTAGTTGGTCATGTGCAAGGAAAGAGGGACAGTGGCAGATCACCGATTCGTTAGATAGATGTAGTAAAAGAAGCTTAAGGAGGAGACCTTTAAGCGACTGTCCGATTAACAGAAAGCCGACTAAACTGGAGAGCAGTTATTGATGCAGCAACCTCTTGTGGACGCGACCCTCAGTCATGAAAAATGGTGTATAGGGATCCTACCAAGGCCTGAGGAGCCCAAGCCAACCTCACCTGCAAGTGGTGCACTTGCCGATAAACGGACGAGGCTCTGGCGAACATAACAGTGCCCGGTAAGCTGCAATAGGCTCGCCACCTATTACATGGGACCAACTACATTAAGATTAGTACCGTTAAGAACTTGTGTTATGGATACTAAAGAACGGATAAACTTAGATCATGATTTTTAATATACATAGAAAACACCCAGACCAGAACAAATATTCATGTTCAAGCACACAAGGAATCAAGAAAGAAGAAGAGTAAAGTTTAATAATCTGTGTAGTCATACTTATACAATACATGCTTTTGGAACATCACTTTTTTCTTTACAACAGACACGGTTAATGAGGGACGAAACTTATGGCACGCCTAGGTAATAATTGACAAAGAGGTCGTTTGTGCGAAAAACTCAGTGGTTCATAAATGTTTTGACGGAAATCGATGAAAACGGCACAGTCCATAAAATAATTTCCTTTTTTTTTCATAACCAGCGGATGACCGCTTAAGCTAACGCTAGGCGATGATAAAATATACACGATTTTATTCATTATGTTTTATGAGAAAAGTAAAAATTTACTATTGCCTTAATTTTATTTTGGACAAAATGCGTTCGAATATCGAGATCTACCGATCCGTACATTAAATAATATTCACAGGAAATATTAATCAAGCTTTTTTTTGATGAATAAAGCTGACACAATTCGCCAAGTTTGTGTAATTTAAATTTATTTTCTTATTTTGGAATGCTTAAAGCTTAACATAGATACTCGTATTTCACATTAACAACAACAAACGCAAAAGGGCACTATAGCCCTTTTAAGTTACCCATATTTTTTTATTGATTATTTGTATGTGTATAGGGATCTTAACAACATCTTAGGAGCCCAAACCAACCTCACCTGCAAATGCTGCAACTGCCAATCAATGGACTAGGATCTGGCGAACATAAAATTCCCGGTAAACGGCAATAGGCTCGCCACCTATTATATGGGACCAACAAAACGATTGGCGAAATGTGAGCGTATAATATGCCTTTGCCTACCTTTTCGGGGAAACAGGTGTGATTGTATGTATGTGTATTATTTTTATCTTAAGCCCATAACTAAGTACTTAGGTATTATAAAAATATACTTACGTAAAAAAATATCAAACGCTGTCAAGTGTTTTGTAAGGCACTTAGGTCATTAATCCCAGTTATGACTGCTGTCAGTTACTAGTTGTTAAGCTAATAGTGTTTCTAACTGTTGGGATGTTTGCGAAAATCTAACTTCGTGTTCTAGGAGAGTGATTGAATGGCTAGGTGACCCGATGCTATCTATGTTAATTCAATTCCGATTTACGCGAAGGAATCATTTACCGCTGTCACAATCAGTCATAGTCATATTTGTAGATAAACTACCATTACTATTGCCAAACAAAGAAAACCTTCATAATGTACTGCATATAAATACTGTCAAACGCATTATAAAAAAATATTACCAATAAACAATTTATATACCATTTAGACGACGAAAGGTAAATAAAATGAATAACAAAATATTAACAAAAATATAAAAGAAATTAGAGATTCGTTTTTGTACACGGAATAAAGGAACGAAAAGTTGTTTTGTTGCGTCATGAGAAGTGATCAGAGAGTGAAAATAAGCAATAAGCAAAAAAAATAAGCAAAAGCATCAAAATCATAAATTATGAGTCTTAGAGTGTGAGAATTTCAATAAAATTTTGCATAAAAATATTACGGAAATTTCTCTCAATTTTCTTCATATAGGGGTATGAAAAGCTTCATACCGCTATGCTATCTATGTTAGGTCACTTCTAATTTAAGCATTGTCCCTTGACAATGTGAAACAAGTAAAGGTACTGCTATAGTTTGAAATTTTCGTTACGCGTGTCGGTCACTCACGGTGTAAAGACACGGTCCAATTGGTCTGTGGACAAAGGGTAACGAAAGGACGCCTTCCCTAGGCAGAAGGATTGTGAATTGGGGACTTATTACGTGATCCATAATCTAGCTCGATCGTTTTCAGTTAACATTTGGTACCATCACCGTTTCATTCAAGAAGCATTCAATGTCCTGTTAACTGTTCCGTGAAGTGAAGACAACGTTGAAATATTTTAAGTTACTTAATAAGTGCTAAATTTGATTCACTTTCAGATTTGATACATTGATGATGATTACAATGATGTAGGAAAATTGCTACAAAACCATTGAAACAAATGCAGATTGGAAGTAAAAGCTCCTAAATTGGTTGATCTAATATAAAGCAACAGTTTAGCGCGTTAAAAAAATATTATGTTATTTTTCTGGTTGAATTAAGAAGTCTATGTTTTGGTAATAAACAATCTTACTTATGATAATAAAACTTATGCAGTAAATATTGTAGCAAGAATATGAATTTCTACATATTTGTACCCTATTCAATTTTAATTAAAGTTTACAAAAATACAGTGCGAACCCTAGATGTAAAAAAAATGTGAAAAATATCACAAGGTGTACGGGTTGCCACAAAAATAATTTAAGCCCTAGATTCAACAAAATGCTGCGGACATAACCAGTTTCCATGGAAATGCGATTTACGCAGAACCGTATACAAAGCAGATGGAAGGAACGCCAGTATTTCAATAAAATCTGGAATACAAAGTCACATTGCAATACGATTCCATGAACATCGAATTTAAAGTTGTACATTCTATTCAAGGTTACAGAACAAAAGTTCGAACCGCGAGCTGAATGAAACAACTTCAATTAAATTCGGGGTGGCTTTATAGGGATCCTTGGATTAATAACAAATAAGGACAGCATGCCAAAACGACGTAACGTCTTCACGAATGGTTCCTTTGTTGTTCCGCCTATTTCCCCTAAGGCGTAGGCAGAGGCATATTATACGCCCGCACTTCGGCTATTAAATAGTTGGTCCGGCCTAATAGATGGCGAGCATATTGCCGCTTACCGGGAACTGTTATCTTTGCCAGAGCCACGTTCGTTGATCGGCCGGTGCACCACTTGCAGGTAAGGTTGGCTTGGGCTTCTTAGGTCTTGTAAGCAGACCCTGGGTAAGTCTTGGGATAAATGCTGGTATGATGATGAACTATTGCAGAAATCAATACAAAAGTAAAAAAAAATGTATCGTTAGTAGATAAGTAATAATAATTGTCTGCCACAGGACGTTACCTTTATAGATAGTAACCCTAAATTTAAGAGATAAATAAAATAATATTATTTAGATTTACTGTACGATACATTTTTTTCAGTTGTAAACTCACAACTAAAAAAATATATATATAAACAAAAAAATGAACGGAGAATCAGACCCCGCAGTTAAACCGTATTCACGGTTTTGTGGGACTATGTTATAAATAAGTTGTTATACTTATTGAATAGATAAATAATAATTCTCTTCACTTGTAGTATCAATTAGAAAAGGACGTTAAAAGTTATTGAATATTTGAATTAAAAAAAATGTGCGTTTGAGAATATTTTATTGTGAAATACATTAGAAATAAAAATTAAACTTTTTTTGTTATAGTTAAATTCGGAATTCTACAAAAGAATTTATGCATATCTCAAATCAATCAAGTACGATACAAGTATAAAGATTAAAAATCGGATGACAAATAAAAGTTTTTAAATATTATTTCCCAAAAATCCTAACACAGTTTACATCTCTCTCTACTCTTTCATCTAAAACATTTTAAAACTCATTAGCATGTTTTTTAGATATCAACATATTATTACATATAAATTATTTGTGATTGAATTCAGCACGGAACCCTACCTACATGCATAGACCAGATTTCTCTCTTTGTATGAACTCTGACGTGACGTGTTTATCGGTTGCTGTAATCTGAGACGTTTCAAATAAATCTTTGATATTATTATATAATAACCATAATTATTGTTGTTATGCTCTTTAAGTATAATATGAAGGGTATGAATAGTGTAAACCTATTCAATATTTGAGTTTCTTTTCAAAAGGCAGTGGAGTCGATTTCGTCTAGTACTTATTATGGAATTAAATAATAGAGGTGGAATAATAATAATAAATCTTTATTTAATTCATTAAACAATGTACAAATTAAATGATTCCATAGGCTTCCGAACTAGTAAAGATGAGACTAGTAAAGAATATATAGTTATGACAAAATATTCATAGTATTGTAACCTCTGTTGTCAATGGGCTACTCGTGTGTAAGAGATTTCTAAGATTTTTCTTCAATTTACCCATATATTTTTAGATATCTCACCGGTCTCTGAAACATGACATTATTGTCTTGCAATAAATTGTTAGGGATAATACATATGATAAATTATTCGATATAACAACTTATTAAAAAAAAAAAAGTGCATAAAAAAGTGCCGTTGCAGTGTAAATACAATAAACTGCGATTTTAATCCGAAAAATGTGTTTTATTATAGGTGTTGCTAAAAGTGTGTGCCAAGATCGCAGCAAGTGGAAGGATGTGATCTCTGCCTACCCCTACGGGAAAGAGGCGTGATATTATGTATGTATGTAAAAACTCGAATGTACACTAGCTTTGGAAAATAAAATACTGCAGCGATGTCTTTTACCTTTTCCGATGTTGGCGCAAAAAGCCCTAATCACGAAATTAATGATAACAAAATCGGCGATAGCCCAGTAGCGAGACCTCTTGCTTTTAAATTTAGAGGGACTCGGGACTTTTAGAAGTTATATGCGTAACTATCGCTTGCTCCGTGCCTCGGAAAGCACGTTAATTCGTTGGTCCCGGCTGTCATGAACATCTATGGCAGTCGTTATTAGAAAGTCAGTGCCTTCTAACAGACTGACAGCTGGTTTAACCATAGAATGATGTTTCCCTCTGGGTTGCGGAGGTCAAATGGTAGTCGCTCTACGTAATAACTGAAATTCAGTCAAATCTGGTTGAACCAGTGAGCAGACCCTGGACTAAGCTTAAGTCTAGGGCAACCGGGGTAATGCAAGGATATTTGATGAACGAAATTAATAATAACAATAATCTATATTCATGTAGTGCATGATACTCATTAAATCCGTCAGTTAGAAACAATGAAAGAAAGACTCGCATTAAGAATAACATTCTTTACTTACATCAAAAAGTGCTTTGAGGAAATAACATAATATTTTTCTTAGTTCAGATACAAAATTCAAACTAAAAATGTTCCGACTGCGCGATGTCTCGTAACCATAGGGAATTTAAGCAGACCTTACGAGCCACGGTTATAAAAAAACAATTAAAATGGTATTGTTTCCTACCTCCCGATAGTCATCTGTCACCTCGAAGATTAAATCAATCTTAAAAGTATGTTTTTTTTTCGTTTTAAAACTTGGCGGAACTTGAATCACAAAAGAGTTCAGTTACCAAAAAGTTACTCATTCGTAAAAACCTTTGTGCGCTTTGATTCCCCTTCAATTTGGACTTATAATAATAACACATGAACCCCCTCCTCTATTTAATTGTGTTATTTTCGTCAGAGCGCCTTTCTGAATCATTGAGACGTAGTAAATTGGTTGTTTGCGCATATATTTTTTTGTTTTTTTTATCTCAGGCTGGAAGTCATAGTGTTATTTAATAGATATTACTATTGTATTGTGTTTATATAACAGTCTTTTATTTATACTGCTTCAATATTTATTTATAAATATAGTAATATTGGTATATCGATGGTCTAGGACACATGGCAAAGGCAGCGGAAAGACGATAATTACAGGCGTCTCGAGATCGATCGACGAAGAAATACTTGAAAAGGCCTTTCTTCAGTCGTGGTCTATAGCTGAGACGTTAGTTCTAATGATATTAACTAAACTAGTGATACTCAAGTATTACTTAAATCCAATTCCGGTAGTTTGGCACGAGATTAATAGAATTAGGTAATCATTGGGAAGGCCTATGTTCAGCTGTGGACTTCTAAAAGTGAAAATAACGATATGTTATTTATCTAATAAACAAGTGATCCTATCCTCTTGCAGTGTGAGTATATGACTCACCTTCGATTTGCCGACGACATAGTGGTCATAGCGGAGTCGCTTGTGGATCTGGGCACAATGCTCGGAGACCTCGACAGAGCTTCCCGAAGGGTAGGTCTTAAAATGAACATGGATAAGACCAAAATCATGTCAAATATCCATGTTGTGCCTACCCCAGTAATAGTGGGAAGCTCGGCCCTCGAAGTTGTCGACGAGTACGTATACCTGGGACAAAAAGTCCAATTAGGTAAGTCCAACTTCGAGAAAGAGGTCAATCGTCGAATCCAGCTCGGTTGGGCTGCGTTCGGGAAACTACGCAAAATCTTCTCGTCCAAAGTACCTCAGTGTCTCAAGACGAAAGTCTTCGACCAGTGTGTGTTGCCAGCGATGACGTATGGGACTGAGACGTGGTGCCTGACTATGGGCCTCATAAGGAAGCTCAAAGTCGCTCAGCGTGCAATGGAGAGAGCTATGCTCGGAGTGTCCCTACGTGATAGAATCAGAAATGAGGAAATCCGTAGGAGAACCAGAGTGACCGACATAGCGAAGCGCGTTTGCAGGCTGAAGTGGCAATGGGCGGGGCACATAGCTCGAAGAACCGACGACCGATGGGGCGTTAAGGTTCTTGAATGGCGACCACGAATCAGCAAACGTAGTAGAGGGCGGCCCCCAACGCGATGGACCGACGATCTGGTCAGGGCGGCGGGGAGCCGGTGGATGCAGGCGGCAAAGAATCGATCTACGTGGAAAGCAATTGGGGAGGCCTATGTTCAGCAGTGGACTTCGAATGACTGAAATGATGATGATGATGAAACAAGTGATGCTCAAATATTACTGAAATCCAATGAGGAGGCCTCTTTGTTAATTGTTTTAAAGTATTTCTAGGTGTTCAAATGTTTTTGAAGTGGAATGCCGATAGACAGAACATACGTTGACGTGAGATTGTATATGTTCAGCAGTGGATTTGAGATGATAATGACGTTGATATATATATTTTTTGCACATTTAGCTAGTGTCAAGTAAGAGATATATTAATAACATATAAATCATAGTAAATGAGAATGAGTGATGATAAATGGTAAATGAGATGCCCTTGAGTCCTTAGTAAAGAGTTGCACTGTTTTGTATGATTTACCAACACTCATGGACACTTCCACTTCATTGGAAGTCCATAGATCCAATGCGGCTACGATGCCCGATATTAGGGCGTTGTTGCCGACCCTCTAAATACCGTTTTACGACCTTTTTAAAGGACCCCATGCTGTAATCTCTTCGGAAAACTTCTTCAGGGAGCTCATTTCGCAACGCAACGGCACGCAGTCGACAGTTTCTTTTAAAACGATTGTAATATTTTACCATTTTAAACAATTCGTACTAAAATATTTCAAAATAATTTATTGATTCAGGCGTTACTTTGCTGAAATCCATTGTAAGCAAGTGATAGATTTAAAATATCTTTATAACAATTTCCGCGCTACTATAATTTTCCGAAAAATCGAGAAACTATTCAACACGACAAACGAGAGTTTCAGCGTTGGTCGTGTAGACATCGTTGTTCTGAGGCTCCCATTTTACCTGAAGATGCCCTGTGTAAGGGCGAAACACGTGTCGTGTTGAATAGTTTCTCGATTTTTCGGGAAATTATAGTAGCGCGGGAATTGTTATAAAGATATTTTTAATCCATCACTTGCATATTTCAAAAATTCAATGTCGGGTAGGTTGGCAACATGTGCGTGAGCAAATAGCATAAAGAAGAAGCGTGAACATTCAGCCCACATTACGCGGTCATAACTCACAGTTGGAATCCGCCAGATAGATGCGTGTTACGTGATAAACTGCCTAGTAATGTTACACGTTCAGGCAACCTGCTGGAGGGAAACTGTTTATTTTTCTTTTAAAGTATCCGTTTCACTTAAATTTATGTCGGAAGCATGATAGTCCTCATAATATACCCGATGTCAGCGTCTAAACTGAAAAACAGTAACAATGCCTTTTTTTACGTAGAAAGTTTTTTGTGTCTTTTATAAGCAAGCAAATAAATAAACACACATTATATTACGCTTGTAATAGGAATCCTAATAAGACCTAAGGAGCCCAAGCCAACCTCACCTGCAAGTGGTGCACCTGCCGATCTACGGACGATGCTCTGGCGAACATAACAGTGCCCGGTAAGTGGCAATAGGCTCGCCACGTCACGTGGGACCAACTACATAATGGGCAAAGTGTGGGCGTAAGAAAGAAAGATATGTTTATTAACTGCACAAGGCGTATGATATGCCTCTGTCTATCCCTTCGGGGAAACCGGCGTGAATGTATGTACCTATACTCGTATATGAAAGTTTTTCTATATGAAAAAAAATGCTATCAGTGTCAATGAATCAGTTTCGATTTCCCGGCACTAAATATCGGCAGTGACGTCACAGTTGGCGTAAAAAATCTCAGCACGCTTGTTTCCATACAAATCGTGATACTTGCGTTATCTATTGTATATATATATATCTGGGTATTACACTAGAATAAATAAAAAATGTTATGACATCTACAGAATTTTGTTCTACAATTTCCTTTATTTAGAATTAACGAACAGAGCAGATTTTATCACAAAGGCTTGCATTGTTGCATCGTATTTTATTTCTATCTCTCGTTCCTTCGCTCCAAACTTCAGTCAGATACCCGTACTAACAAACTTTGTACAAAAATGAATAAGCGTAGGAGCGGTCCTCTAATTTTGAGCAAATTTAAATAACTCGGGAGAATAGTCTGCTGTACTTTTGTATTATATTAAAGTTATTGTTAAAAAAACATATAATAATTCAAATAAAAAAATTGGTGAGTCAGAGCTGGTACCTAATTAGAAAGTAAGACTTAAAAGTCCATTTTGATGTCAAAATAAGAGCATTTTGTTTAAGTATGAATTCTTTTAACCCGGTTGCCCTAAACTTAAGCTTAGGGCCCAGGGTCTGCTCTCTGGTGAAATCAGACTTTAGCAGAATTTCAGTGATTACAGGAAGCGACTGTCGTCTAACTGCCGCAACCCAGAGGGAAATATCATTACTTGGTTAAACCTAATTCCAGTATATTAGAAGGCTGACTTCCTGATAGTGGCAGTCAAAGATGTTCATGACAGCTGGGACGAACGTGTTTCCCGAAGCACGGAATTAGCGTTAAATACGGCCCATAACATCGTAAAGTCTTAGGTGCGCCAGGGTTTGAACCCGAGTCCCTCTTAATTTGAAGTCTATGGGCTATCGCCGCTCACTTTTTTATTAGCGCTTTTTGTTAAAATATTAATCAAATAAAAGTAACAGGGTATATACAAATCAATTACCAATTTTAACCTTCCGTAAACCACGTGGATAAAATTTACGTCCTGCACTATGTGGGGTTTCTCGTACCCCATATTGTTCCATCCTTCAATAAAGATTATTTAATTAAAGTTTATTTTAGATGTAATATTTTTATTTATGGACCATTAGGGGATACAAATAAAATATTTTTTTGAATATAATAAACATTTTTAATATCTTTAGGCATTATAACAAAAATAGTACTTCTATTACTAACAAAGAGGAGACAACCTTCTTTGGCTTAGCCTTATAAAAAAAACTTAACTACTAACTTTTAATTGCCCTTTATTTCAGAGCCTAATGAGATAAAAATAAAAATTAAATGAAAATAACTAAACATAATTAGTCTTCTTGGGAGCCCAGTCGGTTCAAATCTGAACAATTTTTACAAAAAAAATCTAAGCATAGAGGTACTTCGCACCGCTCACAACCGGACTTAGTCTTTCGAACTTTCCTCCTATCGCATTCCGAACATCTTGTTACACGTCTTTGATTTTTATTTGGCGGTTCCACACTTGTTTCACCAAGTAAAACATGTATGCGCTTACGAGAATCCCTTGGAACTCGTGGATTGTCTTTACGGTTTCTCAGGTGCTCTTTAATCAAACTTATTCCTAAATCACAAAGAAACTTCCTCCTATTGTTAGTACATACATACAGTTATACAAAGTAATAAAAAAAAATAATGAAATAAATATTTATGTAGAATTACATATATTTTCCATGTCCATACTGCTTACCTTTTAGACGACGTCCCGAACTACGTGGGGTTTGTACCTTACTTTGCGGGTGACCATCCTCTGCGCCTGCGACGCCACTACTAAATCAATGTTGTGATGCGATTTGGCAACGTCACAATTCCAGCTACACGAGGTTTCGTGGAATTCGCGCGGTAGTTGAAAGAGATACGACAATTTTAGTTTCGCTGGGGTTTATGAAACCCCACGTGGTGCACGGAAGGATAAATTTATATCTATCTGTTTCTCTGATTGTTGTCGCTAATCTCCTGTCTGCTAGCCGATGTCATAAGAAGTAACCAGTTTTGAACCTAAAATTGAAATTGACTGAAATTCAGTCAAATCTGGTCGAACCAGAGATAATTCTTAAGTCTAGGACATCCGGAATAAGGATACAATGGACTGTTGAATTTTAAAAAAATGCCACATTTTTTGATTGTCTTCTCAATTACAGACAAATGTAAAATTTATATAAATGTATTATGTAGAACCTACAGTTTTTTTAAAATTTGTAAATAATAACTTAACATATAATTTATTTGGTGAATGAAAGGTGTAGGAATAACGTTATAACAAGGTAACGTATCTTCTGCCAAATAATTAATAATGTAAATACATTATCACACAAACATAATTGCTAACTTAAGAAATAATCTTTTTGATAACAACGTAATGCCATTAACTGATTGGATTGCCATTGTCTGTTTCAACTCAGATTTTAATTAAAATTTGAACCAACTTATGCCAATAATATTAAATTAATAAATAGTGCTTCAATTAAGACTTTTAAATTTAAATACAAACAATATTTACTGATTTCGCAAAAAGATTAATTATACCTGTGTTGTGTCATTCGTAGTTTATCACTGTCTTACTTCGATTTGGTTAAGTTATCTGCATTTCACTACTATTCGTTCTTCTTCTTTCTCATTATATTCATATGTATACTTAATACTTTTATTTAAAAAAATTTATTATAGTATTCTATTCTTTACACAAACTACTTTATAATTATATTTATGATAATTTATTTTTAATTATTTAAATAGATGCATTTCACATTATGCATTACTGCGCGTGCACTTCATGCCTAGGTGTTCACGGAAGATCAGCGTCGTGACATCCTATGGTGGCCGACAGTGTGCTGAGTGGACACCGTTTCAGTACATGGTTTAATGTTGTATTTTGCTTGTATAAATTTAATCGTTGCTGTTTTGTGTACTTAATTTCTATGTTTATTTGTACTGAATAAATTTATTTTCTTTCTTTCTTTCTTTCTTTCAATATTTTTTGATGCTGCTCTCTTATAATGCTTATCATATTCCAACTTATCTACAATGCTAATATCGACAGTGTAAGGTTTCGTAGTCAACAAAAGCATGTTCTCTAGATGTGCCTTTGAGCTAACAAGTGAATCGCTTTTCCGATATTCAAGATTCCACAGTATGACAGATTCTTTTGTCCCTCAAAGTAAAAATGTACGTAGGTATTACGGAACAAATAATTCAGTGACACAAATATTAATTGCTTTCGTATTTACATAAGATGTAATTGGCAATGTATGTTGTGGCATATATAAGTTTTCAGGAAAACTATGCTTCTCAGATTTTTTTTATTATTTTTTATGATAGTTTTATTCAACTACACTTCCAACAAAAAAGAAAGCTTTTTACTGCATTTTATACTTTGCCAAATTAAGGACTGACATAAATTCATAATGCCTTGTGATAGCGACCCCGTAAATGAATTCGACCACCCCATTTCTTGTCCGAGGGTATCGTAGAAGAAAGTCTAGTGTCATACTAGCCATTTCTTCCCATTTCACATGTTTCATCTAGAAATATGTATGCAAATAGTGACTTTTGCTAACACTAATAAGATATCTTTTAAATAATTTTAGCAAAGCTTCCCCAACTCAGATGGAATACTTGTACTTATATGTGCGTGAAATGCTGGATTAATGATGTTTTATTTTTCACATATGGAGTGTTTAGGGATCCCACTAAGAACTTAGGAGTACAAGCCAACCTCACCTTGCTATGGCGAACATAAAAGTTGCCGGTAAGCGGCTAACGGGCCTATTACGTGGGACCAAAAATAAAATTGGCGCAATGTGTGCATATAATATGCTCCGCCTACCCCTTCAGGGAAACAGGCGTGATTATATGTATGTTTATTGAGAAGTTCCGCGGGATTTTTGGGATAAAAACTATTCTATGTCCTTTTTCGAGTTCCAAACTATGTCTGTACCAATTTTCACACAAATCGGTTCAGTAGTTTAGGTGTGAAGAAAAAGCAGACAGACAGACAGAAAGACAGACAGAGTTACTTTCGCATTTATAATATTTGTAGGATTTGTAACTAACTAATGTGTTATATTAAATGATGGTGTACATCGAGGTCGTCTTTTTGTGAAAATAAATGTGTCTTTAAGTATAGTTGTAACTTTATATACTTGTAAAATAACTTACTGAGTTTAGTCATTATAATTGGGCCAGACCCGTGTAACTAATACATGAATAAATAAATAAAATATATTTTAAATTATTATGGAATAAGTGAATAACCATAAATTATGCCTGAAATGTTCTATGTTATATTAATTACCATGCTTTACTCACTTGTAGAAAACAATATAAAGCAATTAAAAGCAGCTGAAACATATTTTGAAAGGTAGGAAATGGGAAAAAGTATCATTTCAAAATACCGAACAGTAACGCAGTCAATAATTGTACATTGTTCGGGGGTTCTTGATACGGTGCGCGCCATTGTGCATTTTGGGGTTCATTTTGAGGATATTTGCTCATGTAATGTTTGTTTTAGGGTGTAAGGGTGCATGGCACGACGGGCAGAATGTATCGCATCATCGTCCAAATCTTAATTAAAATCTGAGTTGAAGCAGACTATGGCAATTCAATCAGTTAATGGCATTACGTTGTTATCAAAAAGGTTATTTCTTAACTTAGCAATTATGTTTGTGTGATAATGTTTTTACACAATTAATTATTTGGCAAAGAAACATTACCTTGTTAAAACATTTTTCCAACAGTTATCCACAAAAAAATGTGTCTTAAATTATTTACAGATTTTTATATAAAAACGTAGCCTCTTTTATACATTTATGTAAACATTACATTCGTCCGTTACAGAGAAGACAATCGAAACTTGTATACTATAAATACTAGACAAATCATAGTCGCAGTATAGTTTTTAATTTCCAATTATTTAACTAACTTTCTTATACATTGTGTTCATTTGGAATACGTATAAACGGATCGCCAATAAATTCAACAAAGTAACGTATCTTTTGCAAACGGTATTACTTCTGTAGATACAAATTTCACGATTATTTCAATTATGTTGCTTATGGGCGAAATAAATAATTTAATTTATTTATATATTGCACAGTCTCATGGTATTACATCATCATCATCATTAGCATCTCAGCTATAATAATATAATGTCCACTTCTGAACATAGGCCTCCCAAATAAATTTCTATATTGAGCGATCCTGAGTCGCCTGCATACACCAGATCATCAGTCCATCGCGTGGGAGGCCATTCTCTACTACTAAGAATCTTCACGCCCCATCGGTCGCCAGTTCTTCGTGCTATGTGCCCACTGCCACTTCAGCTTGCAAACTCGTCACGGTCACTCCATTTCTCCTACGGAAATATTCTCATTTTTGATTCTAACACGTGGGGAAACTGCGAGTATAGCTCTCTCCATAGCACACTGAGCAACTTTCTTATGAGGCCCATTGCCCAAGTCACTGTACCATACGTCATCACTGGCAACACTCACAGGTCGTAAACTTGCGTCTTGACACACTGAGGTATTTTGGACGTGAAGATATTGCGCAGTTTCCCGAACGCAGCCCAGCCGAGCTAGATTCGACGATTGACCTCTTTCTCGAAGTGTTACAAAATATCGAAGTGTTTCATAAAATAATGTGTGAAAATGAAACACCCTGCAAAAGAGCGTGCAATAAGTGGTGTTAAACTATACTTTTAAAATTAGCCAAATTTTGATGACCATTTAATATAACTAATCTATAAATCCCACACTTTGGGTGTATAGAGTTCCTATCAAGATCTAACGAGCCAAAGCCAACCTCACCTGCAAACGATGCACCTTCTGATCAACGGACGAGGCTAAGGCGAACATAAGTTTCCGGTAAGCGGCAATAGGCTCGCCACTTATTACGTGGGACCAACAATGTAACTGCCAAGTTGTGGGCGTATAATATGCCTCTGCCTACCCCTTCGGGAAAACAGGCGTTATATTATTTATGTAATATATTTTAATGTTTACTCAACTGCTATATTAAAGTTATAATTCTTATTTAAACTCTCTATAAAATAGCCAAGGACCAGATATTAGCCAACAACAAATTCCACTATAGCCCTCATAATACCCTCGAGTGGTGCAAGTCATAAGAAATCCCCCTTTTATTTTTCTAATGACTTTGACAGCTGTCAAAGAATGAGCAGCTGATTTCGCTAGGTCCCTTATTTTTATTGTTATTTTTTATATAATTCGTGTTAAATTTAGACTATTACAAGTGTATTTAATAGTTTTTATCATAATCATATGTATACATATACTGGTGAAGTGCTTTAGTAACGTTTACAAGTGTCATAACATTTCCGAATTGTAACCGTTGTAGGGTGTAAATTCGAAATCTGTGCTCAGTTTGCTTTAAAGTCAGCTTGTTTTCATATTAAAATTAACAAATAATAAAATTGGAACACAGTGTATGTTATTGTTGCGTTACTGTTTCACGTAAGTACCTAAATCATTTAGCTTGAGTAAGCAATTCCTTGTTACGTGTTGTTAAGTCGTTGTTTATCTTTATACATTCATAATGCTCACTCGCAGAGCAGCCGTTGCAGCCCGCCAACAGGAGGCGGATAAATTACAAGTAACCTTATTAGAATTAAAAAATTCCAAGGAGTTGTGTGCTCAGTTGCTGACTGAGAGAGAGGACAGTGAGAAGGAACTGTTATTGGTACTCGACAGTAGAGATAAGTTAAAAAAGGAACTCTGTACGTTAGAATGTGACTTTAATAATTTAAATTGTGAACGGGCAAAGCTTTATGAGACGGTAGAAAGGTTTACTGAGTGTAGCACTGAGTACGAGCAGTCCCTAAAGGAGATCGACACACTGAAGACCGCACTGCATGATGCCCACGAGCAGATATATGAGCTCCAGGAATCCCAACGGGAAAGTACATCTGCTCACACTCAGAGCCTTTTCGAAGAGTTAGTTGGCCCAGAGCCTCAGTTGGTTATCGCTCCAATTAAAGACCCTATAATTTTTGCAGAACAAGATACATTCTCCAAAACAAGATTAGTAAATTGCAGCGGTAAAAAACTAAAAAAATATATAAAAATTAATAAATGTATAAAACAAGTGCAAAAATTGTCAAAACAGAACAGAATATACATTAAAAAATTGAGATCATGCCAACTAAATGTAAATCTGGTGGATGAATTAGATTTGTATTCTGCTCAGTTAGAAAATAGTAGATTGAAATATGAAACTGACACACATATATTACAGCAAAAAATTCAAACTTTAGAAGATTCAATTATTTCATTACAAAATATGAATGAAAGTTCAAAAAAAATTATTCATGAATATACGCTAGCAATGGATGATTTAATATCACAAATTAATTATAACTCAGAGCGGTTCCAGTCACTGACAAATAATCAATCCTGCTTATGTAATCAAATGAATGATGGTTTGTCCACTAGTGTACTGGAACCAAGTGTGTGTGTTAGTAACCCAAATAAATCCAAAGACAGTTCCTTCCAAACCACACCAAGTACACCTAAACTTAAACCTAGTATTATCATGTACTGCGATGAGGTAGGACATGGCATGGGCTCACTGTTAAACTCATACCTAAAGGGACATAGCGCAATCAGCAATTGTTTGCCTTATAGTAGTCTTAAAAATATTTCTAAACAAATTTTAATGGACAGTAATATACATTCACAGGCGACACTGCTAATTCTTATTGGAAATAGGGGAACAGTGAACAAAAGTGATTTAATACAATTTTATGAAGCTTTGAACTCACTTAAAGTGAAAGAAATTATTATGTTCACTTTCCCCTATTCTCAGCATTTGTCAAAGTCCGAAAATGACCGAAGATACATACTAAATTTATCTTTGTACAACCTATGTACCTATAGTAATAAATGTAGAATAATTGACACTAACAGTATTGTTAGAAATAATTATTTATTGACCAAAGGTAGGTTTTACCTTTCCAATTATTTTAAACGACAAATAGTTTTGTCACTATTATATTTAATTGACATTAATACCAAGAATTTGGTACAATCTGCTTCTATTGAGCACTCCGACATAAATAATTCATTATTTGACAATTTAAACTAGGTGTTATGACAAAAGAGAACTCTTTTTCTGTCAATAAAAAGTACACACAGCAGAAACAAAATGGTGTAATCAACCTGATTCACCAGAACATTAGAGGAATATTGGGCAAGGAACTGGAAATTGAATTGTTCATGAGCGATAATCATATTGATATTTTGTGTATTACTGAACATTGGCTAAATTGTAACCAGCTCATGTTCAATTTCAACAGTCACCTGTTAGGTAGTTCGTTCTGCAGGAGTGGTGCTATACATGGCGGATCATTAATTATATATAGTAAATAAACAGTTTAAATTCAAGGAGCGCCATGATATAGTCAATCTCTCTGTTGAACGTATTATAGAAATGGCCTGTATAGAAATGCAGCAGTTTATTGTATTGAGTGTGTACAGACCGCCTTCAGCTTCATATGATTTATTTGAAGGTATTATGGATAAAGCCTTAGGAAAATTTTGTAAAAGTAATAAAAAAGTTATTGTGTGTGGAGATTTTAATGTTAAAAATGTTAGAGTGTTCCAGTCCATGTACAAGATTAAAGGCACTTTTTAAATCTCATAATTTGGTTAATTTGTTTCTGGAGCCAACAAGAATTACTGCTACTTCTGCTGCTTGCTTAGATAACATTTTTACAAATATTATGCTAAGTGATAACAATAAAAAAATTATTAATCAATTAGATTCAGATCATTGCGGACAACAAATGTCTTTTATTTGTAAAAATGAAACTGTAGCTAAAAAAAACTATTACATTTGTACCAAAAACCAATAATCGTTTTGAGAGGTTTAACAGTAAATTATTATGCTATAGTTTACCTTTTATAGATGAAAGCTGTGACCCAAATTTTTTATATAATGATTTTTTCAGCAGCTTTTCTAACACATTTAAATCAATATTTACTCCCAGAACGGTTAAGGTAAATAATAAAGCTACCTTTAGTGAATGGGCTACTCCTGGGCTACATAAATGTAGAAAGAGGCTGTATGAACTGTATGATGAGAAAAAATTAAACAACAGTGAACAATTTTATAATTATGTAAGAAAATATTCTAAAATATTTAGAAAAGCATGTCATACGGCAAAGTCTTATTATTTAAGCTCTAAAATAAAAAATTGTGATGATAAGATTAAAATGACCTGGAATATTATTAATAGTGAAACGGGAAAAAGTTAAAATTATAATACTGAGTTTAAACTCAACATTGATAAAAAGAACTCTTACATCTGACTTAGATGTAGCCAATGCTTTCGAAAACTTTTTTACTAATATTCCAGTGTCTATCACAAAAGCTTTAAATTGTTCGCCCACTTTAGCGGAGTCTATTTTGAAAGATAACGTGAATATATGTACAGTAGATTTTACGTTTAGTCATGTTACATCTATGGATATAATTAAGACATTCAATACTCTTAGTGTTAAGAAAGCTGCAGACCTCTGGGGCAATTCCATCGTAGTTACCAAGCCTATCATTGTTTCGGTGGCGCACAGTTTGGCTCTAATATTTAATAAATGTGTAGATTGCGGCAAATTTCCCGATCTAATGAAAGAAAGTAAAATCATTCCTTTATATAAATCAGGCAGTACAACAGACCCAACAAATTTTCGACCTATCTCAGTGCTGCCTACATTTAGTAAAATTTTTGAAAAACTCATTTACAATCAGATGTTAATATTTTTCAATAAAAATGGATTAATGCATTCGAAACAATTTGGATTCACTAAGGGTCGCTCTACAACCGATGCAGGTGTTGAGCTTTTAAAACATATATTTGATGCTTGGGAAAATTCTTTGGACGCTTTAGGTATTTTTTGCGATCTGTCCAAAGCTTTTGACTGTGTTCCTCATGAAGCATTGATAAAAAAATTAGAATATTACGGAATAAGAAACTCCGCATTGGATCTTCTCACTTCATATCTAAGTGATAGGATTCAAAGGGTTGAGGTTAATGGAAAGCGATCTCAGGGGTCTGTTGTAAAAATGGGGGTACCGCAGGGCTCGATTCTCGGTCCGTTTTTGTTTTTGATTTATATTAATGATTTGACATATTTTATTAAAGAAAACCACGAGATAGTTTTGTTTGCTGATGATACATCATTATTGTTTAAGTTAAAACGAAATCAGAATTTAGACGAAGTAAACAGTGCGATCTCGAAGGTGGTGCACTGGTTTGACGTTAACAATTTGCTATTAAATGGGGCTAAAACGAAATGTATTAAATTCGTGATGCCTAACGTCAGACAGGCAAACTCTACTATTATGGTAAAGGAGGATGAGTTGACCCTTGTGGATACTACCAAGTTTTTAGGGATTACTTTAGACTCTAAGCTACAGTGGGGCCCACATATTGGTGAATTGTCGAGTAGACTTAGCTCTGCAGCATTCGCGGTAAAGAAAATTCGCCAATTAACAGACGTTGTAACAGCTAGGCTAGTTTATCATAGCTATTTCCATAGTGTTATGTCCTATGGTATTCTTCTGTGGGGTTGTGCCGCAGACATTCAAACTATCTTTGTGCTGCAGAAGAGGGCTATTCGAGCAATTTATAATCTCCCGTGTGGACATTCACTAAGGGAAAAGTTTAAAGAAATTGGTATTTTGACAGTGGCCGGTCAATTCATTTATGATAACCTGGTTTATGTACATAAGAATACTGATCAATTTAGTAAGAAAAGCTGTATACATAACCTAAACACAAGGAATAAGCATAAATTAGTTGTACCTGCCACTAGGCTCCAAAAGATAAACAAATCTTTTAAAGGTCAATGTGTACGATTCTACAATAAAATCCCAAGCAACATACAGCAATTGAGCCTAAATGAATTTAAATTAACCATAAAAAACAAGCTGTCTTCAAAGGGATACTATTCTATTAAAGACTATATGGCAGATAAAAATGCTTGGGATTAAGCTGCCGTTTCATACAGGCTATTCTAATATGAATGACTTGAAAAAATAAATATTGTTAAGGTTATGTTATATTGCATTGTATAGCTTCACAGACAAATGAAGATTGTAATTCTAGTACCAAACTAATGGACATATTTAAAAGAGCATAGCCTGTGAGTTTCTTGCCAGTTCTTCTTACAGAGCGGTGGCTCGGAACTGGCACTTAGATTCACTTACACTTAATTATTTTTTGTTTTTAAATAGTTTTTTGCATGTAAGTGAATCTAAGCTTCGTGATTTAGTGTAATATTATTTCGATTGTATTTTTTTTTCATTTGTAATCATGACGTTTTCAAGTACTATGTATAATAGTTTATGAAATAAATAATTTTTTTACTTTACTTTACTTTACTATTTTTCTTTCAACTTATATTAATTTCCGCTTACATACAGGAAAGTTTCAGAAATTTTGCCTATACTCGAATAAGACCCTAATAATTTATAAATGCTTAACATAATTTGTAAACAAACTTCGAATGAAAATGTAATTTTTTACCTGATGTTAATTATTGTTACTCGTTTATATGCTTGGTGTGCCATGGTGATAACTTCTTATAAATTAATCGACTTAGTACGGACCTTGTTTATGTTCTGATGGTAATTTTATCAGTAGATAAATTCTTCTTTGACGACTGATATGGCGTGGAGGTCAGTATACCTGCACTTCACTCCAGAGGTCGTGAGTTCAATTCCCACACAGGACAAATCTTTGTGTGCATGAACATGAATATTTTCTGGTCTGGGTATGTATATTAAGTATGGATTTACAACAAAAAATAAGTTTTTAAGTATGTGTATCCGTTCTTTAGTATCCATAACACAAGTTCTTAGTGATACTTATCTTGGAACTAAATAATTGGTGTGATTGTAAGAGAATATTTATTTATTATTTATTACACTTATCTTTTCCTTTCCTATCTTTTATATTAATCTACATCACAATGAAAAATTTAATGCAGCAGCTTTAAACAGACGCATTTGTGATGAAACCTATGATTGTCTGAGCATGAAATGCACGTTACCAATGTTTACCATTCACATGCCAGTTATTTTCGTCTCTGAGAGGTACATAGCCGCTTATATAATACTCGCGATATTCTCCATATTTAGGTAGTAACACATATTGGAGAGTTAAATGCTTAAATGTAAGTTATTAAAAATCTGTTACCTTTTTATTCCGATACACAATCCAGGCGGAATAGACACAAAACCTTTTGATAAAACATAAGTGAGAATCCCGACGTGAAACGTGAATTACAAAAGTAAGTTTTCAACCAATGTTTCTTATATTCTATTTATCAACCAGATATTAATAGTAATTGGAGGCCTTAAATAATCTTATGACAATTACACTAAGAAATTTTAGTTTTGGGAAAATAGAAAAAAACGATGAACTTCTTATCTATTACGCTACTATATTAATTGCTTAGCGTTTATGCTATTTTACAGACTTAATTTAAAAAAAAATTATTTCCCATCAACATTAATGTGCCGCATCAAGCTTTCTCTTATGAACTTGCTCACTCTATCTCTTCTCAAAACACTTTTCAGCTGCAGACTTATCTTACAAAATATATTTTTTTCGACAAAAGGCCATTTATACAATTTTGAACCATATTTCAGCTTACCTATCTTACAAAACAAAACGCCTCCTCCTATAAAATCGCTTACTCTATCTCTTTTACTTTGGGCCACCTACCCAAGGGGTGCACTACAATGGCGTCGACGGCATAATTTCACGGTTGGCTGACAGAGTTGCCTGCTCAATAATAGGTGGGTATTTACATTATGGTTTTTACTTCTATATTTAAATCTTTATGGGTTGCAATATTATTATTAGCATTAGATCTTGGCTTTAGAAAAAGTACTTTGTTTTTCAACACACTACAATGCCTACTATTTAATGTATGTGCTATGTATATTAGATTTCGGATAAACGCACATTAAGACATTTGTTTTTAATAATTTAAAATTTGTAATATTTTTATTGCAGCTATGTAGCCCATAATAGAACTTAATAAAAGTAACAGAAAGCCTGTTTGGGCACGACAACATGATTGTTCGTTACAAACACTTAGAAGTGAGGTACCGGCCTAGAATAGTGCCACTCCCTCTCATCTCAATAGGAGTCGTTTAGGTCGACGAAGCGAAATCCTACAGGGAGCAGCAGCGCCATCCTGCGTACTGGCTTGAACTGCGATCACCAACCCGCTGGTCTAGCGTGGTGATTATGGGAAAATACCCCCAACAGAATATCATCTATTGAGGAGGCCAATGTTCTGCAATGGACTTTATATGGCTTACATGATGGTACTTAGAAACACACATAGAAAATAGCCAGACCAAGAAAAATATTCAAGCTTATGTTAATATTTTTTATAGATTGGTCACCACGCCACCATGAGCAGATTGCAGAGGCAATTAATGTGCTTAATTAAAAATGCTATATCGAGTTCTTTGCAGATAAGCCACAGAAGTATAAGTCTAAGAATATTGTGTTTTTTAAATGTACGATGATATAAACTTTTTCTTGTTTTTAATATAGTATAGAAAAAAAATTAAAAGTAATTTATTGTCCTTTAATTAAGATGATATAAGTGTCAAGTTAAGGCTTTAAGTTTATGTTTGTGTAGTTTTAAATTTTCTATTGTACCAGTGTTTATCTTGTTGGTTATCCTAATAAAAAAATAAGAAAAAAATAATATGAATATAATCTACTCGTCCTCACTGCACTGTGTTTTTATTCATAGACACAATGTCAATGGTTGAATCGTCCGCAACAAGGACTTTACAGAAGATGACCCAATTTTTCTATTCACTATTCTGGAATGAATTATGTTATAAGGAAAGTACCCATTATATTTTTTGGTTGAAGCGGGAAAAAGGATTATCATGTATACTTGAGATTATTTAAATCATAGCTTCTTCATATAATTACAAAAAGGTTACATATATCTCTTTGTAATTATCGAAAATTTCCTAATACGTTTATGTCATGTATTTAAGTAGTTTCAAGTACATAAATATTGTTACGGCTTTTTTCTTTTTTAATTAGTTTTAGTTTAAGAGAGGTAGTGCATATCCGAATAAAACCGTCCGGGGGACGTTGACCGCAGGCGGGGTGTCAGACGCTACAACCCAGGTACTGGCCCCCGCCTTTTTCTCAACAAGCGGCGGGCGTCGTCGGAAGATTTTTAGTGGGTATTACTGCTGGCAGTCGCGTCTGCCAGTGGTGAGTCCCACACCCCCTTTCGATCCCCCTTTGACCGGAAGGAAGTGCTTAAATGCATTTTGTAACCGACGTAAAACAAAAAAAAAAGGGTTTTTAAAATCATGGTAGAATAACCATACACCATTACAGTGAAGCGCTTGTAGCAATGCGGTGCTCGGTGGTCGGAAACAATCACCGAAGTACAGCAGAGTTTACAGAGGTCAGGCCTTGAATGGGTGACCGTTTGTGTGGCATTTGATATCGAGCGCTTCCGTGCTTGGAAATGCAAATCTGTGTTTAAGAGCCAATCGATTATGGAAGGGTTATTACTCAAGACCTACGAGCTATACTATTGAGCCACGCACAATAACCTTTTGTAACGATAGGTGATTGATGTTATTCTTATGCTTACAATTTATTCTCCATATGAATGAAACTTCTTACATGACTGAAGCACTTTTTTCACGGATAAAGAAATTTAACCATTATGCTAACATTTATAGTTCCATCTTAAGCTTAGAATCTGCTCTCTGATTTAACCAGATTTGGTAGAATTTCAGTTATTATATTAAGCGACTGCCGTCTGATCTCCGCAACCCAGAAGGAAACATCATTATTTGGTTAAACCTGCTGTCAGGATGTGAGATCCTAATCCTAATCACGACTGTCATAGATGTTCATGACAACCGGGTGCTTGGGACACAGGTCTGCGAGCCTAGTGTAATAACCACTGTAATTCATTCCTTTGTTATATGCTATAACTAGCGACCCGCCCCAGCTTTGCACGGGTGGCATGCTAATATGAATAGTTACCTATATTACATAATAATAATTACAGAATGTCTTCTTAATAAAGGCCGCCCGTACCTACCACCGAAGCAACCATAACTTCTCGGTTTAGCGTAAGTTTATACGTTTGATATCTTCTAAAATACTAATCAAAATTATATGATGTAAAAGACAAATTTAATATATGTTTAATGTTCAAGCTTACTAACATGTTTATTTGAATAAGATCTAATGTTATTCATACTTAAAATGGCTTCGTAAATAAGCCATTAATTCTAGTAAAAAGTAAAAGATAAAAGTGGTTATTGTGGGTTATTCTTGAGAGATAGACATATACCATTAAGAACTTTTTTGTGGACTTTTGTAAGTTGTACAATATTGTTGTACATCATTTTGACCAATCTCGTAGGGTTTGGCCAGCGTTTGCAATATAAGCGCAAAAAAGTGAAATTGACAGTGTTTCACTACTATATTGTACATGTTTTATACATATAAACCTTCCTTAAGAATTACTCTATCTATTAAAAACTGCATCAAAATCCGTTGCGTGGTTTTAAAGAACGACAGACGGTGTATAGGAATCCTACCAAGACCTAAGGAGCCCAAGCCAACTTCACCTGCAAGTGGTGCACCTGCCGATCAACGGACGAGGCTCTGGCGAACATAATAGTGCCCGGTAAGTAGCAATAGGCTCGCCTATTACGTGAGACCAACAATATGATTGGCGAAGTGTGGGCGTATAATAAGCCGTATGTATGTATGTTATTATTATTATAATGTAAATAAAATTACAAAGAAATTTAACTACATAAAGCATTAAAAAGTAGTTTTTTTTGTTTGTCTTTACTAAATCTATACTAATATTATAAAGAGGAAAGATTTGTTTGTTTGTTTGTTTGTTTGTAATGAATAGGCTCCGAAACTACTGGACCGATTTCAAAAATTCTTTCACCTTTGGAAAGCTACATTATCCCCGAGTAACATAGGCTATATTATATTTTTTTTAAAATTAGGGATCCTTACTAAAAATCCAATAATGTAACCCAAGGTGTAAAAAAATGACCTGAAAAATTCCTTACATAGCGGGCGCAGCGAAAACTATTGATGATAGAACAAAATTATGTACTACGACTTTGCAGTACTCATCATTATCTACAAAAAGTGTCGCGACAGCATATGTCTAAATATTATAGTTACGTCACAGTAAGCGGTTTTTTATTCTAAAAATTTAATTTATATGCCGCCGCTTGAAAAGGCTCTATATTTGTACCTTGGTATTAATCCTTATCAAAAAAAATTACTTTGTATTCAAGACGGCTTCAATACCTTTTTATAACTTTTTGAATTATTCAATTCGGACGTTTCATTAGGAAGATATCACGAGTTTAAAAATGCAAGTATTAGAAAAAAGTCGCGTGGTGCCGCTCACCGCGCTCAGCTAGCCAGCATGCGATGTAGGCTCCATGTAAGCGTCACTGGGGTGGTACGGGGGGGGGGAGTCAATGTAATCTATACTAATATTATAAAGAGGAAAGATTTGTATTTTTGTATGTAACGAATAAACTCAAAAATTACTGGACCGATATTAATAATTCTTTTTTCAATAGAAAGCTACATTATCACTGAGTAACATAGGCTATATTATAATTTCGAAAAAAATAGGGTTCCGTAAAATATTTGGGTTTTACGGACACAAAGTGTAAAAATCAACCAGAACAGTTGCGTACGCTGCCTAAACTATAAAAGATAGAACCACAAAATGTATGAATGAATTAAAGATCTTATACCACCTACTAAAAAGTCCGCGACACACTATACCTATATATGGCGAGTGAGGCACAACACAAACACAACAGTTTTTTTTATTTAAAAATCTTGATTTTTTTTGTTCTATATTTATACGCATTTATTTTACTTATGCTATTAATCCCTATCAAAATTAATTATTTCATCACTAAGTGCAGTTTATATAGATAATATTTGGTCTTGGAATTATCAAAATTGGACGTTTGTTTTTGAAGTTATGGCGAACTTAAATTATTACGATTTCTGCTGCACAGCGCCCTATCACGGGTCGGGGCTCCCGACCATCAGTTTATTTTGTCACCTAAAAATAATTTAATGTCAAATGTTGTTTATGGAGAAGATTTACAATAATCGCTTTAGTTATCTATCCCAAATCAACAGGTTGCTCTCCGGGACTGCCGGTAAGAGTAAAAACTAAGTATTAATTAGATTTAAATATTTTTATCATTAACAACTTCAACATCCACATAAAGACAATCTATGCAGCCTGCGGGTAATGACTGCGTCGTCGATGTTAGTGTCCGTGTCTGTGAATTGATCTGAAATTCATTTTGCTCACCGTGTCTTTTCTGGGTAGGCATTTTACAGCGGTAGCCGACATCCACGCGGGCGGAGCCGCGGGCGACTGCTAGTAATATATAAAAATAATTTCTGTTAAAACCTTAATTTACTTTTAGTGGTTAATTAATTTAAATTCTTAGAGAAAATAACAAAATTAACCAGTTGTAAAAAATTAAGAATTGACAGAGGAGCAACCTTGGCGAGGTGACCGAGGAGCAGCCTCGCATAGGTGTCTGAGGAGCAGTCTTGCAGAGGTGTCCGAGGGGCGGCCTCGGAGAGGTGTCCGAAGGGCAGGCTCGGAGAGGTGTACAAGGGCCAGCCTCGGATAAGGGGCCGAGGTGCAATCCCGGTTTAGAGACCGAAGAGCAGCCTCGGATAGGTTACCTAAGGTCAGTTTCGGAGTGGTGTCTGAGGAGCAACTATGAATTAGTGACCGAATGCCAGTCGTGGTTTAGCGACCGAACCGAGCTGAACAGCAACTAAGGCAGCTTTGGAGTGTGGACCCAGGGGCTGCCTCGGAGCGGGAACCTAGGGGCAGTCTTGGATTGGATAAGTTCAGTTTTACCGTGGTTGGTAACAGCCTTGAGATAGGCAATAGCTTCCTTACCAGAACTTTTAAGCAATAAGTTTATACAACTGCCGGACTTATATCCGTCCGAAAAATATAATCTCTTGCGCGATCTAACAACGTCCACTGTCATCATCTATTGTCAAACTTACGAACTAATATTTGTACTAAGAATATCCACCATACAGTTGAACAAACCCTATAACCTGAAACGCCGTTACAGATCGAATGTGATCGATGGAAGTTACTACGAAATGCTTTCGCGGTGCTAATGCTCATTTCCATAACACAAGTGCTCTTGACTCCTAACGTATAGAATACTTGCTGTGTTCGTATTTTTAAGACAGCAACAGTTGTATTAAGTTACACAAACATGTATATAGAGAATTTAAAAGTGGGCGACACGTAAGACATAGTGCTTGGCGCCTAAGATCTGAAACAAATGTTTGGGTGAAGTTATATAGATATTCAAGCATTGTTTTAGCATAATCAGATGTTGAAGCAAAATAACGATGAAAACACTCCAGGCATAGACATTCTTAATAAAATCTGCTGCGCAGGAAGGGTATGTCGGAATCATGGCAAACTAAGCCAGCTACATGTCATTGTCGTTGTATACTACAATCATTGGTATAGTTTATAACAAAAGCTACTCCAGTCCGAGGCTAAAGCAAGCACTCATTGATAGATTCGCCGTACGTTATTGTAGTACTTATTCCACGGTGTAGGGAGCTTTCATGTATTTGGACTTCATCAACTGCTTACCATCAAGCAGGATTTACTCATAATGACAAGTCACACTAAAATAATAAATATGCATTCTAGCTAAATAGGCTTGATCTCAGCATAATTAAAGAAAACAATGAAATAGACTACAATTTCAATACTTCTTACCGCGTAACCCTTTGTAAAACTACTAAAACATTCCATACTCTCATTTGTACAAAGCAACTCAGTGTGTACGAATCTAGTTAGTTTAGCTTTTAGGTTACTGAAAAATTTGGAAAGCTAGGAACAAAGCTACCACTATTTTATTTGAAAAATCTAGTAATACAAGGGTGTACCTTGCTTTGTTTTGGTAGTAATTTTACATCTTGGGTTACATAATTGAAGTTTTAGTAGGGATCCCTAATTTTATTCTAGTTAAAAATATGTCTATCTAATTGTCGCATTCTCAGAAGTGAGAGAATTATTGAAATCCGTTTAGTAGTTCTTGAGTTATTCCACTAGGTGGCTTAAGCAGGCGGTCCACTTGATGTCAAAGTCATTTTGACTTCAAGTTTGGCTCAGTAAAGCTCTTATGAATGTCACCTAAAAAACTTACCCGCCCATGTACCGTAGATGAATTAGGCATGAAACTCTCTTTTCTCTCGCTATTTACAAAAAATTCACTTTATATTAAGGCACAGCAAAATTTTTATTAGTCTATAAAACCTTGTGTTCTGCAGTTACCAAGTAAGAAAATGAGGAAATAATTGCATTAAATAAGGTAAAAATAGATGTATAGTGCTCACCGCAGCCTATAGACGCTTGCAGTACCAGTCCATCACCAGCGCATTGCTGACCCCGTAAAAACTGTTTTACGCCCGTTTTGAAGAGCCCCATGTTGTAATCTCTGCTGCTTTGCTGTGTTGTCGAAACAAACAAAAATAAAAATCTATTTCTTTTATTATGATGCTACAGAGTTAGAAAATAAAGTAATAGATGGATAGTGCCCACCATAGCCAATGGACGCTCGCAATACCAAGGGCTAGCACGTTGCTGACTCCGTAAAAACCGTTTTATGCCCGATTTTAAGATCCCCATGCTATAATCTCTGCTGCTTTGCTGTTTTGTCAAAACAAACACAAATACAAATCTATTTCTTTATTATGCTGCTACATAGTTAGATAATAAAGCAATAGATGTATAGTACTCACCGCAGTCCATAGACGCTTGCAATATCAGTGGCATCACTAGCACGTTGCTGACTCCGTAAAAACCGTTTTACGCCCGTTTTGAAGAGCCCCATGCTATAATCTCTCCTGCTTATCTGTGTTGTCGAAACAAACAAATATACAAATCTATTTCTTTTATTTTATTGCTAAAGAGTTAAATAAGAAAGTAATAGATGGACAGTACTTACCGCAGCCTATAGACCTGCACTTCACTTCAGAGGTCGTGGGTTCGATTCCCACACAGAACAAATCTTTGTGTGCATGAACATGAATATTTGTTCTGGTGTAGTAGGTGTTTTCCTATGTATTTTAAGTATGTATTTACAAAAATATAGTATTTAAGTATGTTTATCCGTTCTTTAGTATCCATCACACAAGTTCTTAGTGATATTTATCTTGGAACTAAATGAGTGGTGTGATTGTAAGAGAATATTTATTTATTTATAGACGCTTGCAATATCATTTGCATCACTAGTGCGTTGCTGACCACGTAAAAACCATTCTATGCCCGTTTTTAAAAATCCCATTCTGTAATCTCTGCTGCTTGATGTTTATTCGAAACAAACAAAAATACAAACCTTCCTCTTTTATTATATCTTTATAGAGTATAGATATACTCGTAGATAAGTGTTTCGCCATTTCAAATGGCCAGCAGGCTAGCTGTTAAATTCAATTTCACGTGATGGTCATAGGAACTTGGACACAGTGTGCTTTTGAACGCTTTACTGCACATATCGCAGTTACCTTACACTAAAACTTTGTATTTTGTTATTGTTCCGTAGCAAAATTGTTTTCATATTGTCGCTTGTTATTCGCTTTTGGAAGTTAGTTGAGAAACAATGTTATGAAAAAAAAACATAGTTTCAATTTATTTATTTGTTTTATTTTGTCCTAGGTTGATAAATATACTATTAAAAACTATAATTATAATGACCAAATAAATTTACGATACAATTAAATTTTTAACTGTTCAGTTGTTTGGCTGAAAAAATCTCTTATAGAGATAGTTCTTTATACTTTTAGTTATATTCCATAGGTTAATGGTCTTACACAGGAACGACACAACAAATTTTTTTGTACGCGTGCTGATAGTCTGCATATAATGTAAATGGTTTCTAAGACTTGTAGTTCGGATGAGGAAAGGAGTAGACGAGATAAGATCGAAAAGATCCTCAGAACACTCACCATAGTAGTTCCGGTTGAAGACACTGAGAGAGGCACGTAGCTGTAGGTCCTCGATAGAGGTTGTACCCCTATAACGCGAACTGCTCGTCGTTTATAAAGTGCGTCGAGGAAGTACTTAGCAGAACCATCCGAAAGATGGGAACAATACAACCAACAGCGCTTCTCGGTAGTGATGTAGTAGCTCGATGTAGCACTTTGGGTTTAGGTCCTGGCCGATATCCATGTCAAGAATGCTCAGGTCCAAAGGCAAAGGAGACTTCTAAAGATAGAAAGGAGTAAAAAAGGGGGTAAGATTGGACAAGTATGCACAAACCTGGGTTTTGGTGGCATTAAACTCGACCAGGTTTTCAGATCCCCACTGAGAGTAACGAGCGAGAGACCGGTTCACTTTGGCAATCAGGTCTTGCGTTTGCAACAGGATGTCGGCTTGCCTTGCCGCAGGATGGCCCAAGTATCGCTCCTGTACCGTACTGTCTTCTGCATAACAATGAATATTGCCCAAGGACAACATGTCATTAATATGCAGAAGAAATAGGGCAGGAGAGAGCACTGAACCCTGCGGCACTCCGGCATTGACTTTATAGAACTCAGAGAAACTGCCCTCACACAGACCACGAATCCTCCGAACGTCTAGAAAGCCTGCCACCTAGACGCACAAAAAGAGCGGCACACCGAAGGCCGACAACTTGGAAAGAAGGGACGATGCCATACTCTATTGAAAGCTTTGGCGTCATCCAGGCTTACGGCCAAAGATTCGCCATGCTTGTCCGTCGCTTTACCTCATGCGTGAGTAACGAACGCTAGAACCTGTTGATCGCTTGGGTCTGAATCCATACTGGCGATCATAAAGTAGCGAGTGATCCTCTAGGAAGCGAATGAGCTGGAAATTAATAACCCGCACACACACCTTGCACAGTACAGAGGTTACAGCGATGGGTCGATAGTTGATAGATCCTAGCGATCCCCTTTTTTCATTTCTAAAAAAGGTTGAATGTTCGCCTCCCTCTCCTTCCATGTCACCGGCACAAAACTGGTAATCGGTTGTGTGGTGTGTAATATTGAGCGCTTGGTCCCGGTTGTTACTATATTTATTTTAATCTGTATTGCACACTTAAAAGTATTACAATAGGCGAACTTAATGCCATAAAGAATTCTCTGCCAGTTAACCTTAGGGTTAGCAGAAAACTTTAAATGCGATAGCTAAGGTATGAGTGTAAGCAAATCAAATCAAATAATTTATTTGCATAACATGGGTACATTACAATTTGAAGATGTTATCAAATACATTTGTTCGCCATATTTAACCTTTCTAGGTTTGAAAAAACAGTACAAATTAGTCAAAATAAGTAATAAGAATAATATAATTACAATGTAGGGTAAAACTAGGTAATACGCCCCACTTTTTTTTAACACTTACTGAAATAAAACTAATCAAAGTTATAATCAAAATCTTTATTTAGTCACATTATTTATTTCTTTTAGGACATTATGGCACATGTTACAAACATTTAAGTTGTAAGAAAATAGAGTAATAATCATTTTTAAAAAAATCTACAGAGGGGCGTTTTGTCATGTGCCATTGCATAATATGCCTCGCCTCCATTATAAAATGCCCCACTTTTTTTAAATCGCCTTCAAGTCATTGAATGTCGATGACTATGTAACAATAGATAAAACTAATAACAATTTATTGAAAACATAACAATTAAACAAAACAATTATCATTACAGTAATTATTACAAGGCTGAAACCCAACAAATTTGCAAATAAAAAATTATAGAAAAAACAAACATAAAGTATCCTCTTACATGTCTATAATAACAGATTATTAAAAATCAAAAACATAATTCAGTCCTTTCGTTACATCTTGATCAGTCTCAAAAAATAATAATCATTTAAAAATAGTGAATAGGTACAATTAGAGATCAATGTTTAATAGCTTCTCTTTTAGCTTTCCGTCCACATTTGTTGCACTTAGGATTATACATGGTACAGAACTCGTGCAGCCATGCTAAACACGTGGGACATTGAATCCAATCTTCTGTAGATTGTGTTTGATAATAATCTTCGGTACACTCGGAACACCTGTTTATGTCTTCATCAGATATTTCTTCTTCTGACTCCTCAATTTTGTTTGTATTTTCGTCGTTACTGTCTGACGACGAAAAAGTACGCACTTTTCTCTTCTTTCTAACAGGCACATCCTTCTTTGGCTTCTTTTTCAATGCTTGTTTACCTTTAGATACTTTTTCTGCAGTTTTCGTTTCTTTCCCATCGCATGCTTTTGTTGTAGATTGATTTGATGCTTTTTCCTGTTTTAGTTTTAGTTTTTGTGCATGAGTTTTAAGTTTGGTTTTTCTTTTAATTTCCATAAGTTTCTTTCTTGCAATGTTTTCCGGTGAAGTCAGAATTATTGCCGTTTGTTTTCTTTTAGACAAGAAATTTGGGAGTTGGGGTATAGGGCGAATTTGGCTTAAAACTTTGGAAGGTGTTACTGAAGAGTCAGTCGAAGTAATTGTTTTTTCAGAATTACCTACTTCTGCTAGAGATACGAGCCCTTGAGGGTTCTTCTGAGGTGTTATAGGAACTTCATCTATGATACATATTTGCCTGGTGCAAAGACCTGAAGTTCCTGGCTGTGGAGAAGTCTCAGTGATTGACTCTGGTTTCCCTAGGATTTCATCGTTGTAATATTTTTGGTTGGTGTTAAGGCCTGAGGTTCCTGGCTGTGGCGAAGTTTCAGAACCATGATATGGTGGTGGTGAGTCGCACACTGTTTCGTCACTGTCTTCTGCGACGGGATCAAAAATAAGATTTTCGTTATTATTTTGAAGCAGTGTTGGAGAGTCTCTTGTATCTTGACTCTCGGCGTTGTCAACTCCAATTATTTTTTTTTGTTGAAGTGAGTCTGAGAGCGAAAAATAATGGTCTGGAATAGAGCTGGGATCATACGGATAAATTCCACAGGATTTCATGGCTGAGACTCCATTTGATACTGTGGCAGCCTTTCCCCAAGCCCTCCCTATCAATTTTGAAACATCATAGCGCGTCAGTTTCTTTTCTTTATTCCGCACCATCCATGACTTCGCTTCTTGTGCAAAATATACTTTAAGCGGTCTGAAGAAGGCTCTATCAAGAGGTTGAAGAGCATGTGTCGTGTGACTTGGTAAACACAAGAGTATAACATTGTTTTCTTGAGCTACTTCCAGTAAGCGTACATTGTTGCTATGAGAGCTGTGACCGTCTAATATCAACAATGCTTTTCGTGAGCTTTTGTGAAGCAAAAATACTTCCTCAAACCACTTCATAAACAGATCCGAGTTAATATACGATGATTTTTTATTCATAAAGACTTTTGATCCTGGTGGCAGACCTTCGGAAAACTGAGGTTTTTCGTAAGTTCCCTTATATATCAGGACAGGAGGTAGGAAACTGCCTTCAGCATTGCAACACGCTACGACTGTAACATTTTCACCCTTTTCACAACTTGTGAGAGTGTATACATCCTTGGCACCTTTGGTTGCTATCACTTTTCCTGGTTTGTTGTTTACCTGGATGCCTGACTCGTCCATATTATATATGTCTTCAGGGTGGGATGCAAAGTTATTTTCTTGATAGATTTTGGCTAACAAGTCGAAAAAATCTTGAACATCCTTTCTGTTCACTCCATAAGCTCGTGCGAGGGATAAACCTTCTGACTTTCTCTGACTTAGTTCCGGATTTCTTGACATAAATCCAGAAAACCAGACGTTACCCGCTAATCCAGACTCTTCCGGAAATGGGTGTTTTATTTTAAGTTTTGTGGCCCATTGAAAAGCTATTTCCTTTACATCTCGTCGGTCTGGTGCAAACCCTACTCTTTCTAATTTTTTTATATGGGCTGTTAACTTTTTTTCATACTCTTCTGAAAAGACTGGGTTGCGACCAAGAGGGACTTTTGATTTGCCTGTTAAAAGGTGTCTTCTGAGGGTTCTGGAGGGAATCTGGTAATTTCTGGAGGCTTCATTGACACCCATAGTCTTGCTTTTTACCTTTTCCATTGCTTCTTCTAAATCTTCTGGCGACCATGATGCTCGCAGTGTTTTTCTATTATACTTCCGAGACATTTTCTGAAACATTTATAAACTATTGTAACACGTTTACGCGAATCAAATAGTGGGGCGTTTTACGTACCAAGCCATGGGGCTTATTGTAAAATACACTATTTAAAACGCCCCACTGCGGTTTAATCAACAAACTCAAGGTTATAACGTTCGCCACATTGAAAATATGATGGTTGGTTTATACATTTTACCATGAATTGAACAAGATTGACATAAAAAACAAATCACTAAAGTTATAAAAATTCATATGAAACTTACCACAAATTGTTTGATCACTAAAAAACTATATTTTCGAATATTTCTTAGACGAACAATAATTATAACGTGTGAGCGGCAGCCATGTTGTCGTCCGACTGGCGCCTACGCGTGCGAGTAGTTATGCGCTGCGAAACTGTGTTAGTGTGAGTGACAAACGACTGGGGCGTTTTGTCAACTGGGGCGTATTACAGAGTTTTACTGTCACATTGAAGAATAAGTAAATTTTAATATAATTTTCAAATAAATTTACACATATTAATTCATTAATTTTATAATAAAGATATTCATTTACAGAGTAGTAGGCTTTATTTATAAAAAAATAGCTTAAGTTTGTGTTTAAAGCTTTCAAAAGAGACTACTGTATTCAAACTCTGAGGCAATTTCTATAACTTTTGTTCCTAAAAAAAAACACTTTTCTGTAGTTTCGTTATTTTACAAAACGGCATTTTTAAAGTATACTTATGTCTTTCGCTGTGTAGAGTATCATAAGTTTTTAAATGTTTCTTTACATATAATGCCACTTCATAGATATATAGCGAAGGGAAGGTCAATATGTTTAACTCAATAAATAGCGGCTTACAAGAATCTGTTTGTTTAAGCCTACTCATTGAACGAATGTATTTCTTTTGCGATTTAAATATAATGTCTTTATCTACAGAGTTTCCCCAAAACAAAACTCCGTAATGCAATATTGATCCTACATGCACATGATAAGCACTAAGCAACGTACTCATGCTCGCCACCTTTCGCAACATATTTAGAGCATATGCGTACTGATTCAGTCTAGGACCGTGGTAGAGTATCACCCAATACCTTGGTTTGTGAAAGGAGGCTCGTGCTCAGTAGTGGGACGTTGTTGGTCTGAATTTATAATGATGACACAATTCATATTATAGAAATATAAGTTAATAAAATACTCGTGTTATAAGGACTTGATCCAAAACTCTTTAATTTGACTAGTTTTATGTGTCTTGGTAACTTGATGTTTTTTAACCTTTGAACGGTTGGCTATACACATACAATACACTTAAAACAATACAGATATTCTAACTGTAAACATTTTTACGAAAAACATTCATATTTATGTATTATGTTTATCAATTTTTAAACGATCCAATAATATTTAAATAAGCTACAACCAGATAAAATATACAGAAAAATAATGCTACTTTAAAATTCTGCAATCACTTTTTAAATATCGTATTCGTGTAAGTAAACATTTCTAAAAACTTTCTGGGTGACCTAAATTTAGTTTATAAAGTGATAAAACACACGTAAATTGTCTAGAAAAAGCTTAATCCGTAAAAAGCTAGCATGTAGTTTTAGGTAAAAGCTAAAAGCTTGCAACAAACAATGGAGACGATAATCAAGGACGGATCAGTTTGTAAAAAGTAGAAACTTAACTGTAAATGTCATATGATAAAACAGAGGAGATTTCAGAAATAATTAAAGCTGCTAGCCGGCTACGGTGCGATAATGGCGTTCTATTTTTAGTTATCTCTTTATGAAATCTGGACTATGTTAAAAAGAGTGTAAGGTAGACTTTGTCGTCTAAAATTAGACCGGAGTTATCGATTCAGGTGTTAATTACAGTAATCCACTAATGATAAAATATGTAAAACATTTTTAGTAATAATACCGCGAAATTCAAGGCATTTTATGCAATCTATGAAAAGTATACGCAGACCATTCTCCTTGTGAAAGACACCAGGATAAGTTCTCTGCCTCGGAAAGTACCTAATAAATCATCACTATAAAATTCATATATACTTTAGTGTGATGATTAGACCTATTTCATCACCATATTAAAGGGCTCATTTTAGTGCTTTACCAATTCGTTCGTCAGTTCTTTAAAAAAGCAGTCTTATAAAATTTCCATTTACTTCAAAAGGTACTGTAGAGTAAAATATACAAACTCTGCGTTCGAACTTTGTGTTCATAGTGAATTCGAATTGATATTTAAAGAAAGAATATTTGGAAAAACAATTAGTTGTCATGACACTTTATATCGAAGTACGTATTGAGGCGGTCCGACACTCCAGTCCCTGTTGTTTTGCTTTTCCCCCTAGTGTTTTTTTATATTATCAAGATTAAAATATACTTTAAAGTCATTTTTTTATTATATGAACACCACAGTACTGCTTGTGCAGTGCTTAAGAAATGTTTAATTGTAATAATACTTTAGACGCAACTAAAGGTGACAAGTGGTATCTCACTGTGACACTGATTCAGTGTGACTGATTACTAAAGCATAATAACTTTACGTTTTTCTCATGCTATTCCAGGGATTAAATAATGTCGCATCAATCAATCGAAATTCTCATTATGATATGCATTTAATAGGGCGACTGCAAGAGGTCGTTGGGGAGGCACACGACAAATGACAACGATCGTCAATCTTCCTAACTGTCAACGGGGCCAATCAACCTACGTGTACCCCTCTCGAATGTTCAACTAATGTAAAAATATTAAACTCTATTTCGAGGGCAACTAGGGCTGTTACCATTTAAGGCATCAGCTGTGAATTGCGGACCATTCATATGCGACCCCCATTCTCAATTGGTCCGCAAAAGTGATTAGATCGTTTAATTGGCACAACATAGCCAGAGGTCTTGTGAAACTGGTGCGTCTTTCAAAGGTCGCTGGTTGACATGATAACATATACTGCGGTTCGACCATTCTAACCGCACAATAGCTCAAATTTTGAATTCGTTGCCAGAATGGCATAAAAGCGACAGCTGAATAATTATATTACTTGATACGGCCTAAGTCAAATTTGAAACTTAAAGCGAAGTGTAAATTTTTTATGAGGTATTGTGTATCTTGCCTTAATAAATTTAGTAATAATATTCTTATATAAGACCTCTTCTTAAATATTCTCAATAAAAAAAAATCTATAGTTATAACTGATATTAAAAAAATATTAGCCAATAAAGTAAAGAGATTAGTTATGGCTCAATTGAGCTCAATGAGTAATTACTCATATAGATATAATATATAATCAGAAGTTAGGTTATCAATACCTATGATAAAAATTCAAAAGTACATAATTTTAATACTATGAATAGAAATAAGCTCTTTCTGCCAAATTGTCGACTTTACAAGACAAAAAATTCATTTTTGGATAATGGTATCAGATTTTATAATAAAATTCCGCAGGAAATAATTGATCTACCATTGCCAACTTTTAAAAGGGATATTATGTTGTTAATGATTACTTATCGGATAAACAAGCTTGGGCTTAACATTTTCAACTTGTATTTGTGAAATTAGAATAAAAAGTCAACCGGATCATTGTTGTGACCAACCCCTACTGTACAAATTCAGCTCAGTTTCACATTACTTGACTGTGATGAAGGTTCCCTTAGTGCAACTTTATTGGTTACGGCATCTGGGGAGCCTTTCAATATCTTCAAATAATCACTGTGTGTATTTTGTATTGTTAATTTAAATTATATTTTATTGATAATTTAAAAGAGCGTAGCCTGTGAGTTTGTTGTCAGTTCTTCTCACAGAGCGGGGTCTCGAAACTGACACTTAGATTCACTTACACCTAATTATTACTTATTTGCATGGAAGTGAATCTAAGCCTCGTGATTTCAGTGTAGTAATACTAGTCGAGTCTTCTCGTCACCTATACCACAATGTTTGAAAACTAAAGTTTTCAATCAGTGCGTCCTCCCTGTTATGACCTACGGTGCCGAAACGTGGACACTCACAGTAACACTGATTCGCCAGTTCAAGGTCGCTCAGCGAGCTATGGAGCGTGCTATGCTCGGAGTCTCTCTGTCAGAAATGATGTTATCCGACAGAGGACCAAAGTCACCGACATAGCATACAGGATTAGCAAGCTGAAGTAGCAGTGGGCTGGCCATATCTGTCGAAGGACCGACAACCGATGGGGACGCCCACTCGCCAGGTGAAGTGACGATTTGCGAGCGGTCGCTGGCAGATGCTGGTTGCGGCAAGCCGAAGACAGGAGAAAATGGCGCGATTTGGGGGAGGCCTATGTCCAGCAGTGGACTAGTATAGGCTGATAATGATGATGAATATTTAGTTTATTTTTTTAATTTATATTTTGTTTTGACGTTTTCAAGTGCTATGTAATAGTTTAGGAAATAAATAACTTTTTACTATTAATATGTTCTACCTTATTAAGACGATCGTGAACGCCTTGCGTTTATCGTCGTAGAAAGACGATAAGTTCGATTTTCGTTACACCTGTTAAGTAACTATTACTATGACGTTTTGACTGTTAGTATATTTACTTATTTTTACATTATACACATATAGGGATCCTATTAACATCTTAGGAGCCCAAGCCTACCTCACTTGCAAGTGGTGCACCTGCAAATCAACTGACGAGACTCTGGCGAACATAAAAGTTAGGAAAAACAGGCGTGATTGTATGTATGAATGTATTCAATAGCATCCTTGCACAATACTTTTTTTATGGTTTTTGGGAGAGTAGCCCAAAGCCCGTTCCCAGTGATGGAAACTTAAAGAACTGCCATAATAGTACAAATGAATAGTAGTAGTGGTCTAAGTAGTTAGGAATAGGAATTTTGTTGTTAAGTATGACGGTTCTTTTGTAGTGGGTTAGAAGAGTCTATTCCAAGATTGCCAAGTTGAACTGTAGCTTTATTTTATTTTTTGATTTACGTCGGTAACAAAATGCATTTACACACTGTCTCCCGGCCGAGGGGGGACCGAGAGAGGTGTGTGGGACTCACGACCGGCAGACACGACCGCCAAAGAGAGGTGAAAAAGAGGCGGGGGGCCAGTAACTGGATTGCAGCTCTGGCACCCCGCCCGCGGCCAACGTCCCCCGGACCAAAACTGGGAGGACCTCCTCAGAGAGACGCAGTGGACGCGCCCCTCCTACCTCCTAGTGCGACCATAGCGTATGTGGCCGACTTCTCGGAGGGTCCATGGATAGACAGCAGGGGCCCCCTGCCCCCGCTGCCTAAGACCCTTCACAGGTCCCTCTTAGTTTCCCCCCGGTAGTTAGTACTAAGGGCACCCAGAGTCGCCAATCTCTGGGTGTTACCTTTTCCCTAGCGCCCTCTGCGTCCTACCGGGAGGTACTCAGCCCCCCCACCACGACAAGGTGGAGACCAGTCAGGAGGAAAGTTGAACTATAGCTACCGCAAATATAAGTATCTTCAGTATTTTGACGACCGATGTGGCGTAGTGGCGAAAGGCGGGCGTAATAGTAAGTACCTTAAGTACCCTTACCAAATTAGTAAATTACATATATGTAATATACATAAGTAATTGTAATTCAGCTGTAACTCACTACTTTTAATACTTTCACTTTTAATTTCATTGTATTTTTTGTTTAAAATATTTTGTGTTATTATTAAGTTTCTACCTTTGTGTGACTATTGCACATGAAAATTATTAGGTCTCCACGGAAGACCAGCGCTGTTGTGGTCCTCCATTGCAGCACATTCTGAGTGGATTCCTTTTTAAGCATATTTTATTTAAACTTATGTGTAAAAATTGTTTACTGTTATGATTTCTGTTCTTTGTTTATATGTATTTATGTCTAAATAATATTTTATTTCATTTCATAATAGAGAAAAAGTTACCCTTTTAATTTTTGTATAATTTTTAACGTTTTTATAAATTTCATTGAAAAACCAATACAAATATTTAATGGCGACTCCCTCCTAACCTACCCAGTAAGAATTTGTAAATAATATTTAAGTGATAATGTCACTCTAATTATGTTTAAGCGTAAGCGGCATTCATTTGAAAACTGTTGAATATTTTAACGCTTTCAAGCCTGTGTTTGTGTTTATATATAATTCATAAAATATAAATGCGAACTTCTTTGGAATTGCCCTTCTTACTTAAGATAATGACTCTTAGAACTTAAGCTAGCTTTTCTTGAAAAGTACATCAAAAGAATCATGATAACAAAATATGGCAACTTCCTGGGACTACGTTTTTTTAGTTTTGCTTTTATAGAAGGTTTTTCTTCCATAGGGATACTACCAAGCTATTTGCGTCTGTATTAAATGCACTTACGCGCTGCTTCCAGACCAAAGGGGACCGAGAGAGGGTTTGGGGACTTACAGTAGGCCCTAATGAGGAGAACCTCTTCGGAGAGGCGCAGTGGACGCGCCCCTTATACCTCCGCGTGTAACCATAGCTTGTGTGGCTCGTAGGGTATATAGTATGATTAGACAGCAGAAGCCCCCTGCCCCCGCTGCCTAAGACCCTCCCGGCCCGCCCGCTACGCCCTTCACAGGTCTCTAAAAGAATTATGATAAATATTTTACTATCATACTTACTAATGAGTTCGAATATAAGCATCGTTAAGAACTTGTATAATGGATACTAAAACACGAATATAATATACTTCTAATAATATACTACGTACATAAAATCAATTCCGTTTCCCCGAAAGGGTAGGCAGAGACATATTTAAATTAATTTTTTATTTTTCTTTGTATTTATTTATGTATATAAGTAGGTTTATATATCTGATATGTATCTTATATCATAATTTTGTATATGTATATGTGTAATATTATCATATTGTAGTGTGTTATTAATGCCCGCTAACTATCTCTCCCACTTCAGTTAAGGTTGACTGGAAGAGATTTCTTTTAGAAATAAGTCCACCTTTGTACATCGTCTTTTTCACATAAGGCTTTTTTTGTTATTGTTTGTTTTTTGTGCAATAAAGAATATATATATATACATATATATATATACTTTATTGCATTCCATAATGTTACAACAGATGGTGACATAAATTATATGGTATCAATTACGAACCCGCTCAACATAGTAGGAGAGAGGAAGCAACTTTTTTTTGTTGCTAGTACATATGTTTATTTGCTTAATCTAATTACAAACTTATAATTCTATAGTTAATGTCTATTATCGATTATTTCATTAAAAATAGTAATTAATATTAAACTTATTGTACTACTTATAATCAGATAATAGATTAAGGATTTATTTTTTGTTTTTCCATTTTGATAGGATTGAATTCAATATTTTCATTATCAGAAGCTTGCATTCTGCATAATTAAAATAGTAGTTGTAATATGTGTACCCATAGGTATGTGATACTCCACCTATCTTCTGTCAAACGAAAGCCTTTGCACCAATTAATGTAACATATTTATTGCGCAGGACTGTGCGGTTTGCTTATAAGCTTTTTCATAACTGACACGCGACTGTCGAAGGGGAAACGTGATATTTAATAATAAGCTTCTTATAGGAATGTCCGGTATAAAGATTTCCTTTCTCCACGAAACGATATAGAAATGCATTATGACAACCTGTCCTCTTAGTAATCCTTGAAAAATTGTTTTGATTTTTAGTACGATGTTTGTATTTCAGTTAGTTTTGTTTCCCCTGTAGCATTGTAAATAAGTTGTATGACAAGAAAAAGCAATGTTTTACAAAATAATTATTTTTTTATCCTAAATAAGTCCAGTTCTAAGTAAGAGGCTATTTTACTTGGCCTTACGGCTACCACATTCAGGAACACTAAACCATTATGAGACCCATATTCATGAGTTTCAACTTCAGAGGGTCTCGGGTTAAAATCCCGGCACCTATAACTTTTAGAACTTATTTACGTAATTATCGTTTGCTTCGTACCTTGGAAAGCACGTTAAGAAGTCACGTTAGATGTCACGTTAAGAAGTCACGTTAGATGTCACGTTAAGAAGTCACGTTAAGAAGATGCTGAGCCTTAAGCTCAAGTAGACTTGCCCTTGCTCAAGTAGAGGATATGATAAGGACATTTCAACACAAAAAACAAAATAATTTTAGGCTTTTTAAAGTATTAAAGCGCGTGACATTAAATATAACACTAATAATCGCCCATCCGGGAACTGACTTAAAAGTTGTTTAACTTCGTAATCATCTCCGACTATCTCGACTCAAGCGCGACGAGCGCCTTAATTAAATATTAATAACTTACTTAGCACCTTCAATTTCTATTCAGACACAACATTTTTTAATGTTTTAATAAGAAATAATTTTACTTACAGAATAATCTAATTATAAAAAAATCTCGCAGATAAACAAATTCAGAGACATAGAGAAAAATGGGTGTCGTTTTTGTTAATTAATTACGGACCTCTTAAAAGTAGGTACATATTTAAATATAAAAAATAAAATACCAAAAGGCCGAACCTTTCGAAGAGCGAAAGTAATTTCGAGTGACAAATAATTCGCTACGGCCTTTTGAATATTTAATAGACGTTCGTTTTTAGACATACCTTTTTAATGCTACAGGTTTATATAATGTGCAAAGGTAACTTTTCTGGAGTTTAAACAATTTGAGAACCGACTTCTTAATGCGTCAGTATATTTTATATACGTGTGTTATACAATTACACACACGAATAATATAATTATAAATGACAGCGAGTCAGTTATGAACTTTCGAATTCCTACCTACACCAACATATACCAACATATACCTACAGAACAAATATTTGTGTAAATAAACATGAAAATATATATCTTGTTCTGCGTGTTTTCTTTTAAGAAGGCCCAATTATGTATACATGTAATTACGTAGACATAGGTAATTATGTATTTACCAAAGAAAAGTATTTATGTATATTTATTCGTTATCTAATATCACTGTATAAACTCTGTTAAGTATACTGCTAGCTAGCGGTATCGTGATCATGGTACCATGTCAGCCTTCTAAAGGCCACTGCTGAACCTTCCCAGTTGATCACTTTCTATTGGGGGGAATGACGCTGCTGCCCATAATCCGGTGCAAATTCGCGTCGTCGACTCCTACGACTACCCATGAGAAGAGGGGGGGGGGGGTAGCACTATTCTAGGCCGGCACCACACGGCACAGAAAGCGGTAAGTTAAGCACCAATGTTTCGCTAGTGCAAGCCTTATTTTTTCCTATTATTGTTTATGAATATATCAACCGATTTTATAATAGACATTCTCTTACGTAGAGTAGCATTATTCGCTTTATATTCGGTCCGTTCATTTCCCCCGTCTTTTTCTATTTATTTAAGTTGTTACCCATTTATGGTTACCCAGATCCACAGAGTTGTTCCACAGAGCCGCCAAGTAAGACTCCTCACCGTTTTTTTTTTTAATTTTGCGAAATCCCGAGTCACCTGAATATGTATCCTCAAATACAGAACTCACCATCAAATCTAAGATATGATGAACGATATGACGTGATGGCAAGTATACCCGCACTCCGCTCCTGAGGTCGTGGGTTCGAATCCCACACAGAACAATTTTTTTTGTGTACTTAAATATGAACATTGTTCTGGTCTGGTCTGGTCTGGTCTGGTCCTATGTATATTAAGTATGTATGTACAAAAAAAAAGTATTTATACATGTTTATCCGTTATTTAGTATCCATAACAACAAGTTCTTAATAATACGTATGTTGAAACTAAATAATTGCTGTAATTGTTAGAAAAATATTTGTTATTCTCCGTGCCTTTTCACAACACAGTTCAGGTTTTATGTCAAAACACTTTCTGCATAACAGCTATTCAACTTCTTGGCAGAAAGCAAACATACTTTTAATGGTTTACTATTTATTGAAGCGCTCGTAGCTCCGCGGTGCTCGGTGGTCGGAAACGATCACCGAAGCAAAGCAGAGTTTACAGAGGTCAGTCCTTAGATGGGTGGCATTTGATTTCGAGCGCTTCCGTGCTTCGGAAGGCACGTTAAGCCGTTGGTCCAGGTTATCTCTAAATGTGGTAGTCGTTAAGCCATTTTAGAGGCCTAATTGGGCGGTTTGAAAAAATTTTACAGCAGGACGCCATACTCCTGCCTTCGCCAATCCGCACTGGGTCAGCGTGGTGGAGTATGACCCAATACCCTCGCACCTTGGTATGTGAAAGGAGGCTCGTGCTCAGTAGTGGGACGTTAATGGACTGAGATGATGATTTAGTAGTATGTTTTCTTAAAGATACATCATCATATCTACTATTATTTTCGTGTGTATTTAGTGTATTTAAAGTAAAGTAAAGTAAAAAAATTATTTATTTCATAAACTATTATACATAGTACTTGAAAACGTCATGATTACAAATGAAAAAAAAAATACAATCGAAATAATATTACACTAAATCACGAAGCTTAGATTCACTTACATGCAACAAAACAATTTAAAAACAAAAAATAATTAAGTGTAAGTGAATCTAAGTGCCAGTTCCGAGCCACCGCTCTGTAAGAATAACTGGCAAGAAACTCACAGGCTATGCTCTTTTAAATATGTCCATTAGTTTGGTACTAGAATTACAATCTTCATTTGTCTGTGAAGCTATACAATGCAATATCACATAACCTTAACAATATTTATTTTTTCAAGTCATTCATATTAGAATAGCCTGTATGAAACGGCAGCTTAATCCCAAGCATTTTTATCTGCCATATAGTCTTTAATAGAATAGTATCCCTTTGAAGACAGCTTGTGTTTTATTGTTAATTTAAATTTATTTAGGCTCAATTGCTGTATGTTGCTTGGGATTTTATTGTAGAATCGTACACATTGACCTTTAAAAGATTTGTTTATCTTTTGGAGCCTAGTGGCAGGTACAACTAATTTATGCTTATTCCTTGTGTTTAGGTTATGTATACAGCTTTTCTTACTAAATTGATCAGTATTCTTATGTACATAAACCAGGTTATCATAAATGAATTGACCGGCCACTGTCAAAATACCAATTTCTTTAAACTTTTCCCTTAGTGAATGTCCACACGGGAGATTATAAATTGCTCGAATAGCCCTCTTCTGCAGCACAAAGATAGTTTGAATGTCTGCGGCACAACCCCACAGAAGAATACCATAGGACATAACACTATGGAAATAGCTATGATAAACTAGCCTAGCTGTTACAACGTCTGTTAATTGGCGAATTTTCTTTACCGCGAATGCTGCAGAGCTAAGTCTACTCGACAATTCACCAATATGTGGGCCCCACTGTAGCTTAGAGTCTAAAGTAATCCCTAAAAACTTGGTAGTATCCACAAGGGTCAACTCATCCTCCTTTACCATAATAGTAGAGTTTGCCTGTCTGACGTTAGGCATCACGAATTTAATACATTTCGTTTTAGCCCCATTTAATACCAACCAGTGCACCACCTTCGAGATCGCACTGTTTACTTCGTCTAAATTCTGATTTCGTTTTAACTTAAACAATAATGATGTATCATCAGCAAACAAAACTATCTCGTGGTTTTCTTTAACAAAATATGGCAAATCATTAATATAAATCAAAAACAAAAACGGACCGAGAATCGAGCCCTGCGGTACCCCGATTTTTACAACAGACCCCTGAGATCGCTTTCCATTAACCTTAACCCTTTGAATCCTATTACTTAGATATGAAGTGAGAAGATCCAATGCGGAGTTTCTTATTCCGTAATATTCTAATTTTTTTATCAATGCTTCATGAGGAACACAGTCAAAAGCTTTGGACAGATCGCAAAAAATACCTAAAGCGTCCAAAGAATTTTCCCAAGCATCAAATATATGTTTTAATAGCTCAACACCTGCATCGGTTGTAGAGCGACCCTTAGTGAATCCAAATTGTTTCGAATGCATTAATCCATTTTTATTGAAAAATATTAACATCTGGTTGTAAACAAGTTTTTCAAAAATTTTACTAAATGTAGGCAGCACTGAGATGGGTCGAAAATTTGTTGGGTCTGTTGTACTGCCTGATGATTTTACTTTCTTTCATTAGATCGGTAAATTTGCCGCAATCTACACATTTATTAAATATTAGAGCCAAACTGTGCGCCACCGAAACAATGATAGGCTTGGTAACTACGATGGAATTGCCCCAGAGGTCTGCAGCTTTCTTAACACTAAGAGTATTGAATGTCTTAATTATATCCATAGATGTAACATGACTAAACGTAAAATCTACTGTACATATATTCACGTTATCTTTCAGAAGAGACTCCGCTAAAGTGGGCGAACAATTTAAAGCTTTTGTGATAGACACTGGAATATTAGTAAAAAAGTTTTCGAAAGCATTGGCTACATCTAAGTCGGATATAAGAGTTTTTTTATCAATGTTGAGTTTAAACTCAGTATTATAATTTTTACTTTTTCCCGTTTCACTATTAATAATATCCCAGGTCATTTTAATCTTATCATCACAATTTTTTATTTTAGAGCTTAAATAATAAGACTTTGCTATATGACATGCTTTTCTAAATATTTTAGAATATTTTCTTACATAATTATAAAATTGTTCACTGTTGTTTAATTTTTTCTCATCATACAGTTCATACAGCCTCTTTCTACATTTATGTAGCCCAGGAGTAGCCCATTCACTAAAGGTAGCTTTATTATTTACCTTAACCGTTATGGGAGTAAATATTGATTTAAATGTGTTAGAAAAGCTGCTGAAAAAATCATTATATAAAAAATTTGGGTCACAGCTTTCATCTATAAAAGGTAAACTATAGCATAATAATTTACTGTTAAACCTCTCAAAACGATTATTGGTTTTTGGTACAAATGTAATAGTTTTTTTAGCTACAGTTTCATTTTTACAAATAAAAGACATTTGTTGTCCGCAATGATCTGAATCTAATTGATTAATAGTTATGACACTTGTAAACGTTACTAAAGCACTTCACCAGTATATGTATACATATGATTATGATAAAAACTATTAAATACACTTGTAATAGTCTAAATTTAACACGAAATAAAATAACAATAAAAATAAGGGACCTAGCGAAATCAGCTGCTCATTCTTTGACAGCTGTCATAAATAATGTGAAGTGATATCAATTTTTTATTAATAATATATTTCTAATTATCTGTAAGTTTATATGTTTTCTTGTTTGTACTGCCTCATACCTTTATGCTCACCCAAAGATTATTAGGTAGAGAATGCCTGGAAGCAATAGAATCGCCTCTCGTAGAATTTTTATTCGTTTGATAAATTTTAAATAAATTGAAACTAGTCGAAATGTCTATCTGCAAATAAAAATATTACTTTCAAACGAAATTCGTAGCTTTCAGACGACCGATATGCAGCCATAACGTTTACGCTACAGGTAGCCGGTCTGACAGGCCAAACAACATCCTGCAGATTATTGGAGGCCGTCTGCCAATATTCTGTGGTACGCCCATTTCAATTTCCTGCCCGTTTTCATGGTAATCGTACGTTGCCGCCAGTAAGCTCCAGCTAGCTTACTTCAACTGTATGTCAAAAGCATTGGCCTTACTAATTTTCGCTGTGTCCTAACAGAACTCTTATTTGATGTCTACGATTATTATGTTAGTCATATTGTCATAAATACTGCTATAAGAGCTCATGGTAAGGCCCCTGATCTGATTCCTAAGCGCTTTTAGTTTTAACAAGCTCTTTAACAATATTGTATTGTTTTTCATATGTAAAAAAACAATGCATTGGTTACAAGAAATGCGTCTGTTAATATGAATACAAAATAAGATTTATAACTTTGCCCCTTGTATTATATGGTGCCGAAGTGGATTTTGGAACCTCTCAAGCGACAAGTTAGAAATAACATAAAAAAAATTACAAAACAATTAATTTTATGATAATATTGTTACTGTCTCCTGAGGGCTTCCCTCCTCGCTGATTAATTATGTCCTATTAAATTAGTTAAATTAGGTTAATTATCTAGTTCCATTGTTGACACTCATTTTCATGACGACATTTAGTAACAAGTAATAATAAAAGTAGTATGCCAGTCAGTTTAAATATTGAAAGCATACTGGCTCATTATTTTTATTCTTGGAACGCAGCAAGCCATTTTGGCGACAAACGTAAATATGGGGGTGGTGCTAGATAGGCGGACACATAAAATGTTAACCAACTAGATTCAAAGCGGGATTTAAAACCGCCGCCTTCTCAAAGTATCAGAGGAAGCAACGAGCTAGTGAAGCCCTTGGTACTGCATGTGTAAAAAGGCTTTTTTTTTCGCTAATGACTTTCTACCGCTGTGGGTGAAGCGGGAGAGTGTGTCCTTGAGCCTGCTACGTCCCGAGGCCGCGGTAACCTATTCGAACAGTCCCGCAGCCCCGGCAGGTTTGACCCCTCCCTAGAGGCCCTCACTGTGTTGACATCTCTTTGAGGTGCGCGTGGAACAGGAACTCGCTGTCGACGCGACCTGTCGCCTATAGAAGGCGGACGGGCGGCGAATTACCCATTACTCACCGCCCGCAAGTCAGCGCCTACGGTGGCTGGGAGCCATCTCGTACTTGATTGCTATCCTGTGTTAAAAAATAGCACTTGGACTATTATACCAGTTAGGACCAGTTACTGAACTATCGTTGTTACTTCATGTCGTTGCTATTATGCGATGACTTATATCGAGTTAATACGTTTTATGTGTTAAATGTTAAACATCTGTTTCGGCGCCCACCATTTCAGCCTACTTGAGCACGAGCCTCCTCTCTAGAAACAAGGCGAAAGTGATATAGGTTACATCCTCACGTGGACCCTTTTTTTTTCAATTTACGTCGGTAACAAAATGCATTTACGCACTGACTCCCGGCCAAAGGGGGACCGAGAGACCGTGTGTGGGACTCACCACCGGCAGACACGACCACCAGCAGTAATACCCACTAAAAATCTTCCGACGACGCCCGCCGCTTGTTGAGAAAGAGGCGGGGGGCCAGACCTGGGTTGCAGTTCTGACACCCCGCCCGCGGCCAATGTCCCCCGGACCAAAACCGGAAGGACCTCCTCAGAGAGACGCAGTAGACGCGCCTCTCCTACCTCCTTTTGCGACCATAGCGTGTGTGGCCGACTTCTCGGAGGGTCTATAGTTAAACAGTAGGGGTCCCCTGCCCCCGCTGTCTAAGACACTACTGGCGCTGCTTGACGGGACCTCCTGGCCCGCCCGCTGCGCCCTCTGCAGGTCCCTCTTAGTTCCAAAGGGCACCCAGAATATCCTCACGTGGACCCAAAACATCCCGTAACGACTACCACATCTTCTTCTTTGTCGTGAAGGCTTTTTCCGCAATCGGACGTCCAATGCGTTTATTTTGCGTTGTAGGGTGAAAGCTGTACTACTCCAGCAATTGCAGTTCCTTCAAGAATCCCGTCAACGCCTTAACACGACTACCAAATATTCTTGTAACCGAGAGAAACATCTTAACTTGACTCCCGAAGCTCAAAGGCGCTCGATACTAAATGCCAATAAAACGTTTATAATCCATGGACCTCTGTGAAACTTGCTTTACTTTAGCGATCGTTTACCTAATACCGCGTAGCTAAGACCTCTTGTCTAAGCCGCATGTAACGCAAGAAACTATGTGGACCCTCAGGAGGCTGTAGTTTTTTTCAAACCAGTTAAAGTGCGTTAGGCTCGCCACCTATTACGTGGGACCATCAATATAAATGGCGAAAAGTTGGCGTACAATATGCCTCTGCCTACCCCTTCGGGAAACAGGCGTGATATAATGCATGTAAAGTGCGTTTTTTTAACATTAGTGCAAGCCTCCCTTAGTACAAATTAATAAATTGAGCACTTTTAAATTTTACAGATAAATAGATTGACATGTCCATTATTCTTCGTTAATAAATAAAGTGATTTTAAAAGGTTTCATGATGGATTATATTTTAAAGAAGCGGGAATCGTGAAAGATGTTCCTCATTTCATAAAAGACCCTTTCGGAGATTAAATTTCATTCACCATGTCCGCTTGAAAAACTTCCCCGGACATGTTCTGAGGTGCCTACGAATTAATTGGGGTCCGACCCGACCCTTGAAAGGTTTACTCGGCAGAATCATTGCTCCAATTTTCAACCTATTAATAATAAATGCTGTTCTTTTGCTTTCTACAAAGTAATAGTTCCATAAAATATTACGTACATTTTAGTAGGCATTTGCTTTATGATTTCAACAGTATTAAACGTTTTGACCGACTTTTATACACGGTATTTAAGTGTTGTACTTTAAATGACAGTAATTAACTAAAGGAGCATTAAGTATTGCAGATATTATGGGACTATTTCACAATAACAAAAAAACATTTTATAAGCATTTACTTGTCCATACAAAGCTGTCATTTTAACAGCCTCTTGACAGGTAGTACCTACAAAATTGTCATTTTAACTGCCTAGTATCCCCGTATATATATACTACTGTATTCCAACATTGTAAAACAGACCCTTAAAGTTTACGATGAAAGAATCTATTAATCTAGAAGGATCTTTATATGACAGCAAAAGTACGTTTATTGTAGTTTTGATGATGTTGATTATCAGCCTCCGAACTCCACTGCTGAACATTGTCCATAATCACCACACTGGGCAGGACGGGTTGGTAATCGCGACGGGTTGGTGATCGCGGCGGTTTGGTGATCGCAGTTCAAGCCAGTACGAAGGATGACGCTGCTGACTATTCTCGGATTTCTCTTCGTCGACTTTTACGACGCCCCGTGAAAGGGGCACTATTCTAGGCCGGTACCACTCGGCCATAGTAACTGACCAATAATATTTTTTATCATCAGCATTTTCTTAAGGCCTTCAACTCATGTATCTCTTACCAGGAGATTTAAATGTCACTAATCTGGTTTGTGGTTGGGCTTTTTCTATGGCTGCCCGCAGACTAGCATGTATGATCAGATTCCAGCGCTTCGAGTAGCAACTATTCTGCTTTTAATCCGTTAGGCGATATTAAAATCTGCGGCACCACGCTACCGACTGAGAACAATGGAATAGGTAAACCGCCATGGGTCGTCAAATACCCAAATTCACGTGAACAAGCAAAGCAATATAAGTGGCAAGCTTTCCTTTTGTAGAAAGGAAATTTAATTCGGCTATGAGACAGAAATGTACTAAAGAAGTGCGAGCAGTTTCTTTGAATGTCATTTACGATCCTTAGGCGTTGTTCAGACCAGACGTATTGTGAGCGCGTTACGCAGTGTATTGCTTGTTTTTTCCACATATGCAGGATGTTTCAGAAACAAAACACCCCTTGGGATACCCAAATCGCCCCCATGTATTTTCCACAGAAATTTGTTTCTCAAAAACCCTTTTATGTATTTTTTTTATACAGCTATGTATTGTATTGGTGTATAAAATCTGCAATATTTCCGTAACAGTATTAACAAGTATACTTTGAACAACATAAAATATAAAAAATACTTCTCCTTCACATTGAACCGACAATACGCTTGCAATGATTGCTAATGACAAAATTGGGCAAGTTCACAGTCAGCGCTCAACACATTTTGTGTGTACGATGCCTTAAACTTAATTACCTACTTGTAAATTAAAATTATAATTTTTGTTCTAATGCCAATTTGAGAATTATCTCTCGTAATGTTTTTCAATTGGCCTCGGGCAGACTTCAGTATACTTTCGTATCAGATCGTGTAATAAATATTATGACTTAATTATGAACAATATTTCCGTAAAAATGATTTGAATTTAGAAGGATATTGTAGCTTAGAGACTACATATCCGTACTCAAAAAATAATACTAGTTATTACTGACAGCGATAATCAATGACAATCAACACTGATATCAATTGTTTTTTTCTTTTAGCATAAAACTAACTTAAGCGAATCAAAGTAGCGGCACCGCCAAGGAGTTCTACCATCCCATGTCTTGCTTGAAGGTATCGTAGCGACTAAGGGAATGGGATCTCGTTTAGTGTCCAAGAAAGCGAAGGGCTATCCACCTCTGACTCCCTTCATCATATCCCAGCATTATTCCGATTGCCCTAGACTAAAGCATAAGGCCCAGGGTCTGCTCACTGGTTTAACCAGGTTTGGCTTTCAGTTATTACGTGAAGCGACTGCCATCTGACCTCCGCAACCCAGAGGGTAATCAATCAATCAATCATCATTCTATGGTTAAACCAGCTGTCAGGATGTCAGAAGGCTTCCTAATAATGCCATAGATGTTCATGACAGCGGGGACCAACGGCTTAACGTGCTTTTCGAGACGCGGTTCCAGCGATCATTACGCATATAACTTCGAAAAGTCATAGCAGCGCCACCAGAGAACCCGAGACCCTCTGAATTGGAAGGGTGTGGGTCTCGCTACTCGCTCCACGCAATAACTGAAATTCAGTCAAATCTGGTTTAACCAGAGAGCAGACCCTGGGACCTAAGCTTAAGTCTAGGGCAACCGGGATAATGCTAAGATATGATGATGAACACATTTTACACTGAATGTTATAGTTATTTATATCAATTATGACGTTTTCAAGTACTATAATAATAATAATATATATGAAGTTTATGAAATAAATATTTTTTTTACTTTTACTTTACTTTACTTACAATGGTTATGAGTTTCTGTCATTAATATAATAAAATATGTGAAAACAAATATTTGTGAAAACTAAGTGTGTTAGTGATAATATAAAATTCAATGATTAATTATTTTTAATATTTAATTTGTGATCTTTCTATGAAGAATGATTATTATGATTTTAAATGGTATGAGAAATATTTTAGGAACTCCTTTCAAGTTGAAAAGTGATGTAAGACAATGCGCACCATGGACACATATGCATACGTAGAGTGATCCTTAGTAAACTATTTCCACGGGGTGCTCACGACCCCCAGCATTCATAAAACCGACACGAAGAGGAGATATGTTACGCGAATTACAAGTTCTTGTTAAAAAAATATAAAGGTCATAAACCAGAAAATATGTTTTATAAAATATCATAATATGTAAAAAACGTTTTTGCGTGGATCACCAACAGAAGCCTGTTTAACATTGTGACACATTTCAACATCCAATTAATGTAAATATTATCAGATTTACCTCCTAACGATCGAGCTCACGCGACTGAATTAGAAATTAATAAAATATAAACGTAGGTATGAAGACTAATGCTTCAAGCATTTAGTAGGTAATTGTATGAATAATGGTCACTATTGATGATTAACAGCTGTCAATAAAATAATAATAGTAAAGTATGGTAGTATGACAAAAACATCAAAAACATATTAAGAACTTTCACACTCATAAATCTTACACCAACTTTTATAGTGATTCAAGCGTGTTGCCATAAATCTAAAAGAAGCCAGAAAAACAACGATATAATTACAAATTAATTACCATACATACATACATAATGTCACGCCTCTTTTCCGTAGGGGTAGGCAGAGATCACATCTTTCCACTTGCTACGATCTAGGCACACACTTTTAGATTTATTTACACTCATTAACCTTCTCGTACAAGCCCGTCGTATCAGGGTACTTTTACCTCTTTTTTTTACGTCCCAAAAGATGACCTATACGCATTCCCCACCACAATGGGGGGGGTGACGGGGAGATCTGGGTCTCGCCGCCCCGAAAGATGAAAGCGGGGGCGGAATACCCACTAAAAAATGGACCAACTGCCACACGCGCAACGAAAAAGAGGGGGATCACGGGAACGTGTTAACAATCTTCCGTGTCCCCTGGGGTACTTTTGACCTGCCCTTTCTCTAAAACTTTCTGGATTTAGTCATGGAAGGTATTACGTGGTCTTCCCCTCCCTACACTTCCATTCACTTGTCCATCGTAAATCACTCTCGTTAATCTACTTTCATTCATCCTCTCAATATGACCAAACCATCAAAGCATACCTTTCTTAATTCTCGTCACTATATTATCTGTAACACCAGCTTCGGCCAGAATAATAAAAATAGCCCGACGGTGTCCTAGACGACAGAAAATGGACGAAGGTCTAGCCAGCTGTTATATTTGACATGTTTTAACTATATTGATTCCTTTAAAGGTTGGCTGTAACTTGGGGATATTTTTCTTAAAAGTAACTTTTTTCTATGGATACCTTTTTTTTTGTTGTTTTACGTCGGTAACAAAATGCGCACTACCTTCCGGCCAAAGGGGGACCGAAAGGGGGTGTGGGACTCACCACCGGCAGACGCGACTGCCAGCAGTAATACCTACCTACCTAGCCGCTTGTTGAGAAAAAGGCGGGGCCAGTACCTGGGTTGCAGCGTCTGACACCCCGCCTGCGGCCAACGTCCCCCGGACCAAAACCGAGAGGACCTCCTCAGAGAGGCGCAGTGAACGCGCCCCTCCTACCTCCTTGTGCGACCATAGCTTGTGTGGCCGACTTCTCGGAGGGTCTATGGTTAGACAGCAGGGGCCCCCTGCCCCCCCTGCCTAAGACTGCTTGACGGGCTCTCCTGGCCCGCCCGCTGCGCCCTCCACAGGTCCCTCTAAGTTTCACCCAGAAGGGCACCCAGAGTCGTCGACCTTTTCCCGGTCTCCGGGAGGTAATCAGCCCCCACACCACGACAGGGTGGAGATCAGTTGGGGGGGTTTCTATGGAATCCTTCTACAAAGAAGAACAACATACAAATCTAGGAGTATCAAATTATGATAAAGACATCGTCGAACAAAATGGAGTGGTATTATTCTTGGACAACATGAAGATTTTAATTATGAACTAGGGTATACATGAAAGTTAATTAGTCTGATGCTACTTTGGACGTTGTTTGTATAACTTAATGACTGCTCGCCCGCTGCACTACATTACACGTAATCACACCTCTGTGTGAATTGTTCGCGAATTAAATTAACCCATTAAATGCTGTAAAATTACTCTGAGCAATTAGGCTGTAACGGCCAAGCAATTTGGGGTAACAATTAAAATATCACGAGATTTCATACATAGCGTAGAGAACGTGAATTCTCATCAGCGGCTTTCGTGATATTTAGACCCATTCCAGGGAGTTTAAATTTTAATTATCCAGAGTACATTTTGGCTAAAACAAAAGACTTTTTAAACATAAAACGAGAGAGAAAAAAAATGTTGTTGACTCAGAAAAACGGCTCACATGGAAATGGAATTCGTTTATGTTGCCAAATCAGACGTACGGTCGGCACGCAAAGTTGTAACAAGTTTTTAATGACTGTGCGGTTCAAAGGTTTCTCGTATGTTACAACCTCAGTACTTAACTGGAAATTTTAATGCTGATGTATCCATTCCCTTGAGTATCTGCGGTTGCAATGAGATGTGGCATTTATAAATATATTCTATCTATTCTATCTTTACTTGGGAATGTTCTGTCAAAGAAGATTTGACATTATTCCTTTTTTTTTTCTAAAATTATCTGTTCTAGAAATATGTTATGTGCAGACTATCAACATTTTAGTAAAATGGTTTGATGAGTTGTTCCAAATTGATCTTAATATTGATCTATGCATATGAAGTAACTGTTTACAAAAATAGAATTTGCTTATGTTTGCCATTGTACTGCGTAATGAATAATAATATCCATTGCACAATTTCTTAATGATAATTATTTTATATGAGTCGTCATGACGACTACATCCTGCCTGATGAGCAGCCGACGCCGCTGTCCAATAATATCCACTCTACACCGTGAAATAAGCACGGTTACAAGTGCACCGTTTCTTAATGACCTGCATAACCACTGGTCTTTTAAACGGGCAATGAAACAAAGTTTATGCAGGGTGTCAGTGCAATGTATCTGACCGTATATTATATTTACATCATCACAGCCCATTAACGTCCCACTACTGAGCACGAGCCTCCTCACACAAATCAAGGTGTGAGGGTATTGGGTCATACTCCACCACGCTGACCCAGTGCGGATTGGCGGAGGCAGGTGTATGGCGTCCTGCTGTTAGAATTTTTCAAGCCGCCCATGAGGCCTCTAACATGGCTTAACGACTACCACATTTTAGTGATAACCGGGACCAACGGCTTAACGTGCCTTCCGAAGCACGGAAGCGCTCGATATCAAATGCCATACAAACGGTCACCCATCCAAGGACTGACCTCTGTAAACGCTGCTGTACTTTGGTGATCGTTTCCAACCACCGAACACCGCAGAGCTACGAGCGCTTCATATTTACATAAAAGCAAACAAATATTAGTAACAAAGATTTAAATAAAAGTATAGTAATAAAAATGAATTTATATGCTGAATGTATCACGTTTCGGGTGTATAGGGATGCTACTAAAACCTTAGGAGCCCAAGCTAACCTTACCTGCAAGTGGTACACCTGCCGATCAACGGACGAGGCTCAAGCGAACATAACAGTGCCCGGTAAGCGGCAATAGGCTCGCCACCTATTACGTGGGACCAACTATTTCATTGGCGAAGTGTGGGCGATAATATGCTTGTACCTACTTCTTCGGGGAAACAGGCGTGAATATATGTATGTATCACGTTTCGTTGGTTTCTCATTTTGTTTTTTATTTTATTTACATTACCACTATATACCTAGTACCAATCTAGTATGTACCTATTACCCATTTGATATTCATGACATTTAACGTATAGACAGAAAACTTTGAAAGAAGTGTAGTTGTAGCACGCACAACTCTTATAAATCAATCTACGCTAGTATTATTAGTATTTTTGGGAATTAGTGCAAACTTAAGATACCGAAACTAGCCTAAAAATCAATTTTTAATGGTCTATTAACCAGTAAACAATTGGTTTTCTTATAATCCATATAAGAAAATAAATTGTGGTTAACTTTATTGGTGGTTAATTTTTCTGGTTAATAATATAGCTATTTTATCAAATTTTATCAAATTGCTGTTAGAAAGTTTTCTTGTAAATGTGCTGACTGCCTAACTGAATAATTTATTTTCTTATAATCCACATAACTTCATAGCTATTTTATAAAATTAAAAAAAAATGCTGTGAAAAAGTTTTCCTGTAAATGTTCTAAACTTTTGTTCTATCTGTACTTTATCCGTGTAGATTACGTTCAAGCAATGGCCAACCGCCCAAGGCGAACCCAACGGGTTGATTTGATTCCTGATGAAATTGCTATACTTAATCTCAACTATGCTATTTTTTAAGGAATTTCCTTTAATTATCTTTCTTTTTTTAAACTAAGGGAAGGCCTACATTGAGCAGTTGACTTCATATGACTGAAATGTTAATGATGATCTTTTACGCTTTTTCTCAGTCACTAAGTGAAAGTTAAAAACACTTTATCTTCGCGGGTTGGTGATTGCAGTTCAAGCCAGTTCGCAGGATGACGATGCTGCCCATTATTGATGGATTTCTCTTCATCGACGTCGAGTAAGATGAAAGAGGCTGGCACTTTTCCAGGTCGGTACCACACGGCAACTAACAACGTGTTTACTAAATATACAAAAATGAACTTTGCTTACTTACTTATATCTAAGCGACTCTTTGGCCTTCTTTGAAAGACATCACTAATTTGGCCCGCTCCTGTGTAGTCTCCCACAGTTGTCAGCGACAAAGTCACAAAGCAGCGACAAGGTCACAAAGATCAGCGCCCACTGCTTCATCTAAAAGATATCGGAGATGACTACAAGTCATTGTCGCTCAATGGGGCATCCGATATATGCCATTTAAGCCCTCCTGGTCTGAGCCTACCCTTTTGAAATGGCCAGGTGTCTATGTATCTTAACTTATGACTCCCTAAGAAAACACTCTAAACGTGCTAAGGGGTGCTAAGAGATCCTTCCAACGTAGGAGCCGAAACCAACCTCACCCGCAAGTTGAGCATCTGCCTATCAACGGACGAGGCTCTGGCGCCCATAATATTTCCCGGTACGCGGCAATAGCCTCGCCACCTATAATATTGGTCCCACCTACATTATAAGTGGCGAAATGTGAGCGTATAATATGCCTCTGCCTACCCCTTCGGGGACAAAGGCGTATTTGTTTGTAAATGTAAAAAAATACTCGTACTTATATAATCAGAGAGATAGGGGATAAGACAGCGGTCTGTCTAAAGTCTAAAGAAATATAGACAACAGCAGACCCTACAGAGCCAAGTATCCATGAACCATAATCTCCATATTTACAATATTTGATGTATTTTTTTTTTTAATGTGACACGTCGTAATGACTACATCCTGCCTGATGATAAGCAGTCGATGCAGTCCAATAAGAAAATGAAAGCGCTTTATAATGTGAAATAAGCACGCTATAAAGCGCATCCACTCATGACGGCCTGCTAAAATGCCGTTTCATGCCCCGCTTAAAAGACCCGGGATCATAGGAAATAGGAAACACATGAGCCGGCAGCGAATTCCAGAGCTTAGTGGTCTTGCTCAGAAACAACCTCCCAAATTTCTAAAAATATTTTAAAAGGTCACGCCTATCGGAAGGAACCGTAAATTTGGGAGTTATTCCTGAACAAATTCCAGCATAAAAGATTGTTGGGTATGTGGTATTAAAATAACATGATGGACTTATTAATTCAGCGCACAAATTTAACGGGTTCTCCTAACAATTTGGTTCGAAAAATTAATTTTTCGATATCCGCATTAAATTTATTGGTACCGGATTTGACCGATTTTATTATTACGCATATCATATTGGTTTTTCAGCTTGTTAGGGAATTTGTGTAGGTCGATTGTAATTAGCAAATTCCAACATCCATAAGGTTTAATAAAAAACAAATATTTAAAAAAAATATTTCTGACACTTTCACCAATTATTTAGTTCTAAAATAAATATCATTAAGAACTTGTGTTATGGATACTAAATAACGGATAAAGATACATAAATACTTTTGATTTTTTTTGGTAAATACATTCTTAGTATACATAGGAAAACACCCAGACCAGAAGAAATATTCATATTTATATACACAAATATTTGTCCTGCGTGGGTATCGAACCTCAGGAGTGGAGTGCGGGTATACACGCCACCACGACATATCGGTCGTTTATAGCTTATTATGGAATTTGTAAAGTACGAGTATATTTAAAGCACTCTAAAAGAACGAGACTAGTTGTTAAGCACAAATCGACGGTATCTACGTATAAAAGGACATGATTGTCTAATACTAAACTTTACAGGAGAGTGAAATGAAAGTTAAAATCGCTCTAGAAATAAAACTTCCAGCTATATATATACATATATATTATACAAACCTTCGTTTTAGACATGTCTTTAATACGTAAGGACTGTCGAAGTGAAAAGCAAAAAACTATGTAGTTTGTATGTATGTATATATATTGTATATATATATATTGCAATCAAAAAATTATATATATATATATATATGCATTTTGAAGGACATGTTGCGTCCCACATGGCGTTATTTACCGATGATGCTGCGTCCCACTGACTTTGTGCGTCCGGAATACGGACGCAAGATTGACCGACCCTCATTTTTAGCCCAAAGGTCCCTTATGATCATTACAATGCAACGGCGAAAAATTGGCATGGACGTAATTCCATCACTACAATGCCTTTTAGCGTATTATATAGTTCCGCATTCGTCCGACTGAAATTTGGAGGACGCTAGTGTTCAGCGTATAATTTACCACGTATACTTTGAATTCAGTTCACCGATCTTATCGTGTCCATTGAATATCGTACTTAATTTGTAAAGTTTTTATCTTTTCTCGTAACAACAATCTTGCGTCTCTTAAATATCCTTAAACGGGCACAAGGTACGGTGTCTGAGAGGCCTATTCGGGGTTCACGAGGGACGCATTGCGCGAGGCGCGGGGTGGCGGGCTTGAGATGCGCTCGCGTGCCGAAGTTTGTTTGTAATTTGTATACAAACAGACTGTGCCGTGCCGGCCGTGATGTAAGCTTGTCACCAAAGTGAATTATTTGCAAGTGCGTTAAAAGTGGTTATTTATTTGGTCTATTATTATAGTTAGTGATTTTAATAATATATGAATCACAATGAAAAGAAGTGCAAGGATTCTTAAATTGGCGAACCGTAAGTACTTACTTTTTACTACTTAAATAACATCTAGCTAATAAGTACCTATAAGTAACATGTTGCCTGTTTATAATATTATGATGAGCTTAGTTTGCGTTAAATTGTCTGTGAGTGAACGTGTGTAGTTTTCAAAAATGGTTGTTGTGATTGATGTGGATACTTTTTTTAAAAGAAATGATTTTATACATTTTTATAAAGCTAAACTGCAATGGCCATGGGATTCAACGCATTTCATTTTGCAAAATTGGTGCAGACATGATACGAGTATTAATATTACTAATTCAGTAGTTGAACACTTTATACTACCCATGAATTTCAATGACTATAAAAGGCTTTATAACTCTTCTTTCATGTGGTGTAAATTTTGCGAATATGCCATTTATGATCATTTTCCAGAAGACGAATGCTTTTGTAATAACCAATAATAATCAAAAGGTACATGCTTCTATATTATCTACTTACCTACCAATTTGATTCTTATGTCGTAATATCATTCTACTTCTTACTAATACCTACTACTACTATTATTACAATTATAAACGTTAAAGTTTGTATGCACTCACGGCTGTTATCCCAGAAGGGGTAGCCACAGCCAGAGGCTTTTTTGCGACTTCACACAGTTCTCAGGGCGAGTGCGTTAGCCACTGCTCCTCAGAAGTTTAGGTATAGTGTTTATGAGTATTGTTGGATGGATGGATGCTTGTTACTCTTTCACGTAAAAACAGCTGAACGGATTTGGATGAAATTTGGTATGGAGTTACATTACATCAGACAACGTCATTACAGTTAGGTATATAAAATCTTTTTAGCAAAAAGGGAGGTGTTATAAGTTTGACGTGATTGTGTGTGTATGCGTGGGTGCGTACCTGAGCGTGTGTCTTACTTTTTATAGGTTTTCTTGTTTTTGTTTGCTTTTGGGTCGAGAGTATTTAAAATGTATTGTTTTACAATAATACAAATAAATCTGTTTTGTTTTCAGAGAGACAGGAAGAAAAAGAAAACCAACCAGAAACCTTACATGAGGTACGTACAAGACTAACGTACACACATTTTGTTAAACATACTTACCTGTCCAACTCCGTACTTACCTGTTCACACCAGCCTGTGCCTCTGAGCTTACCTGTTTATACATACTTACCTGTCTAACGCCGGGCTTACCTGTTCACACCAGCCTGTGCCTCGGAGCTTACCTGTTTATACATACTTACCTGTCCAACTCCGGGCTTACTTGTTCACACCAGCCTGTGCCTCTGAGCTTACCTGTTTATACATACTTACCTGTCCAACTCCGGGCTTACCTCTTCACACCAGCCTGTGCCTCTGAGCTTTCCTGTTTATACATACTTACCTGTCCAACTCCGAACTTACCTGTTCACACCCAGCCTGTGCCTGAGCTTACATGTTTAAAAATACTTACCAATCCGTCTCCGATTTACCTATGTAGACGTACTTACCTATCCAATTCTGAATTTATCTGTTCACATCAGCCTGTGTTGGTTCGAATTTTTCCCAGCTGAATACCAAATAGCTACTGCTATTCTGTTCATTAATTTATATAAGTCGCTTTAAAAAAAGAAAAAAAGGACTTACTTATGATGTCTAGATCATTTTAAAATTCTTCTTTTAGTGTTGTTAATCATGTATTTTATTGCTTGTATCTCTGTTTACAGGAATTATTCGATTCAAAATCGTGTTCAATATCTGACTTGTCTGCAACATGTTCTAATTACACTCCACCGAGACACGAAGTAAGTTTAACTAAAATACTTCATTAATTCATTAATAATAATATGCTAACGGCTGTTATCCCCAAAGCGGTAGCACTCTAAGCCAAAGCAGTCCATAAGCTATGTCAGAAACCTTCTAGGTGGCTTGAAAATATCTGCGAGCGCCAATTCAAGATTGAGATAGGGAATAGGTAATTTTAATGTTAAGCAAGGGATAGACAACACTTATATCACTAATCAATTGTTACCTTCATATTAACGAAACAACAATAGTAAAGTGCAAAATATAATAAGGTTTTTTTTTGTTGCAGACCAGTTCTGATGATTCTATTCGCAGTGAATTTGGAACTTCGAATAATTTAACGCCATCAGAATGTGTTTCGAACTTCGATTCATCGGTCAAGGATCCTATTAATCTTAATTATAGCGAAATAAGTCACATAAGCGGTTCTCCATGTAGTGTATTTGTAGAAAGGAAACTTCTTCAACCTTATAAAGCAGATGAATTCGTACCAAAACAAAGAATACCTCTCGATGTTAATAATACCTTGTCTAATGTATCTTTCCAGCGACCTAATAACATAAGTTTAAGTAAAGTAAGTTGTAAAATCAGTTCTCCTTTCAATGTAATTGTAAGCAGGGAATTTCCACAGCCTTCCAATGAATCAGAACCAAATGAAGAGATTATAAACGATATTAATAGTGAATCTCAAATAGAAGATAATTCTAATGATAGTACAACAATTATCCAAAGGCAAATACCCAAAAGTTCAAAGGTTCGAGATAAAGATTATTGCTTTTACTGTGAGTCATTTGTTTTAAATTTTGCTCGTCATCTACTCCGACACCATATTTATGAAACTGAAGTCCAAAAAATTGTGTCAAAACCAAAAAAAAGTCTAGATAGAAAACAATTAATTGCAGCTTTACGTAAAAAAGGAAACTACCTTGTAAATTCAAAAGAGGTCACTAAACCGATGCGAAAATTCAAATTCACTGATTATTTGCCGTGTACAGAGTGTCTGGGATTCTATTCAAAAAAACTATTGTGGAAACATAAAAAAAAATGTAGTAGTAAATCAGGAAGTAAAAACATTCAATCTGAGGCTCAAAATCTACTGATACGTCATCTTAAAATCGACGAAAAACTTAAGGAAACTGTATTTCCCCGAATGCGGGCAGACAAAATATCACTTATTGCAAAAAAAGATAACCTTATATGTGCTTTCGGATCTCAATATTTAAAAACTCACCGAGAAAAACATTTCGTTAACGTAGTGTCTAGAAAAATGAGAGAACTTGCGAAATTATTACTAGAATTAAAAAAGATTGATCCGTCCATTAATGACTTCTTTTCTGCCTTAAGACCAATTCATTATGATATCATTGTACAAGCGACCAAAATACTGGGAAATTATGACATAGAAAAGGATAGGTATGAGACACCTACATTCGCAATGAATTTGTCCACCACCTTGAAACAATGCTGCAATATTGCAATCATGTGTGCATTGAAAAAGCAAGGGCCCTACATGGAAGTAGATACAGGCAAAATAGAAGCCGATAGAATAGAACTTTGATTCAAGTTATTGAATCAAATTGGAAATATGATGTATCTACACAAGCTGCAACAGATTTAAACAAGAAAAAGTGGAATAAGATAACTATTGTGCCTTTAGCAAACGATTTAAAAATTCTTAAGGAATACCTAAATAAAAAATCCATAGATGCTGCTATAAAAATTAAAGAAGGCGTACAAACTACTGATACATATACACAACTTTTGGAGACTGTGTATTGTAGGGTTTTATTATTAAATAGGCGCAGGCCTGGAGAACTTCAAAGAATTACAGTGCACGATTATTTAGAAAGCGACAATAATGACAATAATAAGTATGAAGAGTTTAATCGTGCGCTTACTGCCTCAGAAAGGATTCTGGTAAATAAATTTAAACGTGTTGTCATAAGAGGTAAACGCGGCCGCGGAGTGCCAGTTCTGTTTAATAAAGAAGTTCAAGAAGATATAAAATTATTATTATCGATAAGGCATATTTTTTTTGCTTCGACACCAAATAAATTTTTGTTTGGTAATCCCGGTTATAATAATACAATTTATGGCTATAAAGTTTTGGAAAAGCATGCCAAATTATCAGGGGCGAAACAGCCTAAAGCAATATCCTCTACAAGGCTAAGAAAACATTTAGCCACCTTATCACAAATTTTTAGCATGTCTGAAAATGATATGGAGCAGCTGGCTACATTCATGGGCCATACTAATGAAGTACATAAAAAGTCTTACAGGTTGCCAGATGACGTATACCAAACTGCTAAGATATCAAAGCTTCTCATTCTTATGGAAGATGGAAAAGCAGACGCTTACAAAGGAAAATCTCTAGAAGAGATTGATTTAGATTTGAATGAGGAGCTTACTGAAGAACCCGTGGACAACAACGAAATTATAGACTATGATCCTGAATTTGAACCTACTTTAGATGCTAATTCTGATTACGTACAAACATATTGTAATTTAAATGACTTATCTCAAGCTGAACCATCTGGTATACAAAATGATTCTCAAAAACTTATTAATGAACCCGTGTCTCAATTAGGTACCGAAAACAAAGTACGAAAAGGAAAAAAAAGAACATTGGTACCTTGGACAAAGGAACAAAAGGATGTAGTTACAAAATACTTTAAATTTCACATAAAAAATCACCAACCACCTAAAAGAAATGAATGTGAGAAACTAAAAGAACAATATGTAGATTTACTTAAGAATAAAGACTGGTTAAAAATAAAGGTATACGTCCAAAATATTTACTCTAAGGCTAAGAAATGAGATAAGAAAATTTGTGTTTTAAAATAGTATGTTTTGTTTCAAATATTTTTACTTCGTTAATGCATACCAATGATTAAGATACTTATAATTATGTTTGAATTGATGATTAATACCCGGTTTCTGAGGTCAGTATCAGCTATTTATTTATTTCATAACTTTATCTGATGTTTAGCTGTCATTAAACTTTGCTTAAAAACGATTTTAATGACATAGCTGCAATTACATAAGCAAATGAAATGCCTCTTAAAGCATTTTCAAACAAAGGTCTTAATAAAGAATTAAAAAGGTTGTCAAAAACCGGGCATGAGACTTTTAGTTGTAGCCACTGATTTATATTAATTATAATAAAACATACATGTTCCATTGTAATGAAGACTGATTTATGTTCATAATTAAGTTTATTTTGTTACAAGGCAAAGGCAGAGCCAATTTATGTTTAATTATTTAGTATAACTAAAATTGTTAAAATGACAGTTAAAATGTTTTGATTTTTATGTTTAATTTAGATACTCATTTTTTTTACAAAATTTTAAATTGAAAGAGATGTTGCAGATGGAGTTTAGGTTAGAGATAGAGTTTGTATTTCTTTTAAGTAGATATCTAAAACAAGAATGACGAATTGACGTCATTATGTTGATAAAAACCCTACTGATTTCTTTTACTTAATATATTTAAAAAATACATATTCCATTGTAATGAAGAATGATTGATATTCATAATTCAGTTTATTTCGTAACTAGGCAAGGCAGAGCAAATTTATGTTTATTATTATGTCAATGTTAAATTGCATTGATTTTTTGATTGAAAAGTTTTTATGGTTAGATACACATTTTTTGTAAAATTTAAAATAAAACATTAATGGTTTTATATTAAGACATGACTTTTATTTCGTATACCCAACTAGCACACAAGCTGCTTAAATAGGCTTTGTACAATCAGAATGTTGTATAATAGCTGTTGAAGGGCTGTACGTTTAAATTGAAACGGCGCAGTAGCGTAATTAAATGGTCTACAACAGACGTGAGGTCCAATAGCTGTATTGCAACACATTTAAAAGCCCTAACATATACAAAAAACTTATCACGGACATATAGTATAACTGAGTTATTACAAAGTTAGAAATATCTGTTAAACAACGGTTAGCTTCTTTTAAACTACTTTATGTGGTAATTGGTATTCTTCTGAAGCCTTACGTTTTAAAAAACTTTTTTGGTTGTCTCTGTAACGCTGTCTATAAAAGAGAATTATACACCTGCAATAGCGCTGAAACCAGTATACGTTAGAATTGTACAGCGAGTCAATAATAACAGCATGAAAAAATCTCTTGTACAGCTCAAACATAACTTATATTTGTCACCATGAAATTTATATAAATATTGAACTATTAATAATACGTCTACAATTATAAATTTCGAAAAGAGAATATTAAAAATAAAACGACATTTTTAAGAAATTGACGTTGGTATTTCACATAATATTGACTGTGTTGAAAACACAGACGGTCACGAGAATGGGTTCCGTAGATAATTTTATTGCGTCATATGTATTTCAGTGCAGTGCTGCAGCTGACAATAGAGTTTTAATTACGCTTATGACAATAAATTATATGTTTTCAAAAATATGCTGAGAAAGGAAACAAAGTTCTTTGCCAAGTAGCTAAAAGGCTTGGCGAAGGTAATCTATCTATGACAAGAGAACACAAAATGTTAAAGAATTCGGAATCATTAAAAGAAGGCTACAACTATTAAATTTAAAAAATTGAAATTTCTGTCAATCCTCAGGACAAATATTTTATTTATTTTATATACATTTATATCAAATAAAAGGCTTAATTTATATACTTTAGTAGAGATTTTGGTTAAATTTAACTTACCTGTCCAGCTCCAGACTTACCTTTTAACACTATCATTTGTGCCTCTGAGCTTACCTGTTTAAACATACTTACCTGTCCAACTTCGTACTTACCTGTTCACACCAGCCTGTGCCTCTGAGCTTACCTGTTTATACATACTAACCTGTCCAACTCCGGGCTTACCTGTTCTCATCAGCCTGTGCCTCTGAGCTTATCTGTTTATACATATATGCCTGTCCAACTCCGAACTTACCTGTTCACACCAACCTGTGCCTCTGAGCTTACCTGTTTATACATACTTGCCTGTCCAACTCCGGATTTACCTGTTCACACCAGCCTAAGCTTTTTAAGATTTTGTAGACCACCGAAGTGAAAATACCTACGCTATACATAGGTATTGTCACTTTTGTATGCTAACTATTACGCTTATCCCACACCTCCGCTGCGGAACCGTAACAGCGGAACCGCGGTAATTTTGTTATGACTTGTCCGCTATGTAAGAAGCGGAACACTAGCGAAACTGCCTGTTCTAACGCATACATCTTCTCTGACTACGCGCGGTTCCGCCGGCTAGCTCTAACGCCAGCGACACTTCCGCGCTTCGTCCGCTATTGTATCGCGGAACCGCGTTGATTCCGCGCGCGTTTGTGGAAATAAACAGAATTAAGAAGCGGAACTACACTTTTTTTAAAAAAAAAAGATCGATTTCACAGAAAAATTAATTGAAGCGGTTAGGAATCCTCCTCTGACTCTGATAACGACGACATTTCACTACGATTGCCTCTCTTTGACTGAATCGCGTGTCCTCAGCCGCGGAACCGTAACAGCGGAACCTCCGCGGTTCCGCTACTCAAACTACACTTGATCACAGCGGAACTCGGTTAGCGGTTCCGCTGTTACGGTTCCGCAGCGGAGGTGTGGGAAGGGCGTTAAATATTTATTATCTGTGCTTGGAGTCATTATAAGCCCTTACATAGATGTAAGCCTCTTGGCTGATAACCTGGATAAAATAATTCAAAAACAATATTCGGAACCAATCTGAATTCAATAGTAGATGGATGTAATTTAGTTATTATAATCATTATGATGTATTCAGAGCATTATACGGAATTGGTTTAAACATACATTTGGATGGAGGCGGGAATATGTATGCAGTGTCTTGAACATATTCGGAGATATTCAGTGTGCAATAAAGATTTAAGAGTGAATGGACGGACTAATTCAGTTATTCGGAACCAATCTGAATTCAAAAGTAGACGGATGTAATTTAGTTATTATAATCATTATGATATATGCAGAGCGTTATACGGAATTGATTTAAACATACATTTGGATGGAAGCTGAAATGTGCATGCAGTGTCTTGAACATATTCGGAGATATTCAGTGTGCAAGAAAGATTTAAGAGTGAACGGACGCACTAATTGAGCTAGAAATATTTAATTTGAATATCACCATTTAACGTTTAAATGAAATTTGACGTCGACTACTGATATGATACTGATTAAAACATCTTACATACGCATTGAAAACATTAAAAATCTCGCTACATTCAGTGGACGCTGTAGGGTGGTAATTTGTAAAGACGCAAGAAGTCCTTCGCGATTTATATATATATATATATATATGATTTGTGTGTAAGCAGAGGCATATTACACGCCCACATTTTGCCAATTATAAATATATAGTTGTACCCACGTAATAGGTGGCGAGCCCATTGCCGCTTACCGGGCACTGTTATGTGACAAAAATTATCAACCATTAGGCTGTGTCCCCAGTAGGCAAATTGTTAGCGGCCGACTGAGTTAGCGGCGTACCGATTTAGTACGCCCTTCCATATATTTGCAATGGAGTGTCCACTGTCTGCTAGTTTTGCGCTCACTATACGCAGTTTGCAGCGTCGGTCTCTCAGTTTTGCAACTCAGTCGGCCGCTATCAGTTTGCCTACTGGTGACACGGCCTTAATATGGTTGTTCGGAATCCGTGAACTTAAATTACAATGAACGCCTTTAGTTTATCAAACTGTAAGACGATTGCTATGGTGTGGAAATCGATATCATATTAGAACTTTAAACGAAACATTAATTATTCGTCATTCAGGTGTAACTCTAATAATACCTGTACTACTTTCCTAGCATTATTCCAGATGCCCTTAAGCTTAGGACCCAGGGTCTGCTCACTGGTCTAACCAGTTACTTTAATAATATCTGTAATATAAATGATTATAAATATTCAGTTCTTAAAAGATATCGTATTGGCTACTTCGTGAACCAAATCACGATATAACACAGCGAGATGTCATGAGTGTTTGGTCTAACCTGATATAATTATGCATACACAGCATCATCTTCTACCGGAACTACTATGGCGAGTGTTCTGAGGAGCTTTTCGATCTTATCCCGCCCTCTCCTTTCCTCTCCCGAACAACACGTGCTGGTCTTAGAAATCCTCCTATTGTGCAGACTATCAGCACTCGAACCAAGAAATTTGGGAAGTCGTTTCTGAGCAAAACCACTAAGATCTGGAATTTGCTGCCGGGTCATGCCTATTTCCTATGATCCCGGGTCTTTTAAACGGGGCGTGAAACGGCATTTTAGCAGGCCGTCATGAGTGGATGCGCTTTGCGCGTGCTTATTTCACGGTATGAAGCGCATAAATTTTTTACCATCTGGCAGGACGTAGGCATTATGACGTGTCACATCAAAAAAAAATACTAACGGTTTTACAGTTGTTTTGCTGACTGCAAGCATGTTCATTGATAATAAAGAACGCACTATGATTGGATGTATAAATAGAAGATCGACATTAATTACGACTAATTGTATCTCTTGTAATCGATTTTTCTTTTTGATTTTAAGTGTGATTGTATGTATGATTTCATTTTTTGTTTCATTTTGTCTGTATCTTTAATTTTTAGGTTATTGATAATATGTTAATTTTTGTTTATGTTTACATGCAGTGAATGTTGTGTACATCTGTTAGAGATATACATAGAAGTTCTCTGTCTCGGCCATAATTTTTTTAATATGTGAATTTGTTGATGTAGGTATTAAATAAATAAATAAATCGCAAAATACTTGCAACGAATGCAATGAATTAAAGGGGAATATCGCCATTTAGCGCATGAATCAAAAGCATTGTTTACGTATGGAGGTGTTTAGGATCATAAAGTGGGCTAGTTCAAGCGAAGTTTTCGCTTGTTTGGCGAAGTTTTGGCACTTCTATCGAATTCACGGCGAACTCTTATAATTTAAGGATTTAAGTGGTTGCTTGTGACTAAAATATTAGTGTTTTCAATAGTCAGAGCCACCACAGCGCAAAAGAAAGTACTTTATTTAAAATAGCTCGCTTATGTAATATTTTATATATCCTGTAATATTTGTCACGAAACTTTTTAAGACCAAACTTTTTGTCACAAAACTTTTATAATGAACTAGTGAATGGAAGTGTTGGGAGTGGAAGACCACGTAAGACATTCCGTTACCAAATCCAGAAATTTTTGAAGAAAGGGCAGGTCAAAAGTACCCTAAACCGGACGGGCGTGTATGAGAAGGTTAATGAGTGTGAATTAAGTTAAGAGTATGTGCCAAGATCGTAGCAAGAGGAAGCATGTGATCTCTGCCTACGCCTCTAAGATAGAGGCGTAACATTATGTATGTATGTTTGTAAACTTTTTAATCCAAAAAGTATGAATTGCAAAGGTATGTTGGGAAGGAAGCCAATTTCTAAATTGAAGATGTTACAAGTATTTTTATAATTGTTCTTACTTTGTGTGACTTGCATCGCTGACTGAAAATTGCGCTAGTGATCACGAAGGACCAGCGCAATATAATAGACCTTCAATGCAGCATACGCTGAGCTTTGCATCCTTTTAAGCCACATTTTTATTCTGGAAGAATATCTGTTCACTTTATGTCTAAATTTTTTTTTAATTTCTATTTATATTAGCCATATTGTTAGTAAATACAACACCAATACGAAGGTATCTGAAATTGATATATTTAATGACGACTTCAACGCCTTTCAGAGTAAACTGCTGAAACATATTGGATGTGCGGATGATATAGTGAATAACATTCATATATGTTAAAACCATATATGAATGTTATTCACTTTAAACATGCTTATAAATATTACATTTGAAATGTTGTGTATAATAGGTATGCATGTAAGAACCCTTAGGTAATAAGTTTCAATAATGTATGAGCATGTAATGCTGTGGGTGTAGGTACCTCATGAATTAAAATAATAAAATAAATTACTGCTATTGTGACATTTGCAAATACGACATTTGGTTGTGGCTCACGGTCATACAGTGCGTTTGAATGGATTTGGTGACTCGAGCTTTAAAGCTTACGGTTCTGTTGTGTATTTGCATATAACTCATGCTAGTGATGAAATATTCGTCCAGATGCAAGGATATTTCATCCATACTCCATCCAGTATGCTCCAAATATAAGACTTTGACACAACTCTGGGCGATGCGTGCTGCACCAATGATTTAAGAAATTATATCACTGGTTTACGCTGCATCTATCAAAATATAATATTGTAATCAGATTCAGTGCAAAGTGTGCAATAGAAGGCAGAATTTAATGATAATTTACAGAAAAAAAAGATTCTTTCGTAAAGCGGGAACAAAGAACGGCATTTTTTAATAATAGATATAGGTACTATTAACAATCAGCAAACGTAGTAGAGGAAGGCCCCTACCAGATGGACCGCTGATCTGGTCAGGGCGGCGGAGAGCCAGTGGATGCAGGCGGCACAGGATCGACCAACGTGGTCAGCAATTGGGGAGGCCTTTGTTCAACAGTGGACTACAAATGACTGAAATTATAATGATATTGACAAGAACCTGTCTTAAATCTGGAAAAGATTTTAGCAATTACAACGCCTAGATTGGCATTTATTACGCTATTGTTATCTACAGTTTTGAAGTACTGTCAATAAAAAGTAATAAATAAGAAATAAATATTCCGACAATTATTTAGTTCCAAGATAAGTATCACAAAGAACTCGTGTTATGGTTTCTTAAAAATGGATAAACATACTTAAATATATTTTTTTTTTTAAATACGTAAATAGGTACTTAATATACATAGAAAAACACCCAGACCAGAACATATGAAATTCATGTTCATGCACACAAAGATTTGTCCTGTGTGGGAATCGGACCCACAATCTCAAGCATGGAGTGCGGCTATTCTCGCCATATTGGTCTTCAGTATATATTAACAGTATTCTATCTTTCTACATATCTTTTCACAAGATAGTCGTATTCACTGAATCGTTATCATGTATGAGTTCCTGTTCCCTTGCAAAAAATAAGGACAATTTACATTTTAATAGTTTCTTTCACCAATTCTGAACACAAAATCCCTAATGATTGTGTGTCGCATGAGCTGTTACCCTCTCAAATCATTGAGCACTCACTGTGGTGGCGGAGGCCTGAGTAGATTTGTAAGCCTGTTTTGGGAGGGCAGCTTGTACCCAATGATTCTTGTGCAGTGGCAACATTTCTGTACTAAATGTTAGAACAACACAAAAACTAATTTTATTTTATAATTCAAAAACGCATTTCATTACAACCCTATTTTTCATTGTATCTTATCATTTCACATTTCTAGTTACAGTGGGTTTAATACTAATGATGTAAAACAATAAAAAGAGAGTAAATTTTTTTTGTTTGAGAAGACCGATATGGCGTAAATATCAAACTGAAGGCTTTGAGGTCGTGGGCATATATATCACATATGTATGTGTATTATTAAAAACATACTTACTCCTTATTACTATGAAGCCCTAAAAACCTAGACCAAAACAAATATTTAATGTACACAAACATTCGTCCTGTGTGGGAATGGCTAATGTATGTACATTCGCACCTGTTTCCCTTTCAGGGGTAGGCAGAGGCATATTATACGCCCATATTTCGCCAATAACATGGTTGGTCCCACTTCGGTGGCGAGCCTATTGCCGCTTATCGGAATCTGTTACGTTTGCCAGAGCCTCGTCTGTTGATCAGCAGGTACACCACTCGCAGGTGAGGTGGCTTGTGGTGGGAGGGGGGGGGGGGGGGCTGAGTATGATAGAACGAAAAAGCCGCCCGGAAAAAAGGAACACCCAGAGATTGGCGACTCTGAGTGCCTTAGTACTGACTACCGATGTTATTTGATCTAGCTGTTGCTGCGGTTTCATCCCGCGTTAATTTGAGGAAGTCGTGACTATAGTGCGTCTATGATGAGAGGCAGCACCAACATACTCCTCAGCGTCGTTGCGCTGCTAGAGGTCCATTTGTGAGGCACTGGTTGGACCATCATGTCCCTGTTATGTGTGTTTTTGTTGCTAAGTACTAAATTAGTCTAAGTAAAATTGTTACTAACACTATAAGGAAATGTTCAGAAATTAATGCTTTTGTTTATATTATAGTGAGTCATGTTCGGAGAAGAAAATAAGCTACATGAAGTACTAATCCTTACCAGGCGAGGTCGCGAGCACCAGCTAGTATCTTAAAAAATTAAAGCCTATGTATTATTCTGATATCTGTATACGCTATATAACCGTAAAGTTTTATTAAAATCCAGCATTTCAGTCTTTGCGTTAGTAACAACAAACTTTTAAACACACTAAAAAGGATTTTATTTACTGTATTAAATAACATGACGTATATCTGATTTTTAAAAAAACAGTTCGTAAAATATCGTCTAGTATACACAGAAGACATCTCAACAAACCGTATTGACTGGTGAGTTCCAAGTTTTCTTATTTTGCTTCCCTAGCGTAATATAGTTGAGTAAAACGGCTGAGTGATGCGTGGCCAGTGAAGGATTGGTCTGCTTATTCGAATAATACTTTGTCCTGTCGACTATAGTAGCGTACAGCATTACGGTAAAAGTTTCAATCAATAAGACATTTGTTAACGTTGGTATGTTTCCTTAAGTTTTTGAGCGACCAATGACCGACAGACATTTATAGTGTTGTTTCTATTGTGTCAGACCCCGATGGCGTTTCAAGTGTTAATTTTTCTAAGCTAAGTGAACTTGGTACCTTTTTCTCTGGTCTGGTCTATTTTTAGTCCAAATCTTCTACACTTAAGCTCTTGCTTGTGGCAAAAAGACGCGTTAGTATAAAGCCATAACACACAGTATCTTTACCGGACTCTTTTGAAGTCAAAATTTATTTAATTTTTTTTTGTTCAAGTTTACATCTTGTACGGGTTCCATGTACCTTTATCAACCATTTATTTCATATATTTTTATCTGACCTGATACTTTTCATCGTCATAATGCTACTTTACAAAAATAGTAAGTTAAATCATAAATCAAATAAAATTTTGCTATGATGTATATAAATAATTTTAATCTTGTGTTTTTGAAGCAGAACATTACTTAATATAACTTTTAGCTAAAGTATGTAAAGACTATGCTATAGATTTAATTTTTATATTCAAATCAGGACTTAAACATTTGAATAACTTTACATTTGAATGTGAAAAGTGTAATACTTTAGAAATGAAAACTGTAAAATGAAAATAACAACTGCGTAATAGTTTATTTTTTTCCAAAACTGTCAGAAAGCAGGCAATGATTGATTGTCATAGATAACATCGACATTACCATAGTCACACGTAAGTTTTAAAATGTCTACTAATAAAATATGGAAAATGGTGCGTGAGGCAAACAATAAAATCGAGTACGTGCCTGAGCACAGCCGTTTTGTTGCCGCAACAATAAATAAACAACAACAAAAATTCGTTGTCACGCATCTGTGTGACGCTAACAAGGTCGTTATGTTTCAAGGTGTTTTTCTACAGAGTACCTCCCTAACTACGAAAGTAACATTGTTGAAATACTTTCATGAACGTGTAAACAGCTCATTGGGCCTTTCCTGGTGTTTGTGTACATAATTCGTATTCTGCGTTATTTCAATTGCCTTCATATTAGCATTACAGTTAGCTTTGAATAGTTGATAGCACCCAAAGCTTTATATTTATTTATTTGTTTATTATATACGAAAACTAGGAATTTCGGGTTACGCCCTAACGCTCTTAACAATAATATTAAATTGCTTTACTATCATACCAATTATTTAATTCCAAGATACATTAAAACATTGTGTTATACATATATTTAATAATGCCTTTTTTCGAAGGGGTAAGCAAAGGCATATTATACGCCCACATTTCGCCTATTATATTTAAGGTCCCTCGTAATAGGTGGCGAGCCTATTGCCGTTTACCGGGAACCTTTATTTTCGCCAGAGCCTCGTCCGTTAATCAGAAGGTGCACCACTTGCAGGTGAGGTCATGACGCACCCTAGCTCTTGGAAATTCGATAGCATGCACTCAACATGCTCTACATGAATGTAAGTTTTTTTTTACTATTTTCCTCTGCTAACTGTTCATCACCAACAACGCAAAAAACTGTCACTTCGTTGTCAAATATTTATAAACGCCTTTATAAATGTGAGACTCTTTACCACATCTATGAACGCATTTATAAGTAAGCACTGGGTCGTCTAGTATTCATAATTTACGTCATATGATATCTTTAAGACACGCCGTAAAAAACAAAAAATATTTAGGACACGGGTTTTGCCCAAAGAAGGGCTTGCGCCAGCGGAAGCTATTCTAGTTATTAGCTACTATCAGCAATTAACTTTATAAATGTTTTCCCCTCAGTAGACCGACTTTAAAATATTAAGATTAATGAACTATGACCCCGCCCTTTTATGTTTTGTTCTAAACGCTGGGCATTCTAATCACGCCCTTGATCTAGGTAGGTGGAAGGATGGTTTCTGGTTTAATTGACTGTATGATGATGTTCATAATTTACATATTTTATAACAAATATGTACGTTCTAGGTGATTTGGCGATGAAGATTTCGATAATTAATAAGCAATAGTCCGTAATTCTTATGTATTAAAATATTTTTGTTATTTTAACCTTAAAATAACAAATATGTTTTAATAAAGGGCAACCTTGCCTAGAATTGAAATTTTTGATGTTGGCACTTAATTGTTTTATTACCATTCAATTTGGTTAATAGTTTATTTTAGTTGAAGTATTTTACCTAGCTAAACGAATTCCTTAGTTACAACAAGTATTTTACTGAAAAGCAGGAATTAATTCGTTCGCTCAGGTTTGTTCAGCTAGTTTTGACTGTGTTTAAGTAAATTGTTTTGTTAACATTGCTACGATATACCAAATAGTTCCATTTCAATATTTTTGGCAACATTTGACTGATCAACGAGGGTTTTAAGTTGGCTTAACGAGTTAGATGGTCTTTAAGATCAACATGATCATTTAGATTCGTCAAACATTTACACACAAAAAGAAAATTTGACACATGTTTTTAACAACAATGAAAGAGATATGAGCGGTACCATAATAAAGAAATAAAAGCAAATGGGTTCTTTGTCAGAAGTTTTAATACTTTAAGTTGACAGAGAAGTATATGGCCCACTTGACCAAAAGTGGCCACTGCAGCTTACGCAATCTTGAAACATTAGGAACCTCTTTAGTGCTAACTAACACGTAATAACGATTTCTCGTACAGTAACATGTATAATTGAAATTAATTATTTGAACCAAAGGAACCCAAGCCAACCTCACCTGCAAGTGGTGCATCTGCCGATCAACGGACGAGGCTCTGGCGAACATAACAGCGCACGATAAGCGGCAATAGGCTCGCCACCTATTACGTGGGACTAACTACACATTTGGCGAAGTGTGGGCGTATAATATGCCTTTGCCTACCCCTTCGGGGAAACAGGCGTGTATGTATGTATATTGGTCAATACTACCGATGTGTGGCCGACTTCTCGGAGGATCTATGGTTAGACAGCAGGGGCCCCCTGCCGCCGCCGCCTGAAACTCTCCTGGCACTGCAAGGGCACCCAGGGTCGTCGGTCCCTGGGTGTTACCTTTTCCCTATCGGCATCTCCGCCCTGCTGGGAGGTACTTAGCCCCCCCACCACGACAAGGTCTTCACCAGTCGGAGAGGAAGGAGCGGACCTGGACTAACCGACATATTTTGATTATGTAACAACAGCTACTAATGTGTGTAGTTTAGTAAGTGTGTACTAGTGTTTTATATGTGTTTTTTTTTCCTTTGTGTTGTGTATAGAAATATTGAAAGAAAAAAAAAATAACAATTGTCAATTTTAAAAGCACACCTTTGCAGTACCTCAAGAGAACCAAAATCTATAGCAATAATTAATAACCACAGCATAGGTGTAAGATATTATTTCATTATGATAAACTAAAAATTTATCGAATATTAAATATATCCCTGTGATGTTATCAAATCTTTTATCAGAAGCCAACTGTAATATTAGGAGTATATGAAAAGGTCTGAATAAGGACAACAATTCTACATCGATTCATTTCAGTACCAATTGGGTCAATCGCCAAATTGGTACCACTGTACCAATCAGCATTCGTATTGGCGCTTTGACAGCTATTCAGTTATAAAGATGAACGAAAAAGTTTATTTCAATCACTCTTTTCGTATCATCGTGTGCGTGTACAAATTGACATGATATGTCTACTTGTGTATAAAGCGATCTATAAAAACAATCTTAGAGTGTGACCTTAGTTGATTTATGGCCTAACTAAAACTAGAATCAATACCTCATTTTAAGTATTATAAGTATTAAGTATTGTAAGTCATAAGTTGCAATAAAAAGACATAAGGAAATAATAGGTTGGGGAAAATGTCTTTTCGTATTTTTGTATGAAAAGTCAAGACATTTTTTTCAAAGTTTATTTACATTTATTTACAATATATATGTACCGTTTTGTTGAATAACTTTCTGCCATTTTGTGGGCAGAGACATTATCCCGTTACTGTAGAAACTTTGGGACTTCTGATCAAAAAAACGGGACAAATAGTTTTGGCAGTCCTCTCTTGAGGTCAACCTTACAGAACCTAAAGAATTCTGCAGAGACCGAAACAGGTGAAAATCTGAAGGCGCAAGGTCAGGGCTATATGGTGGATGCACTAGGACCTCCCAGTCGAACTCTCTTAATTTTTGCTGAGTGGCTAAATATGTGTGTGGTCTAGCGTTATCGTGATGAAAGACCACACCCTTCCTGTTGATCAATTCCGGCCGTTTTCTCGAGAGAAAACGACCTCGACTGCTTCCTTTAATCTCATCAGTTGCTGGCAGTAAAGATCAGAATCGATGGTTTTGCCGGGCGGTAAAAGCTCATAATAAACAATGCCCTTCCAATCCCACCATACACACAGCATCACCTTATTTCGTGTTAGGCCCGGTTTGGCCACAGTCTGTGAAGCCTGGCCAACTTTCGACCACGACCTTTTTCGCACGTTCTTGTCGTACGTGATCCACTTTTCATCGCCAGTTATCAATCTCTTCAAAAACGGCTCGGTTTCATTACGTCTCAATAATGAATCGCAAATGAGTACACGGTTCATTAAGTTTCTTTGAGTGAGCTCGGTTGGCACCCAAATATCAAGCTTTTTTGTATAACCAGCTTTCTTCAAATGGGTCAAAACTGTTTTGTGGTCAATTCCCAGTTCTTCAGCTACATCGTAACTACTAATATGCCGATCTTGCTCCACTCTTTCAGAAATGGCGTCCATTTTATTCGTAACAGGGCGACCAGAGCGAGGTGCATCTTTAACATCAAAATTTCCGGACTGAAAACGTTTGAACCAAATTTGTGCTACTCTTACTGACACTGCATCAGGTCCATAAACATCACAAATTTTTTTCACTGCTTGAGTTGCATTTTTGCCTTTTTTATAATAAAATTTTAAAATGTATCGAATTTCTTCATTAGATTCACTCATTTTAACGGAGAGAAAAACAAATGAAAAATAGCGGGAAACAACTTTTTTTTATTTTTTTCTTGTCTTTATAATGGAACCTTTTTAATGTTACCAAAACCAGCCAGACACAAATAGTACAGTCAAAAAAAAATTATAATAAGTTTATACCTACGTTATGCGAAAAGACTTTTTCCCCGACCTAATATTTGGGGGAACCTGTGCCCAGAAGTGGGATTACTTTTAAGCACATCTTTTGCAATGATATAAGGATAATAATTATGTATTAATTCTAGTTTATGTTAAAAAAAAAATATTATTATTAGTAGCCTTCAATCATTAATGTAGCGCTCTCGGTGGTCGCGAACGATCACAGATGTAAAGCATAGTTTACAGAGGTCAGTACTTGGATGGGTGACCGTTTGTGTGGCATTTAACATCGAGCACTTCCGTGCTTCAGAAGGCACGTTAAGCCGTTGATCCCGGTTATCACAAAATGTAGTAGTCGTTAAGTCATGTTAGAGGCCTAATAGGGCAGCTTGAAAAATTCTAACAGCAGGACGCAATGCACCTGCCTCCGCCAATCAAGAGTGGGTCCGCGTGGTGGAGTATGACCCAATACCCTCGCACGATGGTATGTGAGAGGAGGCTCGTGCTCACTAGTGGGACGTTAATGGGCTAAGATAATATTACCCATTTTTTTTAATTCGACCAAACATAGTTCTTTCTTTCTTTCTTTTAAATAATGGCTTCGTGCATCTAGCACATTTAGCCAGTGTTATATATTAATAATATATAATTCATAGTAAATGATAATGAGTGGTGATAAAGATGATAAATCGAAGATGAAATACCCTCCCCTAAACCCGTTGAGTTCTCAGTAAAGATGTGGGACTATACTGAGATCTCATATGGACTACTTGAGAGAAAATTTGAAAAGTGATGTTGCACTGTTTTGTTTGATTTACCAACACTCATGTATGTTCACAAACACTTAACGGTTAATAATATACATAGTTCTCGCTTAGTTTGACAAGTAGGCATAGCAGATGTCGAGTGAGATAGTATACTTAAAGTGCAAAGAAGAAAAAGACAGTATGTGGTAATTAATTATACTTATCAGTTTATTTTCACTCACTTAACATTAATTAGCTAACAATATAGTCGTTTGATCACACACTGCTTAAAATACTTAATTAAATGGCTTCAGTTGCTGTTCCTGATAATACTAAAATACTCTTAAAATGTTACCAAATTATGTACATAAAACAATAAACTTCGAGTCTACTCAAAAATATTTTGAGCATCCGCAGTTACTTTTTGTTGGCTCAGAATAGTGCCTCCCCCTTTAATCTCAAACTCTAAATAGAGTCGACGAAGAGAAATCCTACAAAATAAAGGGAATCTGCGTATTGATTTAAACTGCGATCATCAACGCGCCTGCCCAGCGTGATGATTATAGGCCCTGTGAGACGTTATTATTATTATTATAATCCCCCTATTAGAATTTTATCTATTGGGGAAGCCAATGTTCAGCAGTGGACTTTATAAAGCTGATATGATGATCGAGAAACATATTGTAACTATTACACTCTTTTTGTTGTCAGATGTTGCTGAGTAACACTTGAAAACGTTGATCAACAAAAAATATCTGCGGTGTGGTTGTACCGGAAAGTTATCAACACTAAAATGATTTTGTTTTCAATTTACAAAACTACACACATTAAAGAAATTGCTGTGATACTAACAGTAGAAACTACAATACTGCTCGACGACGTTTTGTAGTATTTAACTTCATCTTGATTAGGCGGTGCATAAATTGCCTCTTCGTTCAATCTAGAAGAACAGGGGAGCATTTCCACTGGAATATCAGTTAGTTTCTTCCTATACTCTACCTTTGAAACGTCCGACTTTGTATCAGCATCTTTCGTATTGTAATCATAGGATTTTTCATCTTCAAAAGCTTCATCGTCATCTTTCTTATTGAAATTATTGACTTGCGAAATTTTAACAGTATCCATTTGTGTTTGAAATTGCTCGTCCATAATGCAGACGAGGCGGTTCAGATGTGCCTTTAGTCGTTTGCTTCTTGTTTCATTCTTAAGCTTGTGCACCCAGGATAAGCGGCAGTCACAAATTAGTTTATTACCTGGTAAACAAAAAATATTTTTAAGACCCAAGGTTACTTCGTGATTAGTATAAATAAAATATGAAGAACATGGAACTCTGTATGAACAATATCTACTACTATCTATTAGGTACCTTTTTTAATTATTTTTTACACAATTCATATACAAATAAATGCCGCACTACGAAAACCTCGCGTCAGTCAATCATAACACTACTATGATACTAAGGCTTCAAAGTTTTGCTTTTAATTTAAAAATTAACTAGCACTGCAACCAACTGTCTCAGATGAACGGTACCATCTCTCTATATCAAAATTTATATAAACTGGTAAATTGGCTTAGACGTAACCAACATACTTATTTATGCATTTATAACATTTACAAGATAATTTTGTTTTCCAAATAAATCTAATCAAACGTTTTACTGGCATACTCCACTACATATAGTGCTATACTCCACTCTAAAAATCATGAACAATACAGATATACCGTCACAGTTTCATATGAAAGCATTAATCCCCAATGTCCTTTACGATCAAGTACCCGTGCTCCCTATTATTACTTCGAAGCCCTAATTCTGCTTTTCCAAAAATATTCCCACCCGAGACTCAAGATTGATTGACGTGGAAAGTGTGTTCCACGGGGATGCCTGTGTTCAGCGGTGAACTTCTAATGGTTGAGATGATCCTGGTGATGAGTATTTCTATATCGTTACTTGGTGAAGGCCAACAAACATCAACAGAAATACTTTTAGATATCTACATCACCTTTTTGTTACCCACTAGTGCAAGTACTAGTCGCTAGTGTTCAGGAACACCATTGAAACGTGAAAACAACAGTAGAATTAGACATCTTTCTTTCCGTTACGGCCAAAATTGCCATTATTACATGACACATCGTACCATATGCATGCTCTTTCTTGGAATACAATGCTTATAATATAATTGTCATGATTAAATTTATCAGTCCCGATAAAAGATAATTCTCATTTGAGAACTGAAATTCAGGGAAATATGGATAGACCAGTAAGCAGACCCTAGGCTCTAAGCTGAAGTCTAGGGCACATCCAGTATAATGCTAGAATGATGATGACGTAGTTCTAGGTTAAGGCTTCTGTAGCTGGTTAAGTGAACGTAGGACTTAACAATGAATATCTTGAGGGGACAAGCGATGTGCAATAGCAATATAATATGTCTTCAAATGACGTATTGCATATTCTTAGCAGTGAATCACTTCTTTCACAATAAGGTGAACACTTCGTACGTCTCTTTAAAAAATAAATTATAAAATCCACATTAAAACTACGTTACGACTTCGTGCGACATTATGAATTCATGAAGTCCCTTGCGATCAATTACACGCGCTGCCCGCCTGTTATTATTTCTGACTTGTTCTTTGTCATTCTAAACCAATAGCTTTATTGCACGGTAAGTAAGTGACCCTTTTACGTTTTATACTACTTACAAAGTAATTGATTCTGCTTTTGCTTCACGTATGCTTTTTTCCTTCTACCTAATCGTGCGATTCCGTACTGACTATGCGCAGATTTAATAATGGGACTGTCTTGTGGTATTGACAGCTGTGACGTTTTATTTAGAATTCTAAAGTCATAAAGTGAACACAGTCGGATTTTCTGTTTTAGATAGTTTGCACCCTTTCAGGCGTTCCACTGTGTCCGGTGGCGTCAGCTGTTTGACTCTGGCACATTTTTAGCTTTTTTTTATTTTTCGTGATGGTTTTGGAAAATTCGTCTTTAACAATTTTAACTCAGAGGTTTTGTTGAATACTTAAAATTTGGATAAACCACGGCGCTTTTAAGATCTGTTTGAGCAGTTGGAATCTAGCTTATACAATTTTATAACTTAAAAAATTGGGTAACTTAATAGCTACTAAGTTAAGCTACTTTACTAGTATGTACCTAGCTTGTTTTTACTTAGGCTTTATAGGCAAACTTTTATATGCGGTTGTAAAATAGGACTATCTAGAGTAATAAGCAGATTCTTAGTTCATAAATGACTCACTGTTGTTAGTCTCAAACCTCCACTCACAAGTCAAGGCAAGGTATCTACAGGTATTACGTATTTTCTATCACTTTGGCTATCGTTTAGAACAAGGAGTGTTTATTACTATGTATTTGTACGGCTTAGTGGCTCCAGTTCAACTGTTAATTTATTTATGTATTGGCTGTTTGTTATATAATATTATGGTTCACTAGGTTTTACTATATGTCACTACCTCAACTACAATTATTAAGTGTAGCAAAAGAGAACACATATAATTAATTGATAATCAAAGACATGGGATAAATATAACATAGCCTTAGCAATATCATTTATTACTTATCTGCTTTGTAACGTGTGTAAAAAGCCAGAATTACAAGGAATTAAAGAGCGTCAAAGTGTTCTCAATCGTTTGTAAGATGTGTGCAAGTTTTCGCTACTACTTACTTGCACGCGCACATACATTGAATATACTGAGTGATATGACAGACAAATACTCGTATATGTATTTTTTATTTTACTTTAAGATGTAAGAAGATACTATTTGATTTCTATTTTTTATATAGAAGTTCTAGCTGACTGTTCAATTTAATCCTGAATATTAAATTATTTATGAATTTTAAGAAAGGATACGAAACTTTCCAGCAACTCACCTTCAAGAGAGATTAGAGCATTACTCGTCTTCATGTTTTCCAGAACATTTTGGACCGTCTCTTGTCGCAAAGTTTCGAAGTTATTATTTCTTAAGTCCAAAGTATTCATCCTTAGATTATCATTCAACACGCCGTCATCCAGCGCAGACAACTTATTATCGACTAAAGAAAGTTTCCTCATCTGATTCAGTCCTCTGAAAGCTCTTCCCGATATATATTCTATTTCGTTGGCGTCCAGGTAAAGTTCTTGAAGGCTCCAAAGTTCTGCCAATGCAAGGTCACCTATCATATTTAATTTATTTTTCCTCAAATCCAGTGTAATCAAATTGGACAGTCCTTCAAAGTTTTCCCTAATTATTACGGTCAGCAAATTATTATCCAAATCTAATCTTACTAAACTGCTGAGATGCTTGAAACATCCATCGTGTAATATTGCTATTAAATTTTTGGACAAAGTCAACCTCTGCAAATTTGGTAGCATGTAAAATACATCTGCTTTCAATTCTGATATTTGATTTTCCGCTAAACTTACATTTGACAGAGTTATCAAATTAGCAAAAGACATTTTTTCCAATGTAGCTATTTTGTTTTTCGGTAAAGTGATCTCCTTTAAAGTTGTAGAGTTGGTAAAAACAAATGCAGGTATACTGAATATATGCGCATATTGAATATTTAAATACCGAATATGCTCAAGTCGAACAATAACTTTTGCTGGTATATAAGTCAGTCCTCCGTCCGCCCGTATGTTGAAAGTCAACTTTTCTATTCTTGGCTGCGAATAAAAATTAGACCAAAAAGGGTCGTCCTCAGCAATGCCACCGTTGAAAACCCAACAGTCAGCTTTTGTCGCTGTTTTTAACTTTATGCTCTCACAGTAGCAGTGAACTTTTGACTCTCTGTCAGTGATATCGCAAATGTTGACATAGGGTGAGTTATTTCTGGCGTTTTTCCAGCGCTTTCTTTCGGTTAGCCAACTGCCAGTCACGTTTAATTCAACAGTCGCAAATGCGATCATAAGTATCAAAATTTTTTGGGTCATCGTTGAAAGCTTTCACATATCGCTTTATTTTTATCTGAAACAAAATTAAATTTCATTTAATGCTATGACCTACATTTACAGAAACCGCAATACTTGACTAAATAGGACGTTAATAAAGAGTAAGCTTTTATAGATAAGACTAACATTTAAGTACTGTGTCGCGCCAATTATTGCGTTTGAATAATAGTAAGGATGCAAGCATCTTATTAGCATTCTATTTAGAGTGACAAAGTACTAAAGCGAGCAGCTACTTTTGAGATCGACTAAACCACATTGAATTACCTAACGTTTTGAAGTGCTTTGTAATAGTTTATGAAATAAAGAACTTTTGAATTTGACTTTTATTTTTTGCCTTTTGACTTGACTTGAGTTACTTGAGGACTGCTAACTCATGTCCTAGGATATTATTATTGAATCTTCTCCACGTCATGGGCGGAAGGTGCGTTTCACAAGAAACTTTCTGCCGCGTACCCTTGCGTTTTAGAACCCTAGCGAGGTTTCCCAAAAGATTACAGCATGAGGAACTTTAAAAAGGGCATAAAAAGTTTTTAATGGGTCGACCACGCGCTAGTGATTCCCCAGGTGTTGCAAGTTTCCATAGGATGCGGCTGACTACTTTCAATCAATTGGACCGCATGTTTGAGTGCCGCCTTGTGGCAAAAAATATTATAGTACATACAATAATGTTAAAACATATTTACATACATACATACATTCACACTTGTTTTCCCGAAGGGAAGGCAGAGGCATATTGCACGCCCACACTTCGCCAATAATATAGTTGGTCCCACGTAATAGGTGGTGAGCCTATTGCCGCTTACCGGGCACTGTTATGTTCGCCAGACCCTCGTCTGTTGATCGTCAGGTGCATCTCTTGCAGGTAAGGTTCTCTTGGGCTCCTTAGGTCTTGGTAGGATCCCTATACACCAAACATACTTGCATACTTATATTGTAAGTACTTATAATACGTAGAAATGATTGTAATAACAAATTAAAGGGAATACCGTCACGCACGGCTATTCAAATTATACTCATTTACGAGCATTATGGTACAAGTAAGGACAATTAGTAAGAAGTAATTAGTGAGCACGTAAACAATGCATGTGGACGGTGAATTCGGTCGTGTAATTATTTACTCACAAGCGACGGCTCATGACTTCTTCCGCGCAATTTTTGGGTACTTTGACAATTAAAACTATAAAATATCTGATGTTTCCGCCTAACGTACTCCACACGTTAGGCTAAAACATCAGATATCGGCCGTTTTAAATCCTGTCAACATCGGTGTAGCTGGTTGGGACATTAGTAGACATGACTTAACAGACAGACAAGTAACTTAAACTAGCGCTGACTTGCGGCGGCTATACAAACCAAGTAATGGATAGTGGTCATTGTCAATTTGCAACTTTCAACTGTAAAAACATTAAACGCTCTATTGATGACGTTAAGGCGTTGTGTCGGGTGTGCGGCGATCTATTCGTGCAGCTCTGGGCTGACTACTACAGGGAAACGTACACCGCCCTCCGTGTCCAGTACAATAATGCTTTTAGGGTAGTGTGGGGCTGCCCCGATACTGCAGTGCGTCGGGCACGTTTGCAGAGACGCACACTAACTGCTTAGTAGTGGAGACAAAATTCCACTCTGGGGCACTCCACTTTCCACTGCACAACTATTAGACATGCAATTATTATCCTTGACAATCTGCTGTCGACCCTGAAGGTAGGTCACTTCCTATTTATATAATAAAAGTGTTCGTTTTTATGTTCAGATTGTTGTTCCTCAATCAACGTATACACAGCTGTATCATTGTAAATGTCATTTAGCACATTGACAGTTCAGTAATTGGATTGAAAAAATTACTCTCCATATGGCGTAAATTATATTTGATATAAAATAAAGTATTATTCTAACATGCGTAGAAAAAATCTGAATGTTCCTAATATTAATAATGAAACGTCGAAATGTATTTTATCTATTTGTGGCCCAAAGAGGACGCTAAATAAACCTAATGACATCATCACTTTATCTAAATGTTAATATTATTACACACAAAACTATTTACATACATATAATATCACGCCTATTTCCCTGTAGGGGTAGACAGAAGCATATTATATGCCCCCATTTCGCCAATGATATTGTTGGTCCCACATAATAGATGGCGAGCCGCTTACCGGGAACTTTTATGTTCGCCAGAGCCGCGTCCGTTGATTGGCAGGTGCACCACTTGCAGATGAGCTGCTTGGGCCCCCTCAGATTTTGGTAGGATCCTGTACATACATACATTTCCATAAAACTATATGGAAAAGTATGTTTCTATTTGTGTCCCAAAGAGAACATTGAGTGAACTTAATGAGAATATATCATTACTTAATTTAAATTTATTACTTAACAAAAGACTACATTAAAATGTATTTTCTATTTGTGGCCATAAGAGGATATACTAAAGAAACCAATTAATATAATCATTATGGGGCTGCTTTCAACCCATTCAATATTTATTACAATAATAGGACAAGTGAACAATTAGAAACTCCTACATAATTATTATATAAAGCAAGTAACAATTAAATTTTTATGGCTTGATTCAAAATGATATCGATAATGACATAATTATATAGGAAATAATTAAAATAATATCGATATTCCTTCATCCTTGCCTTCAGTCAGAGTTTTACCTACATCTAATGCGATTGTCACGTTAAGCTGTTGGTCCCGGTTATCACTAAATGTGGTAGTCGTTAAGCCATATTAGAGGCCTAATGGGCGGCTTGATAAATTCTAACAGCAGGACGCCATACACCTGCCTCCTCCAATCCGCACTGGGTCAGCGTGGTGGAGTATGACCCTATACCCTCACACCTTGATTTGTGAGAGGAGGCTCGTGCTCAGTAGTGGGTCGTTAATGGGCTGAAATGATGAATGATGAACGATTGTCAAGATTGTTAGGGCGTGTTGCAATATTCATTGTTGAACTACAAAGCTAAAACTCAGTTCCTGTATGCTCTCATTGCCAGATCGCATTGGGCAGATTATGATAGGCCTGGGAGAGAACGCCTTTTATAGATTAATTCTTGATATATTCGTCTTTGGGGTTGTGCCCTTAAGAAATAAGACCCGGGTCACCTACCAAGGAGAACTGTGGTTAGCTTTGAAAAAGAAAACCTCCCACACTGCGGTCAAGGACGTACGTTAGTTTATTATAATATCTACGAATAATGAAATAGGCTCTCTTACAGTTTCTATTATGTGAAAAAGTATTTGATTATTATAAGTATTATTATGTTAGTAAGCCGTGTGGCACCGGCCTAGAATAGTGCCGCCCCGTCTCATTCCACGGGCAGTCGTTAGAGACGACGAAGAGAAATTCTATCGGATGATGGGCAGCAACGTCATTCGGCGTACTGGCTTTAACTACTGGTGATGATTAATTGTAACTAATATAAAGTAAACTATTGAGGAAGCTAATGTTCAGCAGAGGGCAAAACATGATGGCTGAAATTATGTTAATTGGAAAACTATAGATGTTAACTGACCGTTTTATGATAATCTGTTTGTTACCTTTATTATTGTTATACTGCTGCTTACTGCTCCATCTGGATTAACCCTTTAACAGGCAGAGCACGTTGAAAATATTCATTGGTTTTCTACCTTAAATTAACCGCAACGTAGGTTCCATTTATGGTGGTCATATATTGACCACTGCCTGGAAAAGGGTTAATATTCTCATTTCGGGGTATAAATCATATGCTAGTAAAACTAGTTAATTAAATTTAAGTGTACATAATGGGTAACTTAAATTTGGTTAAGCTCAAGAAAAATGTCTATTTATTTACGAAAGATTATAAAAGGACAATGAGCCTTCATTTTTAGCCACAGCCTAAAAAAATTTTCTTTAAGCTTATTGAATAATTTTCGAGCACAATGTCAATAAGAACTACTAAGCGGAATGAAAAGAGCAATGTTTTTTTATTTTTAATAATGGGTTCGTGCGTTTAGCACATTTAGCCAGTGTCAGCCCCCTAAGCCCCTTGAGTCCTCAGTAAAGATGTGGGACTATACTGATACTGAGATCTCACAAGAACTTTGCGAGAGAATTTGGGGAGGCAACATTATTGCACTATTTTGGTTCATGTACGTTCACAAATACTTAACAGTTAATAATCCACCGGTATTACACATTAATAAACAAAACTTCAGACACGGCGTTTCACTTTCCCGCAATGAAGTACTAAATGGATTTTTCTTTTTATCTATCGAATCAAAATGTGCTCTAAAAAAATTACTTTAATGTGGAAATTCTTTGTAATTTTTCTATATTGTTTATTGAACATGTTGTAGAATATCGTTACATAATTTTGTCATTTATAAACCAGACAGTACATACATATAACCTGTTTCCCGGAAGGGGTAGGTAGAGGCATACATTACGCCTACAATTGGCCAATTATATTCTTGGTCATCAAAATATTTTTTCCAGAAATCTAAATGTTTGGTAATTGAAAACGTAAGTCTCTAAATGTTAGAATTAAACAGCGTCCTAAAATTATTCAAATGTATTCTTAGGTAATTGTATACTTTCATTGTATATAGTGCGTCCATAAAGGTTACTGATATCCACACCTGACGGCTAATTAACGAGTGCTATTTTTATCACATTTTCGTGAAACCTTCAACACTTTTGTAGCTTCTGTTGTCAAGGACTTTTATAAATTTTAAAATAAAAAGTTGAAATGATGGGTGGTTGAGTCGACGAATATTCAAGGAGTATGAAGAGAAAAGACGTAGCATGCCGACCGTACAGAAACTGGCAGCAGGGAAGGATTATAATCACATCCTGACACTATCCCGATTGCCCCAGACTTGAGCTTAGGGCCTAAGGTCTGCTCACTGGTGTAATCAGATTTGGCTGAATTACTGTTATTACAGGGAGACGGCCATCTGACCTCCGCAACCCAGAGAGAAACATCATTCTATTGTTAATGCAGCTGTCAGTACTATTAGAAGGCACTGATTTCCTTATAACGACAGCTGACTGCTAACCAACGGCTCAATGAGCTTTTCGAGTCAATTGTTGGTAAATAAAACAAATCAGTGCAACATCACTTTTTAAATTCTCTTAAGAAGTCCATGTGAGATCTCAATATAGTCCCACATCTTTATTGAGGACTCAGGCTTAGGGGAGGACGTCTCAGTTACCATTTATTATCTTTATTACCACTCATTCTCATTATTTATAAAATTATATATTATAATTATATATTTTACTTGACACTGGCTTAATCAGATAACCGCACGAAGCTATTATTAAAAAAGAAATATTGAGCGCTTCCGTGCTTCATTGTGTGCGGGACAGTCTTTAAGCCAATTGAGAGGCTTTATTAGACTTGAAAGACTCCGTCAAACCGCGTTAGGACCGTGAGATGGAGTACCACCTAACGAGCCAAGTTTCGTGATATGACACCCGGGACGTTTATGAGCTGAGATGGTATTGAGGTAATAATTTTTTCTCTCAGAATATGTACCTGTTAGTTCATTAAAAGACATAAAGCGAAGAATCAAGTCACAAAATTACAAAAATATTTTTTTATAAAGCACTTTCTTTTTACCCATCATGAGAACCATCATAAGAACTAAATACCGTTCCAATTCTATCACCTTAACTTTTTGAACCAAAATACAACGAGTATGATATTATATTATCTACGTCGCGGTTCATTAGTGGAATTATGTCAAATTAAGTATGTCGTTATGCCAATTATTTCGTAAAATTCTAGCTGTTGGTATCTTGTTTTTGTCTTGCCACAGTTATCATTTATCTTACGACGATAAAAGCGGGAATTTTTGGCAAGCGAATCTCTTAAATGAGAAGGTGTATATGTTCCTTTACAAAACACAAAATAATTGATTTGCCCAATAATTTTTAAAACTTTTTACAAGTTTTCTGTATTTTCGCCGATTATTCCTTACCAACAAACAATCAAAGAGATTAATTATTAATCTAATCAGTCGACTTTCTGAATAGGTATTTATTCCCTCACTTTATATTTGTGTCTTTTATTTTTTCTTCTTTTTTTTTTATGGAAGCGCTCGTAGCTCTGCGGTGCTAGGTGGTCGGAAACGATCCCCGAAGTAAAGCAGAGTTTATAGAGGTCAGTCCTTGGATGGGTGACCGTTTGTGTGGCATTTGATATCGAGCGCTTCCGTGCTTCGGAAGGCACGTTAAGCCGTTGGTCCCGGTTATCACTAAATGTGGTAGTCGGTTATGGCATATATTAGGTTACATGGCTTATGTTAGAGGCCTAATGGGCGGCTTGATAAATTTTAACAGCAGGACGCCATACACCTGCCTCCACCAATCCGCACTGGGTCAGCGTGGTGGAGTATGACCCAATACCCTCACACCTTGATATGTGAGAGGAGGCTCGTGCTCAGTAGTGGGACGTATATGGGCTGAGATTATGATGATTTTTTTATGGGACACGTCATAAGTCATAATGACCAATTTAGTCTGCAATCAAAGCAGTCCTAAAAAAATTGAGCGCTTTATAGGAACAAGTACGGAATCAAAGTATTTTTGACAGGGATGTCATAACCATAAATAGGCCTATGCCGTATAACACGTGAAAAGCTTCTTGGCGGCAAAAGTGTAGCGTAATGTCCGCAGTTTTGTTTTATTTTCTAAAATTTGTTATATTTCGAACATTAATGTGTAATAACGGTGGATTAATAACCGTTAAGTTTTTGTGAAGGTACATGAGTGTTGGTAAATGAAACAAAACAGTGCAATATTACTTTTCAAATCTCTCAAGAAGTCCATGTGAGATCTCAGTATAGACCCACATCCTTACTGAAGACTCAAAGGGTTTAGGGGGAGGACATCTTATTTACCACTTATCTTTATCACCACTCATTCTCATTTCTATAATTTATATGTTATTAATATATCTATTACTTGAAACTGGCTAAATGTGCAAACCGCACGAAACCATTATTTCAAAAAAAAAAATACGTGGTAAAAAGTAGACATGAAAGTCGTTTTGATTTAAAGATCTTATACAAACTGCTGCTCAATTGTCCCCGCCTACCTCCAGAGGTAACATAGAGTGAGCTTATTGTGTTATATATTGTTGTAAATATTGTCTAATACGATTAGAATCGTTAACGTTAATTGGGTTATTTGTGAGGACATTAATATGATTTGTATGTCTTATTCAAATTTTATAAAGAAAAAATTGCTCGTTATTTTACATTTGTTATTTTTTAAATAATTTAACTTCTGATATCAAACTATTTGACTGCAACATTTTGTTTAGTTTGCCAGAAGATGTAGAAAATGTATCTATAAATAAATTTAAAAACTCCATAAAGTGTAAATTGTGCCAGAAGGCTTATTATAGTGGGAAAGATTTTATAAGCGACAAGGCTGCCTGCAAGTGACATTGCTTATTTCTTTCTTAAGATTTTAGATTAGATGAGATATAATATATATATATATATATATGAGATGTTGGTAGTTTTAAGAACAACTGAGCGGTAGTTTTAATAATACTATATTTTTTATTGTATTAGATTTTAAGACATGATTTGAAAAAAGCCACGATGATTTTCATCCTACTTCAGGAAACCGCTTTCTACCGCTTTCTACCACTTATTACCGCTACGCTTCACTTATTTGACAGAGAAAATAACAACTTTCGCTACGGTGCCCGCGACCTGCTGTTGACGTAATGCTATTAGATTTTTTCCAAGAAGGCCTCTAACTTAGTTTCATCATCATCATCATGTCAGCCTTATAAAGTCCACTGCTGAACATTGGCCTCCCCAATAGATTACACTATAGGGGATATTTGCTTATCAGTCAGCTAGTCAGTCACGCTGGGCAGGCGGGTTGGTGATCGCAGTTCACGCCAGTACGCAGAATGACGCTGCTGCCCATCATCTCGTAGGATTCCTCTTCGTCGACCCTTACGTCACCCCGTGAGACGATAGTGGGATAACTTAGCTTAACGAATACAAAAAATAGTGGTAACCGGGAACAAGGGATTCACGATCGATATTAAATGCCCCATAAACTATGGCACATCCAAAGACTGACCTCTAAATGTGTTCCTATTTAACTACGGCGCTTAAGACCCCAGTGAAGATTGACGAAAGCATGCGTGCGACGTCCCGCTGTTAGAATTTCTTCAGAGCCTCTAACTTAGAATAACAACTACCAAATATAGCAATAACCGAGACCAAAATCTTGGTGGACCTTCTTACACACAAGAGAGCTTGATATTAGATGCCACATATCAAAGATGAACAACTATGTAGACTCTGTTCTCTCACTCTTACATCAGTAATCGCCTAACCTAATTACTGCGGAGCTACGAGCGCTTCACTTATATTACAGAGAAAATAACAACTAATAATGTGTCCTTATTTCGCTACGCCCCCTAGACCACGAATAAATAATGAGCTACACCAGTAGATCTATTTATGTCGCCTGGTCCCCGTGCTATTAATATTCATAATTATAATTAGGGCCTGTCACGTCGTGTCATACGTATTTTTACTATCTCTCTCGGAATCTCCGGCACGTCACGATCCTCATTTGTAACATAAGTAATTATAATTCATATTATTTTTACGAACCTTATCAAGTTGTGCACATAATTAAATAGGTCTTAATGAAACTCTAGCCCCGAAGCGCGACCCATAGACTTCATATTCACCGTGCCTCAGAAAGTACGTCAACTGTCATGAACATGCCTTCTAATATTCTGACAGCTGGTTTAACCATCGACTATTGTTCCCCTCTGGGCTGCGGAGGACACACGGCAATCGTTTCATATAATAACTGAAATTCAGTCAAATCAGGCTAGACCAATAAGCAGACCCTGTGTTATACGCTTAAGTCTTTTTTTTGTTTTACCTCGGTAACAATATGCGTTTACGCACAGCCTTCCGGCCTTTTCCGGGGCCACAGGGAGGTACTCAGAACCCCCCCCCACCCACCACGACAAGGTTCCTGTTCGGGGGGGATACGCTTAAGTCTTTTTTTTTTTTTTTTGATTTACGTCGGTAACAAAATGCATTTACGCTCTGTCTCCCGGCCAAAAGGGGGAGACCGGGAGGGGGTGTGGGGCTCACTGCGGCAGACGCGACCGCCGCAGTCCTACCCACTAAAAATCTTCTGACGACGCCCACCGCTGTTGAAGAAGGGGTGGGGGGCCAGCACCAGGGGATTTGTAGTTTCTAGCACCCCGCCCGCGGCCAACGTCCCCCGGATCAGAACCGGGAGGACCTCCTCAGAGAGGTGCAGTGTGTCGCGCCCCTCCTACCTCTTTTTGTGGCCATGACGTGACTGGCCGACTTCTGGGGGGTCTATAGCTAGACGGAAGGGGCCCCCTGCCCCCGCCGCCTAAGACCCCAAGGCGCGGCCGGGCGGGCCCTCCTGGCCCGCCCGGATACGCTTAAGTCTAGGGCAATCGGGATAATTCGAGATTATGATGATGATGAAGTGCTAGTGGCATTGTATGTATAGGTGGTCGGGAATTATAAATTTAGCATCAATCATAATGGTCGGGCCAGAAGCATATCCCATAGAAGTCTTAAACCTTGTACGTATCAAGCGTTCCAATGTGCGCGTAATTCCGGGTATGATGATACGCGGGCAAGTGGTTCTGGTAAATAGTATACGCGCAGCTGCAAATATGGACATGACGTTTCCAGGTCACGCAAAACCGACTACACGTACTTATGTAGATACACACTGTCCGTACGCTACTTTATAGTCGTACTTTGACTCATGTATTGTGCTCATGCAGTCAAGAACGACTAAGCAGGGAACTTATACTGCACACAACTAGTAAAAATTATACTCGACAGACTTGTACAAAAATGTCAACTGTCCCCTAATCAGACATTGTAAAACAGTCCCTAAATGCTAAATACTTTTTTGAGTCAGCACCAGACGAAGCACTCAAACTAAAAGTACAATAAACTGGCATTGGCGGCATTGGTCGGTCTAGAAATTCTGTACTTTTAATCCTTTGAGTGCAAGTTCGTATTATTATGCGAAGGGGGTTTTCACGATTTTGTACTATAGAGTTTTATTTTTTAACACCTGTCCAAATGTGAGGGGTGTTATATATAAGTTTGACGTGCCTGTTTATATCTGTACCTGTGAGTCTGTCTGTAGCAACTCTTAAACTAACTGACTGACATTAATACAGTTTGCACTGCACCCAAAATGGCCCAACTGAAAACCAGCGCTGGGAAATTATCCTAGCAAATGGGATCAGCAATCTCAGATGGGTCATTTTGGTGCATCATACAATGAATTGTTTATTATTGTAATTAGTTTGTATTTTATTTATGATGCACCAATAAATGATTATTATTATTATTAATACAGTAAAGGGATCCTACTAAGACCTAAAGAGCCCAAGCCAACCTCACCTGCAAGTGGTGCACCTGTCGATTAATGGACCAGGCTGTACGCGACAATAGGCTCGCCACCAACAACACAATTGGCGAAGTGTGGGCGTATAATATGCCTCTGCCAACCCCTTCGGGGTAAAGGCGTGATTTTATGTATGTATGTGTACATTGTCAAAGACGTATTAATTTTAACTTCGCGAATCGCTGGTATAATGTTTTCACCACCAGTTTTGATGCACCGTCCTTAGCCCAGAACTCTCCTACTGCGTTTTAACGAAACTCAATATTCGAAAATCATTTATTCATGCTAGGTTTCATTACGAAGCAACTATCTCGGCGTCACTTAAATTTGAAGCGCCACTTCACCAGTACGGGAGCTAGCTAGTAGTGAAAGTTTGCAAGAAACTCAGCAAGGTTCTCCCGCCACCAGTTTAATTCAAAGTATCTAATTTTGAGACATTAATTAAGCAGATAGGTTTGGTAATTTTAAGTGCTTTACGAGTATATAATATTTCAGCGCCGTAATATTACGATATCTATGATAAATAATTAATAAAGTTTCAAAATTAAGTTAACTTATCCTTTGAACATTATTTATAACTAACGTATTATTGTACACAAAAAAATTGAAAACAACCTTTACGTTGCAATTAAATGGGTAATTATTTCCTAGAATAGTTGAACTTTTTATCAAAATTATACTCAATATTCAGCTATTATGATAAATATATAAAAGTCGGTTATCTAACAGCTCTACTCATAATTAATATTAAGCTTGAAAAAATACCTTACAAAAGTTATTATACTGGCGAAAATATTTCTTATTATACTGGCGAGCAATCAAATCGACTCAACCGTTAACTCTATATACAAACATTGTTTTTAGTAAATGTATACAACATTTAAATAAAAACAATGTGTCATTTGAAAGCTTGAAACTTAAGGGGCTTATTACAAAATAAGATCTTAAGTTAAACCAGGTTTAAAACTAGTGCTGTCACTTTTATTTCATAAAATGAAGACAGTGACAGCACTAGTTCTGCGTTTAGATTGCTCGCAAGTGTAGTATAAGAAGTTTTTCAATTAAATTGTAATTTGTAAATATATGGCCCAATACCGTGGTTCGTGAGAGGTGTGGTGGGACGATAGTGAGGTGGGAAGATGATTACGGACTGACAGACGGTTCTAGATTTCAAGGACGTCAGCTGCTGAACATAGAATACAACAGCGGCCTACATCCAGCATGATCATCCGACCTTTATCAGCTCATCCGTTCATCTTGCAGGAAAACGTCCCACGATTTGTTTTCATTCGAAGGTTCTCCATTCTAGAACTTGACTGCCCGGAAAGGCTGTCGGTTCTTCGTAAAGAGCTAGAGCAAAATTGGAATATTTGTTACCCGCTTTGGAAATTTTTAAGTCGCTTTTTGTTGTGCCATAGTTACTGCAAAGCCATTTCAAAAGGCAGCACCTATTTCAAAGCATGTATAAAAGGATTTAACAGCAAAATCGTCCGCATAACTGATGTTATTGAACATTGTTCCGGGAACAGGTGATCCAACTGTGGTACTGTTAAATTTTTGATACATAAATTGATTAAAGTACATATAGAATTGACGGTCTATAAGGAATGAAGGTCGGTATATATGTTCTCCGCTTTGGGTTCAATTCCCATGCAGGATAAATATTGTGTGAAAGAATATGAATTATTTGTTTTAGTTTGGGAAATTTAACAATATTATTTACAAAATTATATATTAATATTTTTCCGATGTCCACTATCCAAAAATCGACCGGCCTCAGAAGTAGCTTATCATTAATGTACTCTGTCACTCTAACTAGAACGTTAGTACATTACTTTACAAGACATACAACCTTACTATTACAAAACAATAATAGACGCGGCATAGTATTAATATCTAAGCTATCTAAGGGCTAGAAAAACTATGAAAGGGTTAAAAAAAATTGTAGATGCAGATAAAGTCGCGTACCTAGTAGTATAAAGGAAATAATATTATTCATTGGGATATGTTGTTTCTAAATACAAAAACATGTAGATAGCTTGTTTTGGCAGATACTTGACCTTACCTCAATATTAACATCTCTCGGATGCCATAAAAAATATAATGAAATTAAAAACAGTACACTAGGTACGCCTATTTATTTTTCTTTAGTATGGTCGCACTCGTCAAAAGTACTGGCCAGTGCCAAGAAATATATTTTATTTTATTTTAAATAATGGCTTCGTGCGTCTAGCACATTTAGCCAGTGTCAAGTAAGTGATATAATAATAATATATAATTCATAGTAAATAAGAATGACTGGTGATAAAGATGATAAATGGTAAATGAGATACCCTCCCCTAAGCCCCTTGAGTCCTCAGTAAAGATGTGGGACTATACTGAGTTCTCACATAGACTCCTTGAGATAAATTTTGAAAGGTGATGTTGCACTGTTTTGTTTGATTCACCAACACTCATGTATGTTCACAAACACTTAACGGTTAATAATCCACCGTTATTGCACATTAATGTTAGAAATATCACAAATTTTAGAAAATAAAACAAAACTGCAGACATGACGCTTCACTTTCCCGCCAAGAAGTCCTCCTGGCCAGTGTCTTTTTTCTTTCTTTATTTTAAATAATGGCTTCGTGCGTCTAGTACATTTAGCCAGTGTCAAGTAAGTGATATATTAATAATATATAATTCATAGTAAATGAGACTGAGTGGTGATAAAGATGATAAATGGTAAATGAGATACCCTCCCCTAAGCCCCATGAGTCCTCAGTAAAGATGTGGGACTATACTGAGATCTCACATGGACTCCTTGAGAGATATTTTGAAAGGTGATGTTGCACTGTTTTGTTTGATT